>JALAZF010000393.1:0-1297500 GCA_022829125.1 Lathyrus tuberosus
TAATAAATAAATCTAAATTATTGTAAAACCAAGATGTTAAAAATACACTCTTATTCTCCCTTCACATGACTTTTATTTTTTTTCATTTTGTATTGGTCCTTGAATACCATATAATTACAAATTTTTATGTTTCTCAAATAATTTATATTTTTAGAATAGAGATTAATTGGAATACACTGTCAGTGTAAAACTACTTTACACTGACATCCAATAAGACTAGATCATTTTGACACATAATTATAGAATTAAAAATAAATTAAATTAAATTATAATTAAACTATTTAAATAATTACTTATTCCATGTTTTTCTCTTCTTATGTGTCAAAATGATTCAGTCTTATTGAATGTCAGTGTAAAGTAATTTTACACTGACAGTGTATTTCAATTAATTTCTTTAAAATAATGAGGCATAAAACAATGAAAAAAGTGAATGCAACAAAACCAAATTCAATTTGGATGAAATTTAAAATATTAAATATTAGTGAATTCATCAAAAATGTAAAACTAAGACACTAAAAGAGAATAATATAATAGAAACAGATATATTGCTAGCAAAATCACCACGAAAGAGTTTGTCATTCAAATATTTTTTTTAACACGTTTTAAAATAAAAAAGAAATTTGATTAACAAAATATTAGATAAAATTAATTCTCACAAATGTGTATAAAAAAATTCACAAATCAATCATAACTTGTACTTTTTTATTGACAACAAATCAACTCAAATATATTTTATATACATTGACGTTTTTAAAAGAAGAAAGAGATCAAATATATATGTATTATACAATCCTCATTACAATTCAAGCATCATTATTTCAAAAACTATATATTAAATCGATCTTTTGGTGCTAACTTTTCAACAATGCACTATTTCCTTTATCACTTGAAAGTGTTGGTTCTAGGAGAGAAGAGAAAGATTGTAAATTTCATTAACCATCTTTTGAAAATTAAAATAAATTAAGAAGTGAAGAGAGATTGTTTGTGGATAATTGTGAAACACTTTTATATATGAGGAAAGAAAAAACCTTGTATAAATTAGAATAATTGTTAACACCAAGAAATACACATAATTAATAGCTTCTAACTTCACATGAGCTAGCTCTTCATACCCTAACTACCTTAAAGCCTCTGACACCCCTTGTCCATTAGGGGTTGTCACACTTATAATACTTTTATCAACTTTAATTAATGTCCACCGTGGGGTCCTGGTAAAACTGACCAGGGACGCCCTCACTAAATTCAACCAGAATATTGTCTTTGCACTCATCCCACATCATGGTGAACAAGAAGACGGCTACTCTGACCAACAAAGACTATGACGACGAGGAAAACATCATAACGGAGATTCACTACTACAAATAATACATTTCATGACAAAACTTTCACCTCACTGAACAAAAAACGAGTTATAATGCCAGGATGTGCCATGTTTTAATTATAAAAAAAAATATCATCTATTCACCTCGGTTTTCAAAAATAACCGAGGGGAAAACTAATTCAGGACATGCTTCGAATCCCAACAAATGTAGTTTATGTTATTATTTATTTAAAAGTGGTGCCTTTTTTAATTTTATTATTTATTTGTAAATAAATTATCTTTTCCTTCTGTTTCTTTAATAATCAAGGGGTTATATAATCATATTTTACTATCAAAGCACTCGTAAATTAAGTATTAGCCTAATTCTAACTCATCTATAGCATCTCCAAACTCGTACACATCATTGTTGTTTCCACCTCTAGCAATGCTATTGCTATATTTTTGAATAACCTTCATATGTTGTCAATAAAAAAACACTATAATTTATTGTTTTCATCAGTTGACAACATTGAGAAATTTATTCCTAAATATACTGTAAATTGCAAGCAACGTTGTTGTTTCATAATACAAGTGCTTTGTTTGAATATTGCAGCACACAAAGAAAGTCGTGAATGGTAAAAAAAAATTAAAAAAGGAAACAATACATGTTACTTTTCAATTTTTTACCATTTACTATTTATTTTGCAAGTAATATATTACCTCGATTCTTTTTTAAAATCGATGGGTAATACGCCACTTGTCACCTCGGTTTTGTTTAACAACCAAGGTGAAATTGTTTATCATGAGATAGATATATATATATATATATATATATATATATATATATATATATATATATATATATATATATATATATATACACACACACCGAAGGGTAAAGGGGAAAATTTTCATCTCGTCCTTCGTTACTTCACCTGTGTAATCGAGGTAAAATCTACTTTGTGCCCGAGATAAGACGTGTTTTTTGTTGTAGTGATGCGCGCCGCTATGGACCACCTTCATCAGTAGAACCAAACTTTGGAAGATAATATTAATCATATCTAGCAGCGCCAACAAGAGAATGATATGGTGGATGAACTGGAAGCATTGGATCCCCATTCTTTATTGGAAAAAATATGGGAGACCCACATCTCAAAGAACTTTAACCCGCCATTATTGGTTAAGTTCAATGGGCACAATGACCCATATGAGCATGTGGCCTCCATTAACAATTAGATGGCCATTATCTAAGAAGCTGGCTATTTTAAATGCAAGCTCTTGTCTGATACTTTTAGAGACGCGACCTTGAGATGGTATATGGTCCCTCACATGCTCTCTCTTACTAGTTATCAAGACCTGGTGAAGAAACTGGTCCATAGATTTGCTGCAAGCAAGCACAAAAATATAACTACCACCAATTCGTTCAACATATGTCAGGGCCCATCACAGTCACCAAGAGAATATCTCACCCACTTCACAATAGGCCCAGGGAGGGACACTTTAACAAATACCCCATCTAAAGACCGAAAACAACATCGGTTAAGGTAGTGACACGAGCAGAATGTTACATCAAGAGCGAGGTGAAAAAGAAGGCCTGTGACGCAAAAGAATGTGCTCCTGGAACTGACAGTTTACGAAGGAGCCATAACGCATGGCCCATAAGAGACATAACGATATTTAAGCAGAAAGGAAAGTCCAACAAAATTTTCGTGCCATGAATGCCCGCCGAGAGTAGATATGGTGAAAAGTCTTACACATGTATAATATCTCCTCAACCGATGGCTCCAAAGAAAGAATTAATGGGACCTGACACTCATAGTTGGTGCAAGTTCTACAAAGTAAAGGGACATAAGACATAATATTTTTACCAACTAAAAAAGGAGATAGAGTATCTCATTGACGAAGGGCACCTGAATAAGTATATCAAGGGAAGATCAACTAGAGGATCGGGCGAATTCAACTCGCAAGGTCAAGACTCTTAGGACAGTTTGGAGTCTAAGATGGGTAGGGAGTAATCTAAGGTGGCTAGGACTGAGCTATTCGTCATACTCTTAACACCATTGTAAGAGGTTTTGTTGAGTGCAAGATTTCGAGTCTCTCTCTAAAAGAACGAACTAATCAACTCCTGACCATTGATAGTTCACCCTTAAATTTGAGGTTAGGTAATCAACTCCCGAAAAGAACGAACTAATCAACTCCTGACCATTGATACTTTTAAAAAGGTAGGCATTTTCCTATCTACCTTATATTTATATATGAAGTACCCACTTTAAGATGGGGGTGGGGGTGGGGGTAGGCGTTATCTAGGGAAATTAAGAGATTGTTATAAAAAAAACTATGTGGAAAGCTTAAAGTTATAAAGGGTCAAAATTGTAGGCGTAAACATTATGAGTATGAAATTATGTTCTTAGGAGGACAAATGTTGTACCAGATTCCTGGGAAAACATGCACACTGATTTATGATAAATGATAGATTCTGAGGACAGATGTCAGACGCGATGTCTGGGACATTATATACCAGAAAGTAAAAACCAAATACACAACCGATTTATGACATAATAACTTATACAAGATGATAAAGCAGAGAAGTAATAAATAACACAAAGAATTGTTAACTAAGTTCGGTGAAACCACATCTATGTCTGGGGGGAACCCTACTCAATAAAGGAAATTCACTATTTTGAATTAGTACAATTAGTTTTGTAGGAACGTCAGCCCCATGATGTTCAATGTCGCTTCCTAATCCAAGTGACTTTTTATTTAGGGCTCCCTCTAAATATGAGAATCCCTCTAACTTTCTCTCAATCACTAAATCTAGTGATTAACATCAATAAACACAATGATGATTGTTTAATATAACTCAAATAATCAAGCCAACTACTATGCCACGTGAGTGAAGCAATAACGTGGTGTACACTTAACACAAATACTTTGTTCTCAAGCTTATTGAATTAGTATTTTGGAATAAAGTTTTATAACTCAACTAACAAACCAAACTATATGCCTTAAGATATGAATGGATGCGCTAGAGTGGTACACAAAAATACCACAAACAAAGACTAAAAAAATAAACCCTAACACAAGGAATCTTCAAAACATGCACACCTGAAACGTGAGATTTGAGTCTCTTTAAATAGAAATGAAATTCTGGGTTTTTTCCTTTGGATATCTAATTTGATTTTGTCTAGTATTATAACTAAATCTGTTGGATTTTATTTGCTCCACAAAAGTCTCCAACAAAAAATATGACTTGTTTTTAATTCTAATTCAAATTCAAATATCCATTTAAATTGATTTGATCTTCAAGAGTTGTCAAACAAATCACACAAACACATTGCTAAAATATAGAAACAAGTCTTATTGAATCTCAACTAGAATTTTGCTCCAAAAACACAACAACATTGGCCTGCTGAACTAGGGCTAGATGTTTCACACATGCTGGAACATCGAGTTCCACATGTGTCCTTTATTCACCAAAACTGCAACAACATTGGTCTGTTGACAAAGACCAGATGTTGCAGCACACATGCTGGAACATCGTGTTCCACGTGTTGCACCAGAACATCCAAAATAACTCTCTTCATATAAACCTTTGTAGAGTAAATCCAACAAAATCTTCTTTGACTGTGGGTATGTAACTGTGGTGATAAACAAGGTAGCATGCTAAATATCACAATGACTATCTAAAACAACTATTGTTATACATATTTAGGTCATTGGTTCGAAACCCAACAACTGCAATTTAAATTGAATAAAAATAATATTTAACCACGGTTATGAAAGATAACTGTTGTATGCTACTTTACCACTATGGGTATGTGACTGTGGTGATAAACAAGGTAGCATGCTAAATATCACAATGACTATCTAAAACAACTATTGTTATACATATTTAGGTCATTGGTTCGAAACCCAACAACTGCAATTTAAATTGAATAAAAATAATATTTAACCACGGTTATGAAAGATAACTGTTGTGGTATGTTGTTTACCGTGAAAATTGGTAAAGAACCGCTGGTCTTCCAAAAAGAAACTAATTAATTTGGTTCACTTGCAGGATCAACCAGTGAATCCTAAGGACATAGCTATCGTGTCTAGTGTATTTTTGAAAAATTATAGAACACTTCGACAATATTCATTTGTTGTAAAAAGACTGTTTGGTTATTGTTGTACCCTAAATTTTCACCCCCTTAGATGTCATCTAGCTTGTGTGCATTTCAGAATCATATGTGCATTTGTGTGAACTAACCTATATTTTGTAGTTTGTTTCTTTGTGTTCAAATTAGGTTTACATATCACCATGAAGCTCCACAAGACGTTTGAAGCAAGTCAAGTCAACAAAGACCTCCAATGCAAGGACTTTGGAATTAGGGTTTGCTCTGAAGAAATCACTAAGAATTTGGCTCTATCAAGCCAAGATTTGTGTGGTTCACTTACCTTATGAAGTCATCCACAGTCAAGGGACATCATTCAACAAGAATCCAAGGGCTTTGGGTCCTCAACAAGAGAAGTTTAGGCCTCCGCCTCACTGTGCCTCCAAGTTAGGGTTTCTGTGACACTTATCAGTCAATGGCTTTGATCTTCATCAAGATGGACTCCCAAACCCTAGTTCTTGATCCTATTGGTTTATCAACATCCTCAAGAGTCTCCTAAGACCTTTAGATGAGAAAGAAGAAGCAAGATTACAAGATTCAATCTCAGTACATTCACAAGCAAAATTAGGGTTTGTCAGAAGCCCTAATTTTTGGGGATTTTTGGTTCAGATGGAGAATTAATGTTTCTAATCATCATAGAATGTCTCAAGAAAGATACGATCAGCTGAACCTAATTGATGAGAAGCGCCCGACAGCCATGTGTCATGGTCATATGTACCAGAAGAAGATGAAGAGAGCATTTGATAAAAAGGTCCACATTCGGGAATTCCGAGTAGGCGAGTTGGTACTTAAAAAGATTCTGCCATCGCAGAGAGACGCCCGTGGGAAATGGGCACCCAATTATGAAGGTCCCTTCGTGGTCAAGACTGTGATTTCAGGAGGGTCTCTTTTTCTTACAACCATGGACGGTGAACAGCTTGCGCATCCTGTGAATGCTGATTCAGTGCGGAAGTATTATGCTTGAGGCAAGGACACCTCACCGGTATCCGAGAATCCCCAAGGAAGCTCAAATTTCGCTACAACTGGAGTCCTTAGTCATTAGGGTTATTGGTCATTGAATATAATGTAACCTTTGCCAAAATTGCCATTTTGTTGCATTTGTAATATTTCATGGGACTCTGCTATTCGGCAAGTCACCATATTTCAATGAATATCAGCTATTGAACCATCTTCTTGTTTAAAGTGCTATCATATTTATTTTTTTTGCAAAACTTTGTCATTTTCATTTGATTTTTGAAAACGGAAATGTTGTAATTTCTGAGAAAAACACAAAGATAAACTAAGTTTTACTCTGGATTAAGACATTTTGGAATCAAGTTTATACAGGAAGAGTTAGCAGTACTATATTTTTTGCATGGATCTGCCATCTCCAGCTACAAGGAGATTGCCCCCGGTTATCCTTGTTTGTTTGGACTTCAGGGTGCTGGCTTGTGTTATCCTTTCTTCCTTTTTCCTGTTTGCGTCGTTCGCGTCATTTCTAGCATATAGCTAAGCATATGCATCATACCGTAGCATCTTTGCATCCTTGTGCTTTGTTTTGCTCGTGGTCTTTTGTTTGTGCATGTCTTAATTTCCCCTATGAAGTAAGGACATCCCTGGCTTTTCTTTGTTTGTGTCGTGCTTGTTCGGTCTTCACCTTTGCGCGCCAGATGGGAATCTTTACACCTTTTTTTCCCCTAAGAAGGTTGACCTCTTGTTTCCAAAATTTGTTCTTGTTTGAATCGAGTCAAACCTGAACCGAGCTTTGTTTGAATCGAGTCAAGCATTGCCTCTTACTTTTATTTGTTCTTGTTTGAATCGAGTCAAACCTGAACCGAGCTTTGTTTGAATCGAGTCAAGCATTGCCTCTTTTTTTTTAACATTGTTCTTGTTTGAATCGAGTTAAACCTGAACCGAGCTTTGTTTGAATTGAGTCAAGCATTGCCTCTTACTTTCATTTGTTCTTGCTTGAATCGAGTTAAACCTGAACCGAGCTTTGTTTGAATCGAGTCAAGCATTGCCTCTTGTTTTTTAACATTGTTCTTGTTTGAATCGAGTCAAACCTGAACCGAGCTTTGTTTGAATCGAGTCAAGCATTGCCTCTTACTTTTATTTGTTCTTGTTTGAATCGAGTCAAACCTGAATCGAGCTTTGTTTGAATCGAGTCAAGCATTGCCTCTTATTTTTTAACTTTGTTCTTGTTTGAATCGAGTCAAACCTGAACCAAGCTTTGTTTGAATCGAGTCAAGCTTTGCCTCCTGCTTTCTTTGTTCTTGTTTGAATCGAGTCAAACCTGAACCTAGACCCCGAGCTATCGTGAGCTCGTTGTTTATCCCTTACCTCAGCTTTCTTTTGTTCTTGTTTGAATCGAGTTGAACATGAACATTTACTCTTTTTTTTGGAAGCTTGTTTTGGGCCAAACTTCTTGGAACAATTTGCTTTATTAAGACTCATATCTGGCGCACAGAGTTTGTCTCTGTTTTTCTGGTTTTTCTTGAAGATCCCACTTTAAACTCTTCAGTCTAGGAATCCCCGGAAAGCCTTTGCTTGGTCGTCTGTCTTCTTTAACTGATCCCTAGTGATCGGGTCCTTCTTTTTGGTTTCGTGCCTAGAAGAGTGAGAGTTTGTCTTGTCCCCAGTAGTCTATCTCCTTGGATCTGTCCCCGGTGGAGATTGTCTTTTTGTTTTTCCCCAGTGTTTCTTTGGAGTCTTCCTGGTGGGTCTCTTTCGGTGGATGGCCTGTATCCCCAGTGAGTTTGTTTCTCTTGGATACTAGCCTTCGTCTTTCCCCAGGAAGCCTTTCTGTTGTTTTCTTTTCGTGTGTGCCCCGGTGTCTGGTTTGTCTGCATCTTTGCATCCTGGCATCATATCATTAGGATTAGAGTTCATGACATGTCAGCATTTGCACGTCTTTCGCTTGTCCTTAGCATTTGCATTCCATCTAAGGGCAAAATTTTAGGTTTGCTATATTTAGATATCTTTCACCTAGATGTCCCTGGAATCTCCGTTCCTTGTGCCATCGGGTGAAGCTATCTAAATAGGGGCAACTGTTGTACCCTAAATTTTCACCCCTTAGATGTCATCTAGCTTGTGTGCATTTCAGAATCATATGTGCATTTGTGTGAACTAACCTATATTTTGTAGTTTGTTTCTTTGTGTTCAAATTAGGTTTAGATATCACCATGAAGCTCCACAAGACGTTTGAAGCAAGTCAAGTCAACAAAGACCTCCAATGCAAGGACTTTGGAATTAGGGTTTGCTCTGAAGATATCACTAAGAATTTGGCTCTATCAAGCCAAGATTTATGTGGTTCACTTACCTTATGAAGTCATCCACAGTCAAGGGACATCATTCAACAAGAATCCAAGGGCTTTGGGTCCTCAACAAGAGAAGTTTAGGCCTCAGCCTCACTGTGCCTCCAAGTTAGGGTTTCTGTGACACTTATCAGTCAATGGCTTTGATCTTCATCAAGATGGACTCCCAAACCCTAGTTCTTGATCCTATTGGTTTATCAACATCCTCAAGAGTCTCCTAAGACCTTTAGATGAGAAAGAAGAAGCAAGATTACAAGATTCAATCTCAGTACATTCACAAGCAAAATTAGGGTTTGTCAGAAACCCTAATTTTTGGGGATTTTTGGATCAGATGGAGAATTAATGTTTCTAATCATCATAGAATGTCTCATGAAGTATTCCAAGCATCCATATCAAGTTTCATGAGGTTTCTTGCAAGAGAAGTAGGGTTTTGAACAAGAAAAGTATAATTTGTGAGATTTTTCCCCTAATAGCATAATTTGGAAGGACCATAACTCCTAAACTACACATCCAATTGGAGTGATTCAAAGCTCATTAGAAAGCTCTCTTCAAGATCTTCAATTGTTTCAATATGACTTTTCTCCTAAAAATGCTTAATTTTTGAGTTATGGAGCTTATAAGCCAAATTGACCAAGGACTTGGTAAAATTCTGCATGTTTTCCCTTCATGAACAACCAACTTCAACCCTATTTTTCACCAAGCTACATTAAGATTCAGAACTCGAGTCCCACATGAATATTGTAGAGGGCATTAAGGGATTTATAAAGAGTACAAGAACTTCCCCATCCATGGAGTGAGCTGGGAGTTTCGAATTGTTGAAGTTTAGGGTTCATTTCATGATTTTCAAGTTTCCAACTTTTGTGAAATGGTACATAACTCTTCTAATCCCCAATTAACTCACTTTTCTGAGGTTTAGTAGCAAGGTTAACATATTTTGAACCCCTCCCACGAAAATGCAAGTTGCAAACATCAAATATATTAGTTTATGTCAAGAGTGTGCAAGTGGTTTTCAATGGAGAGAGAAACTTTTCCAACAATTCATTTGCCTTGCAACTTGGACTCTGAGCCTCTCAAATCAGTCCACATTGCTACAGAGGTCTATGGCTAGGGCAATGAAGACTCCATGCTCATCAGCCAGCTCACACGAAGAGATTTCAAAATAAGGGCAGTCTTGGCATTTTTCTTTTTTTTGGCCATGCTGCAAACCCTAATCCTTTCCTATAAATAGAGGTTTGATCCTCAGTCCAAAACACCCCAGAATCACTCCAAAAAGAGACTGATTACTCATTACTTTCTCCCACTCTCAAGTTCTTGCAAAATTGCAAAACACTTGCTACAGCTCATTCCACTCGAGCACTAACCACCAAACTCCACAAACCACTTATAAACACCACATAGGGAAGTTCCAAACATCTGAAACACTTCTGTAACAGCTACAACCACCATTTCCATTTTAACACTCCAATTTGCAAAAGCATGGCTGCATCTCATCTGGCTCGTGCGTTTTCGCATTAAACTTCATAAACCTTCTCTAAGCATCATATAGAGAAGCTTCCAACACCTAAACACTCACTGAAATAGCTCCATCTTCATCTGCCATTTTCAACCTCAACCTTGCACCAAGTATCGGGTTTGGAGTTCAAGGCTATTTCCAAAGGATCCAAGCTTCTGAACTTGTTCTATAAAGATCACAAAGCTCCCAGGAATTGATATTTCTCATCTGCAAGTAGTGTAAAGAAGCCTTGGACTTTCTCCAAGAGGTAGGTTTTCTTGAACTTTGAAACTCCCATATTCACGCATATTTTGTTTCTGTTTGATTGTTAGAAATGTAGTGTGTTGTTTGTTTTATGTTTTTGAACGTGTGCATGCTTTGTTTGAATTGAAACTCACATGATATGGTTTGTATAAAGTTATGTTGTTGCACTGTTGTTCTTAAATTTATGGATTGTGTGTCGTATGTTAGTGGGAGATAATTATATATTCATGATCCTGGGAATTTGAACTACAAGTTTGGCTTTTGTTTCACTCAACTTGGTGAAGATTTGAGAGAGAACGAATGAGTGGAAATCTTGGCCATGAGTTTTGTTGTTACGGTTGTGAGAGAAAGAGAATGATCGTGAGAGAAAGAAGAAAACAAGAGAGAAGGAGAAGGGTGGTCCCCAGCCGTCCCATGTGGCGCTGAGGTGGCCATCCATGCTTGATCTTAAAATAAAAATAAATTGAAGCATGTATTATTTGGATGTAATGGCCGTCCCAACGGTTTGCGCGCTTGCCTTGTACACGTTTGGTCATGGGTTCGAACCTGGTGGAGGGCATTTTCCCTTTTTATCTTTTGTTTTCTTATTTTTCTTTATGTTTATGCCATGTTTTCAAGCCTTCATAACTTGCTCATCTTTTACTCTTTTTTATCCATTCTTTTTGCAAGATGTTCCTTAACATGTCTATTTTATGAATATGGAAAGAAATTGGTGAAAATGATTATTTTTGAAGCATTGGTTTATGTTACAAATGAAGGACTTTTTAGGGTTTCATAAAAGGATACTTTGATTTCTCTCAATCCTTTTACCATGTTTTCTTGTTTACATTGATCAAATGAAACCTAAAGTATGTTGTTTAAACCTTGTATGATGTCTTGACATTGTTTGTTTTGTTTCACTTGATTTCATTGAGTTTTGATTTGTGTTCTTACATGAAAATAACCTTTGAAATACCATGAGATCTCCTTAGATCATTTGTCTGATAACATGAATTGTTTGACCAAGTATGTAACATGTTTATGTCTTGAACCTTGAATGCCATGTTTTGAACTATTTTTTGATTGCCTACATGTTTGGTTTATCATGATAAATGCTTAAGCTTTCAAAGAAGTTGTCACTTTCACTTATACCACCTGTTTGTTTTTGCATAGAGCATCTTCACATGTAATCCCCATGAAATGTCTTGATCCTCATCATACTTGTATCTTACCTGTGATATTTATCTCATAGCTTTGTTAAATGTTCCCCCCAAGTGAGGTTAGCTTTTTGGCTTCTCCTCCTTAACACTCTTTGTGTTCCCCCATTCCAAAGGAAGGTAATCATTGTTGACTCATAAGTCATGACCTCCCACCTTTAACCTAAGTAACCTCTTAGGAGAAACCCTATTTCTTGGCCTCATCAGAGCCATAGAAATTACAACTAGCTTTAGGAGAGAGTTCTTAAACTCTTAGTGATATTCATCATAATGAATCATCACTTTCCCCTCCTAACTAAAACACAATCATAGGTCTATTACAACTAGATTTAGAGAGTTCTTGAACTCTACAATGAGCTTGTACTCATTTCCCCTCTGAATATTGACCATAGTCAATAGTTCAGTAGAAATAGAACTACGCGTACTCTGATTCTATCCCCGAGGATACGTAGGCGCAAAGTACGATGCTTTGTCGAGTATACTTAGATACTAACCCCTAGGGTTTCAGCCTTTAGCATAGAACCTTAAGCAAACATAACATAACATTAAAACAAGAGGTTCCCGTAGAATACTACGGACGTTTAGGGTGCTAATACCTTCCCTAGGCGTAACCAACCCCCGAACCTTAGATCTTTCCCTTTAGGTTTTTTTAACGATCTTGAACCTTTCCTTTGGATAAATCAAAGTCGGTTGTAAAAGAAATATGATGCAAATTAATTAATAATTTGTTATCCGATTTTCACCGCAACAGTTATTTGTCGGAAAAGACTAAACTTTGTAAAAGTTTGGTAAAGTAAAGCAATAAAGAAAAATGACTTCAAAGTAAATGAAATGCAATAAAAAGTAATTGGTAAAGAAAGTAAATTTCTATTGAATAAAATGTATGGTGTTTCAAACATACATTTCTCAACAATGACTCTTTTCTCACGTTAACTTGGATACTTTGAGTAAATTTGAGTATAGTACAATAATTGAACACATGAAAATCCTTATACTAAGAACTTATTTATAATACGTTAAAATAATTGTCTCCAACGAACATTTCTTCAAAAGTTGACACGTTTCGCCTTTCATGCCTTTGTTTCGCCATAAGCCTCCACGCGTCTCTCCTAAGAAACGAATAAAGACAAAAGACAGTTATCCATCCGTATTTGAAATTCAAACTTCTGTCGAAGGAAGGCCTCATAGTATCCCTTCGTTGAAGTAACTTACTATACTTAGAAAATATTTCTAAGTATTTGGTCAAGCCTATCTCTTCATGAAAATCATTTCGACAGAATTCCACATCATATCTTGTCGAAATCAACCAAATTCAAGAAACTTTCATTTTTACTTAGTTTCTCAAACGGGAACCTGGCGTCGAAATTACCAGCCAACAAATTGCCCCCCAAAAATGCCATTTTCGACTGAAATGAAGAAAAGGGCATTTTTTGAAGTTTTCATATTCGACGCTAGAAAACCTTTGGACTACTATGACGTCATTGTCATCATGACAACTTTCCCCAAACGTCTCCTCAAACCCATGCGTGAATCTTTTTTAATCATCACACATCTAGTCCATAGGAGATCATAGGTTAGACCTTTAATTACTACCGTCTCATCACACCACCCTCTCATGACACACGTCCCATGTTTTTTATCACCATAATGATATACAGTGATCATGTATAGTAACCGTTCCACTTTAATCCATCTATAAAAGAGTGAAAATCACCATTTTTACTCTTTTCACTTTCTGAATTTTCTGGAGCGTATCTTCCTCAAAACTTCATCTTTCTTCAAATCTTTTTTCTGCACATTCACTACAACAATGGCCTCCACTTCAAAAATCTCTAAGGAAACCAGCAAGAACACAAAAAACTCCAAGAAATCCAAAGAAATCCCTCCAGTTCATAGGATGTTGTATACAAATGTAGTTGGAAATCAATAATACATCCCAGAGCCTCCAAATGAAGAAGAGAAACGCAGAATATATCAATCACAGGTACTTATCCCTCTTCTTGTTTCTGGAAAGACCCTTGCCATGTTAGGTCCTTTACTAGATCTTTCTGTTGACTCCACTAAAGTTAGGGAGTTTTTCCCAGCTTATCACCATTACAAACCCATAGTAAATAGTTTAAAACCTATGACTGATAAGGAAATTAAAATTGATGAGAAAGCGAAGGTAGATGGTCAAGGTTCACCTTCGACCATAGCTTCTAGGGACCCCATAAACTTAGAGTTCATGACACTAGCTTTAGGGTTTTCAGATCATGCCCTCTGTTGAAAGATCCTTCTGACTATTTAGCTTGTTTAGAAAAGATAGAAAAAGCTAAGTCCCAAGTTTGGAAAAAGATGGGCATTTACGACCTTATCCAACTGTAGAAGGTAGGACCTGGTTATTGTCATTCTATGCTCATTGCTTCCCTTTATTTATGGGACAACACCCACAATAACTTCCATCTCCCTTGTGGAATGGTTGCCCCAACTCTGTTTGACGTTGCTACCATAACTAGCCTGAAACCTATTAGAGTAGACTATGACCCCAATCTTTTAGCTGATGATTCAATAGGTTTCAACACCAACAAAGCAACCTTCACCACCTACATAGCCTATTATCATGACAAAGAAACCAAAGAGGTTTCCGACCAAGAACATGTTGCCTTCCTGGCTCTCTGGCTCTTGTGCTGTGTCTTCTACTCAAGGTCTCTCCAAGTGGCAAAAAGGTACTTGACCATGGCGAACTAGTTGCATACTGGACACAAAATCATTCTGGCTATCCTGTATGAATCTCTTAGAGAAGGCGTCACATCATTGAAGACCATCAAGACGAAAGGAAGCTTGCTCCTTTTTGGACCTTTCTGGCTGCTACAGCTATGGCTGAATGCCTCTTTCGAAGCATCCCTTCCTAATCGAAACCCCATCAACGAAACTTCTATCGAAGTGAAAAGTAGAAGAGTTGAAGGGACGAGGCTTGCGGTGTTGACTCCCAATGACGAAGGAATGAACCTTCAGCAGACATTCACCAGTTACGTGATGATGTTTGCTAAGCGTCATAATTTTCTTCCAACATGGCCCCTTTTGCCAATAGAAAGGTACGCCCCGAATGGTTTACAAGAAGATTTCCTCCTGAGTCAAAGGAACATGAAGCTGAATCTATTGACATTTGGGAATCATTCCTTACGCCAAGACTACTGGCCTCAAGGCTCAACCCTTCCAAGCTTTGAATTACTCTCGTCAGCTATCAACCAAATCTCGTCTCTCAATAGTTTAGCTTGATTCAGATTAAACCCAAACCCTTGTTTCCCAAAAAGGGTTCATTGATCCATTACAGCATGTGGCACAATGAAGCAGAGTGTGCCAAGTTTCTAGCCAAGTATTCTGACCTCACAGAGTTCAATTTTGTGCCCTTCAAACTAAGCTTTCTCTGCACCAGAGAGTTTGACGAGTGGTGGAGAGAATATTATACTGCTGAATTCTTTGATGTAGCTGCCTTCAATCTCTAACTAACTAGAGTTTTCACCCTTGTGCAAGAAAAAGTGAAGAAAGGTACTTCGACACACATCAAAGAGATCCAAGCATTCTAGAAGTACTTTGAAACAACCTATAGGACAAATGAGCTTAGTCGAACCATTAGCGAAGTAGCAGTGACTTTAAAAGAAAAAATTACAAAGAGATTAGAGGATTTAAAACTTCCTTCGTACGTTCGACCTGATCAATGTTACAAGTTAGCTTTTAATCTTTATCCTCTAAAGTTCCCTCGTCTGTCAACTACTGATTTTAGTGTGGCTTTTAGCCCTCCATTTCCAGTATGGTTCGTCTGCGAGAATTTTATGAAAAATCTTTGCCTAGATTTCCAAAAGCATTCTATGTGAGTGGTTCCAACTAAGTACACTCTGTACAATTTCAAAGGCCACCTTCATATTAGCATAAAGTTCGCGTGGAGTCTCCAATATATAAAGGTGTGGAATGGGAGGTTCTTCTCCACCACTTCTCTTTTCTTTTTATTTATGTTTTACGCTTGGCTTACTAAGTGCATTAATTTTCTTTGCAACTGTGAGGATTCCAGCCAAAAAACCTGTTCCCATTGAAAAAGAAACCGTCGAAGAAGAAGATGAAGAAGACAACACCAAGAAACCCACAACAAAGGTAAATCTTTGTGCTTATCATTTCTTCTTCCTTTTTATTACATATTGCCTTCTCAATCTAAAATTTGAAATATAATGTTTTTACAGGGAAGTCGGAAACCATCTCCGACACCTAAAAAGAGAAAACAGAAAAAACCTGAGGTTCATGTAATTGAATCCGATGATGGCGACCTTTCGCCAGACCACTCTAAACACAAGAAGAAGAAGAAGAATTAGATGAAAATTACTGATGCCGGTTTTCAACCTCAGCAAAAATCAACCAAAGCACCTGTAAAGAAAACTTTTACCCAAAGGTGGTAGAAACTGATGCTACCTTTAGTAACAAGAAACCAACCGACAGGAAGAACCTAGATCAGGTAGAAAGTGATAACTCTAGCCCTGGGACTGAAAATCCTAAGGTACAAAGATCTCTTTTTCGTCTTTGAGTTTTATGATTATCTTCGACTAACATGCTTCTAATCTTTTCTTGGTTTCTTCTTCTTAGGATGCCAACGATAACAAGGGGCACCCCATTGTGCAACAAATCATCCCTACCACAAGCAGTGATCCTACCTATCATCCGACAAGCCCTTCCAAGAATTCTCCCAAGGATTCCACAAAGGAATCTGTTAATGAAGTGAGCCAACTAGATGGTGATCAAAAGAAATCACCACTCAAGGCCACCACTGAGCTCTCTCACACCAACGCACCTGACCAAGAGAAAAGCCCAGCCAGGGAGGAAGTTATAGTTGATGCCGCATGAGATACTGAAATGCCATCTGCAAAATAAGTTGTTGAAGACAAATCTGAAGATGGCTCCCTAATCAATCAAAAAGATGGTGGCAACGAAAAGGGTGAAGAGGATGAGGAGGAGGAAGAGGATCAATCTATGTTTGATTTTGAAAGTGAAGTTGTCGCGGGGGACGAAGATGAAGAGGAAAAAGAGAAGGAAAAAATTGAAAATGAAGACGAAAAAGAAAAGCAAGAAGATCAATCGAAAACTGACCCACATCCAGATGCTTCGACTGACACGAACTCTACCAGCCTTTCTCATGAAGAGCTAGAGTCCTTGAAAGTGCAGAGGCCAATGGACTATTTAAAATCCATGATCAGCTCCAAATATAGCTTTGGTGATAAGAGTACCAGCACTTCGACTGCCTCAGGAAATCATTCAGCCAATAAGCCAGAGGATGACTTGCTTCCCCAAATCAAAGAGAATATTTTCAATGATGATTTGTTCCAAATTTTGGAAAAAGATACTTCCGCCAGTTTTGGGATCAAGAAACTCTTGAAGAAAGTCAATGTCTTGGAGGTTTCTCCAGAAGTTGCTGATGCCATAATGGAGCTGGGCACATTGATTGATCTTGTTGTTACTGATCTATTTCGTCTTAGAGATTTTTTAGGAAAAATTAACAATAAATAAGAGGCCCAGCTGGCTGAATGGGAAGCATCCTCTGAATCTACCACGAAGGTTTCAAATCTCGAGAAGGTCTCTGAGCAAAATAAGAAAGAAATCGAAAGTTGTGATAAAAATGTCAAAGAATAGGAGAAGCAGATCAAGGCTCTACAGAGAAAAATTTCTCAGGCCAAGCAACGTAAAGATGAATTTCTCAAGTTCGACCAAGAAGAAGTGGCCAAAGAACTCGAGGTTGGAATGTATCATGTTGACAGGGACCAAAAACTAAGAAGGGAAATCGAAGACCTTTCGAACAACAAGGCTCTCTGTGAACGTCGCTTGATGCTTCAGAAATCCAAATATGAGAAGATGAAAACCTCTCTCCCATTTTGGTTCAGATGGAGAATTAATGTTTCTAATCATCATAGAATGTCTCATGAAGTATTCCAAGCATCCATATCAAGTTTCATGAGGTTTCTTGCAAGAGAAGTAGGGTTTTGAACAAGAAAAGTATCATTTGTGAGATTTTTCCCCTAATAGCATAATTTGGAAGGACCATAACTCCTAAACTACACATCCAATTGGAGTGATTCAAAGCTCATTAGAAATATCTCTTCAAGATCTTCAATTGTTTCAATATGACTTTTCTCCTAAAAATGCTTAATTTTTGAGTTATGGAGCTTATAAGCCAAATTGACCAAGGACTTAGTAAAATTCTGCATGTTTTCCCTTCATGAACAACCAACTTCAACCCTATTTTTCACCAAGCTACATTAAGATTCAGAACTCGAGTCCCACATGAATATTGTAGAGGGCATTAAGGGATTTCTAAAGAGTACAAGAACTTCCCCATCCATGGAGTGAGCTGGGAGTTTCGAATTGTTGAAGTTTAGGGTTCATTTCATGATTTTCAAGTTTCCAACTTTTGTGAAATGGTACATAACTCTTCTAATCCCCAATTAACTCACTTTTCTGAGGTTTAGTAGCAAGGTTAACATATTTTGAACCCCTCCCACGAAAATGCAAGTTGCAAACATCAAATATATTAGTTTATGTCAAGAGTGTGCAAGTGGTTTTCAATGGAGAGAGAAACTTTTCCAACAATTCATTTGCCTTGCAACTTGGACTCTGAGCCTCTCAAATCAGTCCACATTGCTACAGAGGTCTATGGCTAGGGCAATGAAGACTCCATGCTCATCAGCCAGCTCACACGAAGAGATTTCAAAATAAGGGCAGTCTTGGCATTTTTCTTTTTTTTGGGCATGCTGCAAACCCTAATCCTTTCCTATAAATAGAGGTTTGATCCTCAGTCCAAAACACCCCAGAATCACTCCAAAAAGAGACTGATTACTCACTACTTTCTCCCACTCTCAAGTTCTTGCAAAATTGCAAAACACTTGCTACAGCTCATTCCACTCGAGCACTAACCACCAAACTCCACAAACCACTTATAAACACCACATAGGGAAGTTCCAAACATCTGAAACACTTCTGTAACAGCTACAACCACCATTTCCATTTTAACACTCCAATTTGCAAAAGCATGGCTGCATCTCATCTGGCTCGTGCGTTTTCTCATTAAACTTTATAAACCTTCTCTAAGCATCATATAGAGAAGCTTCCAACACCTAAACACTCACTGAAACAGCTCCATCTTCATCTGTCATCTTCCATCTTTCATCTGCCATCTTCATCTACCATCATCATCACAAAGCTCCCAGGAATTGATATTTCTCATCTGCAAGTAGTGTAAAGAAGCCTTGGACTTTCTCCAAGAGGTAGGTTTTCTTGAAATTTGAAACTCCTATATTCACGCATATTTTGTTTCTGTTTGATTGTTAGAAATGTAGTGTGTTGTTTGTTTTATGTTTTTGAACGTGTGCATGCTTTGTTTGAATTGAAACTCACATGATATGGTTTGTATAAAGTTATGTTGTTGCACTGTTGTTCTTAAATTTCTGGATTGTGTGTCGTATGTTAGTGGGAGATAATTATATATTCATGATCCTGGGAATTTGAACTACAAGTTTGGCTTTTGTTTCACTCAACTTGGTGAAGATTTGAGAGAGAACGAATGAGTGGAAATCTTGGCCATGAGTTTTGTTGTTACGGTTGTGAGAGAAAGAGAATGATCGTGAGAGAAAGAAGAAAACAAGAGAGAAGGAGAAGGGTGGTCCCCAGCCGTCCCATGTGGCGCTGAGGTGGCCATCCATGCTTGATCTTAAAATAAAAATAAATTGAAGCATGTATTGTTTGGATGTAATGGCCGTCCCAACGGTTGCGCGCTTGCCTTGTACACGTTTGGTCATGGGTTCGAACCTGGTGGAGGGCATTTTCCCTTTTTATCTTTTGTTTTCTTATTTTTCTTTATGTTTATGCCATGTTTTCAAGCCTTCATAACTTGCTCATATTTTACTCTTTTTTATCCATTCTTTTTGCAAGATGTTCCTTAACATGTATATTTTATGAATATGGAAAGAAATTGGTGAAAATGATTATTTTTGAAGCATTGGTTTATGTTACAAATGAAGGACTTTTTAGGGTTTCATAAAAGGATACTTTGATTTCTCTCAATCCTTTTACCATGTTTTCTTGTTTACATTGATCAAATGAAACCTAAAGTATGTTGTTTAAACCTTGTATGATGTCTTGACATTGTTTGTTTTGTTTCACTTGATTTCATTGAGTTTTGATTTGTGTTCTTACATGAAAATAACCTTTGAAATACCATGAGATCTCCTTAGATCATTTGTCTGATAACATGAATTGTTTGACCAAGTATGTAACATGTTTATGTCTTGAACCTTGAATGCCATGTTTTGAACTATTTTTTGATTGCCTACATGTTTGGTTTATCATGATAAATGCTTAAGCTTTCAAAGAAGTTGTCACTTTCACTTATACCACCTGTTTGTTTTTGCATAGATCATCTTCACATGTAATCCCCATGAAATGTCTTGATCCTCATCATACTTGTATCTTACCTGTGATATTTATCTCATAGCTTTGTTAAATGTTCCCCCCAAGTGAGGTTAGCTTTTTGGCTTCTCCTCCTTAACACTCTTTGTGTTCCCCCATTCCAAAGGAAGGTAATCATTGTTGACTCATAAGTCATGACCTCCCACCTTTAACCTAAGTAACCTCTTAGGAGAAACCCTATTTCTTGGCCTCATCAGAGCCATAGAAATTACAACTAGCTTTAGGAGAGAGTTCTTAAACTCTTAGTGATATTCATCATAATGAATCATCACTTTCCCCTCCTAACTAAAACACAATCATAGGTCTATTACAACTAGATTTAGAGAGTTCTTGAACTCTACAATGAGCTTGTACTCATTTCCCCTCTGAATATTGACCATAGTTAATAGTTCAGTAGAAGTAGAACTACGCATACTCTGATTCTATCCCCGAGGATACGTAGGCGCAAAGTGTGATGCTTTGTCGAGTATACTTAGATACTAACCCTTAGGGTTTCAGCCTTTAGCATAGAACCTTTAGCAAACATAACATAACATTAAAACAAGAGGTTCCCGTAGAATACTACGGACGTTTAGGGTGCTAATACCTTCCCTTGGCGTAACCAACCCCCGAACCTTAGATCTTTCCCTTTAGGTTTTTTTAACGATCTTGAACCTTTCCTTTGGATAAATCAAAGTCGGTTGTAAAAGAAATATGATGAAAATTAATTAATAATTTGTTATCCGATTTTCACCGTAACAGAAATGGCGACTTCACTGGGGATAAGTTAGACCTATTGCTGGTCCATTCCTAAGAGGGTTGAGCCTATCTTGCTTTTATGTTATTCATGTTTGCTTATCTACTTGTATGATTGCCTATATGTCATATCTGCTTGTATATCTGTTCTATGTTTTGATTATCCTGTTTGATTTGGGTTGATATCTATGAGTGAGATAAATCCTATACCCGGATTTGAGCGTACACTTATTATAGGACGATGGTATATTCAAGGAGCCTTTGAGGGAGTCGATTCCTGAAAAAGTTGAATTGAGAACACCATCACTCAGTTGAGGCCCTCTCGAGAGTCTAGTTATGTTGAACGATCCTATTCGTGAAAGCGTGCTACTCTCGACCTAGGAGCCCATGATATTGAGAACCGTAGTTACCAAACCCCACTTGGCCTTTTAGGATGTAGTGCGGTGACCATGATGGAGTCTATTTCTGAATTGGTTGTCACGTGATACTACACTCAGACGAGATCCTCTTGAGAATTTTATTGATTACCAAGTTATCTGGGAAGTCGATAAAATCTGAAAGATGGATTGTAGACTCTGGGAACTCTTTAGACCCTTGTTCGGCAGGTGAAAACTATAGTACA
Organism: Lathyrus tuberosus; assembly: GCA_022829125.1. Lineage (NCBI taxonomy): Eukaryota > Viridiplantae > Streptophyta > Magnoliopsida > Fabales > Fabaceae > Lathyrus > Lathyrus tuberosus. Next base: position 21,538 of record JALAZF010000393.1, read on the forward strand.
TACCAAGAAGGGGGGTAAACCGTGACTCCATGCTTTCATCCCCAAACCCTTTATGTGTTCATATATTTGTGATATGTGTATATGTGTTTGTTTTGCATCCATACATCATAAACATTCATGGCATATCTGTTTCATGGAACTCAGACTCTTTTTTATAAAATGTCAGAAAAATATCATGGACGAATCAAGAAGGAAAACAATAAAATACACTTTCAGGAGTCCTAGATTGGTTGACCTAAAGGGATTAGGAGATTTGCTTACAGACCCTAAAGGATTCGAGGACAGATACATAAATTTATGGACATTATTGAGGAAAGGCGTTGATGAAGGACTCCTCTCAACTTTACTCCAATTTTATGACCCGAAGTATCATTGCTTCACTTTTCCTGACTATCAGCTCTTACCTACACTTGAAGAATACTCTCACATAATTGGTTTGCCTGTTAAGGATGATTCGCCGTTTCCCATTTTCAACAGAGATCCTAAAGAAGAAGAGATAGCCAAGGAAACCCACTTGGAGTTAGTTGACATAAAAAACAACTTAATCTCTAAGGGAGGGATTTTTGGGCTGACTGTTAAGTTCTTGTTTGGAAAGGCCCACTACTTTGCCAAACACTCCAACAGAGACGCCTTTGAAGCCGTTTTTGCTCTGCTTATTTATGGACTCTTCCTGTTCCCGAACATCGACAACTTCGTGGACTTACATGCAATCAAGATTTTCCTAAAGCAAAACCCTGTACCAACCTTACTTGCTGAAGCCTACCATTCAGTCCATACAAGAAATGCCCATGGTAACGGATAAATCATTTGCTGTGCCCCTGTTTTATACAGATGGTTTGTTTCACATTTGCCTAAGAAGGGTGTATTTTGGGATCCTAAGAAGGGATGGTGGTCTAAGAAGGTTATGGCCCTTTCTCACACAGATATTGACTGGTACAACCGGGTATATGACAAGATCTCAATAACAGATAGTTGTGGCCAATACAACAATGTGCCTCTTCTTGGCATCAAAGGTGGAATCAGTTACAATCCGGTGTTGGCATGCCGTCAATTGGGATACCCTTTGAAGGATAAACCTCTAAACATCCATGTGGAGGGAATTTATTTTGAGGAGTACAAAGAAAGTGAAGAAAAAAGGGATTTAATTTTGAAGGCTTGGGGTAGTAGGTGTAAGAGAGGAAGCAGCTCTTTGGGGAAACCAAACTGTGTTTCATTGGAGCCATATCTTCAGTGGGTCCGCAAGCGAGCCATTGAATTGAAGATGCCATACAAAAGGGAGGAACCAATTCCCATGAAAGAAGAGCCCATTCTGTACTTCATGTCAAAGGAAGAGGAATTGGAGATATCATTGAAACAGACCCAGCGATCAGAGGAAGCATGGAGACTCAAGTATCAGGTGGTTGTTGAGGAGAACTTTGAACTCCGACAACAACTACGTGCTAAGGATGAAGAGTTGACCGCTTGTAAGAAAAGGAAGGTTCAAGAATGCCCAAGTTCTTCTACTGCTCAGCCTACAGCTTGGAAGACGATCGTCGACAACCTTGTCGCAGAAAGAGATCAGATGGAGGAAGAAAATAGAAGACTCAAGCTACGACTCCTAGGAGAATCCCCTTAGGACTTTCTAGGCTTTTATTTGGCTTCTTTTTCTATGACTCTCAGCAGTGTATTAACTATTGTAATCTGTTTTCAATGAAAATGAGTTTTTCGATATTTCACGATGTTCTGCAAAAATGTCTGAATTCCATGAAACTTTGCATTGCATCTTGCATCTTCGCTAAACCATCAAGACACTAAACTTTGTTTTGTAGATTTTGTAGAGAATGGGGGCTACCAAGAAGATAGACTGGCCCTTTACCTTCCTGATCCCTAACATGGAGCAGCTGATAGAGATTGTAGGAAGAATAGAAGACCCGCCAAGCTTCATTGACAGGTATGAGGACCTTCTGTCCCTAATGAAACTACAAGTGAAGGAAGGATTACTGGAAACCCTAGTGTAATTGTATCATCCCGCGTACTGTTGTTTCATATTCCCTAATTTCCAGTTGGTTTCAACTATAGAGGAGTATTCAGCTATGATGGGTTTACCAATTCAGCATCACCCTCTATTTTCTGGTATGGAAGGGGAGTTCCTTAACCAAGAGATTGCCGCAGAATTGAGGATCCGAAAGAGGCACATACGAGAGAACATGACTACTAGAGAAGGGTACCGTGGTTTACCAGCTCAGTTTTTGATTGAAAGAGCTCTTCACTTCCAAGAAAGGGGAAACTCTGAAATGTTTGAATCCATGTTTGCTCTGCTAGTATATGGGTTGTTCCTATTTCCTAATATCGAAGACTTCGTTGATGTCCAGGCTATCCGAATCTTCATGAGTTAGAACCCTGTCCCTACTCTACTAGCTGATATGTACTTCTCAGTCACCACACAATTCATGGAAGGAGAAGGTGTGATCGTCTGTTGTGCTCCACTGCTCTATAAGTGGTTTATTTCGTATTTACCTACAACTCTAACATTCTGGGAGGTAAGAGACAGCGCCCTTTGGGCTAAGAAACTGATGGAGCTAGAGCGTTCTGCTATCAAGTGGTATGATTCGGACCCGAGAGGGACTCTTATGATTGTAAGCTGTGGGGACTATCCCAACGTACCACTCATGGGACGGTTTAGTTGTATCAACTACAATCCGGTTCTCGCTCATTGCCAACTTGGTCATCCCGTTGAAGAACAACCAGATCCCAGGGAGCTGGAGATGATCTATTATGGGTATGGAGTGGGATTTAAAGACACACTCAAAATGGGGCATGCCTGGTCCCACATCAATCAGCAGAGGTGGACCACCACCGGTCCCGTCACAGAGGCTCATTTGAAATGGGCACAAGGGATTTCGCTCAATATGAAGAAGCCTTTTCCATACTACGAGACACCCACGAGTGCCAAGCAGAAGAGGATGGAATTATTGGGGGAGCTGACTGTTGAGAAAGCCAGGACCAAGCAGCGCATCAAGGAGATCATGAAGGAGATCAGGGAAGGCGAAGGGCCCTCCTATTTAGAGTTTTAGCTTTTAAGTTTCCTGTTTTAAGTTGTATTTCTCTAATGTAATTCGAACAATGGTTGTAATATTTCCCTTTTGTAAGCACTTGTTTATCTTTCAATGGAAAGAAGTTTATGTTGTTGGTAATCCTATTGTTTACACTGCTTCTGAATAATTTTTAGTTCTTGATGGTTTGGCCTGCATTTGCATCTCATTTGCATCGTTGCATGTGCATATGCATTCTTCCATGTCTCATCGTCGTTTTTATCTTCTCCAGAACTATCACCCTGAATTCTCTACATCGTTACAACACCCGGGCACAGGCTCAAAGAAGAAGAATGTCTGAGGATTGCGAGAATTTGGATCAGGTTAACAACGAACTCAATGAATTGAGAGGAGGAATGGGGCAGATCATGGAGGTTTTAAATGTTATACGAGCAAAGATGGATGCGCAGGTTACCGTAGTCTCAGAGGTCATTGCTACAACTGTAGAGCCACCAGTTATACCTCTTGTAAACCCTACTCTAGGGATGCCACTTGATTTTACACGGGCCGCAGCTCCTCAATCTACACAACAAGCAGTGCCGTTGTTTAGTGAGAATCAGCAAACTATTCCGACTTATGCTCCGCCTGTGGTGCAAACTCAGTTCCAACCTGTTTTTTAGAATCAGCATCATTTTGATTGTGACAACATATCTGTGTAAGAGGATGATCGTAATGAGAAGTTGAAAGCAAGTGTGGAGGTTATGCAGAGAAATTTGAAGGCTATGGAGGGAAGTAACGTCTTCAGTACTGATCTCAAGGACATGTGTTTGGTTACAGATCTGGTAATTCAACCGAAGTTCAGGCTGCCAGGTTTTGAATTGTATTCCGGTGCTACTTGTCCCAAAGCACATTTAGTCATGTACCTCCGGAGAATGGCTGCGTACATGGACAACGATAAGATATTGATACACTGTTTCCAAGATAGCCTGAAGGGCGCCGCTGCAAAATGGTATCTAGGAATGGATCAATCTCAGGTCAAATGTTTTCAAGATGTAATGGACGCCTTTGTAAGACATTATAAGTATAATCTGGACTTAGCTCCGGACCGTAGACAACTGCTGACTATGACCCAAAAGAACACCGAATCATTCAAAGAATATGCTCAAAGATGGAGGGAGACGACCTCGCAGGTTGAACCACCGTTGACAGAAAAAGAATTAGCTGATTGGTTTGTGGACATCGTAAAACCTGAATTTTACGAGAAGATGATCTGTAATATTGGTGCCAATTTTTCTGATATCATTGCCATTGGTGTGAAAGTAGAAGCGGGTTTGAAAAGTGGAAAAGTAGCCGGTTCACCCAGTTCCGCTGGCAACAGTGTCAAGAGGTCTCCGGGCAATTTCCATAAGAAGAAAGAAGGGGAGACTAATGCGGTTATGTCAAAAAGTCCGAATCCTAGATGGAAACGATCTCTCTTTCAACAGCAACCAGGTCTCGATTTTCCTCAACAACCGATTTACCCAGTGTAGTTCGCACAACAACCTTATGTAGCGGTTATTACGCCCGCTTTTAACCATCAGATGATGCAACAAGTTCCTACTCCCCAGCCACCAAATCAACAATAGTGGCCGAGAAATCAAAATCAGAATTACCAGCAGCAGAGGCGGCCAGCGCCACAGTAAAATACCCCTCAAAGAAGACAGGCGGTAAATTTTCCACCCATACCGATGTCTTACACAGCATTGTATCCTTTTCTAGTGGAGCAAGGATTAGTTGTTACTAGGCCGTTGGGGCCACCATCTGAGAAGTCGCTGCAGTTCTTCAACCCCAATACAACATGTGCTTTCCATCAAGGAGGGGTGGGTCATGATTTAGAAAGTTGTTTGGCATTAAAGAATTTGGTAAAAAGCCTGATGGAGAAAAACATTCTGTCTTTCGCTAATAACCAGCCAAACGTGAAAAGTAACCCCTTGCCAACGCATGGGTCAACTAACGCTATCGAAGGCGAGAATGATGAAGTGTTGGTCTCAGATGCAACGCAGATTAAAACTCCCATGAGAACATTTCATGCCAAGTTGTTTAGCGCCGGTTTGGTCCAGGTTTGCCATGAGGGTTGTGAAGAGTGTGAAGGTAGTAGTAAAGGGTGTCAGTCAGTTCAAGATGATATTCAGCAATTGATTGATGAAGGTTTCCTACAGGTTTTCAGAAAAGAAAATAGAGTAGCAGTGATTAAACCAGTGTTTAATTTGCCGAAGCAAGTACCAGTGTTTGACGAAGAAGAATACATATCAGTAGTTCCGGTGTTCAACAATCCAGGGGCAAGTACCGTGAGTCCCGTGTTTAAACAAACTGTTCCAAGATTCAAACTTGAAGTTGTTTCTCCTGTTAATCATGTCAGGCAAAATAATCCTCCAAGACCAGTCCCATTTAGGTTCAGGGGAACCAAAGCATTACCATGGATCTACGAAGACATTACAGGTGGTAGGAAGAGGGAGGAGATGATCCCAAGGAAAGAGGTGGGGGTCGTTATAGAAGAGCCAGTCCCAAGGAAAGAGGTGGAGACTGATGAGAAGAATGTATCCAATATAGTAGGAACAGGGAAAATGACGAGGAGTGGAAGGATTTATACTCCTGTGAATAAAGAAGTGTCTAGTAAAGAAAGTGATGTTCATGTACCCGTCAGTGACAAAGGTAAAGAAGTGGTCTCCAAAGAGGATGACGAAGAATTTCTCAGGATAATAAAAAGAAGTGACTACAAGGTTGTGGATCAGCTCTACCAGACTCCATCAAAGATTTCCATTTTATCTCTGCTGATTAATTCACCAGTCCACCGATCAGCACTGCAGAAAGTATTGGCCCAGGCTCATGTAGTTCAAGATATTACCGCCAGACAGTTTGATCATGTTATCGCTAACATTACTGCATGCAATACACTCAGCTTCAGTGACGAAGAATTGACCCAAGCGGGTCGAAAACACAATCTTGCACTTCACATATCAATGAAATGTCAGGAAGACACGTTGGCTAGAGTTCTTGTAGATACAGGATCTTCTCTGAATATTTTACCAAAGAGAACTCTCGATAAGTTGGCATACCAAGGAGGGATAATGAGGCCCACGTCATTAGTTGTCAAAGCCTTTGATGGTTCACGTAGATCTGTGATGGGAGAAATTGAGATACCTATTTTGATTGGCCCCCAGGAATTCAATGTTCTGTTTCAAGTCTTGGATATTAATCCAGCCTATAGCTGTCTGCTAGGAAGGCCCTGGATCCATGAGGCTGGCGCTGTCACCTCAACCCTACATCAGAAATTGAAGTTTGTGATTGATGATAAGTTGGTCATTGTGCACGGGGAAGATGATTTGATGGTTAGTAATCTGTCGTCTTTCCGTTACATCGAGGCTGATGAGGATGCGTTGGAAACTTCTTTCCAGGCTCTGGAAATAGCTAATGCAGTTATGATTGACAATGAGAAGTCGGTAATACCGGAGTGTCCATCTTTTGCTTCGCATAAAAGTATCCAATCTGCCCTTCGAGAAGGCGTGCCCGCAGGATGGGGAGAAGTTATTGAGGTTGAGAAGAGGAACCGACACCAGGGGTTGGGTTACAGACCAACTCCAGAGGATGAGGCTGCTTCAGGTATAAGACGAAGAGGGATGAAGATAAAGACTGTGCAGGAAACATTTGTCAGAGGTGAACATCAGGTCCACACAATCCTTGGAAGTGCAGACGAAGAGGAAGATATTGATCGTTTGGTTTTACGCCAGGCAGGCGCGTTAAGCAATTGGGAGTCTGTTGAGATCCCAACTTTATACCCAGAACCAGAGTAACGTGTTTTGATTTGTTGTTTTCATTTCCCTAGTTTTGCCCAGAACTAGTGGATTATTTTGTACGGGCCTCCGTTTTCAATATCTTAATCAATGAAATGACATTTTGTTAAAATTTTCGTTGTCTTTACTTTATTGCATTCCGTTTCTAAAAAATGGCAATCTTTTCAAATATTAAAAACATCTTCACCCCGCATGTTCTTGAATTGTTGTGCATTTTGATAAGACAATTCATTCTATCATGCAGAATGGATCATAAACCCATTGTATTCAATGACCTTGATCTTACCATTGACTTCGGCGCTCCTATCTATCAAGCTGAGGAGGAGGAAGATTATGAGGTACCCGAGGATCTAGCAGATATGTGTGATTACCAGTACACGGATCTCCAGCCTCATGAAGAGCAGGTGGATGTCATCAATCTTGGAACTGAGGAAGAGAAGAAAGAGGTTAAGATTGGGGCATCGCTGAAGCCAGAAATTAAACAGCGTTTGATTTCACTCCTTGAAGAGTATGTGGACGTGTTTGCTTGGTCCTACCAAGACATGCCTGGTTTAGATACAGATATTTTGGTCCATAAGTTACCACTCAAACCGGAGTGCCCGCCCGTAAAAGAAAAGCTTCGCAGAAGTCATCCTGACATGGCCCTCAAAATTCGAGATGAAGTTAGAAGACAGTTGGATGCCGGATTTTTAGCAGTATCCAAATACCCAGAGTGGGTGGCTAATATTGTTCCAGTTATGAAGAAGAATGGAAAGGTACGAATGTGTGTGGATTACAGGGATCTTAACAAAGCTAGTCCCAAGGATGATTTTCCTCTACCGCATATCGACACATTGGTGGACAACACGGCTCGTTTCGCCATGTTCTCATTTATGGATGGCTTTTCAGGCTACAATTAGATTAGAATGAATCCAGCTGATATGGACAAGACTACTTTCATCACCCCATGGGGTACTTACTGTTACAAGGTTATGCCTTTTGGATTGAAAAATGCCGGGGCAACTTATCAGAGAGCTATGGTGACACTGTTCCATGATATGATCCACAAGGAGATTGAAGTGTATGTGGACGACATGATAGCCAAATCACAGAGTGAGGAGGAGCATGTAGACCATTTGTTGAAATTATTTAAGAGACTTCGAAAGTATCAGTTGAGGTTAAACCCTGCGAAGTGTACCTTTGGAGTCAGATCAGGGAAGTTATTGGGTTTCATTGTTAGCCAGAAGGGCATTGAAGTGGATCCAGATAAAGTGCGAGCAATTCAAGAAATGCCAGCTCCGCAAACCGAGTCTCAAGTCAGAGGATTTTTGGGCCGTTTGAATTACATCTCCAGGTTCATCTCCAACATGACTCCGATATGTGCGCCAATTTTTAAATTACTCTGTAAGAATCAGCCAGTAAAATGGAATGCTGACTGTCAACAAGCATTCGAGAAACTCAAAAGTTATCTCCAAGAACCTCCTATTCTGGTTCCGTCGGTTTCTGGAAGACCTCTCTTTATGTATTTGATTATTTTGGAAGAATCTATGGGCTGTGTTTTGGGACAGCATGACGGGACTGGCCGAAAAGAACATGCAATTTATTATCTGAGTAAGAAGTTTGCAGACAGTAAAAGCCGTTACTCACTACTTGAAAAAACTTGTTGCGCTCTAGCTTGGGCCGCCAAACGCCTAAGACAGTACCTGATTTGTCATACTACTTTGTTAATTTCCAAGATGGATCCGATAAAGTACATTTTCGAGAAACCTGCTCAAACGGGTAGACTTGCTCGCTGGCACATGCTATTATCTGAATATGACATCCATGAAGGAGCCTTTGGCACCCATGCCAATGGGCATGCCATGGTTAGGAAGATTTTGAGGGCTGGATACTATTGGTTGACTATGGAGACTGATTGCATCCAGTACGCTAGAAAATGCCATAAATGTCAGATTTATGCGAACAAAACGCATGTTCCTCCTACTCTGTTGAATGTGCTATCACCGCCCTGGCCATTCTCTATGTGGGGCATCGATATGATTGGGGAAATTGAGCCTAAAGCGTCTAATGGACATCGCTTTATTTTGGAGGCTATAGATTACTTTACCAAGTGGGTGGAAGCCGCCTCTTATGCGAACGTGACTAAGCAGGTAGTTGCTCGCTTCATTAAGAACAACATCATTTGTCGTTATGGGATTCCGAGCAGAATCATAACTGACAACGGAACTAATTTGAATAACAAAACCATGAAGGAATTATGTGATAACTTCAAGATTGAACACCATAACTCTTCACCATATCGTCCGAAGATGAACGGAGCGGTTGAAGCTGCAAACAAGAATATCAAGACAATTCTTCAGAAAATGGTCAAAACATACAAGGACTGGCATGAGATGTTGTCGTATGCACTACATGGATATAGAACGTCAGTCAGAACATCAACAGGGGTAACCCCTTTTTCGTTGGTATATGGAATGGATGCTGTCCTCCCTATAGAAGTTGAGATACCTTCTCTGAGGATATTGATGGAAGCAAAGCTTGATGACGCTGAATGGGTTCAAGAAATATACGATCAGCTAAACCTAATTGATGAGAAGCGCCTGACAGCCATGTGTCATGGTCATATGTACCAGAAGAAGATGAAGAGAGCATTTGATAAAAAGGTCCGCATTCGAGAATTCCGAGTAGGCGAGTTGGTACTTAAAAAGATTCTGCCATCGCAGAGAGACGCCCGTGGGAAATGGGCACCCAATTATGAAGGTCCCTTCGTAGTCAAGACTGTGTTTTCAGGAGGGTCTCTTTTTCTTACAACCATGGACGGTGAACAGCTTGCGCATCCTGTGAATGCTGATTCAGTGCGGAAGTATTATGCTTGAGGCAAGGACACCTCACCGGTATCCGGGAATCCCCAAGGAAGCTCAAGTTTCGCTACAACTGGAGTCCTTAGTCATTAGGGTTATTGGTCATTGAATATAATGTAACCTTTGCCAAAATTGCCATTTTGTTGCATTTGTAATATTTCATGGGACTCTGCTATTCGGCAAGTCACCATATTTCAATGAATATCAGCTATTGAACCATCTTCTTGTTTAAAGTGCTATCATCTTTATTTTTTTGCAAAACTTTGTCATTTTCATTTGATTTTTGAAAACGGAAATGTTGTAATTTCTGAGAAAACACAAAGATAAACTAAGTTTTACTCTGGATTAAGACATTTTGGAATCAAGTTTGTACAGGAAGAGTTAGCAGTACTATATTTTTGGCATGGATCTGCCATCTCCAGCTACAAGGAGATTGCCCCGGTTATCCTTGTTTGTTTGGACTTCAGGGTGTTGGCTTGTGTTATCCTTTCTTCCTTTTTCCTGTTTTGCATCGTTCGCGTCGTTTCTAGCATATAGCTAAGCATATGCATCATACCCTAGCATCTTTGCATCCTTGTGCTTTGTTTTGCTCGTGGTCTTTTGTTTGTGCATGTCTTTATTTCCCCTATGAAGTAAGGACATCCCTGGCTTTTCTTTGTTTGTGTCGTGCTTGTTCGGTCTTCACCTTTGCGCGCCAGATGGGAATCTTTACACCTTTTCTGTTCCCTAAGAAGCTTGACCTCTTGTTTCCAAAATTTGTTCTTGTTTGAATCGAGTCAAACCTGAACCGGGCTTTGTTTGAATTGAGTCAAGCATTGCCTCTTACTTTCATTTGTTCTTGTTTGAATCGAGTCAAACCTGAACCGAGCTTTGTTTGAATCGAGTCAAGCATTGCCTCTTGTTTTTTAACATTGTTCTTGTTTGAATCGAGTCAAACCTGAACCGAGCTTTGTTTGAATCAAGTTAAGCATTGCCTCTTACTTTCATTTGTTCTTGTTTGAATCGAGTCAAACCTGAACCGAGCTTTGTTTGAATCGAGTCAAGCATTGCCTCTTGTTTTTTAACTTTGTTCTTGTTTGAATCGAGTCAAACCTGAACCGAGCTTTGTTTGAATCGAGTCAAGCATTGCCTCTTACTTTCATTTGTTCTTGTTTGAATCGAGTCAAACCTGAACCGAGCTTTGTTTGAATCGAGTCAAGCATTGCCTCTTGTTTTTTAACATTGTTCTTGTTTGAATCGAGTCAAACCTGAACCGAGCTTTGTTTGAATCAAGTCAAGCATTGCCTCTTGTTTTTTAACATTGTTCTTGTTTGAATCGAGTCAAACCTGAACCGAGCTTTGTTTGAATCGAGTCAACCTTTGCCTCCTGCTTTCTTTGTTCTTGTTTGAATCGAGTCAAACCTGAACCTAGACCCCGAGCTATCGTGAGCTCGTTGTTTATCCCTTACCTCAGCTTTCTTTTGTTCTTGTTTGAATCGAGTTGAACATGAACATTTACCCTTTTTTTTGGAAGCTTGTTTTAGGCCAAACTTCTTGGAACAATTTGCTTTATTAAGACTCATATCTGACGCATAGAGTTTGTCTCTGTTTTTCTGGTTTTTCTTGAAGATCCCACTTTAAACTCTTCAGTCTAGGAATCCCCGGAAAGCCTTTGCTTGGTCGTCTGTCTTCTTTAACTGATCCCTAGTGATCGGGTCCTTCTTTTTAGTTTCGTGCCTAGAAGAGTGTGAGTTTGTCTTGTCCCCAGTAGTCTATCTCCTTGGATCTGTCCCCGGTGGAGATTATCTTTTTGTTTTTCCCCAGTGTTTCTTTGGAGTCTTCCCGGTGGGTCTCTTTCGGTGGATGTCCTGTATCCCCAGTGAGTTTGTTTCTCTTGGATACTAGCCTTCGTCTTTCCCCAGGAAGCCTTTCTGTTGTTTTCTTTTCGTGTGTGCCCCGGTGTCTGGTTTGTCTGCATCTTTGCATCCTAGCATCATATCATTAGGATTAGAGTTCATGACATGTCAGCATTTGCATGTCTTTCGCTTGTCCTTAGCATTTGCATTCCATCTAAGGGCAAAATTTTCGGTTAGCTATATTTAGATATCTTTCACCTAGATGTCCCTGGAATCTCCGTTCCTTGTGCCATCGGGTGAAGCTATCTAAATAGGGGCAACTGTTGTACCCTAAATTTTCACCCCTTAGATGTCATCTAGCTTGTGTGCATTTCAGAATCATATGTGCATTTGTATGAACTAACCTATATTTTGTAGTTTGTTTCTTTGTGTTCAAATTAGGTTTACATATCACCATGAAGCTCCACAAGACATTTGAAGCAAGTCAAGTCAACAAAGACCTCCAATGCAAGGACTTTGGAATTATGGTTTTCTCTGAAGAAATCACTAAGAATTTGGCTCTATCAAGCCAAGATTTGTGTGGTTCACTTACCTTATGAAGTCATCCACAGTCAAGGGACATCATTCAACAAGAATCCAAGGGCTTTGGGTCCTCAACAAGAGAAGTTTAGGCCTCAGCCTCACTGTGCCTCCAAGTTAGGGTTTCTGTGACACTTATCAGTCAATGGCTTTGATCTTCATCAAGATGGACTCCCAAACCCTAGTTCTTGATCCTATTGGTTTATCAACATCCTCAAGAGTCTCCTAAGACCTTTAGATGATAAAGAAGAAGCAAGATTACAAGATTCAATCTCAGTACATTCACAAGCAAAATTAGGGTTTGTCAGAAACCCTAATTTTTGGGGATTTTTGGTTCAGATGGAGAACTAATGTTTCTAATCTACATAGAATGTCTCATGAAGTATTCCAAGCATCCATATCAAGTTTCATGAGGTTTCTTACAAGAGAAGTAGGGTTTTGAACAAGAAAAGTATCATTTGTGAGATTTTTCCCCTAATAGCATAATTTGGAAGGACCATAACTCCTAAACTACACATCCAATTGGAGTGATTCAAAGCTCATTAGAAAGATCTCTTCAAGATCTTCAATTGTTTCAATATGACTTTTCTCCTAAAAATGCTTAATTTTTGAGTTATGGAGCTTATAAGCCAAATTGACCAAGGACTTAGTAAAATTCTGCATGTTTTCCCTTCATGAACAACCAACTTCAACCCTATTTTTCACCAAGCTACATTAAGATTCAGAACTCGAGTCCCACATGAATATTGTAGAGGGCATTAAGGGATTTCTAAAGAGTACAAGAACTTCCCCATCCATGGAGTGAGCTGGGAGTTTCGAATTGTTGAAGTTTAGGGTTCATTTCATGATTTTCAAGTTTCCAACTTTTGTGAAATGGTACATAACTCTTCTAATCCCCAATTAACTCACTTTTCTGAGGTTTAGTAGCAAGGTTAACATATTTTGAACCCCTCCCACGAAAATGCAAGTTGCAAACATCAAATATATTAGTTTATGTCAAGAGTGTGCAAGTGGTTTTCAACGGAGAGAGAAACTTTTCCAACAATTCATTTGCCTTGCAACTTGGACTCTGAGCCTCTCAAATCAGTCCACATTGCTACAGAGGTCTATGGCTAGGGCAATGAAGACTCCATGCTCATCAGCCATCTCACACGAAGAGATTTCAAAATAAGGACAGTCTTGGCATTTTTCTTTTTTTTGGCCATGCTGCAAACCCTAATCCTTTCCTATAAATAGAGGTTTGATCCTCAGTCCAAAACACCCCAGAATCACTCCAAAAAGAGACTGATTACTCACTACTTTCTCCCACTCTCAAGTTCTTGCAAAATTGCAAAACACTTGCTACAGCTCATTCCACTCGAGCACTAACCACCAAACTCCACAAACCACTTATAAACACCACACAGGGAAGTTCCAAACATCTGAAACACTTCTGTAACAGCTACAACCACCATTTCCATTTTAACACTCCAATTTGCAAAAGCATGGCTGCAGCTCATCTGGCTCGTGCGTTTTCTCATTAAACTTCATAAACCTTCTCTAAGCATCATATAGAGAAGCTTCCAACACCTAAACACTCACTTAAACAGCTTCATCTTCATCTGCCATTTTCAACCTCAACCTTGCACCAAGTATCAGGTTTGGAGTTCAAGGCTATTTCCAAAGGATCCAAGCTTCTGAACTTGTTCTATAAAGATCACAAAGCTCCCAGGAATTGATATTTCTCATCTGCAAGTAGTGTAAAGAAGCCTTGGACTTTCTCCAAGAGGTAGGTTTTCTTGAACTTTGAAACTCCCATATTCACGCATATTTTGTTTCTGTTTGATTGTTAGAAATGTAGTGTGTTGTTTGTTTTATGTTTTTGAACGTGTGCATGCTTTGTTTGAATTGAAACTCACATGATATGGTTTGTATAAAGTTATGTTGTTGCACTGTTGTTCTTAAATTTCTAGATTGTGTGTCGTATGTTAGTGGGAGATAATTATGTATTCATGATCCTGGGAATTTGTACTACAAGTTTGGCTTTTGTTTCACTCAATTTGGTGAAGATTTGAGAGAGAACGAATGAGTGGAAATCTTGGCCATGAGTTTTGTTGTTACGGTTGTGAGAGAAAGAGAATGATCGTGAGAGAAAGAAGAAAACGAGAGAGAAGGAGAAGGGTGGTCCCCAGCCGTCCCATGTGGCGCTGAGGTGGCCATCCATGCTTGATCTTAAAATAAAAATAAATTGAAGCATGTATTGTTTGGATGTAATGGCCGTCCCAACGGTTGCGCGCTTGCCTTGTACACGTTTGGTCATGGGTTCGAACCTGGTGGAGGGCATTTTCCCTTTTTTATCTTTTGTTTTCTTATTTTTCTTTATGTTTATGCCATGTTTTCAAGCCTTCATAACTTGCTCATCTTTTACTCTTTTTTATCCATTCTTTTTGCAAGATGTTCCTTAACATGTCTATTTTATGAATATGGAAAGAAATTGGTGAAAATGATTATTTTTGAAGCATTGGTTTATGTTACAAATGAAGGACTTTTTAGGGTTTCATAAAAGGATACTTTGATTTCTCTCAATCCTTTTACCATGTTTTCTTGTTTACATTGATCAAATGAAACCTAAAGTATGTTGTTTAAACCTTGTATGATGTCTTGACATTGTTTGTTTTGTTTCACTTGATTTCATTGAGTTTTGATTTGTGTTCTTACATGAAAATAACCTTTGAAATACCATGAGATCTCCTTAGATCATTTGTCTGATAACATGAATTGTTTGACCAAGTATGTAACATGTTTATGTCTTGAACCTTGAATGCCATGTTTTGAAGTATTTTTTGATTGCCTACATGTTTGGTTTATCATGATAAATGCTTAAGCTTTCAAAGAAGTTGTCACTTTCACTTATACCACCTGTTTGTTTTTGCATAGAGCATCTTCACATGTAATCCCCATGAAATGTCTTGATCCTCATCATACTTGTATCTTACCTGTGATATTTATCTCATAGCTTTGTTAAATGTTCCCCCCAAGTAAGGTTAGCTTTTTGGCTTCTCCTCCTTAACACTCTTTGTGTTCCCCCATTCCAAAGGAAGGTAATCATTGTTGACTCATAAGTCATGACCTCCCACCTTTAACCTAAGTAACCTCTTAGGAGAAACCCTATTTCTTGGCCTCATCAGAGCCATAGAAATTACAACTAGCTTTAGGAGAGAGTTCTTAAACTCTTAGTGATATTCATCATAATGAATCATCACTTTCCCCTCCTAACTAAAACACAATCATAGGTCTATTACAACTAGATTTAGAGAGTTCTTGAACTCTACAATGAGCTTGTACTCATTTCCCCTTTGAATATTGACCATAGTCAATAGTTCAGTAGAAGTAGAACTACGCGTACTCTGATTCTATCCCCGAGGATACGTAGGCGCAAAGTGCGATGCTTTGTCGAGTATACTTAGATACTAACCCCTAGGGTTTCAGCCTTTAGCATATAACCTTTAGCAAACATAACATAACATTAAAACAAGAGGTTCCCGTAGAATACTACGGACGTTTAGGGTGCTAATACCTTCCCTAGGCGTAACCAACCCCCGAACCTTAGATCTTTCCCTTTAGGTTTTTTTAACGATCTTGAACCTTTCCTTTGGATAAATCAAAGTCGGTTGTAAAAGAAATATGATGCAAATTAATTAATAATTTGTTATCCGATTTTCACCGCAACAGTTATTTGTTGGAAAAGACTAAACTTTGTAAAAGTTTGGTAAAGTAAAGCAATAAAGAAAAATGACTTCAAAGTAAATGAAATGCAATAAAAAGTAATTGGTAAAGAAAGTAAATTTCTATTGAATAAAATGTATGGTGTTTCAAACATACATTTCTCAACAATGACTCTTTTCTCACGTTAACTTGGATACTTTGAGTAAATTTGAGTATAGTACAATAATTGAACACATGAAAATCCTTATACTAAGAACTTATTTATAATACGTTAAAATAATTGTCTCCAACGAACATTTCTTCAAAAGTTGACACGTTTCGCCTTTCATGCCTTTGTTTCGCCATAAGCCTCCACGCGTCTCTCCTAAGAAACGAATAAAGACAAAAGACAGTTATCCATCCGTATTTGAAATTCAAACTTCTGTCGAAGGAAGGCCTCATAGTATCCCTTCGTTGAAGTAACTTACTATACTTAGAAAATATTTCTAAGTATTTGGTCAAGCCTATCTCTTCATGAAAATCATTTCGACAGAATTCCACATCATATCTTGTCGAAATCAACCAAATTCAAGAAACTTTCATTTTTACTTAGTTTCTCAAACGGGAACCTGGCGTCGAAATTACCAGCCAACAAATTGCCCCCCAAAAATGCCATTTTCGACTGAAATGAAGAAAAGGGCATTTTTTGAAGTTTTCATATTCGACGCCAGAAAACCTTTGGACTACTATGACGTCATTGTCATCATGACAACTTTCCCCAAACGTCTCCTCAAACCCATGCGTGAATCTTTTTTAATCATCACACATCTAGTCCATAGGAGATCATAGGTTAGACCTTTAATTACTACCGTCTCATCACACCACCCTCTCATGACACACGTCCCATGTTTTTTATCACCATAATGATATACAGTGATCATGTATAGTAACCGTTCCACTTTAATCCATCTATAAAAGAGTGAAAATCACCATTTTTACTCTTTTCACTTTCTGAATTTTCTGGAGCGTATCTTCCTCAAAACTTCATCTTTCTTCAAATCTTTTTTCTGCACATTCACTACAACAATGGCCTCCACTTCAAAAATCTCTAAGGAAACCAGCAAGAACACAAAAAACTCCAAGAAATCCAAAGAAATCCCTCCAGTTCATAGGATGTTGTGTACAAATGTAGTTGGAAATCAATAATACATCCCAGAGCCTCCAAATGAAGAAGAGAAACGCAGAATATATCAATCACAGGTACTTATCCCTCTTCTTGTTTCTGGAAAGACCCTTGCCATGTTAGGTCCTTTACTAGATCTTTCTATTGACTCCACTAAAGTTAGGGAGTTTTTCCCAGCTTATCACCATTACAAACCCATAGTAAATAGCTTAAAACCTATGACTGATAAGGAAATTAAAATTGATGAGAAAGCGAAGGTAGATGGTCAAGGTTCACCTTCGACCATAGCTTCTAGGGACCCCATAAACTTAGAGTTCATGACACTAGCTTTAGGGTTTTCAGATCATGCCCTCTGTTGAAAGATCCTTCTGACTATTTAGCTTGTTTAGAAAAGATAGAAAAAGCTAAGTCCCAAGTTTGGAAAAAGATGGGCATTTACGACCTTATCCAACTGTAGAAGGTAGGACCTGGTTATTGTCATTCTATGCTCATTGCTTCCCTTTATTTATGGGACAACACCCACAATAACTTCCATCTCCCTTGTGGAATGGTTGCCCCAACTCTGTTTGACGTTGCTGCCATAACTAGCCTGAAACCTATTAGAGTAGACTATGACCCCAATCTTTTAGCTGATGATTCAATAGGTTTCAACACCAACAAAGCAACCTTCACCACCTACATAGCCTATTATCATGACAAAGAAACCAAAGAGGTTTCCGACCAAGAACATGTTGCCTTCCTGGCTCTCTGGCTCTTGTGCTGTGTCTTCTACTCAAGGTCTCTCCAAGTGGCAAAAAGGTACTTGACCATGGCGAACTAGTTGCATACTGGACACAAAATCATTCTGGCTATCCTGTATGAATCTCTTAGAGAAGGCGTCACATCATTGAAGACCATCAAGATGAAAGGAAGCTTGCTCCTTTTTGGACCTTTCTGGCTGCTACAACTATGGCTGAATGCCACTTTCGAAGCATCCCTTCCTAGTCGAAACCCCATCAACGAAACTTCTATCGAAGTGAAAAGTAGAAGAGTTGAAGGGACGAGGCTTGCGGTGTTGACTCCCAATGACGAAGGAATGAACCTTCAGCAGACATTCACCAGTTACGTGATGATGTTTGCTAAGCGTCATAATTTTCTTCCAACATGGCCCCTTTTCCCAATAGAAAGGTACGCCCCGAATGGTTTACAAGATGATTTCCTCCTGAGTCAAAGGAACATGAAGCTGAATCTATTGACATTTGGGAATCATTCCTTACGCCAAGACTACTGGCCTCAAGGCTCAACCCTTCCAAGCTTCGAATTACTCTCGTCAGCTATAAACCAAATCTCGTATCTCGATAGTTTAGCTTGATTCAGATTAAACCCAAACCCCTGTTTCCCAAAAAGGGTTCATTGATCCATTACAACATGTGGCACAGTGAAGCAGAGTGTGCCAAGTTTCTAGCCAAGTATTCTGACCTCACAGAGTTCAATTTTGCGCCCTTCAAACCAAGCTTTCTCTGCACCAGAGAGTTTGACGAGCGGTGGAGAGAATATTATACTGCTGAATTCTTTGATGTAGCTGCCTTCAATCTCTAACTAACTAGAGTTTTCACCCTTGTGCAAGAAAAAGTGAAGAAAGGTACTTCGACACACATCAAAGAGATCCAAGCATTCTAGAAGTACTTTGAAACAGCCTATAGGACAAATGAGCTTAGTCGAACCATTAGCGAAGTAGCAGTGACTTTAAAAGAAAAAATTACAAAGAGATTAGAGGATTTAAAACTTCCTTCGTACGTTCGACCTGATCAACGTTACAAGTTAGCTTTTAATCTTTATCCTCTAAAGTTCCCTCATTTGTCAACTACTGATTTTGGTGTGGCTTTTAGCCCTCCATTTCCAGTCTGGTTCGTCTGCGAGAATTTTATGAAAAATCTTTGCCTAGATTACCAAAAGCATTCTATGCGAGTGGTTCCAACTAAGTACACTCTGTACAATTTCAAAGGCCACCTTCATATTAGCATAAAGTTCGCGTGGAGTCTCCAATATATAAAGGTGTGGAATGGGAGGTTCTTCTCCACCACTTCTCTTTTCTTTTTATTTATGTTTTACGCTTGGCTTACTAAGTGCATTAATTTTATTTGCAACTGTGAGGATTCCAGCCAAAAAACCTGTTCCCATTGAAAAAGAAATCGTCGAAGAAGAAGATGAAGAAGACAACACCAAGAAACCCACAACAAAGGTAAATCTTTGTGCTTATCATTTCTTCTTCCTTTTTATTACATATTGCCTTCTCAATCTAAAATTTGAAATATAATGTTTTTGCAGGGAAGTCAGAAACCATCTCCGACACCTAAAAAGAGAAAACAGAAAAAACCTGAGGTTCATGTAATTGAATCCGATGATGGCGACCTTTCGCCAGACCACTCTAAACACAAGAAGAAGAAGAAGAATCAGATGAAAATTACTGATGCCGGTTTTCAACCTCAGCAAAAATCAACCAAAGCACCTGTAAAGAAAACTTTTACCCAAAGGTGGTAGAAACTGATGCTACCTTTAGTAACAAGAAACCAACCGACAGGAAGAACCTAGATCAGGTAGAAAGTGATAACTCTAGCCCTGGGACTGAAAATCCTAAGGTACAAAGATCTCTTTTTCGTCTTTGAGTTTTATGATTATCTTCGACTAACATGCTTCTAATCTTTTCTTGGTTTCTTCTTCTTAGGATGCCAACGATAACAAGGGGCACCCCATTGTGCAACAAATCATCCCTACCACAAGCAGTGATCCTACCTATCATCCGACAAGCCCTTCCAAGAATTCTCCCAAGGATTCCACAAAGGAATCTGTTAATGAAGTGAGCCAACTAGCTGGTGATCAAAAGAAATCACCACTCAAGGCCACCACTGAGCTCTCTCACACCAACGCACCTGACCAAGAGAAAAGCCCAGCCAGGGAGGAAGTTATAGTTGATGCCGCATGAGATACTGAAATGCCATCTGCAGAATAAGTTGTTGAAGACAAATCTGAAGATGGCTCCCTAATCAATCAAAAAGATGGTGGCAACGAAAAGGGTGAAGAGGATGAGGAGGAGGAAGAGGATCAATCTATGTTTGATTTTGAAAGTGAAGTTGTCGCGGGGGACGAAGATGAAGAGGAAAAAGAGAAGGAAAAAATTGAAAATGAAGACGAAAAAGAAAAGCAAGAAGATCAATCGAAAACTGACCCACATCCAGATGCTTCGACTGACACGAACTCTACCAGCCTTTCTCATGAAGAGCTAGAGTCCTTGAAAGTGCAGAGGCCAATGGACTATTTAAAATCCATGATCAGCTCCAAATATAGCTTTGGTGATAAGAGTACCAGCACTTCGACTGCCTCAGGAAATCATTCATCCAATAAGCCCGGGGATGACTTGCTTCCCCAAATCAAAGAGAATATTTTCAATGATGATTTGTTCCAAATTTTGGAAAAAGATACTTCCGCCAGTTTTGGGATCAAGAAACTCTTGAAGAAAGTCAATGTCTTGGAGGTTTCTCCAGAAGTTGCTGATGCCATAATGGAGCTGGGCACATTGATTGATCTTGTTGTTACTGATCTATTTCGTCTTAGAGATTTTTTAGGAAAAGTTAACAATAAATAAGAGGCCCAGCTGGCTGAATGGGAAGCAGCCTCTGACTCTACCACGAAGGTTTCAAATCTCGAGAAGGTCTCTGAGCAAAATAAGAAAGAAATCGAAAGTTGTGATAAAAATTTCAAAGAATAGGAGAAGCAGATCAAGGCTCTACAGAGAAAAATTTCTCAGGCCAAGCAACGTAAAGATGAATTTCTCAAGTTTGACCAAGAAGAAGTGGCCAAAGAACTCAAGGTTGGAATGTATCATGTTGACAGGGGCCAAAAACTTGGAAGGGAAATCGAAGACCTTTCGAACAACAAGGCTCTCTGTGAACGTCGCTTGATGCTTCAGAAATCCAAATATGAGAAGATGAAAACCTCTCTCCCATTTTGGTTCAGATGGAGAATTAATGTTTCTAATCATCATAGAATGTCTCATGAAGTATTCCAAGCATCCATATCAAGTTTCATGAGGTTTCTTGCAAGAGAAGTAGGGTTTTGAACAAGAAAAGTATCATTTGTGAGATTTTTCCCCTAATAGCATAATTTGGAAGGACCATAACTCCTAAACTACACATCCAATTGGAGTGATTCAAAGCTCATTAGAAAGCTCTCTTCAAGATCTTCAATTGTTTCAATATGACTTTTCTCCTAACAACCGCTGGTTTTCCAAAAAAAACTAATTAATTTGGTTCACTTGCAGGATCAACCAGTGAATCCTAAGGACACAACTATCGTGTCTAGTGTATTTTTGAAAAATTATAGAACACTTCGACATTATTCATTTGTTGTAAAAAGACTGTTTGGTTATTTGTTGAAAAAGACTAAACTTTGTTAAAGTTTGGTAAAGTAAAGCAATAAAGAAAAATGACTTCAAAGTAAATGAAATACAGTAAAAAGCAATTAGTAAAGAAAGTAAATTTCTATTGAATAAAATGTATGGTGCTTCAAACGTACATTTCTCAACAATGACTCTTTTCTCACGTTAATTTGGATACTTTGAGTAAATTTGAGTATAGTACAATAATTGAACACACATAAATCTTAATATTAAGACCCATATTTATAATGCGTCGAAATAACTGTCCCCAACATACATTTCTTCAAAAGTTGACATGTTTTGCTTTGCATGCCTTCGTTTCACCATAAGCCTCCACGCGTCTCTCCTAAGAAACAGATAAGGACAAAAGACATTTATCCATTCGTATTTGAAATTCAAACTTCTGTCAAAGGAAGGCCTCATAGCATCCATTCGTTAAAGTAACTTCCTTTACTTAGAAAATATTTCTAAGTATTTGCTCAAGCCTATCTCTTCATGAAAATCATTTGGACAGAATTACACATCATCTCTTGTCGAAATCAACCAAATTCAAGAAACTTTCATTTTTACTTAGTTTCTCAAACGGAAACCTGGCGTCGAAATTTCCAGCCAACATATGTATACATGAGTTTATTATAAAATATGTGGATTTTTTTGTTTTTACCTACATCTCACTAAATATATACAACCATTCAAATTGATATAGAAGATAATAATCTGATAAATTAAATTATTCTTGAAAACATCTTAAACGAACCACTATTTTTCAAATTTCATGCATCTTGTAACTCATCTCTCACTCTTTAACATATATAATTTGGTTAAATGACCTAAGTTCTTCATAGCTATGGTTACTTCTCTTCTTGTTTATTTTGAAAATCATCAATTTGTTGACTAATTCTGATTCATGATTATCATTGCCATCATAATAATCATAAGTATCATTTAAAATAATAAAGATTATGATAGTGACAATGATGAGTCATAATTAGTCAACAAATTGATATTTTTCAAAATAAACTAGAATAGAAGGAATCAATGAGAACTTAGGTTATTAAACCACATTCTAAATGTTAAAGAGTGAGAGACGAATTATGCGATACATGTAATTCGAAAAACATTGATTTTTTTTATAAGGAAAATTTATAATATTAACCAAGAGAAGTACTTAATTCACAAAACAATCAACTCCGGATCACCGATTTTGTCGTTGAAGATTATTTGATTTCTCGCCCACCAAATACTTCAACAAACTACCACCGACAAACTACAAGCAAGCTTTTTTGAACCCCTTCCTCCAAAATTAAGTATCCAAGACAGTAGATGCTTTGATAACATGTTTTCATTTACCACCCTAATATCTAGCCAGTTACATACTTTATGCCAAAATAACAACACTTTAGGACATGAATTAAAAAGATAACTTACATCCTCCTTTTGGCCAAAGCAAAACACACAAACAAAATCATGAGGATTCGATATGATACAAAGTTGTGAAAGAGATTTCACTGCGTCGGTAACCTGCCCAGCAAAAGCCACCAACCAAACAATTTGACTTTGAACGAAATAAAGGATTCCCATAAATAACGCAATACAACTTTCAGATATTCGTTTTGTGATCTTCCACACGCCGCCCCCAAGAGTCTACCATAAAAAGATTTTACTTAAAACTTGTTCAAGTATCCCAATGGCCAAAGTATAATGTCTTGACAGTCTTTGATCAGTGTTATATCCCACAGAACCATGGCTAATTCATTAAACTCAGCTACAACAATTGGAGGTAAAGCCTGATTCAGAGATTCAAGTCTCCAAGTCCAAAATTTTCCATTCCACACGCCCAAATAAGCCAGTATGCTATTTTTGCGCCTGTTACAGCAAATAGACCTGGGAACTGCACCTTCAGTGTCGTATTTCCAATCCATCTCGCCGTCTAAAACATTATTAAAGCGTCGTTGCCCAACCTAAAAGTAAGAAATTCTCCGAATGAAACTGCTGCCGTATTCACGCTGATTCTCATGATATCCTTCCACCATTGTGAATATGAAAATTTAGGTATAAAATCCTCCCTTGAAATGATAAACTTGATATAGTCACCATATTTCTCGCGCAAGATATCGCTCCAAATTGCATCTGGTTCTGTGGTAAAACGCCATAACCACTTTGCCATCAAAGCTATATTGAAAAGCCTTAAGTTCTTTACACCGAGACCACTTTCCTCCTTTGTCTTACAAACATCACCCCAACTAATCCATGCCATTCGCTTGCTTACATTTGAACCATGCCATAAGAACTTTATTTGTATAGATATAAGCTCATCCAATACTTTTCGTGGTGCCTTGAAAAATGATAAGTGATGGATTGGCAAGTTTGTCATCACCAAATTATTCAATGTAACCCTACCACCAATTGATAATATTCTTCCTTTCCATTGAGACAACCTCTTTTTGAAACATTTAATGACCGGGTTCCAATATGCAATCCTTCTATGCTTATCTTCAATCCTTAAGCCCAAAAATTTAAACGGTATATGACCAATCCTACATGTGAGAAATTGTTCTGCCACCCTCATGAAATTGTTCTCCATACTAATGCCATACAAACAGCTTTTGCTAATATTAACTTTCAGGCCTAAAACCAAGTCAAAACCCTTCAAAATTGACTTGAAAGCCTTTAAGATCGACCAATCTCCATTGCTTAGAAGAACGGTATCATCTGCGAACTGTAAGAGATTGTAACTAACATCATTATTCACTTTAAATCCCTTCAACATACCCATTCTAGAAGCCCTGTCCACCATTGTTGCAAAACCTTCTGCCACAATAGAAAATAGGAAGGGAGACAATAGATCTCCCTGTCTTAATCCTCGAAACACCCTAAAATCACCAGTTGGACTACCGTTTACAAGTACAGACATAAAAATCGTGAACACACCTCCATCCATCCACTTCAACCATCGCATCCCAAATCCCATTGAAGACATCATTTTCCTCAAGAAAGAACAATCAACGCAATCCTATGCCTTGGAAAAATCCACCTTAAACAGAACACAACTTTGTTTTCTCTTTTTTGCAAGACATTGATACTTTGTTATCTCTTTTTTTGAAAAACATTGATTGATCTAAGTTGGTTTCAAATATAAGTTAATTTTTAGATTATTATGTTTTAAATCAATTTAAATGAATTCATTTTAGTGAAGGGTTAGTGAAACAAACAATCTACATATGATATAATAATCTCAAATAGATCTTCTATCAATCTGCATAAGAAATTAATGCTACAAGATTTTAAAAAAAAAATATTGCTAAGTCGCAAGAAGGTTTTTTCTTATGACTTAGCAATGTGATCAGTGCATTTTAATGCACATTCTTTTATGTTTGTACTTAGGCATTTACTTAGCCTGTTTTGTTTATTTTAATGTTTTATTATATTTTTATAATTAAGTCTTTGTTTGCTGTTAATCTATTTTCGCAACTTATTTTCAGCTTTAGCGGTTATTTGATACCTGTCTATTGTTTGGATAATAACTGGAGCTACGAGAATTGGATTTGCGCATTCTACCACTCGTTGGAAAGATGAGGCAAAGAGCTACAACTTTCATGTTTTACAAAGAAGCTGATTCGGAGTGTAGAAGGCTCGAATAATTCGTTGAAGTTAGGACCCGAATTCTGCCTTTAGGAATATTTAGTTTTAGGCCGGAGTTTTTATGTTTTTCGACCCAGTTGGGTTATAACCGGATTTGTTATTCTTCCCTATACCTAGTAGCAGTCGTGCTACTGTATGTAACCCTCTTTTCACGTTTTTTTTTTCACACTATTCACAAATTTTCTCGGAAGATTTGTGTGAGATTTGGGTCGAACTCATGCTGTGTCGAAGGAGAGCTTTCATGTGGTTCGACAGGAGGCAAGCATGCAGTCGAAGCTTATTCACATGCTGATGCCTGATTGTTACATATTATAGTTGAAGTCTGGTCTAATATGTACTGTCGAATTACTCTGTCGAATTGGACCTTGTGTTAAGGATCCAATTGTTTAGGTTTCTTGGGTTGCAAGTTACCTAGTTAGTCTATAAATAGGCTAGTACACTCAGTTTGTTGAGTGTGGTAAATTGTGATATTAACTTGTAATCATTTGTGACGTTAATGAGAAAGTGAATAGTAAATAGAATTTTATTTGCCCAATCCTTGTTGTTCCTTCGTGTTATCTTCTTCTTCTTCTTCTTCTTCTTCTTATTTTCTTTTCCGTTAACCCTTGTTTGGTTCTTGATCATCAAGAAACCATTAATACTTGTTACAAAGACATCATTTTTCACAACACTTTGTACGGGAAATTCATGGAGAACTAATTTCAATTATTGATTTGCTGTATTTGGTTCCGACACCTTGAGGTTATAATAATTTCAATACAATTTTTATTTCTTTCAATCTTATTCTATGATTCTTGCTTGCTTAATCCAATTTTCATAGAGTAAGTTGATTTAATTCTATTGTTGTATGATTCTTAACCGTAATCACGTTAGCGTTTGCTTAATTCGTTATCATGATTGATCAAATTGTGTTTGCTTAATTCACGAGGGCTTAATTCCGTTTGCTTAATTCGGATAATAGGAACCTACATCACACAATACAAATTGCGCTTGTCAATGAGTTTGTAATCGAATAAGAATAGATAATCCGTTCGGAGATTGAAATTATAATAATCGAGTATAGGTGGGAACCAAATCAACAGATTAACTTTTCAGCTTATTTGATAATCACTTTTTTTATAATCACTTTTTTTCATTATTTTTCTTTCAATCGAAGTTCAACCCCCCTATTGTTCCAATTGTTGGTTAATAATAGTACAAGAATCCTTGCGATACGACTCGAGTCATTGTCACTAACTACCGCTTTTAAAATTACTCGTTTTGATCCGTGCGCGACAGCGGAACAAATTGGCGTCATTGCCGGGGATTCTTGTTGATGTTAGCCAATTTTAGAATTTTAGTTTAGAGTTTTGTTAGATTTTTTTTGTTTTTTGTTTTTTTTTTTTGTGTGTTAATTTTCAGAGTTGCAGTGCAGTGGTAAGCGTTTTAGTCTATCAGGTAAGTTGAAAGCTACTGTTTCGATTTGCTCCGAATTTTTTCCAGAAAATCAGAAAAAAAAATCGACGAACACTGTTGGCTTTTCTATTTTATTTGATTTATTTTCTATTTTCATATTTTCAAAAAAATCCGAAATTTTTTGTAGAGATTTATTCTGATTTGATTTGATTTTTAGTTATATTTTAATAATTTTTAGATTTTATTTTATTTGCTTTTCTATTTTTCCATTCTTTTTCTCAATAGGGACACTGTTGGCATTTTCGCATTTGTTGAATTGCTGAATTAGTTTTGTGCTTTCTCATTATTTGTTAATTTTTTTCTCCCTTTTGATAACATGGCTGAACGAAGAATATTAAGAGAGTTTGCTGCTCACAATATGAATTATAATGATTTATGTATTAAATATCCTGCTGTTATTGTACCTTTCGAATGGAATTCTGGTTTAATACACTTGTTGTCAAGGTTTAATGGTCTTACAGGTGAGGATCCGAATAAGCATATGAAGGAATTCAAAATTATGTGCTCTACACCTTCCGGACCTTCACTAGAGGACCTTGTCAAGCAAATGGCTATAAACGATCTCCAATTTCAGCAACAAACAGATTCTACTATTCAGGCTTTGCAGTCACAGATTGGACAGCTTGTCACTTTAGTGAATGCCATGCAGCAAGCTCAAGAATCAAACCAACTACCTGCCCATACAGTCGTGAATCCAAAAGAGTTGCCTTCTGGAATTATTGATGAAGCTTATTCTAATTTTTTTCAGTTGATTTTCCATCATTGTCTGATTATGATGATACTTACTTTTGCGATTTACGTACTGACACTAATGTTTGCTCTGTTTATGCTGAAATAAATGATGCCTTGTAGGGTGATGCTTTTCATGATGTCGTTTATACAACTGAAGCTCTTGACATCCCTGCTGCCCCAACCTCACCATCCATTGAACAACCTCACCCTCAGAGCTTAAACCACTTCATAACAATCTGAAATATGCTTATTTAGATATGGATGAAAAGCTACCTGTTATAATTTCTTCTAACCTTGATTTTGATAAAGAAAATAAGCTTTTGCAGGTTTTGAAGAAACATAAGAAGGGAATTGGATGGACCTCAATGGAAAATGGAAGAAAAACAGTGAGGCAACCCCTTAATCCTTTGATCTCTAATGTTGTGGAAAATGATATCACGTTTATGTGCCCATTTGACACTTTTATTTATCGAAGATTCTTCTTTGATCCTGGAATAAAAGGCGAAGGCACTAATAAATATTTCAAGGTCAATGAATGTTACCCAAAGTTACTTTATGACATCCCCACTTTGGAAGAGGAGCCTGTAGAAGAGCTCTCTTTGGGAAAGGCTGCTTATGTGATCACCTATCCACCTTGAGTACTCGAGTGTGATCTTTCCTTTCTCTCACTCTTATTTAATAGTTATGTCCTTTCATTAAGGACAATGCATGTTTTAAGTATGGGGGAGGGAACCTTTTAGTTTTAGTTATGTCCTTTCTTTGTTTTGTTTTCTTTTAGTTTTCTTCGTTTTTTGTGTTTGTTTTTTTTAAGTGAAAAAAAAAGTTAGACTTAGAAGCAATGCATCTTTTACAATTTTTAGGCTATAGATTAGTTTGAGGTTAGATTGTGGAGACTTGGGAAAAGTTCATAAGATCGGTACCGTTTTAACACCTTAAGTCTCCCGAATATGGAAATCGATTTAAATACTTGGTATGACATAGCCTTGAGTTCTTATCCTTTAATAGCTCTTGAGTAGTTTATCTAACAGTCAACACCATCTAAAAAGTACACACTAAGTAATTAAGCTGATGCAAATAAGTGAATGATCCCGTGCTTAATAAGAAATCTAAATAGGAATCCGCCTTTTAAGTTAGGTGACCCTCACTCGGTCACTTAGGCTAACGGTTATGAAACCTTCAAAAAAGAAAAAAAAGTGGTTAATTTTGAATTGTTGACAAGATATGGATCATAGTCACTACCATGCTTATTTACCATGTGTGTGAATAGATAACTGGCTTGATGTGATTGCATTAGAATAAAACAGAGCAAAAAGGAGGATGAATAAGTTAGGCTTAAGCATAATAACATGATTCGGATTGGTTTGTATAGGAGGGAGGTTTATGACTGCATAATTGTGGATTTGTGTTCTTACGATATCGTTAGTGTGAAAAATTAGTACCTATCGATGCAATCTTGACCGAAGAAGAGTTTGTAGCCTAGAATGAGTATCTGAATGCTATTGTTTTTCATGAGTCTTGATATTATTTTGCTTGGAGTGCAAATGTTCAAGTGTGGGGGAATTTGATCAGTGCATTTTAATACACATTCTTTTATGTTTGTACTTAGGCATTTCCTTAGTTTGTTTTGTTTATTTTAATGTTTTATTATGGTTTTATAATTAAGTCTTTGTTTGCTGTTAATCTATTTTCGTAGCTTATTTTCAGCTTTAACGGTTATTTGATATCTGTCCACTGTTTGGGTCATAAATGGAGCTATGCGAATCAAATTTACGCGTTCTACCAGTCGTTGAAATATGAGACAAAGAGCTACAACTTTCATGTTTAACAAAGAATCTGATTCGGAGTGTAGCAGGCTCGAATAATTAGTTGAAGTTAGGACCTGAATTCTGCCTTTAGGAATATTTAGTTTTGGGCCGGGTTTTTTATGTTTTTCAACCCAGTTGGGTTAGAACCGGATTTGTTATACTTCCCTATACCTAGTAGCAGCCGTGTTACTGTACGTAACCCTCTTTTCACATTTCTTCACACTATTACCAAGTTTTCTCGGAAGCTTTGTACGGGAAATTCATGGAGAACTAATTTCAATTGTTGATTTGCTGTATTCGATTCCGACACCTTGAGGTTATAATAATTTCAATTCAGTTTTTATTTCTTTCAATCTTATTCTATGATTCTTGCTTGCTTAATCCAATTTTCATAGAGTAAGTTGATTTAATTCGATTGTTGTATGATCCTTAACCGTAATCACGTTAATGTTTGCTTAATTCGTTATCATGATTGATCAAATCGTGTTTGCTTAATTTACGAGGGCTTAATTCCGTTTGCTTAATTCGGATAATAGAAACCTACATCACACAATACAAATTGCATTTGTCAATGAGTTTGTAATTGAATAGGAATATATAATCCGTTCGGAGATTGAAATTATAATAACCGATGATAGGTAGGAACCAAATCAGCAGATTAATTTTCCAGCTTATTTGATAATCACTTTTTTTATAATCACTTATTTTCATTATTTTTCTTTCAATCGAAATTCAACCCCCTATTGTTCCAATTGTTGGTTAATAATAGTACAAAAATCCTTGTGATACGACTCGAGTCATTGTCGCTAACTACTGCTTTTAAAATTACTCGTTTTGATCCGTGCGCGACAGCAGAACAAATTGCAGGGAACCTTTTAGCTTTTGTTATGTCCTTTCTTTGTTTTGTTTTCTTTTAGTTTTCTTCATTTTTGTGTTTGTTTTTTTTAAGTGAAAAAAAAGTTAGACTTAGAAGCAATGCATCTTTTGAAATTTTTAGGCTATAGATTAGTTTGAGGTTAGATTGTGGAGACTTGGGAAAAGTTCATAAGATCGGTACCGTTTTAATGCCTTAAGTCTCCCGAATATGGAAATCGATTTAAATACTAGTCATGACATAGCCTTGAGTTCTCATCCTTTAATAGCTCTTAAGTAGTTTATCTAGCGGTCAACACCATCTAAAAAGTACACACAAAGTAATTAAGCTTGTGAGATATTGGATCAAACTCTAGTTAAGCATGAGGTCAAAGTCTGTTCGCATGCATTAGTTAATATTGCTAGGTTTGTTAGCATATTGAATTGGGCCTTGTGTTAAGGATCCAATTGTTTAAGTTAGCTTGTAATGGGTAATTTGTTAAAGGCCCCTTAGTTTAGTGTGCTAGGTTTTAAATAGCATACTAGTCTCACATCTTGAAGTGTGACAAAACCTAATAAGGGTGAGAGAGGTTAGTTTATTATTCTTGTATACTTGTAATCCTTGTTTTAAGGAGAAAGGTAAGAATAGCAGCTTATAACCAATCCTTGTTGTTTTTCTCTTGTTTTTTCTTTAACCCTACCCCTTATGTGTTTCTAGATCATAAAGAAACTGTTTAATACTTTGTTTCAAGGCATCCTTATTCACAACAAATTGGTGCGGTGAGCATGGAGAAGATGTCTTCAACAAAGTATGAGATTGAAAAGTTCACCGGAGTGAACGATTTCGGTCTGTGGCGCTTGAAGATGAAAGCCCTACTGGTTCAGCAGGGTTGTTTAGAAGCGTTGAAGGGACAGGCAGCCATAGACGTTGCGTTAACGGAAAGAGAAAATACGGCCATGATCGAGAAAGCCCACAGTACAATACTGTTGAGCCTTGGTGATAAGGTTCTTCGACAGGTATCAAAGGAGACTACGACGCCAGGATTATGGGTGAAACTCGAAAGTTTGTATATGACCAAATCCCTGGTGAATTGACTCTACCTGCAGCAAGCTTTGTATTCGTTCAAGATTAGTGAAGACAAAGCCTTGGCTGAGCAGTTGGATATGTTCAACAAGCTGATTCTTGATCTTGAAAATATTAATGTGAAGATCGATAACGAAGATCAAGCACTGTTGCTATTGTGTGCTTTGCCCAGAACACATGCTCACTTCAAAGAAAGTCTCTTGTATGGAAGGGATCCCCTGAGCTTTGAAGAAGTTCAATCAGCCCTGTACTCTAAGGACCTGAACGAACGAAAGGAGCATAAACCTTCGACGGTTGGTGAAGGTTTGGCCGTTAAGGGAAAATTCTTGCGAAAAGATGCTAAGTTCGACAAGAAGAAAGGTAAAATTCAGCAGAAGTCTTCTAGTGGCGAAGCATCTGGTTTTCGATGCTATCATTGTAAGAAGGAGGGTCACACAAGAAAGGTGTTCCCTTAATGCCTGAAAGATCATGGAGGTAAGGATAATGGCAACGCAACCATTGTTCAAGATGACTTCGACTCATCTGATGTCCTTGTAGTTTTAAGCAGCGACTCAAGAAAAGAGTGGATTATGGATTCAGGTTGCACTTGGCACATGACTCCAAACAGAGAATTGTTCGAAGAGCTATGTGATCAAGATGGTGGATCTGTGCTGCTAGGAAACAACAAATCCTGCAAAATTGCAGGTATTGGATCTGTGAGATTCAAGCTCCATGATGAGTCAATAAGGTTATTGATTGAAGTCAGGTATGTACCTGATTTGATGAGAAATTTAATTTCTCTTGGTGAATTCGACAGGAAGGGATATGTTTTCCAAGGAGAGAAAAGTATCATAAGAGTCATGAAAGGGTCGAAGGAAGTCTTAAGAGGCGTGAAGAAACAAGGCTTGTATACCCTTGAGGATGAGGCTGTAAGTGGTTCGACAAGTATTGCCTCCACAAAACTTGTGTCGAAGACAGAATTATGGCACATGAAATTGTGCCATGTCAGTGAAAGAGGCCTGGTCAAATTAGGGAAACAGAACCTGCTAGGTGGTGACAAAGTCAAAAAGTTGGAGTTTTGTGAATCTTGCGTATTTGGTAAATCCTGTAGGGCGAAGTTTAACAAAGGCAATCAAAGAACACATGGATCCCTGGATTACATTCATGCTGATCTTTGGGGGCATGCAAGGAATCCTTCACACTCAGGTGCAAGGTATTTCCTATCCATCGTTGATGACTATTCCAGAAAGTTATGGGTGTTTATTCAGAAGACAGGATGAAACTTTTGAGAATTTCAAAAGTTGGAAGATTCTAGTCGAAACTCAAACTGGCAGAAAGGTTAAGAGGTTGAGAACCGACAATGGCCTTGAGTTCTACAACGAAGCGTTTGATAGTTACTGTGTTGAGTCTGGTATTGCAAGGCATAAGACTGTAGCAGGTACTCCTCAACAAAATGGCTTAGCTGAGAGATTCAATCGAACAATCCTTGAAAGGGTTAGATGTATGTTGGTTAGTGCTGGATTGAAGAAGGTGTTTTAGGCGGAGACTGTTTCGACAACAGCTTATCTGATTAATAGATGTCCCTCGACTGCCTTGGGAATGAAGAATCCTAAAGAAGTTTGGTCGGGACATCCACCTAGTCTCGACAGACTGAGAGTATTTGGCTCATGGCCTATGCTCACATTAGGCAAGACAAGGTCAAACCTAGAGCTCTGAAGTGCATGTTCATGGGATACCTTGAAGGAGTCAAAGCTTATAGGTTATGGTGCCTAGAGCCAGGTCACAGGAGGTGTATCACCAGTCGAGATGTAGTTTTCAATGAAGCTAAGATGGCTTTCAATAAAACTGATGATGTTGACGAAGAGCTGGAACAAGAAGTGATTCCTATTGAGGTGGAGCATATTGATGCTGAATTGCGTACCCCAAATGAAGTTGAAGAAGAAGCAAAAGATGTTGTCGAAGAAGAGGAGACTGATAATGACTACCTGCTAGCAAGATACAGGTCGAGAAGAGTCATCAAGCCACCACAGAGACTTGGGTATGCAGATCTTATAGCTTATGCCTTAATCTCTGCAAGTGAGGTTCTCGACGAAGAACCTAGAGACTATAAGGAAGTTATGAGGAGTTGAAAGAAGACTGAATGGATGAAGGCCATGGATGATGAGATGAAATCTCTTCATGATAACAACACATGGGAACTGATCAAGAAACCTGCCGGAGCCAGGTTAGTCAGCTGTAAATGGATTTTCAAAGTTAAGGAAGGAATCAAAGGAGTGGCGTCGAAGAGATATAAGGAAAGGTTGGTTGCTAGGGGGTTCACTCAGAAAGAAGGTGTCGACTTCAATGATGTGTTCTCTCCTGTTGTGAAGCACAAATCCATTCGAATGTTGCTTGCCATAGTGGCACAGTTCGACCTTGAACTGGAACAGATGGATGTGAAGATTGCGTTCTTGTATGGTGATCTAGATGAAACGATCTTGATGAGGCAACCTGAAGGGCATGTCGAAAAAGGGCAGGAAGATTATGTGTGCAAGCTAAAGAGATCGTTATATGGACTGAAACAATCTCCTCGACAGTGGAATCGGAGATTCGACAAGTTCATGGCACGCATAAGTTTCATTAGAAGTCAGTTCGACCACTGTGTTTACTTCAGATTTCGACCTGGTAATTCATTTGTTATTTTGTTGCTTTATGTGGATGATATTCTAATAGCAAGCAACAATGTCGAAGAGGTAATGAAGGTGAAGGCTGAACTCAATAAAGAGTTCGAAATGAAGGATCTGGGAGCTACGTCTAGGATTCTTGGGATTGACATCCGAAGAGATAGAAAGTAGTCGAAATTATGCTTATCTCAAGAGGCATACCTACGGAAGATTATCGAAAAGTATGGTATGTCGAATTCAAAGCTTGTTGTGACTCCGACAAACCCTCAATTCAAGCTGAGTATAGATCAGTGTCCCAGTACTGATGTCGAAAGAGCTTATATGAATATCATTCCATATGCTAATATAGTTGGTTCTTTGATGTATGCTATGGTCTGTACTAGACCCGACATAGCATATGCACTAAGTCTTGTAAGCAGGTATATGGCGAATCCTAGAAAGGCTCACTGGCAAGCATTGAAGTGGATTTTAAGGTACATTAATGGGTCTCTGAATAGGGTCCTAATTTATGGTGAAGCCTTGAGTGATGATATTAAAGCAGCAATTGAAGGATTTGTTGAATCTGATTATGCAGGTTGTATGGATTCCAGAAAATCTATTTCTAGATATGTGTTCACTATGTTTTGGGACAACAATCAGTTGGAAAGCAACACTTCAGAAGGTGGTTGCCTTATCAACCACTGAATTGGAATATATTGCTTTAACTGAAGCTGTGAAGGAAGCGTTGTGGCTTGAGGGTTTTGCAAAGGAGCTGAAACTTCAAGGTCCAGTTATCACTGTTAAATGTGACAGTCCAAGTGCAATACATCTGTCGAAGAACTCAGCCTATCATGAGCGAACCAAGCACATTGATGTGAGGTTGCATTTCGTCAGAGGGGTAATCGAGCATGGAGAAGTCCAAGTGCTGAAGGTTTTGACTGATCATAATGCTGCTGATATGATCACCAAGACGTTGCCAAGTTGCAAGTTTTTCCACTGTATGCAGCTGATAAAGCTGCATGAAGAAAACTAGTCTATTTTTCTTGATGGTAGAGTTAGATCTAAGGTGGAGATTTGTGAGATATTGGATCAAACTCTAGTTAAG
The DNA here is from genome assembly GCA_022829125.1 of Lathyrus tuberosus. NCBI lineage: Eukaryota > Viridiplantae > Streptophyta > Magnoliopsida > Fabales > Fabaceae > Lathyrus > Lathyrus tuberosus. Next base: position 56,210 of record JALAZF010000393.1, read on the forward strand.
CATGAGGTCGAAGTCTGTTTGCATGCATTAGTTAATATTGCTAGGTTTGTTAGCATATTGAATTGGGCCTTGTTTTAAGGATCCAATTGTTTAAGTTAACTTGTACCCTAACACTACTATGAAAAACCCATTTAACAACGGTTGGGAATGACATATAATGACGCGGGCGAAGGCGTTGTTATATAGATTGTCGTTGTATATATGATACTTACAACCACGACCTAGTAGGCGTTGTAATAAACTGGAAAGCGCGCTAACTATCACAACGGATTTTACAATACACCGTTGTAATAAAAATAATAGTCCTCAGTTCGATTCCTAGCAGCGCAGTTTTGATATTTATTTTTTCCTGGACAGCGCGCCAGATATTATAACAGTTATGAAATATAACCGTTGTTAAAGTTTCTGTAAAATTAACAAATATGATCTTGCTTTTATGATTCATCCCATTTTTTTACCTGTATTATTGTTCTCCATATCACAGCACAGCAGAAAAATACAATTCACATTTTGTGATAAAGTTTTCATAATAATATTAATCGTATCATATTCATAATATCACATATACCACATTACAGTTTATCAGAACAAACAACCTACATAAATAAAATATCACATATACCATATTACAGTTTACACACATTACATAACTTCACATAATTGTAACTTGGTGTATTGGTATCTTGTCTCTTGGTGTCTTGTCTCTTGGCCTGGTGTCTGGACTTAAAATACCTATGATTTCAAATAATTATACTTGTTAGTAAAAATATTTCTAAACTATAACATACAATTAATATATTATGAATAAATAATAAATTACGTACTTGTTAATTTTCCCATATGCCTTCTTCATGATCGAGTCGTATAGCATGCACGACATCTCCATCAACTTCATCATATGAGGTAGGAACTTGTGTTGTGTAAGAAGGTGTGGACGGAATATCAAGACTTTCATCACTAAGAGGAATGCATTTTCCTTGGAGAACGATTGACCATTTCCATGATATGTCCGATGGATCGGTAACATAGAAAACTTGTTTTGCTTGAGAAGCCATGATGAATGGTTCTATATTAAAAGATACCTTGCCAAGGTCGACCCGGGTGAATCCTAAGTCAGCAATGTCTACACCATTACTATTATTGGGAACCCACTTGCATTTAAATAAAGCCACTTTGAAAATAACATAATCAATCCCAAATCTCATCAATGACACCATAAAACGCGGTAGTTGCCAATGCAGGATTCTTATCTTTCGAACTAGAGAAATACATCGATTCGACTTCAACCATAACCCCACTATTTTACATTGTACTACGATCATCTTTTGATTTTGTATAAAAGGTATAATGACCAATGTCGTATGCACTCCAGGTAATGACACAAAATTTTGGCTCGTACGACAACCATTTAAGTATCTCGGATGCACTACAATCATTAGATACACTTTTATTAAACCAATCCATGAATCTATTGTTATGCTCTATCAACAACAACTTGTCACTCATTCGGGGATATTTTTTCTTCAAAAGTCTTTTGTGAGTATCTATGAAAGGTTGAACCTCATCTATATTATTCAATATATAGAAATGTGATTGAATAACTACATCCCGAGCCATTGACCTAACATTTAGACCATGAATACCTCTTCCGTCTGTGTTAGCATGACGAGACTTTGGAATTCCTATAGAATCTGCATCCGACAAATAGTTTGTACAAAACTCAACAACTTCTTCTGTGATGTACCTTTCAACAATCGAAGCTTCCGGTCGGTGATGATTCTTCATATATCCTTTAAAGATCTTCATATTGCTCTATTGGATACATCCACCTTAAATAAACTGGACCACAAATTCTGATTTCTCTTACGAGATGAACAAGTAAGTGAACCATAATGTCAAAAAATGATGGCGGAAAATACATCTCCAATTGACACAAGATTATGGAAGCCTCATCTTCTAATTCATCCAATTTTTTGAAATCAAGAACTTTATTACATATGGCATTGAAGAATAAACATAGTCTCGTTATAGTTACTCTCACATTTTTTGGAAGGATCCCACGGATAGCCACTGGTAGAAGTTGTTGCATCAATACATGACAATCATGAGATTTTAAACCAATTAACTTGAGATCTTTCATTGATACAAGTTTCTTGATGTTTGATGAGTAACCTTGCGTAACTTTAATACCTTCCAAACACTCGCAGAACATCTTTCTTTCCTTTTTAGATAGAGTATGACATGCTGAAGGCAGATAAGTTCTTTTTCCTTTCTCTATTGGAGCTAACTGTTTTCGTATACCCATCTTCTCCATATCAAGACGGGAAGTCTTACTATCTTTAGTCTTGCCCGAAATGTTTAGAAGTGTGCCAATCAAACTATCACACACATTTTTCTCCACGTGCATCACATCAAGACAATGTCTAACATCAAGACTTGACCAATATGGAAGATCAAAGAAGATGGACCTCTTTTTCCATATATTTTTTGCAACTGTCCCTTTTTCTTTTCCTCTCTTCCCACCTTTCTTCCCACCTTTTTCTTTTTCTCTCATCCCAAAGACAACATTAATGTGTTCCTGCCGTTGATAAACTTCATCCCCGGTTAAAGGTTCAGGAGCCTCACCAAACTCTTGCTCTCCATTAAAAGCATTTTGCAATCTACGATAAGGATGACCCGGTTTTAGAATTTTTCGATGCCCAAGGTAAATGGTCTTTCTTCCAAACTCAAGTTGGGGATAACAAGTATCATCTTCATATATAGGACACCCTTTATGTCCTTTGACACTGTATCTATCCAAGTTACCGTAAGCCGGAAAGTCGTTAATTGTGCAAAATAACATTGCACGCATATTAAACATTTCCCCAGAATATGCATCATCAACTTCAACGCCTTCATCCTACAAGAGTCGTAAATCATCAATTAATGGACTTAGATAAACATCTATGTCGTTACCAGGTTGTCGTGGTCCAGAAATCATCATACTTAACAGTACATACTTGCGCTTCATGCATAACCAAGGAGATAGGTTGTAAATAGTGAAAAGAACAGGCCACGAAGTATGATTAGTGCTCAGATTACCAAAGGGTTTCATTCCATTGGTGGAAAGCCCAAGCCTAAGGTTTCTTGGCTCGACTACAAAATCCAGAAACAACGAATCAATTTTCTTCCATTGAAACGAATCATCTACATGGCGAATGTTTCCATCACGAATCCTTTCATCTGCATGCCATCTAAGATTCTTTGTGTCATTTGAATTAGAAAAAAGTCTCTTTAATCATGAAACTATTGGCAAGTACCATAACACTTTAGCAGGAGGATGCTTCCTACTAACATTGTCATAGTGATCATTGTCATCACCATTGTTAGCCTTCAGCTTGTAACGCGACACACCACATTTCGGACATTGAAAAAATTCTTTATACTCTTTCCGATATAATATGCAATCATTAGGGCAAGCATGTATCTTGATATACTCCAGACCCATTGAACACAATATCTTCTTGGCCTCATAGCAACGATCCGGCAATTTGTTATCTTCTGGTAACATTTGCTGTAGCAATTCAAGTAATTCCGTGAAACTTTTATCTGACCATCCATTTTTTGCCTTCAGATTAAACAACTTTAACACTGCCCACAATCGTGTGAACTCTGTGTATCCCTTATATAAAGGGGTGTCTTTATCACTACATAAATTATCATAAATATGAGCATTCATAAAAGAAGATTCCCCAATATCACGGAATATATCCTCTAGTTGATCTTCCATATATTCATCTTCATCCACTCTTTGACTTTGTGACGCCCGACTTTCCTTATTATCCACCTCACCATGCCACTTCCATATTATATAATTTTGACATATACCATCACAACAAAGGTGATTGTGTATTTCTTTCTTTGTACCCTTTTTGATATTTGCGCAAATAACACAAGGACAATAAAAGATACCATTATTGTCGGGAAGATGTTTATCAGCGTATTCAAGGAATTCACGAACTCCGTTCTCATAAACCGGACCTAATCTATTGGCTTTCATCCAACTACGATCCATTACAACTTCTGATATTTATACATGTATAATAATGTGAATGACACACCAAAATCTAATCCAAAAACTCAAGCATATACATATACAATATGAACAAAGAAAAAATCAATGAAGATGTACTCTCATACTAAACGTAAAGTATATGAAACATCTCATTCTGACTTGAGCATATACAATATGAACAAAGAAAAAAAGGAATGAAGATATTAAAGAATACCGTACTTCGAAGCTGTAATCAAATGAACGTAAGGAATGAAGATGTTGAAGAGTATCGTACATCGAAGCTGAAGAATCAAATGAACAAAGACAGTCAATATTTGAGCATAAACCAAGAAAAAAGGAATGAAGATGTTGAAGAGTACCTTACTTCGAAGATGAAGAAGCAAATGAATGACGACAGTCAATATTTGAGCATAAACCAAGAAAAAAGGAATGAAGATATTGAAGAGTACCTTACTTCGAAGTTGAAGAAGCAAATGAATGAAGACGGTCAATATTTGAGCTCCAAATGAATGGATATGAAGAGGGTAAAGGTTAGGGCATCTCTGGCTCACTTGTTCGATTAGGGCATCTTATGAAAGAAATACAGAATAAGTTTTGTTTTAATTTATCAGTAAAGCTTTTAATCTCGGTTGGAGAAACAAACCGTAGTGGAATCTTAAGTGACACACGCTAAATGTATCCTAAACAATGGAAAAAATGTAGTTGCAGGGAATCGAAGCTTGCTACATTTTATTTATTACTACGGTGGTTTAAGTCAACCGTCATTAAATGACTGTTTATACCCCAGCTTTTGCCTGGGCGCGAAATTTTTAACCTATTACAACGACGTAAAAGGATGCGTTGTAAGCCTGGCGTTGTTGTTTTAGCATTTTGTAGTAGTGTAAGTTAGCTTGTAATGGGTAATTTGTTAAAGGCCCATTAGTTTAGTGTGCTAGGTTTTATTATAAATAGCATACTAGTCTCTCATCTTGAAGTGTGACAAAACCTAACAAGGGTGAGAGAGGTTAGTATGTTATTCTTGTATACTTGTAATCTTTGTTTTAAGGAGAAAGGAAAGAATAGCAGTTTATAACCAATCCTTGTTGTTTTTCTCTTGTTTTTCCTTTAACGCTAACCCTTGTGTGTTTCTTGATCATAAAGAAACCGTTTAATACTTTGTTTCAAGGCATCCTTATTCACAACAAAGCTAATGCAAATAAGTGAATGATCCCGTGCTTAATAAGAAATCTAAATAGGAATCCACCTTTTAAGTTAGGTGACCCTCACCCGATCACATAGGCTAACGGTTGTGAAACCTTCAAAAAAGAAAAAAAGTGGTTAATTTTGAATTGTTGACAAGATATGGATCATAGTCACTAACATGCTTATTTACCATGTGTGTGAATAGATAACGAACTTAATGTGATTGCATTAGAATGAAACAGATCAAAAAGGAGGATGAGTAAGTTAGGCTTAAGCATAATAACATGATTCGGATTGGTTTGTATAGAATGGAGGCTTATGACTGCATAATTACGGATTTGTGTTCTTATGATATCCTTAGTGTGAAAAATTAGTACCTATCGATGCAATCTTAACCGAAGAAGAGTTTGTAGCCTAGAATGAGTATCTGAATGCTATTGTTTTTTATGAGTCTTGATATTATTTTGCTCGGAGTGCAAAAGTTCAAGTGTGGGGGAATTTGATCAGTGCATTTTAATGCACATTCTTTTATGTTTGTACTTAGGCATTTCCTTAGTTTGTTTTGTTTATTTTAATGTTTTATTATGTTTTTATAATTAAATCTTTGTTTGCTGTTAATCTATTTTCGCAGCTTATTTTCAGCTTTAGCGGTTATTTGATACCTGTCCACCGTTTGGATCATAACTAGAGGTACGAGAATCAGATTTGCGCATTCTATCAGTCGTTGGAAAGATGAGACAAAGAACTACAACTTTCATGTTTTACAAAGAATTTGATTAGGAGTGTAGTAGGCTCGAATAATTCGTTGAAGTTAGGACCTATATTGTGACTTTAGGAATATTTAGTTTTGGGCCGGGTTTTTTATGTTTTTCGACCCAGTTGGGTTAGAACCGGATTTGTTATAATTCCCTATACCTAGTAGCAGCCGTGCTACTGTACGTAACCCTCTTTTCACGTTTTTTTCACACTATTCATGAATTTTCTCGGAAGCTTTGTACGGGAAATTCATGGAGAACTAATTTCAATTGTTGATTTGCTGTATTCGGTTCCGACACTTTGAGGTTATAATAATTTCAATTCAGTTTTTATTTCTTTCAATCTTATTCTATGATTCTTGCTTGCTTAATCCAATTTTCATAGAGTAAGTTGATTTAATTCGATTGTTGTATGATCCTTAACTGTAATCACGTTAGTGTTTGCTTAATTCGTTATCATGATTGATCAAATCGTGTTTGCTTAATTCATGAGGGCTTAATTCCGTTTGCTTAATTCGGATAATAGGAACCTACATCACACAATACAAATTGCGCTTGTCAATGAGTTTGTAATCGAATAGGAATAGATAATCCGTTCGGAGATTGAAATTATAATAACCGATGATAGGTAGGAACCAAATCAACAGATTAACTTTTCAGCCTATTTGATAATCATTTTTTTTATAATCACTTATTTTCATTATTTTTCTATTAATCAAAATTGAAAACCCCATAAACCTTTACTTTAGTTGGTTAATTCAATACAAGAATCCTTGTGATACGACTCGAGTCATTGTCGCTAAACTACCGCTTTTAAAATTACTCGTTTTGATCCGTGCGCGACAGCAGAACACAATGCTTTGTTCTTGTTCTGAGAAACATTTATCAACAACAATAACAAATAGCAACATTTATCAATAAAACAACAACAAAATAACGTACCTTTTATTGAAAAGATTTATGGAAAATGAAGACGAAGAAATGATCTACTTGTCTCAGAATGAACTAAAGTTGATTTACTTTGTTTTGCTATGAAGAAAAAATATAAGGAAAATGAAGCTTCAACATTAGCTTCATTCTTCTTGTATTGTTTCTCCATAGCAACATAAACCATTTGTGAATCGCACCCATACTTTGTGACTTAACAATGTTTTGTTTTTGTTTTGAGAAACATTTATCAACAACAACATACAAAAATATTTATCAACATTTATCAATAAAACTACAACAAGATACAACAATATATCAACTCATAAAATGTTTCACAAACGTACCTTTTATTGAAAAGATTCATGGAAAATGAAGACATTCTTCTTGTATTGTTTCTCCATAGCAACACATCGAATAGAGATGGTAACTGAGATAACCCAAAAAACACAAAAATCATGCCAGGTGAAAGCGGAACGATAAAGAATAAAGCGTATGAAAAATAAAGATATATGGAAGAACCTATACACAGAAAAATGGAAGAAAATGTATGAATAACATGGAAGAAAGCTTATGAATAAGAAGAAGAATGATAAAGCGTATGAACTTGACTACATTTTAGTATGAAGAAGCTTATTGGGACGAGTTCACTGCATGTGGATGAGAGATATGTTAGGGTTTTATTTTGAGAATGATAACTATTCTGTGCAAAAGCTTGATAACTTCGCTTATATATATGTAAAACTTATCACCACGGCTGTTATCAAAATCCATAATAAAATGTAAGTACTATTCACAATGATTTCTGGTAATAACAGTGGTAATAAGTATTTTAATATTAATATATTTATAAGACTATAAGGACAAGCCCTTTTTGTAACGAAAAATATAAAAAATTGTTGGTGTTCGAAGAAAGTAAGGAAAAATGTGATGCGTGTTATCCGCAAGTATATAGAGTGTATTACAGTAATATAAAAGGTTGTCGAATCCCACAGAGACCTAATGGTTAATCTACCATTTCTTATTGCTACGGTGTTTATCTAAGGGGATCGTAAAAAGGTTATGGAATAAAAATAAAATAACAAAGTTTTAATAAATTCAAAGGTGTAATACTGGAATGTGGCTTTCATTAATCAACGACACTCCTATTATCTCTAAATAAAACTACTTACGGGGCAATATATTCTCCCATGAAAAAGAATTTAATTAAAAAGGAACCGTCACTTTCGATTTTTCGGAACCAGACTTAATCTCTAATCTTTACCGTCCGCTCACGCATAACCGGATTCTAAACCTATAAAAGCGTCCGAAAATAGTTTCAAAATTACCTTCTAGAAATATTAAATTCTCCTAATTAATTAACAAACTGCTTTACCGGTTTTTATTAACCAAAAACTAATCAATTTTAACCTTAAGTGTCAGACGGCTTTCGATCTTACCCGACGTGTCACGATTCTACTTTCATAGTAACTGATCAAATTAATTTCAGAAAAATTGAATTAAAACAAAAACAGCCCCGATAGTAACTCTATAGAAACAACATATGGAGTACCGTCGAATCGAAGGTCCTTACATTCCAGCACTAACGGTTTAATCGGACATAGTTACAGTAAACATTTTTGCTTTTGTTTGAAAAAAATTAAACATAATAAGTGATTTGATTAAAATAAAGAGTGTGCGATGAAAATAAGCAAAATAAAGCAAGACGACGAAATAAATAAACTAAAGCAAGACGATAAATAAAGTAAAGCAGAGCGATGGAATAAATAAAGTAATGGTGAAATTAATAAGAACCTGCTCCAATCAGAGACTTGAATCTGATACAAGAAAATAACTTGGACGAAATATTAATGGCGGCAAGATTAAAACTACAAAGTAAAGTGCTCCAAACTCAATGACAACAACAATGCGATAACTCTCTGATGCGAAGAATTAAAGCTTTTGAATGTGAATTTATGGCCTAAGTTGTAACTAAGCTTGGATGATCATAAATGTGAAATTTGAGGCCTATTTATAATGGTGCAAAGACTTGGAAAACAAGCTGCAACTTCAGAATTCGTGTGAGAAGAAAAAGGGAGTCATGGGGAAACTCTTCAACTGCCAATTGATTGGGGCGCCTTTTTTGAAGATGACGAACGCCACCTTCACATTTTTCTTGGATGTGGTCTTTGTGACCGTTGGTACGTTGGACAAGTCATCCACCACATGGCTACCTCCATGGTGAACGCCAGGTTGGACGCCGCGTGTGCAAACTGCTCCATTTCTCTATTTTTCATCTGATTCGCTCCGTTTCTTCGAGTGTGGCTCTCTCTTGGCTATGTGCCTGAAATATAGACAAAATACCCGTATAACATTAGAAATTACAATAAAATAACGATAAAAACATGTGCAAATTGAGCCAAATATGTGGTGTGTTTTGGTGTAATCAAAATGCTTTTCAATAAAATAATAAAAAATTCAGGCACGCAAAAATGAGTTATTACTACGGTTGTTTAAACGACCTTAGTAATATGGTGTTGCCAAAGATATTTTTTGTAGTAGTGAGTCAAATGGTATCTTCACAACAGTTAGTTACACAATTCTCCCATATAGTTCACACATGCAATCATTCAAGATTAGTTAGTCATGCATGTACATACAGTTAGTAGTCAATAGTTAAGATTCAAAAGCTACTACTAACACACAAGGAAATCAGCACACACAGTCACACATAGTTGAGGGCTAGATTCCAGGCCAGATGCTTCAGCATGTGTGCTCACATATATCAGAACATCAGTTAGTACCAAACACATCAGTTAGATAGTACTAAGCAGGAAACATCAACAACAACACTTCACAAGGTTAGTAGTCAAAATACACTACCTGTCATACCCTACTTTTTAACCCTAAGATCCCACCTCATTTTCATATTTTTGCATAACATCAACCATCTCATGTGTGTGTGTTTTGTGCATCACACTACTACAAAACGCACAAACAACAATGCTAGGTTTACAACAACATCATATACACCATTGTAATTGTGCAAACTGGATGCTCGCATTTTTTTAAATCTTATTAAAATGCTTTTAATGACGGTTAAAATTCCAAACGTGGTGAGATGTGAGGCATTTCACCACGGGTATTTAAAAAATTGTCATTATAGGTAGCGTCTGGTCATGGGTTCAAGTCCCAGCACCAGCATTTATGGTTGTTTACATATTTTTTCAAAATGCTGACAGCCTTTCACCACGGGTATTTAAAAAACCGTAATTATAGCCTATAGTTTAGTTTTAGGTCTTGCTCTTCAAAAAATCGGTTTTAGGAAAAATCGTCTCTTTTTTGAGATCTGTTTCGTGCATTTAAAGCAGAAAAATCGGCCGGCCATTGAAGCACCCCAAAATTTGGCCTTTCTTTTTTACCTTTAATTGGCTTATGTTTCATTTCATGCTTTGCATAATCATCTTTGCATATCATTGGTGCTTGACATGGGATCAAGGTATATGAGAAATCTCAAGTGAATCACATTCTCCTAACCAGTGCAAAAAATTAGGGTTTTGGTGAAAAGTCAGTGCAAGTGGTTTTTTGAGCCAAAGCTTGATTTTAAGGTTTTCCATAGGGTTTCATTTTTCCAAGGATGAAGTATTGCCCATTGGTTCATTTCAGAAGATCTTCAATTGAACAATTGGTTGAGAATCAGTCAGATTGGGGAAAAGTCAACTGTGCAGAGGAAAAAGTCAACTCCTAACTTTTGAGGTCAAAATCTTGTTCCTCATGTCAAATATGTCCATTGATGGAGATTTGATCAAGAAATGTCAAGAGATTCACAAGAAATCAAAAGATGTGAAAAGTCGCTAAAAATAGAAACAAGGGTTTCTAAATTTAGTAAGTTTTGGCAAGCTGAACACCCATCTTTGGAGCTCTCTTTCTTCATGATGCAAACTTCAAATGGAAAATTTCAAGAGGCCTAATGAAAGTTCACATCCTAAGCTTCAAAACCATAACTAGAACTCCTCCATTTGATCAAAATTGAAGGAGTTATGATTGATTAAAGTTGGAGGTTTCCTAGGCATTTTGGGCCAGCCAGGTAGGTCATGAACGAGCCAACTCGGAGTAATTTGATCAAACACCATGTGTGCATGATGTGTCCAGGTTCAGAGGAAAATTTCTCTATGATGGAGAATTCAAATGAAAAAATGCTCAACATGAGTTGTTTTCCTCTAGATCTCCTCTACAACTTTGGTGTTGGAGGAATTTTCATTGGATAAATGTATGAGGAGATATGGTGAGTTAAAGTAGGTGATCTCATGCTGATCCATTCACATGCACATGGAGAGGGCACGACCAAGGCAAGTTTGTCAGCCAACCCAGTCGTGACCAAGTGTTTTCATGGACATTTTTAAGCATCTTAAGTGGTTCTATTGGGATTGTTTTCAACTCCAATTTTGTTCTTCTTCATCCCCTCTTTCCAAAGAGCTAAAAAGCTTGTCATTTCATCCATTGGTTAGGGAAATATAGCTTGTCAAACACACCACCATGAATATGTGCATAACCCTTAATGTTTCATTCCAACCCAAGAAAAAACATGTTGTATGCGCGTGCTACTTCATTACAACCACGTGCATGACATCAAACCTTGCCATTTAAAGCCAAGCAACATCTTACATACATATATGTTCATGCCATACCCTTGCCACATTTGCACAAACCATAAGAAGAAGAAACTTAGTGGACAAGTTTCTGCTGCAACCTCAATGATACATCATCACCCTTCATCATGAATTCACCATAAGCTCACATGCTCTCTCTCCACTTGAACAAATTTGAACCCGTGGCATTTCTTAACCTCACCTCACTCTCATGTTCAATTCATTTTTAGCTTCACTCACTTGACCCTGGTTCTAATGGTCAACCATGACAGTTAGAGCTTAACCACTCATATATAAAGAAATCTCTAACAGAATTTGCAACCAACTCTTCATTCTTCACACAATTTTCATTCTCTTTCTCTCTGAATTTTCTCTCTCACGAAGCTTCATCTTCATCAATCTCTCTGCATTTTTTCACCTTCAACATTCATCAATCATCATCAGTGGATCAGTGAGGAGGAGTGTTGATTGCTGCATTCTCTTGCTTAGCTTCAAGTTCAGTCATCTTCCATTGAAGTTCAAGTGATTCAAAGCTCTCTAAAGCCTTTATTTGGCCAGGCATAGTGCAAGTGCATAAGGAGTCTCTTCTCTGGTTTTCTCTTGTGGTGAAAATTTGCTTCAAAGTTCAGGTTTCATTCAAAACTTCCTTTCCATTTTAAGCTGAATTAAAGTTGTTTTGCTTGGTTTGGAGTCCTCTAGGGACAAGGTGACCTCTGGCTAGTTGATAGGCACCTTAAGTGCTTAGTTGAAAATTCTAAGGCAAACTGGTGGCCTTTGATTTGTATTGTGTGTCAACTGTTTGTGAATTCTAAGCCTGGATCTGTGATCTACGTGGAGAGAGGAAGAGAATGATGTGTGTTTTGTGCATTTCTGGTGAGATGTGAGGCTGAGCACGGTGGTTGCTCGCCGGAGAAGACGACCGGAGTCTTCTCCGGCCACCTAAAGATCCAACTGTGCATGAACCCAAACCATTTTCAAAGTTAAGTCCTGGCCGTTGATTGTTCTTGATCCTACGCACATGAGTGTGCCATCACATTAATGAGAGACACTATCTCTCACGTGCTCTTTCTTTTCTGACATTGTTGACTCTTTGGTTCCACGTGTGTGCTTCATTCTAGCTTATCATGTGCATTGATCATTTGCCACTTGATTCCACTGCTTGTATGATCATCATGTTTGAATTGGATCCAAGGGCTCTGAATGAGTCAATTTGTTGACTGAATTCCACCACATGTGCTGCAGGCCAGTCAGTGCTTTGGGCTTAGTGTTTTTGTTATATGCACCCCCTCCCTTTGAGCCCAATGCCTCTTTGAAATGAATTATTGCTTTCGTTGCACCCCCTGGCTATTGTCCTTTGTTTTTTATTTCTTTTTCATATGTTTTGGCATTTTATTTTTTAAAAATACTTTTGCATATCATAAAATCATGAAATAATTTCTACATTATCTTAAAACATTTAACTAATTTTTAGTCATTTTATTTTCTGATTTTACCATATTTTACTATTTTTTCCCCATAATTACCTTTTTTTCCTTTTTGTATGATCATGCATTCATATACATACATTGTCTTTGATTTCTTTGACATAGTTCCAAAATCAATTTGCTTCCAATACTTGAACCATGGTTGTATGACATCTTAAGGCACATCATTCATTTTTTGTAGATTTTTTAGGGAATTGTTGCATAATGGTTGAACATTATCTTTGAACATTGTCATACCCCAAATTTTGACCACTAAGATTTCCCATCATTGTGTAAATTATCATCACAATATGGATGAACCATTAGTCTCCCCAAAGATGGGTGAGCATCCACTACCATCATAATTAGGGTTTCAAGCCCTCTCAGAGCACTTAGACAAAGGATAAATCAAGAAATGACATGATCTGCAACTTGTCTAGCCTCTCCAACATCCACAATGGATCAAAAGGACTCCCACTTCAAGGATCAAGCACAAGGCTGCTCCCTTCTAAGTGGATTAAGCCTCAAGATCGCCAGTGTCACCAAATTAGGGTTTTGGTCGACCAGGGCCTCCAGATGGAAATTCTCCTTTGGGCATGAGCCAATGCTTCAAGGAATAACCTATGATGCTCCAAGGGACATCATAAACCCAATCACCAAGTCAATTTAGCCTCAGGGGATGCATACATCAAAAATCAGGAATTAGGGTTTCTTGACCTAATTCACCCCTAAGTTGACTTTTGGGACAAACCATGAGCAAAGACCTCAAGGGAGATGATTTGAGGGTCCCTAACACACCACATTGATCCATTTGCAACAATGGATTGATCCAAGAAGCTTGAGCAACAAGTTTCAGTTTCATCTGAACCACAATTAAGATTTTGATGAAAAAGTCAACTGCACCTTTGACTTTTGACCAGGACATGTTCCCAAACCCTAAGACATGATTCAATACACCCTATGACACCTATGAAATAAATCCATCAAGTTTGATTTAGGTCAAGGACTTGATTTCATAGAGGATCGCACAGTTTGGAATTCATCTGACAAAAAGTTAACTGTGCACAAAAGTCAACTTTGACTTTTTGAGATTTTTCACAAAAATGGGGTTTTAACCCTAAAATGATGTTAATGTGTGATTTGAATCATCATTCATCAAGAAAAATCAAGAAAAGTGGGATAACTTGTAAAAGGGGTAACCATATAAACTTAGAAAATTTTCTAAGTTATGGAATAAAGTGGCTAGGGTACCAACTTTGGAGGACCATAACTCCTAAACCACAAGGCCATTTTTCCCCATCCAAAGCTAGATTTTTAGATCTCATGGCCCTCTACAAAAGCTTCAACTACACCTCATTCCAATTCATTATGGATTTTGAGTTATGGAATGATCAAAATGGCTGAAAACATGAAATGCCACTTTTTCCAACACTTAATGAAATTTTCACTAAGTTAAAATCTGCCTTCACTTTTTTCCAAATGTAGGGGCATTTTTCACTTGGATCCAAAAAGTATCAAAACCAATTATGATCAAATAGTTATTGAATCATATGAGGGCTTTCCAAAATGGCCAAGAACATCACCAAACTCAACTTGAGCCATGAGATATGACGATGGCAACATGCCTTGCTGAAAAATGCCAAGGCAAGGCAGATTTTGGAGTTTTGCTCGATTTGCTCAAATTTTGCAAGAGGCAAGCAACTCTATCCATCTGAACACCTCAAGGGGGGACCAAGGAGGAACCAACTCTGATCCCAAGCCTCCCAAGTCTTTGGAACCAAAAATAGCATGCCAAACCTAGAAATCCCTAAAAGAGGGACAATACTCCAATTTTGGATTGGAGCATTTAATGGATGCACCAAGGTGGCATGGACTGACACATTTACAACTGAATTCACTCAAGAATGATCCAACAACTAGGGAACCACAACTCTGTGCTCTAACCTCTAGTCAATGGCTAGAGGAGACTTGGATTCTCATTTACCAACATTGGCCAAACCTCTGCTGCAGTTGCCATTCAATTTGCTTGCAAAAAAAACTTGCTCTACTATAAATAGAGCTCATTTATGCTCAGTTTGAGTACACCAAAGCCATCAAACAGATGCTTTCCTCAAAATCACCTTCTCACTTCCAAATTTGCCTTCCAAAGCAAGTCACTATCGGGTTTTGAGTTTGAGAGCTATTCCAATCAAACCAATCACACACACACACACACACATACACCTCATAAACATCATATAGAACTGATCCAAACACTCACATAACATCTGGAACACCAAAATCACAAAATCACCAGCCAATTGCTCAAGCCTTTGACAGATTTGCAGTTGTGGTACCATCTCAAGTTCCAGGTCATTTCAATCTATTCCAAGCATCCAGACACACTCCATGGGACCTAGGGAAGCTATCCAGATCATTGGAACCTAGTTGTAACACCTCTAACATAAAACACGATCACCAGCTCCAAGTGGTAAGCATGAGCTCTTCTAACTCTATGATCCATGCAATTTTTGCTGCACAATAATTTGGCCATATGTTCATAATCATGCATGGAGTGTTTTCCCTCAATCAATTGCATTGTTTGAATCGTGTATGGAATTTCTGAACCTTCATGCAGAAGTTAGGGTTCTTGAGGTTTCTCTTTGATTTCTTATTCCATGCTTAAAATAAATGAAATTAAAGACCATAGACATGATCGTGAGGTTGAAACGAGTAGATTGATATGTAGATTGCATGATATCATCAAGTATTCAGTGAGATTGATGAGAAAACGCAAATCTGGGAAAAACAAAGCACGCGGGCAAGGCCAAGGTGTTCTTGGCGCCCTTTTTAAAATATTTTAATATTTGAATTTTGTGATTTTATTTAATTGATTCAAAAATTAATTTCTCTCTGAGTTTTAATGATTTTGAGTTGATTCTTTTTTTAATAATTCACAAAAATGTTAAAATATTTTATTTTACCAAAAAATCCCAAAAATATTATTTATTTCATGTATTTGATATTTTTGCCAAGAATTAATATTTTAATTGTTTTTGACATTTAAAATATTTTTTTCCTTCTTGATTTTGCAAATTTTTATGATTTCTAATCATTTTGTAGGTCAAAACATGATTTTTGAAACATTAATCCAGGATCACAATTTGTTTTCCACATGTTAAAAAATTTTGATCATTTTAATTGAATTTTTTATTCAATTAAAATACATTTTGGAAACAAATTATGGTTTTGATTAATTCAACCCTCATCAAACCTTTTAAAAACACTTTGGGCCTCTAATAAGACCCATTCAAAATCTTTGGGCCTCTAAAAACCATCTGGGCCTCTCCTCGAGCTATAAGACCCATTCAAAATCTTTGGGCCTCTAATAGAGTGTAAGACCCAATCCCCTTTTAACCAAAACAATTTTGGGCCTCAGATATTGTATAAGTCCCTCTGCGTTAAAAGAAAATCTCGGCGCGATCGCCAGTTCAAAAATCAAACCCTTGGGCCTCTCCTTGAGCTGTAAGCCCCACCACTTGTACAAAAATAATTCTTTGGGCCTCTTGAGAGAGTGTAAGACCCATCCCCTTGTACAGAAAACCTTTTTGGGCCTCAGTCACTTGTATAAGTCCCACTGTACAACTTCAACAGTGCAATCACTGATAAAACCTTGGGCCTCTCCTTGAGCTATAAGCCCCAATTTTCCTTTCAAAAGCACTTTCTCCTTTGATTTTGAATATAATATTGTTATCAAAGCTTTCTTTGTTAAACAAACTAACCAAACAGCATGGAAGCTCTACAACCAAGTAAGTGTTTACCCGCTTTCGTTTACCGCTTTCATATGTATATAACTGTATTATGGGGCTGTTTCACTGTAAGTCTTCTTTCGTAAACTCATATCGACTGTGTAATAATAGTATAGATATTAGAGTTTCCCCGACAACTACGTCTAGAACTAGACAGAACCTCGTCTCCCGACGTTCTCCCGGATATTTCAGCATAACCTAAACCACGAGAACTTTCTATTACAACAATTTTAGATAACTAGATCTAAGAAATTTCCCCCTTGAACAGTTCATATACAGAAGGCCAATGTTCCAAGTGAAACCCCTTCTGGAACTGTTCATTAGCCTCCTCTTGGGCTTAGTCCAAGGACCCACAGGCTTCCTAAAAGCATCCCCGCCTCCTCTTGGGCATTGTACAAGGACCCGTCAGCTTCTTAGAAGTTTTCATAGCCTCCTCTTAGGCTTCGTATAATGATTCTTCCTCCGGGAAGATAGCCTCCTCTTGGGCTTAGTACAAATTGTCCCTCGGCTTCTTAAAAGTTTTCTCGCTTCCTCTTGGGCTTCGTACAAATTGTCCCGACGACCTCCTAGAGGTATAGGAACATAAATTAGTCATCTTAATAGAACATCATTTCAAAGAGTCTAGATCTTACTACTACTGTTTCTTAAGCATAATACAAAAGATAAGACCCGTAGACTTGGGCAGTCTCAATACCCTTCGGATTCCCCGTTTCCTTAAAGAACAGGAAATAATCCCAGTCCTCAGATCAAATCCATGAGTACAACATTACCCATATAAGAACTGATTTTCTCTTTTGACCAACTTACTGGACCTGTCACTCAACTGAAACAGTAATCCTAGCCTCCTCTTGGGCTCTGTACAATGATTCTCCCCAGCAGAGTTAATCTTTTAGCCTCCATCTCGGGCTTCATACGAGATACAAAAACACTCTCTTGTTGAGTATAAAAAGTCTCTCTTGTTGAGTCGATCACCTTTAGCCTCCATCTCGGGCTTCGTACGAGATACAAAACACTCTATTGTTGAGTATAAAAAGACTCTCTTGTTGAGTCGATCACCTTTAGCCTCCATCTCGGGCTCCGTACGAGATACAAATCACTCTCTTGTTGAGTATAAAAGACTCTCTTGTTGAGTCAAACCTTTAGCCTCCGTTTTGGGCTTCGTACAAGACACATACAAAAGCACTCTCTTGTTGAGTCAACCCTTCCAGCCTTTCTCTCGGGCTTCGTACGAGACATATAAAAGCATCCTCTTATTGGGTCATTAGCCTCCTCTTAGGCTTTGTATAAGAAAACCCCGGTTGAGTCAATCAACCTTTTAGCATCAAAGATGTGCCTCGTTCACAGTATAAAAACATCAACAACTCCTTTCCCCTTCATCTAATTGCTGTAAGCATTAAGCCTCTAGATTATTTACATCCACGCCACTATCCCTCTTTTAGCATGAGAAATTCCTAAGGAAAGATGGCATTGCTCTAAACTGAGTTAAAGTCTTCTCCTTTAGGTTGAAAATCCCCTATAAAGGAAATTATGGCATTGCTGGATTCGTATATCCCAGTTAAAGTAATTCTCCTTTATAATCAGTCACCCAACAATTGTGACAAACAGACCCCTTTAGAGATGACAAATTCTCTCTAAAGTCAACACCCTTTTAGCTTCACATCTTGGGCTTCGAACAAGATACAAATAGACCCTTCAGCTTCACATCTTGGGCTTTGAACAAGATACAAACCACCTTTAGCTTCATGTCTTGGGCTTTGAACAAGACACCAAAACACTATTTCCTCCCATAGAATAGGAGGAACTACGATCGCTCTGATTTCCCTATTTCGGTAAACGGAAATACGTAGGCATAAGATTGAAAGAAAAATCTTAGCGAGCAAACCACATCAAAAACCTCAGGTCACAAATCCTCACATATCCTTTAAAACATCCGAGTCCGTATCCCCCACCAAAAGTCTAAACTCGATCAAAATAAACCTAAGAGAGGCCCGCCCACAGTGATCGCATCTGTAAACCAACATTTTTGACTGTTTAACCTCAGTTTGCAAACCAGGGTTAGTTGGAGACATCTATTTCCCTTCCTTCATCAGCTCCAATAGGATAAAAAATGAATCGACCTGTAGTACCCTCCTAGAGCGACAGTGCTTAAGAACCACGTCCAAAATCGCTCGTACAAACATCATGCTTGTGTGGCTTGAATGAACTTGTGGAGTACATTTGAACATGTTTCTTAATGATTTTTGTACCATACTTTTGGGAAATGTTTACACACTGTTTGAACTTCATTTTACTTGCATATGTGAATTTTCTCATCCTCCTAACTTGATTTTGTGAATTGTTTGAGTGCATCTACATATGTATGTTGTTATTGGATCTTGTGCTAGGGTTTTGACGTGCATGGTATGCAACCCTCTTTGATACTTGTTGAGACCTCTTGATACATGTTGTGTGAACATTATAGGTCATCTTTATTATATTATAGGTCATTTCTTATTCATTGTGGATTGACTTGTATGCACTTGTTTAAACTTGAAATGTTTTGTGAACTCGTGCTTATCTTCTTACATGTCTTTGATGACTTGTCTTCACTAATGTTTGTGTGATCTTGTACATCCATGAAAACATGATTCATCTTCTATTTGTGATCATTCTCCATCATATAACATGACTTGTAATTGCATCTTTGCATGTTTCTTAAGTCCATAAACATTTGGCACTTGTTTGAACTTGTTTGAACCTAACTTGTTTCTTCTCTTCTTAACTTGTCAACATGAGTTGTGTATGAACTTTGTATGTCATTCTTGCATTTTTAATTGTATGCCATACATCATATTCTACTGATTTGTATCCATTAGACAGGTATGATCATCTTTCATTTTCATCTTTGACTTGCATTACAAGTATGCATCATAGTTGAACTTCAATTGTTGTTTGTTCACTTCTTCTTACTTCATTTCTTTAAATGCTTGCATCCATGACTTGTATGATCATTCAATGAAATTCATATGCATTCATAAATGTAATTTAATTCTGACCTTGACTTATGTTCATGCATTAATACATGTTTACCATTCATAAGCATTCATTTTTCATAAGTGATACACATCTTGCATTTGTGTGATCTTTTGGTGCATGTTTTAACCTAGTTTGACTTTGTTTGTAACCTTAACCTAAGTAGGGTACCTTGACCTATACCTACTGACCTTGGATGGTCCTTAACCCTTAGGACTCTTTTCTTTTAGTTTAAACCTTGTTTGCTTCTTAGGATGTTTCCTTAAGACAACTAACATTGTTTGGTTCACTTTCTTTCACTTGTATTCAATACTTGTGATTATTTTGTGCTAACCTTTTATGTAGGGGCATAGGTAAGACACATGAGCATGTGGATGCTTATCCATGTTCATTTCTCCTTTCATCTCTTATCTCTTTTATCTCTTTTATGTGTGGATTACATGATATAATGCTTGATTGTGTAGAAATTCTTCACATCCCTTTGGGATCCTAGCTCATCCTTAATTTTTGATTAAGGTGAGGTAGGATAAGTATTAGGTAGTGTTATCCCTCTCTCTTCTTTAGACTTAGGTTGCTCTTAAACCTCCCCTTAGGGCCATCTTTTGCATGATAACTCTAGGATAGAATTCCCCTTAGTGTTTTCTTTTCTTTGAGTCTTCTCTTCTCATCTTATAACCCTTCTAAAACACTTAACAAAGGTTAACGTGTATTGCGCATGAGCCTTATATATGGGAAGTGAAGAATGGGGGGTCTTCCTTCATTCTTCTAGGATGCTTAGTGTACGTCCTGTTGGGGACGATACGCGACGTATTTGTTCCTATGTTGTAGACTTGGGTGTAATGCAAGTTACAAACTAACTTCAATCCATTTCTGTCTAAAAAACACAAAACAAACTCAAACCTTTTTCATCCTTTGGGACTTGTTAAGTTTCAAATCATTTTCAGAAAAGGACATGTTACGTCCGTCTCGTCGAAAACAGGCATCGACCCTAACTGCCGGACGCGAACTTAACGTCACTCATAAAAAACACTAAGACCTTGTTAGGTCAAACTACGACTGCTCTGATTTCCTCCTTCTGGTTAGATTGAGGATACGTAGGCACAAGACGACATTGTCTTGGAGAGCAACCTTTCCCCTTAGTTCATGTCCGAACTACGTTGACTCTGACTTTCCCATTGCACGAGGGAATACATAGGCATAGGACGACGATGTCCTATCGAGTCACTTCTTTTTCTTTTCTTCTTCGTTTCTTCATTATTTTCCGTTCCCGTTCCTTTTCCTTTCCAGTAGCAATGGAGCTCCAGATGACAACACCGTTTGATCCAGACAACAAGCGTGGATCCCATCGAGTACGATGGACGCGTGGGGGTGCTAATACCTTCCCCTTGCGTAACCGACTCTCTTACCCGTTTCTCTTGGTCGCGAGACCATGGTTTTTTCCTTCCCCCAGGTTTACGCAGTGTTTCATTTCCCTCTCTTGGGATAAATACACATTACTGGCGACTCTGTTTCCACACCACTTTCGCGTTTGTACCTGGATGAAAATCCCAGGAGCGACAACTGGCGACTCTGCTAGGGATTGGTTGACCTATTGCTGGTCCATCCCCTATGCGAGTCAATCCTAGCGCTTGTCTGTTTCTTTTCATTAGGTGTTTATTGTGGTGCTTTATTTTGTTGTGTATTACTGTATTACTGTTTTACTATTTTACTGTATTTACCGCATTTATGGCATTGCATTTCATTATTATGATGGATTGTGCTATGTTGTACTGGATTTTCTGTTTAGCAGGTTGGGATCTCTGAGAGATAAGCCCACAACCCAGGCTTGAGCATACACATAGATATTAGCGTGGGCAGGCGTGACGCTCCCGTGGTGTTGGCCACGTCGAGTGTTCACGAGACCTACAGCCAGACGAGGTTCTATCGGGAGATATCTGCTACTGTATGTTGATACAGGCCAGTAGTTATTCTCTTGAGGAACTGTCGACTCTGGTGACCATTCCCGAGGACTCAATAACGGCACTTCTCCCGAGATGTGATAATGCAGACCAGAAATGGCAAACCCATTACACTTCCCGATCTGAGAACCCAATGCTGGGAACTTGCTATAGGATATCCTTTTTAAGGGGAATCAGTTGAGGCCTCCTCGATTGATGATGATGCCAAACCAAGAATGGTGAACGTATCATCATTTCTCGACCTGAGAGTCCATAATATTGAGGATCCTCGCCTTTCTAGAACCCACATGTGAGAGGGGATGTGTGTTTGCAGGTCTGCAGGTAACCTTAACCTTCAACCTACCTGGTATTCTGGATTTCTTATCAATGCAAGCTTATCATCCTGGTATTCTGGTATTTTGAATGAGCCGTTACTTTGGATTTCTGGGTTTTTGATATTCTGGGTCTTATCCATTCAGCAGCGCAGCAGTACAGAGCTTTATGGAAGCCTTGATCCCATGTCTGTTGCATTTGCATCATCAATTTTTGCATACATGTTCTTGTATTTCTAAGGGATATTAACTTTGAGACTCGGTGTTGAGCGTTTCCGTCTATTTCTTGTGGTTCTTTTGTCAAAAACTTGAATCAAAGTAGAATGGTTCCTTGGAAATATTCGAACATGGCATTTGCATTTCATTTCCATACTCATTTGCATAACAGGTGCTCGAGGCTGGTTATTCTTGTCCTGATCTGGTTCTCTCCGAATTTCAGTACTTAACTTTTCAAGCTAGTCAGAAGTTGACCATGGAGCAAATTCAAGCGGAGTTGAGGGAAGTGCGAAGCCAGATGGGACAGTTTATGGGGAAAATACAAGTGTTGATTCAAGACCAGAGAATGCTGAAGGAAGTGGTCAATCAACTGAAGACACATATGAGCCCGGTTATGGAAGTCGTGAGAGGTGTGCTAAACAAAGATAATACTCCCATGTCTGAAGCTGCGGATGGAATTGTCTCTCCTCCATTGTTTAAGGGATCCCTCCCAAAGAGTGAGCAGATTGCCACTGTGACCATCTCGGCCGTATCTCTGCAACAGGGTAGTGCTCCTCGTCGGTGTCAGAATAGACCAAAGATGAACCGGCACTTCGAGACTCCACCAGTGTCGTATTCTCAGCTATTACAGCATCTCCTTCAGTTGCAACTGGTACAGAAAAGGACTCTGGCTCCTCTTACTGGTATTCCCCCACCGGGTCATGATGCAAGAGCTCACTGTGATTTCCACTCTGGTGTGCCGGGGCACAATGTGGAAAATTGTGGGCCTTGCAGCATGCTGTCCAGGATCTGATTGATTCGAAGGTAATTGAATTCACGGCGGGCGGCGTAAGCATACAAGGTGGTCCTACTCCAGCTGTTGAAAAAGAAATGGATATCCCTGTTGCCTCTCCCAAAGCTACATCAAGTAAGGGGCATTTCTTGCAGTCCTAGGTCTTAGAATCCCCACGTCCGCAACTGCTGCCTACTCCTCGATTAAGTATGAGGGGAAAAACGCCTGAGCGAGAGGAAGGCACAAATCAACATCGGCAGCAGAAGTATTAGTGTCAGAATCAGCATAGGCCTTGCAATAACCTGTAAAGAAGAAATGCTCCTCTTCATCCGATTCCTATGTCGTACGGTCAACTTCTTCCACATCTGGTTCGAAACTCATTGGTAGAGCCCAAGTCTCTGAAGCCTGTTCCGGAACCATACCCTCTTGGGTACAATCCTTATGTGTAGTGTGGATATCATGGAGGGTCCATGGGACACTCAACTGAAGATTGCAAAGCATTCCAAGCCAAGGTACAACAGTTGATTGATAAGGGGTACATATCATTTCCAGAGGGAAATTTGGTGGTGCATGTCAACCTCTCATCTGTCTGAGCTTGAAGACTTCAAAGGACATCATCAGAAGAAACCAGTCCAGACGGATTCAAGTCTCCTCAACAACGACGGTCATCAGTTTCTTTACTGCATTTTCATATGTAGCTTTCATTTGTTTGTTTAAACACTGTCTGCATGTAAAAACTTGTTTGTGTTTTGAATGTTGATTTTAATGCAATGAATGTTTTGTTCTTAAAGTACTTTACTTTTATGCACTCATATCATGTTTATATGCATTGCAATACCAACTTTCTTGTCTAGAACTCTTGAGGGAGGATGATGAAGTGAAAACGCAAAATCTCTGGTTGTATGTTCAAGGATAGAACCCTGTTGAGGATGCACAGGCATTGTTTCAAATCCCCAAACACCAGAGATATAAGGGAGATAGACCCTCGTTAACCTTTTTTGAGCCTTGAAGTAGGAGTTTCTTTCGTACGAAAAAACCCTCACACTTAACCTAGGGGCAGGGTAGGCGCCAGTTAGTTTGACCGAGCGTTCAAATTTCAAAAGGAGTGTGCATCTGAGGACCCATTACCTTCTATTCCACCGTCAAGAGGTCAAGAGATGTGAAACCACAATGGTTATCCATCAACAATCAAGGAATG
Organism: Lathyrus tuberosus; assembly: GCA_022829125.1. Lineage (NCBI taxonomy): Eukaryota > Viridiplantae > Streptophyta > Magnoliopsida > Fabales > Fabaceae > Lathyrus > Lathyrus tuberosus. The sequence continues at coordinate 80,474 of JALAZF010000393.1, forward strand.
AGGCAGTCACAACCCTTTCAAGCAAGTCAGAAAAAACGGTGTCACACAATTTGTGTAAAAAAGAAGAATCAAAAGAAAAAGAAAAGAAAGAAAGCCCGCTAAGTCGAAGCTTGAAAACAAGCGACTTATGCAAAAGTTAGGGCATTCCGCTGGACTTCAAAATCGAAAGATTAAAAAAGAATCAGTCCAGGAAAAAATCAGGGAAACGAAAAAACAAAAGAGCGAAAGTGAAAAACAAAAGGATTACAAGAGAAAATCCTCGATAAAGAACAAGTCGTGTGACCGCAAAGCACCAAAGACGAAAGGGGTGACTGCCACTCCAAAAACCTCGTGGGCCCATTAACTGTCACTCATCATAGAATCCTTTTAAGAGACGAGCGCTTGTGCCAAATTAACTGAATGTAGGACTGGAGAACATCAAGGAGAATGGGTGGGTACAAACAAATTTTGAGCCATAAATCCTTTTTTCTAAAACTGCAAACCAGGCCACGTTACAACCCTTAAAAGTCCTAATTGAAACAGGGTTTATTCCGATGGTGTACTTCAACAAGATAGCGTTCCTGACTCCCATGAGTTGTGCTAATAAGATTTTTGTTGGTAATGCATGTGCGTATTGTTTCCATTCAAAAATCAATGTCATAACTAGTGACTCGTTCACAGGGTTTTGCGACTTATGTTCAATAAACTTCAAGGTTAACATGTTTGTTGCATTAGAATTATCATTCTCATAATAAACTTGTTCTGCTTGCATACATGTGCTTAAGCATCAAGGAAGATTACACAATGAGCGTCAGTCGAGAAGCTTGATCCTGCCGAGTTGGGATTCTTGAAAATTCTGAAGGACAATCATATCAAAGGGGCATGCTGCCAAGAGACTCAGTGTAGAGTGGTCTCTCCCAAGTAAGTCGTGATGAGATGTAGCCAATCAGGGGCAGTCACGTCGAGAAATCTCTCTGAAGTTCAGTTATTCTGGGGGCATTCATTCGAAGATCAGGGTCAAAGTGACTTCAAAGCTCATATTGAGGCAAGCCACCTCCGGAGCATGAGAATTTATCCTCTTCAGAAGACGGATAATCGAAAGCACCTTTTCAAGGTTCAAAATACTGAGGCAGAGTATTTCAAGTCACTACAAGTCCTTTGAAGGCAAAATTCTCCGTAGATCATATAGTCTGGGGCATTTACGTCGTGATTCGATAAATCTCTCCAAGAGTTTGAAGACCCTGGGGCAGTGTGAATGCCCGGTCTTCTATAAAATCCTCTTGAGATGAGTTCTCCCATTAGACCGTGTGGTCTGGGGCAAGTCAGGAAGGAACAGTTGTTCACTTTTGATGATCAGTATGCAGTTGGTCAGTAGAAACTTGAAGCACTAAGTCTCTTCCCCAGCAAGGTGCCAGAAGGTATCTTTTTCCAACAAGGTGTTGGAATTTTTATTCTTCCCCAAGCAGAGAATCGTCCTCAAGTCGAAAAGGGTTCTTTATGAAGATTTCTTATCCCCAGCATTGTAGGTGGATTCCTCATTCTCAGCAGGGTAAGACGACATAATATTTTCAAGCAGTTTGCAGATGGTTTGAAGACAGTGAGAAGTCAGAGTATTCTCTTCCTCAATGGTTATTGGCACTCTCAGCAGTTCATTGGCATCTCCCCGACAGATTTCACAAATCAGCTTGCGGTTCCCCGACAGGGTTTGCAGCACCAGTGGTTATTGGTGGTACAATTGATTATCTCCCTACAGGAGATCGGGCATTAGTAATCCCTTCCTTAGTGGAGTTCGCTTGTTCTGTTCTGCACATTCCCCGGTGGAGTGTCCTCTTATTCCTGCATATAGTAATCATCATTGCATTGCATCTACCAAAACGCGTAGCATTTCCATTTCGTATGGAGCATTACGCCATAGAAATATTCAAACATGCATCGAAGCATGAGCCAGATTTGGTACCTTGTATGAAAGCCCAGATCAACCCTCAATCAAAATAGTGATTCCGATCCTCCGAAGAAAGCTCCAACCTCAGAGTTGACACCCTTTTTTACCAACCTCAGAGTTGACGCCCTTCTTCCCCAACCTCAGAGTTGACACCTTTCTTCTCCAACCTCAGAGTTGTCGTACATATTTTCCCCAACCTTAGAGTTGTCGTATATTCCCTTTCCAACCTCAAAGTTGACGCCTTTCGTCCCTAACCTCAGAGTTGACGCCCCTTTTTACCAACCTCAGAGTTGTCGTATATCTTCTCCCCAATATCAGAATTGACGCCCTTCCTCCCCAACCTCAGAGTTGACGTCTGTCTGTCCAATCTCAGAATTGACGCCCATCCTCCCCAACCTCAGAGTTGACGTCTGTCTGTTCAACCTCGGAGTTAAAGCCTTTTTTACCAACCTCAGAGTTGTCGTATATCTTTTCTCCAACCTCAGAGTTGAAGCTTTTCGTCCCCAACCTCAGAGTTGACGTCCATTTGCCCAACCTCAGAGTTGTCACATATCTTTTCTCCAACCTCAGAGTTGTTGTGCCTCTTTTTTCCACCAATCTCAGAGTTATCGTATATTGTGGCATGTCTCCAACCTCAGTGTTGACTGATTGCTTTCTTCCAACCTCAGAGTTGAAGTCAATGTTTCTATCTCCGGTCTCAAAATCAATGTCTACCTTTTTACCAACCTCAGAGTTGACGTATATCCTTCTTCTAACCTCAGAGTTGAAGTTATGGTTTTTACTCAACCTCAGAGTTGATGTCTACCTTTTTCTCAAACATTCAAAGTTGGTGTTTAGTCCAGATTTTCCTCAACCTCAGAGTTGATGGTTATCCTTTTCTTTCTTAGAGCTGATGATATTTTTTCCTCAACCTCAGAGTTGATGGTCTACCAATGTATCCCCAGCGAAGTCCACATTCAGCTTGGTCTTCCTTTTCGAGTTCGTCTTTGGCCGTCCTCGTATTATTTTGTTGTGTAGTCCGCCTTCGGCTGGCAAACACTCCATTTCATTATCCCCACAATTTGCAAATTTCAGGGTTATTTTGGTATTCAATCTCCGTGTATCCTTGAATGTCTGAAAGCCGTTGCTATCATACCTTCAGGACCAAGTATATTGAATAGGGGCAGCTGTAGCACCCCAAAATTTTCCCTTTCTTTTTTTAGCTTTAATTGGCTTATGTTTCATTTCATGCTTTGCATAATCATCTTTGCATATCATTGGTGCTTGGCATGGGATCAAGGTATATGAGAAATCTCAAGTGAATCACATTCTCCTAACCAGTGCAAAATTAGGGTTTTGGTGAAAAGTCAGTGCAAGTGATTTTTTGAGCCAAAGCTTGATTTCAAGGTTTTCCATAGGGTTTCAATTGTCCAAGGATGAAGTATTGCCCATTAGTTCATTTCAGAAGATCTTCAATTGAACAATTGGTTGAGAATCAGTCAGATTGGGAAAAAGTCAACTGTGCAGAGGAAAAAGTAAACTCCTGACTTTTGAGGTCAAAATCTTGTTCCTCATGTCAAATATGTACATTGATGGAGATTTGATCAAGAAATGTCAAGAGATTCACAAGAAATCAAAAGATGTGAAAAGTTGCTAAAAATAGAAACTAGGATTTCTAAATTTAGTAAGTTTTGGCAAGCTGAACACCCATATTTGGAGCTCTATTTCTTCATGATGCAAACTTCAAATGGAAAATTTCAAGAAGCCTAATTAAAGTTCACATCCTAAGCTTCAAAACCATAACAAGAACTCCTCTATTGGATCAAAATTGAAGGAGTTATGATTGATTAAAGTTGGAGGTTTCCTAGGCATTTTGGGCCAGCCAGGTAGGTCATGGACGAGCCAGCTTGGAGTAATTTGATCAAACACCTTGTGTGCATGATGTGTCCAAGTTCAGAGGCAAATTTCTCTATGATGGAGAATTCAAATGAAAAATGTTCAACATGAGTTATTTTCCTCTTTATCTCCTCTACAACTTTGGTGTTGGAGGAATTTTAATTGGATCAATGTATGAGGAGATATGGTGAGTTAAAGTAGGTGATCTCAAGCTTATCCATTCACATGCACATGGAGAGGGCACGACCAAGGCAAGTTGGTCAGCCAACCCAGTCGTGAACAAGTGTTTTCATGGACATTTTTAAGCATCTTAAGTGGTTATATTGGGATTGTCAAACACACCACCATGAATATGTGCATAACCCTTAATGTTTCATTCCAATCCAAGACAAAACTTGTTGTATGCGCATGCTACTTCATTACAGCCATGTGCATGACATCAAACCTTACAATTTAAAGCCAAGCAACATCTTACATACATACATGTTCATGCCATACCCTTGCCACATTTTTATAAACCATAAGAAGAAGAAACTTAGTGGACAAGTTTCTGCTGCAAGCTCAGTGATACATCATCACCCTTCATCATGAATTCACCATAAGCTCACATGCTCTCTCCCCACTTGAACAAAGCTGAACCCGTGACATTTCTTAACCTCACCTCACTCTCATGTTTAATTCATTTTTAGCTTCACTCACTTAACCCTGGTTCTAACTGTCAACCATGACAGTTAGAGCTTAACCACACATATATAAAGAAATCTCTAACATAATTTGCAACCAACTCTTCATTCTTCACACTTCACCAATTTTCATTCTCTTTCTCTCTGAATTTTCTCTCTCACGAAGCTTCATCTTCATCAATCTCTCTGCATTTTTTCACCTTCAACATTCATCAATCATCATTAGTGGATCAGTGAAAAGGAGTGTTGATTGCTGCATTCTCTTACTTAGCTTCAAGTTCAGTCATCTTCCATTGAAGTTCAAGTGATTCAAAGCTCTCTAAAGCCTTTATTTGGCCAGGCATAGTGCAAGTGCATAAGGACTCTCTTCTCTGGTTTTCTCTTGTGGTGAAAATTTGCTTTAAAGTTCAGGTTTCATTCAAAACTTCCTTTCCATTTTAAGCTGAATTAAACTTGTTTTGCTTGTTTTGGAGTCCTATAGGGACAAGGTGACCTCTGGCTAGTTGATAGGCACTTTAAGTGCTTAGTTAAAAATTCTAGGGCAAACTGGTGGCCTTCGATTTGCATTGTGTGTGAACTGTTTGTGAATTCTAAGTCTGGATCTGTGATATACGTGGAGAGAGGAAGAGAATGATGTGCGTTTTGTGCATTTCTGGTGAGATGTGAGGCTGAGCACGGTGGTTGCTCGCCGAAGAAAACGATCGGAGTCTTCTCCGGCCACCTGAAGATCCAACTGTGCATGAACCCTAGCCATTTGCCAGGCTAAGTCCTGACCGTTGATTGTTCTTGATCCTACGCACATGAGCGTGCCAACACATTAATGAGAGACACTCTCTCTCACATGCTCTTTCTTTTCTGACTTTGTTGACTCTTTGGTTCCACGTGTGTGCTTCATTCTAGCTTATCATGTGCATTGATCATTATCGACTTGATTGCACTAATTCTATGATCATCATGTTTGACTTGGATCCAAGGGCTCTGAATGAGTCAATTTGTTGACTGAATTCCACCACATGTGCTGTAGGCCAGTCAGTGCTTTGGGCTTAGTGTTTTTGTTATACGTACCCCCTCCCTTTGATCCCAATGCCTCTTTGAACTGAATTATTGCTTTTGTTGCACCCCCTGGCTATTGTCCTTTGTTTTTTATTTCTTTTTCATATGTGTTGGCATTTTATTTTTTAAAAATACTTTTGCATATCATAAAATCATGAAATAATTTCTACATCATCTTAAAACATTTAACTAATTCTTAGTCATTTTATTTTCTGATTTTACCCTATTTTACTATTTTTTCCATAATTTCCTTTTTTTCCTTTTTGTATGATCATGCATTCATATACATACATTGTCTTTGATTTCTTTGACATAGTTCCAAAATGAAATTGCTTCCAATACTTGAACCATGGTTGTATGACATCTTAAGGCACATCATTCATTTTTTGTAGATTTTTTAGGGCATTGTTGCATAGTGGTTGAACATCATCTTTGAACATTGTCATATCCCAAATTTTGACCACTAAGATTTCCCATCATTGTGTAAATTATCATCACAATATGGATGAACCATTAGTCTCCCCAAAGATGGGTGAGGATCCACTACCATCATAATTAGGGTTTCAAGCCCTCTCAGAGCTCTTAGACAAAGGATAAATTAAGAAATGACATGATCTGCAACTTGTCTAGCCTCTCCAACATCCACAATGGATCAAAAGGACTCCCACTTCAAGGATCAAGCACAAGGCTGCTCCCTTCTAAGTGGATTAAGCCTCAAGATCGCCAGTGTCACCAAATTAGGGTTTTGGTCGACCAGGGCCTCCAGATGGAAATTCTCCTTTGGGCATGAGCCAATGCTTCAAGGCATAACCTATGATGCTCCAAGGGACATCATAAACCCAATCACCAAGTCAATTTAGCCTCAGGGGATGCATACATCAAAAATAAGGAATTAGGGTTTCTTGACCTAATTCACCCCTAAGTTGACTTTTGGGACAAACCATGAGCCAAGACCTCAAGGGAGATGATTTGAGGGTCCCTAACACACCACATTGATCCATTTGCAACAATGGATTGATCCAAGAAGCTTGAGCAACAAGTTTCAGTTTCATCTGAACCACAATTAAGGTTTTGATGAAAAAGTCAACTGCACCTTTGACTTTTGACCAGGACATGTTCCCAAACCCTAAGACATGATTCAATACACCCTATGACACCTATGAAATCAATCCATCAAGTTTGATTTAGGTCAAGGACTTGATTTCATAGAGGATCGCACAGTTTGGAATTCATCTGACAAAAAGTAAACTGTGCACAAAATTCAACTTTGACTTTTTGAGATTTTTCACAAAAATGGGATTTTAACCCTAAAATGATGTTAATGTGTGATTTGAATCATCATTCATCAAGAAAAATCAAGAAAAGTGGGATAACTTGTAAAAGGGGTAACCATAAAAACTTAGAAAATTTTCTAAGTTATGGAATAAAGTGGCTAAGGTACCAACTTTGGAGGACCATAACTCCTAAACCACAAGGCCATTTTTCCCCATCCAAAGCTAGATTTGTAGCTCTCATGGCCCTCTACAAAAGCTTCAACTACACCTCATTCCAATTCGTTATGGATTTTGAGTTATGGAATGATCAAAATGGCTGAAAACATGAAATGCCACTTTTTCCAACACTTAATGAAATTTTCACTAAGTTAAAATATGCCTTCACTTTTTTCCAAATGTAGGGGCATTTTTCACTTGGATCCTAAAAGTATCAAAACCAATTATGATCAAACAGTTATTGTATCATATGAGGGCTTTCCAAAATGGCCAAGAACATCACCAAACTCAACTTGAGCCATGAGATATGACCATGGCAACATGCCTTACTGAAAACTGCCAAGGCAAGGCAGATTTTGGAGTTTTGCTCGATTTGCTCAAATTTTGCAAGAGGCAAGCAACTCTATCCATCTGAACACCTTAAGGGGAGACCAAGGAGGAACCAACTCTGATCCCAAGCCTCCCAAGTCTTTGGAACCAAAAATAGCATGCCAAACCTAGAAATCCCTAAAAGAGGGACAAGACTCCAATTTTGGATTTGAGCATTTAATGGATGCACCAAGGTGGCATGGACTGACACATTTACAACTGAATTCACTCAAGAATGATCCAACAACTAGGGAACCACAACTCTGTGCTCTAACCTCTAGTCAATGGCTAGAGGAGACTTGGATTCTCATTTGCCAACATTGACCAAACCTCTGCTGCAGTTGCCATTCAATTTGCTTGCAAAACAAACTTGCTCTACTATAAATAGAGCTCATTTATGCTCAGTTTGAGTACACCAAAGCCATCAAACATATGCTTTCCTCAAAATCACCTTCTCACTTCCAAATCTGCCTTCCAAAGAAAGTCACTATCGGGTTTTGAGTTTGAGAGCTATTCCAATCAAACCAATCACACACACACACCTCATAAACATCATATAGAAGTGATCCAAACACTCACATAACATCTGGAACACCAAAATCACAAAATACCAGCCAATTGCTCAAGCCTTTGACAGATTTGCAGTTGGGGTACCATCTCAAGTTCCAGATCATTTCAATCTATTCCAAGCATCCAGACACACTCCATGGCACCTAGGGAAGCTATCCAGATCATTGGAACCTAGTTGTAACACCTCTAACATAAAACACGATCACCAGCTGCAAGTGGTAAGCATGAGCTCTTCTAACTCTATGATCCATGCAATTTTTGCTGAACAATAATTTGGCCATATGTTCATAATCATGCATGGAGTGTTTTCCCTCAATCAATTGCATTGTTTGAATCGTGTATGGAATTTCTAAACCTTCATGCAGAATTTAGGGTTCTTGAGGTTTCTCTTTAATTTCTTATTCCATGCTTAAAATAAATGAAATTAAAGACCATAGACATGATCGTGAGGTTGAAACGAGTAGATTGATATGTAGATTGCATGGTATCATCAAGTATTCAGTGAGATTGATGAGAAAACGCTAATCTGGGAAAAACAGAGCACGCGGGCAAGGCCAAGGTGTTCTTGGCGCCCTTTTTCAAATATTTGAATATTTGAATTTTGTGATTTTATTTAATTGATTCAAAAATTAATTTCTCTCTGAGTTTTAATGATTTTGAGTTGATTCTTTTTTTAATAATTCACAAAAATGTTAAAATATTTTATTTTACCAAAAAATCCCAAAAATATTATTTATTTCATGTATTTGATATTTTTGCCAAGAATTAATATTTTAATTATTTTTGACATTTAAAATATTTTTTCCTTCTTGACTTTGCAAATTTTTATGATTTCTAATCATTTTGTAGGTCAAAACATGATTTTTGAAACATTAATCCAAGATCACAATTTGTTTTCCACATGTTAAAAAATTTTGATCATTTTAATTGAATTTTTTATTCAATTAAAATACATTTTGGAAACAAATTAGGGTTTTGATTAATTCAACCCTCATCAAACCTTTTAAAAACACTTTGGACCTCTAATAGAGTGAAGAGCCAATCCCTTTGTAAGTACACAACTTTTTGGGCCTCACTCATTGTATAAGTCCCACTGTATTTTCAAAAACAACGGCGCGATCGTCGCCTCTTTTAAAAATCATCTGGGCCTACCCTTGTGTTATAAGCCCCATTTCTTTTCTTTAAACTCTTTGGGCCTCTAATAGAGTGTAAGACCCAATCCTTTGTAAATACAAACCTATTTTGGGCCTCAAATGTTGTATAAGTCCCGTTGTATTTCAAAAGTTCGGCGCGATCATCGCCCGTTTAAAACAAATCATCTGGGCCTCTCCTCGAGCTATAAGACCCATTCAAAATCTTTGGGCCTCTAATAGAGTGTAAGAACCAATCCCCTTATAACCAAAACAATTTTGGGCCTCAGATATTGTATAAGTCCCTCTGCGTTAAAAGAAAATCTCGGCGCGATCGTCAGTTCAAAAATCAAACCCTTGGGCCTCTCCTTGAGCTGTAAGCCCCACCACTTGTACAAAAATAATTCTTTGGGCCTCTTGAGAGAGTGTAAGACCCATCCCCTTGTACAGAAAACCTTTTTGGGCCTCAGTCACTTGTATAAGTCCCACTGTACAACTTCAATAGTGCAATCACTGATAAAACCTTGGGCCTCTCCTTGAGCTATAAGCCCCAATTTTCCTTTAAAAAGCACTTTCTCCTTTGATTTTGAATATAATATTGTTATCAAAGCTTTCTTTGTTGAACAAACTAACCAAACAGCATGGAAGCTCTACAACCGAGTAAGTGTTTACCCGCTTTCGTTTACCGCTTTCATATGTATATAACTGTATTATGGGGCTGTTTCACTGTAAGTCTTCTTTCATAAACTCATATCGACTGTGTAATAATAGTATAGATATTAGAGTTTCCCCGGCAACTACGTCTAGAACTAGACAGAACCTCGTCTCCCGACGTTCTCCCGGATATTTCAGCATAACCTAAACCACGAGAACTTTCTTTTACAACAATTTTAGATAACTAGATCTAAGAAATTTCCCCCTTAAACAGTTCATATACAGAAGGCCAATGTTCCAAGTGAAACCCCTTCTGGAACTGTTCATTAGCCTCCTCTTAGGCTTAGTCCAAGGACCCACAGGCTTCCTAAAAGCATCCCCGCCTCCTCTTGGGCATTGTACAAGGACCCGTCAACTTCTTAGAAGTTTTCACAGCCTCCTCTTAGGCTTCGTATAATGATTCTTCCTCCGGGAAGATAGCCTCCTCTTGGGCTTAGTACAAATTGTCCCTCGGCTTCTTAAAAGTTTTCTCGCCTTCTCTTGGGCTTCGTACAAATTGTCCCGACGACCTCCTAGAGGTATAGGAACAGAAATTAGTCATCTTAATAGAACAACCTTTCAAAGAGTCTAGATCTTACTACTACTGTTTCTTAAGCATAGTACAAAAGATAAGACCCGTAGACTTGGGCAGTCTCAATACCCTTCGGATTCCCCGTTTCCTTAAAGAACAGGAAATAATCCTGGTCCTCAGATCAAATCCATGAGTACAACATTACCCATATAAGAACTGATTTTCTCATTTAACCAACTTACTGGACCTGTCACTCAACTGAAACAGTAATCCTAGCCTCCTCTTGGGCTCTGTACAATGATTCTCCCCAGCAGAGTTAATCTTTTAGCCTCCATCTCGGGCTTCATACGAGATACAAAAACACTCTCTTGTTGAGTATAAAAAGACTCTCTTGTTGAGTCGATCACCTTTAGCCTCCATCTCGGGCTTCGTACGAGATACAAAACACTGTATTGTTGAGTATAAAAAGACTCTCTTGTTGAGTCGATCACCTTTAGCCTCCATCTCGGGCTTCGTACGAGATACAAATCACTCTCTTGTTGAGTATAAAAGACTCTCTTGTTGAGTCAAACCTTTAGCCTCCGTTTTGGGCTTCGTACAAGACACATACAAAAGCACTCTCTTGTTGAGTCAACCCTTCCAGTCTTTCTCTCGGGCTTCGTACGAGACATATAAAAGCATCCTCTTGTTGGGTCATTGGCCTCCTCTTAGGCTTTGTATAAGAAAACCCCGGTTGAGTCAATCAACCTTTTAGCATCAAAGCTGTGCCTCGTTCACAGTATACAAACATCAGCAACTCCTTTCCCCTTCATCTAATTGCTGTAAGCGGCAAGCCTCTAGATTATTTACATCCACGCCACTGTCCCTCTTTTAGCATGAGAAATTCCTAAGGAAATATGACATTGCTCTAAACTGAGTTAAAGCCTTCTCCTTCAGGTTGAAAATCCCCTATAAAGGAAATTATGGCATTGCTGGATTCGTATATCCCAGTTAAAGTAATTATCCTTTATAATCAGTCACCCAACAATTGTGACAAACATACCCCTTTAGAGATGACAAATTCTCTCTAAAGTCAACACCCTTTTAGCTTCACATCTTGGGCTTCGAACAAGATACAAATAGACCCTTCAGCTTCACATCTTGGGCTTTGAACAAGATACAAACCACCTTTAGCTTCATGTCTTGGGCTTTGAACAAGACACCAAAACACTGTTTCCTCCCATAGAATAGGAGGAACTACGATCGCTCTGATTTCCCTGTTTCGGTAAACGGAAATACGTAGGCATAAGATTGAAAGAAAAATCTTAGTGAGCAAACCACATCAAAAACCTCAGGTCACAAATCCTCACATATCCATCAAAACATCCGAGTCCGTATCCCCCACCAAAAGTCTAAACTCGATCAAAATAAACCTAAGAGAGGCCCGCACACATTGATCGCATCTGTAAACCAACAGTTTTGACTGTTTAACCTCAGTTTGCAAAGTAGGGTTAGTTGGAGACATCTATTTCCCTTCCTTCATCAGCTCCAATAGGATAAAAAATGAATCGACCTGTAGTACCCTCCTAGAGCGACAGTGCTTAAGAACCACGTCCAAAATCGCTCGTACAAACATCATGCTTGTGTGGCTTGAATGAACTTGTGGAGTACATTTGAACATGTTTCTTAATGATTTTTGTACCATACTTTTGGGAAATGTTTACACACTATTTGAACTTCATTTACTTGCATATGTGAATTTTCTCATCCTCCTAACTTGATTTTGTGAATTGTTTGAGTGCATCTACATATGTATGTTGTTATTGGATCTTGTGCTAGGGTTTTGATGTGCATGGTATGCAACCCTCTTTAATACTTGTTGAGACCTCTTGATACATGTTTTGTGAACATTATAGGTCATCTTTCTTATATTATAGGTCATTTCTTATTCATTTTGGATTGACTTGTATGCACTTGTTTAAACTTGAAATGCTTTGTGAACTTGTGCTTATCTTCTTACATGTCTTTGATGACTTGTCTTCACTAATGTTTGTGTTATCTTGTACATCCATGAAAACATGATTCATCTTCTATTTGTGATCATTCTCCATCATATAACATGGCTTGTAATTGCATCTTTGCATGTTTCTTAAGTCCATAAACATTTGGCACTTGTTTGAACCTAACTTGTTTCTTCTCTTCTTAACTTGTCAACATGAGTTGTGTATGAACTTTGTATGTCATTCTTGCATTCTTAATTGCATGCCATACATCATATTCTATTGATTTGTATCCATTAGACATATATGATCATCTTTCATTTTCATCTTTGACTTGCATTAAAAGTATGCATCATAGTTGAACTTCAATTGTTGTTTGTTCACTTCTTCTTACTTCATTTCTTTAAATGCTTGCATCAATGACTTGTATGATCATTCAATGACATTCATATGCATTCATAAATGTCATTTAATTCTGACCTTGACTTATGTTCATGCATTAATACATGTTTACCATTCATAAGCATTCATTTTTCATAAGTGATACACATCTTGCATTTGTGTGATCTTTTGGTGCATGTTTTAACCTAGTTTGACTTTGTTTGTAACCTTAACCTAAGTAGGGTACCTTGACCTATACCTACTTACCTTGAATGGTCCTTAACCCTTAGTACTCTTTTCTTTTAGTTTAAACCTTGTTTGCTTCTTAGGATGTTTCCTTAAGACAACTAACATTGTTTGGTTCACTTTCTTTCACTTGTATTCAATACTTGTGATTATTTTGTGCTAAACTATTATGTAGGAGCAGAAGTAAGACACATGAGCATGTGGATGCTTATCCATGTTCATTTCTCCTTTCATATCTTATCTCTTTTATCTCTTTTATGTGTGGATTACATGATATAATGCTGGATTGTGTAGAAATTCTTCACATCTCGTTGAGATCCTAGCTCATCCTTAATTTTTGATTAAGGTGAGGTAGGATAAGCATTAGGTAGTGCTATCCCTCTCTCTTCTTTAGACTTAGGTTGCTCTTAAACCTCCCCTTAGGGCCATCTTTTGCATGATAACTCTAGGATAGAATTCCCCTTAGTGTTTTCTTTTCTTTGAGTCTTCTCTTCTCATCTTATAACCCTTCTAAAACACTTAACAAAGGTTAATGTGTATTGCGCATGAGCCTTATATATGGGAAGTGAAGAATGGGGGGTCTCCCTTCATTCTTCTAGGATGCTTAGTGTACGTCCTATTGGGGACGATACGCGACGTATTTGTTCCTATGTTGTAGACTTGGGTGCAATGCAAGTTACAAACTAACTTCAATCCATTTCTGTCTAAAAAACACAAAACAAACTCAAACCTTTTTCATCCTTAGGGACTTGTTAAGTTTCAAATCATTTTTAGAAAAGGGCACGTTACGTCTGTCTCGTCGCAAACAGGCATCGACCTTAACTGTCGGACGCGAACTTAACGTCGCTCATAAAAAACACTAAGACCTTGTTAGGTCGAACTACGAATGCTCTGATTTCCTCCTTCTAGTTAGATTGAGGATACGTAGGCACAAGACGACGATGTCTTAGCGAGCAACCTTTCCCCTTATTTCGTGTCTGAACTACGTTGACTCTGACTTTCCCATTGCATGAGGGAATACGTAGGCATAGGACGACGATGTCCTATCGAGTCACTTCTTTTTCTTTTCTTCTTCATTTCTTCGTTATTTGCCGTTCCCATTCCTTTTCCTTTCCAGTAGCATTGGAGCTCCAGATGACGACACCCTTTGATCGAGACAACAAGCGTGGATCCCATCGAGTACAATGGACGCGTGGGGGTGCTAATACCTTCCCCTTGCGTAACCGACTCCCTTACCCGTTTCTCTTGGTCGCGAGACCATACTTTTTTCCTTCCCTCAAGTTTACGCAATGTTTCCTTTCCCTCTCTTGGGATAAATACACATTGCGGGCAACTCTGTTTCCGCGCCACTTTTGCGTTTGTACCTGGATGAAAATCCCGGGAGCAACAATCATTAGTCCCGTACTCTAGAAGAGTTACGAGTCTTCACCCTCAAAACCCCAAATTCATCTTTTTTCTATTTTTAATGAATTTTTTACTGTTTTCATAGTCTCAAAAAATTCCAAAAAAATTCTCAAAATTCTTATTTTACCTAATTAGATTAAATTTGGTGTTTTTAGTTTTTTCTGAATTTATTTTAATCATGTTTGAAATTCTGGTATAACAGATCCCAGATCTCCTACATGATGTCGAGACATCTGGTCTGACATAAACAGCAAGGCAATTATAAACAATTAAATAAGTTGCTGAAAAGAAAAGTGCACACAGAATTTGTTCACCCAGCTCGGTCTAACAACCTACATCTGGGGGCATACCAAGCCAGGAAGGAAGTCCACTATTAGCAGTATTAAATAACAGACTCAACACTACCAGTTGACAATCTACTCACTTAATACCTACCCAATGACCCTTCTACCTAAGTTCTCTCTAGGTAAGAAACTCCATCTCACTTCTAATCATCGCAATGATGTCTAGCAGTCAACATCTCAGTTACTGCATCAACAGCTTAATTTCCAACAACTCTCCAAACACATAAAAATAGAAGACACGCTCATATAACAATACCTAGACATGACACACATGACTAAGAACAATACTTAGAGTTGCTTAACAGCTTCCTCCAAGAACAATACATCTCTTACCTACAGGCTTTGAGATAAACACGATGACCATCCCACAAACCGGGTGGTTCATCGACCAACACAGCCCTTATAATTTACATGATGGCTGGCTTTTCTTAAACTAGGTTACAATGCTTCTATTTATAACCTTTTTCCCAACTGGATTTGGGCTTTAAATCTCAGCATATTAACTGCTACAAATCTGCAGAAGATTCTGCTACTAAATAGATCTTCAATTAAATCTTCAATTAAATCTTCAATTAAATCTTAATATCTTTTAGCCTTAAAAACAACAACAAGATCTGCTCGAAATCTGATTGCAATTGAATATATCTTTACCAAGATATTCGCCTACAATCTCTCACTCTCTTCAGCAGAATATCTCTCCAATAACAGAAACACGCAGCCCTAATAAAATAACTCAGACTGATGTTTTATCAACTGATGTCTTAACATCGGGTTTGACATCAGCACAGAATCTGCAACCATTTACAACTTGACACAACCAGAATGTTAGAAACTCATGTTGAAACATCAACCATGACATCCACATTGTTTTACCAAAATTCTAGCCAACTACAAGAACTAACAATCTCCCCCTTTGGCTAATTTTGGCTAAAACACTTTCAGCTTGCAGCGGAAAAACACTTACTAACATTCACAACACAACCTGCAGCAATACCAACCAGCTGCAACAACTAGTAACTCAGCACAAAACAAATTCCCCCTCAAAGCAAGAACCATCATACCAGCTGTTCAAACACGATTACTCCCCCTTAAGCCTATACCAACAAAACTAGGCAACACATGGGCTAACTCTCCCCCTTTTTAGCCACAATTGGACCCCCTCTGAATCTGACAACTAACATACTCAGAACAAAATCCAGACTCAATAGCTGAACAAACATTGGGGTAAATGTATACTGCTGATTCAATCCATTGACATCTTGTCTAACACCATGAAACTAGGTCTAAACTGTCAAGTACACCATGAACTTCACCAGTAACACAATGTCACGACATCTTGTCTGACATTACAATCTTGATAAATAACTTCTTCAACAAAAGATCAACTCCCCCTATCTAAGATAACTAGTGCTCCTTTGCAAGAAGAACACCTTAAATGAATGGAAAACATAAGACTCATCTTCATGTCTTTAAGAGCGCACCCTCTGTTCAACACACCTGCTGAACGCATTCACACAATGCTTAATCCTCAGACAATCCAAGTACCACACTAGTACAGACAGAAGTTCTCCCATTATATTTCACAAATGGTGCTCCTTGACCAGTATATCATAACATTTGGAAAATCTAGACATAGTCTTCATTCATCCAGTCAGGAATGCTTCACACAATCATCCACAAGTTCTGAAGCACACACACAATGCCTTCCACTGAACTCTAAATAAACTCCTCTTACACACACCAAGACAAGTGTGACATCTCCCATCAACAAGGACCCTCACAAAGCTCTTCCAAAATCTGTAGAGAAAAATAAATTCTCCCATACACAACCAAAGTTGTCCTTCAGACTTCTCCTCAGAAGCATGTGCGTATATGATTCAAACAATTAGCTTCACATGGATAGAACCATTCATGTCCACACCAACATGTCATCCAACAGCCTAATGTCATAACATGTTATCTGACATTATATCCTCATAAGATTCAACCAATCTTCACAATCTTGAATAGCATGCAATCTTCACAATATATGTACCTTTGCAGCAAAATCCATAGACAAGTACTCCCCCAGTCATGGTTAACTAATGCTCTAGATGAAGATGAACATTTAAGCACACTTGCTGAGCACATGCATTTTGGTACCATTGTCCCTTTCTCCAAAGGCAGTTATTCCCTGTCATACTCTTCATCTTCGGACTTCCAATCAATCAATACATGATCTACTTCAGTCTTCTCTACATTCTCCATCCAAGGCAGACCTTCTACTTCATCATTCTCCCGTATGACTATGTAGACGCTCCTTAGGCATAATGTATGCACCAAGCTTCAAAACCAGAACAAAATCATCCTTCACCAAGGATATTCAACCAGATAATGTCCCAACACAAGTTAGAAAATTTGCCGCACACCAAGATGTCATCACCATGTTTCTTGATATGCTCCACCAACTGGACTTACTATTGCATAGTAATCCAAAGAACTAGAGAATTAAACTCTCATCCACCTTCAAGAAGAATAATCTCCTTGAGTCTTTAACTCATCACCCTTCTGCCCAAGAGTAACTTGTTCCAAGGCAATCCTCAATAATAACCAGCTGCCACACTCTGATTATCTTGATTCTTCGAATCCACTTCTGAGATCAACCAAATACCACAGTTTGATCACCTCATTCATGAATCCTCATATGAAAACAACCAAATGCCACATTTTGACCTTTTTCACGTTTGTCAAAACTCTCACAAAGATATCTTGATCCACCAAGGAAACTTGATCTTCAAGTCACATATTCCACTAGCTCAAAAGCAAACACACTTAGACTCCCTAAGCCATGGTCATGTAACATCTTCTCCTTCCTGCAGCTCCCGCAAACTGCCATGAGAACGATCTTTTTGAAGCATCCTATTGTTCATTCCTGTAGATCACCCTATCATTAGCTGATGTGCCACATCACCAGCTGAGACTCCTGATGTTAAGCTAGATGTCAGAACATTATGTCATCCAACTGTTGAATTCAACTCTACCTTCTGCCACTCAAAAGAACCTCCTCCGTTTGCAGAAACAGATTTCCATGCTCTCATAGACTTGATTCAACAATCAAGTTTGAGTAGACAACCTTCATCCTGCTTAGAAACTCCAAAGACTTCAAACCTACCACATCTGAATCTTCAGAAAATAAGTAGTCCAAGACTACCCCATAGCAATACTAAAGAAAGTCACTTCCCTTAGTAGAGCCGTCAGTAGAAAGCCAGAGATAACTGCCACTTATCCTCGACCTTCACAACCAGAGCAAACACCATGCTCCAAACCACTTAGATCAGAAATAAACTGATCCAAGCTGTAACCATCAACAGCACCACCATCTGGACTAGTCATTCACAATACTTTCTAGGAACAAATGCTAAGCAATAATCCCAGGTCAACACCTAGGCGACTTTTGAGCGAATGTAGAACCCCTCCCATGATTCTCCAAACCTCTGATGAAAAGATGTTACAACAATAGACAGAACATCCTTAATCTTGTCTTTCAAGGATAATCAATTAAATACTTGTGAATTTCACAAATAGCAATTGATCCCTGTGGTTTAACCCTTCTTCAGATTTCAGCATCTTTTGAATCTTCTTCATAACAGACCATTATGACAACCATTCATACCACAAAAGCCTTCCAGGTTAGGTCAGTGTCTTAATCTTTTACTCCACCCTGAGCAAAGAACTGAAATGATGTTTCAACATCAGTTCCGACATTAGTCTAAATCACATTAAACATCTCCTATGGATTTGGAGACTACAACCATATTAATCCACACATATGTCTTGTAGGGAACACACGAGAACATATCAACTTCCAAGATCAGACCAACAAAACTGCAGTAACTTGCATAACACACTCTTCCAGAAGCTTCTTCTTATAAGCACAAGGTTCAGACCTCTTGTCTAACTTAAGAGTGATAACTGCCATCCTTCTGCATAAACATACCATAGACAAACTGCTACTTCCAATCCTTCAAGCCACAAAACTGAAAGAGCTCATGCAAACACCAATTGACCACAGGCTGAATTACACTGCTACTGCACACAAACTCTTGGATGCATTTTCCCTATAAAATTGTCCTCAGACATTTTAGTTTAAACAAGAATCATTTCCTTCTCTTCTGCTATCCAGATAACTACCTTTTCTTCAACCAGCTCCAACTGAAATGCTATGACATTATGAACAACATCTCAAAAATTGTTCAACTTCATAGCTTCAGTGATCTTTCAAAACAGCTACAATCTAATAGGTCTTTGACTTAGCATTTACCATAAACTGCTGATGTGTAGCGCGATGTCGAGACATTAGAATTGACATATTAAGCTCAACTTCTTTCTTGATGAAACTTCCTCCAGTTCATGATTTTGAAAATCAGAAACATGTATCTTCACAAGAGAATTCATCTTCAGATATACCAGAACTACATTTGACATCATAACCAGGAAGATCCTCCTAATTAGGTCACCACAACTAAGCTTAAGAGATAACTTATCAAGATCTTCACTCCCGCATGAAAGATTTGACAGTGATACTCTTTTGCTTTGGCTCCACCCTCTTCTTTCACCATCAAGAAAATTGATAAAGAAGGAATCAATGTTCTGGACAGATTGGTCTTAAATGCCTGATTTGAAATATATGCTTCTTAAAAAAAAATTGAAACTTCCATGTCATACAATCTTTAATAAGATCCATTCACCTTTTGATCACTTCTTTCCCAAAACAAAGATATGAGATAATCCACAAGTATCTTTGGCATCTCTAACCAAACGGTTGAAGCTGTCTTGCATAAACTACAACATCATAGAATATCCTGCTGAGGAGACCAAACCCTAATGTCTTTCCAAGAGAATACCTTCCTAGAATCTCACCACCAGAGATACAAGAACCAACCAGGGTTACATCAGATACCATGCAGGGGAACACACAACAACTCCTCAACAACCTTCAGGCACTACTCAATAATCCTTACACACCATCACCATAAACCAAGTGCCAACAAATCAAACTCACAACAACAGTTCTCCTGATAACAACAGACAGGTCCAATACATACCCTGTCATGAATAGTTCATCCTTCACTTCAAGGGATCATACAAACAACTATATGAACTGACCAAGTCCATAACTCAGCAAAATTATCTTCCTTGCTCATGAACCAGAAAGTATCTTCCCTAGATCTCATCCAGAAACAGACAGGATGCCTGCTCTGATACCAATTGAAATTCTGGTATAACAGATCCCAGATGTCCTACATGATGTCGAGACATCTGGTCTGACATAAACAGCAAGGCAATTATAGACAATTAAATAAGTTACTGAAAAGAAAAGTGCACACAGAATTTGTTCACCCAGATCGGTCTAACAACCTACATCTGGGGGCATACCAAGCCAGGAAGGAAGTCCACTATTAGCAGTATTAAATAACAGACTCAATAATACCAGTTGATAATCTACTCACTTAATCCCTACCCAATGACCCTTCTACCTAAGTTCTCCCTAGGTAAGAGACTCCATCTCGCTTCCAATCATCGCAATAATGTCTAACAGTCAACATCTCAGTTACTGCATCAACAACTTGATTTCCAACAACTCTCCAAACACATAAAAATAGAAGACACACTCTTATAACAATACCTAGACATGACACACATGACTAAGAACAATACTTAGAGTTGCTTAACAGCTTCCTCCAAGAACAATACATCTCTTACCTACAGGCTTTGAGATAAACACGATGACCATCCCACAAACCGGGTGGTTCATCGACCAACACAGCCCTTATAATTTACATGATGGTTGGCTTTTCTTAAACTAGATTACAATGCTTCTATTTATAGCCTTTTTCCCAACTGGATTTGGGCTTTAAATCTCAGCATATTAACTGCTACAAATCTGCAGAAGATTCTGCTACTAAATAGATCCTCAATTAAATCTTCAATCAAATCTTCAATTAAATCTTCAATTAAATCTTCAATTAAATCATCATATCTTTTAGCCTTAAAAACAGCAACAAGATCTGCTCCAAATCTGATTGCAACTGAATATATCTTTACCAAGATATTCGCCTACAATCTCTCACTCTCTTCAGCAGAATATCTCTCCAATAACAGAAACACGCAGCCCTAATAAAACAACTCAGGCTGATGTTTTATCAACTGATGTGTTAACAGCGGGTTTGACATCAGCACAAAATCTGCAACCATTTACAACTTGACACAACCAGAATGTTAGAAACTCATGTTGAAACATCAACCATGACATCCACATTGTTTTACCAAAATTCCAGCCAACTACAAGAACTAACAATGTTACTTCTTTCCTATTTTTTCAAAATGCTGACAGACCTTTCACCACAGGTATTTAAAAAACCGTCATTATAGGTAGCGTTTTTTACTTATTTTTTCAAAATGCTGACATACCTTTCACCACGGGTATTTAAAAAACCCGTCATTAT
The DNA here is from genome assembly GCA_022829125.1 of Lathyrus tuberosus. Taxonomy (NCBI): domain Eukaryota; kingdom Viridiplantae; phylum Streptophyta; class Magnoliopsida; order Fabales; family Fabaceae; genus Lathyrus; species Lathyrus tuberosus. The sequence continues at coordinate 101,629 of JALAZF010000393.1, forward strand.
AGGTAACGTCTTGTCATGGGTTCAAGTCCCTGCACCAGCATTTTTGGGTTTTTACTTATTTTTTCAAGTCCCATTACCAACATTATAGGTGGAGCGCATATTTAGTTTATTTACTATCCTTAAACAAATCTTGGCCGTCCACTTAGTGATTATCAACGACCAAGACACTACTTTTAGTGATCCGCGTGAAACCTAAAACTTAGACGAACTACATCTTCTACCTCCAAACATCATCTTTCATTTATGATTCTCTATTTCTCCACTAAACCAAATTTCAGAACAAATTTCAGAACTCGAGTTAGCAATGTTAGTTGTTGGTGTTCTTTTTTAATTATTATTGTTCTTGTTTATTATTGTTGTTCTTGTTGTTCTTTTTTATTAATGTTGTTCTTGTTGTTATTATTGTTATTATTGTTGTTGTTGTTGTTGTTGTTGTTGTTCTTGTTCTTGTTCTTGTTGTTGTTGTTGTTGTTATTATTATTGTTATTATTCTTATTGTTGTTCTTGATGTTCTTGTTGTTCTTGTTCTAATGCTGCAATTTTTTTTATTTTATTAAAAGATATACAACAACGGGTATTTAAAATAATCGTCATTATAGGTACTATACAACAACGAGTATTTAAAATAACCGTCATTATAGGTAGTTCTAATGGTGCATTTATTTTATTTTATTAAAAGACATACAACAACGGGTATTTAAAATAATTGTCATTATAGGTAGCGTGCTTTCCAGTTTATTACAACGCTTACCGGGCCGTGATTGTAAGTATCATATATACAACGACACTCTACATAACAACGCATGTGCCCGCGTCATTATATATCTTTCCCAACCGTTGTTAAATGGGTTTTCGGTAGTAGTGTCACTAACCCTTTTGGATACAAAAAACATGTGCTTTGGTTTTACTCTGATCATAAGCTAGGGTTTTGGTGTCAAGAAGATCAAGAAGTTGACTAGTCAAAGGATTGTGGGATCCTCAAACTCTCAAGCCCTAATTCATTCAACATTGATCGAGGGTCTCCTCTTATCAATAATCAAGTGCAAGATTGCATTGAATCAAGATCAACAATCCCCAAGTCATCAGATGCACCAACTTAGAGTTTTTGACCTAATTAAGTCATAGTTTGACTTTTGGAGCAAGGCATGATACTACACCTCAAGGAATGTTTCAAGGACCTCAAATGCATCATATTAGTCCATTAATATGATTAGATTGATCCAAGAAGTTTGATTCATGAGCAGTTGAAGAAAATCAGGTTCATTTGGAAAAAGTCAACTGTTCATCAAAACCAAGTTTGACTTTTGAGATTTTTTTATCAAACATGGACTCCTCAAGTTAAGGATCATGAAAATATGTGATTTGGATCATGATCAATCAAGAAAATCAAAGAAATCAAGAAGAGATCAAAGTTGGTGAAATTAGGGTTTCAAAAGTTTTCTAAGTTATGAAAATTCCATGATTTTTGCCCCACTTTCCAAGCTCATAACTTTCTCCTCAAGCAACCAATGAAAGGACTTGAGGACTCATTTTAAATATGGTATTACATACTTCATTTTGATGAAATAATGGAACTCAAGATCATCTACCAATCGAAAGTTATGGTTGTTCAAAGTTGAGGTTTTATAAGTTATCATAATGTCCAATACTTAGAAATTTTTCTAAGTATAAATCAGTGAAAATCCCAATTTTGATGGCCATTTTTCTCATTGATCTAAATTGGTTCTTTACAAGTAACCAACATCAAAGTTGTAGTATTTGATCCCATATTTCCAATGGTACCAAGAGCAAGAAAGGATCTTACTTGAGCATGAAGATACAATGTTGCAAAGTGACCAAGGTGAGGCAGTTTTTAAACCAAGTCAGAATTGCATTAAGGTTTTCACACGATTTGGAGGATGATTTTAACCAAGTTGCAAGCACTTTCTGAGCATATGATCTACTAGGAACTTATTCCTTGTCCCAAAATCTTTCCAATGGTGCCAAATCCTACCCTATTTGATCTTGGTTCATCATACAAAAGTCCAATCCAATGTGTCATGGTGAGTGCATAATGGATCATGCATCAAAAGCATTTTCTGATCTTTGCTTGTCCATAAAGTCATGGAAATTGATCTGAAAATGTTTGGAGATGGCTTGTACTGATAAGCAAAAGGTCAACTTGCAAGCCACCCTAGTATGGCTCACTTGTACCTTCTAATTCACTTTATGCAAAAGTTCCTTTAACCATTGGATCATGATTCACTTTTTGTCCAAACCTATCTCACTTGCCTCAGATCATTGCAGCTATAAATACCACTTCATTTCACAGCAAAAACACACAACATCTAAAGTTCTAAACCTTTGATAATCTCAGCACTCTTGCATTGAACCACATTGTTCATCACTCTTGCACCATTTCCACAAAACTCCTCAAAACTTCACACAGTCAAAAAACAACTCCAACAACTATCCTCACACACCACAATTCACCTATTGAAACTGTCCAAACCATCCATAACATCAGAAAACCTCTGAATCAAAAAGTCAACTTCCATTTTCTTATTTTGTTTTTGAGCCAAAATGTAAGGCCCCAAATTTCGTAGAATATTTAATTAATTTATTTAAATATTATATTCGTGAATTTCGGTGATTTGTGTGGATGTCGGTGAATTTATGAAGTTTTGGGTTATTTAATTAAATAAGAGCATATGTTATGGAATATGATGTATTATTATTTAAATTAAATAATATTAGAGGAATTAAGGGCGAAGTGGACATTGAGAAGAATTAGTGGGGGTAAGATGGGAAGAGCACATTTAGGGGTATTTTAAGAGAGAATGGTGAAAGGAACTCATTATTCGTATTTTTCTTGAGGAAGAGGAAAAGGTGCTCTGAAGAACAAGTGAGAAGGAGGCTAGGGCATGGAAGAATTTCGGCGAAACTTCGTAAGAAGATCGAAAGAAGCAAAACTCTAAGGTATGGGGAGTATCGCTTTACAATATTTGTGATATAAAGATTAGGTGTTGTGGGTAATTGGGGTTTTGTGGGAAAACCTAGGAATTGAGGTTAGGGATGATGAATTGCGATGATTTACTATGTGATGATTGTTGTTATTGATGTATATATGATAGTTATAGGTTATAATAACATAATCTGTGATAATTTGAGGAAAAATCTGGGTTTTGGAGTGTGGAATCGCAGATGGGGAAGTGCTGTGATCGCAGGGTTTTTCTGCAGAAATCGCAGAGCCCGCTTAGCGCGGTCTGAAGAAATTTCGCCTCTTCGAGGCAGTGAGTAGCGCGCTTAGTGTGGTTGGGGCGCGCTTAGCGCGACCTGGAACTGGAAATATTTTTTTTATTGAATTAAAATTCATGAAAAATATATGTCTTGTGTTATATTGATGCTGTGATGTTGTGGTGAATTTCTGCTATGTGTTGACGTGTTATATGTGATGAAAATGATGTTTTGATGATTATATGATGATATGACGTTATTGATGCTTATTAGATGTTTGTATGTGATGTTTGATGATAAAATGATGATGTGAAGTACCATGAGTATATTCACGATTATGAGATGACGATTCATGATGTTTTGATGATTAAATGACGATGTGGGTTAACATGATATTTGACGAATGATGATGCACTTAATAACTTTTGTTGATGATGATGATTATGACGTTGTGCATCATGCATTCATATCATTTAGACTTCGGTCTATTGATGATGTTAGGATTTCGGTCCATTGACGATTTAGGACTTCGGTCCAGTGGTGGCTTCAATCCCATTGTGCGGATTAGAGTATTTTGTGACGTGCTCCCTTGTGGAGGGTTGATGGCCTAGTGTCCATTATTATGATGATTTGGTACCACATGCATTTCTATGACGTTGCATTTCATTCTTGGTGGCATCGCATGATTGCATATGAGTGATATTGGTGATGTGATGTGTTATGTGATGTTTTATATGATGTTTTATATGATGTTTAGGGTGAGAAGCTGTAGTATTTGATGAAAACAACTATTGCATATTGATGTCTTTTCTTTATATGATTTATATTGAAATGTGATTACTCCCCTGCCTGTTTGAATGTTGCCTCCACGTGGGTAACATGCAGGTGATCAGGATTAGCTTGGATGCTTTCGAGGACTTGAAGTTATTTGCTTTTGGTCGATTTAGAGGGTCTTGCTCTGATAGTGTAACATCGGGTTGGGGTCCTTTGAGTCAAACTATGCTATTTTCCTTATTTTGTTGTTATTTGACGATATGGTGTTAGTTGGTCATTATGATGTTTTTGCTGAAAACCTTTTTAATTGAGAGCTTTGAGTTCCGCTGCCATGTGAACGCTTTTAATTTAATTTTGAGGAAGACCCTTGGTTTATAGGGCAATGGTTTTATTTTGAATTTAATGAGAAATGAGCACTCTTTGAGGTGATTTTTACTCTGATATTTTGTGTATTTTGTCGTGTTTATTCGTGGGGTAGAAAAGGGTGTTAAATAAAACACCCTAACTCCTCATCCAAACCATTTCCAATCCATTTGATCATTCAAACACCATTTATAAACTTCATACAAACTGTCCAAAGCATTAATTTCCATCTGTAACACCATTTGTACCATAATCACTTTCTCATTTTTCACACTTTGCAAGAGGAATCGTGTGGAAAGATTGAATCATTCTCAAAGCAATTTCAGCAGTGCAGTAGCATCCTAGAAGGTCAAGGAAGCTGTTTGAATCACCATCCATCATCTAGAAGTGCATTTGAAGAGGAATTGGACCTACTCCAATAGGTAAGTCCCTACACTTCTGAAACTATGTGAACTATGCACCATTTCCATCCATTTGAGTTGCCATATTATTTGCCATGATGTAGCCATTAAAACCCCTATACTAATTGGTCATAATCAGTCATGTATGGCATTTCATATTGAGTTTAAGTTTTAGGGTTCATACTAGTTCGGGGTTGATTGTTTGCAATATGTTGAAAATAAACGAAATAAAATGATGCCATTGTGTTCTTTATTGAATTCTGAGCATGTTTGATTTTTACACTTTTGAAATTCATTGGGAAATGAGGAATTTGTGATTTTCTGAAAATTAAAAATGGTGGAAATGGTTCAGATGAAGATGATGATGATGGCGCGTTCTATTTTTTAAAAAATTAAGTTTTATATATACTTTTGTGTTTGCAACTTAATTCACGAATTGACATTGCGCCCTAGTGGAGACACTAGTATTTGTGTGTTTGTGTGTGAGCATAAGGTCTGGGGTTTGAATCCCCCTCGCCCCAGACCTTTTGGTTTTTTTAGTCCATCTTTGCATTGAGACATTGTATATTATGTTGTGCACGCACATTACTTTCAAGCTACAACATATATCCAGGTGGTGATTGTTTTAGGCTCTAGGATAGAGGGCGTGGGTTCAAACCTTGGTGACCACTCTCCCTTCTTTTTAATGCCCTTTCTCTTTATTTCTTTTCCTTTTTTCTTTTATTTTATTTAAATCATTTTTGTTTTTCTTCCCTCCCGTTTTATTTCATACATCCAAAATATAAAAAACATTTTATTATTTTATTTCATCCCTTTTATTTTATTTTTTCATCAATATTAAATATTAATTATGTTTTTATTATTTTAGTCATTTAATGTTTAAAATCAACCTTAAAAATCACTAAAATATTTCTATGATTTTTTCCCTTTTATTTCTCCCATTAAAAATGACCAAAATATTGTCTTGCATTGTAGTTGTTTAATTCCATGTTTCTCTTTCACTTTTCATTACTTGTTAAAGTATATTTAAGTTGTTAAAAAATGTGAGATTCATGCTTTTGATTAGGGTTTGGTGTAGTTGATTCTTGTTGATCTTTTTTTACCTAAAACCATATGTTTTCCATGTCTCATTTTGTTGATGTTAACCATGATAACATGTTTGTGCTAAATAACCATCTTTGCCTTGTTTGAATACCTTGAATGATTGGTTTTGTTCATGTTTGTTTCAAACATGTCCATGTGCTTTGAACTTGTTTTGTTTGACCTACGAGGTTTTGATCCTTTATTGGTACGTAGACACAAGACTTTGTGTCTTGCCAAACATAAAAAATAAAAAATAAAAAACATTTATCTTCTCATACTCCCCAATCAATCTCAAATAGCAAACAACTTAATAATAACAAACATTCAACAAGAGGTTCCTATAGGATACTATAAATACTTAGGATGCGAATACCTTCCCTTAGTATAACCAATCCTCGAACCTTAAATCTCTTTATTGCTTTGTTTTGCATTGAATATTATGGGTTATTCTTTCTTTACCCCTTCCCTTGGATAAATTAAAGATCGGCGCTGATATCTTAAGATTTGTGAAGCCTAGCTAACTCAACAGCTATGGTCACCGATTCTCACCGCGACACTACCCCTGCACACCATTATAGTAGGCACAACAACAATATATTGAGGTTAAAAAGATCCAACATTTCTTCATCAAAAACCATATCAGATTCATAAACTGGTACACAGATGTTAAAGATAATGTATGAGACATCTTTCCCAACATTTAGATTGAAACTAAAACTCATCAACACATGCAAAATATATGACATCAATAATAATACCATAGTATAAAAATTAAATGCCGGTTAAGGAAGATGAAGGTTACCAAAAGGGAAAAAAACCTTGGAAGAAAAGATTGGTTATGTTTTCCATTATAGAGAAGACTCGTTTTCACTCTAATCTCTCCAAGAACTAACTCCTCCACTTTTTGCTTTCTTTAAGACTCAACTTTTTTTTACACGAAACTCTCAATTTTTTAACCTTCTCTAACTTTGAATATGTACTCTAACTTATAGGCACAAATCTATCATTGCATTACCAATGAACAACATAAAAATCTGGTTTTTGTCATTGTCTAACGAGATTTAAGAAAAGAAAGATCATGATAATCTTTTGTTGTTAAGTGCAAATCTGATTTAAGGATAAAGATTATGAAAAGGTTGTTTTTTTCCTTGTAGTGGAGGTGTAGTAGTTGAACAGTGTAATATTTTTTCATGATTATGCAGAAAAAGAAGCTGATTCATGAAGTCTTTGATAAAACAACTGCACAAAAAGAGGTAGATTGGTGTAGAATGAGAGTGAAAGATGTAGCAAAGTCAACACACAAAGTCCTTTTTTTTTGCTACTTTCACCATTTATACCTCCTTTTTTCAACTCCTTGACTTAATGGTAAATGGGCTCACGTCTAGTGCTCAAGTTAATAAACTTAAATCAAAGAGTAAATGGATTTTGATAATCAACCTCACACTTAGATTTTTGTAGAGAAAACTGAATAGTAATCAAAATTAAAACTAAGAAAACACTTTTTTTTTTTTAATTTTTAGTAAAGTAACATTAATATTAATATTAATAGATAATCCAATTTTTTTAGTAAAGTAACATTAATATTAATAGATAATTCCTTTTTTTAGAAAGAATTAAATTGATTGGATAAAATCGGAGTGCTACAAACCCTTATGAGTCTCTATATATTCAATGTGATATTTGAGATTTTTCTAATACACCGCATCACGCCTAACATCATTAGACTTGATGCGTAGATAGAATCTGTCAGTGACTTGTGATCCGATCGATAGACTTTGATACCATATAAAATAAGATAAGATGTTAACTTAATTCATCCTTACAAAACAATCTTGTATAATGAGATGTATCATTTTGTATAAATTATTTTTATATTTTATCAATAATTAACTTGAGAATTGAGATTTTTCCAATAATCCACAAACAACAAGTACTGTCAAAACTGCTAGTTGCACTTCTATTAGGTTTAAACTATGTATATCATCTACTCAACAAAGAAAGATCTATCAAATCAAGATAGTTAATAAACTTTTCAAAGTCAACAAACTTCACATAAGCATCTAATCCCTGTGATCCACGCACATGAACTCTCTCACTACGAATACAAACATAATCAAAATTTCCTTAAACGCGCCACACATTCCTCTAAGGGTTTGTTTGGTTCAAACGATGGGAGGGACGTGATGTATTTTTATCAAAGGGAGGTGTTAAATGTAATTTATAGTGTCGAAGTCGAATCATTCTAGTGTCGAATAGCTTTGTGTCGAGTTGTCGAAGGTGTTTCGACAGATTCGTTTTAGATTTGATTTGATTGGATTTAGATTAGATTTTCTATTTTGGGCTTTAGAGTTTTGGGCCTTTGTAAATCTAAATCTATATATAGGGAGTATCCTTGCATTGTAATTCATATCATTGTATTGCATTCACAGTTGCTGTTAGCAGTGAAAGTACAATAATAACAGAAATCCCACGGTTAGTGGGTAACACTTCTCCTTCAAATATTTCTCTTCTCTCTCTTTTCTTTCTTGCTGTTCTTGTTTGTTCTTCTTCTTTCATTGTCATTACGTATTGTTTGTGTACAATCTTGAGATCAAGATTGAAGTGGAATTCCCATAGGGTGTGGTGAATTTCCAACATCTGGTATCTAGAGCTCCGGTTGCGATTCAGGGAGGAAAATCGTGATGGCTATGAATCATTCAAATGGGCACTTTCCGGCGACCCTACCAATTCTCAAGAAAGATAATTATGAGAATTGGTGCAAGCAGATTAAGGTGATTTTCTGTTATCAAGATCTTTGGGATCTTGTGAAGGAAGGAGTGGCACCACTTGCAGAAGTAGCGACGGATCAAGAAAGGGCTGCACACAAAGAGTTGAAGAAGAAAGATTATAAAGCACTCTTTATAATCCACCAGTGTGTTGATCCAGATAACTTTGAAAAAGTTAGCGATGTAGATTCAGCAAAGGAAGCGTGGGAGATTCTTGAAAAGTCATTTGGAGGCGCAGAGAAGGTGAAAGAGGTGAGGTTACAAACTCACAAGAGAACCTATGAGTTGCTTCAGATGGAAGACAACGAAAGTATTTCAGTTTTCTTCACCAGAGTTACAAAGCTGGTGAATCAAATCAAAGTATGTGGAGAGGTTTTGACATCAAGATCAGTTGTTGCAAAGATCTTGAGGTCATTGGCTCCAAAACTCGACCACGTGGTAGTAGCCATAGAAGAGTCGAAGAACTTGTCAGTATTGACGAAAGAAGAGCTTCAAGGGACGCTTGAGTCTCATGAACAAAGGATGGCTGAGAGAGCTGCAGGAAAGTCGAAGAGTGATATGGCTTTGCAGGCGCAGTCAGAAAAGGAAATGAAAGGTAAAGGAAGCTGGAATGGAAACAAAGGAGGAAACCAGTCGAATCAGAAGAAACCTTGGAACCAAGGCAACCAAAGAGGTGGTGCTGCAGGTAGGAGAAAAGGTGGTGATCGAAAATCTGACAAAAGTCACATTCAATGTTTCAATTGTCATAAGTATGGCCATTATGTTAGTAACTGTCTAGAAAAGAAGAAAAATCAAGAAACTGATGCAAATCTGGCGAAACATGAAGAAGAAGAGACGTTGCTGATGGTAACAACAAAAGATGAAGAAAAATTCCAAGATCAGTGGTACTTGGACTCAGGATGCTCATCACACATGACTGGGAGGAAAGATTGGTTTGTCAACATGAAGCCCTCGTCGAAGAACACGGTGAAGTTTGTAAATGACAACACTATAGCAGCTGAAGGTGTTGGTGATGTTCTGATTATGAGGAAAGATGGCAAAAGGTCAACAATTTCCAATGTGTTGTACATTCCAGGTATGAAGAGTAATTTGCTCAGTATAGGGCAGCTAGTCGAAAAGAACTACAAGGTAGTTGTCGAAGACAAGATGATGAGAGTTCTCGACGCAGATGGTAGGTTGATCTTGAAGGCTCCAATGTCTCAGAATATGACCTTCAAGATTGAACTCAAGGTAATGGAGCACAAGTGTCTAGCAACGACAGCCAGCAGAGATGAGTGGTTATGGCATTTTCGACTAGGCCATCTCAACTTCAATGACATCAGAGAACTGAAGAGAAGAAATATGGTTTCAGGATTACCAGAAATCGACATTCCAAGTGAAGTATGTGAAGAGTGTGTTCAGTCGAAACAACACAAGAATAACTTCAGCAAGGATGCAGGAAGAAAGTCGAAGGCAGTTCTTGAAGTCATATACTCTGATGTATGTGGTCCAATCCAGGTGGATTCGATTAGTGGCAACAGATATTTTGTCACGTTTATAGATGATTTCAGTCGAAAGTTGTGGACTTACCTCATCAAGAAGAAAAGTGATGTGATTGAGGTATTTTCCAAATTCAAATCCATGGTCGAAAGACAGAGTGGTCAAAAGTTGAAGATTCTGAGGACAGATGGTGGTAGAGAGTATGTGTCGAAAGAGTTCGATACATTATGTGAAAACGAAGGGATTGTGCATGAGGTGGTGCCACCCTATACACCACAACAAAATGGAGTTACAGAACGAAAGAACAGAACCATCATGAACATGGTGAGAAGTATGGTGAAAGGAAAGCATCTACCCAAAGAATTATGGGGAGAAGCAGTTTCGACAGCAACATATATTTTGAACAGATGCCCGACGAAGAAGCTTGAAGGAGTCACACCAGAAGAATATTGGTCTAGTGTCAAGCCTAGTCTCAGTCACTTGAAGGTGTTTGGATCTATAGCACATAGACATGTGGCAGATCAGTTGAGAAGGAAGCTTGATGACAAGTCGAATCAGATGATCTTATTAGGATATCATTCGACTGGAGGTTACAAGTTGTTCGACCCAGTGAATAAGTAGGTAGTGATCAGTATGGACGTGATCATAGATGAGCTTAAAGAATGGGATTGGGCTGAGAATGCCAAGAAGGATTCAGTGAGAATCTCTTGTGAAGAACCAGCCACTGAAGTCGAAAGAGAAGTTCGACAGGAACCAGTTGCAGATGAAGCAGGTTCAAGCAGACCTCGACGAACAAGACACATGCTTGCAAGGTTGCAAGAATGTGTAATCACATCAGATGATGTGGTCGATGAAGAAGGTGGGCTGGTACATTATGCTTTCTACGCAGACGTCGAACCAGTCAATGCAGCTGAAGCATTGAAAGATTCGAAGTGGGTGAAAGCAATGAATGAGGAGTTAGAGTCCATCGAAGTCAATAACACCTGGTCACTTATCGAATTGCCTCAAGGCAAGAAGGCAATTAATGTGAAGTGGGTTTACAAGGTAAAGGTGAATCCTAGAGGAGAAGTAACTCGACACAAGGCGAGACTTGTGGCGAAAGGATTTCTTCAGAAGGAAGGAATCGACTTCGATGAAGTGTTTGCACCTGTTGCTAGAATCGAAACAATCAGGATGGTTGTTGGTCTAGCAAATATGAAAAATTGGCACACATGTCAGATGGACGTGAAGTGTGCATTCCTTAATGGTCCCTTAGACGAAGAAGTTTATGTCGCACAACCAGCTGGGTATGTGAAATGAGGCGAAGAAGGAAAAGTGTACAGGCTGCATAAAGCCCTGTATGGACTTAAGCAAGCTCCAAGAGCTTGGAATAAGAAAATCGACAACTTCTTAAGGGAGAAGGAATTTGTGAAGTGTACGACTGAGCATGGAGTATATGTAAGAAGAAGTAATGGCGAATTGCTTATACTATGCCTCTATGTCGATGATTTGTAGATAGCAGGTAGTTGCAGGAAGGAGATCGAAGATTTCAAACATGACCTAAGTGAGGAGTTTGAAATGTCAGACTTGGGAGATCTCTCATATTTCCTTGGCATCGAATTCTACAAGACTAGTAGAGGTTTGATGATGCACCAAAGAAGATATGCAGGCGAAATACTCAAGAGATTTGAGATGCAAGATTGCAACTCAACTTCGACTCCAGCTGAGACCAGACTGCAACTGTCGGAGGATCCAGACGAAGATGATGTCGACCCAACCCAATACAGAAGACTTATTGGGTCACTTAGATACCTTTGTCACACAATGCCTGACTTAGCATACAGTGTAGGTATGGTAAGTAGATTCATGCAGAAGCCAAAGGTATCACACCTAACAGCGATGAAGAGGATACTGAGGTATCTGAAGGGGACTCTCGACTATGGCATTTTGTTTCCTGCAGCTGATGAAGGGAAAAAATGCAAGTTAGTGGGATACACCGACTCTAGTTGGTGTAGTGATGCTGAGGATAGAAAATCCACAGCTGGATACGTGTTAATGTTAGGTGGTGCACCAGTTGCTTGGAGTTTGAGAAAGGAGCCAGTAGTGGCATTGTCATCATGCGAAGCAGAATATATAGTTGCTTCTCTTTGTGCATGTCAAGCAACCTGGATGGTGAACTTGGTCGAAGAGATTACAGGGAAGAATCATGGAGCAATTACCATGAAGATAGACAGCATGTCAGCTATCAACTTGGCGAAGAATCCAATAGCACACGGTCGAAGCAAGCACATCGAAATGAGGTTCCATTATCTTCGAGAGCAGGTAGCAGAAGGGAAGATGAATTTGGAACACTGCAGAACTAAGAATCAGATTGCAAATATCATGACGAAGGGAGTGCAGGTCGAAGTGTTCAAGAAGCTAAGGACTATGATGAATGTAGATAGTTTAGACACACTGAATTAGGTGGTGTGTTAAATGTAATTCATAGTGTCGAAGTCGAATCATTCTAGTGTCGAATAGCTTTGTGTCGAGTTGTCGAAGGTGTTTCGACAGATTCGTTTTAGATTTGATTTGATTGGATTCAGATATGATTTAGATTAGATTTGATATTTTGGGCTTTAGAGTTTTGGGCCTTTGTAAATTTAAATCTATATATAGGGAGTATCCTTGCATTTTAATTCATATCATTGTATTGCATTCACAGTTGCGGTTAGCAGTGAAAGTACAATAATAACATAAATCCCACGGTTAGTGGGTAACACTTCTCCTCCAAATATTTCTCTTCTCTCTCTTTTCTTTCTTGTTGTTTTTGTTTGTTCTTCTTCTTTAATTGTCATTACGTATTATTTGTGTACAATCTTGAGATCAAGATTGAAGTGGAATTCCCATAGGGTGTGGTGAATTTCCAACAGGAGGGAGGAGAGGAAAAGAATTTGATTTTCATATATGTTTAATTTAAAATATAAAAAGGGAGGGAACTGATTTTAATTACAACCATGTTTGGTTCACAAGAAAGAGATGATGTATTTTAAAACTAATTTACTTTTTTGACCGTATAACTTTTTCATAAAAATCATAATATTTATCATTTATAATTCAAACACAAATTCATTAAAGAAATATAATTATATTTATCTTTTATCATTCAAACAAAAATTTATTAATAAAATATAAGTATTCAATTCGAAAATATCATATAATATTTTTAAAAATGTAATTATAATAATATAAAATTTTAAAAGATAACCGAAAACAATATAGAAAATTATTATTAAGAAAATAACATATACGGTTAAGAAAAACCTCAAACTCTATATTTCTAATGTTTTGCAATATAATAATGACATATTTTCCATATTGAATAATCTAGAAAAGCACCACTAAATTTTAGAAACGCAAGTCACAATAATATTTTAAAATTCTAAAACGGATGTGGATTGACGTGGATTAGGTAATGTATCTTCTTAGATAGAGACAGCCAACTCTGATCAAGATCAGATTTTATCATTTTCGTCCATCTCATAGGCGACACTTGTCATATTTAAATTAAACATCCTTATCTTTTACTATTATTGTCATTCTTTGGGTAAGAAAGTGAAATTATTCAACAAACAGAATTACAAAAATCATTTACTAATATGTTTCTTAAAATAAGAAAAAAATTATCCTAATATATCTTTAATTAGCATGTGCTAGATACACGTTCGGTAAGTATGCATTTCACATGACATGTCAAAAAAAAAAAAAAAAAAAACAGCTGTTGTATAAAATGGCTACGTTGTTTTTAATCAAAATTCATATTGCACGGTTGGCATTGTCTCTTCCTATCCTATCTTTGCTTATCTCTTCCTAAATATTCATTGTTTTGTCGGCGTGCTCTCTTTCAATTCTCAAGGATCAACCAAAATGATTCAAAGAACTCTCAATTTTCCAGGTTTAAGAAAAATTCTTCTTCAACCTGGATATTATCTCTCTTCTTCCAAGGTGATGATTAACCTTTTTGTTCCTTTGTCATGTTTTATTTAATTATTATACGTTTTAACATGCATATGCATATGAATGAAATCATGCTTTTCTGAAATAATAGATAGGGGCTTACAATGGTTTTACATCTCAGCCGTCACCTCTTCCAATTCCGAGGTAGCATGATATTATTATCTTATGAAAGTTTTTTAAGATTCAATAATGTGATCAATTGATGGTTGTTTTTGTTCTAATTTTTTTTAGCGACGAAGAAGAATATGCTAATGTTGATTGGGACAGTCTTGGATTTGGGTTGATGCCAACTGATTTCATGTATGTGACAAAATGTGATGTGGGGCAAAGTTTTGGAGATGGACAGATCAATCGGTATGGGAACATTGAACTTAGTCCCTCAGCTGGGGTCCTAAATTATGGTCAGGTATGGTGGTGACAACCTTTTGTTGTCGTTGATGTCTTTTTTAAAGTTGCAAATATCATCTTGTATGCTACAATTGTAGGTGAATACAAATGTTTTTCAATCTATTATTCACAAAGAAAATTATGAAAGTTTGTTTGTCAATGATCAACGTGTATACACGTGATTGATATACTTAAATTACACGATTGAAAAATGATAGTGATTGTTCTTAGAGCATTGATAGAGGAAACAAATAAGTATAAAATTTTTGTGTTGGGTTGAAAAACAATGATCATAAGATCGGATATTAGAATTAAATATTTTTTTATTTTTAAAATTTTTATTGATATTAAATCTGAATCATTCTATTAAGATATAAATGCGGGAAATATCACGATTATGGTCCAATGACTTTATCCAATCCAATTTCATGCAGAACCATAGGTTGGAGTTTCTTCTTGTTTAACTTTTTTTTCTAATTCATTGAATCACCGTCTATATTTGGTCTAATAATAAATCAAAACATTAATTTAAATAAATTGTATCTTATGACTATCATAATATTTATTAAGTTATCCTAGTCTTTTTTTAAAATTAATTTTGACTTTTTTTAATTAAATAATAGGTTAAATATATTTATTATTCAATGAATCTACTAAATAAATTATCTTATAAATATTACTACTAGAGTATATATTAAGTTACCTTTTTTTTTCTATAAAAAAAAAGAGTTACCTTTTTTTTTTCTTTCTTTTTGACTAAAAGAATTAAATAAAATTCGTTAGTATGACTCTAAAGTAGTAGATTATTTTATAGCATGATTCTAAATTATTTAAAGATGAGCTACTTGCTAAAGCTACTCAAAAATCATAATAATTTATGAAAAAAAATAATGTACTGTGAATCAATGACAATCATATATCCTACTATATCACGTTTATATTTTAAAATTCTTTTAGGGATATGGAAGATTGTTGATTTTCTATTGGATGACTATGTAAAAGTACATTGCATATCCATAAAACTCATAACTTATGATGATTTGTTTGATAATTAATAATTTATGCAAAAGTAAAATTAACACAAAAAACAATTATTTTTAAATAATTTATTAATAAATTTTGTTATAATTCATTTGATTTAAATGTAGAATTTATTGATCCATGATAGAAATTAGTTTGTACATGAAGTAAAATTTATCTCATTTGTGCAACATAAAATATACCATCATTTATCTCATTTGGAGAAAATTTATCAAGTTCATTTGTTAGAAGACATTACACTGTTGAAATATGCAAACAGGGATTATTTGAAGGCACAAAAGCATACAGAAAAGAAAATGGCAAGCTGCTGCTATTCCGTCCAGAAGAAAATGCAGTTCGCATGAAGATCGGCGCAGAAAGAATGTGCATGATCCCCCCATCCATCGATCAATTCGTCGATGCTTTGAAACGAACTGCGCTAGCAAATAAGCGCTGGGTAAGTAAGAGATATAAGTAAGAGTATATCGAATATCGATCCCTCTAACAACATTGCATTAGTTTGAACTTTGTCACTAACCATTGAAGCCAAACAGGTTCCTCCGCCAGGTAAAGGTTCCTTGTACCTTAGGCCACTGCTCTTAGGAAGTGGTCCGGTTCTTGGTTTGGCTCCTGCTCCCGAGTACACATTCCTCATATATGCTTCCCCGGTTCGCAACTATTTCAAGGTCAGTGAAGATTTATTTACTTTTATATTACAATGTATCGCGAGGATTATCAACACTGATAAGAATGGTTTGTTTGTTATCTTGGCAGGAAGGTTCGGCTCCGCTCAACTTGTACGTAGAAGAGGATTTTGATCGTGCTTCTCGTCGCGGCACTGGAGGTGTTAAAACCATTTCCAATTATGCACCTGTATGTTCTGGTTCTGTTCTAGATTTTATCTGGTGCATGTTTGAATCTGCGGTGAATTTAACAAAATCGTCGCACTACTTGTCTTTGTCGTGTAGGTCTTGATGGCACAAAATAGAGCCAAGAGCCGAGGATTTTCGGATGTTTTATATCTTGATTCGAACAGCAAGAAAAATCTAGAGGAGGTTTCTTCTTGTAACATTTTTATTGCCAAGGTACCACTCAATTGCGAAGCTCTATCACTGCAATAAATTATCGGCTATATTTTTGGTCGCAACGGTAAATCTGATTTGGATTTCGATTTTGTAGGGAAAAAAGATTTCAACGCCTGCTATAAATGGAACCATACTTCCAGGAATCACCCGAAAAAGTGTCATTGAAATCGCCACTGATTTGGGTTATCAGGTAAAATTACTGATACATGTTAGTGGCAGGTACATGATTATAAGACATCATTGACCTAAAACTTATGCCTTACATTGTTGTTTAGGTGGAAGAGCGCGGTGTTGCTGTCGATGAATTGACCGAGGCCGATGAAGTTTTCTGTACAGGAACTGCTGTTGGTGTTGCTCCTGTAGGGAGTATCACATACAGGAATAGAAGGTAAGATAATGTAGTGGAAGAGGTGTAAGAATAGCATATGAGTTTAAATTTTTTCTGAAATTGTATTGTTCTTGTATATGCAGGGTGGAGTATAAAACAGGTTCCGGGTCCATTTGTGAAGAGCTGGGCAAAACCATTTTAGGATTACAAAATGGTAGTATTGAAGATAAGAAGGGATGGGTAGTTGAATTTGATTAAGTGTGTAGATGGATTAAACAATCTGTTACTTACATTCTATTCCATGTGAAATGTTATGCAAAAGTTGTTAGAAATAATTTTGTGGGATATAATGTGAGTTTTGATTTTGCAAAATGGATTTATGTTGTAAATGTGATTTATTTGAAGATGCTTAAGTCCGATAAAAGTGATAAATAATAATCGGGGATGGATTGTAGTACGATTGTTATCTTATAAATGTTGAGAATTAAGTGTGAGGAAGAAGTCTCACATTGATTAGAAAAGAGAAGATTAAACACTATATAAGTGAGAGAATCCACACACCTATCACCTTAAGGTTTTAGGCGAGTATTTGTTGTGTCTCTCACAAAGGTGTGTCCCAAATAAAAAATGTCCTCTCGTTGACCTCATCGATTGTTCCGCTAACAATGGTATCATGAGCCTTTGGTTCGAGAAAGGGACTGCCTTATTTGTATCGAAACACTTCCTGCAGGTGTGGGTAGAAGGTGTTCTGTTGAGTTCAACGGTGATACAAGTGTATGTGGAAGAGAGAGTTTCCACATGAGGGGGAGCATTGTGTATAAACTCATACTTGAGGGGGAGTGTTGAGAATCAAGTGTGAGAAAGAAGTCTCACATTGATTAGAAAAGGGAAGATTAAACACTATATAAGTGAGAGAACCCACACACCTATCACCTTAAGGTTTTAGGTGAATATGTGGTGTGTCTCTCACAAAGGTGTGTCCCAAATAAAAAATGCTCTCTCATTGACCCCATCGATTGTTCCGCTAACAATAAATAGGTATGTTATCATCTTTATGGTCATATTGAAATAACTTGTTTGAGATATACCCCATTATTAAGCCACTAAAGGAAGACTCATTCGTAGATTCTACATTGAACACATGGTATCAGAGTCTATATTATACTATTTAGAACTATTTTTAAAAGTTGTACACTTTTTTATGATTTTATAAAATGTATATTTTTCATTTCGATTCGTAGAAAATCAAAACATAACATTAGAGATATTTGTATAAAACCATAAAAACTTTAGAGTTCATTCTAAATTTAGGATTCACATCAAATTAATTAGGGATATTGCTATAAGGGAACACAAAAATAACACCCACTTTGACATCTACACCGTATATAAATACAGTAGAATCTTCAAACTATGGTGTAAGCGGCTACAATACTACAGTGTAAACGGCTACGGTGAAACATAGCATTTCTCATAAAGAAATTTTATTTATCTTGGGAGTACAGTTTGGAGTTAGAGTTCACACAAAAGCAAAATTTGGATTTTGGATTGTCTAGCGCTTTGCTACAGAACAATTATCAAATAATTAATTAATTATTTTCATTAACTCAATCATATTTAGGATTATTCACATTTTTTTCTTTAGATTTAACAACACAAAAACACCATGCCTAGATGTTGACCCTGGAACTAGGATAGATCAACAGGTTAATTATGAGGTTAAGAAGGAGGAGCTAGAGAGGTTTGAGTGAGCTTTTGTAGGGAAGGTTCTGTCCACGAGTTCGACGTACAACATGCAAAGAAAGTTTCATTTGGAAGGGTATTTTGCTCTCAAGGTTACCCCTTTTGGGAGTCAACCTTTGTCTTCTTGAAGAGAATAATGAGGGGGAACTTGAAGCTTTATTTGAGGGAGCCAAAGATTGGTTGGGTCACTGGTTCTCAGAGGTGAGGAAGTGGAAGGTTGAAGATTTTAATCTGGAGAGACTTACTTGGCTGCATTGCTACGAAGTCCTTTATCATGCGTGGACTATTCCTTTCTTTGTTTTCCTTTCATCCTTGGTTGTTAAGTATGTGAGTTGTGATGATAGTACCTCTGAACTTACTAAGATAGATGTGGAAAGCATCATGGTTAAGACAACTTGTGGAATGTTGATCAACAAAGTGTTCAAGGTTAACATCAATGGAGTTCTTTTCAGAATTAGAGTGGTGGAAGAGACTCTAGGACCGTCTACTAGGTTGGTGAAGCAATCTATTACTTCTGTTTCGGTGTCAGATTCTGAGTTGTCTCATGATAGTTTTTCTTGGGAGGATTTTGTGGGTAAGTAGGTAGAATTAGAGGGTGCAGTCGAGGGTGGGACTCGAGGCATAAAGAGTGTTGAGTCAGAACGGGTGGATTTTCGCGGAAAGGAAACTTTTGTTTCTACTACGTCCAGTAAGGAGGAAATTAACATTGCAATTATGAAACTTAAAGGAGGTGTCAAGTCTCTTGTCAATAGGCCTGTGACAGTAATGGAAAAAGATAGCGACATGTCCTCATCTTATAGGTTGATTAGTAGAGTAGCAAAGTCAAAGTTTGTGGTGGATCCTACAGAGGGTCTTCATATTTTGGAGAAGCAAGGAGAAGTTCAGGCCCAAAGAGTAAGTTTTGATGATTTATTGAAGGCCCACTTGGCCCAAATGCTTTCTTTTAAGGCGGGTCATAGAAGTAGGGTGAAGAAACTGAAAAGTAAATGAGCTTGTATTCCTTTTTTTGCTCATGCTGAGTTTTGTGAGAGTGTTGAGTCTTTCATGGCTTGTAGTCCATCTTTCCAACCTAAATTAGCAGTTCCCTCTGTGGTCGTGGTTCATTCCAATAAAACTGTTTAAGTTCAGAGTGGTAGGTCTTCGCCCCAGCCGGAGAGGAGTTGTAGTAGAGTTATTCTTTCATCTCAGAAGAAGGAGAGAGTTTCGAAGGGAGCTATGGCTGAAGCATATGAATCAAGGCGCCTTTCGGTAATGGATTCTGAGGTCAACCAAGGGAATAAGAGATTTTGGGTGGAAATGGATTCCAAAGTTTCAAAGAAATTTTGAGAGATCATATCATCTCTCGGAATTTTAAGAGATGGTATTAATTCGGCCCATGAGGAAGAGATCAAGAAGATGAAGCTGAGAGATAAAGAACGGAAGGCCATGAGGGAGTTAGAAATTTTTTTGATCAATGAATATTTTATATATTAACATTAGAGGGGAAATTTGATCAAGAGGAAGTGAATCACTTATATGATTCAATCGGGCAAGGTGGATATCTGCTTTGTTCAGGAGTCTAAGCTTTAGTCGGTGGACTTGAATATCGATTCTTCATTGTGGGGTGCTTCTAATGTAGAATGGTCTGAATTAGGGGCGATTGGGTCAGCAGTGGGTATTATCATTTTGTGGAGGAAGGATTTCCTTAACCTTTCATTTAGTTTTAGGGGAGATAGTTTCTTGGGGGTGAATGCAAAGTGGAGGGATCGAGATTTGTTTTTCGTCAACGTGTATTCTCTGTAGCGGTGAAGAAAAAGTTCAGTAGGGGGATTGGGTTAGGGGGATTTTAATGTGGTTTCTTATGACGAGGAGAGGAAATGGGTGAGTGTCGGGGGCGCAGAGGTGAAATGAGGGAGTTCAATTATTTTATTGGAGACCTGGAGTGCATTAATGTCCCGTGTATGGGGGGTCTTTCACCTGATTCAATAGTGATGGATCATCAATGATTAGACTCGATAGGTTTCTACTTTCCGAAAGTATAATGGTGGAGTGGAAGATTGTTGGTTAGATCGTTGGTAAGAGGGATATTTTATACCATAGTCATATTTGGTTGAAAGCGAGTAATGTAGATTGGGGTCCAAAACCGTTCAAATTTAATAATGGTTGGCTTAAGCATCCGGATCTCCAATTGCTTATCAAGAACGCGTGGCTCTCTTACAAGATTAAGGGAAGAGGTGATTATGTTTTGAAAGAGAAGTTAAGGCTTTTAAAGATTGGTATGAGAAAGTGGAATGTTGAGGTTTTCGGCTGGATTGGCTTGGAGGTGGAAGAGTGGCTGAGGAAATGAATGACCTTGATTCTTTGATGAGTAGAGTTAATGTCTCTTCTGTTGTTGATCTGGCGTTGAGAAGGGATATAACTTCCGCAGATCTCTGGCATCATTTTAACTTGAAGGAGAATTTGTTAAGGCAGAAGTCAAGATTGCTTTGGCTGAAGGAGGGAGATAAGAACTCTTGGTTCTTTCATAGTGCTATGAAGGAAAGGTTCAGAAGAAATTTCATCTCATTTGTTAACACTCTTGAGGGAAGGATGAAGGATGTGGTTGATATTGAGAGAGAAGTGTTTAAACATTTCTTTGAAATTTTTCAAGAGACGAACATATCCAGACCTTTGCTGAACGGAGTGGAAATACCGGTGTTATCAGTTGTTAATAGTAAGAGCTTGGAGGTGGCTTTCACTGTTGATTAGATAAAGGAAGATGCGTGGAGTTGTAATGGTTATAAGAGTCTGGGGCTGGACAGATTCATTTTTTGTTTTTTTGCAGGAGTGTTGCGAGACGATTAAGGAGGACATGATCTGTTTTGTCGAGGATTGTTTTCCAACCCAACTCTCACTAAGGCAGCCACAAACTGCTTCTTAACCCTTGTTCATAAAATTAATAACCCCCAAAATTTGGTTAACTATAGACCAATTTGTTTGATGAGCTATTTTCAAAAAATTCTGGCAAAGATCTTGGCTGCTCGGTTGAAGAGGGTTATTGGATCTCTTATCTCTGTCGAACAATCAACCTTTGTTGCGGGTAGGAGCCTTTCAGATGGAAAGTTGGTTGTTAACGAGTTATGGATCTAGCAAGACTGTCTAATAGGGTGTATTTGGTTTTAAAAATCGATTTCGAAATAGCTTACAACTACGTCAGTTGGGACTAATTGAGGTTCTTATTTTCCAAAATGAATTTCGGGGGAAAGTGGATCAGGTGGATGGAGGCTTTAGTGTTCAAAGGTTCTACGCCGATTCTGATTAATGGTAGTGCTTCATTGGATTTTGAGGTCGACAAAGGGTTGGGACGAGGAGATCCTTTATCTCTCTTCGTTTTTATCTTGGTTATGGAAGGTCTAACTAGATTGACGAAAAAAGCGGTTGATTCGAGTTTGTTCAAAGGTTTCAAGGTGAATGAAGAGGTAAGTTATAACATTGTTTAATTTGCAGAAAATACTCTCTTTATTAGTGATAGTTGTCGGGAGAATCTGTTGTGCATTAAAACTTTGCTTAGGGGGGTTTGAACTGGTATCAAGACTAAGGGTTAACATTTTTAAGAGCAGTATTTGTGGTTCTAACTTGTCATCTGACTATCTAGTTGTTGCTTCTGTTTTCCTGCATTGGGGTGTTGGCAAGCTCCCTTTCAAATTCTTGGAGATTTTAGTGGGGGATAGTCCAAGGAAGGAAATGATGTGGAGGCATGTTATAGACAATTTGAGAAACTTCTTAGCTGGTTGGAAAGGTAGAAAATTGTCAATAGGGGTGTTATACCCTAAATTTTTACCCTTAGATGTCATCTAGCTGTTGTGCATCTTAGGATCATCTCTGCATTGTTTGACCTAACCCATATCTTGTAGTTTGTTTCTTTGTGTTCAAATTAGGTTTACATATCACCTGGAGCTCCACAAGTTGTTTTGAAGCAAGTCAAGTCAACAAAAGATCTCCAGTGCAAGAACTTTGGAATTAGGGTTTTGCTCTGAAGAAATCACTCAGAAGTTTGGCTCTATCAAGATTTGTGTGGTTCACTTACCACTTAAGGTCACCTACCTCCAAGAGACATCATTCAACAAGAATCCAAGATCTATGGGTCCTCAACAAGAGAAGTTTGAGCCTCAGCCTCTCTGTACCTCCAAATTAGGGTTTCTGTGACACTTATCAGTCAATGGCTTAGATTTTCATCAAGATGAACTCCCAAACCCTAATTCTTGGTTCTTTTGGTTTAACAACATCCTCAAGAGTCTCCTAAGACCTTTAGATGAGAAAGGAGAAGCAAGTTTACAAGATTTGACCTCAGTGCATTCACAGTCAAAACTAGGGTTTGACTAAAACCCTAATCTTTTGGGATTTTGGTCCAAATGAAGTATTAATGGTTCTAATCATCATATAATGTCTCATGAGGTATACAAAGTATCCATATCAAGTTTCATGAGGTTTCTTGCAAGAGAAGTAGGGTTTTGACCAAGAAAGGTGTCATTTGTGAGATTTTTCCCCTAATAGCACATTTTGAAATGACCATAACTCCTAAACCACATATCCAATTGGAGTGGCTCAAAGCTCATTAGAAAGCTCTTTTCAAGACCTTCAATTTGTTCCATATGACTTTTTGTCTAAAAATGCTTGGTTTTTGAGTTATGAAGCTTGCAAGATATTTTGACCAACACTTAGAAATTTTTCAGCATTTTTCACCGCTCTTTTTCTCAACTTTAACCTCATTTTTCACCCATTTCCATTTGATTCAAGACTTGGGTCCCAAATGAAAGTTGTAGAGCATGATGAGAGCTTTCCAACCATATGTGGAACATCTCAATAGGATAAGCCATTCTCAAGTTATGGATTGTCAAAGAAGGGCACTTGAAATTGTCAAATTTCAATAACTTAGAAATTTTCTAAGTTCATTTTGGCAGCTTAGAGGACACGATTTGCAAGGGATTTTTCTACTAATTCAAGGCATCATTTCAACTACCTTCCAACATCAACATTGTAGTATGATGTATGAACTTTCATTAGAACCAAAGAGCATGAAATTTGAATCACGCAATTGAGAGATATCATGCATGGAATATGGCTATTCGAACTGATTTTGCACCAAGAACACATCAGTTTTGGATTTCAAATTTTATCCTCTCTCTCCAAGTACACATTCTGCAGACCCTCACCACACTTTTCCAACTTCACTTTACCATCAAACCCCTAAAGCACGCTGCCAAATACGTCTCCCTTTTGTACTTTCATGGTAACATTAGCAAGCAAACAAAACCATCCCTTGTGTACATGAGAAAACCATAAGTTACAATCCAAAACATACTACTTTTCTGACCTAGTTGTATCAAAGAAGGAACTTCACTTGGCTCCATAATATAGTGTTCAGAACAGCCACCCTCTTGAGATCTTTTCACAACTTTCTCCTCCAAAACAAACCCTTGGCACATTGGTTATTTACTCTCATTGTCCAGCTGAACTCCCTATAAAAAGGACCCTTCTCCCCTTCACTTCTCACCAACAACAACACAAAAAACACTCTGAAAAATATACATTTGGAGTGCACGAGCTAGTTGCAGAAGAAAAGAGTTCTTAGTTGCTCACTTGGATACCAGGTAAGCATCTCTCAACTTCCTACTATCATGTTTATGGTTTTGGTTCATAACTATCATTTGCTGTTTGTTTATCTATGAATGATCACTATATATGTTTGCACTTACACATTACCACATGTCTCTGTTGAATCCACTTAATAGGTTTACATATCTCTTTTCTTAACAACATGATGTAGTTTAGTTGTTGCTATGAATACCACCATGAATCCATGTTAGGAGTTGTATTGGTTTTGGCTTTGAACACCAAGATAACGACCTTTTGAAATGTTTGATATATGTTAATAGGCTGCTAAGGTGTGTTGTTCTTGTGCATCATTATGTTTGGCTGAGATGTGTGTGTTTGTTATGGATGACGTTAGTGTATTCATGGTTGTAATCTATCACTTGAACACCAGATATGCTCCCTCACAATGCATGTGATTTATGTAACTTTTATGATAGAATACTGCTAGGGTTTGTCTTTTATAATTGAAGGTTAGAAATGAAGTGACCCTCATTATATGTGTGGATGACTTGGATGCATGCCAACCTGTGTGATGCTATCTCTAACTGTTTAAACTTTTAGATATTGTTTGAATGATCATTCAGGTGTGGTTTATTCATAGTATATGTCATTATTTAGTTGCTAGAGTTTATATTGGTCTTGCTTGGAAATTAGTTTGTTTTTTTGCCAGGTTCTCATTTTGAACGATGATTGCTCTTGTTTTCTACTCATCATGTCTTGTTCATACACACAAGTTCAGTTAGATATCATTGGGTTATGTTGGTAAAACTTTTGCTCATAATAACATGTTGAAATACTGTTGGTTTTATGCTTTGCCTCTGCCACGTACATATATTGTTGAGATTGTTGAACTGATAGCTTAAAGATATGCTGGCTGTATGGTGATGTTTTCCAATTCTATTAAATTTTAACTTTTAATGCTTGTCCATGATATCTTGTGAGGGAGGTTGGGAGTTTGAGGTTTATTACATGTTGCTGCCAAGCTTTAAAACAACAATGTGGATTTAGATTTGAACTGATTGTGTTTATCACTTTTTTTCTAAACTAAGTTTCAGATTCGAGACATGGTTTTACCTTGCTTTTTGTTCATGAGTTGGTTGTTATCTTGTCCAGATGAGGGTGTATTAGTGTTCTATGTTTTGAATGCTCCACGATGATATGTTATTTCATGTTGTTTGGTGATATATTAAAGGTTTGAATGGCAGCGAAAAAATTAGTTTTGTTTTGAGGTGATACGATGATTTCATGTTGCTGTTGCATGTTTCATTTATCATGCATGATTCTGATTGGCCATGAATGTTGTTTGTCATGTAGTGCATTTAAATTAACTATTACCAATTGATATCACATACTACTCCGTCCAGTTTCATGTGCGTGTTTTCATTTTAATATTTTTCATGTTTTGTTTTAGTTTATATATTAATGGAAGCGTTTCTTAACCGGATTTACACGCCGTCCCAACGGTCACACACATGCACGTATCCTCGCCTTTCACCTACCATGTATGGGTTCGATCCTTGGATCAACCCTTTTTGCCTTTTTTTATTATTTCGCCTGATGTTTCTTTTTTTCCTCTCCTGGGCCTTGCGCCCTAACTTGCTACTGCCACCCCCCTTTCGCCTGGCCCAATTTCAACCCTTTACTTTTTTAACTAAAACCCATTTAGCTGATACACACCCCCCCGCGTTTTTATTTCAACCTTTTTTATTTCAAAATCTTTTCATTTTTAAAACCTCTTTTATTTTATTTATTTTGCTTAAAATATTTTATATATTTAAAAACTCCAAAAATATTTATTTAATTTTATAGTTTGTTCTTTAATTATTTATTTGATTATCATTAATTAATATGTGTTGTATTTCTAATTGTTAATTGCTATGCTTTTTAATTGTTAATTGATGTGTTAACTTTTAAATTTTAAATTGTCAATTTGCATCTTAATTGGTAATTATTAATCAATTTGTTTTTTAGTTGTTAACCTTTAACTTTAATTATCAATATGTATCTTAATTGTGTGGTTAATTGGTAATTTTAATTTTAATTATCAATGTGTATTTTAAATGTTAGTTTTTAATTAATTATCACTTGTGGATTAATTGATTAACATTTATTTATGAGCATTTTTTGTTGACCTTTTGAGTGTTATTTCACTAATGCTTGTTTAAACCTTGAATTAATCCATCTATGCTTAATTCATTATATATGTGACATTAATATGAATGTCATCCTTAATTAATATCATTCTCTTTGTGAGTATTCTATATGTTTGTCTTCCTTAAGATTGAAACATATTGATATGTCCTTATAATGATCATGTTCATCTTATCCATACTTTATCATGAAACATATTGCCATCCTCATGCTTATGTTGCTTCCATTATATTATCTTATATCAATGTTTTATCTTCTATGCCTTTTATTATTGCTATCTTAAACTGTTTTTCCCCCATTCCAAAGGAAGGTGAATAATGTTGACTCTTAAAGTCATGACCTCCCACCTTAACCTAAGTAACCTCTTAGGAGAAAACTTTATTTCTTGGCCTCATCAGAGCCGTAGAAATCATAACTAGCGTTAGGAGAGAGTTCTTACACTCTTAGTGATATTCATCCTAATGAATTTATCACTTCCCCTACTGACTAAAACACAACATAGGTCCACTTCAACTAGATCTAGAGAGTTCTTAAACTCTACAATGAGCTTGTACTCATTTCCCCTCTGAATATTGACCATAGTCAATAGTTCAGTAGAAGTAGAACTACGCATACTCTGATTCTACTCCCGAGGATACGTAGGCGTAAAGTGCGATGCTTTATCGAGTATACTTAGATAGTAACCTCTAGGGTTTCAGCCTTTAGCATATAACCTTAGCAAACATAAGATAACATTAACAAGAGGCTCCCGTAGAGTACTACGGACGTTTAGGGTGCTAATACCTTCCCTAGGCGTAACCAACCCCCGAACCTTAGATCTTCCCCCTTTAGGTTTTTCTAACGATCTTGAACCTTTCCTTTGGATAAATCAAAGTCGGTTGTAAAAGAAATATGATGCAAGTTAATTAATAGCTTGTTATCCGATTTTCACCGCAACAGAAATGGCGACTTCACTGGGGATGTAAGACCTATTGCTGGTCATTTCCTAAGAAGGTTAAGCCTATCTTGTTTTTATGTTATTCATGTTTGCTTATTTACTTGTATATGCTTATGTATGTCATACTTGATTATATATTTGTATATCTGTTCTTGCTTGACTTTTCCTGTTATATTGGGTTGATATGATATCTATGAGTGAGATAAATCCTATACCCGGATTTTGAGTGCACTTATGATAGGACGATGGTATATTCAAGGAGGCTTTGAGGGAGTCGAATCCTGAAGAGTTGAATTGATAACACCATCACTCAGTTGAGGCCCTCTCGAGAGTCTAGTTATGTTGAACGAATTCGTTCGTGAAAGTGTGCTACTCTCGACCTAGGAGCCCGGGATATTGAGAACCGTAGTTACCAAACCCCACTAAGCCTTTTAGGATGTAGTGCGGAGACCATGATGGAGTCTATTTCTAAATTGGTTGTCACGCGATACTACACTCAGACGAGATCCTCTTGAGAATTTTATCGATTACCAAGTCATCTGGGAAATCCTTAAAATCCGAAAGATGGATTGTCGACTCTGGGAACCTCTTTAGAACCTTGTTCGGCAGGTGAAAACCAGTAGTACATACCTATTGGGATGGGTAGACCATGGCTCCATTCATGAGACCTATGAACTTAGGATTTGTATGTTTTGTTGTGTGTACATATGTTTGTGCTCGTGTGCTTTATGCATCTCTACATTCAAGCATTCCTAGCCCTTTGGTTTCGAAGAACTCAAATACTTGTTTCCTTTTCAAAAGATCAACAGAGCTTGGATTTTAAAAACAAAAACTCTTCAATTTTCCCAAAAAAATTTTTTTGCAACTTGCCTTTGAGTTCCTTGAAACCATTCGGCTTGCATTAGCATCTCATTTGCATTTTTGCATGTGCATGTGCATTCTTCCGCGTCTTATTGTCGTCTTGTTCTCAGCACCCGTCACCCTGATTTTTCGACTCGACAAGGATACCTAGTCTGCATTCAGGACAATGGCAACGATGGAGGAAATTTTGAAGAACCAGGAAAAGCTGAAAGAAGAAGTCAGAATCCTCAAATGCCAGATGAATTGGGTTCTAGAAACTTTGCAAGCTCTAATGGAAAAGGAGAATCACATTCACCCTATCATACCAACATTCAACGATCAAGCTTCCATTTATCAGCCAGTTTCTCAATCACCAATCTATCAACGAGCGCTCAACGCTCCTGCTTATCCACAACAAACTCAAGTTTCTCGTCAAAACGTTCCAGATAAGAGACAGGGTGGTAGGCCTCCGATTCCTTCCATTCCTATGACGTATACAACGTTGTGTCCTTCTTTGGTGCAACAGGGATTAATGACTACAAGGTCATCAGACCCACCTCCTGATCCACTTCCATCTTCCTACAATCCCAATGCTCATTGTGCATTCCATGAAGGTGCACCAGACCATGACTTAGAAGGTTGTTTTGCTTTGAAACATATTGTGAGGGACCTAGTGGAAAGAAATATTTTATCTTTCAATGACTCCCAGTCCAAGAACAATCCTTTGTCATCTCCTGAGGATCTCCCATATCAGCCAGCCTGTGGTCTTGTTCTTGGGCTAGAATGTAATCGCCGTCAGGTGTCTACCAAAAGGGGGTTTCAGACTACAACAGATGATTCTCCTCAAGGTTCTCAAGGCCGAGATAAGAAGAAGTGTGCTGCCAAAAGAGGAAAATTTAACCACCAGCCTATCCCTGTACCATTGAGCAAACTCATCCCACTGCTGATGAAAAACAAACTGGTAACTCCACGACTTCTCACACCTTTCCGGGGAGCTTGGTATGATCCCAACCTAACTTGTGAATTCCGTAAGGGAGCTGAAGGGCATGATTTGGACAATTGCCGAGCTTTAGGATATTTTGTGCAAGAGCTGATCCATGACAAGGAGTTAATCTTCGAAGAAGACCGCCCAAAGACTGAATGCAAATTCCGCACTAGGACCATTGGACATCCCATTGAAGAATGCAAGGAATTTGAAGAGAAGCTGATGAGCTTGCTAAAGAAACTGAAACCTCAGGAAGGTACTTCAGACGCTGGTACCCTCAACTTCTAAAGCAAAAGGTAAAGGACCCGCAAGGCCTCTCAAAGTTCGATACCATAAGGAACAAGTGATTAGTGGTGAAGACTTTTTTCCGTTCGGACCCGAAAACTGAAATCTTTGGTTGGCTGTGCTTTGTACTTCCTTTAATTGTATTGATATTTGCTTATGAGCTTTGTTGTACCTTTAAATTGGCAACGTTAATGAAATATTTATACATCTTTTAGATTAAGTCCATTCGTTTCACTCATTTACTGTTATTTTCAAAATTTTATATCTTTTTCACTCTTTTTTTCAAACTTTTGTTTAAGAAAAGATTAGGGAGGATGATGAAAACCTCATGTTCATAATTGCTATGGTACTTTCAAATTAACCTCGCCGAGGATGTAAGGCATTGTTTCAATACATCCCTTGTTAACCCCTTTCAAGCCTAGAAGTTTCCTTTCTTTGCACAAAAACCTTAAATCTCAACCATGGGGCAGGGTAGTTCTCAGTTTAACTCGGTTATGCATTCAAACATGAGCGTTTCATATGAGACGCCAGTCAATTTTCAAATCAAGTGACTTCCTACTTTTGGAGATTTGAATATATATCTTGAGTTAACTGAGCGTAGGATTTGAACCTTTATCTTTTGTCTCATAAACCATGAACCATACCACATTACAACCCCTAAAAGACCTAATTGAGGTAAGGTTGTTTTGAAAGGCATACTATGGCAAGGTTAAGTAACCTGACTCCTAATAATCTTTGTTACTCGCATGTGTTGGTCACTTCCTTAATGACTAGACCCACCATTGTTTTTGACTATTTAATCATTTCAATGTGCGTTTTTTATCAAAGCTTTGTTTTCAAACTTTGCATTAAATTTTGCCAATTTTTTTTATGAACGATACTTGTTTGCAAAAACAATTCAATATCAAAGGAATCCCAACAAATACAGCCGGCTAGGGGATTCAACTTGATAAAGGAGGCCTAGTCAGGGGCAACCAAGTGGAAAGGATTTGCCAATCTACCGAATCAGGGCCAGAACTCGTCAAGTTCAAAATACTGGGACAAGCCTTCTCTGGGTCAGCTTATGACAAGTATGGACTCCAGTGACCCATCAGCAGGGGCAAGTTTTGTTCCCCAATCGTTTCTACTACAGCTTGAGTGTTACAAATACAGTTGGACAGGGGCAGTTATGCCATTTCCCCTTTAAAAGTTTGAAGATATTAAGGCATCTGGTATGCCAATTCTTCTGTAAAATCCTTTTGATTACCTATCAGAGGCAGTTAAGGTGAGATTCGGTAAATCTCTAAAAGGCCAATCAGTCTGGGGGCATCTCTTCCTCAGTTGTCAACAACCATTCTGAAGAGCAAGTTCAAAGGCTTTGTTGTGTAAACGTCGTTAATCTGGGGCAGTTACGTCGAGATCCCTCCAAGAGTTTGAAGATATTGAAACACCTTGTATGCCAATTCTTCTGTAAAATCCTCTTGTAACCATGTAGCCTGGGGCAGATAAGATTTGAAGATGATCATTATGCCAGTAGGATGCAGAACTACTTTGGTTCTTGTGATATCCTCTGCTAGCTCCCCAATAAGCTGTTACTTCAGAGATCAAGCTCACGATGGTAATACTCATGATGTTTTACCTCAAATGGAATACTCTTTTCACCAGCAAAGTTGTTGATTCTTCTTCAACGCCAGTATTGGTCCAACCTTTTGAGTTTGGCCGGGTATCCTTTGTCGAGACGTTTGTTTCGTCTCCAGCTTCGCTTTCTGCCTGTTTTGTCAGCATAAGCATGGCATAAGCACTCATATGCATAACATTTTAGCATTTCTGCTTCCTTTTCTGGTGTTTACCTGTCTTTGTTCACTTTGGAGGTTATCTCCCCAAGTAACTGGGTTTCACTTCAATAGAAAGTCAACCCTAGGCATAAAGTGCCCATTCTTTTCTGAATTCCCCACAGAGTTTTATCCTCGTGGATGATGGTCGGTTCAGTTATCTTTTCCACATGTGGATAAGATAAATCCTATTTGAGTTCTTTCCTCAATTGGAGTCTTGTTTGACCGTTTCTTTCTAGTTTGTTCCTAGATTGAACTTTGGTCCCTGGCAGGTGTGGTTTTTAACCTATCTTTGAACGTGCATTTATTTTGCACCGTTTCTCGCAAGAAGAATCTCTTACCAGACCCTTATTCAGGACATAATTATTTCTCCAACATTATTGTGATATCATCATATCTTTGAAGCAACAATCTCTTGAAGAAGCTTGGCAGTATCTTATAAGCAGCTTATCTATCTCTGGTACTATTCAACCTCTTTGAAACCGTATTGGGTATTCCCCAGGAAGCTTTATCTTCAATTACGCAACCCCGGTACTAACCTATCATTCTAGATACTTTATTGGAGCCCATTTTTTTGGTTCTCTCTCCAATAAGGTTACTTCTAAAGCGCCAACCGGTCATACTTGAACCTGTTGTTCCATCACTTTAGAGGTTACTTCTAAAGAGCCAACCAGTCATACTTGAACCTGTTGTTCCATCACTTTAGAGGTGTTCTCTAGAATGTCATCTGGTCGTGTTAGACTTGATGATCAATCATTCTAGATACTTTATTGGAGCCCATTTTTTGGTTCTACCTCCAATAAGGTTACTTCTAAAGAGCCAACTGGTCATACTTGAACCTGTTGTTCTATCACTTTAGAGGTTACTTCTAAAGAGCCAACTGGTCATACTTGAACCTGTTGTTCCATCACTTTAGAGGTGTTTCTAGGATGTCATTTAGTCATGTTTTGACTTGATGATCAATCATCCTAGATACTTTATTGGGGCCCATTTCTTGGTTCAATCTCCAATAAGGTTCTTCTTTTTTCCAAAGTACCAACCGGTCATGCTTGAACCTGTTGTTCCATCACTTTGGATATTTTTTCCCAGTGAAGACCGTTTTTCGGTTCAACCTTCATTGTGAATCCTTTCTAGAATGTCATCTAGTTGCGTTTAGCCTTGATGATCAATCATTCTAGATACCTTTATTGGCGCCCATTTCTTGGTTCTATCTCCAATGAGGTTACCTTTCTGGCTCCTACCGGTTCTCCTTCATGAAGTAGATTATTTGAGTACCAGAGTCTATTCTTAACTCATTAACCATGTTCCCATTTAAACCCCAGCTTTTTATGCAAGAGTCCCCAGAGAAGTCAGTTGTTAGACGATAGAATTCTTAGTCACTAGAATTGTTATTGGTCTTTGAATACAATAACTTCGTCATTCTTATCTGATTCTTGGAAGCGGAAAAGTTTAAAGAAAACACAAAGATGAACTAGGTTTTACTCTAGTATTAAGACGTTTTTGGATCAAGTTGGTATAGGAAGGATTAGCAGTACTATATTTTTGGCATGAACCTGCCATCTCCAGTGAAAGAAGATTGCCCCGGTTATCCTTGATGTTTGGGTTTCAAGGTGTTGGCTTATGTTATCCTTTCTTCCTTCCTGTTTTGCGTCGTTCGTGTCGTTTCTAGCATATAGCTAAGCATATGCATCATACCCTAGCATCTTTGCATTCTTTGTGCTCTGCTTTGCTTGTGGTCTTTCGTTGTGCCTGTCTTTATTTCCCCAGTGAAGTAAAGACATTCCCGGTTTGCTTTGTGTCGTGCTTGTTCGGTCTTAACCTTTGCGCGCCAGATTTGAATCTTTAAACCTTTTGCTGTTCCCCAAGAATTTTAACATTAAAGATTTTGTAAAACTGTTCTCGTTTGAATCGTGTCAAACTTGAACTTGGACTTTGTTTGAATCATGTCAAGCATTGTCTTGTGTGTTCTCGTTTGAATCATGTCAAACTTGAACTTGGACTTTGTTTGAATCGTGTCAAGCACTGTCTTCTTGTTTTAAAACCGTTCTTGTTCGAATCGTGTCAGACATTGAACCCTTACCTTGGATTTTCTGAAAATTGCTTTAAGCTAAGCTTCTTGGAACAAATTTCTTCAACCTTATAAGACTCCTATCTGGTGCACAGGGTTTGTCTCTGTCTTCTTGGCTTTTCTTGAAAATCCCATCTTGAACTCTTCGGTATAAGAATCCCCGGGAAGTTTTTGTTTGGTTGTTTGTCTCCTTTGGACTGATCCCTAGTGATCAGGTTTTTCTTTCTGGTTTCGTGCCCAGGAAGAGTGTGGGTTTGTTTTGTCCCCTGTAGTATATCTCCCTGGATCTTTCCCCAGTGGAGATTGTCTTTTGGTTTTTTTCCCTAGTGTTTCTTTGGAGTCTCCCCAGTGAGTCTCTTTTGTTGGTTGGCCCGTATCTCCAGTGAGTTTTTCTTGTGGATACTAGCTTTAGTCTTTCCCCGACGAAGCTTTTCTTGTGTGTTTGCTTCCTGTTGTCCTTGGTGTCTGGTTTGTCTGCATCTTTTCCATTCCTGGCATCATATCATCATTTTAGAAGTTCATGGCATGTCAGCATTCGCATGTCTGTCGCTTGTCCTTAGCATTTGCATTCCATCTAAGGGAAAATTTTTTGGTTTGCTATATTTAAATACCTTTCACCTTGATCTCTCGAGGATTTCTATCCCTCGTGCCATCCGGTAAAGCTATTTAAATAGGGGCAACTGTTGTACCCTAAATTTTTACCCTTAGATGTCATCCAGCTGTTGTGCATCTTAGGATCATCTCTGCATTGTTTGAGCTAACCCATATCTTGTAGTTTGTTTCTTTGTGTTCAAATTAGGTTTACATATCACCTGGAGCTCCACAAGTTATTTTGAAGCAAGTCAAGTCAACAAAAGATCTCCAGTGCAAGAACTTTGGAATTAGGGTTTTGCTCTGAAGAAATCACTGAGAAGTTTGGCTCTATCAAGATTTGTGTGGTTCACTTACCACTTAAGGTCATCTACCTCCAAGAGACATCATTCAACAAGAATCCAAGATCTATGGGTCCTCAACAAGAGAAGTTTGAGCCTCAGCCTCTCTCTACCTCCAAATTAGGGTTTCTGTGACACTTATCAGTAAATGGCTTAGATTTTCATCAAGATGAACTCCCAAACCCTAATTCTTGGTTCTTTTGGTTTAACAACATCCTCAAGAGTCTCCTAAGACCTTTAGATGAGAAAGGAGAAGCAAGTTTACAAGATTTGACCTCAGTGCATTCACAGCAAAACTAGGGTTTGACTGAAACCCTAATCTTTTGGGATTTTGGTCCAAATGAAGTATTAATGGTTCTAATCATCATATAATGTTTCATGAGGTATACAAAGTATCCATATCAAGTTTCATTAGGTTTCTTACAAGAGAAGCAGGGTTTTGACCAAGAAAGGTGTCATTTGTGAGATTTTTCCCCTAATAGCACATTTTGAAATGACCATAACTCCTAAACCACATATCTAATTGGAGTGGCTCAAAGCTCATTGGAAAGCTCTTTTCAAGACCTTCAATTTGTTCCATATGACTTTTTGTCTAAAAATGCTTGGTTTTTGAGTTATGAAGCTTGCAAGATATTTTGACCAACACTTAGAAATTTTTCAGCATTTTTCACCGCTCTTTTTTCTCAACTTTAACCTCATTTTTCACCCATTTCCATTTGATTCAAGACTTGGGTCCCAAATGAAAGTTGTAGAGCATGATGAGAGCTTTCCAACCATATGTGGAACATCTCAATAGGATAAGCCATTCTCAAGTTATGGATTGTCAAAGAAGGGCATTTGAAATTGTCAAATTTCTATAACTTAGAAATTTTCTAAGTTCATTTTGGCAGCTTGGAGGACACGATTTGCAAGGGATTTTTCTACCAATTCAAGGCATCATTTCAACTACCTTCCAACATCAACATTGTAGTATGATGTATGAACTTTCATTAGAACCAAAGAGCATGAAATTTGAATCACGCAATTGAGAGATATCATGCATGGAATATGGCTATTCGAACTGATTTTGCACCAAGAACACATCAGTTTTGGATTTCAAATTTTATCCTCTCTCTCCAAGTACACATTCTGCAGACCCTCACCACATCTTTTCCAACTTCACTTTACCATCAAACCCCTAAAGCACGCTGCCAAATACGTCTCCCTTTTGTACTTTCATGGTAACATTTGCAAGCAAACAAAACCATCCCTTGTGTACATGAGAAAACCATCATTTACAATCTAAAACATACTACTTTTCTGACCTAGTTGCATCAAAGAAGGAACTTCACTTAGCTCCATAATATAGTGTTCAGAACAGCCACCCTCTTGAGATCTTTTCATAACTTTCTCCTCTAAAACAAACCCTTGGCACATTGGTTATTTACTCTCATTGTCCAGCTGAACTCCCTATAAAAAGGACCCTTCTCCCCTTCATTTCTCACCAACAACAACACAAAAAACACTCTGAAAAATATACATTTGGAGTGCACGAGCTAGCTGCAGAAGAAAGGAGTTCTTAGTTGCTCACTTGGATACCAGGTAAGCATCTCTCAACTTCCTACTATCATGTTTATGGTTTTGGTTCATAACTATCATTTGCTGTTTGTTTATCTATGAATGATCACTATATATGTTTGCACTTACACATTACCATATGTCTCTGTTGAATCCACTTAATAGGTTTACATATCTCTTTTCTTAATAGCATGATGTAGTTTAGTTGTTGCTATGAATACCACCATGAATCCATGTTAGGAGTTGTATTGGTTTTGGCTTTGAACACCAAGATAACGACCTTTTGAAATGTTTGATATATGTTAATAGGCTGCTAAGGTGTGGTGTTCTTGTGCATCATTATGTTTGGCTGAGATGTGTGCGTTTGTTATGGATGACGTTAGTGTATTCATGGTTGTAACCTATCACTTGAACACCAGATATGCTCCCTCACAATGCATGTGATTTATGTAACTTTTATGATAGCATACTGCTAGGGTTTGTCTTTTATAATTGAAGGTTAGAAATGAAGTGACACTCATTATATGTGTGGTTGACTTGGATGCATGCCAACCTGTGTGATGCTATCTCTAACTGTTTAAGCTTTTAGATATTGTTTGAATGATCATTCAGATGTGGTTTATTCATAGTATATGTCATTATTTAGTTGCTAGAGTTTATATTGGTCTTGCTTGGAAATTAGTTTGTTTTTTTGCTAGGTTCTCATTTTGAACGATGATTGCTCTTGTTTTCTACTCATCATGTCTTGTTCATACACACAAGTTCAGTTAGATATCATTGGGTTATGTTGGTAAAACTTTTGCTCATAATAACATGTTGAAATACTGTTGGTTTTATGCTTTGCCTCTGCCACGTACATATATTGTTGAGATTGTTGAACTG
This sequence comes from Lathyrus tuberosus, assembly GCA_022829125.1. NCBI lineage: Eukaryota > Viridiplantae > Streptophyta > Magnoliopsida > Fabales > Fabaceae > Lathyrus > Lathyrus tuberosus. Next base: position 138,309 of record JALAZF010000393.1, read on the forward strand.
ATAGCTTAAAGATATGCTGGCTGTATGGTGATGTTTTCCAATTCTATTAAATTTTAACTTTTAATGCTTGTCCATGATATCTTGTGAGGGAGGTTGGGAGTTTGAGGTTTATTACATGTTGCTGCCAAGCTTTAAAACAACAATGTGGATTTAGATTTGAACTGATTGTGTTTATCACTTTTTTTCTAAACTAAGTTTCAGATTCGAGACATGGTTTTACCTTGCTTTTTGTTCATGAGTTGGTTGTTATCTTGTCCAGATGAGGGTGTATTAGTGTTCTATGTTTTGAATGCTCCACGATGATATGTTATTTCATGTTGTTTGGTGATATATTAAAGGTTTGAATGGCAGCGAAAAAATTAGTTTTGTTTTGAGGTGATACGATGATTTCATGTTGCTGTTGCATGTTTCATTTATCATGCATGATTCTGATTGGCCATGAATGTTGTTTGTCATGTAGTGCATTTAAATTAACTATTACCAATTGATATCACATACTACTCCGTCCAGTTTCATGTGCGTGTTTTCATTTTAATATTTTTCATGTTTTGTTTTAGTTTATATATTAATGGAAGCGTTTCTTAACCGGATTTACACGCCGTCCCAACGGTCACACACATGCACGTATCCTCGCCTTTCACCTACCATGTCTGGGTTCGATCCTTGGATCAACCCTTTTTGCCTTTTTTTATTATTTCGCCTGATGTTTCTTTTTTTCCTCTCCTGGGCCTTGCGCCCTAACTTGCTACTGCCACCCCCCTTTCGCCTGGCCCAATTTCAACCCTTTACTTTTTTAACTAAAACCCATTTAGCTGATACACACCCCCCTGCGTTTTTATTTCAACCTTTTTTATTTCAAAATCTTTTCATTTTTAAAACCTCTTTTATTTTATTTATTTTGCTTAAAATATTTTATATATTTAAAAACTCCAAAAATATTTATTTAATTTTATAGTTTGTTCTTTAATTATTTATTTGATTATCATTAATTAATATGTGTTGTATTTCTAATTGTTAATTGCTATGCTTTTTAATTGTTAATTGATGTGTTAACTTTTAAATTTTAAATTGTCAATTTGCATCTTAATTGGTAATTGTTAATCAATTTGTTTTTTAGTTGTTAACCTTTAACTTTAATTATCAATATGTATCTTAATTGTGTGGTTAATTGGTAATTTTAATTTTAATTATCAATGTGTATTTTAAATGTTACTTTTTAATTAATTATCACTTGTGGATTAATTGATTAACATTTATTTATGAGCATTTTTTGTTGACCTTTTGAGTGTTATTTCACTAATGCTTGTTTAAACCTTGAATTAATCCATCTATGCTTAATTCATTATATATGTGACATTAATATGAATGTCATCCTTAATTAATATCATTCTCTTTGTGAGTATTCTATATGTTTGTCTTCCTTAAGATTGAAACATATTGATATGTCCTTATAATGATCATGTTCATCTTATCCATACTTTATCATGAAACATATTGCCATCCTCATGCTTATGTTGCTTCCATTATATTATCTTATATCAATGTTTTATCTTCTATGCCTTTTATTATTGCTATCTTAAACTGTTTTTCCCCAATTCCAAAGGAAGGTGAATAGTGTTGACTCTTAAAGTCATGACCTCCCACCTTAACCTAAGTAACCTCTTAGGAGAAAACTTTATTTCTTAGCCTCATCAGAGCCGTAGAAATCATAACTAGCGTTAGGAGAGAGTTCTTACACTCTTAGTGATATTCATCCTAATGAATTTATCACTTCCCCTACTGACTAAAACACAACATAGGTCCACTTCAACTAGATCTAGAGAGTTCTTAAACTCTACAATGAGCTTGTACTCATTTCCCCTCTGAATATTGACCATAGTCAATAGTTCAGTAGAAGTAGAACTACGCATACTCTGATTCTACTCCCGAGGATACGTAGACGTAAAGTGCGATGCTTTATCGAGTATACTTAGATACTAACCTCTAGGGTTTCGGCCTTTAGCATAGAACCTTAGCAAACATAAGATAACATTAACAAGAGGCTCTCGTAGAGTACTACGGAGGTTTAGGGTGCTAATACCTTCCCTAGGCGTAACCAACCCCCGAACCTTAGATCTTCCCCCTTTAGGTTTTTCTAACGATCTTGAACCTTTCCTTTGGATAAATCAAAGTCGGTTGTAAAAGAAATATGATGCAAGTTAATTAATAGCTTGTTATCCGATTTTCACCGCAACAAGGGGGTATAGTGGTACTGATCAATTTGGTGTTGAATGCATTTTCATTATTGGCTTAATTGCAACTTTGATCCCCCTATTTTTCCTTTTTTTTAAGTTATGATTCTCCTATTTTAAAATATGACATTATAGTCCTTTTTTGAAGTTTTATGTTTGATTTTAGTCCCCCACTCCATTTAAGTGTCATTTTACATGACATGACAGTTGAATTGATGATGTGGCTGACTTAGGTGGAAGAAAACAATTTCCATGTCATTCATAATTATTTTTTAGGTAAATAATATCTAAAATATTAAATTAAAAAATTAAAATAAATTAAAATGAATTAAATTATATTATCAAAAATGTTATATTAAAATTAATTTAATTTGTTTTCTAAATTAAATTAAAAAAAAAATTTGAGTGAAGAATATATTCACTATATTACCACTAATCTAAATCTTAAAAAAAAAAAGTATATTTCAATCGGTGGATCTGGGAAAAAACAAATCTGGGAAAAATAAAGTAAAGTTCACACCGGCAGCAGAGTAAATCGGTGGATCTGTAGCACGGTGGTTGAGTATGGTGTGAATTTGAGGTGGAGATTTGTGGGTTTTTCGAAGACGAAGGTGAAGGACAAAGCAACTCGCGAGGTGGTCGGTTTCGTTTGCAGCGATTTCCTTCTTTTTCTCCTGTTTGCGGTTTTTTGTTTGTTTTTGTTTTGTTGTTATTATTGTTGAAGAAAGAAGTAGATTTGAATCTAGTGTGTTTTTTATTTTTTTTGTTGAACTGATTGTGGTTTTGTTTTTGTTTTGCTTCTTCTGATTTTTACAGTTTTTCCTCTCTTATCAAGGTCTCCCCTTTTTTGATATTGATTGGGTTTACCTTTTTTTATATTGGTTGGGTTTGACAAGTGATTTTGAGTTTTTGTGATTTCTACATGATGAGAAGAATGGAAATGGTGAGATTTGTGATTTGCAAAGGATGAGAAAAACTGATGTTATGAATTCAAATTTATGTGATTTACAGTAATGAATGAGAATAAAGTTGGATTGTGTTTGTTCTCTTCTGTTCTTACTCTTTTCCCAACCCTCTCTCTTGAGTATTAAGTGTCTGATATATCAAATTTCCTGGTGATTCAATTGTAACTCCTTCAAATTTCACTTAGTTTTTCTTAGAGGTTTGTGATTGTTGTTGGTGATTTGGGTGGAGAATGTCTTCACGTTAAAATTTGAGATTAGGAAAATGAAGATATGATCTGGGTGATGAAGATTGTGGAAATTTCTTCACATTAAATAATTTTGATGAAGATCTGGATTTAGGAAAATGAAGAGATGAAGATTGTTTTAAGAAGATTTGATTTTTTATTCAATTTAGGAAACAAATTAAATTAATTTTAATAGAACATATATGATAATTTAATTTAATTTATTATAGTTTATTTTAAATTTTCAATTTAATATTTTTATATATTATTGAAATAAAAAATAATTATGAATGATGTGAAAATTGTTTCTTGCTACCTAAGTCAGCCACGTCATCAGTTCAACTGCCATGTCATGCAAAATGACACTTAAATGGAGTGAGGGACTAAAATCCAACATAAAACTTAAAAAAGGGACTAAACTTTTGGATTTTAAAATAGGGGCATCAAAGCTCAAAAAAAAGGAAAAATAAGGGGATCAAAGTTACAATTAAGCCATCATTATACTTGTTGTCACTCTATAAGGCTCATGTTATCATTCTTAAGGAGATTGTTAGAATCCAAAGTAGCTTTTTGTGGGGAGGTGGTGTTGGTGATAAGAGAGTCCATTAGGTTAGTTGGAAATCGATATGCAAACCGAGAGACAAAGGAGGACTGGGGATAAAGGATATCGCAATTTTCAATAAATCCTTGCTTCTCAAGGGGAAGTGGAGATTTTTAACAGAGTGTCATACCCTAAATTTGTCCTACCTATATATTACTTTCACCTGTATGTCCGTCTACTAATAATTATTAAAACAATCCAATAAAATATGTTGCTTCTGCTTGTTGTCCAAACTCAGGGGATCACAAGGTTGAATTGAATTAAATCAAGGTTCATTCAGAAGTGTGTGTGCAGTGGTGTTTCAGTTCAAGTGGAAGTTTGGTATAATCTTGGTCAGATAAGAATTGGTTTCATAATAAAGACCAGTGTATGCATGATTCAAGAGGTGTGTGTCTGATACTCCATTTAGGGTTTTGGGCCAATTCAAGTCAGTTGTGTGGACCAGGTTGTCAGGTGGTGTCAAGATGTCAGTGTTTCATGATTAAGGATCATCAGAGATCAGGGCATCTTCAATCAGGGTTTTGAACAGTAGAATTCATACTTCAAGGCATGTTCTTTTAATTTCATTATTTCAGGTCCCTAGTGCATTTGAAGATCCAAATTGTTTCATGGTCATTATCTCAGGACTAATGGCGTCAAGGTTAATTTTTGGTTCAAGCCAGGTTGGCCATTTATTCAGAATAATTGAAAGTGTGATTCAATAATGCCAGATTCAATATTATTGCAAATTTGGTCAAAGGCGTTGTTCAACATTATGGAGGTGCAAGGAGTATTATGAGTTTAATATCCATTTATAAAAGTACTCCAAAGGGAATTTGTTACAAGGCCCATGTTAAGCACATTACACAAAAAACCATTACACAAAAATCCACAAAAAAAGAGAAGAACCTTGACATAATAAAGGTTCATAAGCTCATGAATTACAGCATATAAAAAGCCCATTACTACAAGCCCATGTCACAAAAAAATAAAAGTTCATTTACATTAGAAATCAAAAAAGTATATGGAAATACAAAACAAGCCAACATGATTTACAAAGCTCACCAAACCAATAAATAACATGATTCACTATCTATGCAAACAGTCATCACACAATTGTACAAAGGATTTACAACGTTACCCAACATGAAACACACGTAGCAAGCCTTTCCTCCATGCCAAGAACATGCTACGCAACACAAACTCCATGCTACAATTACCAAGCCTTGCCCAATACGCATAGTAGCCATAAAGTGTTGCAAATTGGTCCCACAAAAGTTACAGCTCCACACATAATCACAGAACAAAACCAAACCATGGTACACAATGCAGCAACCCAAAAGCAACATGATACACATCACCTACAAAAACCGTTACGCATAAGCACGCCATACGCAATACTCACAACAGCCAAAAACCATAATTCACAACAGTCACAAAAAGCAAACCATTACCACAAACTAGCAAACAAGAAACCACGCCACAATAACAATATCACACAAAATTGGACCCCACGCATAATCTTGCACAATAGAATACGTACCCAATGCACAAACCATTCCACCATAATTCAGGTCACGCGTCACCCACCAAAACCACAAAACACACAGCAAAACGGTATAGCAACAACAACTTTTCACACAACAAAATTCATCCCATTTCACCCTCCAAACTTCATATATAATCACTCTCAAATCAAGCCTTGATGAGCCAACAAAGTGCTGCCCGGATCTCTCCCCAAACCCTCTTCACCCTCAACCAATATGTGATCTTCATCACTCCAAAACTTTATCCTTCTTCAACCTATTCAACCTCCAAACCGCGCGAACCTTAAAACCTCATAATCAACAACAACCCCTCATTAAAAATCCTTCAAACCAAATCAACCCTTAACCTAACCTAATTGGACAAAGAAAGGTTGAGATGAAGAGAGAAAGTTGAAGAGCAAATCCAAATTAACACACACCTAGAACCTCAAAATCAAACACGAACATAAACAAACATTACCAAGCCGTGCGAGGGAAAAAAAGGATCGAAGCAAGAAGACGGAAGCGAGGGATCGAGAGCGAGAAGGTGTCGTGTTGCCGTTTTGTTCTTCGCTGAGATTTCATTTCGTATCGTTGATTTTTGTGTCTGATGAAGTCGTATTCCTCCTTTTACCTTATTCGTTTGGTTTCTTCTCTATTTCATTTAAAAGAAAATCTGATTGTTGTTTATGTTTTCAAAAAAGCCTATGTTGTTGATGTTGTTTGAAAATTTTACCTCATACCCCTACATTTATCCCTATACCCCTACATTTTATAAAAAATACCAATTTTACCCTTATTTATTTTTAACTAGTTTATTATTGTATTTTTAAAATAATTTTTAAATATTATTTTACGTACTGGAAGACTTTGCAAAAGAGTTCCGGTACACAAAATAAAAGTTAAAAGATGTTTAAAAAAATGACTACCGAAACTCTTTTGTAAAGTCTTCCGGTACACAAAATTTGACTATCGAAACTCTTCTGCAAAGTCTTCCGGTACACAAAAAAGTTTAAAAAATGACTACCGAAACTCTTTTGTAAAGTCTTCCGGTGAACAAAAATTGATTACCGGAACTCTTTTGAAAAGTCTTCCGGTACACAAAAATTGACTACCATAATTCTTATACAAAGTCTTTCAGTGCATAAAAAAAGTTTAAAAGACGACTACCGAAACTCTTTTGTAAAGTCTTCTGGTACACAAAAATTAAATTCTGAAACTCTTTTGCAAAGTCTTCTGGTACACAAAATAAAAGTAAACAAAATTTTAGAAAATGACTACCAGAACTCTTTTTCAAAGTCTTTCGGTACACAAAAATTAACTACCGGAACTCTTTTGCAAAGTCTTCCGGTACACACAAAAAAGTAAAAAAAAATGACTACCGAAACTCTTTTGTAAAGTCTTCCGGTATACTAAAATTGACTACCGAAACTCTTTTGCAAAGTCTTCTGGTACGCAAAATAAAATTTAAAAACTATCTAAAAATAAAATAATAAATTAGTTAAAATTATACAAGGGTAAAATTGGTATTTTTTTTATAAAATGTAGAGGTATAAGCATAAAAAATTGGAGGTGGCATTCACTGCTGATTAGAAAAAGGAAGCTGCGTGGAGTTGTAATGGTTATAAGAGTCTGGGGCTGGACAGATTCATTTTTTGTTTTTTTGCAGGAGTGTTGCGAGACGATTAAGGAGGACATGATCCGTTTTGTCGAGGATTGTTTTCCAACCCAACTCTCACTAAGGCCGCCACATACTGCTTCTTAACCCTTGTTCATAAAATTAATAACCCCCAAAAGTTGGTTAACTATAGACCAATTTGTTTGATGAGCTATTTTCAAAAAATTCTGGCAAAGATCTTGGCTGCTCGGTTGAAGAGGGTTATTAGATCTCTTATCTCTGTCGAACAATCAACATTTGTTGTGGGCAGGAGCCTTTCAGATGGAAAGTTGGTTGTTAACGAGTTGTTGGATCTAGCTAGACTGTCTAATAGGGTGTATTTGGTTTTAAAAATCGATTTCGAAATAGCTTACGACTACGTCAGTTGAGACTAATTGAGGTTCTTATTTTCCAAAATGAATTTCGGGGGAAAGTGGATCAGGTGGATGGAGGCTTTAGTGTTCAAAGGTTCTACGCCGATTCTGATTAATGGTAGTGCTTCATTGGATTTTGAGGTCGGCAAATGGTTGGGACGAGGAGATCCTTTATCTCTCTTCGTTTTTATCTTGGTTATGGAAGGTCTAACTAGATTAACGAAAAAAGCGGTTGATTCGAGTTTGTTCAAAGGTTTCAAGGTGAATGAAGAGGTAAGTTATAACATTGTTCAATTTGCAGAAAATACTCTCTTTATTAGTGATAGTTGTCGGGAGAATCTGTTGTGCATTAAAGCTTTGCTTAGGGGGTTCGAACTGGTATCAAGACTAAGGATTAGCATTTTTAAGAGCAGTATTTGTGGTGTTAACTTGTCATCTGACTATCTAGTTGTTGCTTCTGTTTTCTTGCATTGCGGTGTTGGCAAGCTCCCTTTCAAATTCTTGGAGATTTTAGTGGGGGATAGTCCAAGGAAGGAAATGATGTGGAGGCATGTTATAGACAATTTGAGAAACTGCTTAGCTGGTTGGAAAGGTAGAAAATTGTCAATAGGGGGTATAGTGGTATTGATCAATTTGGTGTTGAATGCATTTTCATTATTGGCTTAATTGCAACTTTGATCCCCCTATTTTTCCTTTTTTTTTTAAGTTATGATTCTCCTATTTTAAAATCTGACATTATAGTCCTTTTTTGAAGTTTTATGTTTGATTTTAGTCCCCCACTTCATTTAAGTGTCATTTTACATGACATGACAGTTCAATTGATGATGTGGCTGACTTAGGTGGAAAAAAACAATTTCCACGTCATTCATAATTATTTTTTAGTTAAATAATATCTAAAAATATTAAATTAAAAAAAAGCATATTTCAATCGGTGGATCTGGGAAAAAACAAATCTGGGAAAAATAAAGTTAAGTTCACACCGGCAGTAGAGTAAATCGGTGGATCTGTAGCACGGTGGTTGAGTATGGTGTGAATTTGAGGTGGAGATTTGTGGGTTTTTCGAAGACGAAGGTGAAGGACAAAGCAACTCGCGAGGTGGTCGGTTTCGTTTGCAGCGATTTCCTTCTTTTTCTCCTGTTTGCGGTTTTTTGTTTGTTTTTGTTTTGTTGTTATTATTGTTGAAGAAAGAAGTAGATTTGAATCTAGTGTGTTTTTGATTTTTTTTGTTGAACTGATTGTGGTTTTGTTTTTGTTTTTCTTCTTCTGATTTTTACAGTTTTTCCTCTCTTATCAAGGTCTCCCCTTTTTTGATATTGATTGGGTTTACCTTTTTTTATATTGGTTGGGTTTGACAAGTGATTTTGAGTTTTTGTGATTTCTACATGATGAGAAGAATGGAAATGGTGAGATTTGTGATTTGCAAAGGATGAGAAAAACTGATGTTATGAATTCAAATTTATGTGATTTACAGTAATGAATGAGAATAAAGTTGGATTGTGTTTGTTCTCTTCTGTTCTTACTCTTTTCCCAACCCTCTCTCTTGAGTATTAGGTGTCTGATATATCAAATTTCCTGGTGATTCAATTGTAACTCCTTCAAATTTCACTTAGTTTTTCTTAGAGGTTTGTGATTGTTGTTGGTGATTTGGGTGGAGAATGTCTTCACGTTAAAATTTGAGATTAGGAAAATGAAGATATGATCTGGGTGATGAAGATTGTGGAAATTTCTTCACATTAAATAATTTTGATGAAGATCTGGATTTAGGAAAATGAAGAGCTGAAGATTTTTTTAAGAATATTTGATTTTTTATTCAATTTAGCAAACAAATTAAATTAATTTTAATAGAACATATATGATAATTTAATTTAATTTATTATAGTTTATTTTAAATTTTAAATTTAATATTTTTATATATTATTTAAAATAAAAAATAATTATGAATGATGTGAAAATTATTTCTTGCTACCTAAGTCAGCCATTATCAGTTCAACTGCCATGTCATGCAAAATGACACTTAAATGGAGTGAGGGACTAAAATCCAACATAAAACTTAAAAAAGGGACTAAACTTTTGGATTTTAAAATAGGGGAATCAAAGCTAAAAAAAGAAAGAAAAATAGGGGGATCAAAGTTACAATTAAGCCATCATTATTCTTGTTGTCACTCTATAAGGCTCATGTTATCATTCTTAAGGAGATTGTTAGAATCCAAAGTAGCTTTTTGTGGGGAAGTGGTGTTGGTGATAAGAGAGTCCATTAGGTTAGTTGGAAATCGATATGCAAACCGAGAGACAAGGGAGGACTGGGGATAAAGGATATCGCAATTTTCAATAAATCCTTGCTTCTCAAGGGGAAGTGGAGATTTTTAACAGAGTGTCATACCCTAAATTTGTCCCACCTATATATTACTTTCATCTGTATGTCCGTCTACTAACAATTATTAAAAAAAATCCAATAAAATATGTTGCTTCTGCTTGTTGTCCAAACTCAGGGGATCACAAGGTTGAATTGAATTAAATCAAGGTTCATTTGAGGTTCATTCAGAAGTGTGTGTGCAGTGGTGTTTCAGTTCAAGTGGAAGTTTGGTATAATCTTGGTCAGATAAGAATTGGTTTCATAATCAAGACCAGGGTATGCATGATTCAAGAGGTGTGTGTTTGATACTTCATTTAGGGTTTTGGGCCAATTCAAGTCAGTTGTGTGGACCAGGTTGTCAGGTGGTGTCAAGATGTCAGTGTTTCATGATTAAGGATCATCAGAGATCAAGGAATCTTTAATCAGGTTTTTGAACAGTAGAATTCATACTTCAAGTCATGTTCTTTTAATTTCATTATTTCAAGTCCCTAGTGCATTTGAAGATCCAAATTGTTTCATGGTCATTATCTCAGGACTAATGGCGTCAAGGTTAATTTTTGGTTCAAGCCAGGTTGGCCATTTATTCAGAATAATTGAAAGTGTGATTCAATAATGCCAGATTCAATATTATTGCAAATTTGGTCAAAGGCGTTGTTCAAGCATTATGTAGGTGCAAGGAGTATTATGAGTTTAATATCCATTTATAAAAGTACTCCAAAGGGAATTTGTAACAAGGCCCATGTTAAGCACATTACACAAAAAAACCATTACACAAAAATCCACAAAAAAAGAGAAGAACCTTGACATAATAAAGGTTCATAAGCTCATGAATTACAGCATATAAAAAGCCCATTACTACAAGCCCATGTCACAAAAAAATAAAAGTTCATTTACATTAGAAATCACAAAAGTATATGGAAATACAAAACAAGCCAACATGATTTACAAAGCTCACCAAACCAATAAATAACATGATTCACTATCTATGCAAACAGTCATCACACAATTGTACAAAGGATTTACAACGTTACCCAACATGAAACACACATAGCAAGCCTTTCCTCCATGCCAAGAACATGCTACGCAACACAAACTCCATGCTACAATTACCAAGCCTTGCCCAATACGCATAGTAGCCATAAAGTGTTGCAAATTGGTCCCACAAAAGTTACAGCTCCACACATAATCACAGAACAAAACCAAACCATGGTACACAATGCAGCAACCCAAAAGCAACATGATACACATCACCTACAAAAACCGTTACGCATAAGCACGCCATACGCAATACTCACAACAACCAAAAACCATAATTCACAACAGTCACAAAAAGCAAACCATTACCACAACCTAACAAACAAGAAACCACGTCACAATAACAATATCACACAAAATTGGACCCCACGCATAAGCTTGCACAATAGAATACGTACCTAATGCATAAACCATTCCACCATAATTCAGGTCACGCGTCACCCACCAAAACAACAAAACACACAGCAAAACGGTATAGCAACAACAACTTTTCACACAACAAAATTCTTCCCATTTCACCCTCCAAACTTCATATATAATCACTTCCCCATTCACTCTCAAATCAAGCCTTGATGAGCCAACAAAGTGCTGCCTGAATCTCTCCCCAAACCCTCTTTACCCTCAACCAATATGTGATCTTCATCACTCCAAAACTTTATCCTTCTTCAACCTATTCGACCTCCAAACCGCGCGAACGTTAAAACCTCATAATCAACAACAACCCCTCATTAAAAATCCTTCATACCAAATCAACCCTTAACCTAACCTAATTGCACAAAGAAAGGTTGAGATGAAGAGAGAAAGTTGAAGAACAAATCCAAATTAACACACACCTAGAACCTCAAAATCAAACACGAACATAAACAAACATTACCAAGCCGTGCGAGGGAAAAAAATGGATCGAAGCAAGAAGACGGAAGCGAGGGATCGAGAGCGAGAAGGTGTCGTGTTGCCGTTTTGTTCTTCGCTGAGATTTCATTTCGTATCGTTGATTTTTGCGTATGATGAAGTCATATTCCTCCTTTTACCTTGTTCGTTTGGTTTCTTCTCTATTTCATTTAAAAGAAAATATGATTGTTGTTTATGTTTTCAACCAAGCCTATGTTGTTGATGTTGTTTGAAAATTTTACCTCATACCCCTACATTTATCCCTATACCCCTACACTTTATAAAAAATAGCAATTTTAGCCTTATATATTTTTAACTAGTTTATTATTGTATTTTTTAAATAATTTTTAAATTTTATATTATGTACCGGAAGACTTTGCAAAAGAGTTCCGGTACACAAAATAAAAGTTAAAAGATGTTTAAAAAAATGACTACCGGAACTCTTTTGTAAAGTCTTCCGGTACACAAAATTTGACTACCGAAACTCTTCTGCAAAGTCTTCCGGTACACAAAAAAGTTTAAAAAATGACTACCGAAACTCTTTTGTAAAGTCTTCCGGTGAAAAAAAATTGATTACCGGAACTCTTTTGAAAAGTCTTCCGGTACACAAAAATTGACTACCATAATTCTTATACAAAGTCTTTCAGTACATAAAAAAAGTTTAAAAAACGACTACCGAAACTCTTTTGTAAAGTCTTCTGGTACACAAAAATTAAATACTGAAACTCTTTTGCAAAGTCTTCCGGTACACAAAATAAAAGTAAAAAAAATTTTAGAAAATGACTACCAGAACTCTTTTTCAAAGTCTTTCGGTACACAAAAATTAACTATCGGAACTCTTTTGCAAAGTCTTCCGGTACACACAAAAAAGTAAAAAAAATGACTACCGAAACTCTTTTGTAAAGTCTTCCGGTACACTAAAATTGACTACCGGAACTCTTTTGCAAAGTCTTCTGGTACGCAAAATAAAATTTAAAAACTATCTAAAAATAAAATAATAAATTAGTTAAAATTATACAAGGGTAAAATTGGTATTTTTTTTATAAAATGTAGAGGTATAAGCATAAAAAATTGGAGGTGGCATTCACTGCTGATTAGAAAAAGGAAGCTGCGCGGAGTTGTAATGGTTATAAGAGTCTGGGGTTGGACAGATTCATTTTTTGTTTTTTTGCAGGAGTGTTGCGAGACGATTAAGGAGGACATGATCCGTTTTGTCGAGGATTGTTTTCCAACCCAACTCTCACTAAGGCTGCCACAAACTGCTTCTTAACCCTTGTTTATAAAATTAATAACCCCCAAAAATTGGTTAACTATAGACCAATTTGTTTGATGAGCTATTTTCAAAAAATTCTGGCAAAGATCTTGGCTGCTCGGTTGAAGAGGGTTATTGGATCTCTTATCTCTGTCGAACAATCAACATTTGTTGCGGGCAGGAGCCTTTCAGATGGAAAGTTGGTTGTTAACGAGTTGTTGGATCTAGCTAGACTGTCTAATAGGGTGTATTTGGTTTTAAAAATCGATTTCGAAATAGCTTACGACTACATCAGTTGAGACTAATTGAGGTTCTTATTTTCCAAAATGAATTTCGGGGGAAAGTGGATCAGGTGGATGGAGGCTTTAGTGTTCAAAGGTTCTACGCCGATTCTGATTAATGGTAGTGCTTCATTGGATTTTAAGGTCGGCAAATGGTTGGGACGAGGAGATCCTTTATCTCTCTTCGTTTTTATCTTGGTTATGGAAGGTCTAACTAGATTGACGAAAAAAGCGGTTGATTCAAGTTTGTTCAAAGGTTTCAAGGTGAATTAAGAGGTAAGTTATAACATTGTTTAATTTGCAGAAAATACTCTCTTTATTAGTGATAGTTGTCGGGAGAATCTGTTGTGCATTAAAGCTTTGCTTAGGGGGTTCGAACTGGTATCAAGACTAAGGATTAACATTTTTAAGAGCAATATTTGTGGTGCTAACTTGTCATCTGACTATCTAGTTGTTGCTTCTGTTTTCCTGCATTGCGGTGTTGGCAAGCTCCCTTTCAAATTCTTGGAGATTTTAGTGGGGGATAGTCCAAGGAAGGAAATGATGTGGAGGCATGTTATAGACAATTTGAGAAACTGCTTAGCTGGTTGGAAAGGTAGAAAATTGTCAATAGGGGGTATAGTGGTACTGATCAATTTGGTGTTGAATGCATTTTCATTATTGGCTTAATTGCAACTTTGATCCCCCTATTTTTCCTTTTTTTTTAAGTTATGATTCTCCTATTTTAAAATCTGACATTATAGTCCTTTTTTGAAGTTTTATGTTTGATTTTAGTCCCCCACTCCATTTAAGTGTCATTTTACATGACATGACAGTTCAATTGATGATGTGGCTGACTTAGGTGGAAAAAAACAATTTCCACGTCATTCATAATTATTTTTTAGTTAAATAATATCTAAAAATATTAAATTAAAAAATTAAAATAAATTAAAATGAATTAAATTATATTATCATAAATGTTATATTAAAATTAATTTAATTTGTTTTCTAAATTAAATTTAAAAAAATTGAGTGAAGAATATATTCACTTTATTACCACTAATCTAAATCTTAAAAAAAAAAGCATATTTCAATCGGTGGATCTGGGAAAAAACAAATTTGGGAAAAATAAAGTAAAGTTCACACCGGCAGTAGAGTAAATCGGTGGATCTGTAGCACGATGGTTGAGTATGGTGTGAATTTGAGGTGGAGATTTGTGGGTTTTTCGAAGACGAAGGTGAAGGACAAAGCAACTCGCGAGGTGGTCGGTTTCGTTTGCAGCGATTTCCTTCTTTTTCTTCTGTTTGCGGTTTTTTGTTTGTTTTTGTTTTGTTGTTATTATTGTTGAAGAAAGAAGTAGATTTGAATCTAGTGTGTTTTTGATTTTTTTTGTTGAACTGATTGTGGTTTTGTTTTTGTTTTTCTTCTTCTGATTTTTACAGTTTTTCCTCTCTTATCAAGGTCTCCCCTTTTTTGATATTGATTGGGTTTACCTTTTTTTTTATATTGGTTGGGTTTGACAAGTGATTTTGAGTTTTTGTGATTTCTACATGATGAGAAGAATGGAAATGGTGAGATTTGTGATTTGCAAAGGATGAGAAAAACTGATGTTATGAATTCAAATTTATGTGATTTATAGTAATGAATGAGAATAAAGTTGGATTGTGTTTGTTCTCTTCTGTTCTTACTCTTTTCCCAACCCTCTCTCTTGAGTATTAGGTGTCTGATATATCAAATTTCCTGGTGATTCAATTGTAACTCCTTCAAATTTCACTTAGTTTTACTTAGAGGTTTGTGATTGTTGTTGGTAATTTGGGTGGAGAATGTCTTCACGTTAAAATTTGAGATTAGGAAAATGAAGATATGATCTGCGTGATGAAGATTGTGGAAATTTCTTCACATTAAATAATTTTGATGAAGATATGGATTTAGGAAAATGAAGAGATGAAGATTTTTTTAAGAAGATTTGATTTTTTATTCAATTTAGGAAACAAATTAAATTAATTTTAATAGAACATATATGATAATTTAATTTATTATAGTTTATTTTAAATTTTAAATTTAATATTTATATATATTATTTAAATAAAAAATAATTATGAATGATGTGAAAATTGTTTCTTGCTACCTAAGTCAGCCACGTCATCAGTTCAACTGCCATGTCATGCAAAATGACACTTAAATGGAGTGAGGGACTAAAATCCAACATAAAAGTTAAAAAAGGGACTAAGCTTTTGGATTTTAAAATAGGGGCATCAAAATTCAAAAAAAGGAAAAATAGGGGGATCAAAGTTACAATTAAGCCATCATTATTCTTGTTGTCACTCTTTAAGGCTCCTATTATCATTCTTAAGGAGATTGTTAGAATCCAAAGTAGCTTTTTGTGGGGAGGTTGGTGATAAGAGAGTCCATTAGGTTAGTTGGAAATCGATATGCAAACCGAGAGAAAAAGGAGGACTAGGGATAAAGGATATCACAATTTTCAATAAATCCTTGCTTCTCAAGGGGAAGTCGAGATTTTTAACAGAGTGGCATACCCTAACTTTGTCCTACCTATATATTACTTTCACCTGTATGTCCGTCTACTAACAATTATTAAAAAAAATGCAATAAAATATGTTGCTTATGCTTTTTGTCCAAACTCAGGGGATCACAAGGTTGAATTGAATTAAATCAAGGTTCATTTGAGGTTCATTCAGAAGTGTGTGTGCAGTGGTGTTTCAGTTCAAGTGGAAGTTTGGTATAATCTTGGTCAGATAAGAATTGGTTTCATAATCAAGACCAGGGTATGTATGATTCAAGAGGTGGGTGTCTGATACTCCATTTAGGGTTTTGGGCCAATTCAAGTCAGTTGTGTGGACCAGGTTGTCAGGTGGTGTCAAGATGTCAGTGTTTCATGATTAAGGATCATCAGAGATCAGGGGATCTTCAATCAGGGTTTTGAACAGTAGAATTCATACTTCAAGGCATGTTCTTTTAATTTCATTATTTCAAGTCCCTAGTGCATTTGAAGATCCAAATTATTTCATGGTCATTATCTCAGGACTAATGGCGTCAAGGTTAATTTTTGGTTCAAGCCAGGTTGGCCATTTATTCAGAATAATTGAAAGTGTGATTCAATAATGCCAGATTCAATATTATTGCAAATTTGGTTAAAGGCATTGTTCAAGCATTATGGAGGTGCAAGGAGTATTATGAGGTTAATATCCATTTATAAAAGTACTCCAAAGGGAATTTGTTACAAGGCCCATGTTAAGCACATTACATAAAAAACCATTACACAAAAATCCACAAAAAAGAGAAGAACCTTGACACAACAGCATAGAAAAAGCCCATTACTACAAGCTCATGTCACAAAAAAATAAAAGTTCATTTACATTAGAAATCACAAAAGTATATGGAAATACAAAACAAGCCAACATGATTTACAAAGCTCACCAAACCAATAAATAACATGATTCAATATCTATGCAAATAGTCATCACACAATTGTACAAAGGATTTACAACGTTACCCAACATGAAACACACGTAGCAAGCCTTTCCTCCTGCCAAGAACATGCTACGCAACGCAAACTCCATGCTACAATTACCAAACCTTGCTCAATACGTATAGTAGCCATAAAGTGTTGCAAATTGGTCCCACAAAAATTACAGCTCCACACATAATCACAGAACAAAACCAAACCATGGTACACAATGCAGCAACCCAAAAGCAACATGATACACATCACCTACAAAAACCGTTACGCATAAGCACGCCATACGCAATACTCACAACAGCCAAAAACCATAATTCACAACAGTCACAAAAAGCAAACCATTACCACAACCTAGCAAACAAGAAACCACGTCACAATAACAATATCACACAAAATTGGACCCCACGCATAATCTTGCACAATAGAATACGTACCCAATGCACAAACCATTCCACCATAATTCAGTTCACGCGTCACCCACCAAAACAACAAAACACACAGCAAAACGGTATAGCAACAATAATTTTTCACACAACAAAATTCTTCCCATTTCACCCTCCAAACTTCATATATAATCACTTCCCCATTCACTCTCAAATCAAGCCTTGATGAGCCAACAAAGTGCTGCCCGAATCTCTCCCCAAACCCTCTTCACCCTCAACCAATATGTGATCTTCATCACTCCAAAACTTTATCCTTCTACAACCTATTTAACCTCCAAACCCCGCGAACCTTAAAACCTCATAATCAACAATAACCCCTCATTAAAAATCCTTCAAACCAAATCAACCTTTAACCTAACCTAATTGCATAAAGAAAGGTTGAGAGGAAGAGAGAAAGTTGAAGAACAAATCCAAATTAACACACGCCTAGAACCTTAAAATCAAACATCAACATAAACAAACATTACCAAGCAGTGCGAGGGCAAAAAATGGATCGAATCAAGAAGACGGAAGCGAAGGATCGAGAGCGAGAAGGTGTCGTGTTGCCGTTTTATTCTTCGCTGAGATTTCATTTCGTATCGTTGATTTTTGCGTCTGATGAAGTGGTATTCCTCCTTTTACCTTGTTCGTTTGGTTTCTTCTCTATTTCATTTAAAAGAAAATCTGATTGTTGTTTATGTTTTCAACCAAGCCTATGTTGTTGATGTTGTTTGAAAATTTTACCTCATACCCCTACATTTATCCCTATACCCCTACATTTTATAAAAAAATACCAATTTTACCCTTATATATTTTTAACTAGTTTATTATTGTATTTTTTAAATAATTTTTAAATTTTATTTTACGTACCGGAAGACTTTGCAAAAGAGTTCCGGTACACAAAATAAAAGTTAAAAGATGTTTAAAAAAATGACTACCAGAACTCTTTTGTAAAGTCTTTCGGTACACAAAATTTGACTACCGAAACTCTTTTGTAAAGTCTTCCGGTACACAAAAAAAGTTTAAAAAATGACTACCGAAACTCTTTTGTAAAGTCTTCCGGTGAACAAAAATTGATTACCGGAACTCTTTTGAAAAGTCTTCCGGTACAGAAAAATTGACTACCATAATTCTTATACAAAGTCTTTCAGTACATAAAAAAAGTTTAAAAAACGACTATCGAAACTCTTTTGTAAAGTCTTCTGGTACACAAAAATTAAATACCGAAACTCTTTTGCAAAGTCTTCCGGTACACAAAATAAAAGTAAAAAAAATTTTAGAAAATGACTACCAGAACTCTTTTTCAAAGTCTTTCGGTACACAAAAATTAACTACCGGAACTCTTTTGCAAAGTCTTCCGGTACACACAAAAAAGTAAAAAAAATGACTACCAAAACTCTTTTGTAAAGTCTTCCGGTACACTAAAATTGACTACCGAAACTCTTTTGCAAAGTCTTCCGGTACGCAAAATAAAATTTAAAAACTATCTAAAAATAAAATAATAAATTATTTAAAATTATACAAGGGTAAAATTGGTATTTTTTATAAAATGTAGAGGTATAAGCATAAATGTAGGGGTATATGGTAAAATTTTCATGTTGTTTATAAACCATGTCTTTATTTTAGGATGATGTGTTTTGTTTTATGAAGACAAAATGACTCTACACACTCCATGATTTTTCAGTACACCTTTTATTTTAAGATTCATGGTTTTTGTTTTAGTGATTTAGACTTTTTATGAGCCCATGAGACTTCATCACTACACCCACACAAATCTGTTGTGCATCCCTTCCTTGATTAATCTTTATTTCTTTTCTTTTTCTTTTTTATTTTCTTTCTAGCTTTTGTTTTATTAATATTTTTTTATTTTAGTTTGGATCTACTATGTTTCTTCATTACTTCATGATTTATTCTCATTTCCATTTTGCTTTGATTTTACTTTCGATTTTATTTCCTTTTCATTTTGGTCGATGAGGTCTTTAAAATCACGAATGTTGACTGATAAAGTTGTTTAACCTTCATTATTTCAAATCTGTAGGGAATGATCTTTTGGATCATTTTCTATACTTTGGGATCGTGATAGGTTACCTTCGATTAATGGATAGAATTTCGTGATTAAGACGAGACCGTTCTCTTTTTCTTTTCGTGTGTCACGATTCTTTGAGACTCATCTACATATTATTCTCTATTGTGTTTTAGCACAAACATCATTATTTACCGGCCTCCCATAGCATGATCTTCCTCATAGATCATGCTACGATTGCTTAATATAGCAATACAGTGGACCCGATTCGAAAAGCGATCACCCGATCAATGACAATTAACGATTGACAACTAACTTTAATTTATGTTCATAATTCTCTTGCTTTATCTTTCTGTCAATATATCACTGTTCTTATATTGTTCATATTATTATTGTTCATATCATCTTGTCATATTATTCATATCTTGTTCATCTTATTCAAAAACACAAAAACATGATAAAACTATCGAAACCTTAAAAGGCTTTTAAGTGGTGGTCTGTGGTTACTATCCTGAGCACTGGAGTTTGGACCTTGTACATAAACCCTAGACAAGGATATTTTTGTCTATACTCTTGCTCTTGCCTAGTTTAGGACACCTTGCACACACACGGCTTCCTCTTGGGCTACCTAACAAATGCCCTCATTTATTTCTCACACTCCCGTGTACTTTACATATACCCCGCTCCTTTTTGATGTAGGCTCTTTACTTTTCTTGCTCTTCTTTGATTGTAATTTTGTTTACTAGGAGCACCCTCAGGGAATAGGATAGACTAAAACATTTTCAAACTAATTCTCGATTCGATGTCGAGCCCCTTTTCGAAACACCCTTGTAAGTCGATTGCTTTTTAGCATCGCCATCAACCTAATTCACACACTTGCATCTTTTCTTTGATTATGGTTTCGTTACTAGGAGAACCCTTAGGGACCAGGATTGATCCAAACCCTTTCGCAAACCCTTTATCCAACGTCAAGTGGCATTTTCTTTAAACTTGTAAGTCGAGTTCCTTTTGCCTCGCCATCAACCTCTTTTCACAACCCATATGCTTTTCTTAAAATCCGAACAAACCCTTGATCGAACATCAAGTGGATTTTCTGAATCAAACTTCTAACCTGATAAGATTCAAATTTTTTTATAATTACTTAAACGAATAAGGGGTATAGAGCCTTCTATATCTCTTCCCGAGTGTTTGGGATACGAGGAGCCTTCGTCGGTTGTTCTAAGCACTCGTCGTTCGTTAAAACACTTAATCCACAACTCAAACATTTGTTAAAAGAACATTGTTTAGTCCCTTCTTCCGTGCATATAAACTAGTGCTTCAAACTCCCCTAGTGAGCAGACAAGTCAACGTTTAGCAGTTAGAATGCGACCTAAACACTCATTTGCTTAAAAAACAATCAACCAGTTGTAGTTCCACGAATTACGAACCCTCTAATTCTTCATTCTCGTCCAAACCTTGGTGAGTTACCTTTTGTTTTTTCCACTTTTTCGCTTTCTACCTTATTCCTTTTCTTTTTCCTATCCAAACCTTTTCCCATACTCCGAAGTACGAATGCTCTAATTTCTCATTTCACAATGAGAATAGGTAGGAAAAAGGGCCCCAATCCTTGGTGAACACCCAAATAATAAAACCACCCATTTCCCCTTGGCAACCGAAGCTCTTTTCTTAAAACTTTTCACATTACCTTCTTAGAAGAAAACAAATAACATTAGCTAACATTCATCACAAATCGAACTAAGAGGTTCTCGTTGAGTACAACGGACGTGAGGGGTGTTAATACCTTCTTTTTATGTAATTGACTCCCGAACTCAGAATGTGGTTGCGATCATCATGTTCTTATCTCTTAAAGGTTTTCTCGATATTTTCCTATTCCTTCATTGGAATGAATAAAGTTTGGTGGCGACTCTGTTCAAACCATTTTTCTGTGTCCCATCGTGAAGGTTGTATCATTTTTCGAGGTGCGACAACTGGTGACTCTGCTGGGGACCATACATTGCTTCATGCAAGAGAGAGTCAAGCCTAACTTAGGCCGAATTGTGATGATTGTTTCTTTCGCTTATTTGTTTTCTTCTTGTTTGTTTATTTGTTTACTTACCTATCCTTATTATCTGTGTTACTATTGCTTATTGTGACACTGTTGGGCTTATCTGATTATGGGTGCTTTGTGAGATAGGCTCTCTACCCGAGTCTGGGGAAAACCCTAGGATTAAGATGGTGGTAGTATAGTAGAGACTTGCGAGGAGCCTTCCTCATGTGGATGATACGAAAACCCCGCTTAGAGTGGATTCTCTTGGAGATGTTATGGTCTGACGAGCCTTCGTCGAGGCGATAATGTTTTCAAGTTGGATCAATGACTCTAAGAACCTTTAACCCATTCAATCCATGGTGGTTGATAGTGTTAACTCATAAGGGTCGCTCTTTGTTGGGTTAATACGAAAGCCCCAATCAGATGAGATCCCTTGAACTTATTACTATCCTAAGAGTAATATTTTCAACTTCGATCTATGACTCTCATATACCTTTTTAGAACCCTTGTGTCAATGGTTATGTAGTGGAAGCCTAAAAGGAGCCTTCCTCGTTGGAAAGATACAAAAACCTTACCTAGAAGAGATCTTTTCAAGGATATTATCGTCTGATCAGCCTTCGTTATGGCCATAATGTTTGTGAAAAATATCCATGACCCTAGGCACCTACCCGTTTTAAAACTTACCTGTGGGGGTTCCTCTGATCAGAAACTTTGGTTATTTACCTGTTACCTTGACCAACCTCAGAATTGATTGAACCTGTGGTCCTAGAATCTTGAATCTTGCATTACATCCATACATGTCATGACATTGCATTGCATCAATTATGCATCTTGCATTTCGTTTCAAAAGCAGAAAATTATTTCACCTTCATTCATCTCCAATAACTCAAGTTGATTCCTTGACAACAGTACTCAACTCGAGCCAACACTAGACGAATGATGGATCAGATTCAACAAGAGCAAGCCGCCTTCAGAGAGGAGTTGGACTTTATCAAGGGCAAGATTGACCAGATTCTCAATGTCATAACTATTATGACCAGAAAGGAAGATGAACTGCGTGATGCCGCTGCCACAAACTACAATGTTCCTATACAAGGATCTACCTCAAAGCTTTCAGTTCCTGTTCCCAATTCCATCATCTATGGAATACCTCTGAACTTCACTCCTGCAGTTGAAGGAGCCACTACTCAACCAATACCAACATCTGGGATCACTGTTGGAGCATTCCCGCAAGCCCAACTTGCTGTTACTCAGATTCCCATTCCTCATGCTGAAGAAGATCAACAAGATGGGTATGAGATACAAAACTATCATACTGCTATTCTGATTGCCAATCTTGCTAATGCTCAGGGTTCTGAAGCCATCAAGATGTACCTTGATTTAGCTAAAAAGCTCTGAGTAATGGAAGGGCCTAACTCAACTTCCTTGAATGCCTTGGAAATGTGCTTGGTGCCTGATGTTGTGATTCCACGCAAGTTCAAGGTGCCAGAATTCCCGAAATATAAGGGTCTTAGTTATCCCAACATTCATCTGAAGATGTACTGCCGAAAGATGGCTACCTATGCTAGAGATGAAAAGCTCTTGATTCATTGCGTCCAAGACAGCTTGTCTGGAGCATCTCTCGAATGGTACATGCAACTTGAGCGTAGCAGTGTACGTACTTGGGCTAAGTTAGCTGAAGCTTTTGCCAAGCAATACAAATATAACACTGACCTTGCTCCGAATCGTACTCAACTTCAGAGTATGGCTCAAAAGGACAACGAATCCTTTAAGGAGTACGCACAGCGCTGGGGGGAGTTAGCTGCAAGAGTGCATCCATCGCTGGTTAACCGTGAATTGATTAACATCTTCATGGGTACTTTGCAAGGCCAATACTATGAAAACCTGATCAGCAGTGTGTCTTTTGGATTCTCTGACATGGTGATTATTGGTGAGAGAATTGAAGAGGGCCTGAAGAGCGGAATGATCCAGGGAGGATCTAGCAGCCAGACTGGACAAAGAAGCATTTTAATGGATTCAAGAAAAAAAGGGCGAAATAAAATGCCATCTCTACTCAAAGATGACAAGCATAACAGAGAGCACCTGCTATGATGCCTGCTTAAATTCCTTACTTATAGTATCCATATGTTGCAGCTGCGCAATATGCTTCAATGCCTTATCAACTAGCTGTTCAAGCTCCAATCCCTACTCAGATACCTCTGTAACATGCTCCTCATCACTGAGCTCCACCTTAACATGCCCCACAACAGCGTCAACCTAATCAGCAAAGGATGAGGAGGCCAGAAAGAAGCTTTGATCATCTACCTGTGTCATATGCTCATGTCTTTTTCTCATCTGCTAAAGGATGGGTTGATTACCCCAAGGGACCAAGCTCCGCTAACTGTCATTTCTCTGGACTATGATGTTAATGCTCATTGCGAGTATCATAAGGGTGCCCTAGGGCACACGATTCAGAACTGCAGAGCCTTCAAGCACAAGTTTCAAGACCTGATTGAGTCAAAGGATCTCATGTTCACTCCAAAGACTCCAAATGTCACAACCAATCTCATGCCGCCACCAAGCTAGTTCAAGCATCGAGTCAAGAAAGGAAGTTCATTTCCCCAAAGAAGGCTATTATCTTGCCATCCCATCATTTGCATTCTTGTATGTTGTTCTTGTTTGTCTTAAGTATTGTTTGCTTTAAACACTGTCATTTGTATTTGGTTTTATTAATGACATGATTATACATGTTCTGAACTAAATATGTCGTATTCACTCATTTTTCCATTTACTGCAAAGCACAAACACATACTTCTCCACTTCACTTATTTATCAAAACTGTTGTTTTAGCAAAGATTTCAGGGAGGATGACGAAAATGAAATACCCATAAATGCAAACTGTATGCTTTTGGATAAGATTCTTTCGGTGATGTACATGCATTGTTTCATTCCCCAAACACTGGAGAGACAAGGAGTTAATCCCAAGTTAACCACTTCGAGCCTAGAAGTAGGAGTTTCTTTCGGATTTCTAAACCATTACACTTAACCTGGGGCATGGGTAGAGTTCAGTTAACCGGATTATGCACTCAAATCACAAAGCAAAATCCAAAAGTCATGACGGTTGTTATTTAATAACCAATGACTTGGTAGTCACTATCTTTCAACAAAATAAAAAAAAAATCGAATAAAATAAAAAGCCTGCTAAGTCGAACACCTCAAAGTCGACTTAGGAAAAAACCAAGGCTATCCTGATGGACTTGAAAAGCAAAATCAATCCATGCAAAAGTTAGGGATCAAAAGAAAAATCAAAAGAGGTCCTCAAATCCTCAGCCAAAAAAAAGATCCAGTGACCACCACGTCAGATTTAAAGGGTCACTGACATCCATCAAAAGAAAAATAAGGTGACTGCCATTTCGAGTAAACCTTGCATCTTAACCTTTACACCGTCAACCGTTTTGAAAGGCAAACATGTGTAGAATTAACTGAATGTAGGATTGGAAATCATCACGAAGAAAGGGTGGGTACAAACCAAGTTTTAAGCCTGATATTCTTTGTTTCATAAACCGTGAACCAAACCACATTAACCCCCTCAAAAGACCTAATTGAGGCGAGGTTATTCTGAAATTATACTATTACAAGGTTGCATAAACTGACTCCCCATAGATTTGCTAATCTTCAGCATTGGTGTCATTTTTCTTGCTATATCTTTCATACACTAGCTAAATCAGCACAACGTCTGGACTAATGGTCCATTCGTCTCACAATATCACAACACTCTAATAAATGACTTTTTTAAAAATTGCATAACCATTGCATTAATATTACAATTTGTGAATGAGCAATTCTAACTGCAAATCAGTGCTTGACATCATGGAAATTCCAATAAGGGGAAATCGAAGAGGAACTTGAACTCTCAGTGGTGACGACCCGAATCAAGATTGCCTCAAAACCCTGAATCTGAGGCAAATCCTTCAAAAGCTCAATCAGGGGCAAGTTATCTCAAGAGCACATCAAAGCTCAGCTTTCAAAGATCAGACTATTTCAGAATTGGTCAATTAGGGGCAGACCATTACCATATTTAGACTAGGGAAAGACTAATTGCGGAGGGCTGATCCTCTCTATACCCTCAAGTTGGACAAGCAGATCTTTCCAGATGCTAGCAATCATCAAGTGCAGAGAAAAAGCACAATCTTTGTGAGTTGATCACGTCGCTACACTCATTTTCAGAATATCCTGATCATCATGTATAAGAGTTGTGGTTCTCTCAGGGGCAAACACATGACTTATCGTCAAGTGATTAAACTTGGGGCATCGAGAGCATCTTTGTCTGCTTCGATCATGGCATCTTCAAAGATCTAGTGTCGAGGAAATCAAACCCTCCCACCACCCAAAGTCCAATCCATATTGGCAACTACCAAAAGTCCACCATGTTGGGACCCTTGTAAAACATATCCAATCACCTGTCTATATTCAAACATACATCATGAACATCATACATCATATACATCATGTGCATCATATACATACATAAACCAAAAGCGCATACTTCCCCAGCACTTGCATCTCAGCACGTCAGCATTTTCATTGCATTTCCATTCGATATGGAATATCATTACAAAACCAAACATTCATACATGCATAAGTCAAGATCCAGGATCAATCTCGAGATTCCAAGACGATCTTTGGCCCATCCAGAGGCATCTTCTTCAAGTCAGCGGGCGTACCCATTGGAGTTGTTTCAACCTTTCGTATAAGAAATTGTGATCCCCAAGCGAGTCAGTGGGCGTTCCCCATTGAGTTGTTTCTCTCAACCTTTTGTTGATGAAGTCGTGATCCCCAAGCGAGCCAGTAGCATTTCTCCGATTCAGTGGGCGTTCCTCATTGATATGGTTCTCCTGAACCTTGGGTTGACGAAGTTGCTATCCTTAGACCAGTCAGTGGTTTTTCGCTGAAAAAATATCTACCTTCCTCTTGGGCGTTCCCTAGTGAGTTAGTTCCTTTCAATATTTTGTTAATAAGGATGGTGTTCCTCAGTGACTTCTTTGCTTCAACCTTTTGTAGATGTCTCCAAATAAGTCTTACTCATCATACATCCAGGAAACTTGACCTTTTGTCAATAATCTTACTATCACCCTTTTGGTGGAAGTCATTCGTGTTGATTCAATCTAACCTTCACCCTTTTGGTGTTGGTGATTCTCAAATTTGGGAAGTTTCTATCATCCTTTTGGTGGTAGCGATTTGTGTTGTTTGATCTCACCTTCATCCTTTTGGTGTCGGCGATCCGTGAAGTTTTAGTCTGTGTATCATCCTTTTGGTGAATGACAACCTCTGATATCGTTATGTACTTACTATTATCCTTTTGGTAATAGCAAGTCTTGTTGACCTCACTTTCATCCTTTTGGTGAAGGGTCATTAGGGTTGTGTACTATCATCCTTTTGGTGATAGGTCTGTCATCCTTTTAGTGTCGGGGACTTTTGTGTGCGTATTCTCTATTATCCTTTTTGGTGATAGATTCGTCATCCTTTTGGTACCGGAGTCTTGTGTGTTCTCTATCATCCTTTTGGTGATAGATCTGTCATCCTTTTGGTGTCGGAGTTGTGTGTGTTCTCTATCATCCTTTTGGTGATAGATCTGTCATCCTTTTGATATCGGAGTCGTGTGTGTTTACTATCATCCTTTTAATGATATGTCTGTCATCCTTTTGGTGTCAGAAATCTAGGCGTGTATTTACTATCATACTTTTGGTGATATATCCGTCATCCTTTTGGTGTTAGAGTCATGTGTGT
Organism: Lathyrus tuberosus; assembly: GCA_022829125.1. Lineage (NCBI taxonomy): Eukaryota > Viridiplantae > Streptophyta > Magnoliopsida > Fabales > Fabaceae > Lathyrus > Lathyrus tuberosus. The sequence continues at coordinate 165,372 of JALAZF010000393.1, forward strand.
CCTCTATCATCCTTTTGGTGAAAGTTATGTCATCCTTTTGGTGTCAGAATCCTATGCATGTGTTCTCTATCATTCTTTTAGTGGTAGATCCGTCATCCTTTTGGTGTCAAAAATTCGTGGATCTTTGGTCTATGTATCATCCTTTTGGTGAATGACAACCTCTGGTATCATTGTGTGCTTACTATTATCCTTTTGGTAGTAGTAAGTTGTGACCTCACTTTCATACTTTTGGTGAAGGGTCATTAAGTTGTGTGTGTTCACTATCATCCTTTTGGTGATAGATCCATAATCCTTTTGGTGTCGGAAATTCGTGGATCTTTGGTTTGTGTATCATCCTTTTGGTGAATGACAACATCTGATACCATTATGTACTTACTATTATCCTTTTGGTAATAGCAAGTTTTGACCTCACTTTCATCCTTTTGGTGAAGGGTCATTGTGTGTACTTACTGTTATCCTTTTGGTAATAGCAAGTCGAGTAGTGTGAGTTCACTATCATCCTTTTGGCGATAGGTCTATCATCCTTTTGGTGTCAAAACTTTCTGTTATCATCCATTTGGTGATAACGACCTTTGCAAGTTATTAAGTGTCCACTCGAGGGTCGACATTGATCTGGTATTCCACTTCCCAAGTTTTTCTTTCTTTTCAGACAAATTTGGAGTCTGTTTCATATCGAATGAACTTCTACCTTGAAAGAATGAACATCGCGGCAGTATCTTACTAGGTTTAAGCCAATTAGATAGGGGCATCTGTCATACCCAAAATTTGTCCTACCTGTATATTACTTTCATCTATATGTCTGTTTACTAACCATTATTAAAAAAACCCAAAAAATATGTTGCTTCTGCTTGTTGTCCAAACTCAGGGGATCGCAAGGTTGAATTGAATTAAATCAAGGTTCATTTGAGATTTATTCACAAGTGTGTGTGCAGTGGTGTCTCAGTTCAAGCGGAAGTTTGGTATAATCTTGGTCAGATAAGAATTGGTTTCATAATCAAGACCAGGGTATGCATGATTCAAGAGGTGTCTGTCTGATACTCAATTTAGGGTTTTTGGTCCAATTCAAGTCAGTTGTGTGGACCAGGTCATCAGGTAGCGTCAAGATGTCAGTGTTTCATGATTAAGGATCATCAGAGATCAGGGCATTTTCAATCAGGGTTTTGAACACTACAATTGATACTTCAAGTCATGTTCTTCTGATTTCATTATTTCAAGTCCCTAGTGCATTTGAAGATCCATATTGTTTCATGGTTATTATCTCAGGACTAATGGATTCAAGGTTAATTTTTGGTTTAAGCCAAGCTGGCCATTTATTCAGAATAATTGAAAGTGTGATTTAATAATTCCAGATTCAATATTATTGCAAATTTGGTCAAAGGCGTTGTTCAAGAGTTATGGAGGTGCGAGGAGTATTATGAGTTCAATATCTATTTATAAAAGTACTCCAAATGGAATTTGTTACAAGGCCCATGTTAAGCACATTACACAAAAAACCATTACCTAAAAATCCACAAAAAAAAGAGAAAACCCTTGACACAATAAAGGTTCATAAGCTCATGAATTACAACATAGAAGAATCCCATTGCTACAAGCCCATGTCACAAAAAACTAAAAGTTCATTTACATTAGAAATTACAAAAGTTATGGAAATACAAAATAAGCCAACATGATTTACAAAGCTCACCAAACCAATACACAACATGATTCACTACCTACACAAACAACCATCACACAATTGTACAAAGGAATCACAATGTTACACAACATGAAACACGCGTAGCAAGCCTTTCCTCCATGCCAGGAACATGCTACACAACACAAACTCCATGCTATAATTACCAAGCCTTGCCCAATATGCATAGTAGCCATAAAGTATTGCAAATTGGTCACACAAAAGTTACAGCTCCACACATAATCACAGATCAAAACCAAACCATGGTACACAATGAAGTATCCCAAAAGCAACATGATACACATCACCTATAAAAACTGTTACGCATAAGCATGCCATACGCAATACACACAACATTCAAAAACCATAATTGACAATAGTCACAAAATCCAAACCATTACCACAGCTTTGAAAACAAGGAACCACGTCACAATAAAAATTTCACACAAAATCAGACCCCACGCATAACCTTGCACAATAGAATACGTACCCTATGCACAAACCATTCCACCACAATGCAGGTCATGCGTCACCCACCAAAACAACAAAACGCATAACAAAACGGTATATCAACAACAACTTTTCACACAACAAAATTCTTCCCATTTCACCCTCTAAACTTCCTATATAAACACTTCCCCGTTCACTCTCAAATCAAGCCTTGATGAGCCAACAAAGTGTTGCCCGAGTCTCTCCCTAAACCCTCTTCACCCTCAACAACTATGTGATCTTCATCACTCAAAAACTTAATCTTTCTTCAACCTATCCAACCTCCAAACCACGCGAACCTTAAAACCTCATAATTAACAACAACCCCTCATCAAAAATCCTTCAAACCAAATCAACCCTTAACCTAACCTAATTGCAAAGTGAAAGGCTGAGATGAAGAAAGAAAGTTGAAGAAAAAATCCAAATTAACATAAACCTTGAACCTCATATTGCAGTGCGAATCGGATATCAAGCTATTAATTAACTTGAATCACACATCCTTGAATTCACCACCGAGCTTTGATTTATCCAAAATAAAGGGTAAAGATCGAAGAAAACCCTAATTGCGCTATGTGAAGACATAACTAAGAGACCGGGAATCGGGGGTTGGTTATACTAAGGGAAGGTATTAACACCCTAAGTATCGGTAGTACTCTACAGGAACCTCTTGTTTGTATTTGTTTTATGTTATGTTTGCTTGCTAAAGGAACTGCTAAGGGTAAGGTAAAGACCAAAGTGCTAAAGGTAAAGACCTAAGCATGGTGTGGTGCAGACACAATGGTCCATGGCTTTATTTTTTGTATGTCAACTACAAAGTACAAGGTACATGGTACTTGGATGGCTTTTCTCACGTGCTTTAGGGCAAAAGGTATTGGAAACTGATGGAAAAGAAAGTCAGTACAATGTACTTGGTGGTATGGTTCAGCATGGTTCAAGTGGAAGGCATGGTTTAGTATGAAACAACAATGTCATGGACCTCTCTTGATCACATGATATCTTCCTAAACAAGGAGCCAAATGAAACAATTCTTATCCCTTTTGTAAGATGGCATGTATTAGCATGACTTTGATGTTGGTGACAAGTAAAGATAGTGCTTAGAAACATATGAAAGATCATGGCAATGTTTGGTGCTCATAAATAACTAAATCCTGAACATTGTAACATACTCCCTTTAATGCACAATATCTTGGTGACCATTAATCCAACTTGTGAGATTTTTGGTTCTATGTAAAGTAGGCATTTGATAGAGCAACTTTCACGTGGAAAACAACTTGAGATAAAGCTTGTATCATTGAGAAAAAATGCCATGAAGTCATGCACATCATGGTGTCCAAAAGACAGAAAAATTTCTAAGGTATGAAACTTTTCCAATTTAAAACATCAAACTTTGAAGTAACATATCTTGAGATTGAATCATCCAAATGAGGAGTTCTACACATGCTTGGAAAGCTTGAAGAACAAGGAACAACTTTCATGTCCAAAGATTTTGGATTTGAATCTTGGAACAATGTGAAAAATGGCCATGAAGTTGTATCCAAAATTAGGGCAAAATGATCAAATTTTCACTAAGTCATAAAGGTATCTTATCCTCAAAGTCTCATAACTTAAAAATCAATCCTTTTTTGAAGAAAGTTCCTCTTATACACTTTGGAGTTCATGGTGAGAGCTTCCATTTAAGCTTTGAGTCACTCAATTTGGATGTGTGGTTTAGTGTTATGACCTTCCCAAGTTTGCATAAGGAAAGAACTTTTCACACTTAGAAAAAATCCAAGGACCAAACATTGCCCTCTTTGCAAGAAACCTCTCAAATATCAACTTGTCATGCCCTAACTCAACAATTAAGCATGTCTTGATGGAATATAGCTTGAACACTTCATTTTGGATCAAAATCTAGAAAGTCAAATGTTTTACTTTTCAATCAAAACCCTAATTTTCTTCAGGAATTCAACTGGATGATCTCCGATGATCTTGCTTTCACAATATCTTCAAGTGCCAATAGATGACCTCTAAGGATGTTTATGAACACATGGAATCATGTCCAAAGGCTTGGGATCACATCTTGATCTAGATCAAAAGGCAATGGTTGACTTCTCCTATCAAAACCCTAATCTGAGGCATGATGAACTTGTGGCTCATAGTATTTGTGATGGGAGCCAAATACACTTGATTTCTTGTTGAACAAGACCTCTTGGATGTATGTAAGCTCAATTAGCTGATGAACCAATCAAGACATGGACTAATCACAACAAGGTTCTTCAATGATACTTCAGGTTAAAACCCTAATTCCACAATTCTTGATCAGATGGTCTCTCCTTGATTTCTCTTGACCCAAACTCATGAGATCATGGCATATGATGTGAGAACTTCATGATGAGCCTCCAAGACCAAATGGTTGAACCTTGGAGCCTCAGTTAACTTTCTTGGATAGATGACTTCACATACCAATCTCAATCAGACTGGTGAACACTTGTGATGGTTGTATGGAGCCAAGAGATGTCTTAAGAGACCTTGAAACATGTGAGTGCTTGGCTTATTGACTTTGCCCTCTTTATGTGCCAACCCTAGTTTTCACATAAAAGAACAAACTAGCAAGATATGGTGGTTAGTTAACAATGCATAGATGATTGAACCCTAAATGTAGGTGCAAAATGTTAGGACATCTAAGGGGTAAAATTTGGGGTATAACAGTTGCCCCTATTTTAAATAGCTTTACCGGATGGCACGAGGAATGGAAATCCTCGGGACATCAAGGTGAAATATATTTAAATATAGCAAACCGAAATTTTTTTCCCTTAGATGGAATGCATATGCTAAGGACAAGCAACAGACATGCAAGTGCTGACATGCCATGAACTTCTAGTATGATGATATGATGCCATGATAATGCAAAGATGCAGACAAGGTAGGACACCTAAGGTCAAAGAGCAAACATCCACAGGTGAGCCTCACCGAGGAGAAACAAAGGTTTAGTATCCACAAGTAAGACTCGTTGAGGATGCAGGTTAGCAACCAACAAAAGAGACTCACTAGGGAGACCCTAGGAAAGCACTAGGGATGAGAAAAATAAGAAGGGAAACCCTACAGATCCTTACTGGAGATGGAAGTCAAGGAGGTATTCTCCACTGGGAAAAGATCCAGGGAGATGGACGACAGGTTCACATGTGACCGGACGACACTAGGGAAATAAAAACACACTCTTTACTGGGCATGAAACCAGAAAGAAGACATGATCTCCACTGGGGATCAATTTGAAACAAGAGGATAAACACCCAACAAAATATTTTTCGGGGATTTCTGACACTGAAGAGTTCAAACGGGATCTTCAAGAAAAGCCAGAAAAGATAGAGACAAACACAAACTCTGCGTGCGCCATATGGTGATCGTCACAAGGACTTTCAAAGGGATATCGATAACGACTAAACCTCTGCTGGGAATAAGATTAAAGTGCCAACAATGATTGGACTCAGAAATTACACGCCAGTAAACACTGGACTCACAGTATCAATATTTGAAATGACGCCAGTAAACACCAATTTGAGTTGGCCTACCAGTAAACTCTGGACTTAGACACCAATTTGAGTTGGTCTGCCAATAAACACCAGACTTAGATACCAATTTGAGTTGGTCTGCCAATAAACACTGGACTTGGATACCAATTTGAGTTGGCCAGGATACCAATTTGAGTTGGCTTAGATACCAATATGACTTAGCCTATAGATACCAATATGAGTTGGCTTAAATATAAATATGAGTTGGCTTGGATACTAATTTGAGTTGGATTTTAGGTTCATATCTGACATGAGTTTAGGTTCATATCTGACCTGACTTTCAAACAATGCCAGTAATTACTGGACTTTAGGTTCATATCTGACCTAAGTTTAGGTTCATATCTGACCTGACTTTCAAACAATGCCAGCAATTACTGAACTTAGATACCAATTTGAGTTGGTCTGCCAATAAACACTGGACTTTAGGTTCATATCTGACCTGAGTTTCAAACAATTCCAACAATCACTGGACTTTAGGTTCATATCTGACCTGAGTTTCAAATAATTCCAACAATCACTGGACTTTAGGTTCATATCTGACCTGGGTTTAGGTTCATATTTGACCTGGTTTTAGGTTCATATCTGACCTGGGTTTAGGTTCATATCTGACCTGAGTTTAGGTTCATATCTGACATGGGGTTTAAAACAATGCCAGCAATCACTGGACTTTAGGTTCATATCTGACCTGATGACAAATCGTCACTTGTAATAAAATCCTTGTAAAGAGGGTAACTCAAATAAAGAGAAACCATTTGTAAGGTATTCAACAAAATCCTTCTGACAAACCTCTAGGGGAATACCAATTGTGGTTGCAAAAGGTTGAATAACACCAAAGGTAGACAAGCTTCTCGGAAGAGACTGTCACTTATCGCCATAGAAAACAAGCTTCTCCAAGAGATTGCCACTTGTTATCAGGTATGAATTCCAAAGGAACGTTGTTATCACAACACTGCTGGAGAAAATATTTATGTCTTCAATGAGGATTTGTAACAGATTCACCGTGCAAAGTAAATGCACGTTCAAAATAGGCTCAAAAGCAACACTTGCCAGGGACCAAAGTTCAATCTAGGAACAAGCTAGAAAGAAACGATCAAACAAGACTCCGACCATTGAGGAATGAACTCAAATGGGATTTATCTTATCCAAACGTGGAAAAGATAACTGAAGCGACCAACATCCACGAGAATCAAACTCTGTGGGGAATTCTAGAAAGGATGGGCACTTTATGCCTAAGGCTGACAACTCTATTTGAGAGAATAGACAACCCCAGTCACTTGGGGGAGTAAGCACAAACCAAAGTAAACAACACAGGTAAACACCAGAAAGGAAGCAGAAATGCTAAGATGTCATGCATATGTATGAATGCATGTATGCCATATTTATGCTCATGCTTATGCTGACAAAACAGACAAAGGGAAGCGAGACTGGAGATGAAATAAACATCTCGACAAGGATACCGAGCCAATCTCAATAGATTGGACCATAACTAGGGATGAGCAGGCAGAATTAGCAGTTCTACTTCAAGGTTAAGACCTTCTCTTGGGGAAAAAAGTATTCCATTTGGCGTAGTATCATGACTTCACAAGGATTGCCATCATGAGCTTGGTTTTCTTGTTGGAGGAGAAAGGCCCATGGAGATTTGCCAAAATCGACTGAAGTAACAATTTACTGGGAAGCTGGCAAAGGATATCACAAGAATAGAGTAATTCTGCATCCTGACTTGCATGACGATCATCATAATGAACAACGGCTCTTGCAACAGGTAATCTTCAAATCTTCTCTGCCCCAGATTACATGGTCTGTTGGGAGAAAACACCAAGAGGATTTTACAGAATAATTGGCACACATGATGCTTCAATATCTTTAAACTCTTGGAGAGATTTATGAATCTCGATGTAACTGCCCCAGTTAACAGCGTTTGTACAACAAAGTCTTTGAACTCGCTCTTCAGACTGTGGGAGTAACAACGGGAAACAAACTTATCCCATGTTAGGTGGTTGATCTGTGAAGCAGATGCCCCAGCCTAATTGACCTTTGAGAGATTTGTCAAATCTCGACCTGAATGCTTCTGATTAACGAGTCTGTCAAGAGGATTTTAAAGAAGAATTGGCATACCCGATACTTCAATATCTTCAAACTCTTGAAGAGATTCATGAATCTCGACATAACTGCCCCAGTTCAACTGTATTCGCAATACAAAGTCCTTTAGGCTAAAGTAGTAACAACTGGGAAGCAAACTTGCCCCTGGTGGTGGGCCATTGGAGTCCTTGCCTTGAAATACTTGTCATAAGATGACCTCAAGAAGGCTTGCCCCAATGTTCTAAACTTTGAAGAGTTCTGTCCCTGACTCAATAGCTCTTGGGATGGTTGATTAACAAATTCTTCGAATCGATTTCCCCAGAATGAGCTTCTTTTACCAAGTCAAATTCCCTAGCTGGCTGCATTTGTTGGGATTCCTTTGATATTGAGCAATATTGTTCATTAAAAATTGGCAATTTCAATGTAACATTCATATAAGCTTTTGAAATCAAAATTTATTGATGAAACACACAGTGGAGTGATTAAATAATCAAAAACAAAATGGATCTGGTCATTTACGGAATGACAGATGAAGTGATCAACACACGCATGCTTTCAAAACAACCTTACCTCAATTAGGTCTTTTAAGGGTTGTAACGTGGCTTGGTTCACGGTTCATGAAACAAAGGATAAAGGCTCAAAGTTTGTTGTCCCCACCCAATCTTCGTGATGAACTTCAATCCTACGCTCAATTAACTTAGGCTATACATTCAGGCTCCTATATGCTATGAAGTGAACTGATGATAGTTGACGAAGATTCAGACACCTAGGGTAGTAATTACTCCCTTACAACATTTGATTGTCCTTTATTGTATTGGATTTGATGACCTCTTCTAGATTTTGTTGAGGTTTTGAGACCTCTTTTTTTTGGCTGAGGTTTTGAGACCTCTTCTTGTCTTTGCTGAGGTTTTGAGACCTCTTCTTTTTGGTTGTCATACAAGTCCTTCTGTATAAGGCGATGATTATGAGCTTCCTATCTTTCTTAGTTTTTTCCTTGAAAGGGACTCGGCTCATTCTTCAGATAAGGATTTCATAATGATCCTTCCTTATTTGTCGCTTCGGGGACAACTTGTACAACATTTGTTCACTTGATTTGAGAGAGCTGACTGGTGTCTTGCATGAAGCGCTTGCATTAGAATGCATAACCAAGTTAAACTGAGAACTACCCACCTCAAGGTTGAGATTACAGTTTTTTTGTAAGGAAAGAAAACTCCTACTTCTAGGCTCAAAGGGGTTAACGAGGGATTATCTTCCTTAATTCTCCAGTGTTTAGGAATTGAAACAATGCCTTACATCATCGGCAAGGTTTAATTGGCAGCATACCACAACAATTACGGATATGATGTTTTCATCATCCTCCTCAATCTTTGCTTAACAACAGTTGATAAGGATAAATGGATGGGAACACGATAAATATTTTTTACTTTTTATGACAATAAATGAGTGAAACGAATGAACTTAATCAAAAGAAGCATAAACATTTCATTAATCTTGTCAATTTGAAAAAACAACAGCTTATAAGCCAATACAAATTCATCATGCAAAGAAAACACAACAAAATACTGCCAGCTTTGGCGAATTGACTTAAAAAAACTTCAGTTTTCGGGCCCAGATAGGGGAACACCTTCATCCTTGAATACTTGCTCTTTATGATATAGATCCTTAAGAGGCCTCACAAGTCCTTTGTCTTTTGCTCTGGGAGTTGGGACATTGGCATCTGATCCACCTTATTGAGGTTTCAGCAGCTTTAACAAACTTAGCAGTCGCTCTTCGAAGTCCCTGCATTCTTCAACTGGATGCCCCATAGTGCCAGTATGGAATTTGCATTCAACTTCTGGATGATCCTCTTCGAGGATCAGGTCCTTGTTATGGATTAGCTTTTGCACAGTGGCTTCCAATGCCAAGCAACCATCCAAATCATGCCCTTCGGCTCCTTTATGAAGGTCACAAGTCAGGTTTGCATTGTGCCAAGGTCCTGGCACCAGGTTGTGAGGTCGCGGAGTCACCAACGCGTTCTGAATCAACAGTGGGTAAAGCTTACTCAGCGGCACAGGAATCGGCTTGTAGTGAACCTTGTCCCTTTTGATAGAATGCCTCTTCTTGTTCTGGCTTCGAGAACCTTGCGGAGAAACAACCATTGGAGGCTGAAATGCTTTTTTGGTAAACACTTAATGGGGACGACATCCTGGCGCGAGACCGAATGCTGATTGATACGAGGTTTCCCCAAAAGCGTGTCCTTGGTTTGGAAGAACCATAAGAGGTGGTGAAGTAATGACTTCTTTGGGTGTGAAAAAGTGAGCGTGCCCTTCCTTCCTCATCAATTTTTCTCGGTCTCTAAGACCCAACTCATCTGACTTTTGAGGATTCTGACCTCCTCTTTCAAGGCTTCCCGATACTTCAAAATCTCGTTCATCACTGCCATTTGTCCAGAAGGCGTGCTAGGTATCCTTCAAGAGACAGAAGAAGAGAGACTCAAGGCTGAGAAACGAGATGAAATGTAAATGTGAAGACATGCGCATGAAATGCAAATGCAAACCAAATGGTTTCAAGGAGCTCAATAACAAGTTGCAAACATCTTTTGAAAAAACTGAAAATTTTTACTTTAAAAACCATGATCTCTAAGGATCCTTACAAAGGGAAGAACATATGAGTTCCTTGAAACCAAAAGGCTGTCCATGAATGGATGAATATATGCAAAAGCACACAAGCACAAACATATGTACACAACAAAGCACACAAGGCCTAGGTTTAGGGGTCACATGAGCAGAGCCAATGGTCTTGCCATCCCAATAGGTGTGTACTATGGGTTTATCATCTGTTGAATAGGGTTCTAAAAAGTTCCCAGAGTCAACGACCCATCTTTCGGATATTATCGATTTCCCAATTAACTTGGTAGTCAATAATATTTTCAAGAGAGTCTCGTCTATGTGTAGTATCGCGTGACAACTATTTTGGGAATAGACTCCCTCATAGTCACCGCACTACGTCCTAAAAAGGCCATGTGGGGTGAAGGTAACTACGGTCCTCAGAATCACGGGCACCTAGGTCAAGAGTAGTAACGTTTTCACGATAGCTTGTTCAACATATACCACTCTTGAGAGGGCCTCAACTGAGCGTGGAATCTCAAGTCAACTTTTTTGGGATTCGACTCCCTCAAAGTCTCCTTGACTATATCCACTATCCTATGATATGTGTACTCTCAAGTCCGGGTTAGGACTTATCTCACCACTCAATAATAGCAACCTGCCAAACAGAAGAACCCAAACAGGTATACAGATATATATATACATATATACAAGCAAGCAAGCAAAACATAAATAACACAAACACAATAAGGTGGGCCTAACCCTCAAGTGCATCCCCAGTGAAGTAGCCATTTCGATTGCGGTGAGAATTGGATATCAAGCTATTAATTAACTTGAATCACACATCTTTGAATTCACCACCGAGCTTTGATTTATCCAAAGGAAAGGGTAAAGATCGAAGAAAACCCTAATTGCGCTATGTGAAGACACAGCTAAGAGATCGGGAATCGGGGGTTGGTTATACTAAGGGAAGGTATTAACCCCCTAAGTATCTGTAGTACTCTACAGGAACCTCGTGTTTTTATTTGTGTTATGTTATGTTTGCTTGCTAAAGGAACTGCTAAGGGTAAGGTAAAGACCTATGGTAAAGACCAAAGTGCTAAAGGTAAAGACCTAAGCATGGTGTGGTGTAGATACAATGGTCCATGGATTTATTATTTGTATGTCAACTACAAAGTACAAGGTACATGGTACTTGGATGGCTTTTCTCACGTGCTTTAGGGAAAAAGGTATTAGAAACTGATGGAAAAGAAAGTCAGTACAATGTACTTGGTTGTATGGTTCAGCATGGTTCAAGTGGAAGGCATAGTTTGGTATGAAACAACAATGTCATAGACCTCTCTTGATCACACGATAACTTCCTAAACAATGATTCAAATGAAACAATTCTTGTCCCTTTTGTAAGATGGCATGTAGTAGAATGACATTGATGTTGGTGACAAGTAAAGATAGTGCTTAGAAACATATGAAAGATCATGGCAAAGTTTGGTGCTCATAAAGAACTAAATCCTGAACATTGTAACATACTCCCTTTAATGCACAATATCTTGGTGACCATTAATCCAACTTGTGAGATTTTTGGTTCTATGTAAAGTAGGCATTTGATAGAGCAACTTTCATGTGGAAAGCAACTTGAGATGAAGCTTGTATCATTGAGAAAAAATGCCATGAAATCATGCACATCATGCTGTCCAAAAGACTTAAAAAAATTTCTAAGTTATGAAACTTTTCCAATTTGAAACATCAAACTTTGAAGTAGCGTATATTGAGATTGAATCATCCTGTTGTACCCCAAATTTTTCCCTTAGATCCATTGATCTCCTGCATATCATATTAGGTCAAGCATGTTGCATAGCTAACCCTTTTATCAGGTTTTTTTTGTCTGTGTTTGTTTCTTTTTTATCAGGTGCTATCTTAAGGAGGTTCAAGAAGTGATCAATCAAGATTTGGATGGAGCATTGAATCAAGCCAGTGTCTCATTTCAAGGAGATATCTCTGTAACCCTAACCATGATTTTTTCCATAACCAAATTCCTACCCACTTTACTTACCCTCATTTGTCATCAATAAACCTATTTAACCAATTTTATTCATTTGTCATGTTAATTCTCCTAAACCATAACCATAAACATTTCAATTTACCTTATTCATCTATTATTTATTTTCCAAATCATTTTCTTTTATAACAAAAAGAAAACCAATCCTTGAAATTTGCTCACAAGCCCATCACCAAAGGCCCACGTTACAAAACATCATGTTACAAAATTGTTACAAAAATCATTACCAAATTCATGTTACAAACTATATTGGAATAAGCTCGTTTGCTGAAGACCAGTCGGAGGTGTGCAAAATGCTTTGACTTTTCAACTCTAGCCTTCAGCCAATGAAAGGATGCCGTATGGTTTACAAAGAATCAAAACAACCAAAGCATCCCCTTTTCCATTGTCGTGTTTTTGCATTTCAGAGAGAAGAGGAATGAAATTCAAACACAATTTGCCAATCCAACTCATCAAGACCGTTTCATTATCGTTGGCGCGTTAGCTTGTGTTGACTCCTCCAAGTTGTTCCCTTTCAAGCTTTCCTCTGCTCAGTTCATCAAAAGTGGTTCAGAAAGTTGCCAATTCCAGCATACAACCTGCTTCTATCTGCGAATCTGTCCACACTATCTCCAACCTTTGCTCCATTTGATACCCTTCTCAATAGCATCAATGAAAGAGCTCTGAAGCCATTCACGAAGTGATGAGTTGACCCTGCACATCTGAAAATTGCACAGCGCGATTATCTCCAAGAATTGGACCAAATTTGAAATTCAAAAGATCTGTTGGCGCTCAGCACTCCAAGAGTTTGAGGTTTGGATTCACATCAACCCAACTCCTTGCCTATATAAGGAGACTCAATTTCAGTTCTTCAACATCAAGAAATTTTCCTCAAAAACACTAAAAGTATTTGAGATTCAAGCAAGCATTAGCTTGTGTTCGAGTCCGTGTCACATTGTTTTGGAGCCCATAATCTACATCTCTGTCATCTTGCATCCAATATGTTAAGTTTTGATGATGTTTTGGATACGTGGAACTGAACCTAATCACCTTTTGGATCCTTGAACTACATACTTGTTTGCTAAAATGTTTACTGAACCTCTTCTGAATATATTTGTCATTGTGATTGCGTTGAATTTTGTTTACTTGCTGCTACTACTCCTTCGCTTGAGGATTCAATATGTGTGTAGATCACTTGCCTCTGTTTCATCTGTTTTGGCAATATTTGTTGAATGACCTAGTATGGTATGAACTTGGCTGCCACGAGCAGTTTGTATCCTTGGTTGGTTTATTTGAAGTAGGCAAGCAAGGAGGGTTTATATATTTACTAAAGCGAATATATTACCGGATGAAACACGCCGTCCCAACGGTCACACACACTAGCACGCCTTCGCCTTTCACATGCCTTGCATGGGTTCGATCCTGCGGATCAACCCTTTTGTTTTTTTTTTATTTTCCGTTTCACCTTGTTATTTTATTCATTGCTTGCACTTTATGTTCACTATGCGCGCGCAGCCCAGTTGGTCTTGGTTTTGTGTTGTTGAATCAAGGGTGTGGGTTCAAACCTCACTTGTGACATCTTTCTTTTTTTTTTTACTTAAAATCATTTCCTTTATTTAAATTTTATTAAAAATGCAAAAACAACTTATTTTATCTTTTAGAAATTGTAGTTATTCTCAAATTCAAAAAAATATTTATTTTATTTAGTAATTTATTTTATTAAATAGTTATTTAAGTTGATTTATTATTAATGTAAGTTTCCACTCTCTTTATCTTGATTAAATTGTTAAACCTTTATTTATGACTTTATTGATATTTTGAATGTTTGTTTTAATTCATCTTTAATTTATCTTGTCATTTGGTTGTTGATTTAATTCGTGATTGGTATTATTCAACTTTGAATATCATCTTGATTAATCTTTTATTCATGACTATGTCTTGACTTATGATTTGTTTCTTGTGTGATATATTTCTCAAGTTTAATATCTTTGGTTTGTCTTTGTCTACTTGACCTCTTTGATATTCATCTCATGTCTATTCATTGTTTATCATGAAACATTTTGCCATCCTTATGCTTATGTTGCTTTCATTTTATTATTTTATATCAATGTTTCATCTTCTATGCCTTTTATTATTGCTACTTACAACTGCTATCTTTCCCCCATTCCAAAGGAAGGTGATTAACATTGACTCTTAAAGTCATAGCCCCAACCCTAACCTAAGTAACCTCTTAGGAGAAACTTTATTTCTTGGCCTCATCAGAGCCATAGAAATCACAACTAGCTTTAGGAGAGAGTTCCTAAACTCTTAGTGATATTCATCATAATGAATTATCACTTTCCCTACTGACTAAAACTTCAACATAGGTCCATTACAACTAGATTTAGAGAGTTCTTGAACTCTACAATGAGCTTGTACTCATTTCCCTTCTGAATATTGGCCATAGTCAATCATTCAGTAGAAGTAGAACTACGCATACTCTGATTCTACTCCCGAGGATACGTAGGCATAAGGTGCGATGCCTTATCGAGTATACTTAGATACTAACCCCTAGGATTTTCAACCTTTAGCATAGAACCTTTAGCAAACATAAGATAACAATAGAACAAGAGGTTCCCGTAGAGTACTACGGACGTTTAGGGTGCTAATACCTTCCCTAGGCGTAACCAACCCCCGAACCTTAGATCTCCCCCCTTTAGGTTTTTAGAACGATCTTGAACCTTTCCTTTGGATAAATCAAAGTCGGTTGTAAAAGAAATGCGATGCAAGTTAATTAATAGCTTGTTATCCGACTTTCACCGCAACAGAAATGGCGACTTCACTGGGGATAGTTAGACCTATTGCTGGTCCTCTCCTAAGAGGGTTAAGCCTATCTTGTTTTTTATTCATGTTTGCTTATTTACTTGTATATGCTTGTGTATGTCATACCTGCTTATATATCTGTATATCTGTTCTTGCTTGACTCTTCTTGTTATATTAGGCTGATATGATATCTATGAGTGAGATAAATCCTATACCCGGATTTGAGCATACACTTATTATAGGACGATGGTATTCAAGGAGGCTTTGAGGGAGTCGAATCCTGAAAGGTTGAATTGATAACACCAACACTCAGTTGAGGCCCTCTCGAGAGTCTAGTTATGTTGAACGAATTCATTCGTGAAAGCGTGCTACTCTCGACCTAGGAGCCCGAGATATTGAGAACCGTAGTTACCAAACCCAACTTAAGCCTTTTAGATGTAGTGCGGAGACCATGATGGAGTCTATTTCTGAATTGGTTGTCACGCGATACTACACTCAGACGAGATCCTCTTGAGAATTTTATCGATTACAAAGTCATTTGGGAAATCCTTAAAATCCGAAAGATGGATTGTAGACTCTGGGAACTTCTTAGAACCCGTTCAGCAGGTGAAAACCAATAGAACATACCAATGGGAAGGGTGAACCTTTGGCTCCATGCTTAACCTATCCCCTTTTTCCTTTGTTTGTTTGTGCTCTATGTGTGTTTGTTGCATCCATATAGCATAAGCATTCATGTTGCATCTGTTTCATGGAACTCATACTTCTTTTCTTATGTCAGAGGAATATCATGGATAGCTCAAGAAGAAACACCATCAAATACACTTTCAAGAGTCCCAAATTGGATGACCTAAGGAAATTGGGAGATTTGTTAACAGACCCTGAAGGATTCCTAAGCAGGTATGGAAAGTTGTGGGTCTTGTTAAGGAAGACCATTGATGAAGGACTTCTTTAAACTCTACTTCAGTTTTTTGATCCAAAATATCACTGCTTCACGTTCCCTGACTATCAGCTCTTACCCACCCTTGAGGAGTACTCTCAGATAGTTGGTCTACCTATCAAGGATGAATCCCCGTTTCCTATCTTCGAGAAGGATCCAAAAGAAGAAGAAATAATTGAGAAGACTCACCTGGAGTTAGTTGACATCAAAAGTAATTTAACCTCTAAGGGAGGAATTTTGGGGTTAACTGCTAAGTTCTTGATTGGAAAGGCTCGTTACTTTGCTAAGAACTCCAACAGGGATGCCTTTGAAGCTGTATTTGCATTGCTTATCTATGGACTTTTCTTGTTTCCAAACATAGACAACTTTGTGGATCTAAATGCAATCAAAATCTTCTTGAAACAAAATCCTGTACCTACCTTGCTTGCTGAAGCCTATCACTCAGTCCATACAAGAAACGCTCATAGAAATGGACAGATTACCTGCTGTGTCCCTATACTGTATAGATGGTTTATTTCGCATCTACCCAAGGCAGGAGCATTCTGGGATTCCAAGAAAGGATGGTGGTCTCAAAAAGTTATGGCACTCTCCCATGCAGATATTGACTGGTATAATAGAGTGTATGATGGAATCCTGATTACAGATAGCTGTGGAAACTATGGTAACATGCCTCTCCTTGGCATCAAAGGTGGTATCAGTTACAACCCTGTATTGGCACGTCGCCAATTAGGTTATCCTCTAGAAGACAAACCTCTCAGTGCTCATGTGGAAAGTATTTACTTCGAAACATATGACAAGAACGAAGAACAGAAAGAGTTGATTTTGAATGCTTGGGGTAGCAAACGTAAAAAAGGAAGAAGTTCTTTAGGAAGACCTAACTGTGTATCCTTGGAGCCCTACCTCCAATGGGTTAGAAGAAGAGCTATAGAGCTAAAGATTCCCTACAAGAGACAAGAGCCAATTACTTTGAAGAAAGAGCCTGTTTTGTACTTTATGTCAAAAGAAGAAGAGCTGGAGATTTCTCTAAGACAAGCCCAAAGGCCAGAAGAAGCCTGGAAGCTCAAGTATCAAGTGGTCGTTGAAGAGAATCTGGAACTCCAGAAGCAACTGCAGACCAAGAATGAGGAGTTACTCTCCTGTAAGAAGAGAAAGGCCCAAGAAGATCCAAGTCCCTCAAGCACTCAGCCTCCCGCTTGGAAATCCATTCTTGACAACCTCGTCGCAGAAAGAGATCAGATGGAGAAAGAAATCAGAAGACTCAACACAAGGCTTCTAGGAGAATTTCCTTAGGACTTTCTAGCTTTTATTTAGCTTTATGTTTTGAGGCTTTTGAAAGTGTATCAACTATTGTAATTCACCTTTTATTCAATGAAAATGAGGTCTTTTGATATCTCTTGATATTTTGCAGACGTTTGAATTTCATGAAACTTTGCATTGCATCAGCATTTTTTTTTGGTAACTATCAAGAAACTAATGATATTTTTGCAGACTTTGTTGATATGGAATCTAAAAAGCAAGTTTGGCCTTATTACTTCAAGCTCCCGGAACTTCAACAACTGATCTGGATGTGCGACATGATCGAGGATCCTTTAAACTTTGCTGACAAATATGGAAACCTCTCACAACTACTAAGGGTTCCAGTGACTGAGGGACCATTGGAAGTGTTGGTACAATTGTATCACCCCAATTACCGTTGCTTCTTATTCCCCGAGTTCCAGTTAGTTCCAACCTTAGAGGAATTTTCTACTATAATTGGGATTCCCGTCAAAGATGCCCTAATTTTCTCCGGTTTAGAATCAATGCCATCAGCTAGAGATATTGCAACGACTACTGGAATCAGATTTGCCGATATCCAAGAAAATTTATTGTTAAAGAAGGACGACTTAGACTATCTTCACTATTGTTGTTTGAGAAAGCAATGTACTTCAAGAATAGAGGAAAGGAGGAACTGTATGAGGCAACACTTGCCTTAATGATCTATGGGCTGGTTCTGTTTCCAGGCGCGAAGCAGTTCGTTGATACTCAGGCAATACAAATTTTCGGAGTCCATAACCCAGTCCCTACCTTGTTGGCTGATATGTACCACGCGGTTCAAACCAAGTACAATAAAGGATGTGGAGAAATTGTGTGCTGTGTACCTCTTTTCTATAAGTGGTTCACAGCCTACTTGCCAAAAACCCCGGCTTTCTAGGAGGTAGAGCATTGTCAAGTATGGGCTGAAAAACTGATGAGTTTGAAGCACTCAGATGTCAAACGGCATAGCCCAACACAAGAAGGGATTGTCATAATTACCAGCTGCGGGGATTGCCCTAATGTACCTCTGTTGGGAAGAAACGGCTGCATCAACTACAATCCCGTGCTCGCCCGTCGACAACTGGGTCATATGGGGAAGGGACCCATAATCAAGGAGGATTTACACATGATGTATTATGGGGAAAGAGACAGCTATGAAATGAAAATGCTTCTTGAGCAAGCTTGGTGTCAAATTAATAGGCAGTTCTGGAAGGCGGAGTGCTCCGTCAATGAGGCACATCTGGAATGGTCTCGTGAGATAGCCAGTGTGATGAGGAGACCCTATTCCCGTCACAAGCCGCTCAGAACTAGACAAGGACTGGAGGAAACATTGACAGGGTTGTTACTCGAGAAGAAAAGGATTAAGGGACGCTTTGAAAAACTAATGAGGGAGATGGATGAGGAAGGGGAAACATCCACCAGCGGGTCTAACTTCTAAAGATCTTGCTGCTGGTTCCCCGTGTTATTTATTTTCATTGTTGTTGTTATCTTTTCAGTTATGGGAACAACCCACCTTTGTACTAAGAGCATGAAGATACTCTGCTCCGAATGTAATGAATGCCAAACTTGCTTAATGAAGAAGAATTTTTGAAATACCATTGTCAAAAGCCTTGCAATTTTCTGTGTTTCTTGATAGATTAGCTTTGCATCTGCATTCCTTTTTGCATCATGTTGCATTTTGCATTTTTGCTAAACTATCGAGGTACTAAATTTTGTTTTGCAGACTTTGTGGAAAATGGACGATACTAAGAACATAAACTGGCCCGTCACTTTCTTGGTCCCTGATGTTGAGCATTTGATAGAAATTGGATGAAGAATTGAAGATCCACCAAGCTTTATTGACAAGTATGGGGACCTGTTACCATTAATGAAGTTGCAAGTAAAAGAATGACTGCTAGAAACCTTGGTACAGCGGTATCATCCAGTATACCGATGTTTCATCTTTCCAAACTTCCAGTTAGTCTTGACCATAGAAGAATATTCACATATGCTAGGATTACCCGTTCAGCATCATCCTCCTTTTTCCGGTGTGGAAGAAGAATTCATTAATCAGGAGATTGCCGTAGGATTGGGGATCCGAAAGAGACACATCCGAGAAAACATGACCACCAGGGAAGGGTATCGTGGGCTACCTGCCCAATTTCTAATTGAGACAGCTCTCCACTTTCAGGAAAGCGGAAACTCTGTAATGTTTGAGTCAATGTTTGCTTTGCTGGTGTACGGGTTATTCCTATTTCCCAATGTTAAAGATTTTGTCGACGTCCAAGCAATCAGAATCTTTATGGGTCAGAACCCTGTCCCCACGTTACTGGCTGACATGTACTTCTCGGTCACCACGCAGACTATGAGGAGTAAAGGTGTGATTGTTTGCTGTGCTCCATTACTATACAAGTGGTTCATTTCATACCTACCTACGACACCAACGTTTTGGAAAGTGAGTGACAACGCTCTTTGGGTCAAGAAACTAATGGAACTAAGGCATTCTGACATCAAGTGGTACGATACAGACCCTGAAGGAACCATAATAATTGTTAGTTGTGGAGACTATCCTAATGTGCCACTCATGGGTCGACTCGGCTGCGTAAACTATAACCCCGTGCTCGCACGTTGCCAGTTGGGTCATCCAATTGAAGAGGAGCCTAGACCAGAAGAATTGGAGCTGATGTACTATGGATACGGAGAAGGATTTGAAGAAAAACTCAAGATGGGGGAAGCATGGCTTCTCATTAATTATCAAAAATGCATCACCAACGGTCCTGTCACTGAAGCTCATCTGAAATGGGCATGAGGAATTTCACTCAGCATGAGAAAGCCCACTCCGTATTATGAGGCGTCCACAAGTGTTGAACAGAGAAGGATGGAGTTATTAGGGGAGCTGACTTTGGAGAAGGCCAAAACCAAGCGACTTATCAAAGAAATCATGGAAGGGATCAGGGAAGGCGAAGGACTGCCCTATTTTCCATAGTTGTAATCTATTGTTGTAATTCTATTTTTAAAAGTTGTATTTCTTTTAATGTGATCCAAACAATGATTGTAACATTTCCTTTCTGTAAGCACTTATCTTATTTTCAATGGAAAGTTATGTTATTAGTAATCCTGTTATTTACACTGTTTGCGAACCCTTTTAGTTCTTGATGGTTTAGCCTGCATACGCATCTCATCTGCATTTTTGCATGTGCATGTACATTTCTTCTGTGTCTCATTGTCATTTTATCTTCTCTAGTTGTTGTTGAACCGTCACCCTGAATTCCTCGCATCGTTACAATACCCGGGCAGAGGCTCGAAGAAGAAGAATGTCAGTAGATTGCGAGAACTTGGATCAAGTTAACAACGAGCTTAACGAACTAAAAGGTGGTATGGGGCAGATCATGGAAGCCCTGAATGTTATACGAGCAAAGATGGATACACAGGTCACTGTGGTCTCAAAAGTCGCAGCTACAACTGTTGAACCACCTGTCATACCTGTTGAAGGCCCTACTCTGGGAATGCCACGTGACTTTATGAGAGTCACGGCTCTGCAATCCACACAACAAGTAGTACCACTGATTGATGGGAATCAGCAAGCTATTCCAACTTACGCCGCACCAGCGGTGCAGACCCATTTTCAACCCGTTTTCCAAAATCAGCGTCATTTTGACTATGACAATATGTCTATAGAAGAAGATGACAGTAATGAGAAGTTAAGAGCCAATATGGAGATTATGCAGAGAAAGCTGAAGGCCATGGAGGGAGACAATGTCTTCAGTTCTGACCTTAAGGATATGTGTCTGGTCACTGATCTAGTAATTCCACCAAAATTCAAGTTGCCAAGCTTTGAATTGTACTCTGGTGCTACGTGTCCTAAGGCCCACTTGGTCATGTATCTCCAAAGAATGGCGGCATATATGGATAACGATAAGTTAATGATCCATTGTTTCCAAGACAGCCTGAAGGGCGCTGCTGCAAAGTGGTACTTAAGCTTAGACCAATCTCAGATTAAATGTTTCCAAGATGTTATGGACGTCTTCATAAAGCACTATAAGTATAACTTGGATTTAGCTCCTGATCGTAGACATCCATTGACCATGACTCAGAAGAACACTGAGTCATTCAAAAAATATGCTCAAAGGTGGAGAGAGACTGCATCATAGGTTGAACCACCATTGACTGAGAAGGAATTAGCTGATTGGTTTGTAGACACTGTGAAGCCTGAATTTTATGAGAAGATGATCAGTAATATTGGTGGCAATTTTTCTGACATTATTGCTATTGGTATGAAGGTAGAAGCAGGTTTGAAAAGTGGAAAGGTAGCCAGTTCACCTAACAGTTCCACTAGCACCAGTGTCAAGAAGTCTCCGGGTAATTTTCATAAGAAGAAGGAAGGCGAGACTAACGCTATTATGACAGGGAAGAAGCAGAATCCTAGTTGGAAACGATCTCTATTCCAACCACAACCAGGTCCCAGTTTTCCTCAACAACCAGTTTACCCTATGCAGTTTGCACAATAGCCATATGTGGCGTCTGTTACACCCACTTTTAATCATCAGGTAATGCAACAAGTTCCTGTCCCTCAGCCACCGAATCAACAACAGCGGCCGAGAAATCATAATCAAAACTACCAATAGCAGAGGCGACCAGCGCCACAGCAAAATACCCCTCAAAGAAGACAGGCGGTAACACCAAATTTTCCACCCATACCGATGACGTATACAACATTGTATCCTTTTCTGGTGGAGCAAGGATTAATTGTTACTAGGCCATTGGGGCCACCATCTGATAAGTCTCTGCAGTTCTTCAACCCTAATGCAACCTGTGCTTTCCATCAAGGAGGGGTGGGCCATGATTTAGAAGGATGTTTGGCATTAAAGAATCTAGTGAAAAGTTTGATAGAGAAGAACATTCTGTCTTTTGCTAATAACCAGCCAAATGTGAAGAGTAACCCCTTGCCAACTCATGGGTCAACTAATGCTGTCGAAGACGAGAATGATGAAGTATTGATCTCAGATGCAGCAAAGATTAAAACTCCCCTGAGAACGTTTCATGCCAAGCTGTTCAGCGCCAGTTTGGTCAAAGTGTGCCATGATGGTTGTGAAGATTGTGATGGCAGTAGTGAAGGATGTCAGTTGGTCCAAGATGATATTCAGCAATTGATTGATGAAGGTTTCTTATAGGTTTTCAGAAAAGGAAGCAGAGTAGCAGTGATTGAACCAGTGTTCAATTTGCCAAAGCAAGTGCCAGTGTTTGATGAAGAAGAATACATGTCAGTAGTCCCTATGTTCAACAATCCAGGGGCAAGTACCGTGAGTCCAGTGTTTAAACAATCAGTTCCAAGGTTCAACAAATCTGAAGATGTTTCCCCTGTTAATCACACAAGGCAAAATAATTTCCCAAGACCAGTCCCGTTTAGGTTCAGAGGAACCAAGGCATTACCATTTATCTACGAAGACATTACAGGTGGTAAGAAGAAGGAGGAAATGATCCCAAGGAAAGAGGTGGGGGTCGTTATAGAGGAACCAGTCCCAAGGAAAGAGGTGGGGGCTGAGGAGAAGAATGTGTCCAATATAGTAGGAACGGGAAGAATGACAAGGAGTGGAAGGATTTATACCCCTGTGAACAAAGAAGTGTCTGGTAAAGAAGGTGATGTGCATGTATCCGTCAATGACAGAGGTAAAGAAGTGATCTCCAAGGAGGATGATGAAGAGTTTCTCAGGATAATAAAAAGAAGTGACTACAGGGTCGTGGATCAGCTCCACCAGACTCCGTCTAAAATTTCCATTTTATCTCTGTTGATTAATTCACCAGTTCACCGATCAGCACTGCAGAAGGTATTGGCTCAGGCTCATGTAGCTCAGGATATTACCGCTGGATAGTTTGATCATGTTATTGCTAACATTACTGTATGCAATACACTCAGCTTCAGTGATGAAGAATTGACCCAATCAGGTCGGAAACACAATCTTGCTCTGCACATATCAATCAAGTGTCAAGAGGACACATTGGCTAAAGTTCTTGTAGACACAGGATCTTCCCTGAATGTTTTACCAAAGAGGGCCCTCGATAAGCTGGCATACAAAGGAGGCATCATGAGACCCACATCGTTAATTGTAAAAGCTTTTGATGGTTCACGAAGATCTGTGATGGGGGAAATTGAGCTATCGGTTTTGATTGGACCTCAGGAATTCAATGTTCTATTTCAAGTTTTGGACATTAACCCTGCCTATAGCTGTTTGCTCGGAAGACCCTAGATCCATGAGGCTGGCACTGTCACCTCAACCCTACATCAGAAGATGAAGTTTGTGGCCGATGACAAGCTGGTCATCGTGCATGGGGAAGAAGACTTGATGGTTAGTAACTTGTCATCCTTCCGTTATATTGAGGCTGATGAGGATGCGTTGGAGACTTCTTTCCAAGCCCTGGAAATAGCTGATGCAGTTATGATCGACAATGAGAAGCCAGTGGTACCGGAATATCCATCCTTTGCTTCGTATAAGAGTATCCAGTCTGCCCTTTAAGAAGGCGTACCCGCAGGTTGGGGTGAAGTTATTGAGGTTGAGAAGAGGATCCGACACCAAGGGTTGGGTTACAGACCAACTCCAGAAGATGAAGCTGCTTCAGGTACAAGAGGAAGAGGAATGAAGATAAAGACTGTGCAGGAGACATTTGTCAGATGTGGGCATCAAGTCCATGCAATCATTGGAAGTGCTGAAGAAGAGGAAGATATTGATCGTTTGGTCTTTCGCCAGGAAGGCGTGCTAAGCAATTGGGAGTCTGTTGAGATCCCAACTTTGTACCCAGAACCAGAGTAACTTGTTTAGATTTGTTGTTTTCATCTCCCTAGTCTTGTCCAAAGCTAGTGGATTGTTTTGTACGGGCCTCCGTTTTCAAACCTTAAATCAATGAAATGACTCTTTTGCTATTTTTTTGTTGTTTTTACTTTATTGCATTCTGTTTCTAAAAAATGGCAATCTTTTCCAACAAAAGCATCTTCATCTCACATATTCTTGAATTGTTGTGCATTTTAATAATATAAGTCATTCTACCATTCAGAATGAATCATAAACCCATTGTATTCAATGACCTTGCTCTTACCATTGACTTCGACTCCCCTGTCTATCAAGCTGAGGAGGAGGAAGATTATGAGGTGCCCAAGGATCTAGCGGATATGTGTGAATACCAATATACGGATCTCCAGCCTCATGAGGAGCAGGTGGATGTCATCAATCTTGGCACTAAGGAAGATAAGAAAGAGGTTAAGATTGGGGCATCGGTGAAACCAGAAATTAGACAGCGGTTGATTTCACTCCTTGAAGAGTATGTGGACGTGTTTGTTTGGTCCTACCAAGACATGCCTGGCTTAAATACAGATATTGTGGTCCACAAGTTACCCTTCAAGCCTGAGTGCCCGCTAGTAAAACAAAAGCTTCGCAGAAGTCATCCCGACATGGCTCTCAAGATTCGAGATGAAGTTAAGAGACAGTTGGATGCCCAATTTTTAGCAGTTTCTAAGTACCCAGAGTGGGTAGGTAATATTGTTCATGTTATGAAGAAGAATGGAAAGGTACGAATGTGCGTGGACTACAGGGATCTTAATAAAGCTAGTCCCAAGGATAATTTCCCTCCACCCCATATCGACACACTAGTAGATAACACGGCTCGTTTTGCAATGTTCTAATTTATGGATGGTTTTTCAGGATATAACCAGATTAGAATGGATCCAGCTGACATGGATAAAACCACTTTCATTACCCCGTGGGGCACTTATTGTTACAAGGTTATGCCTTTTGGATTAAAGAACGCCGGGGCAACATACCAAAGAGCTATGGTGACCCTGTTCCATGATATGATCCACAAAGAGATAGAGGTGTACGTGGACGATATGATAGCCAAATCTCGAAATGAAGAGGAACATGTAGATCACTTGCTGAAATTGTTCAAAAGACTTCGAAAGTATCAGTTGAGGTTAAACCCTACAAAATGTACCTTTGGAATCAGGTCAGGGAAGTTATTGGGTTTCATTGTTAGCCAGAAGGGCATTGAAGTGGATCCAGATAAAGTGCGAGCGATTCAAGAAATGCCAGCTCCGCAAACTGAGTCTCAAGTCAGAGGATTTTTGGGCCGTTTGAATTACATCTCCAGGTTCATCTCCAATATGACTCCAATATGTGCACCAATTTTCAAATTACTCCATAAGGATCAGCCAGTAGAATGGAATGCTGACTGTCAACAAGCTTTCGAGAAACTCAAAAGTTATCTCCAAGAACCTCCTATTCTAATTCCTCCGGTTCCCGGAAGACCTCTCTTTATGTATCTGACTGTTTTGGAAGAGTCTATGGACTGTGTTTTGGGACAGCATGACGAGACTGGCCGGAAAGAACATGCGATTTATTATCTAAGTAAGAAGTTTGCAGATAGTGAAAGCCGTTACTCACTACTTGAAAAGACTTGTTGCGCTCTAGCTTGGGCCGCCAAACATCTAAGACAGTACCTGATTTGTCATACTACCTTGTTGATTTCCAAGATGGATCCGATAAAGTACATTTTTTAGAAACCTGCTCAAACGGGTAGACTTGCCCGGTGGCACATGTTATTATCTGAATATGACATTCAGTATGTCACTCAAAAGGCCATTAAAGGAAGTGTTCTTTCAGAATATCTTGCCGATCAACCAGTCGAAGACTATGAACCACTCAAGTTTGATTTCTCTGACGAGGATATCATGGCGATGAAAGATTGTGAAAAGTCAAACTCTGAAGAAGATCCCAGGGCTGAGTATAGGTGGAAGATGATGTTCGACGGTTCGTCCAATTACAAGGGACATGGAGTAGGTGTTGTTATAATTAATCCTGAAGGTGGATACACCCCTTTTACAGCTAGATTGGATTTTGGGTGTACGGATAATATTGTTGAGTATGAAGCGTGCATTCTGGGTCTGGAAGCTGCAATCGATCTTGGAATCTGTTTTGTTGAAGTTATGGGTGACTCTGCTCTAGTTATTTATCAAATCAGAGGCGAGTGGGAGACAAAAGATGAGAAGCTTATCCCTTATCAGGCATATGCTTTGGAGTTGATTAAGTGTTTTGACGAGATAACTTTTTGCCATGTGCCACGTACTGAGAACCATGTGGCTGATGCTTTAGCAACACTGGCTTCAATGTGGCAAGTTAGATTTATCAACGAAGATCCAGTAATCAGTATTGAAAAGAGGACTGAACCTGCCTACTGTCAGTCCATTGAAGGAGAATCAGACGGCAAACCTTGGTTCCATGATATTTTGAACTTTCTAAAGAATCAAGAATATCCAGCCAACGCCTCTGTTCTTGATAAGAAGACTCTACGAAGGTTGTCAACCAAGTTCTTCATCAGTAATGGTGTACTGTACAAAAGGAATCATGATATGGTTTTGCTAAGATGTGTCGATAAGAGAGAAGCAGACTTGCTGATCCATGATATCCATGAAGGAGCGTTTGGCACCCATGCCAATGGACATGCCATGGTCAGGAAGATTTTGAGGGCTCGATACTATTGGTTGACTATGGAGGCTGATTGCATCCAGTACGCTAGAAAATGCCATAAATGTCAGATTTATACGGACAAAATGCACGTTCCCCCTACTCTGTTGAACGTGCTATCATCGCCCTGGTCGTTCTCTATGTGGGGCATTGATATGTTTAGGGTAATTGAACCTAAAGCATCTAATGGACATCGTTTCATTTTGGTGGCTATTGATTACTTCACTAAGTGGGTGGAAGCCGCTTCATACACCAATGTAACTAACCAAGTAGTTACGCGCTTCATTAAGAACAACATCATTTGCCGTTATGGGATCCCCAGCAAGATCATAACTGACAACGGAACCAATCTGAACAACAAAACCATGAAGGAACTGTGCAACAGCTTCAAAATTGAACACCATAACTCTTCATCGTATCGTCCGAAGATGAACGGAGCGGTCGAAGCTGCAAATAAGAATATCAAGAAAATTCTTTAGGAGATGGTCAAAACATACAAGGATTGGCACGAGATGTTGCCATATGCACTACATGGGTACAGAACATCAGTTAGAACTTCAACAGGGGCAACCCCATTTTCCTTGGTATATGGGATGGATGTTGTCATCCCTATAGAGGTTGAAATACCCTCATTAAGGATATTGATGGAAACCAAGCTTGATGAAGCAGAATGGGTTCGAGAAAGATATGATCAACTGAACCTAATTGATGAGAAGCGTCTGACGGCCATGTGCCATGGTCATTTGTACCAGAAGAAGATGAAGAGAGCGTTTGATAAGAAGGTCCGCGTTCGAGAATTCAGAGAAGGAGAATTGGTACTTAAAAAGATTCTACCTTCACAAAGAGACGCCCGTGGTAAATGGGCACCCAATTATGAAGGTCCATTTGTAGTCAAGACAGTCTTTTCAGGAGAATCTTTGTTTCTTACAACTATGGATGGTGAACAGCTTGCGCACCCTGTGAATGCAGATTCGGTACGAAAGTATTATGTTTGAAAGACATCTCAGCTATATCCGGGAATCCCCAGAGAAGTCAGCTATTAGAGTTTTAGTCCATAGAGTTTGTTACTGGTCATTGAATACAATGTAACCTTTGCCAAATTGCCATTTTGTTGCATTTGTAATATTTCATGGGACTCTGCTATTTGGCAAGTCACCATTTTCAATGAATATCAACTATTGAGCTATCTTCTTGTTTATTGCACTATCATTTTTATTTTGCAAAACTTTGTCATTTCCACTTGATTTTTGAAAACGGAAATGTTGCAATTTCTAAGAAAACACAAAAATAAACTAAGTTTTACTCTAGTATCGAGATGTTTTATGGAATCGAGTTGGTACAGGAAGAGTTAGTAGTACTGTATTTTTGGCACGGATCTGCCATTTCCAGAGAAAAGAAGATTGCCCGGTTATCCTGGATGTTTGGGTTTCAGGGTATTGACTTGTGTTATCCTTTCTTCTTTCCTGTTTTGCGTCGTTCGCGTCGTTTCTAAGCATATAGCTAAGCATATGCATCATACCCTAGCATCTTCGCATCTTTGTGCTTTGTGTTGTTTGCGGTCTTTTGTTGGTGTCTGTCTTTATTTCCCCAGTGAAGTAAAGACATTCTCGGTTGGCCTTGTGTCGTGCTTGTTCGGTCTTAACCTTTGCGCGCCAGATTGGAATCTTTAAACCTTTTACTGTTCCCCGAGAAGTTTAACACTAAAGATTTTTGTAAGCCTGTTCTTGTTTGAATCGTGTCAGACTTGAACTTGGACTTTGTTTGAATCGTGTCAAGCATCATCTGCTTGTTTTAAAACTGTTCTCGTTTGAATCGTGTCAGACTTGAACTTGGTCTTTGTTCGAATCGTGTCGGACATTGCCTCTTGTTTTAAAACTCATTCTTGTTTGAATCGTGTCAAACCTGAACTTGGACTTTGTTTGAATCGTGTCAAGCATCGTCTGCTTGTTTTAAAACTGTTCTCGTTTGAATCGTGTCAGACTTGAACTTGGACTTTGTTTGAATCGTGTCAAGCATCGTCTTCTTATTTTAAGACTGTTCTTGTTTGAATCGTGTCAGACTTGAACTTGGACTTTGTTTGAATCATGTCAAGCATTATCCTCTTATTTTAAAACTGTTCTCGTTTGAATCGTGTCAAACTTGAACTTGGACTTTGCTTGAATCGTGTTAAGCATTGTCTTGTGTTTTAAAACTTGTTCTCGTTTGAATCGTGTCAAACTTGAACTTGGACTTTGCTTGAATCGTGCCAAGCATTGTCCTCTTATTTTAAAACTGTTCTCGTTTGAATCGTGTCAAACTTGAACTTGGACTTTGCTTGAATCGTGTCAAGCATTATCTTGTGTTTTAAAACTTGTTCTCGTTTGAATCGTGTTAAACTTGAACTTGGACTTTGTTTGAATCGTGTCAAGCATTGTCTTCTTGTCTTAAAACTCGTTCTTTGTTCGAATCGTGTCGGACAATGAACCCTTACATTTAGATTTTTGAAAACTTTCTTTAAGCTAAGCTTCTTGGAACAATTTCTTCAACCTTATAAGACTCCTAGTTGGTGCGCAGGGTTTGTCTCTGTCTTCCTGGCTTTTCTTGAAGATCCCATCTTGGACTTTTCAGTATAAGAATCCCCAGGAAATCTTTGTTTGGTTGTATGTCTTTTTGACTGATCCATAGTGATCAGGTTCTTCTTTCTGGTTTCGTGCCCAGGAAGAATGTGGGTTTGTTTTGTCCCCAGTAGTCTATCTCCCCGGATCTTTCCCCAATAGAGTTTGTCCTTTTGTTTTCCCCAGTGTTTCTTTGGAGTCTCCCCGGTGAGTCTCTTGTATTGGTTACCCTGTATCCCTAGTGAGGTGTTTCTCATGGATACTAACCTTCTTCTTGCTTCCCCAGTGAAGCTTCCCCGTGGTTGTTAGCTCTTCTTTGGTGTCTAGTTTTGTCTGCATATTTGCATCTTGCATGGCATCATATCATCATATTAGAAGCATTGCACGTCTTTGTATCTAAGGGAAAAATTTTCGGTTTGCTATATTTAAACACCTTTCACCTTGGCGTCCCGAGGATCGTCGTTCCTTGTGCCATCCGGTGAAGTTATTTAAATAGGGGAAACTGTTGTACCCCAAATTTTTCCCTTAGATCCATTGATCTCCTGCATATCATATTAGGTCAAGCATGTTGCATAGCTAACCCTTTTATCAGGTTTTTTTGTCTGTGTTTGTTTCTTTTTTATCAGGTGCTATCTTAAGGAGGTTCAAGAAGTGATCAATCAAGATTTGGATGGAGCATTGAATCAAGCCAGTGTCTCATTTCAAGGAGATATCTCTGTAACCCTAACCATGATTCTCTCCATAACCAAATTCCTACCCACTTTACTTACCCTCATTTGTCATCAATAAACCTATTTAACCAATTTTATTCATTTGTCATGTTAATTCTCCTAAACCATAACCATAAACATTTCAATTTACCTTATTCATCTATTATTTGTTTTCCAAATCATTTTCTTTTATAACAAAAAGAAAACCAATCCTTGAAATTTGCTCACAAGCCCATCACCAAAGGCCCACGTTACAAAACATCATGTTACAAAATTGTTACAAAAATCATTACCAAATTCATGTTACAAACTATTTTGGAATAAGCTCATTTGATGAAGACCAGTAGGAGGTGTACAAAATGCTTTGACTTTTCAACTCTACCCTTTAGCCAATGAAAGGATGCCGCGTGGTTTACAAAGAATCAAAACAACCAAAGCATCCCCTTTTCCTTTGTCGTGTTTTCGCATTTCAGAGAGAAGAGGAATGAAATTCAAACACAATTTGCCAATCCAACTCATCAAGACCGTTTCATTATCGTTGACGCGTTAGCTTGTGTTGATTCCTCCAAGTTGTTCCTTTCAAGCTTTCCTCTGCTCAGTTCATCAAAAGTGGTTCAGAAAGTTGCCAATTCCAGCATACAGCCTGCTTCTATCTGCGAATCTGTCCACACTATCTCCAACCTTTGCTCCATTTGATACCCTTCTCAATAGCATCAATGAAAGAGCTCTGAAGCCATTCACGAAGTGATGAGTTGACCCTGCACATCTGAAAATTGTACAGCGCGATTATCTCCAAGAATTGGACCAAATTTGAAATTCAAAAGATCCGTTGGCGCTCAGCACTCCAAGAGTTTGAGGTTTGGATTCACATCAACCCAACACCTTGCCTATATAAGGAGGCTCAATTTCAGTTCTTCAACATCAAGAAATTTTCCTCAAAAACACTAAAAGTATTTGAGATTCGAGTAAGCATTAGTGAAGTGAGAATTTGTGGAGTGGCTGAGGGAGTATAAGCACAAAAGCTTCAGTTGGTATTGTCTCCTTCTCCACTCTCATCTTAACATGCTCATTTAATATCATTCTTATTCGTTTATTACATTTTGAAATCTCATGAATGTATACCTCAAGTTGTTTGCGTGATGGTGTTGTTCCTTTGCCTCAGTGTGCCTCTCTTAGACAATGTATGATGTTGCTACTCCGTGAACATTCCCATTGTGTTAAAAATATATTTTGTTGCTGATGGTTTTGAGCCCTCATGAATTTGTTTTGTGATTGCTCTATTGAAGTCTATCATACTGATTAAATATGAAGCTTTAATTTGTTTTTGTTCATAGTCCTACCTTGTATAACTTATCAATTTATATTGGATCCATGACTGTCTTTTGGATGATTGTGATATGGAACTAGGTGTTTAAGTGGGTTTTGTATCTTGTTTTAAGTTATCATTCCATCTCTGCCCTATATGTGCTTATACTGATCATACCCTGCTGCACATTTCTGGTCATATGCACCTTGCTATTATTCTACATATGCATCTTGCTGTTGTTCTACATGTGTGTGTCGGGCTAATACATACCTCAATATGCTGTTTACATGCTCATGGTTTGATTTCATGATATTCTCCATTGATATGATACATATGTTGCTTTTTGTTAAGTCATAATGTCTCTGATGTTGTTCGTGGAATGGCTGCAATCTCATTGTGGTATTAAACTGTCAGGACTGAATGTTTAATCTTGTTAACCTACTTGTGTGACATATATACTTAGATGTTATGTTGAGATGAGAGGCTCTTGAATTTTAGTCCTCTCTATGTGGTTCTGTTTTGATCATAATTCCCATGATGATTGAACTGCTGAATATATGTGCTGTATGTATTTGCTTGCTGGTAAATGTTATCCAAAGCATGTTTATCTTTGTTATATCAACCTTTGTTACATGATATACCATTTGCGTTTTTGCTGCCTATATGACTGGTTTGTAACTTAGAGTCCATGGTTTTGTATGCCACTGTCTGTACTTGAGTGAACTTGTTGTTGTTATGTCTTGCTACCTCAAACCTAGTCCATGTATGTCTTACATGTGTGTTTATATGAATATTGTTCAACTTGATTGTTACCATGTCATGTGCTACTGCTTGATTCAAATGACCCCACTTGAATGAACTTGGTTGCTTTGCTGTCTTATGACATGTCCTATTTTGTCTTGAATATATGTGCATGATTCTTGAGAGCCTTTATCCATCATGATATGTGTACTTATCCTTGTAGCATGGCTGATCTTTCCGTTGTCAACATGATGTGTGTGACTGTCGAGTGTATCTAATACTCATACCTAATCGCTATTTGAGTTAGATGATGTAATACCCCAAAATTTGCTCTCCCTCTTTGTCATCATAGCATGGCATTATCATTTATCATATCATATCCACCTCATTAACATTACATTGCATTTAACATAGAAAAATGAAGCATAGCATCCTTCTTACCATCAGGGCATGTGATCAGGTGGAAGGTGGACAATCAAGGAATCATTCAAAGCACAAAAAGGTCAATCAAGTTTCCTCAAGGCAAGCCAAGAAGCCTTTCATGTCTCATACTATCTCAATGGAACATCCACAACTTCAAGAATGAGAGATTCAATGGGAGATTGAAGCACTACATCTTTCACTATGCAAGAGGTTCAAAAACTGAAGAAAAACCCTCAAAAGAGATAGCTCATTGATCCAAAATCATCCTCAAATGGCATATATCATCATCCTTTAAGAAGGTACACAACGTACTCTGAGGAATTTGAAATTGAAGACTGCACATTTTTCTCCTAGGAGGTGGGCACCAAAACTAGGGTTTCCCATTAAATCAGGGAATCTTTGATTTTTTGGACAAAACTTGATGTCATGGTATTCTACATGTTCCTAAGTGTATGGAGGTGGAAAATTGCTTCTCAATTGGTTTTGGAAGTGGGTCAATTGGAAGAAAGATCAGAAATCAGGAAAATTGGGGCCAAGTCAAATAATCAGAGGAAAAAGTCAACTCTTGACTTTTTGAGCCCAAAATCATGAAATTCATGTTACATATGTCCAATGTACAAAATTTGGTCAAGAAACTCCAAAGGAATCATGAAAAAATCAAGAGGTGGAAAGTTGCCATTTTTGGAAGAGGAAGGGTTACTAAAAATAGCAAGTTTTGGCCATTTTGCATCAGAGTGTGAACCAAGGCCATTTAAAATTGAAGCACCAAATGAAAATTCCACTCGGCCACAACAAAAGATCTTGTTTTAAGCTTCACATCCATATGTGGAACATCTCCATTGGATAAAAATTGAGTGAGATATGATTGATCAAAGTTTGAGCAAAGTAGGTCCAAAACTAGGTCATGACCAAGATTTTCAGGGCACGCGCGCAGTCATTTTCTCAAACAGTTGGTGAGCCAAATGTCCACTCATTTTTCTCATAATTAAAGGCCTCAAATGGAAAAGTTTTCAACATGAAAGTTGTTCATTGCAATGTCATTTTCAATATTCATGTTGGACAAAATTCCATTTGATCAATTTATGAGGGATAAATTTTGGTCTCAAGTTAGGTTGATTGTGCTGAAATTTCGTGTGCCAAGTTGCCTTGCCAGCCAACCTCTTGCCACGCTCACCAACCAGTTTTGAACCATTGTGTTCATAGCTATTTTTAGGTGTGTTTGAGGCCTCAATTCAATACAATTCTCACACCAATGTTGTTCTCTGGTGCACCATCTTTCCAATGCCCTCAATGCCTCATTAAATCATTCACTAACAAGAGAGAAAATCATCTTCAAACAATCACTGTTGCATTGGTTCCAAACTGTCACATAAAACCAGAAAAAGAAATAAAGGTTGTTGTTATTGTACCAGCTTGCTCATGCATTGCTCACTCTCCAACCTTTGCTTCATTTAACCAAACACTTTTCATGAACAACACCTCACGTGCCTCACTATACATGGAAATGGAAAGGGAAAGCTTGTTGAACAAGTTTCTGTGGCAGCAGTAGATGTGAGCTTGCTTTATTCAATTGAACCTCACCATAACACATTGTGAACCGCCATCACCATAACTCAGCCTCAATAACTCGCCCCTAACTAACTTGACTCAGTTAGTTAGGGTGCACTCAGTCTAACCACTGTGACTCATCTAACTCAACTCATTAAACCTTAGTTAGCTCACACTATAAAAGAAAATCTAACTCACAAATCTCAGAGCTTCATTCTTCTCATTTCACTGCCAAATACTCTCTAATTTTCTCTCTGATTCTCCCACTCTTTTTCATCAAATCTCTCCATTGCACGAGTTCATCATTCTCTTCTAATTCCACCTTCAAGTTTCATCTTCAATCATCTCTGAACTTGAAGCAGCTTTGGATTGTTGAAGTAAGCACACTGCAAATCCATCTCCATTATCACTCTTCAGAGTTTGAAAGCCTTTATTTGGCCAAGTGAAGCTCAAAAAGGAAGCAAGAATCTCTGGTTTTCTCAGCATCTCCAATTTGTCCATACTTTCAGGTTTTATCACTCAACCTTTTTCCATTCGATTCCCCTTAATTTTGACTTTTTTTTGTTAATATAAGCTTGATAGAAGTTCTGCTTACTCCGGCTAGTTGATAGGCCTTCTAAAGGCATAGTTTGAAAAGTTAGGGCATGATTTCATCTCTTCGTTTCTCTATGTGTGTGATTGCTATGTGAAAAATAAGTGTGTATTCATGACCTGCTCAACTTCAGCTTCAGTTTGGTATGAATATCGTGCATTTCTGTGGTGATGTGAAAGTTGCAGGTGGTGGTTCTCGCCGGAGAGGGTGACCGGAGGTCCCTCTCCGGCCGGTGATCTCATTTTAGGGTTTTATGTTCAGTTTTAATGTCAGCCGTCTGATTTGTGTAATCCAAGGGTGGAGGAACTGCCAGCGCATTAAAACACACATGCACCTCACGTGCATTATTTCTGATTTCACTTAAACATAGTGTGGTCCAGTGCGTGCTAGTTAATGTGTTCCCTCACATGTGCGCCTTGATCTTGCTTACTTTGACTTGTTTGTTGACCTGACTCAATCCGATGGTTGTTATTGTGTTGACTTGGTTTGACTGAAGTGCATGGTTATTAATTTGTACTGCGCGCTTAATGGACCTAGACTATTTTGCTATCCACACCTCCATTTCTAAAGGCCCAATAATGTTGAACTGAAATTTACTATGTCTGCACCCCACACTTGCTTCTCATTTCATTTTAATTTTTCCATTTTTCTACACGTTTGATTTTTAATTTTTAAAAATACTAAATAGCATCATAAAATTCCACAAAAATTCATGAGCCTTCTTAAAACATTTAGAAAATTTTTCATGATTTTGTTTCTTGATTTTATGACCTTTTTACCCCTGCTCCATATTTTTCTTTGAATTTCTTTGATGTGCATTCTTAATATGGTACATGATCTTGTTTAATTTTGTTCTTGATCATTAAAAATTGTTTTGATGCTCTTATTTTTGCATTGAGTCATTAGCATCTTGAGGTATGTTAAGTGATTTTTATTTGATTTTTTAGGTCATTTTATGGCATGTTTGGTGTTCACTTTTGTGCTACTTTGTATGATATGTCTATTTGACCTAAGTGCATTGTTTGACATCATTTTGCCTTGGTTTCTTGCATGCTACTTTGATATGTGATTCATCTCTGATTTGTGAACTTCAATAACATGTTTTAATAATTTTCATGAGGCCATCTAATTTTTGTTTAAAGCATTACCTTTGAAGCATAATAACATGTCATATCATCTCAATATTGGTGCATGTTTACATGACTTCTTTTGTACATAATGGCATGATCATTTGCATATTTGGTGAACCATTCACTTGACATTATAGGTCATTGGTACATATTATATGTCATCTTTGCATGTTGACTTTCATTTAAACCTTGTGCGCCTTTAACATGTGGTGTTTGTACTTGTGTTTTCTTTTGAACTTCCATTTCAATTCTACTTCTTCTATCACTTCTTAAATGTCTTGATGTGCTTCATGAATACTTGTGAGAGGTTTGTGAATCATTTTTCATTTCATTTCAATTCTGATCCATGGATTACATGTTCCATTTATGCACATTTCTTCTTTTTCCCTTCATCTTTCATTCTCCCTTTTCTTATGGTGGCATGTTCTAATGCCATGGATGATGTTTGTTGCCTATCCACTTGGACTTGCATGATAATAACCTTTTGTTTTCCATATGATGTACATTCTGGTTGTGGTTCTAGGATTTGATTTCTCATTTAATTCTTTTGTGTTTTATGATGCATTACATGTTCTTTTACTTCTTATACTTCTTATACATGTTTACTAACCATGTAGGGGCTTTGGTAAGTTGCAATTGTGTGTGGATAAGGAATCCACATCCAAATTTCTTTCCTTTCATCTCTTTTACAATTCCATTTTGTGTTTTGTTAAGCACTTATGTGCTTTCTTTTAATAACTCGTCACTTTCCCTTTGTGAATTACAATTCATCTTCTACTTTAGAAGTGAATTGTTTAATTCATTCTTTCTTTAGACTTTAGGTTTAAACCTCACAAACCTTAGGATCACTCCCTTAACTAATCAATTAGGATTGAGTCTTAGTCCATATAGATTTTTACCTTTATCCTCTCTTGAGTCTCTCTTCTCATCTCTTAAAGGAAAATTCAAAACATATAATAAAGGTAGGCATTTATTGCATTTAGGCCTTTCATATAAAGAAAAGATTATAAATTGTAATCTTAGAATGTGTAGCATATAGCCCATCTTGGGTCAATGTGTTAAACATTTGATCTTGTGTGAGGGACTTAAATGCAATGCTTGTTGAAGGAATAAATAAAAAACACTTCTTTATTTCTTAATCAACAAAAACACTTAATAAATACAAGTATGCTAGGGTGTTTGAACCTTGATAATTGGAACTAAGTGTGGGGGTCTTCTTCACCCTTAGTGTGCTTTCTTACCCATTCCATCTTGGAATGTGAGAATGTACACATTCCAATGACTAAGATCCAGATACACTGTCATATGCAAACAAATCCAAAACACTTCCTTCTAAAAGACAAAAAACAAACAATAACGTCTTTCCTTCGGGAATTCTTTTCTCACCCCATTCACTCTCAACGTATGAACGTGCTCCTACTCGTTCTCTTGCAAGATGGTAACGCACTCGGACCAGCGAGCCTGCAACACCTGAGCTAGAACGTTAGCCGTTCCTTAAAAAACACAAACAATCCATCCCTAGTGAGGGGAACTACGTCGCTCTGATTCTCATGTTCCCGATGAGATACGTAGGCAGTGGGGTAGGGCCCATTCGAGCACTTCTTTTATTTTCCCTACATTTGTTTCTCTTTCTCTCTCCTTTCCTTTTCCATTCCTTTTTCAGTTTCTTTCTCAGTATTCTTTTCTTACACCCTTTGATCAAGACAAGCAAGCGTGGATCCCATCGGGTACGATGGACGCGTGGGGGTGCTAATACCTTCCTCTCGCGTAACCGACTCCCTTACCCTTTCTCTTGGTCGCAAGACCACGCTCTTTTCTTTCCCTCAGGTTTATGCGGTGTTTCCTTTCCCTATCTTGGGATAAATACACATTACTGGCGACTCTGTTTCGGTGCCACTTTCGCGTTTGTACTAGGATGAAAATCCCGGGAGCGACAGCTGGCGACTCTGCTGGGGACATGTTGACCTATTGCTGGTCCATCCTAAGCGAGTCAATCCTAACGCTTGTCTGTTTTTCTTTCATTGGGTGTTTATTGTTGTGCTGTATTTACCGTTTTACTGTATAGTTATTTACTGTTTATTACTGTATATTACTGCGTTTACTGCATTTTAGCATTTTTATTCCATATGATATATTATGCTATGCTGGACTGTGCTGTTTTCTATTTGGCGGGATGGGATTTCTGAGAGATAAGCCCATTACACAGGCTTGAGGATACACTTAGAATTAGAGTGGAGAGTAGTGGGACCTACGTGCCGTTTGGAGTGCGTTGGGTGTTCACGAAATTCACAGCTAGACGAGGCTATCTTGGGACACGTCGTGGCATGCGCATCTTGCGTATTCCAGGATGTAGATCTAGAGAGCTGTCGACTCTAGTGACCGATCATGAGGACCTTAGTGGAAACATCCCTCTTTAGCGGTGACAATGGCAGACCACATTCTGTGGCAAACCCATTCGCACCCGAGGGCC
Source organism: Lathyrus tuberosus (assembly GCA_022829125.1). Lineage (NCBI taxonomy): Eukaryota > Viridiplantae > Streptophyta > Magnoliopsida > Fabales > Fabaceae > Lathyrus > Lathyrus tuberosus. The sequence continues at coordinate 203,814 of JALAZF010000393.1, forward strand.
CACTTTGGAATTTGCATAGGATGACTTTTATTTTCTAAGGGGAGTCAGTGGACGACCTCTTTGATTGGCATAGCATTGTATCCTACGGGCTGAATGTGCTCTTGCTTCTCAAACCTCCGAAGCTGACAAGCCTTATTTTCTAAGAACCACATGTGAGTATGGGCGGGATGTTTACAGGTTTGCAGGAAACCCAGCCTTCTACCTACCTTACTTGTGATTCTATGATGATTTCAGACATTGTATCCTATGACTGGGATTTGAGTGTTCATCTCAGATATTGCCAGATTCAGTACAGAGACACAGTGCACACAGTTCAATACAGACACAGACACTTGATTACCTGATCACATGCCCTTTTGCATTGCATTATCATATCATAACAGTTATGTTTGTCATTTTCAGGTGCATAATACATTTCTGATTCCAATCCATGGGTTCAACAGAGATCGTTGCCGAGAGAAAGAACAATGTGTCTTACAAGTTTCCAGATCCTGTCTTGGATTCATTGCTCAAAATTATAGATATGGCTGGTCCGGGTATTCTTGATAGATTTCAGAAAAGCTACGGGAATTTGGTTGGGATGGTCCGTACAATCACCAAGTATGAACATGATGCTTTGCACACTCTGCTGCAGTTCTACGAGCCTTCGTTGAGATGCTTTCTTTTTTCAGATTACATTTTGATGCCAACACTGGAAGAATTCTCATTTATTTTGGGAATTCCGATCACGCCGGCAATACCATTCTTCTCTGGTAGTTCTCCCAGCGTAAAAGAAATGGCTGCTGCGTTACAAATGGATCAGGCAGTGGTAAAGAGTGGTGTGAGCAGTAAAAATGGAGTTAGCGGATTTCATTTAGAATTTCTGTCTGGACAAGCCCAAGAGGCTGCAAGTGCTAAAAATTGGACGGTTTACAATTCCATTCTGGCTCTCTGCATATATGGCCTAGTTTTCTTTCCCAATCAGCAAGACTTTGTGGATATGCAAGCGACGAGAGTTTTCGTCCTTAAAAATCCAGTCCCTACTTTGTTAGGAGATTTTTATCATTCCGTGCATTACAAGAATGAGAAAAGGAGGGGATGATCTGTTAGTTGTTGTACGCCACTGCTGAGTCATTGGTTTTTCAAACATTTGCCTCAGACAGGTGCCTTTGTGGAAACCAAAGATGTGGCGAAATGGTCTAAACGATTGATGAGTTTAACTGCTGATAACATTGTATGGTTTGACCACCGGTTATTGAGAATAGAGCTTGTCACAAGATGCGGAAATTTTCCAAATGTGCCTTTGATTGGCAGAAAAGGAGGGATCAATTATAATCCAGTTTTGGCCATCCGACAGTTTGGGTATGCTTCCAAGGATCCTCCTACAGAGAAAGATGTGGAAGAATCCTTATTCTTTACAGGAACTAAAGATGCGAAGGTGGTAGAAGTAGTGAATGCTTGGAAAGATAAGCACAAAATTGGAAAAGCAGTTTTTGGAAAAGGAGATTGTAGATCTTATCCTGAATATGACAGGTGGATTGAGACGAAAGTAAAGGAATTGCTTTTACCCTTTTCAAGGGGACCTCTTTTATGTTCAGTACAGCCAGAACAACCCACTATGGTGGCTATTGAAGAATGTGAGAAGTGGAAGAAAATGGTCAGAGAGTTGCAGATAGAGAATTCTGGAATGAGCAGATGTCTTCAGAAAGCTCTAGCTGACAACAAAGAGTTGGAAAAGAGAGCATTGAAAGCGGAAAAAACCTTGGCTGACAAAGAGGAAGATTTTGATGACAGAGCTCGGTACTTTCGGAAACTTACTTTGGGAGCAGACGACACTAGTCAGGCTCACAAGATTACAAAACAGGCTTTAGCCCGAAGCAAGGATTCATTAGCTCAACTTCGTCAAGCTTGGGATGAAGTCAGAATTGAAAATGCCTAGTTAAAGGATCAGTCGAAGACTAAAGACGAGGAGCTTAAAAAGGCACATGAGCAGAGGAGAAAGTATCGGGAAAGTCTCGGTAAAAGTCAAGAACAGTTAGAAGAAGCTAGGAGCCAGCTGAAGAATACCAAGAAAGAGCTTGAAGAAGCCATGATAGAAAGAGAGATACTCAAGACGCAAGCTGGCGTAAAGAGACACAAAGGAGTGCATGATGACGAAGCTCTTATGTTGCATATGGGTTCTTTAACTGAAGCTCTTGAGAAAAGGGATGTCTTGATCAAAGAAATGATTGAAAAGCCGAATCACCAGCGTACCCGTATACTTTTTGAGGAGATCAAATACTCAAGTGATAAGCTGAAGGATGTGGAATTGTCAGATTGATGTTCTTTTCCCTGTATTTTGTTGTTAATGGCTACCATCAGGCTTGTTGATGGATCCATTTTTTTTCCTTGTATTGCATTGGCTGATGAGCCTTTCTTAAATACTTGAATACTTTGTTGAATGAGTATGAGCAGTTTATTCAGAATTACTCTTTATCAGATATCTGTACACAAGCACATGACCACTACACGTCTCTTTATATCACGATTTCTGGTCTTCAGATTTTCGTGGTTTGGATTGGAATCAGGGTGTAAAGCACTTTGGAAATGATAAACATAACATTGCATGGCATTGCATAACATTCTGCATTTATGTTACTTGCTTTTCAGGTACTCGTTGCAGGGTCTCTAACCTTTATTTGGTTTCAGGCAGTATAGCGGAGAGTCATATTCACCGATATTCGACGCGAAGAAATCAAGTAAGAATCATGGATCAAGTGCAAAGTGATTTGGCCGAAATGAGGGCGCGTATGGACCAGTTCATGACCCTCATGACTGGCATGGCGCAAAATCAGGAGAGATTGAGGCTTCTGGTCGAGCGTCCAGACAATGGACCCGAAGGTGATCAGCATGACAATTCACAGGGACATGGCATCCCTCCTCCCGGTGGCAACCCTCCTCCTGGTGGTAACAATCGGGGTAATGGAAATGGTAGGCATGCTGGTGTTACTCTTGAAGATACTCTGGAAGACCAATTTACTCTACTAGATGCTGATGTGGGTAATCAAGGTGATCGAAGGTATGATGAGTTAGCAGAAAAGATCAGGGCCATAGAATGCAAGAACTCTATGGGTATTGATGTTACCAGCTTGGGGCTGGTCTCAGGAGTCAAAATTCCCCCTAAATTCAAGCCTCCCACTTTTGATAAGTATCATGGCAATGCGTGTCCCCAAACGCATCTTCAAGCTTACTTTGGGAAGATTTCAGCCCATACGGATGACGAGAAGCTATGGATGCACTATTTTCAGGACAGTCTGGCTGGGGCGTCCTTGACCTGGTATATGAAGTTGAATAGAGCTGCTGTGAAAAGTTGGAAAGATCTGGCAGAAGCGTTCCTGAAGCAATACCAGTATAATATTGACATGGTACCCAACCGCACTCAATTGCAGGGGTTGTCACAAAATGCCAAGGAGAGTTTCAAAGAATATGCACAGAGGTGGAGGGAAATGGCTGCCCAGGTTCAACCTCCCTTGTCAGACAGAGAAATGGCAGATATGTTCATGGGCACCTTGCAAGGGGCCTATCTTGATAGATTAGCTGCTTGTCCGTCAACTGGATTTGCTGATATTGTGATTGCGGGAGAAAGAATAGAAAGTCTGTTAAAGCTTGGAAAGATCCAGGATGTGAGTGGGGCTGGCTCTTTGGGGACGAAGAAACCGTTTGCTAGTAACCAGAAAAGAAGAGAAGGTGATACGAATGCTGTGTTTAGAGGACGAGGCAGAGGGCGTTCTCAAGCTTATTATCAGGTAGATACTGTAACAATCCCCACACCGTCTGTTCAGAAACAACAACCCCAACAACAAGTTCAACAGCAACAACCTTTTTTCCAGCAAAGGTCTAGGCAGAGGGATCGTAAGATGGATCCTCTCCCTATGACTTATGCCGCGCTGTTGCCCCGACTACTCGAGTTAAAGTTGGTAGAACTCCGTACTATGAAAGCTCCGGTTGCTGGAAACCTGCCACCTAACTTCGATGCTAATGCTCGTTGTGAGTTTCACTCAGGTGCTCAGGGGCACTCCATTGAAAAATGCTGGGCTTTCCATCATAAAGTACAAGATTTGATTGATACTAAAGCCATCAATTTCTCTCCCGCTCCTAATATTACTCAGCATCCCATGCCTGATCATAGTGCAGCAAATGTGTACGCTATTGAAGGTGTGAGGAGATTGAATCTGGTGACAGATATCCATCAAGTGAAAACTTCTTTGTTGGTTGTAAAAGATCGTTTATTGAAGGGACAGGTGTTCCCGGGCTGTAATCAAGATTGCTCTGAGTGTATGAATCAGGAGAATGGCTGTAATAAGTTGAAGGTGGGTTTACAGAATCTGATCGATGAAGGATGTCTACAGTTCGACAGAGTCGTGAAGGACACTGATGAAATATCAACCGTGACCATCTATTACACTCCCGCTGAGTTTCAAATGCCGATCAATACAATTCCCGTGGCGAGTGTTGCGCCAGAAAGGCCCAGTCCTGTCACTATCACGGTGCCAGGACCAATTCCGTTCACATCTACGAAGGCTATCCCATGGCACTATGGGGCAGATGTATATTACGAAGGTAAAAAGCAGGAAGTTGAGTCGTCAGTCAGCCCAAATATTGATAACGTAGGGGGTATAGGGGGCTTTACAAGGAGTGGAAGGTTGTTCGCTCCCCAAACCTTGAGAACTGATAAAGAGGCAGAAGCTGCAGCAAAGGCTAAAGGTAAACAGGTGGTTGAAAATGCGCCTACACCTGAAGCAGAGACAAAGATTACTTTTGATAAGGAAATGGAAGAATTTATGAAGATAATCAAGAAAAGCGATTATAAGATTGTGGACCAACTGAATCAGACCCCTTCAAAGATTTCAATCTTGTCACTATTTATGTGCTCTGATGCGCATCGGCAGGCGTTGTTGAAAGTGTTGAAGAGTGCATACGTGCCACAAGAAATTACTGTTAATCAGCTCGAGGGCGTAATCTCCAATGTTAATGTTAGCCATGGCTTGGGCTTTACAAGTAGAGATTTGACTGTTGAAGGAAGAAACCATAATAAGGCTTTGCATATCACGATGGAGTGTAAGGGCGCAGTGTTATCTCATGTACTGGTAGACACTGGTTCATCACTCAATGTCTTGCCCAAGAAGGCATTAATGAAGCTGGAAGTTGATGGTTTGATCTTAAGGCCTAGTGAATTGGTGGTCAGAGCATTCGATGGAACTAGACGATCTGTGTTTGGTGAGGTGGAATTGCCTGTACAAATTGGACCACAGGTATTCAAATCCACGTTCCATGTAATGGACATACAACCTGCATATAGCTGCCTATTGGGGCGCCCTTGGATTCACGGAGCCGGGGCTGTTACTTCTACTCTACATCAAAAGCTGAAGTATGAGTTTGAAGGGCAGGTTGTGACGGTGTGTGGGGAAGAAGACATCTTTGTGAGTCACTTGTCCACGTTCAAGTACATTGAAATGGATGGGGAAATTCATGAGATGTTGTGCCAATCATTTGAAGCAGTCAATATTGACGATGCACCTGAGTCTTCTTCTGTACCAGTTGGGGCCGGTACCTCCATTTCATCTTACAAACAAGCTGTCGAAGTCGTCAGGGCAGGCAACGCCCAGGGTTGGGGCAGGTTGATAGAGACCCCAATGAAGGAAGACAAATTTGGTATTGGTTATCATCCCTCTACAACTTCAGATGCGGGGAGCAGGGGACCCATTACTTTCAATAGTGGGGGAATTATCTACACGGACCAGTCTTGTGCAGCCACAGAGGATAGTGTTGACAGTAATTGTGACCTGGACAACTGGGTACGCCCTCATGCTCCGGGACAACAAGTGCAGAACTGGTCCGTTGAAGAAGTCATCCGGGTTACTCTTCAGACAGAGTAATTTTTCTTTGTTTTTTCTAACCATAATGCATGTCAAAATCTTGCGCTCTGCCCAAGGCGTATAGATTCATGTGTAGGGCCACCATGGTTGCATTTGCAATGTTTAATCATTAATAAAGGACGTTTTGCAATCAAATTTTGTTCTCTGTCTTTCAGTTTTTATTTTTGCACAAAAAAATAAAATGGCAATGTTTCATTTTCTTTTGTTTTGCTTAAAAATAAAATTCTAAAATAAGGCATGAACCCGTTCATGCAAACTTGATCCTCCGGATACCACTGATAACGATTCTGATATGACTATGTATGACTTTGACAATCCGATTTATCAAGCCGAAGAAGGGGATGAGAAAGATTGTGAACTCCCTGAAGAACTGGCCAGATTGTTGAAACAAGAGGAAAGGGTCATCCAGCCTCATCAGGAGACTGTAGAAATCATCAATATTGGTACCAAGGACGCCAAGAAAGAGATCAGGATTGGTGCCAGCTTGCAAGCAGATGTGAAGCAAACTTTGACGGAAATGTTGCGCGAGTATGTTGACATCTTCGCCTGGTCGTATCAAGACATGCCGGGGTTGGATACGGATATTTTCGTGCACAGGCTGCCATTAAGAGAAAAATGTCTGCCAGAAGATCAAGGAGGAAGTCCAGAAGCAGTGGGATGCTGGTTTTCTTGCTGTGACAAAATATCCTCCGTGGGTAGCCAACATCGTGCCAGTACCGAAGAAAGATGGAAAAGTGAGAATGTGTGTGGATTATCGAGATCTTAATAAAGCTAGCCCGAAAGATGATTTTCCACTACCTCATATTGATGTGCTGGTCGATAATACAGCTCAGTTTTCAGTGTTCTCATTTATGGACGGTTTCTCCGGGTACAACCAGATCAAGATGGCACCTGAAGATATGGAGAAGACCACGTTCATTACTCCGTGGGGTACATATTGTTATAAAGTAATGCCTTTTGGGTTGAAAAACGCAGGGGCAACGTACCAGCGGGCGATGGTGACATTGTTTCATGACTTGATTCATAAGGAGATCGAATGTTATGTAGATGATATGATTGCCAAGTCGAGAACAGAAGAGGAACATCTGATTAACCTGAAAAAGCTGTTTGAAAGGTTGAGAAAGTTCCGTCTGAGATTAAATCCAAACAAGTGCACGTTTGGGGTGCGTTCTGGAAAGTTACTGGGTTTCATTGTGAGCGAAAGAGGAATCGAGGTTGATCCTGCCAAGGTGAAAGCAATACAAGAAATGCCTGAACCGAGAACAGAAAAAGAGGTTCGTGGTTTCTTGGGTAGGTTGAACTACATTGCAAGGTTCATATCTCACCTAACAGCCACGTGTGAGCCAATATTTAAATTGTTAAGGAAAGATCAAACGGTCAGGTGGAATGACGATTGCCAATTGGCATTCGATAAGATAAAAGAATACTTGCAGGAACCTCCGATTCTAATGCCTCCAGTTGAAGGGAGACCGCTGATAATGTATCTGACAGTGCTTGAAGGTTCCATGGGTTGTGTTCTCGGTCAACATGACGAGACAGGTAGGAAGGAGCATGCTATCTACTACCTGAGCAAAAAGTTCAATGATTGTGAGTCCCAATACTCAATGCTAGAAAAGACATGTTGTGCGCTTGCATGGGCCGCTAAGCGATTGAGGCAATATATGGTTAGGCACACAACCTTGTTGATTTCAAAAATGGATCCTATCAAGTACATTTTCGAGAAACCAACATTGACAGGCAGAGTTGCACGGTGGCAAATGGTCTTGACAGAGTATGACATTCAGTACACTTCACAAAAGGCCATCAAAGGATGTATCTTGTCCGACTATCTTGCGCAACAGCCGATTGATGATTACCAACCCATGAAGTTTGACTTCCCTGATGAGGACATCATGTTTCTCAAAGCTAAAGACTGCGAGGAACCACTTCCGGAGGAGGGGCCAGACCCTGAATCCAAATGGAGTCTGATGTTTGATGGGGCTATCAATATGAATGGGTGCGGAGTTGGAGCAGTTCTTATCACGCCGGAAGGTGTTCATATGCCTTTCACTGCCCGAATAACTTTCGGATGCACCAACAATGAAGCAGAGTACGAAGCTTATATAATGGGGATCGAGGAGGCGGTTAATCTACGGATTAAAACCCTTGATATATTCGGTGATTCAGCTTTGGTAATCAATCAAGTGAAAGGGAGTTGGTACACACACCAAGCAAATCTAGTGCCGTATAGAGATTATACAAGGAGATTGCTGACGTTTTTCACAACAGTGAAACTGTACCATATTCCTCGAGATGAGAATAGGTTCGCTGATGCCTTGGCCACTTTGTCTTCCATGATCAAAGTGCAAGGATGGAACCATGTACCTAAGATTGAGGTATCCCGCCTTGACAGACCAGCATTTGTGTTTGCGGTCGATGCAACGTCTGATGACAAGCCATGGTTTCATGACATTAAGTGTTTCTTGAAAAGTCAAGAGTACCCGTCCGGGGCATCGTCCAAAGACAGGAAGACGTTGAGAAGGTTAGCTGGTAGTTTCTTCTTGAACAAAGATGGCGTGCTGTATAAAAGAAATTTTGACACGGTCCTGCTTAGATGTGTGGATAGACATGAAGCAGACTTGTTGATGATTGAAGTGCACGAAGGCTCTTTCGGTACCCATGCCGGAGGGCATGCAATGGCTAAAAAGTTGTTAAGATCGGGATATTATTGGTTGACTATGGAGTCAGATTGTTGCAAATATGCCCGCAAATGCCATAAATGCCAGATCTATGCAGATAAGGTGCATGTGCCTCCAAATCCGTTGAGTATCATGTCGTCGCCTTGGCCGTTTGCCATGTGGGGCATTGATATGATCGGAAAGATTGAGCCTACAGCTTCCAATGGTCATCGTTTCATCTTGGTGGCAATTGATTACTTCACCAAATGGGTTGAAGCCGCATCCTATGCCAATGTTACAAAACAAGTGGTCGCTCGTTTCTTAAAACGGGATATCATTTGCCGATATGGAGTTCCTGAAAGAATCATTACTGATAATGGTTCTAATTTGAACAATAAGATGATGGCTGAGTTATGCCGGGACTTTAAAATCGAACATCACAATTCTTCTCCGTACCGCCCAAAGATGAATGGCGCGGTCGAAGCGGCCAACAAAAATATCAAGAAGATTGTGCAGAAGATGGTTGTCACGTACAAAGATTGGCATGAGATGTTACCATTTGCTTTGCATGGGTATCGAACATCGGTACGCACGTCCACTGGGGCAACCCCATTCTCACTTATATATGGTATGGAGGCAGTACTACCAGTTGAAGTGGAGATTCCGTCCCTTAGAGTCATGATGGATGTTAAGCTAGATGAGGCTGAATGGGTACGAGCCAGATTTGATCAGTTGAGCCTTATTGAGGAAAAGCGATTGGCGGCTGTATGCCATGGGCAACTATATCAGCGCAGAATGAAGCAAGCATTTGACCAAAAAGTGCGTCCTCGGGTTTACAAAGTCGGAGATGTGGTACTCAAAAGGATCCTTCCTCCCAATACAGATCACAGGGGCAAATGGACTCCTAACTATGAAGGTCCATTCGTGGTTAAAAAGGTCTTTTCGGGCGGAGCTTTATTGCTTACAACCATGGATGGCGAAGACTTTTCATCCCCTGTCAACTCGGACGTAGTCAAAAAAATACTTCGCATGAATAGACTCGCTGGATAATAAAAATAAAAAAATCCAGGCAAAAAAGGGCATCCCGGCGAACCAAAAACAGAATAAGGTTCGGGAAAAAATTAGGGATATAATTGAAAAAATTGTACACCCGGTAAGTTGAAAACCCGAAAGGGCAACTTAGGCAAAAAAGGGTATCCTGGTGGATCGAAAACCTGAAAGGGCAGTCCACACAAAAGAAGGATTTAAGCGAATGACTACGGTCTGAGTTATCTGTACCCCATTATCGTTTGAACAACTGACATTCTGAAAGATAGGAATCGGTCTGATCATTCCTCAGAAGGCAAGGTCGGGGAGTTTTGAAGACATACTGGTCATAACAGAATGGAAACTCAGTGGAAGTCCGTTTTCACATTGCCATTAGGATAGTTTCTTTTCTCAATTTTCAGCGATCACCTCTTTCCAGGGATTGCTTCCGGATGTAATTGCCTATTCTGGGCTCTCAGTCAATAAATTGAATTTCAATAAAAAGCCTCCTATTTTTGTTTTATTGCTTTGTTTGCAAAAACGTCCTAATTTTGATAAAACATTGCATTTGAAAACATGGCGGCCTTGCAATAACATGCGCGAAAAAAAAACATTTGAAATTACTTTGAATGTTGAATATTCCCGGATGGTGGATTCTAGCCACGCAATATTCGGGGCATGTGGGCATATTCTTTTGTTGCAGGTAGCAGGTGCAGATGATTTTAAGCACAAGACCAGTAATAAATCACCCCACGCAAAAGACTGGGGCAATTACGGGTAAGGAGATCGGCGTTCATCGTTCGGTCGACGATTGTTCATAACGGGTCGATATCAGTGAATTAAGTTCAACTGGGTACCGTTGCATCTTATTAAGTCGATTCTCTCATACAGTACTTCCAACAGCTACAAGCTTTTCTGTGTCGATAACGGTCACAAGTTCCCCCAAAAGAGTGGTCTCGTCGATACCGAAACTGATGGTCATTATCCCCAGCGAAGTCGCAGGAGTTTGAAGAGGCTAAATCTTCTGTAAAATCCTCTTATGACATCCTCTTCGGGGATAAATTGTTGGTTTGTCCAAGCATAGGGCATGTTTGTTTCCCCAGCATGAAGTGTTGATCGTCCCCAGTAGAGTTTGAGGACGGTTGGTCTTCTGTAAAATCCTCTCAAAAGGCATTCCCCAGCACGAGACGTTTTAAAGCAGTTTCCTGCAGCAGAGTTTGTTATAAACTCGTCATCCCTAACGGAATTGTCTAAAGGGAAGCTCGCCTAACAGGGTACATTGTGGTACTTGTCCTAAGCTTGACAGTCATATTCTTCAGCAGACTACTGTGGATTTGCTTTGGGTTTCCCCAACAGATCTCTAAGGACTCCTTCCTAGCAAGTTGCAATGGAATGTTCTAATCAGGATTTGCATATCCCTGGCAGAGTAGCCCTGATCCCCAGCAAGATTGTGTCTCTGATAATGGTATCCCCACAGAGGTCAGCATCGAATCTTGTCAGCAATACTCCCCAGCTGAGTTGTTGTTCTCCCCGCAGAGGTTTATAAGATCGGCAGAATCTATTCCTCAACAAGGATGGTACAGTCTTTCCCCAGCCGGGCCAGAAGGTGGATAACCCCTACAAAGGGTCTTGGATTGGATAGATCCCCAAGCAGAGTTTTTATGACTTTTCTTCCCTAGCAAGACGCCATGCAAAGAAATTCTCATCCCCAGCGGAATTGCTGTAACCAGAATTCATCCCCAAGCAGATGAAGTAATTCCTGGCAGAATCATCATTCCTCATATCTCAAAGTCCAATTTATTTTTGGCAAGCGTGACAATTCGAAGCAGACAGATTATTCATTCATTCTTCAGCAGAGATATTATCCTTTCAGGAGTCTCCGAAGTCAAATTATTGATCATTGTTCCTCAGCAGAGTCAGCAGAGATGTCTGACACAGATGCAGAGAGTAATCCAATTTTGGAATTCTTGAAGTCCAACAGTGGATTGGCAAAAGTCCGTCTTCGGGTGGCAAAAGTCCAACAGTGGATTGGCAAAAGTCCGTCTTCGGGTGGCAAAAGTCCAACAGTGGATTGGCAAAAGTCCGTCTTCGGGTGGCAAAAGTCCAACAGTGGATTGGCAAAAGTCCGTCTTCGGGTGGCAAAAGTCCAACAGTGGATTGGCGAAAGGTCCATCTAAGGGTGGGAAATTCTAAAAGTCCAACAGTGGATTGGCAAAAGTCCGTCTTCGGGTGGCACGAAGCTGCAAAGTCCACCAGTAGCGTGGCAGGCCAGTATTCGTCTGGAGTTGCATAAAAGACATTATCAAAGTCCACCAGTAGTGTGGCAAGCCAGTAGTCGTCTGGCGTCGTTCAAAAAGACATTTCTGAAGTCCACCAGTAGTGTGGCAGGCCAGTAGTCGTCTGGAGTTGCATAAAAGACATTATGGAAGTCCACCAGCAGCGTGGCAAGCCAGTAGTCGTCTGGAGTCGTTCAAAAGACGTTATCAAAGTCCACCAGTAGCGTGGCAGGCCAGTAGTCGTCTGGAATTGCATAAAAGACATTGTTAAAGTTTACCAGTAATGCGGCGAGCCAGTAGTCGTTTGGTGTCGTTCAAAAGACAGTTTTCTCCAACAATGTTTCATTGAAGATTCAAGCCAGCAATGTCGGGGAGTTTCTTCCTCATCATCCAGAGCAAATTTTTGGTTATATTTGGTATTCAATCACTATATACCTTGAAAGTCCGAAAGCAATTGCTTTCAGGCGTTCAGGTCTACAGCGCTTGAATAGGGGCAGCTGTAATACCCCAAAATTTGCTCTCCCTCTTTGTCATCATAGCATGGCATTATCATTTATCATATCATATCCACCTCATTAACATTACATTGCATTTAACATAGAAAAATGAAGCATAGCATCCTTCTTACCATCAGGGCATGTGATCAGGTGGAAGGTGGACAATCAAGGAATCATTCAAAGCACAAAAAGGTCAATCAAGTTTCCTCAAGGCAAGCCAAGAAGCCTTTCATGTCTCATACTATCTCAATGGAACATCCACAACTTCAAGAATGAGAGATTCAATGGGAGATTGAAGCACTACATCTTTCACTATGCAAGAGGTTCAAAAACTGAAGAAAAACCCTCAAAAGAGATAGCTCATTGATCCAAAATCATCCTCAAATGGCATATATCATCATCCTTTAAGAAGGTACACAACGTACTCTGAGGAATTTGAAATTGAAGACTGCACATTTTTCTCCTAGGAGGTGGGCACCAAAACTAGGGTTTCCCATTAAATCAGGGAATCTTTGATTTTTTGGACAAAACTTGATGTCATGGTATTCTACATGTTCCTAAGTGTATGGAGGTGGAAAATTGCTTCTCAATTGGTTTTGGAAGTGGGTCAATTGGAAGAAAGATCAGAAATCAGGAAAATTGGGGCCAAGTCAAATAATCAGAGGAAAAAGTCAACTCTTGACTTTTTGAGCCCAAAATCATGAAATTCATGTTACATATGTCCAATGTACAAAATTTGGTCAAGAAACTCCAAAGGAATCATGAAAAAATCAAGAGGTGGAAAGTTGCCATTTTTGGAAGAGGAAGGGTTACTAAAAATAGCAAGTTTTGGCCATTTTGCATCAGAGTGTGAACCAAGGCCATTTAAAATTGAAGCACCAAATGAAAATTCCACTCAGCCACAACAAAAGATCTTGTTTTAAGCTTCACATCCATATGTGGAACATCTCCATTGGATAAAAATTGAGTGAGATATGATTGATCAAAGTTTGAGCAAAGTAGGTCCAAAACTAGGTCATGACCAAGATTTTCAGGGCACGCGCGCAGTCATTTTCTCAAACAGTTGGTGAGCCAAATGTCCACTCATTTTTCTCATAATTAAAGGCCTCAAATGGAAAAGTTTTCAACATGAAAGTTGTTCATTGCAATGTCATTTTCAATATTCATGTTGGACAAAATTCCATTTGATCAATTTATGAGGGATAAATTTTGGTCTCAAGTTAGGTTGATTGTGCTGAAATTTCGTGTGCCAAGTTGCCTTGCCAGCCAACCTCTTGCCACGCTCACCAACCAGTTTTGAACCATTGTGTTCATAGCTATTTTTAGGTGTGTTTGAGGCCTCAATTCAATACAATTCTCACACCAATGTTGTTCTCTGGTGCACCATCTTTCCAATGCCCTCAATGCCTCATTAAATCATTCACTAACAAGAGAGAAAATCATCTTCAAACAATCACTGTTGCATTGGTTCCAAACTGTCACATAAAACCAGAAAAAGAAATAAAGGTTGTTGTTATTGTACCAGCTTGCTCATGCATTGCTCACTCTCCAACCTTTGCTTCATTTAACCAAACACTTTTCATGAACAACACCTCACGTGCCTCACTATACATGGAAATGGAAAGGGAAAGCTTGTTGAACAAGTTTCTGTGGCAGCAGCAGATGTGAGCTTGCTTTATTCAATTGAACCTCACCATAACACATTGTGAACCGCCATCACCATAACTCAGCCTCAATAACTCGCCCCTAACTAACTTGACTCAGTTAGTTAGGGTGCACTCAGTCTAACCACTGTGACTCATCTAACTCAACTCATTAAACCTTAGTTAGCTCACACTATAAAAGAAAATCTAACTCACAAATCTCAGAGCTTCATTCTTCTCATTTCACTGCCAAATACTCTCTAATTTTCTCTCTGATTCTCCCACTCTTTTTCATCAAATCTCTCCATTGCACGAGTTCATCATTCTCTTCTAATTCCACCTTCAAGTTTCATCTTCAATCATCTCTGAACTTGAAGCAGCTTTGGATTGTTGAAGTAAGCACACTGCAAATCCATCTCCATTATCACTCTTCAGAGTTTGAAAGCCTTTATTTGGCCAAGTGAAGCTCAAAAAGGAAGCAAGAATCTCTGGTTTTCTCAGCATCTCCAATTTGTCCATACTTTCAGGTTTTATCACTTAACCTTTTTCCATTCGATTCCCCTTAATTTTAACTTGTTTTTGTTAATATAAGCTTGATAGAAGTTCTGCTTACTCCGGCTAGTTGATAGGCCTTCTAAAGGCATAGTTTGAAAAGTTAGGGCATGATTTCATCTCTTCGTTTCTCTATGTGTGTGATTGCTATGTGAAAAATAAGTTTGTATTCATGACCTGCTCAACTTCAGCTTCATTTTGGTATGAATATCGTGCATTTCTGTGGTGATGTGAAAGTTGCAGGTGGTGGTTCTCGCCGGAGAGGGTGACCGGAGGTCCCTCTCCGACCGGTGATCTCATTTTAGGGTTTTATGTTCAGTTTTAGTGTCAGCCGTCTGATTTGTGTAATCCAAGGGTGGAGGAACTGCCAGCGCATTAAAACACACATGCACCTCACGTGCATTATTTCTGATTTCACTTAAACATAGTGTGGTCCAGTGCGTGCTAGTTAATGTGTTCCCTCACATGTGCGCCTTGATCTTGCTTACTTTGACTTGTTTGTTGACCTGACTCAATCCGATGGTTGTTATTGTGTTGACTTGGTTTGACTGAAGTGCATGGTTATTAATGTGTACTGCGCGCTTAATGGACCTAGACTATTTTGCTATCCACACCTCCATTTCTAAAGGCCCAATAATGTTGAACTGAAATTTACTATGTCTGCACCCCACACTTGCTTCTCATTTCATTTTAATTTTTCCATTTTTCTACACGTTTGATTTTTAATTTTTAAAAATACTAAATAGCATCATAAAATTCCACAAAAATTCATGAGCCTTCTTAAAACATTTAGAAAATTTTTCATGATTTTGTTTCTTGATTTTATGACCTTTTTACCCCTGCTCCATATTTTTCTTTGAATTTCTTTGATGTGCATTCTTAATATGGTACATGATCTTGTTTAATTTTGTTCTTGATCATTAAAAATTGTTTTGATGCTCTTCTTTTTGCATTGAGTCATTAGCATCTTGAGGTATGTTAAGTGATTTTTATTTGATTTTTTAGGTCATTTTATGGCATGTTTTGTGTTCACTTTTGTGCTACTTTGTATGATATGTCTATTTGACCTAAGTGCATTGTTTGACATCATTTTGCCTTGGTTTCTTGCATGCTACTTTGATATGTGATTCATATATGATTTTTGAACTTCAATACCATGTTTTCATAATTTTCATGAGGCCATCTAATTTTTGTTTAAAGCATTACCTTTGAAGCATAATAACATGTCATATCATCTCAATATTGGTGCATGTTTACATGACTTCTTTTGTACATAATGGCATGATCATTTGCATATTTGGTGAACCATTCACTTGACATTATAGGTCATTGGTACATATTATATGTCATCTTTGCATGTTGACTTTCATTTAAACCTTGTGCGCCTTTAACATGTGGTGTTTGTACTTGTGTTTTCTTTTGAACTTCCATTTCAATTCTACTTCTTCTATCACTTCTTAAATGTCTTGATGTGCTTCATGAATACTTGTGAGAGGTTTGTGAATCATTTTTCATTTCATTTCAATTCTGATCCATGGATTACATGTTCCATTTATGCACATTTCTTCTTTTTCCCTTCATCTTTCATTCTCCCTTTTCTTATGGTGGCATGTTCTAATGTCATGGATGATGTTTGTTGCCTATCCACTTGGACTTGCATGATAATAACCTTTTGTTTTCCATATGATGTACATTCTGGTTGTGGTTCTAGGATTTGATTTCTCATTTAATTCTTTTGTGTTTTATGATGCATTACATGTTCTTTTACTTCTTATACTTCTTATACATGTTTACTAACCATGTAGGGGCTTTGGTAAGTTGCAATTGTGTGTGGATAAGGAATCCACATCCAAATTTCTTTCCTTTCATCTCTTTTACAATTCCATTTTGTGTTTTGTTAAGCACTTATGTGCTTTCTTTTAATAACTCGTCACTTTCCCTTTGTGAATTACAATTCATCTTCTACTTTAGAAGTGAATTGTTTAATTCATTCTTTCTTTAGACTTTAGGTTTAAACCTCACAAACCTTAGGATCACTCCCTTAACTAATCAATTAGGATTGAGTCTTAGTCCATATAGATTTTTACCTTTATCCTCTCTTGAGTCTCTCTTCTCATCTCTTAAAGGAAAATTCAAAACATATAATAAAGGTAGGCATTTATTGCATTTAGGCCTTTCATATAAAGAAAAGATTATAAATTGTAATCTTAGAATGTGTAGCATATAGCCCATCTTGGGTCAATGTGTTAAACATTTGATCTTGTGTGAGGGACTTAAATGCAATGCTTGTTGAAGGAATAAATAAAAAACACTTCTTTATTTCTTAATCAACAAAAACACTTAATAAATACAAGTATGCTAGGGTGTTTGAACCTTGATAATTGGAACTAAGTGTGGGGGTCTTCTTCACCCTTAGTGTGCTTTCTTACCCATTCCATCTTGGAATGTGAGAATGTACACATTCCAATGACTAAGATCCAGATACACTGTCATATGCAAACAAATCCAAAACACTTCCTTCTAAAAGACAAAAAATAAACAATAACGTCTTTCCTTCGGGAATTCTTTTCTCACCTCATTCACTCTCAACGTATGAACGTGCTCCTACTCGTTCTCTTGCAAGATGGTAACGCACTCGGACCAGTGAGCCTGCAACACCTGAGCTAGAACGTTAGTCGTTCCTTAAAAAACATAAACAATCCATCCCTAGTGAGGGGAACTACGTCGCTCTGATTCTCATGTTCCCGATGAGATACGTAGGCAGTGGGGTAGGGCCCATTCGAGCACTTCTTTTATTTTCCCTACATTTGTTTCTCTTTCTCTCTCCTTTCCTTTTCCATTCCTTTTTCAGTTTCTTTCTCAGTATTCTTTTCTTACACCCTTTGATCGAGACAAGCAAGCGTGGATCCCATCGGGTACGATGGACGCGTGGGGGTGCTAATACCTTCCTCTCGC
This sequence comes from Lathyrus tuberosus, assembly GCA_022829125.1. Classification (NCBI taxonomy): domain Eukaryota; kingdom Viridiplantae; phylum Streptophyta; class Magnoliopsida; order Fabales; family Fabaceae; genus Lathyrus; species Lathyrus tuberosus. Next base: position 221,314 of record JALAZF010000393.1, read on the forward strand.
GTAACCGACTCCCTTACCCTTTCTCTTGGTCGCAAGACCATGCTCTTTTCTTTCCCTCAGGTTTATGCGGTGTTTCCTTTCCCTCTCTTGGGATAAATACACATTGCTGGCGACTCTGTTTCGGTGCCACTTTCGCGTTTGTACTAGGATGAAAATCCCGGGAGCGACAGATGCCATCTTTGTGAAAATTGCCTGCTGCATTATTTATGAATCACCATGAATCTCAATCTTTTGAATCTTGACATTTGACTGTTATGCTAGCATTGATCATTGTGTATCTGATTTTATGAATTCATTGCATTGTGGGATGTACAAGTGATCTAACATCATTGTTTGTTTGTCTGCACTAAGTGTTGTTGCTGGTTGGTGTTGTACCCTGATGTAATCTTTTTGCTGTCACTCATTTAATGTGTTTTTTGGGCCTGTCATTGCTTCCTGTTTCTCACAATTAGGCTAACATGTTTGAATTACTTTTGCTATTTTGAAATCTTGTTCTTAACTGACTGCACCATGTCTAACTATGAGTTTGCCAATATATCACCATGCCACTTTCTTGTATGTGCTAATCTACCCTGCCATGTCGTTTGCCCTAGACTAGTTTGATTTGTGCATTTATGGTTGATGTATGGTTTACCAACTTCTTGAAATCCTTGTCTCATTTATTATGGATATATCTTGCTGGCATGTGTTTGAAGTCAATTGATGTTTATAGACTCAACTTTGCTCTGATTCATCACCTTCTAATCTTATGCCTGCTGCCTCTATGACATTAGTATCTTGCCATGCTAACTGTTTCGAGCCAATTTGAACTATGCATTGATGAGTTAAATGTTAATCTTTTGGAATTTGTGTTTGATGCTATGCCTTATGTTCCTAGCATGATAAATTGGGGAATGACTATGTGACTGAGATTGTTAAATATTGATTGCTGTCTTTTAGTTTACCATGAATCCACTTGTGAAAATGTCCCCATGCCACTGATTCTTGATCTACACTCTAATTATGAACATAAATTGCTAATCTGTCAACTGTTGAGTACCCAAATTATTTATGTTTCTAATTTACTCTGCTCTTGCATTGGTTTGTTGGTTTACATTAGCTTGTGTTCGAGTCCGTGTCACATTGTTTTGGAGTCCATAATCTACATCTCTGTCATCTTGCATCCAATATGTTAAGTTTTGATGATGTTTTGGATACGTGGAACTGAACCTAATCACCTTTTGGATCCTTGAACTACATACTTGTTTGCTAAAATGTTTACTGAACCTCTTCTGAATATATTTTTCATTGTGATTGCGTTGAATTTTGTTTGCTTGCTGCCACTGCTCCTTCGCTTGAGGATTCAATATGTGTGTAGATCACTTGCCTCTGTTTCATCTGTTTTGGCAATATTTGTTGAATGGCCTAGTATGGTATGAACTTGGCTGCCACGAGCAGTTTGTATCCTTGGTTGGTTTATTTGAAGTAGGCGAGCAAGGAGGGTTTATATATTTATTAAAGCGAATATATTACCGGATGAAACACGTCGTCCCAACGGTCACACACACTAGCACGCCTTCGCCTTTCACATGCCTTGCATGGGTTCGATCCTGCGGATCAACCCTTTTGTTTTTTTTTTCTGATTTTCCATTTCGCCTTGTTATTTTATTCATTGCTTGCACTTTATATTCACTATGCGCGCGCAGCCCAGTTGGTCTTGGTTTTGTGTTGTTGAATCAAGGGCGTGGGTTCAAACCACACTTGTGACATCTTTCTTTCTTTTTTTACTTAAAATCATTTCCTTTATTTAAAGTTTATTAAAATTGCAAAAACAACTTATTTTATCTTTTAGAAATTTTAGTTATTCTCAAATTCAAAAAAATATTTATTTTATTTAGTAATTTATTTTCTTAAATAGTTATTTAAGTTGATTTATTATTAATGTAAGTTTCCACTCTCTTTATCTTGATTAAATTGTTAAACCTTTATTTATGACTTTATTGATATTTTTGAATGTTTGTTTTAATTCATCTTTAATTTATCTTGTCATTTGGTTGTTGATTTAATTCGTGATTGGTATTATTCAACTTTGAATATCATCTTGATTAATCTTTTATTCATGACTATGTCTTGACTTATGATTTGTTTCTTGTGTGATATATTTCTCAAGATTAATATCTTTGGTTTGTCTTTGTCTACTTGACCTCTATGATATTCATCTCATGTCTATTAATTGTTTATCATGAAACATTTTTCCATCCTTATGCTTATGTTGCTTTCATTTTATTATTTTATATCAATTTTTCATCTTCTATGCCTTTTATTATTGCTACTTACAACTGCTATCTTTCCCCCCATTCCAAAGGAAGGTGATTAACATTGACTCTTAAAGTCATAGCCCCCACCCTAACCTAAGTAACCTCTTAGGAGAAACTCTATTTCTTGGCCTCATCAGAGCCATAGAAATCACAACTAGCTTTAGGAGAGAGTTCCTAAACTCTTAGTGATATTCATCATAATGAATTATCACTTTCCCTACTGACTAAAAATTCAACATAGGTCCATTACAACTAGATTTAGAGAGTTCTTGAACTCTACAATGAGCTTGTACTCATTTCCCTTCTGAATATTGGCTATAGTCAATCATTCAGTAGAAGTAGAACTACGCATACTCTGATTCTACTCCCGAGGATACGTAGGCGTAAGGTGCGATGCCTTATCGAGTATACTTAGATACTAACCCCTAGGATTTTCAACCTTTAGCATAGAACCTTTAGCAAACATAAGATAACAATAGAACAAGAGGTTCCCGTAGAGTACTACGGACGTTTAGGGTGCTAATACCTTCCCTAGGCGTAACCAACCCCCGAACCTTAGATCTCCCCCCTTTAGGTTTTTCTAACGATCTTGAACCTTTCCTTTGGATAAATCAAAGTCGGTTGTAAAAGAAATGCGATGCAAGTTAATTAATAGCTTGTTATCCGACTTTCACCGCAACACATCCAAATGGGGAGTTCTACACATGCTTGGAAAGCTTGAAGAACAAGGAACAACTTTCATGTCCAAAGATTTTGGATTTGAATCTTGGAACAATGTGAGAAATGGCCATGAAGTTGTTTCCAAAATTAGGGCAAAATGATCAAAATTTCACTAAGTCATAAAGGTATCTTATCCTCCAAGTCTCATAACTTAAAAATCAAGCCTTTTTTGATGAAAGGTCCTCTAATACACTTTGGAGTTCATGTTGAGAGCTTCCATTTGAGCTTTGAGTCACCCAATTTGGATGTGTGGTTTGAAAGTTATGACCTTCCCAAGTTTGCATAAGGAGTGAAATTTTCACACTTAGAAAAAATCCAAGGACCAAACATTGCCCTCTTTGCAAGAAACCTCTCAAATATCAACTTCTCATGCCTTAACTCAACAATTAAGCATGTCTTGATGGAATATGGCTTGAACACTTCATTTTGGATCAAAATCTCGAAAGTCGAAGGTTTTACTTTTTAATCAAAACCCTAATTTTCTTCAGGAATTCAACTGGATGATCTCCGATGATCTTGCTTTCACAATCTCTTCAAGTGCCAATAGATGACCTCTGAGGATGTTTATGAACACATGGAATCATGTCCAAAGGCTTGGTATCACATCTTGATCAAGATCAAAAGGCAATGGTTGACTTCTCCTATCAAAACCCTAATCTGAGGCATGATGAACTTGTGGCTCATAGTACTTGTGATGGAAGCCAAATACACTTGATTTCTTGTTGAATAAGACCTCTTGGATGTATGTAAGCTCAATTAGTTGATGAACCAGTCAATATATGGACTGATCACAACAAGGTTCTTCAATGATTCTTCAGGTTAAAACCCTAATTCCACAATTCTTGATCAGATGGTCTCTCCTTGATTTCTTTTGACCCAAACTCAGAGATCATGGCATATGATTTGAGAACCTCATGATGAGCCTCCAAGACCAAATGGTTGAACCTTGGAGCCTCAGTTAACTTTCTTGGATAGATGACTTCACATACCAATCTCAATCAGACTGGTGAACACTTGTGATGGTTGTATGGAGCCAAGAGAGGTCTTAAGAGACCTTGAAACATGTGAGTGCTTGGCTTATTGACTTTGCCCTTTTTCTGTGCCAACCCTAGTTTTCACATAAAAAAACAAACTAGCAAGATATGGTGGTTAGTTAACAATGCATAGATGATTGAACCCTAAATGTAGGTGCAAGATGTTAGGACATCTAAGGGGTAAAATTTGGGGTATAACACCTCAGAATCAAACACGAATAGAAACAAACCTTACCAAGCTGTACGAAGGCGAAAAACGGATCGAAGCAAGAAGACAGAAGCGAGGGATCGAGAGCGAGAAGGTGTCGTGTTGTCGTTTTGTTCTTCGCCGAGATTTCATTTTGTATTGTGCTTTCTTGCGTTTGATGAAGTCGTATTCCTCCTTTGACCTTGTTCATTTGGTTTTTTCTTTATTTCATTTAAAAGAAAATCTTATTGTTGTTTTTGTTTTCAACCAAACCTATGTTGTTGCTGTTGTTTATAAATCGTGTCTTTATTTTAGGATGATGGGCTTTGTTTTGTGAAGCCCAAATGACTCTACACACTCCATGATTTTTCAGTACAACCTTTTTTTTTAAGATTCATGGTTTTTGTTTTATAGATTTGGGCTTTTTATGAGCCTATGAGACTTCCTCACTACACCCACACAAATTTGTTGCGTCTCCCTTCCTTGATTAATCGTTTTTTCTTTTCGTTTTCTTTTTTATTTTCTTTCTAGCTTTTGTTTTATTAATATTTTGTGATTTTAGTTTAGATCTAATATATTACTTCATTATTTCATGATTTATTCTCATTTCTATTTTGCTTTGATTTTATTTTCGATTTTATTTCCTTTTCATTTTGGTCGATGAGGGCTTTAAAATCACGAATGTTGATTGATGAAGTTGTTTAACCTTCATTATTTCAAATCTGTAGGGAGTGATCTTTTATATCATTTTCTATACTTTGGGATCGTGTTAGGTTACCTTCAATTAATAGAAAGAAGTTCGTGATTAAGACGAGACTGTTCTCCTTTTCTTTTCGTGTGTCATGATTCTTTGAGAACGGTCTACATATCATTTCTCTATCGTGTTTTAGCATAAACCTCGTTATGGATCGGCCTCCCATAGCATGATCTTTTTCATAATCATGCTACGATTGCTTAACATAGCGCTATAGTGGACCCGATTCAAAAAGTGATCACCCGATCAATGACAATTAATGACTGACAACTAACTTTAATTTTTGTTCATTATTCTCTTGCTTTATCTTTCTGTCAATATATCACTGTCCTTATATTGTTCATATTATTATTGTTCATATTATCTTTGTTCATATCATCTTGTCATATTATTCATGTCTTGTTCATCTTATTCAAAAACACAAAAACATGATAAAACTATCGAAAACCTAAAATACTTTCAAGTTGTGGACTGTGGTTACTATCCCGAGCACTGGAGTTTGGACCTTGTACATAAACCCTAGCAGAGGAGATTTTGTATGTACTCTTGCTATTGCCTAGTGTTGCGGTGAGAATTGGATATCAAGCTATTAATTAACTTGAATCACACATCTTTGAAATTCACCACTGAGCTTTGATTTATCCAAAGAAAAGGGTAAAGATTGAAGAAAACCCTAAGTGTGCTATGTGAAGACACAACTAAAAGATCTAAGGCTCGGGGGTTGGTTATACCTAGGGAAGGTGTTAGCATCCTAAATATCTGTATTACTCTACATGAACCTCTTGTTAGTATTTGTGTTATGTTATGTTTGCTTGCTAAAGAACCTGCTAAGGGTAAGGTAGAGACCTAAGTGCTAAAGGTAAAGACCTAAGGGAATATACACTAAGTATGCTCTCCAAGACATCGCATCTCGTGCCTACGTATCCTGATAAGGATGGAATCAGAACATCCATAGGTTACCTCAACGAGGGTAAGGAACCATTGACTATGGTCAAAGTTCCAAGGGGAATGAGTATGATACTCATGTAGAGTTAAAGAACTCTCTAAGTCTAAGTTGAAGGGGTAAATCTAAGAGGTTGACTTTGAACAAAGTCAAAAGGGAAGTGAATACTCATGATGATGAGAATCACATAGAGTTTAAGAACTCCATCCTAATTCTAAGTTAAAAGGGGGTGAGTGGCTCTAATCAGGCCAAAGGGAAATGGAACATCATTATGATGCTGCTCACATAGAGTTGAAGAACTCTATGTGAATCCTAAGTTGTAAGGTAAATGGCTCTAATGAGGCCAAAGAGGGGAGTAAACATCTATGATGATAGTGTTTACAAGAGGGGTAAGGATCCTATACTAGGTCAAGGAGAGGTGGCTCTGATGAGGCCAAGGGATTAATCCTAATGGGGTCAAGGGAAAGGGATGGCTCTAATGAGGCCAAGAGGAGACGATGGGTCTAATGAGGCCAAGAGGTAGTGAGATATCCATGACATGAAAGTCAATAGAGAGGCTTTTCTTTGGAAGGAGGGACAAACTACTTGTAATAACAAGTGTTGGAATGAGAAACTTTAAGATGAAGATGATAACAATCAAAGTCAAAGCCAAAAGGTCCAAATGTGATAACAAATCAAGAAGACAGCAACTACATCATATCATGCTCAACATGCCAAAATTCTCAAGAACACAATCAAACAAGCATCAACACAAGTATCAAATGAACCAAATAAGGTATAAACTCATGTCTAAGCATCATAAATGTCATGAAAGCAGACATCAAGCAGAATCAAGAACAAGCAACAAGCAAATAATAAGAGACGGAAAGATCTAACAAAAAAGATAGTGCATGACAAGCATTCTCCTCTCTCGGGCGGGTGAGCCAACAGTAGATGAAAGCAAACATCCTAGCCAAGTCTTCATGAGGACCAAGAACCAAATAGGAGCTTCATGTATCATATGACTTCAATATCAAAAGGTCAACACCTGCACACAGAAAAATTTCCAATACAAAGGGACCAAGATCTCCAAATCTCAACTCCAAGAGCATAGGGCAAAGGGTCCTAAATCTAAGTCCACAGTCCAAAACTCGAGACAGTAACCACAGTCCACCAATTAACAGTCTTTTAGGGTTTTGATATTTTTATGATGTTTTTTGTGTTTTTGAATGAGATAAACAAGATGACAATAAAAATATGAATAATGATAATAATATGAACATTGATATATATTAACAGAAATTAAAGTTAGTGGTCAGTTGTTAATCGGATGAATCGGGTCCAATGTAGTGCTAAACCATCGTAGCACTATCTATGAGGAAGATCATGCTATAGGAGGCCGCACAAGAATAATGTTTGTGTTAAAACATGATAGAGAAATGATATTGTGAATCATTCTCTAAATAAATCGTGCCACACGAAAAGAAAAGTGGATGGTCTCGTCATAATCATGATCTTAAATCGATAAATCGATAATATATGATTTTAGACTTTCATCGACCAAAAATGAAAGGTAAATAGAAAGATGGTCTCATATTGATCAAAATTTTCATTGATTTGAATAAATCAACCAAACATGATTTTTGTTATATCATCGACCAAAAGAGAAAATCAAAATAAAGAATTGAAAATCGAAGAAAAAAAGGTGATACAAAATAATTGAGAAGCATTACAAAATCTTATTAAGAGTTAACAATTAAAAAATTAGAAAAATGAAATATTAACAAAATCTTAAAACAAAATAAATTAAAGAAGAAGAAGAATAATATAAAAAACAAATAACAACACAAAGAGGGGGCATATTGTGAATCCTATGGGTTTTCAAAAAAACATCATCAAACTCGGTACAAAATTGATTAAGAAGGGTGCATCAAAAATGAAAATAAATGAAAAAGAAAACCCTTGTTCCCAAAACTCAAGCGAACTTCTTCTTCCCCTGAGTCTCGCAGGAAAGGATCTCGCTCAAATCTCTTCGGTCAATGGCATCATTCTTGCGTTCCCTTATCTCATCAATAACTCTCTTCTCTTTCGTCAATCTTTGAACTCTCTCTCGGATGTTGTTCTCTTCTTGCGCGGCGTATGGAAACGACAGGTGAATCGGCGGTGGTGAAGTGTTGTTTAGATCGACGGATATAAGGTGCTGCGTGGTTGTTTTCGATGAAGGTTTCAGTTCAAACTCTCTCTTCTTCTCCTATTATTCTGGATTGGATCGGTTTGGTTTGTTGTTTGAAGGTGAATTTGTGTTAGGGCAGATGGAAAGGTTCGATGAAGGTGGTTGAGAAAGGTGGAGAAGGTTTGAGGAGGGATCGAAGGTTAGGTGTTTGAAGTTTCGATGGAACAGATTGGTGAGATATACGATTGAGGAAGAAGGCGAAGGCTTATGGTTGTTGATGATGCAAGGTGGAGATAAATGAGTTTTAGTGAGTAGTTATGGTATGAGGGTTTTTGAAGGTTTGTCAATGTCTCCCTGTATGAAAATGGTGGAATCTGTTTTGTATTGGGAAGGTTTTTGTTTCTGAGATTTTTTTTCAAGGTTTTTCTCCTTCCCTCTATTCCTTATGCCCGTCTGAAACTTGTTTTTCTTTTTAAATCAACTCACCACTTGTGGATTAAGTTTTCTGATGTCCTCTATTGTGTTGTTGTGATCCTTATTTTGTAGCAGGTCGCGTGTGTCATACCCCAAATTTTGACCACTAAGATTTCCCATCATTGTGCAAATCATCATCACAATATGGAGGAACCTTCATGCCTCATCAGTCTCCCCAAAGATGGGTGAGCATTCACTATAATCAAAATTAGGGTTTCAAGCCCTCTCAGAGCTCTTAGACAAAGGATCAATAAAGAATTGACATGATCTTCAACTTTTCTAACCTCTCAAACATCCACAAAGGATCAAGAGGACTCCCATTTCAAGAATCAAGTACAATGTTGCAGCATTCCAAGTGGATTAAGCCTCAAGATCGCCAGTGTCACCAAATTAGGGTTTTGTTCGACCAGGGCCTCCAGATGGGAATTTTCCTCTGGGCATGAGCCAATGCTTCAAAGCATAGCCTAAGATGCTCCAAGGGACATCATAAACCCAATCATCAAGTCAATTTTGCCTCAGGGGAAGCATTCGGTAAAAATCAAGAATTAGGGTTTCCTGACCTAATTCACCCCTAAGTTGACTTTTGGGACAAATCATGAGCCAAGACCTCAATACATGATTTGAGGGTCTCTAACATACTATGTTGATCCATTTACAACAATGGATTAATCCAAGAAGCTTGAGCAACAAGTTTCAAATTCATCAGAACCACAATTAGGGTTTCGCGGGAAAAGTCAACCGTGCCTTTGACTTTTGACCAGCACAGGCTCCCAAACCCTAGGACATGATTCAATACACCCTATAACACCTATGAAATCAATCCATCAAGTTTGATTTAGGTCAAGGACTTGATTTCATAGAGGATCGCACAGTTTGGAATTCATCTGACAAAAAGTCAACTGTGCACAAAAGTCAACTTTGACTTTTTGAGATTTTTCACAATTATGGTTCTTTAACCCTAAAATGATGTTAATGTATGATTGGAATCATCATTCATCAAGAAAAATCAAGAAAAGTGGGATAACTTGTAAAAGGGGTAACCATAAAAACTTAGAAATTTTTCTAAGTTATGGAAAAAAAGTGGCTAGGGTACCAACTTTGAAGGAATATAACTCCTAAACCACAAGGCCATTTTTCCCCATTCAAAGCTGGATTTGTAGCCCTCATGGCCCTCTAAAAAAGCTTCAACTACACCTCATTCCAATTCATCATGGATTTTGAGTTATGGAATAATCAAAATGGTTGAAAACATGAAATGTCATTTTTCCAACACTTAGTGAAATTTTCACTAAGTCAGAATCTGCCTTCACTTTTTTCCAAATGTAGGGGCATTTTTCACTTGGATCCAAAAAGTATCAAAATAATCTATGATCAAACAGTTGTTGTATCATATGAGGGCTTTCCAAAATGACCAAGAACATCACCAAATTCAACTTGAGCCATGAGATATGACAATGCCAATATGCCTTGCTGCAAACTGTCATGGCAAGGCAGATTTTGGAGTTTTGCTCGATTTGCCCAAATTTTGCAAAGGGCAAGTAACTCTATCCATCTGAACACCTCAAGGAGGGACTAAGGAGGAACCAACTCTGATCCCAGGCCTCCCAAGTCTTTGGAACCAAAAATAGCATGCCAAACTAGAAATGCCTAAAAGAGGGACAAGACTCCAATTTTGGATTGGAGCATTCAATGCATACACCAAGGTGGCATGGACTGAGCCATTCCCAACTGAATTCAGTCAAGACTTATCCAAGACCAACGGGACCAGCAGCTTGTGCCCTAACCTCTAGTCAATAGCTAGAGGAGACTTGGATTCTCATTGCTCAACATTGGCCAAACCTCTGTTACAGTTGCCATTCACTATTGCAGCCAAAACAAACTTGTTCTACTATAAATAGAGTTCAATTGTGTTCAGTTTGAGTACACCAAAGCCATCAAACAGATGCTTTCCTCAAAATCTCCTTCTTCACTCCAATTTTTCCTTCTAAGGCAAATCACTATCGGGTTTTGAGTTTGAGAGCAATTCCAATCAAACCAATCACACACACACAACTCATAAACATCATATAGAAGTGATCCAAACACTCACATAACATCTGGAACACCAAAATCACAAAATCACTAGCCAACTGCTCAAGCCTTTGACAGATTTGCAGTTGAGGTGCCAAATCAAGTTCCAGCTCAATTCAATCCACTCCAAGCATCCAGACACACTCCATAGCACCTAGGGAAGTTGTCCATATCCTTGGAACCAAGCTGCAACACCTCTAACACAAAACACGATCACCAGCTGGAAGAGGTAAGCATGAGCTCTTCTAACTCTATGGTCCATGCATTTTTTGCTGCACAATAATTTGGCCATATGTTCATAATCATGCATAGAGTGTTTTCCCTCAATCAATTGCTTTGTTTGAATCGTGTATGGAATTTCTGAACCTTCATGCAGAATTTAGGGTTCTTGAGGTTTCTCTTTGATTTCTTATTCCATGCTTAAAATAAATGAAATTAAAGACCATAGACATGATCGTGAGGTTGAAACGAGTAGATTGATATGTAGATTGCATGATATAATCAAGTATTCAGTGAGATTGGATAGAAAACGCAAATCTGCGGAAATAGAGGGTGGCGCGTGTTCTTGCCATGTTCTTGGCACCATTTTCAAACATTTGAATATTTGAATTTTTGTGATTTTATTTAATTAATTCAAAAATTAATTTCTCTCTTGAGTTTTAATGATTTTGAGTTGATTATTTTTTTAATAATTCACAAAAATGTGAAAATATTTTATTTTCCCAAAAAATCCCAAAAATATTATTTATTTCATATACTTGATATTTTTGTAAAGAATTAATATTTTAATTGTTTTTGACATTTAAAATATTTTCTCCCTCTTGATTTTTCAAATTTTTAGTGATTTCCAATCATGTTGTGGATCAAAACCTGATTTTTGAAACATTAATCCAAGATCACAATTTGTTTTCCACATGTTTAGCAATTTTGATCATTTTAATTGAATTTTTTATTCAATTAAAATAAATTTTGAAAACAAATTAGGGTTTTTTTATTAATTCAACCGTCATCAAACTTTTTCAAACACTTTGGGCCTCTAATAGAGTGTAAGACCCAATCCTTCGTAAATACAAACCATTTTGGGCCTCAAATGTCGTATAAGTCCCGTTGTATTTCAAAACTTTCGGCGCGATCATCGCCCATTTAAAATCAATCACTGGGCATCTAATAGAGTGTAAGACCCAACCCCCCTTTGAAAACCAAAATATTTTGGGCCTCAGTTGTTGTATAAGTCCCACTGTGTTTTCAAAATCTCGGCGCGATCGTCGCTTTTCAAAACATTTTCATCTGGGCCTACCCTCGTGTTATAAGGCCCATTCTTTTTCTTAAAAAACCTTTATGGGCCTCTATTAGAGTGTAAGACCCATCCCCTTTGTAAATACACCACTTTGGGCCTCAGTCATTGTATAAGACCCACTGTATTTTCAAAACCTCGGCGCTATCGCCATTTTTCAAACAAATAATCATCTGGGCCTCTCCTTGAGCTGTAAGCCCCATCACTTGTACAAAAATGAATCTTTGGGCCTCTAATAGAGTATAAGACCCAATCCCCTTTTAACCAAAACACTTTTGGGCCTCAGACATTGTATAAGTCCCTCTACGTTAAAAGAAAATCTCGGCGCGATCGCCATTTCAAAACAAAACCCTGGGCCTCTCCTTGAGCTGTAAGCCCCACCACTTGTATAAAAATAAACCTTTGGGCCTCTTGGGAGAGTGTAAGACCCATCCCTTTGTACAGAAAACCTTTTTGGGCCTCAGTCACTTGTATAAGTCCCTGTACAAAACAACAGTGCAATCACTGATAAAACTTTGGGTCTCTCCTTGAGCTGTAAGCCCCAACAACCTTTTCAAAGCACTTTCTCCTTTGATTTTGAATATAATATTGTTATCAAAGTTTTCTTTGTTAAACAACTAACCAAACATCATGGAAGCTCTACAACCGAGTAAGTGTTTACCCGCTTTCTTTATCCGCTTTCATATATATAACTAGTATAGTTATTTAGAGTTTTCCCCGACAACTACGTCTAGCACTAGATAAAGCCCTGTTGGTCACTCTTAAATACAAACAAAACTAGATCCCCATAGGATTACCAGACACAGTCTTCCCTCCTCTTGGGGTTAAACAATATGGAGACGTGAAAGGCAGCATTCTCGGTGAACCCTTTCTCAGACTGTCACTCTTAGAAATTGTCAAAGAAACTCTACTCCCCAGAGTTGATCTATTCTCCATGAATAACATCTCTTGAGTTTCTTCCAAATTCTCGAACTTTCCTGGCTTGATCTATTCTCAGTGAATAGCATATCTTGAACTTCTCGGGGTTTGGGGACCCACAAGCTTCTTAAAAGCATCCCAGCCTCCTCTTGGGCATTGTACAGGGACCCTTCGGCTTTTTAGAAGTTCTCATGCCTTCTCTTGGGCTTAGTACAGGGACCCAGAGACCTCTACAGGTATAGGAACAGAACCTAGTCATCAATTTGCTAGAGCTGTCTTTCTGAGTCAAGTATCAGACCTGTTAATGGGTTGACCTTCATCCCTTAACATACCAGTCTTCTCTTGGGCATCGTACAAAGATTATTCACTAACTGAGAATCGATTTCTCAAGACACCAGTAGACTTGGACAGTCTCAATACCCTTTGGATTTCCCATTTCCTTAAAGAACAGGAAATAACCCTGATCCTCTGATCAGTACCAAAGCACAACAATAACTTTAATCGTTCCCTTCATAAGAACTAATTTTCTCTTTTATCCAACATACTGGACCTGTCACTAAACTGAAACAGTCGCCAACGGATAGCCTCCTCTTAGGCTTTGTATAATGATTCTTTCCTTAGGAAAGTTAGCCTCCTCTTGGGCTTTGTACAAATGATACTCCCCAGCGGAGCTAACCTTTTCAGACTCTCTTGTTGAGTCGGTCTCCCTTTTAGCCTTCATCTCGGGCTTTGTACGAGATACAAAAACCACTCTCTTGTTGAGTATAAAAGACTCTCTTGTTGAGTCAAACCCATTTTCAGCCTCCATCTCGGGCTTCGTACGAGATACAAAAAACTCTCTTGTTGAGTATAAAAGACTCTCTTGTTGAGTCAACAACCCTTTTAGCCTCCATCTTGGGCTTCGTGCAAGACACATACTAAAACACTCTCTTGTTGAGTATAAAAGACTCTCTTGTTGAGTCAATCCCTTTCACCCTTCATCTCTGGCTTCGTACGAGATACAAAAAACACTCTCTTGTTGAGTATAAAAGACTCTCTTGTTGAGTCAATCTCCTTTTAGCCTCCATCTCGGGCTTCGTACGAGATACAAAAACACTCTCTTGTTGAGTATAAAAGACTCTCTTGTTGAGTCAGATCCCTTTTAGCCTCCGTCTTGGGCTTCGTACAAGACACATACAAGAACACTCTCTTGTTGAGTATAAAAGACTCTCTTGTTGAGTCAATCCCTCAATAGCCTCCTCTTAGGCTTTGTATAAAGAAGAACCCAGTTGAGTCAATCAACCTTCTAGCATCAAAGTTGTGCCTTGTTCATAGCATACAAACATCAACAACTCTCCTTTAGAGATGACAAATTCTCTCTAAAGTTATAACCCTTTAGCTTCACATCTTGGGCTTCGAACATGATACAAATAGACCATTCAGCTTCACATCTTGGGCTTTGAACAAGATACAAACCACCTTTAGCTTCACGTCTTGGGCTTTGAACAAGACACCAAAACAACTTTTCCTCCCATAGAATAGGAGGAACTACGATCGCTTTGATTTCCCTGTTTTATCAAACGGGAATACGTAGGCATAAGATTGAAAAATCTTAGCGAGCACAATAAGCAAAAACCCAAAATCCAGTATCTCCACCAAATCAACCCAGAAGCATCAAATCTAAACACAGTATCAAAAACCTCACCAATAGTCTAAACACCGTGTTCTCAGGCAAAATAACCAAAGATTGGGCCCCACATCCACATAACACCTGTAACCTAACAGACCGCTGTTCAAACTCAGTATGCAAGCAGGGTTAATTAGAGACATCTATTTCCCTTCCTTCATCAGCTTCAATAGGATAAAAAATGAATCGACCTGTAGTACCCCAGAACGGCAGTGCTTAAGAACCACGTCCAAAATCGCTCGCTACAGTAAAAATGGCGCCCACCGTGGGGCCCTTCTTTCTTTATTACAATTTACGGTGAAAACCTTGGACAAGTCATTTTCATGGCGGTGGCCGCCACGTAAAAATGGCGCCCACCGTGGGGCCTTGCAGGGCATCTTGTCCCTCTTATCTCTCTGGGTGAAACCTTAAATCTGAAAACTGCCAGAAAAAATGGTGACTTCACTGGGGACATTCGAGATCTTGTTCTCTTCCCATCTCTTAGGTGGAAACCTTGAGTTCATATTCATGTCACAGAAATGGCGACTCTGCTGGGGAGTCATTGTCTGTATTGGATCATAAGACTAGAGGTCTAGGATGATTAAGAAAAATATATACTGCTTTTCCTATTTGATATCTGTGTTTATTTTTCTGCTAATGGGAATGCGTGTGATGCCGCATGTGGAAAGATTGAGTATACACCTAAGATAGGTGATGGCAATGCGGGTAATCTTACTGGGAGTGAATTCCAGTTAAGAGCCCCCGATCGACCATCAAACTCAGTGGAGACTCCCTTTGCAGATACATCGCCTATACGACTTCGGTTGTTAAAAGTAGTGTAGTCGACTGTATTATCTGAGAAGCTGAGGTTTTTAGTAGACTTAAGCCATTTTGTAGTGCGGAAGCTATCGTAAATAGTTGTCACGCGATACTACCATCATCTGAGATCACTCTTGGATACATCAGCTTGCTGGTGATCCACTTGTTGTTGTTATCCCAGAGGGGTCAATGATTTTGCGGACAGGTACAAAAAATACCAGTATAAACCTTTGGGGGGGGTAGAGCCTTGACTTCATGACACCGACCCTTTGACCCCATGTTTTTTCTATGTTTTTGTGTGCTGCATTCATGCGTTCATTTAAAAAACATTAAAACAAAGAAAATCTTCTCTTCTAGTCTCTCTTTTTCAAATTAAACTAAGACAATGATTGCAAATGTCAGAGAGAAAGGAGATTGCGCTATGGATTTCGGTAGAAGAAAAACTCATCAGTACACCTTCAAGGTTCCAAAGTTTGAGGATTTGAGAGGTTTGGCGAGAATGATCACCAACCACGAGGCTTTCTGAGCTAAGTATGGAGGACTGCTGTCCTTATTAAGGGTCCATGTAATCGAAGGAATCCTGTCCACGCTAATCCAGTTCTACGATCTGGTCTATCACTGTTTCACGTTCTCAGATTATCAGCTTGCACCAACACTAGAGGAGTACTCTCACCTGACTGATTTACACATCACTGATCAGGCTCCTTTTTCTGGACTGGAAGAAATTCCAAAGGATCAGACCATTGCAAGAGCAATTTATTTGGACGAGTCAGAAGTCAAGACTCACATGACCACTAAGGGTGGCATCCAAGGTTTGCCAGCCCAGTTCTTGACAAAGAAAGTCCTGTACTTTGCCAGTATAGGGAACGTGGCCGCTTTCGAGAGCATCTTCGTTTTGCTCACCTATGGGTTATTTTTGTTTCCCAACATTGATAACTTCGTAGACATCAACGCCATTAAGATTTTCCTGATTGGAAACCTTGTATCGACCCTGCTCTCAGATGCGTATCATTCGGTAAACTTAAGGAATTTATACAGTGGAGGAATGATCACGTGTTATGTGCCCTTGCTTTACAAATGGTTCACTTCCCATTTGCCCAAGTCTGCTGTATTTTGGGATCAAAAGAATACTTTATGTTGGTCGCAGAGAGTCATGTCTCTTACCAACTCGGGCATCGATTGGTACAATCGAATCTACGACGGGATCAGAATCATTGACCGTTGTGGAAATTTCCCAAATGTACCCCTTATATGAACTAAGGGAGGAATCAACTATCATCCGGTGTTGTTCGTCGTCAACTTGGATACCCGATGAAGCATGTCCCGGACAGTGCTCATCTGGAAGGTCTTTTCTTCAAAGAAGGAGAAAATGATAGGGCACTAAAAACGGAAATAGTGCACGCTTGGAAACACGTTCATAGGAAAGGACGAGAGTCTCTAGGAAAACCAAACTGTGTCTCGGTGGAGCCTTATCTCCACTGGGTACAAACTAGAGCTCTCAAGCTGAGGATGCCTTACCCTCACCAGGAAGTTCTTCCATTAAGGGACTTTGCCCTTTATTTCATGTCTGAGACGGAAAAACTTCAAGTTACTCTCAGCAAAATTCAACAGGAGAAGAGGTCTTGGAGGAACAAGTACCGTATTCTCAATGTGGAATGTAAGAAAATACAGCAATTGTTAAGAGAAAAAGATGCACTGATTGAGATTTTAGAGCAACATGCTATAGAGAATCAGGATGACCAAAGGAGTTTGCTCACGCCTTTTACTTGGAAAAGGAATGACAACCCGACAACGGCCCAAGAGCCCCGGTCAAAGAAGAGGAAAGCACCAGAACCAGCACTTAAGCTCTCCTCAGAGAGGACTCAGGATCCATTAGTTTAGGTTTCCTTTTCCAGCAATTTGTAATCTACTGTATTTCCATTTCCGCAATCCTTTGAATTCAATAAAACGGGGTTTCCCCACTGTTTGATATTTGCAATCTAATTATCGAAGTTTACTTTGAATAAACAAAAATAATCAATAATCATTGCATTCATCGTTCTCATAAATGCATTCTTCTTACCTACGAATCTCACGTTTGTGTCTCGGTTCTAGAGTCAAACTGTCTCATTCGTATAATACTTGGGCCAATCGTCAGAAAAAGATGGATGATCTCGAGGAAGAGAACAGAGAGTTGAGAGAAGAGATCGACACTCTGAAAGAGGATTTGAGAAAGCTTCATAACGACATGCAAGCTCTAGTAGAAGCTCAGATGCAATAACAAAGGACTGTGATCTAAGAGATCACATCGACACCCATAGTGGAAAAGTTCGATCCTAGGTACAAAATGCCGAAAGATTGTCCCTGGGGCATGCCTATCAACTATATCCCGGAAGGATATGTTCCGTCGATCAATGAGGATCAGCGAACCGCAGCAGGAGCCGCTGGGCCTGATGGTTACAAACTTCGGGAAAGCGGAGATGCCAGGGGCATGACAACAACTCCTGAAGGTTACAAATTTCGAGAGGCGCCGAGAGTCTCGGCCATAATGACTATACCACCGCCCGTGGTACACACTGTCCCGGAAGGACAGATTCTCCAGATACCTTCTGGTGGAAATGACAGCATGTTCGATAGAATGAATGAGTTCCAGGAACAGTTCCTGGAAATGCAGAAAGAACTGCAAGCCCTTTACGGTCAGGATCTATTTAGAAAGGACGCCGCGGACCTCTGCTTGGTCCCCAATGTGAAAGTTCCGCACAAGTTCCAAGTTCCTGACTTTGAAAAATACAAGGGTAACTCTTGCCCTCAGAGTCATCTGGTGATGTACGCTCGGCGAATGTCAACTCAGACAAAGAATCAGGAGCTACTGATTCACTACTTTCAGGATAGTTTAACCGGTGCCGCATTAAAATGGTACATGGGGTTAAACCGCGCCACGATCGAAACATTCAGAGATTTTGGCGCTGCCTTCGTTCAATAATATAAATACAATTTGGACATGGCACCGGACAGAGATCAACTCAGATCAATGTCACAAAAGGACAAGGAAACCTTTAAGGAGTACGCTCAGAGATAGCGTGAAATCACCGCCCAGATTTGTCCACCTCTTGAGGAGAAAGAGATGATAAAGATCTTCTTAAAGACCTTGGGCTCATTTTACTATGACAGAATGGTTGCCAGTGCGCCCAGTGACTTCACCGAGATGGTGGGCATGGGAGTTCGTCTTGAGGAAGCGGTCCGGGAAGGACGTTTAGTTAAAGACGCTGGATCATCGAGTAATACAAAAAGATATGGTAGTGCTCTCCCTAAGAAAAAAGAGCAGGATATTGGGAATATCTCTCTCGGATTGCAAAGGCGACGATACCAACCACTAGCAATTGTAACTCCTGCTATCAACCCTGCGCCTGTTCCTACGTATCAAGGGGCACGACCAAACTAAGTCCCCTCTTACAGTACCGGAAAATTCTCCTTTCTGGTTCAAAGCGGATCAGACTTGTCTTTACCATCAAGGAGGACCAGGACATAGAAAACTGTCTCAGTTTCAAATCCGACGTACAAAAGCTTGTTAGGAGCGGGGTCTTATCTTTCAAAGATACGAATCCGAATGTTCTCACGAACCCGCTGTCTCAACACGAGAAAGCTGTAGTCAATTTGATAGAGGGAGAGTCTAACAACACCTATCAAATTCATGATGTACTCTTCTTAAGGGCCAATTTGGTCAAGATGCATTGTAGACAGAGTGGATATGGCTATGTGCCACCTCATAACTATCACCAGTGTGATATCTGCTCTAAGAACAATCAGGGATGTTCTGTGGTGCAATCAGCTCTACAGGGACAATTGGATCTCGGATGGATCCAAGAGCATCGAGTTCGTGGAGTCAACATGACCTATGCGAATTCCAACATCATTCAGAATCACGACATCCGTGCAATGAATGTCAACTTGGTGGAGATGCACTCAAGACAAAGCCAGTATCATAATCTGCCACGACACGATTACAATTCCTGTCTGACTTGCTCGGTTGTCGCTCCCATAATTTTCATCCAGGTACAACCGCGAGAGTGGCGCGGAAAAATAGAGTCGCCAGCCGTGTAAATTTATCCCGAGAGAGGGAAAGGGAACACCGTATAAACCTGAGGAAGAGGAAAAGGAATGGTCATCGCAACCATAACCTGGGTTCGGGAGTCGGTTACGCGAGGGGAAGGTGCTAGCACCCCACGCGTCCATCGTACTCGATGGGATCCACGCTTGTTGTCTATTCTAAGGGTAAGTTATACTATCATCTAGGGCTGTACTAGGACGGAGAGGGGAAGACAAAGACCGAATCGGTAGGACGTCGTCGTCCTAGGCCTACGTACCCCCCTTGTGCAATGGGGAATTCAAAGTCAACGTAGTTCGGACCAAGTTCTTTTTGTGTTTTTTATGAGCGACGTTAAGTTCGCGTCCGGCAGTTAGGGTCGATGCCTGTTTGCGACTCGGACGGAAAGTAACGTGCCCTTTTTGAAAATAGCCTTTAGTTTGACAATCCCGAAGGACAAAAAGGTTTGAAGTTTGTTTGTATTTTTTTAGGACAGAAGTGACTTAAGTTAGTTCATAAGTTGCATTGCACCAAAGTCTAGGGCACAGGGGCGAATACTTAACGCATTGTCCCAAGACAGGACGCTCGCTAAGCACTCTAGAAAGATGAGAGGAAGCCCCTCATTTCTCATTCCCCACGCTTAAGGCTCGTGCGCAATACAATTTATCCTTATTAAGTATTTTCAAGAAGTTTGAGATGAGAAGAGAGGAGACACAAAGGAAACTCTAAAGGAAAACTAAGAGACCTAATGTTATCATGCATGGGTGACCTACGGTTAGTGAGGTTTGATGACAACCTAATCCTAAAGGAAGGAAAAAGATGAGAGAAGGAAAGAGTAAGGGTGAGCATGGATACTTATCCATACCCTTAAATAACTTACCTTAGTCCCTGCATAAACGGTTAGTACGAAACAGACAAAAGTGAAAGAAATGAGGTAGATGAAAATCAAACAATGGTATATAAGAGTGGTAACAATCCAAACATGAATTAAGAAGTCAAAGAAATAATCCCAAACAATGGCACAAGTGCCTCTCAAACAAGAACTTAGGCATGATCAGAAGTATGCATACAAGAGGATCTCAAGTGAAAGCAAATCAAATAATTAGAGAAATAACTCCTAAAATTCCCAAATTAAATATCAATATGGGTCAACCAGAGACAAACCAAATACCAAAAACTCCTGCAAAAATCCAAATGTTAGTCACTTAAACAATTAGGCAAGGCTCAGGTGAGAAGTAGGGTTCAATATGCCAAAAGGAAGGACCAAAATGCAATATGCAATAATTTTAAAAATGAAAGAAAAATATTTTAATGCACTTCATAATGTTATCTAATAAATGCAAAAAGAACGAATTGAAAATATTTTATGGTTGCAGAGAAATAAAATAAAGAAATTTAAGTATGCATGATATGAGTAATGCAAAAAGAGAATAACTAAATAATTAATTTAGATGATAAAAATAAAATAAAAATAAAAAATAAGATTTGGAAAATTTTATAAAATGATAAAAATGATGCATGAATTTTATTGGGATCTTTTAATGCAATTATGTATTTCTAAAAATTAAAAATGAAAATGTAATGAATTAATAAAAATAAAATGAAATAAAAGTGCAAGGGGGTGCGTCTAGTAAGGAAATGAAGTGGAATTGGGAAATGGGCTGAAGGTGGCCCAACCCAGATAACAAATCAGAAAAATGATAAAAAAAAAGGGGGTGTACACGTGTGACCTAGTCAACTGGGTTGACTCATCCTTTCCGTCTGATCAATCCTACGCTCCAGCCACCGTCCTCCACCACCTGCGACCTGAAACAACCCAGAAAATACCAACCCATACACCATTCCGTCCAGAATTTCACGAGGATTATGAATATCCAATCAAAATTTGCAAACCATTAGTGTATAATAAAAAACGAAGGGATTAATGTTAGGGTTCAAGACTTTAAATCATCATTACAAGCAAACCACACGTCCAAATTTAAAAGTAAATATATCAGGATGATCAGTGACAATCACACAACAATATAGACATAAAAAAGGGGAGTTTTAGGAGCAGGAAAAAATCCACCAACCTGAGATGGTGCACCTCTAATCCTTGCTTTTGGCTGCGAATGGTGGTTGGGTGGTGCTCTAGAAATCACCAGGAGAAGGTTTGTCGAAGAACTTTGAAGAAACTCCTTGTAGATTGAGAGATCCAATGAATTCAAGAAATAGGGTTGCACTTTCTTTTTCTCCAAAATATCACGTGTTTTCTTCTAACCAATGCATGGATAGGTTTAAATAGGCCAGGGTTTTCCTTTGATAATGAATTGGGCTTGGGTAATTACTTGCTTAATGATTTTTTGAATAATTTTGGAAAATTGCATAATGTGAATTACACCTCTCTCCATGCATGTATACTTAAGAAATCCATGATGGATCACCCATATGTGAATTGCTAATTACACCACAATTGAACTTGGGCCTTGAAAAACAATTGATTCATGAGTTTTTGATGACTTGGCTTTTTGACATAACGGAAAATAAGTGAATAATAACCCATGAAACCACTTGATTAAAAATCCAAAAATGCTCCTTAGGGATTGTTCTTGGATGTTGGAACATGTCTTGAAGCAATGGAATTAATCATAGGTCCATATGTCCCAAAACCTAAAAGTTGTGAAAATGAAACCCTAAAAACCACCTTGCCTTCTTTTGACCATAAGTTGAGTTTCACAAATGATATGGAGACCCACTAGTACTTGTTGGAAAGAGGAGAAAAAGATCTTCAACTTTCATGTTGGAGAAAAATTCATTTGAAGCTTCTTTGATGATGAAAAGTCAAGTTGAATGCAGTGCAGGAACTTGCCCAAAAAGGAAACTTTCAAATTATAGGTCATTTCCATTTTGAGTAACTTTTGTGCCAACTCCTGATTTTTGACAAATGGCATGAAACTTGACTCTTGATGACCATATGAGGATGTGAGACCTTGAAAACCTTGGAGAGAACCTCAAAATTCCACAGTTGACTTTTCCTCTCACTGTTGACTTTTACCCCATTCACCTGATTTTCAATCCATTGGCCAATTGAACTTCTCCTGAACCAAACTGATGGATAACCTCCCATCCCTAGGTACTTAGGGACCCAAGGAATACCATAGAATCAAGTCTTGCCCAAAAAATCAGAAATAAACTGACTTTATAGCAAACCCTAGTTTTGGTACCCTCGGTCTAGGAGGAAATAGCACAGTCTCCAAATCCAAATTCCTCTGAATATGATGTGTATCCTCTCCAACAAAGATAAGGTATGACATTTGGTGATGAGAAAAACCCAAGGAGCTTGCTCATTTGAGCAATAAACCCAAGAATTTCAAAACCCTAATTTCTGCACTGGTTAGGAGAGAATGATCCACTTGAGATCCCTTGCCACTTGTGAACTCTTGATGATGTGATAGACCAGATAGGACCTTCTTGATCTCTCTCTTAAGCACCTTGACCCCGTGCTAATGATATGCATACATGACAGTGCAAAAAATGAAATGAAACATAAGCCAGTTAGTAATAAAGTAAGGAGAGCAAATTTTGGGGTGCAACAGCTGCCCCTATTCAATCAACTTGGACCTGAAGGTATGATAGCAATGGCTCTCAGAAATTCCAGGGTACACGGGGATTGAATACCGAAAGAGCCCCGGAAATTTGTTAATGGTAAGAATAACGAGATAGAGTGTGCTGAAAAATAAGGAATATGCCCTCAACCATATCCACAAGAAAAATACGAATACGACCTCGATCGCACCCAAAACACGAATACAACCTCAATTGTACCCACAAAGGGAAAACTGACCTCAATCACTCCACCCACAAAGAAAACACGAATACGACCTCAATCGCATCCACAAAACGAATACAACCTCAGTTGTACCCACAAAGGAAGACTGACCTCAATCACTCTACCCACAAAGAAAAATACTAATACGACCTCAATCGCATCCACAAAACGAATACAACCTCAATTGCACCCGCAAAGGAAGTCTGACCTCAATCACTCTACCCACAAAGAAAATACGAATACGACCTCAATCGCACCCACAAAACGAATACAACCTCAATTGCACCCTCAAAGGAAGACTGGCCTCAATCACTCTACCCACAAAGTAAATACAAATACGACCTCAATCGCATCCGCAAAATGAAATACAACCTCAATTGCACCCGCAAAGGAAGACTGACCTCAATCACTCTACCCACAAAGAAAATACGAATACGACCTCAATCGCACCCACAAAACGAATACAACCTCAATTGTACCCTCAAAGGAAGACTGACCTCAATCACTCTACCGACAAAGAAAATACGAATACGACCTCAATCGCATCCACAAAACGAATACAACCTCAATTGTACCCTTAGAGGAAGACTGACCTCAATCACTCTACCCACAAAGAAAATACGAATACGACCTCAATCGCACCCCCAAAACGAATAGAACCTCAATTGTACCCACAAAGGAAGACTGACCTCAATCACTCTACCCACAAAGAAAAGACGAATACGACCTCGATCGCATCCACAAAATGAATACAACCTCAATTGTACCCACAAAGGAAGACTGACCTCAATCACTCTACCCACAAAGAAAATACGAATACGACCTCAATCGCACCCACAAAACAAATACAACCTCAATTGTACCCTCAAAGGAAGACTGACCTCAATCACTCTACCCACAAAGAAAATACAAATACGACCTCAATCGCATCCGCAAAACGAAATACAACCTCAATTGCACCCGCAAAGGAAGACTGGCCTTAATCACTCTACCCACAAAGAAAATACGAATACGACCTCAATCACACCCACAAAACGAATACAACCTCAATTGTACCCTCAAAGGAAGACTGACCTCAATCACTCTACCCACAAAGAAAATACGAATACGACCTCAATCGCATCCACAAAACGAATACAACCTCAATTGTACCCGCAGAGGAAGACTGACCTCAATCACTCTACCCACAAAGAAAATACGAATACGACCTCAATCGCATCCACAAAACGAAATACAACATCAATCGTACCCGCAAAGGAAGACTGACCTCAATCACTCTACCCACAAAGAAAATACGAATACGACCTCAATCGCACCCACAAAACGAATACAACCTCAATTGTACCCACAAAGGAAGACTGACCTCAATCACTCTACCCACAAAGAAAATATGAATACGACCTCAATCGCATCCACAAAACGAATACAACCTCAATTGCACCCGCAAAGGATAACCAACATAAAGTGGACTTCGCTGGGGATAACACGAAACAAAACTTTTGGTTCATACCACCCCTACTGAGAAAAGGATACTGGTCAACTGGATCTCACAAAAGAGAAAGGCCAAACAAAATCAAACTTCTAACAGACTCAAGATCCACAGATAAGATGACTCCGTTGGGGAAAGGAGAAGTCTAAATAAAAGACTCTGTCGAGGAGCACAAACACGTATGAGGAACGCATCCTTCCAAAATCTCCTGGGTTATGCCATCCCTGCTGAGAAAGAGAACTGGCAAAGAAAGTATCAAACCTGGCTTATGCTTCAAATGAAAATGTTTGAATTTTGCCGTAATGCTCCACACGAAGTGGAAATGCTACGCGTTTTGAGGATGCAATGCAAATGCTTATGATATGCAAAAGGGGTCCTTCTGACAAAATAAATGCTGGAGAGAAAAAATCAATTCAGCTGGGGATGACAAAAATAAATTGTCCTCTGAATCCAGGAACACTGCTGAGAAGGATCATATTGATCGACTCTTCGGATCAACAACTTCTACTGGGGATGAAATCTCAATAGAACATCCATGCTACCGGGGATTATACATGTCCTCTACTGAAAGTGACATAGAACCTGAGATTTCTCCTCTGCTGGGGGAGTTGAGAATGGACGCCAATAACGGAACCAGAAGTCTGTTACTGAGGACTGCCAATAACCAATTGGGCTCAGAACCTGCTGGGGGATGCCAGCCCATACTACCATCCTGCTTGGGGATACTGCTGAACTTAACCTGCTGACGGGGAGAATGACTTTACTCCCTTCTTGCTGGGGATTAGAATATGACATCGTCGGTGAGAGCACGTTTCCTGACTGGATGGGGAATGTGAATACCCTGATTTTGTGGGGAAATAACGTCTTGATCCGGAGAAAATGCTTCCCAAGTCTCCTGCTGGGGAAGGTCTGCTCTGCTGAGGAAAGTTTGTACTGCTGGGGAAGGAGCAATCTCAATGCTGGAGGGAGCCAACTGCTGGGGATGTACAATCTGTTGCCCTGCAACCTGACTTGTCTTTATGGTCATAAGCGGCTCTTTGAACTTTTCATCTCAAGAGGATTTTACAGAAGATCGGGCATTCGCACTACCCCAGGGTCTTCAAACTCTTGGAGAAATTTATCATATCTCGACATAACTGCCCCAGTCTTCATAATCCATGACGTACATTACCTCGAAAGGGGATCATAATGACTTGACAATACTCTGCTTTTGCATCTTGAACCTTGAGGAGGTGTTTTCAATTAACCATTTTCAGGAGTGGATGATCTCCCATGCTCTAGAGGTGGCCTGCCCCACTATGGGCTTTGAAGTGACTTTGCCCCTGATCCTAGAATGGATGCCCCAGAATAACTGAATTTTGGAGAGTTTTCTCGACGTGACTGCCCCAGATTGGCTACATCTTAACATGACTTACTGGGGAGAGCCCACTCTACACTGAGTCTCTTGGCAGCATGCCCTGTGATATGATTGTCCTTCAGAATTTTCAAGCATCTCAACTTGGTAGGATCAAGCTTCTTGACTGACGTTCACTGTGTAAGCTGCCATCGATGTTTAGGCACATGTATGCAAACAGAACAAGTTATTTATGAGAATGATAATCCTAATGCAATCACTCATGTTAACCTTGAAGTTTTTATTGAAAATGCGTCGCCGAGCCTTGTGAATGAATCACTTGTTGGGATGCGACCTTGATTTTTTGAATGGCAAAAACAATGCGCACATGCAATACCAACAAATCTTATTAGCACAACTCATAGGAGTCAGGAACGCCTTCCGGTTGGTGTACGCTTTCAGACTGAACCCTGTTTCAATTAGGACTTTTAAGGGTTGTAACGCGGTCTGGTTCACGATTTCAGAAAAAAGGATTTATGGCTCAAAATTTATCGGTGCCCACCCACTCTCCGTGATGTTCTCCAGTCCTATGTTCAGTTAATCTGACCCAAGCGCTCATCTCTCAAAAGGTTTATGATTTTCAAGGAACCTATGCCACTAATGGTTTGGCACCTAAGGAGGTTTTGGAATGACAGTCACCCCTTTTTATCTTTTGTGTCTGTAATCACACGAGTTTGTTCTTATAGAGGATTTTCTTTTGTAATGCTTTTCACTTTTCTTTCTTCTGCTTTTTTCGATCCCTAATTTTTGCCTGGACTGACTCTTTTGAGTTTTTTCGATTTTGAAGTCCAGCGGGATGCCCTAACTTTTGCCTAAGTCACTTATTTTCAAGTTTCAACTTAGCGGGCTTTTCTTTTTTATTCCCCCCTTTGAACAAAGCGTGTGACACTGGTCGTCTTACTTGCTTGAAAGGGTTGTGACTGCCTTACTTCTTGATCGCTGATGGATAACCATTGTGGTTTCACATCTCTTGACCTCTTGATGGTGGGATAGAAGGTAATGGATCCTCAGATTCACATTCTCCTTGAAATTTGAACGCTTGGTCAAACTAACTGACGCCTACCCTGCCCCTGGGTTAAGTATGAGGTTTTTTCGTACGAAAGAAACTCCTACTCCAAGGCTCGAAGGGGTTAACGAAGGTTTATCTCCCTATCTCTCCAGTGTTTAGGAGTTTGAAACAATGCCTATACATCCTCAACAGGGTTCTATCCTTGAACCTACAACCAGAGATTTTGCGTTTTCGTCTCATCATCCTCCCTTAAGAGTTCTAAACAAGAAAATTGGTATTGCATTGCATATAAACATTTAAGAGTGAAAACGAATGGATTACTTCAAGAAAAACATGCTCATTGCATTAATATCATCATAAAAAACAATCAAGTCTTACATGCATACAGTGCTTTAACAAGAAATGAAAAACTACAAATGAAAATGCAAGTAAAGAAGCTGAAGATTGCCGTTGTTGAGGAAGCTTAATTCTGTCTGGACGTACTTGCAGACTGAGTGTTCATTTGAGAAAGGAGGCCTCCATTGATGTACATATCATCTTCAGTGAATACAATGATCTCTGAGTCTACCAGGTCTTGTACTTTGTGCTTGAATACATTACACTCATCAATTGTGTGCCCAAATGTTCCCGAGTGGAACTCGCACCTAGCAGTCATGTCATAATCTGGAGGAATAGGGTACGGTACTGGCGCGGTACCCCTCGTTTGAATTAGAGAGTTCTTGAGCAGACGAGTAAACAGCTGACTATAAGGGATAGGAATAGGATTAAATATCCTCTTGGACCCTCTTGGTCTCGGTTGCCCCTGCTGCTGATAATTCTACTGTCGGTACTGATTTGGGCGCCTCACCTGCGCTTGCACTTTCCTTTCCATATTTGGCTGAGGCATAAACAAGGGTTGTGGAAGGGATCCCTGACGCGAGGTGGATCCTTTGGCAAAAGAGGGAGTCATCAGTCCCTTTGCAACACTGGGAGTAACATCACTTTGTTTACCAGTGCCAACTGATGTAAACTTGATTGCCCCTGAATCAATGAGCTCTTGGACTTTGTAGTTGAGCATCCTACAATCTTCAACATTATGACCAGGTGCCCCTGAATGAAATTCACACCTATCATGGACATTGGAACCCATACGAAACTTGGTGTGTGGAGGTCCCGCAGCAATCAATTCAATCAGCTGAAACTTGAGCAAGTGCTGAAGCAACTGAGCGTATGGCATCGGAATCTGATCAAACTTCTTTTCAAGCTTTTCTGGATTAAGACCCTCAAGAAACGGTTGTTGATGAAAAAGCTCTGACAGTGGGGAGGATCCACGAGGCAATCCATGGTCTAGAGGAGACCCCAAAGAGATGGGAAGAGTAAGGACCTCTGTTGTGGAAGCGGGCACAGGACTGTCTTCCTTCTTCAACACTATTTTCAGAATCTTCGTGATTAAACCCATCTGAGTCTTCATCTGATTGATCTCCTCCCTCAGCATCTTCTGCTCCTAGATCATGTCTTCCCCAAATTGCCTCATCTGGTCTCGCATTTCCCTCAACTCAGCTTGAACTTTCTCCATGATCAACTCTTGAACGGCCTGAGGAGTTAAGTCTGCGATTCTGAGATGGCACAAGATAAGAATACCGGAGATAAACCTGTTATGCAAAATGATTATGCAAAATGCAAATGCAGATGGACATGCTTGAAAATTCACAGGGCGATCAACCCCTTGATTCCGGTTTAACAACAAGATATAATGGAACTTCTGCTCATATATTAAGAAAACCAGAGAAAAGTCAAATGTCAACAATCATAACTCCAAGATAACAAGTATGAATATAAAAATCATGGGTCCCAACCAACGAGCCTGGTGGTGATCCAAATACAATAAAAGAGAACAGAAGACTATGGCATGTCATCAAAGTTTACAAGTGTTAATCCCCCCCCATCCACTATGCTTTCTGCACCAGTCTTGAATTTCCTTGAACATCTTTCTGGTGTCGGGATGCTTCGGCCTCTGAATCAGCCCTTGAATGAGAAGGTCTCTCCTGTGTATGATCCCATCCAAGTATCGGCAATGTAACTCCCAAGCGTCTTCTTCAACATCCATGCTAGGTCCCTCGTGTCTAGATCTCTTCACTTCATCTTGGACCTTCAGTTCCTCTATGGAGGCTATGGCTTCATTAAGTCGACCTTTGACTACTTGTCTCTTGAATACCCCTGACAGAATCTCAGCGTCTTTCTTCTTGAGCTGTGACTTCAGTTGATCAATCTGAGCCAGGTAATCGTCTTCCTTTCTCTTATTCTCAACCATTGCAGTTTCTCGATGATCATTGAACCTGTGGATTTTCAGCAAAGCCTTGTCTAATTCCTCTTTCTTAGATTCGAGAACCTTACTGATACCATCCAAAGCTTCCTTCATCTTTTGTCTGGATGTGACTATGTCCGCTAGCTCTTTTTCTGCTTTAGTAAGGAGCTCTGTCTTCAACTTGGTGGTATGAACAGCTTCACCCCGCTCATGCTTCCACTGATAAATCTCTCTTTTTAGCTCACTATTTTCTTCCCGTAGCCTTTCCTTTTCAGCCCATAATTTGTTATACTTCTCCAACTCAACGGTGGTAGGAGGCTCGATCACCACAGGATATAAAGGTGGTTCCACGGGGAATGGAAGAAGCTCCTCTTCTGCTCTCTTCTTAATCCACTCCTTATAGGAAGGGAAAGCCCGATTATTACATTTCCCGAATGGAATTTTACCCTTCTTGGTCACCTGTTTCCAAGCATTCACAATCTTCCTTATCAACCCTTGATCCTCAATACCATTGAAGAATAAGGACTCTCGGACATCTCGCTCTTCGGGTGGACCTTTCAAAGGATAACCAAACTGCCTGATAGCTAGGGAGGGATTATAGTTAATTCCACCTTTCCTCCCTATTAAGGGTACATTAGGGAATTCTCCGCACTTGTAGATAATCTCCATTCCTAGCAAGTCATGATTGATCCAAATAATGTTGTCAGCAGTCAAGCCCATAACCCTCTTTGACCACTTCAGAGAATCTTTCGTATCAACGAAAGCTCCAGATTCGGGGAGACGACTCAGAAACCAAGTAGCTAAGAGCGGTGCATAACAACTCACAGTTTTTCCACGCCCATTCTCATTCTTATAGTGGACTGAGTGATACACATCACCTAGCAAGGTAGGTATAGGATTCTTCGAAATAAAGATTCCGACGGCGTGCATATCCACCAGATCAGGAATATTCGGAAACAAAACAATCCCATAGATACACATAGCCAGAATAGCTTGGAAAGCAGTCCAATTCTTCTCTTTGACATGTATGCAAGCTTGATTAAACAAGAACTTCAATGAGAAACCCTTAACTCCTTGTTTTTCTTCAATATTACTGTTCAGAATGGATTCATTAATATGAAGAGCAACAACCATTTCTTTTACCCCGGGGTGTTCTTCGGAAAAGAAAATTATATCATGCTTGATGGGGATTCCCAAAATAAATGAGAACTCCTCCAACGTTGGAGCCAAGATGTAGTCTGGGAAAGTGAAGCAACGCAAAGACGGATCGTAAAACTGAAGAAGTGTATGAATGGCATCCTTCTCATACTTGGAAATGTTGTAGACAAATTTCAGAAGTCTCCCATACCTTCCACTGAACTCTGTACGAACTCCGGAACCAGCCATATTAATCAATTTGTGAATCAATGTCAAAGTTGGTTCTGGGAATGAATAGGCAACAGTCTTCTTCCTCTGAACATCCATGCTAAGGTAGCCTCAGAAAACCGGAATCAAGAGTAAGATGCAAGCCCTGAAAAATGTCAAACATGTCAGAATGCAAGAAAATGATATGCTCATGCAAACATGGGATCAAGGTGTCACTGCTGGATGTGCTGTGCTGTTAACTAAACGAGAACCACAACCCAGAAAACCAGAATTCTGAACCACTGAGATAACCAAGAACCCAAATAAACGGACATTGATGAGAAATCCAGAAAAACAGGGTAGGTTGAAGGTTTCGGTTACCTGCAAACCTGCAAACGCCCGTCCCCTCTCACATGTGGGTACTAGGATGTTTAGTATCCCGGGCTCTTAGGTCGAGAAATAATGATACGTTCACCATTTCTGATTTGGCATCATCATCAATCGAGGAGGCCTCAACTGATTCTCCAAAGCGGAAGGTCCTCAGCTTTGGCACTGAGGTCGAGAAACAATAGTACATTCATCCCTCGGGGTACAGTACTATCGTCAATCAAGGAGTGCCTCCACTGATTCTCTTCAAAAAGTAGGGGCCATCCTATGCGAGTTCCAAAGTGGGCCCTCGGGTGCGAATGGGTTTGCCACAGGGTGTGGTCTGCCACTGTCACCACTGAAGAGGGATGTTTCCACTAAGGTCCTCGATGAACGGTCACCAGAGTCGACAGCTCTCTAGATCAACACCCCAACATGCGTAAGACACACACGTTAGAATGCGTCCCAAGATAGCCTCGTCTGGTTGTGAATTTCGTGAACACACAAACGTACCAAGCGGGCACGTAGGTCCCACTACTTTCCACTCTAGTCCTAGGGTGTACTCAAGCCTGGGTATTGGGCTTATCTCTCAAAACCCACCCAACCTGCAAAACAAGAACAGCCAGCACAACACAACAGTATGACGGTAATGAAATGCAATGCAGAAAATGCGGTAAAAATAAAAACAAAATACAACACATAAAGCAAAACAAAAACAAAACACCCAAAGAGAACAAAGACAAGCAAGCGCTAGGATTGACTCGCTTAGGGATGGACCAGCATAGGTCAACCAGAGTCCCCAGCAGAGTCACCAGCTGTCGCTCCCAAGATTTTCATCCAGGTACAAACGCGAGAGTGGCGCAGAAAAATAGAGTCGCCAGCCGTGTAAATTTATCCCAAGAGAGGGAAAGGGAACATCGCATAAACCTCAGGAAGAGGGAAAGGAATGGTCATCACAACCATAACCTGGGTTCGGGAGTCGGTTACGCGAGGGGAAGGTGCTAGCACCCCACGCGTCCATCGTACTCGATGGGATCCACGCTTGTTGTCTATTCTAAGGGTAAGTTATACTATCATCTAGGGCTGTACTAGGACGGAGAGGGGAAGACAAAGACCGAATCGGTAGGACGTCGTCGTCCTAGGCCTACGTACCCCCCTTGTGCAATGGGTAATTCAGAGTCAGCGTAGTTCGGACCAAGTTCTTTTTGTGTTTTTTATGAGCGACGTTAAGTTCGCGTCCGGCAGTTAGGGTCGATGCCTGTTTGCGACTTAGACGGAAAGTAACGTGCCCTTTTTGAAAATAGCCTTTTGTTTGACAATCCCGAAGGACAAAAAGGTTTGAAGTTTGTTTGTATTCTTTTAGGACAGAAGTGACTTAAGTTAGTTCATAAGTTGCATTGCACCAAAGTCTAGGGCACAGGGGCGAATACTTAACGCATCGTCCCAATACAGGACACTCGCTAAGCACTCTAGAAAGATGAGAGGAAGCCACTCATTTCTCATTCCCCACGCTTAAGGCTTGTGCGCAATACAATTTATCCTTATTAAGTATTTTCAAGAAGTTTTAGATGAGAAGAGAGGAGACGCAAAGGAAACTCTAAAGGAAAACTAAGAGTCCTAATGTTATCATACATGGGTGACCTACGGTTAGTGAGGTTTGACGACAACCTAATCCTAAAGGGAGGAAAAAGATGAGAGAAGGAAAGAGTAAGGGTGAGCATGGATACTTATCCATACCCTTAAATAACTTACCTTAGTCCCTACATAAACGGTTAGTACGAAACAGACAGAAGTGAAAGAAATGAGGTAGATGAAAATCAAACAATGGCATATAAGAGTGGTAACAATCCAAACATGAATTAAGAAGTCAAATAAACAATCCCAAACAATGGCACAAGTGCCTCTCAAACAAGAACTTAGGCATGATCAGAAGTATGCATTCAAGAGGATCTCAAGTGAAAGCAAATCAAATAATTAGAGAAATAACTCCTAAAATTCCCAAATTAAATATCAATATGGGTCAACCAGAGACAAACCAAATACCAAAAACTCCTGCAAAACTCCAAATGTTAGTCACTTAAACAATTAGGCAAGGCTCAGGTGAGAAGTAGGGTTCAATATGCCAAAAGGAAGGACCAAAATGCAATATGCAATAATTTTAAAAATGAAATAAAAATATTTTAATGCACTTCAGAATGTTATCTAACAAATGCAAAAAGAACGGATTGAAAATATTTTATGGTTGCAGAGAAATAAAATAAAGAAATTTAAGTATGCATGATATGAGTAATGCAAAAAGAGAATAACTAAATAATTAATTTAGATGATAAAAATAAAAAATAAGATTTGGAAAATTTTTTAAAATGATATAAATGATGCATGAATTTTATTGGGATCTTTTAATGCAATTATGTATTTCTAAAAATTAAAAATGAAAATGTAATGAATTAATAAAAATAAAATGAAATAAAAGTGCAAGGGGGGTGCGTCTAGTAAGGAAATGAAGTGGAATTGGGAAATGGGCTGAAGGTGGGGGTGTTAATAGCGTGGCCCAACCCAAATAACAAATCAGAAAAAAAAAAAAAGGGGGTGTACGCGTGTGACCTAGTCAACTGGGTTGACTCATCCTTTCCGTCTGATCAATCCTACGCTCCAAAATAAGTCAACACTAATAAAAGTACATAGGATGAAATAATGTGATTGGACATTCACCATAGCAACGGTGGGGTAATAAACACCGGATCACAAATTAAAATTCAGAAAAAAAAATAAAAGAAAAAACACATGGCCTCGCCTAGACCGTTGGATGAAGAGAATGGACGGCTGGGAAGTCGTCTTCAACCTTCCTTCGCCGGAACCCTCACAGCCGCCGGAGCTAGGGTTCCGGCCACCGTCCTCCACCACCTGCGACCTGAAACAACCCAGAAAATACCAACCCATACACCATTCCATCCAGAATTTCATGAGGATTATGAATATCCAATCAAAATTTGCAAACCATTAGTGTATAATAAAAAATGAAGGGATTAATGTTAGGGTTCAAGACTTTAAATCATCATTACAAGCAAACCACACGTCCAAATTTAAAAGTAAATATATCAGGATGATCAATGACAATCACACAACAATATAGACATAAAAAAAGGGAGTTTTAGGAGCACGAAAAAATCCACCAACCTGAGATGGTGCACCTCTAATCCTTGCTTTTGGCTACGAATGGTGGTTGGGTGGTGCTCTAGAAATCACCAGGAGAAGGTTTGTGGAAGAACTTTGAAGAAACTCCTTGTAGATTGAGAGATCCAATGAATTCAAGAATTAGGGTTGCACTTTCTTTTTCTCCAAAATATCACGTGTTTTCTTCTAACCAGTGCATGGATAGGTTTAAATAGGCCAGGGTTTTCCTCTGATAATGAATTGGGCTTGGGTAATTACTTGCTTAATGATTTTTTGAATAATTTTGGAAAATTGCATAATGTGAATTACACCTCTCTGCATGCATGTATACTTAAGAAATCCATGATGGATCACCCATATGTGAATTGCTAATTACACCACAATTGAACTTGGGCCTTGAAAAACAATTGATTCATGAGTTTTTGATGACTTGGCTTTTTGACATAACGGAAAATAAGTGAATAATAACCCATGAAACCACTTGATTAAAAAGCCAAAAATGCTCCTTAGGGATTGTTCTTGGATGTTGGAACATGCCTTGAAGCAATGGAATTAATCATAGGTCCATATGTCCCAAAACCTAAAAGTTGTGAAAATGAAACCCTAAAAACCACCTTGCCTTCTTTTGACCATAAGTTGAGTTTCACAAATGATATGGATACCCACTAGTACTTGTTGGAAAGAGGAGAAAAAGATCTTCAACTTTCATGTTGGAGAAAAATTCATTTGAAGCTTCTTTGATGATGAAAAGTCAAGTTGAATGCAGTGCAGGAACTTGCCCAAAAAGGAAACTTTCAAATTATAGGTCATTTCCATTGTTAGTAACTTTTGTGCCAACTCCTGATTTTTGACAAATGGCATGAAACTTGACTCTTGATGACCATATGAGGATGTGAGACCTTGAAAACCTTGGAGAGAACCTCAAAATTCCACAGTTGACTTTTCCTCTCACTGTTGACTTTTACCCCATTCACCTTATTTTCAATCCATTGGCCAATTGAACTTCTCCTGAACCAAACTGATGGACAACCTCTCATCCCTAGGTACTTAGGGACCCAAGGAATACCATAGAATCAAGTCTTGCCTAAAAAATCAGAAATAAACTGACTTTATAGCAAACCCTAGTTTTGGTACCCTCGGTCTAAGAGGAAATAACACAGTCTCCAAATCCAAATTCCTCTGAATATGATGTGTATCCTCTCCAACAAAGATAAGGTATGACATTTGGTGATGAGAAAAACCCAAGGAGCTTGCCCATTGGAGCAATAAACCCAAGAATTTCAAAACCCTAATTTCTGCACTGGTTATGAGAGAATGATCCACTTGAGATCCCTTGCCACTTGTGAACTCTTGATGATGTGATAGACCAGATAGGACCTTATTGAACTCTCTCTTAAGCACCTTGACCCCGTGCTAATGATATGCATACATGACAGTGCAAAAAATGAAATGAAACATAAGCCAGTTAGTAATAAAGTAAGGAGAGCAAATTTTGGGGTGCAACATCGGTAAACAAACAGGGATGCTCTTTTGTACAAGAGGCCCTCCAACGCCAGATGGACCATGGGTGGATCCAGGACTACCATGATAAAAATCTTTATCAGATCAACATGATTCAAATATTTGATATTCGTCTAATGAATACCAGCTTGGTGGAGTTACACGCCAGGCAGGTCCAGCTCAGTTTTCTCACTTCGCATAATTATCAGAACTGTAAAGGATGTAGTGAGAGTAACCAAGGGTGCGCTCTCGTTCAGAGAACTTTACAACACTTGTTAAACCACTGGTGGCTTCCAAATTTATCTGGATGAAGACACGCAACAAATCGGTGTGCTTAACAAAAACCCTACTCGGCGTCAAAGTCAAGATGTCCGATCTATGGAAACAAACCTGGTAAGGTTACACTGCATTCAAAGCGGGCATGGCCAGGTGCCACCACATGACTACGAACGTTGTAGAGTCTGCTCGGAGAATAATCAAGGATGCTACCTCGTGCGAGCAGCTCTCCAAGGTCAATTGGATCGCAAAGAGATTCACCCAAACCTAGCTTCAGGGTCCGTTGACTGGACGCCAGACTACTTCGCTGATCAGATCAGAGACGTGGTTATAATCTCTGACCCTGAGAGGAACAAGGATGTTTGTACCATCATCCCTCTACTGGACGAATCAAAAGTTCTTAGCCAGGAACTGATTGAAGTTACTTACGACAGTTAGAAAAATCAGAAGGCTCCCGTAGTTATTTATTTGCTGGGACCATTGCCATATGAATCGGCTAAAGCGATCCCTTACAAATACGGTGCAACAATAATTGAGAATGGAAAGGAAATTCCATTACCCTCTGTCGTGAATATTGCAGACATCAGTCGAGTAACACGGAGCATCGAATCTTCAACCGAGGAGTTGGAGAACCAACAAAGAAAAGGAACTTCTGACAGAAGCTCCTGATCCACCAGTCGTTCAATCCAGTAATCCCGACCTTACGAAAAACAATGATGAGATGTTGAAGCTCATCCAAAGGAGTGAATACAACATTGTTGACCAACTGTTATAGACTCCTTCAAAGATCTCTGTGCTATCACTTTTACTCAATTCCGAAGCCCACAGAGAGACTTTACAGAAAGTCTTAGAGCAGGCCTTTGTGGAACAGGATGTGTCAATACGACAGTTTGATAGCATCATCTCTAACATCACTTCCTGCAACAACTTAGGATTCAGTGATGAGGACTTGCCAGGGGAGGAAAAAGTCTCAACATGGCGCTCAATATCACAGTTAACTGCCAGGACGATGCTTTAGCCATCGTACTGGTAGACACAGGATCGGCCATCAGCGTTATGCCAAAGTCCACTTTAATGTGACTATCATTCAAAGGATCCCCGATGAGGGGCAGTGAGGTTATCGTCAAAGCCTTTGACGGATCTCGGAAAGCAGTTATTGGCGAAGTCGTCCTTCCCATAACTATCGCTCCTCACACTTTCCTAATCACTTTCCAGGTCATGGACGTCCGGGCATCGTACAGCTGTTTATTAGGAAGACCTTGGATACACCAGGCTGGGGCAATCACTTCGATGCTACACCAGAAACTGAAGTTCGTCAAGAACGATCAACTCATCACGGTCTGTGGAGAGCAAGCCTTGCTCGTGAGTAACCTGTCATCGTCTACTTATGTAGAACCCGAGGAGGCTATTGGGACTCAGTTCCAAGCACTGTCGGTGAGCAATGAGAATCAACCAGAGAAAGGAACCACGATTTCCTCATACAGAGATGCTCTCGAAGTGATAAAAAATAACAATACAAAAGGATGGGGACAGCTTGTCATTCCTACTGATAACAAAACAAAGAAGGGTCTTAGTTTTTCTGCAACTTGCACCCAGACAGCTGCTAATGATGAAAATCTTCATCCCATTCAGGACTTCTTCCACAGTGGAGGTTTCCTTCACCCAGTGCCTCAAACAGTTCATACTATCAACGAGGAGGATTCCTTCGATATGGATGAGGAGTGGAAGTCCTATCTTAACAAGGACGGTTATATCTCTCAGGAAGAGGTGCCTACGCCATTTTGTTATCCCGCACAGTGTCCGAGATTT
Source organism: Lathyrus tuberosus (assembly GCA_022829125.1). Classification (NCBI taxonomy): domain Eukaryota; kingdom Viridiplantae; phylum Streptophyta; class Magnoliopsida; order Fabales; family Fabaceae; genus Lathyrus; species Lathyrus tuberosus. Next base: position 259,136 of record JALAZF010000393.1, read on the forward strand.
ATACCGAGGTAGGACATCAAAATGATGTATGGAGATTGTGATCCAGAAGGATTTCGTGCTCCACCAAGCTCATTAGAGGAGGACACTCTAATGAAATACAACTTTGACCACGACTATTATGGCCCAATGGATGACCTGCCTGTCTGGCAGCCGTACCCAGGAGACTTGGGGCAAGAAAATCAGTCGAACAATGAAGATCAGCGGAGCATCATTGAACAGAATACCTGTGTCCCCACCATATCATGGGATCATTACTCAGGTCATTCAGAAAATATCCAGTATGACGATGAATTGGCACAGCTTACCAGACTATAATTCATCAACTACGCTTTTCCTGAGGTCAACGTCATCGAGAGAGATGACTCCTCCAGTTCCAAAGTAGTGTGGGACACCTTAGGACAACCAAGTGGAACATTTGACTTCATGGTCAAGTACAAAGCTCCCGAAATCTCTCGTATCAGACTCGAAGACATCCAGCCAACTGGATGGGGAGATTTGCCTGAGAGCACCAATACTCTGCAAAATGCAACAGAGGAATCCTCCTACGACAACTCTGCCTGGGAGACAGATTCCAATGATCCTGCTCCACCAAAAATTAGCGTTATTTCTGAAGACAAACCAAGGAATGTACCAGAATTTGTGATTCACCGAGGTGTTCGTTGCCAATGGGTTGTAGTCGATGTTCCGAAGATCGTTCATAAGTCAAAGTAATTGCCGTCTTTATCTTAACCTTTCAACCTACCCAGGTGAAACGGATGTTGTGATAGGGCTCACTTTCTGTAAATTTCCCTCTTTGCTTTGCCCAAAGTGACAGAGTTTTGTTTTATAGGGTTGTAGTTTCAAGAATCGACTTGTTCATTAATAAAATAACGTCGTTCTGTAATTTCCGCATTAATTGTTGTTTTCTCTTTTTACTTTTCTCAGAAAATGGTAATCCTAAAAAACAACTCAAAATAAAAACAAGCAGTTTTCCAAAGAAAAACACTGCATTCACTCTTGCATTCTCTCTATCTCTTCTAAACACAAATCATCACGTCATGCAGATTGCTTGTTTTAAACCCCGTTGAAACATACGATCCGATGCCTTCTCCCGACTTTAATTTCCCGGTATTTGGGGCTGAAGAAGCGGTTGACGACGAAATTCCAGAAGAGATCTCTCGATTACTCCGACAAGAGGAAAGGTCCATTGAACCTCACAAAGAGCCGTTGGAAACGATCAACGTGGGTTCAGAAAAAGAGAAAAAATAAATCAGGATTGGGGCACTGCTCAGTCCAACTGCCAAAGAGAGTTTGACGAAGCTTCTCAGAGAATTTCCCGATGTGTTTGCTTGGTCTTACCAGGACATGCCAGGGTTGGATACCAGCATCGTGAAACATCATTTACCGTTAAGGTCAGAGTGTCCACCACTAAAACAAAGGTTGAGACGGACTCACCCGGACATGGGCATCAAAATCAAAGAGGAGGTACAGAAACAGATTGAAGCGGGTTTCCTCGCCGCGTCTGAATATCCTCAATGGTTAGCCGACATCGTACCAGTTCCAAAAAAGGACGGAAAGGTCAGAATGTGTGTAGACTACAGGGATCTGAACAAAGCAAGTCCAAAGGATGACTTTCCCTTACCACACATTGACATGCTGGTAGACAGTACAACAAAGTTCAAAGTTTTCTCCTTCATGGATGGATTCTCGGGCTATAACCAAATCAAAATGGCTCCGAAAGACATGGAGAAAACTTCGTTCATTACCCCATGGGGTACTTTTTGTTACAAGGTAATGCCGTTCGGGTTGAAGAACGCCGGGGCAACCTATCAAAGGGCCGTGACTACTCTGTTTCATGACATGATACACAAGGAAATCGAGGTATATGTCGATGACATGATTGCCAAATCTAAAACAGAAGAGAAGCATATGACACACCTGTCAAAGCTATTCGAGCGGTTAAGAAAGTACAAACTCTGCTTGAATCCCAACAAATGCACCTTCGGTGTCCGTTCAGGGAAACTCTTAGGGTTCATCGTCAGCCAGAAAGGAATTGAGGTTGATCCTGACAAGGTCAAGGCCATTCGAGAAATGCCTTCTCTGAAAACTGAAAAACAAGTCAGAGGATTCCTGGGACGGTTGAACTACATCTCCAAATTCATATTCCTCATGACCGCGACCTGCGCGCCAATCTTCAAATTACTTAAAAAGAACCAGGACTACGTTTGGACAGAAGACTGCCAAACTGCCTTCGACAGTATTAAGGAATACCTGTTGAATTCGTCGATTCTATCACCTCCAGTGGAAGGAAGACCACTGATCATCTACCTGACAGTCTTGGAAGACTCGATGGGTTGTGTACTTGGCTAACAAGACGAAACCAAACGGAAAGAGTCTGCCATTTACTATCTGAGCAAGAAATTCACTGAGTGTGAAACTCGGTGTACTATGCTTGAGAAAACTTGCTGCGCTTTGGCTTGGGAAGCCAAACGTCTTCGCCAGTACATGATTCGTCACACTACTTGGTTAATTTTAGAAATGGATCTAATCAAATACGTCTTTGAAAAGCCTGCTCTCACGAGAAGGATTGCCCGTTGGCAGATGTTATTATCAGAATACGACATCGAATACCACGCTCAGAAAGCCGTTAAAGGGAGTGTTTTAGCCAATCATTTGGCTCATCAACCGATTGACAATCAAGAATCAATCGAGTTTGACTTCCCAGACGAAGATGTCATGTATCTAAAAATGAAAGATTGCGATGAACCACTACCCAATGAAGGGCCAGAACCAGGTTCCCTATGGGGACTAATCTTTGACGGAGCTGTCAATCATTATGGAAACGGAATTGGGGCAATCATTGTTACCCCTCAGGGTACCCACATTCCTTTCACAGCCAGACTTACGTTCAAGTGTACAAATAACGAGGCCGAATACGAAGCTTGTATCATGGGTCTCGAGGAAGTGATCGACTTAAGGATCAAGAACTTGAATGTGTATGGCGACTCAGCCCTGGTTATCAATCAAATCAAAGGAGATTGGAACACATACCAATCAGGACTGATTCCTTACAAAGACTATGCGAGAAGGTTGTTACCCTTCTTCAATAGAATCGAGTTTCATCACATCCCTCGTGAAGAGAATCACATGGCTGATACATTAGCCACCCTCTCTTCCATGATTAGTGTAGGTCAATGGAACGGCCTACCTAAGATCGACATAATGCACCTTGAAAGGCCTGCTTACATCTTCACGGTTGAAGCAGTCTTAGACGACAAACCTTGGTATCACGATATCAGATGCTTCCTTAAGAAATAAGAGTACCCACCCGGGGCATCCAGAAAGGATAGAAAAACCCTCAGAAGGTTGGCTGGCAGTTTCTTCCTGAGCGGTGATACGCTCTATAAGCGGAATTTTGACATGGTCTTGCTCCGATGCGTAGACAGACCAGAAGCAGACATGCTAATAAAAGAAATTCATGAAGGATCCTTTGGCACTCATGCCAATGGACACACAATGGCGAGAAAAATTCTAAGAGCAGGGTACTACTAGTTGACTATGGAATCCTACTGCTACAAGTACATGAGGAGGTGTCACAAGTGTCAGATATACTCTGACAAAATTCATGTACCGCCAACGCATCTCAAAGTTCTCTCTTCCCCATGGCCTTTTTCCATATGGGGAATCGACATGATTGAACCTAAGGCTTCAAACGGACATCGGTTCATCCTGGTAGCCATTGACTACTTCACCAAGTGGGTCGAAGCAGCGTCATACGCCAATGTAACCCGACAAGTGGTGGTCTGCTTTATAAAAAACAATATCATTTGCCGTTATGGTGTTCCGAGCCAGATCATTACAGATAATGAATCTAACTTGAACAATAAGATGATGAAAGAGTTGTGCGCAGAGTTCAAGATCGAACACCATAACTCATCTCCCTACCGACCTAAGATGAATGGAGCTATAGAAGCGGCTAACAAGAACATCAAGAAGATCATTCAAAAGATGGTTGTAACCTAGAAAGACTGGCACGAGATGCTACCTTTTGCTCTTCATGGTTATCGAACATCTGTCCGCACTTCAACAGGGGCTACCCCTTTCTCTCTAGTATATGGCATGAAAGCAGTGCTTCCCATAAAAGTAGAGATCCCATCAATCCGGGTATTGATGGAAGCTAAGCTTACAGAAGCTGAATGGTGTCAAAGTCGACACGACGAACTGAATCTGATCAAAGAAAAGAGGATAACGGAACTATGCCACGGTCAGTTGTATCAACAAAGAATGAAGAGGGCGTTTGAAAAAAAGGTCTGACCTCGCGTCCTCAGAAAAGGAGACCTTGTGGTAAAAAAGATACAATCATTTCTCACTGATTCTCGGGGCAAATAGACTCCGAATTACGAAGGCCCCTATGTGGTTAAGAAAGCTTTCTCAGGCGGCGCCTTGAGACTTGCAACCATGGAAGGAGAGGAATTTTCCTACCCCACGAATGTCGATGTAGTTAAGAAATACTTCGCCTAAAAACTAAAAAAAATGTCTCGGTGAATTGAAAATCCAAAAGGGCGGTCCAGGAAAAAATTAGAGACATGATCAAGAATCATCCCGGTGGATTGGAAACATCACAGTACAATCCAGGCAAAAGTTAGGGATAATGGCAAGTAACTATGTTCAACAAAGGGGCAAGTCCCTCAGCAGCAGTAATGCCATCCATCGGAGAAAAACTCCAGTCAAGGTCATCTTCGACAGAAGCTCAGGATGCCCAGAATTCAAAGTTGATAGAAGGATAGTGGTCGTTATGTTTCAATGTAGCCATCTTCCCGTAAATTACCATTTTCTAACTTTGTAAATACTCTATGGAATCACGCGTTTGGCTGATCTCCATCCTATCAATAAAATTTGAGCCCTTGTGCTTTTGTTTGCAATTCTTATTTGTTTTAGCTTTATAGAACGAAATTTTAATATGATCAACGATTCTTGAAACGAAACAAAAATGAATTTACTTGTAAAACTTTTCTGCTTTTAAAATAAAGATGGCAATTTCTTTTGACTGTTGAACATCAGAAGAATGTCGCTCGCTTCTCCAGAAGTAATCGAGCTTCAAAGTGCAGAATCAAAGTATTCCTTCTAAGCCAGTGCGCCTGAATGAAGGATCAGCTGTATCAGATACGGCTTTCACATATGATACCCTCGGCCGAGTTCTTATCTCCTAAGCCCGACCAATGTTGTTCCCCGCAGGGACTATTTCTCCTAAGCAAGGCAGAATTGCTATCTTGAACCAGCGGTACTTCTTCGTCCCCAGCAGTGGCCGAGTATCCAGTTGTGTTCGTCTGTTAATCTGTATGTCGCGTCAGTTTTGTCAGCATAAAAATACATACATCATGCATTGTTGATTTACATTCACATTCACATTGCATCACTATCACTCTAGTCGGTCTTATCCCCTAGTGATAACAGTCCTCTCAATCGAGTTGTCAGCTCTTTCCTCGTCAGGAAATGTCGTGTCTGAACAATCTCTCCTCCAGTTTATTTCTGGATTAGAATTGGCCCTTGACCACTTTGATAACTTGAACCTCTAAAGAACAAGAAAACGTTCGACAAACATCACTCTTAACCAGTGAAGATGATATTTCTTCTTTCCCAGATTAAGAAAAATCTCCAGAGAAAGCCTCTTAATCAGAGATTCGGCAACACAACAGTTTTTCTCCGAAAAATCCGCTGACGAAAAGGTCATCAGCACCTCAAAATTGGATCACATCATATGGCATTTCTCCGGGAAGATCCCGAGAAAAGTATGATGTAATACCCAAGCAGAAACAGTCTCTCAAGAGACTCGTTTTCCGCATATAGAGTCGAAAAATGGCGTCTCCAAACAGAGAAGTTTGTGTACCTCTACAACTCAGACGAATGGGTTCCCCAGCAAGTCTGACATCAATTTTTCTTTCTATCAAATGGCATCTCCCCAGGAAAATTCGGCGAGAAGTTTAAGGAAATCCGCTACAAATAGCGTCCCTTGTCAAGAAAGTTTATTGACAAAAGAAACTAAGACCAGTTCCTTGGTAGGAAACCAGGATCGAGGGGAAGTTTACATCAGAAACTTAGACCCATTCCTTGGTAGGAAACCAGGATCGAGGGGAAGTTTATATCAGCAACTTAGACCAGTTCCTTGGTAGGAAACCAGGATCGAGGGGAAGTTTATTTTAGAAACTGAGACCAGTTCCTTGGTATGAAACTAGGATCGAGGGGAAGTTTACACCAGAAACTTAGACCAGTTCCTTGGTAGGTAACCAGGATTGAGGGGAAGTTTATATCAGAAACTAAGACCAGTTCCTTGGTAGGAAACCAGGATCGAGGAGAAGTTTGTATAAAAAACTGAGACCAGTTCCTTGGTAGGAAACCATGATCGAGGGAAAGTTTATTTCAGAAACTTAGACCAGTTCCCTGGTAGGAAACCAGGATCGAGGGGAAGTTTATTTCAGAAACTTAGACCGCTTCCTTGGTAGGAAACTAGGATCGAGGGGAATTTTACCTTTTCTAAGCATCATTGCTTAGCAAAAGAAAATGGATGCGCTAACTTCCATTCATAACCACCATCAAAATTTCGGGTATTCCGATATTTAATCCTCTTGCACCCCGAATGCCCGAATTCCTTCGCCATTCACACGTTCGGGTCCAAGAATATTAAATATGGGCATCTGTCATACCCCAAATTTTGACCACTAAGATTTCCCATCATTGTGCAAATCATCATCACAATATGGAGGAACCTTCATGCCTCATCAGTCTCCCCAAAGATGGGTGAGCATTCACTACAATCAAAATTAGGGTTTCAAGCCCTCTCAGAGCTCTTAGACAAAGGATCAATCAAGAATTGACATGATCTTCAACTTGTCTAACCTCTCAAACATCTACAAAGGATCAAGAGGACTCCCACTTCAAGAATCAAGCACAATGTTGCAGCATTCCAAGTGGATTAAGCCTCAAGATCGCCAGTGTCACCAAATTAGGGTTTTGGTCGACCAGGGCCTCCAGATGGGAATTTTCCTCTAGGCATGAGCCAATGCTTCAAAGCATAACCTAAGATGCTCCAAGGGACATCATAAACCCAATCATCAAGTCAATTTTGCCTCGGGGAAAGCATTAACTATAAATCAAGAATTAGGGTTTCCTGACCTAATTCACCCCTAAGTTGACTTTTGGGACAAATCATGAGCCAAGACCTCAAGGCATGATTTGAGGGTCTCTAACATACTACATTGATCCATTTGCAACAATGGATTAATTCAAGAAGCTTGAGCAACAAGTTTCAAATTCATCAGAACCACAATTAGGGTTTCGCGGGAAAAGTCAACTGTGCCTTTGACTTTTGACCAGGACATGCTCTCAAACCCTAGGAAATGATTCAATACACCCTATAACACCTATGAAATCAATCCATCAAGTTTTATTTAGGTCAAGGACTTGATTTCATAGAGGATCGCACAGTTTGGAATTCATATGACAAAAAGTCAACTGTGCACAAAAGTCAACTTTGACTTTTTGAGATTTTTCACAATTATGGTTCTTTAACCCTAAAATGATGTTAATGTATGATTGGAATCATCATTCATCAAGAAAAATCAAGAAAAGTGGGATAACTTGTAAAAGGGGTAACCATAAAAACTTAGAAATTTTTCTAAGTTATGGAAAAAAGTGGCTAGGGTACCAACTTTGGAGGATCATAACTCCTAAACCACAAGGCCATTTTTCCCCATTCAAAGCTGGATTTGTAGCCCTCATGGCCCTCTACAAAAGCTTCAACTACACCTCATTCCAATTTATCATGGATTTTGAGTTATGGAATGATCAAAATGGCTGAAAACATGAAATGTTATTTTTTCCAACACTTAGTGAAATTTTCACTAAGTCAGAATCTGCCTTCACTTTTTTCCAAATGTAGGGGCATTTTTCACTTGGATCCAAAAAGTATCGAAACCAACTATGATCAAACAGTTGTTGTATCATATGAGGGCTTTCCAAAATGACCAAGAACATCACCAAATTCAACTTGAGCCATGAGATATGACAATGCCAATATGCCTTGCTGCAAACTGTCATGGCAAGGCAGATTTTGGAGTTTTGCTCGATTTGCTCAAATTTTGCAAAGGGAAAGCAACTCTATCCATCTGAACACCTCAAGGGGGGACTAAGGAGGAACCAACTCTGATCCCAAGCCTCCCAAGTCTTTGGAACCAAAAATAGCATGCCAAACCTAGAAATGCCTAAAAGAGGGACAAGACTCCAATTTTGGATTGGAGCATTCAATGCATACACCAAGGTGGCATGGACTGAGCCATTCCCAATTGAATTCAGTCAAGACTTATCCAATACCAAGGGGACCAGCAGCCTGTTCCCTAACCTCTAGTCAATGGCTAGAGGAGACTTGGATTCTCATTGCTCAACATTGGCCAAACCTCTGCTGCAGTTGCCATTCACTATTGCAGCCAAAATAAACTTACTCTACTATAAATAGAGCTCAATTGTGTTCAGTTTGAGTACACCAAAGCCATCAAACAGATGCTTTCCTCACAATCTCCTTCTTCACTCCAATTTTTCCTTCTAAGGCAAGTCACTATCGGGTTTTGAGTTTGAGAGCAATTTCAATCAAACCAATCACACACACACACACACCTCATAAACATCATATAGAAGTGATCCAAACACTCACATAACATCTGGAACACCAAAATCACAAAATCACTAGCCAACTGCTCAAGCCTTTGACAGATTTGCAGTTGAGGTGCCAAATCAAGTTCCATCTCAATTCAATCCACTCTAAGCATCCAGTCACACTCCATAGAACATAGGGAAGATGTCCATATCCTTGGAACCAAGCTGCAACACCTCTAACACAAAACACGATCACCAGCTGCAAGAGGTAAGCATGAGCTCTTCTAACTCTATGGTCCATGCATTTTTTGCTGCACAATAATTTGGCCATATGTTCATAATCATGCATAGAGTGTTTTCCCTCAATCAATTGCTTTGTTTGAATCGTGTATGGAATTTTTGAACCTTCATGCAGAATTTAGGGTTCTTGAGGTTTCTCTTTGATTTCTTATTCCATGCTTAAAATAAATGAAATTAAAGACCATAGACATGATCGTGAGGTTGAAACGAGAAGATTGATATGTAGATTGCATGATATAATCAAGTATTTAGTGAGATTGGATAGAAAATGCAAATCTGCATAAACAGAGGGTGGCGCGTGTTCTTGCCATGTTCTTGGCGCCATTTTCAAACATTTGAATTTTTGAATTTTTGTGATTTTATTTAATTGATTCAAAAATTAATTTCTCTCTGAGTTTTAATGATTTTGAGTTGATTATTTTTTTAATAATTCACAAAAATGTTAAAATATTTTATTTTCCCAAAAAATACCAAAAATATTATTTATTTCATATACTTGATATTTTTGTAAAGAATTAATATTTTAATTGTTTTTTACATTTAAAATATTTTCTCCCTCTTGATTTTTCAAATTTTTAGTGATTTCCAATCATGTTGTGGATCAAAACCTGATTTTTGAAACATTAATCCAAGATCACAATTTGTTTTCCACATGTTTAACAATTTTGATCATTTTAAATGAATTTTTTATTCAATTAAAATAAATTTTGAAAACAAATTAGGGTTTTTTTTATTAATTCAACCCTCATCAAACTTTTTCAAACACTTTGGGCCTCTAATAGAGTGTAAGACCCAATCCTTTGTAAATACAAACCATTTTGGGCCTAAAATGTCGTATAACTCCCGTTGTATTTCAAAACGTTCGGCGCGATCATCGCCCATTTAAAATCAATCATTGGGCCTCTAATAGAGTGTAAGCCCTTTGAAAACCAAAATATTTTGGGCCTCAGTTGTTGTATAAGTCCCACTGTGTTTTCAAAATCTCGGCGCGATCGTCGCTTTTCAAAACATTTTCATCTGGGCCTACCCTCGTGTTATAAGCCCCATTCTTTTTCTTAAAAAACCTTTATGGGCCTCTATTAGAGTGTAAGACCCATCCCCTTTGTAAATACACCACTTTGGGCCTCAGTCATTGTATAAGGCCCACTGTATTTTCAAAACCTCGGCGCTATCGCCATTTTTCAAACAAATAATCATCTGGGCCTCTCCTTGAGTTGTAAGCCCCATCACTTGTACAAAAATGAATCTTTGGGCCTCTAATAGAGTATAAGACCCAATCCCCTTTTAACCAAAACACTTTTGGGCCTTAGACATTGTATAAGTCCCTCTGCGTTAAAAGAAAATCTCGGCGCGATCGCCATTTCAAAACAAAACCCTGGGCCTCTCCTTGAGCTGTAAGCCCCACCACTTGTATAAAAATAAACCTTTGGGCCTCTTGGGAGAGTGTAAGACCCATCCCTTTGTACAGAAAACCTTTTTGGGCCTCAGTCACTTGTATAAGTCCCTGTACAAAACAACAGTGCAATCACTGATAAAACTTTGGGTCTCTCCTTGAGCTGTAAGCCCCAACAACCTTTTCAAAGCACTTTCTCCTTTGATTTTGAATATAATATTGTTATCAAAGTTTTCTTTGTTAAACAACTAACCAAACATCATGGAAGCTCTACAACCGAGTAAGTGTTTACCCGCTTTCTTTATCCGCTTTCATATATATAACTGTATTGTGGGGCTGATCACTGTAAGTCTCCTTTCACAAACTTTTATATACTTGTTAAATATCATATGTGTAATACTAGTATAGTTATTTAGATTTTTCCCCGACAACTACGTCTAGCACTAGGTAAATCCCTGTTGGTCACTCTTAAATACAAACAAAACTAGATCCCCATAGGATTACCAGACACAGTCTTCCCTCATCTTGGGGTTAAACAATATGGAGACGTGAAAGGAAGCATTCTCGGTGAACCCTTTCTCAGACTGTCACTCTTAGAAATTGTCAAAGAAACTCTACTCCCCAGAGTTGATCTATTCTCCGTGAATAGCATCTCTTGAGTTTCTTCCAAATTCTCGAACTTTCCTGGCTTGATCTATTCTCAGTGAATAGCATGTCTTGAACTTCTTAAAATCATCCCCGCCTCCTTTTGGACGTTGTACAAGGACCCTTCGGCATCTTAGAAGTTCTCATGCCTTCTCTTGGGCTTAGTACAAGGACCCAGTGACCTCTACAGGTATAGGAACAGAACCTAGTCATCAATTTGCTAGAGCTGTCTTTCTGAGTAAAGTATTAGACCTGTTAATGGGTTGACCTTCATCCCTTAACATACCAGCATTCTCTTGGGCATCGTACAAAGATTATTCACTAACTGAGAATCGATTTCTCAAGACACCAGTAGACTTGGACAGTCTCAATACCCTTTGGATTTCCCATTTCCTTAAAGAACAGGAAATAACCCTGATCCTCTGATCAGTACCAAAGCACAACAATAACTTTAATCGTTCCCTTCATAAGAACTAATTTTCTCTTTTATCCAACATACTGGACCTGTCACTAAACTGAAACAGTCGCCAACAAATAGCCTCCTCTTAGGCTTTGTATAATGATCCTTTCCTTAGGAAAGTTAGCCTCCTCTTGGGCTTTGTACAAATGATTCTCCCCACCGGAGCTAACCTTTTTAGACTCTCTTGTTGAGTCGGTCTCCCTTTTAGCCTCCATCTTGGGCTTTGTACGAGATATAAAAACCACTCTCTTGTTGAGTATAAAAGACTCTCTTGTTGAGTTAAACCTATTTTTAGCCTCCATCTCGAGCTTCGTACGAGATACAAAAAACTCTCTTGTTGAGTATAAAAGACTCTCTTATTGAGTCAACAACCCTTTTAGCCTCCGTCTTGGGCTTCGTACAAGACACATACTAAAACACTCTCTTGTTGAGTATAAAAGACTCTCTTGTTGAGTCAATCCCTTTCAGCCTCCATCTTGGGCATCGTACGAGATACAAAAAACACTCTCTTGTTGAGTATAAAAGACTCTCTTGTTGAGTCAATCTCCTTTTAGCCTCCATCTCGGACTTCGTACGAGATACAAAAACACTCTCTTGTTGAGTATAAAAGACTCTCTTGTTGAGTCAGATCCCTTTTAGCCTCCGTCTTGGGCTTCGTACAAGACACATACAAAAACATTCTCTTGTTGAGTATACAAGACTCTCTTGTTGAGTCAATCCCTTAATAGCCTCCTCTTAGGCTTTGTATAAAGAAGACCCCGGTTGAGTCAATCAACCTCCTAGCATCAAAGTTATGCCTTGTTCATAGCATACAAACATCAACAACTCTCCTTTAGAGATGACAAATTCTTTCTAAAGTCATAACCCTTTAGCTTCACATCTTGGGCTTCGAACAAGATACAAATAGACCCTTCAGCTTCACATCTTGGGCTTTGAACAAGATACAAACCACCTTTAGCTTCACGTCTTGGGCTTTGAATAAGACATCAAAACAAATTTTCCTCCCATAGAATAGGAGGAACTACGATTGTAACACCCCCAATCTATCCCACGAGCAAATAAAGCGAAAACAAATAATCATAGTATAATTAAAACATTCATGGCATAGATGGAGGCGTCACATCAATTGAAACAAAATACAAGAACCTGCTCATATAGATATGCAAATATCAGGTAACACATAACAGAGGAACTCAGTTCCTAACACCCACAATTCAGAGACAGAATAAAAGCGGAAAATCTACAACTGAATCTCATATATATATAACATAAAAGTTTGTCTGTCATACACAGAGTCATACATGTACAATCCCAAAAAGAACATATACATATACACATAATCACAAACGATCTCCCCGACTACCCGGTGCTACATATCAGAGCCGGCCGACAAAAGAATGAAGACCTAAGCTTCACAAAAAGACCTCCAGCATCTAATCTGCAATGCCTCATAGAGAATTTAAAACAGTAGAAGGGTGAGAAACACAATTATAATATAATTGCATACAATTATATAATAACACAAAATACACATGTAAAACACTCTCACCACAACTTACACCATAATTCAAATACAAAACAACACACATCATATCTCATATATCCATCACAAAGGCATATCAATCATGCGCAATACATTTATCACCAACATATATATATATATATATATATATATATATATATATATATATATATATATCTCAACTCATCAATTCCATTCACAATTCCACACAAAATCAATCCATTCATGATTTATGCAAATGCACAGAGACTGACACAACGACTCTATGCAATGCAATACGGTACCGTTCCATCCATCATTCTCATCATTAGTTCACTCAGGAACTATTGGAATCATCGCTTGTTACTTAGTGTAACTCCCCGTCGGGCAAACGATGTTCCCCGTCGCTCACACCTCTTTGTATAAGGCACACGACGTTTATGGATCGCTCACACCTCTTTGTATATGGCACACGACCCGATCGCTCACACCTCTTTGTATAAGGCACGCGATCGTCTATAATCATCGCTCACGCCTCTTTGTATAAGGCACACGATGTTATAGCGGATTCCCTCTGGAATCGTTTCGTCGCTCACACCCACTAGGGCACACGACATCACAAGAATGCATATCATGATGCTTGACATACAATGACTCATGACATTCAAATGCACACATATACACATCCATAATCATGCATATACAATCAAACACAACACAATGCATTTTCTTGCCCTTAGGCCACAAACCATCATCACAACATTTCATCACATGCATTCACATCGTATAACATCACACAAGTCCTACGATATATATATGAAGCATATTGCATGATAACACAACAATCACATACAGTTAAGACGGTAAAAGTCGGTAAAATGACACATTTCCAAATTCCCGACATAATTAAATCGGCCAACAATCTCAAAACCATTTTATAAGAAATCACATCTCAATAGCTTTCTAATGGTACCAAGAACGCCTCGATCCGAGTTACGGATCAAAAGTTACGGTATCAGACGCGAAATCGGATACAATTCTACACCCTCTCTGGTCATACGCGTTTTACCTTGTGCCATACACGTAATGCCCAGTTCGCTCGCCCATTCCATACGCGTAATGCCCAAAGTGCTACGCGTATGGGCAGAGACTGAATTCTCCCCAAAACTTCCACTAAAAACTCCATACGCGTAATGCCTCACTTGTTACGCGTAATGCCTTGCCAAGTACGCGTACCATTATGTAAATCAGCAGAAGTCCGTGAAAAATGTGTTCCATACGCGTATTTCCCTCATTTCCCCCTTGTCATACGCGTATTGCCCAAACCAATACGCGTAATGCCAAGCCTGATACGCGTATGGGCTGCGAAACCTAGAATTTTTCTTGCAGGATTTCTGCTACGAAAATCAACCAAAATCATCTCCAAATCTCATCTAAACACCTGCAAATTACCAATTGAATGCACAACAACATCTATCTAACATGTCTCAGCAATTAGGAACATTAAAACATGATTTCAGACACAATTTGAATCAAATTCTAACAATCTCAACATATTAATGGTTTTGGTTCTATATCCAATTTCAACCAAATATCACACAAATACATACATACATACATACTCATATACAAGTATAGGATAATCGAGTTTCACACCCTTACCCGATTAATCGTGTTTTCAAAAGTCGATTGGATCGTTTCCTTACTCTCCAAGTTTTTCCCCTTTTCTTATTTTCTTTCTCTTTTCCTTCTTCTCTTTTTCTTTCTCTCTATTTTTCTCTCTATTTCTATTTTTATGAAAAACATAATATCTAACCAAGCCAAAAGACCAAAATACCCCTACACTCAAATATCTCGCAAACGCTCTCAAAACGCGATAAAACATAATCACGATGAAAAATAATATATTGCCAAATAAAAGTCAAAAATAAAATAATATAAAAACAAAAATAATTAAATCGACTCGATTAAATAAATCTAACAAAACTGGGGCGTTACAACTCTCCCCCACTTAGAAATTTTCGTCCTCGAAAATAATACCTGAGACGAACAACTCCGGATACGATTCCCGCATCCGACTCTCCAACTCCCAAGTCAAATTGCCCTCAGCAGCGCCTCCCCACGCTACTTTCACAAGCGCAATATCCTTGCCTCTTAACCGCTTCAACTCGCGATCCAAAATTCTCACCGGTAATGCCTCAAACGTAAGGTTCTCCCTTACCTCTACCTCATCCATCAGAATCACATGCGACGGATCCGGAACATATTTCCGAAGCTGTGAAACATGGAACACATCATGCAAATTCAAAAGATTCGGCAGCAACGCCACCCGATAAGCCACAGCACCCACTCTCGCGGATATCTGGTAAGAACTAATAAACCGAGAAGTAAGCTTTTTCGACTTCAATGCACGCCCAACACCCGTCACCGGTGTAAATCTCAAAAATACATGATCGCCCTCTTGAAACTCAAGATCTTTCCTCCTTTGATCATGATAACTCTTCTGCCTACTCTAAGAAGTCTTCATTTTATCACAAACAAGTTTCACCTTTTCCGTAGTCTGTTGCACTAACTCCGGTCCAACCACCGAACTCTCACCAGATTCATGCCAACACAAAGGTGTTCGACATCTCCTTCCGTACAACGCTTCAAAAGATGTCATTCCAATACTCGAATGGAAACTGTTGTTATACGTGAATTCAACCAATGAAAGATAACTATCCCAAGCACCACCTTGCTCAAGAACACAAGCTCTCAGCAAATCTTCCAACGACTGAATAGTTCTCTCGGTCTGACCATCCGTTTGAGGATGATAAGCAGAACTCAATCTCAACTTGGAACCTAACGCCTTTTGCAAAATTTCCCAAAATCTGGAAGTAAACCTCGGATCTCGATCTGAAACAATACACAATGGAACACCATGTAGCTTCACAATCACACAGATATAAATCTCAGCCAACCTCTCCAAAGAAAAACTGATGTCAATCTGAATGAAATGCGCCGATTTAGTCAGCCTATCCACAACTACCCAAATGGCATTATGTCCCCTCTGTGTATTCGGCAACCTTGTCACAAAATCCATAGAAATGCTGTCCCATTTCCACTCGGGAATATCCAACGGTTGCAATAATCCACTAGGCTTCTGATGTTCTACCTTTGACTTCTGACACGTCAAACACGCATAAACAAACTGAGCCACATCCCTCTTCAATCCGGACCACCAAAAGATCTTCTTCAAATCTTGATACATCTTATTAGCTCCCGGATGTATACTCAAACTACTCCGGTGTCCTTCCTCTAAAATCATCTTTTTCAAGTCCGAATCATCAGGAATACAAATTCTAACACGAAATCTCAAAACACCCTTATCATCCACTTTAAAGTCACCATTCACACTTTTATCTCCAACCGTCATCAAATCAACAAATTTCACATCCAGCTTTTGTTTCTCGCTAACGGTCGACAGAAAATCATTAGTAACCTTTAACATTCCAAGCCTCACGCTATCAGATGTCAATTCACACACCAAACTCAAATCTCTAAATGCTTCCAAAAGTTCCCACTCTTTAACCATCAAAGCGAACATATGCAAAGATTTTCGGCTTATCGCATCGGCTACCACATTAGCTGTACCAGGATGGTAATTCAAGCCAAAATCGTAGTCCTTCAAAAATTCCAACCATCTCCGTTGCCTCATATTCAACTCTTTCTGATCAAACAAGTATTTCAAACTCTTATGATCACTAAAGACTTCGAATCTTGCACCATAGAAATAATGCCTCCAAATTTTCAATACAAACACCACAACCGCTAATTCCAAATCATGAGTAGGGTAGTTCTTCTCGTGAATCCTCAATTGCCTCGAAGCATAAGCCACAACCTTACCTTCTTGCATCAACACTCCACCTAAACCAATCAAAGACACATCACAATACACCACAAACGGTTCAATGGGATTCGGTAAGACCAAAATCGGAGCTATAGTCAATCTTCTCTTCAGCTCACTAAAACTTTCCTCACACTGAATATCCCAAATGAACGCTTTACCTTTACAAGTCAGTTGGGTCAAAGGAAGTGCTAACTTGGAAAATCCTTCAATGAATCTTCGATAATATCTAGCTAAAGCCAAAAAGCTTCTAATTTCAGTAACTTGGAAGTGCTAACATGTGTATACTCAATCTCACCACATGCGGCATCACACGCATTCCCAGTAGCAGAAAAATAAACACGTATAGCAATTAGGAAAAGCAGTATATATATATATATATTTGTCTTAAACATCCTAGACCTAATGAAGCTAAGGATCCTAAGTTCCTGACAGAAATGGGTTCCCCGACGGAAGCCCCAATCTGTGGTTCCCTGCCTAAGAGATAGACCAGCATAGGTCAATCTTTCTCTTCGGTAGAGTTCCCATTTTCCGTAGAAAACGGGGATGATGCCCTAAGGCAGAAAAGGAGACTCCCCAGCAGAGTCGCCATTTGTGTAATTTTTCACACAAGAGAAGTAAAAAGAAAGGAACAAGCCCCACGGTGGGCGCCATTTTTCTGTAGCGAGCGATTTTGGACGCGGTTCTTAAGCGCTGGTCGCTCTCTGCGGTTTGAGCTTAAAACTACAGGTCGATTCATTTTTTATCCTATTGTGAGCTGAATAAGGAAGGGAAATAGATGTCTCCAATTAACCCTGCTTTGCATACTGAGTTTAAACAGCGGTCTGTTAGGTTACAGATGCTATCAATGTGGGGGGGCCTTGTACTGGTTATTTGTATATTCACCAATACGGTTTTCTTTCTTTTTTCCTGGGCAGAAGGTTTCTGGCGGGGAACAAGGATTAGGATGTTAGGACTGATATTTTTGAATTACTGCTTTTAATTGATGGAGATATGGGATTTGGGTTTTTTGTTGATTGCGCTCGCTAAGATCTTTTCTTTCGATCTTATGCCTACGTATTCCCGTTTACCGAAACAGGGAAATCAGAGCGTTCGTAGTTCCTCCTATTCTATGGGAGGAAATGGTGTTTTGGTGTCTTGTTCAAAGCCCAAGACGTGAAGCGAAAGGTGGTTTGTATCTTGTTCAAAGCCCAAGATGTGAAGCTGAAGGGTCTATTTGTGTCTTGTTCAAAGCCCAAGACATGAAGCTGAAAGACCTCGACTTTAGAGATAATTTGTCATCTCTAAAGAGGGGAGAAGGAGAATTACTTTAACTGGGATACGCGGATCCGAGCAATGCCATAATTTCCGAAGAAAAGGTTTTAACCTGAAGGAGAAGACTTTAACTCAGTGTAGAGCAATGCCATCTTTCCTTAGGAATTTCTCATGCTAAAAGAGGGACAGTGGCATGGATATAGATGATCCAGAGGCTTGCCGCTTACAGCGATTAGATGAAGGGAAAGGAGTTGTTAATGTTTGTGTATTGTGAACGAGGCACAACTTTGATGCTAAAAGGTTGATTGGATCAACCAGTGGTTTTCTTATACAAAGCCTAAGAGGAGGCTAATTTCTGCTAGGAAAATCATTATACAAAGCCTAAGAGGAGGCTATTTTGTGTCTCGTACAAAGCCCGAGAGAGAGGCTAAAAGTTTTTGACCCGACGATAGAGTCTTTGTGTCTCGTACGAAGCCCGAGATAGAGGTTATTGTTTGTTTGACTCTACGAGGGAGTCTTTGTGTCTCGTACGAAGCCCGAGATAGAGGCTAAAAGTTTTGACTCAACAAGAGAGTCTTTGATACTCAACAAGAGAGTGTTTTTGTATCTCGTACGAAGCCCGAGATGGAGGCTAAAGGTTTGTTTCAGTTGAGTGACAGATCCAATATACTGATTTTAAAAGAGAAAATCAGTTCTTATATGAGCAACACTGTACTCAGGGATTTGATTTGAGGATCAGGGATATTTCCTTTTCTTTGAGGAAACGGGAAATCGAAAGGGTATTGAGACTGTCCGAGTCTGCGGGTTTCCTTCCTATTTAACGAAGGGGGTCACTTGAGAATGTCTTTGAGACTCAAGGAAGTTAGACTGTCCAAGTCTAGAGTTTTTTCATTTGTACTATGCTATGAGAAACAGTAGTAGACTCTATGAAAGGACTGTTCTATGAGGATGACTAGGTTTTGTTCCTATACCTCTAGGAGGTCGTCGGGACAATTTGTACAAAGCCCAAGAGGAGGCTGGAAACTTTTAAGAAGCCGACGGGTCCTTGTACGAAGCCCAAGAGGAGGCTATCATTCCCGAAGGAAGAGATCATTATACGAAGCCTAAGAGGAGGCTGTGAATACTTCTAAGAAGCCGTAGTGTCCTTGAATAATGCCCAAGAGGAGGCCGATGCTTTTAAGAAGCCTGTGGGTCCTTGAACAATGCCCAAGAGGAGGTCGATGCTTTTAAGAAGCCCGTGGGTCTATCATCTCCTTTCCATTAGGAGAGATAACTCTTTTAAAGATAAAAACCACTGGTAAACGTGCGAGGTTTACTATCCAGCGACTTTTAGCTTTTAAAGAGGGTTCCTTAGTTAAGGTCCAAGATTATGACCGTAGTGGGTACCCAAACCCCGAGACATTCAAGGCAAGCTATCCACAAGGAATAGATCAAGTCAGGAAAGTTCGAGAATTTGGAAGAAACTCAAAGATGTTATTCACGGAGAATACATTCATCTTGGGGAGTAGAGCTTCTTGACGATTCCTAAGGAGGACAGCCGAAGAGAAGACTGTATCTGGTGCTCCTATTGGGGATCTAGGCGTCTATTTCTACGACTAAATGAAACGGCGTCACCTAGTTCTAGACGTAGTTGCCGGGGAAACTCAAAATATCTATACTATTATTACACAGTAGATATGAGTTTATGAAAGGAGACTTACAGTGAGCAGCCCCACAATACAGTTTATAATATGAAAGCAGTAAATGAAAGCGATAACCACTTACTCGGTTGGAGTGCTTCCATGCTGTTTGGTTAGTTGTTCAACAAAGAAAGATTGAAAACAACAGTATATTCTAAATCAAAGGAGAAAGTGCTTTGAAAAAGAAAGATTTGGGGCTTACAGCTCAAGGAGAGGCCCAGGGTTTTATCAGTGAGCACACTGTTTGACTTTGTACAGCGGGACTTATACAAGTGACTGGGGCCCAAAAAGGTTTTCTGTACAAAGGGACGGGTCTTACACTCTCTCAAGAGGCCCAAAATGGTTTAAAGAAAAGAGTGGGGCTTATAACACGAGGGTAGGCCCAAATGATTTTTCGTTTAAAAACGGCGATCGCGCCGAGGTTTTCTTTTAACGCAGAGGGACTTATACAATAAGTGAGGCCCAAAATGTTTTGGTTAAAAGGGGGATTGGGTCTTACACTCTAATAGAGGCCCAAAGTGTTTTGAATGGGTCTTATAGCTCAAGGAGAGGCCCAGATGAGTTTTATTTTTAAACGGGCGACGATCGCGCCGTTTACTTGTACAGAGGGACTTATACAATGAGTGAGGCCCAAAAAGTTTTTGTACAAGGGGGGATGGGTCTTACACTCTCTCAAGAGGCCCAAAGATGTTTTGAAAATGATTTATGAGGGTTGAATTAATCCAAAACCCTAATTTGTTTTCAAAATGTATTTAATTGAATAAAAATTCAATTAAAATGATCAAAAATTGTTTAACACATGGAAAACAAATTGTGATCTTGGATTAATGCTTCAAAAATTAAGTATTGACCTACAAAATAATTAGAAAGCATTAAAAGTTGCAAAATCAATGTAGAAAAAATATTTAAAATGCCAAAAACAATCAAAATATTAATTCTTTGCAAAAATATCAATTATATGAAATAAATAATATTTTTGGGATTTTTTGTGAAAATAAAATATTTTAACATTTTTGTGAATTATTAAAAAAAGAATCAACTCAAAATCATTAAAACTCAGAGAGAAATTAATTTTTGAATCAATTAAACAAAATCACAAAATTCAAATGTTTGAAAATCTGAAAATGGCGCCAAGAACACAAGCAAGAACACGCGCGTTTTCTGGGTTTGGCTGATTTGCATTTTCTATCCAATCTCACTGAATACGTAATCATATCATGCAATCCACATATCATTATGCTCGCCTCAACCTCACGATCATGTCTATGTACTTTAATTTCATTTAAATTAAACATACAACAAGAAATCACGAAGAGACCTCAAGAACCCTAATTTCTGCATGAAGGCTAGGATTTTTGATACACGATTCAAAAAATGCAATTAATTGAGGGAAAACATTCCATGCATGATTATGAACATAAGGCCAAATTATTCTGCGAGGAAATATGCATAGATTGAGAGATGACCAAGTATGTGCTTACCTCCAAGTCGTGACAGCAAGTTCAAAGTGATTTTTGATTTGGAGGTGTTACAGATGAGTGGTGATGATCTGAACAGCTTCCCTACACCCTATGGATTGTGTTTGGATGGTTGGACTTGATTGAAATTGGCTGGATCAATTTGTAGTACCTCAGCTGCACTTTGATTGAAAATTTGAGCAACCAGCTGGTGATTTTATGAAATTGATGTTTCAGAAGTAATCTAAGTGTTTGATCAGCTCATATGTGATGTATGTGAGGTGTGTGAGTGATTGGTTTGATTGGAATTGCTCTCAAACTCAAAACCCGATAGTGACTTGCCTTAGAAGGCAAAATTGGAGTGAAAGAAGAGATTTTGAGGAAAGCATCTGTTAGATGGCTTTGGTGTACTCAAACTGACCACAATTGAGCTCTATTTATAGTAGAGCAAGTTTGTTTTGCAAGGAATAGTGCATGGCAGCTGGTAAGTAGGTTTGGCCAATGTTGGCAAATGAAAATCAAGTCTCCTCTAGCCATTGACTAGAGGTTAGGGCACAGAGCTTTGGTCCCCTTGGTCTTGGATAAGTCTTGACTGATTTCAGATGAGAATGGCTCAGTCCATGCCACCTTGATGGTTTCATTGAATGCCTCATTCCAAATTTGAAGTCTTGTCCCTATTTTGGCCATTCTAGTTTCAACATGCTATTTCTTGTTCCATGGACTTTGGAGGCTTGGCTCAGTGATTGTCCCCTTTAGATTCAATCCTCTGAGGTGTCCAAGTGGATAGGAGCAATTGAATTTGGATGATTTTGGCAAATCGACCAAAGTTGCAAATTCTGCCTTGCCTTGACAGATTTCAGCAAGGCAACTTGGCAATGTTGTATCTCATGGAATAGGTTGAATTTGGCAATGTTCTTGGCCATTTTGGAAAGCTTTTACATGATACAACAACTGTTTGAACAAGTTTGGTTTTGATCTCTTTTGATTCCAAGTGAAAAATCCCCCTACATTTGGCAAAAAGTGAAGCAGAATCTGACTTAGTGAAAATTTCACTAAGTGTTGGAAAAAGTGACATTTTCACTTTTCAGCCACTTTGATCACTCCATAACTCAAAATCCTTAATGAATTGGAATGACTTGTAGTTGAAGTTTTTGTAGGTGATAATGAGGGCTACAAATCCATCTTTGGATGAGAAAAAATGGCCTTGTGGTTTAGGAGTTATGGTCCTCCAAAGTTGGTACCTTTGCCACTTTTATTTTTAACTTAGAAAAATTTCTAAGTTTTATGGTTACCCCTTTTACAAGTTATCTCACTTTTCTTGATTTTTCTTGATGAATGATGATTCAAATCATACATTAACATCATTTTAGGGTTAAAAATCCATTTTGGTGAAAAATCTCAAAAAGTCAAAGTTGACTTTTGTGCACAGTTGACTTTTTATCAGATGAATTCCAAACTGTGCAATTCTTCTGGAAATCATGTCCTTGACCTAAATCAAACTTGATGGACATGTTCCATGGGTGTCATAGGGTATATTCAATCATGTATTAGGGTTTGGGAGCATGTCCTGGTCAAAAGTCAAAGTTACAGTTGACTTTTCTCTTAAAACCCTAATTGTGGTGCAGATGAAATTGAGACTTGTTGCTCAAGCTTCTTGGATCAATCCATTGTTCCAAATGGATCAATATGGTAAATTAGAGACCCTCAAATCATCCCTTGAGGTCTTGGCTCATGGTTTGTCCCAAAAGTCAACTTAGGGGTGAATTAGGTCAAGAAACCCTAATTCCTGATTTTTGATGAATGCATCCCCTGAGGCAAAATTGACTTGAGGCATGGGTTCATGAGGTTCCATGAAGTATATTAGGTTATGTTTTGGATCATTGGCTTGTGCCTAGATGAAAATTTCCATCTGGAGGCCCTGGTCGACCAAAACCCTAATTTGGTGACACTGTCGATCTTGAGACTTGATCCACCTAGAAGGGAGCAGCCTTGTGCTTAATCCTTAAAGTGGGAGTCCTTTTTGATCCTTTGTGGATGTTTAAGAGATTAGACAAGTTGAAGATCATGTCATTTCTTGATTGATCCTTTGTCTAAGCACTCAGAGAGGGCTTGAAACCCTAATCTTGATTGTATTGGATGCTCACCCATCTTTGGGGAGACTGATGAAGCATGATGGTTAATCCATATTGTGATGATGATTTTCACAATGATGGGAAATCTAAGTGGTCAAAATTTGGGGTATTACAGATGCCCCTATTTAATCTTCTTGGACCCGAAGGTGTGAATGACGAAGGGATTCGGGCATTCGGGGTGCAAGAGGATTAAATATCAGAATACCCGAAATTTTGATGGCGGTTATGAATGGTAGCTTACGCATTCATCTTCTTTAGCTAAGCAATGATGCTTAGAAAAGGTAAACTTCCCCTCGATCCTGGTCTCCTACCAAGGAACTGGTCTTAGTTTTTGATATAAACTTCCCCTCGATCCTGGTTTCCTACCAAGGAACTGGTCTCAGTTGTGGAAACAAACTTCCCCTCGATCCTGGTTTCCTACCAAGAACTGGTCTCAGTCTCTTTTGAAATAAACTTCCCCTCGATCCTGGTTTCCTACCAAGGAACTGGTCTTAGTTTCTTTTGTCAATAAACTTTACTGACAAGGGACGCTATTTGTAGCGGCTTTCCCTTAAACTTTTCGCCGAATTTTCCTGGGGAGATGCCATTTGAGTGGAAAAAGTTTTGTTGTCAGACTTGCTGGGGAACCCATTCGTCTGAGTTGTAGAGGTACACAAACTTCTCTGTTTTGGAGACGCCATTTGCCGATTCTACTGGGGAAAGCGAGTCTCTTGAGAGACTGTTTTCATTTGGGGTTACATCATACTTTTCTCGGGATCTTCCCGGAGAAATGCCATATGATGGGATCCAATTTTGAGGTGCCAATGACCTTCTCATCAGTGGTTTTTCGGAGCAAAACTGGCGTGCTGCCGAATCTCTGATCACGAGGCTTTCTCTGTGGATTTTCCTTAATCCGGGAAAGCAAGGATATCATCTTCAATGGCGAAGAGTGATGCTTATTGAAAGTTTTCTCTGGCTTTTCAGAGGTTCAAGTTATCAAAGTGGCCAAGGACCAACTTCTTTCCAGAATTAAACTGGAAGCGAGGTTGTTTAGACACAGTATTTCCTGACGAGGCAAGAACTGACAACTCGATTGAGAGGACTTCTACCACTAGGGGACAGGACCGACTAGAGTGATAGTGATGCAATATGAAATGTGAATGCAAATAAAAAATGCATGATGTATGTATGTATATGCTGACAAAACAGCCGCAACATACAAACTAAGAGATGAACACAATTGGATACTCGGCCATCGCGGGGAGAAGAAGTACCGTTGGCTCAAAATAGCAATTCCACCTTGCTTAGGAGAGATAGTCCTGTTGGGAGCTATGTTGATCGGGCTTAGGAGATGAGAACTCGGCCGAGGATGTCAGACGAAACAAGGTCTCTGACACAGTTGATCCCTTCATTCAGGCATACTGGCTTAGAAGGAGTACTTTGATTCTGCACTTTGAAGTTCGCTTACTTCGGGAAAAGCGATCGATGTTCTTCTGATGTTCAACAGTCAAAAGAAATGCCATCTTTAATTTAAAAGCAGAAAAAGTTTAACAAGTAAATTCATTTTTGTTTTATTTCAAGAATCGCTGATTAAGTTTAAACAACGTCGTTCTGTAAAGCTAAAACAAGTAAAGAATTACAAATAAAAGCACAAGGGCTCAAATTTTATTGATAAGATGGAGATCAGCCAAACGCGTGATTCCAAAGAGTATATACAAAGTTAGAAAATGGTAATTTACAGGGAAAAGGGCTACGTTGAAACATAACGACCACTATCCTTCTACCAACTTTGAATTCGGGACATCCTGAGCTTCTGTCGAAGATGACCTTTGTCTGGAGATTTCCTCCGACGATGCAACTGCTGCTGAGGGACTTGCCTCTGTTGAACATAGTTACTTGCCATTATCCCTAACTTTTGCCTGGATTGTACTATGAGATTTCCAATCCATCGGGATGATTTTTTTTTCATGTCTCTAACTTTTGCCTGGACCGCCCTTTCGGGTTTTCAATCCACCAAGACACATTTTTTTTAGGCGAAGTATTTCTTGACTACATCAACATTCGTGGGGTAGGCAAATTCCTCTCCGTCCATAGTTGCAAGTCTCAAGGCGCCGCCTGAGAAAGCTTTCGTGACCACATAGGGGCCATCATAATTTGGGGTCCATTTGCCCCGAGAATCAGTGAGAAATGATTGTATCTTCTTGAGCACAAGGTCTCCTTTCCTGAAGACATGAGGTCGGGCCTTTTTGTCGAACGCCCTCTTCATTCTCTGTTGATACAACTGACCATGGCATAGTGCCGTGATTCGCTTCTCTTCGATCAGGTTCAGTTCGTCGTGTCGATTTTGACACCATTCAGCTTCGGTGAGCTTAGCCTCCATCAATACCCAAATTGATGGGATCTCTACTTCTATGGGGAGCACTGCCTCCATGCCATATACTAGAGAGAAAGGGGTTGCCCCTGTTGAAGTGCGGACAGATGTTCGATAACCGTGAAGAGCAAAGGGTAGCATTTCGTGCCAATCTTTATAGGTTACAACCATCCTTTGAACGATCTTCTTGATGTTCTTGTTAGCCGCTTCTACCGCCCCGTTCATCTTGGGTCGGTAGGGAGATGAGTTATGGTGTTCGATCTTGAACTTTGCACACAACTCTTTCATCATCTTATTGTTCAAGTTAGATCCATTATCAGTAATGATTTCGCCTGGAATACCATAACGGCAGATGATATTGTTTTTGATAAATCGGACCACCACTTGTCGGGTTACATTGGCGAATGACGCTGCTTCGACCCACTTGGTGAAGTAGTCAATGGCTACTAGGATGAACCGATGTCCGTTTGAAGCCTTGGGCTCAATCATACCAATCATGTCGATTCCCCATATGGAAAAAGGCCACGGAGAAGAAAGAACTTTGAGATGTGATGGCGGTACATGAATTTTGTTGGAGTATATCTGACAATTGTGACACCTCCTCATGTACTTGTAGCAGCCGGATTCCATGGTCAACCAATAGTACCTGGCTCTGAGAATTTTTCTCGCCATTGTGTGTCCGTTGGCATGAGTGCCAAAGGATCCTTCATGAATTTCTTTCATGAGCATGTCTGCTTCTGGTCTGTCGACGCATCAGAGCAAGACCATATCAAAATTTCTCTTATAGAGAGTGTCACCGCTCAGGAAGAAGTTTCCAGCCAATCTTCTGAGGGTTTTCCTGTCTTTCCTTAGTGCCCCAGGTGGGTACTCTTGTTTCTGAAGGAAGCATTTGATATCGTGATACCAAGGTCTGTCGTCTATGAGTGCTTTAATCGCGAAGATGTAAGCGGGCCGTTCAAGGCGCATTATGTCGATCTTAGGTATGTTATTCCATCGACCTACACTAATCATGGAAGAGAGAGTGGCTAATGCATCATCCATGTGATTCTCATCACGAGGGATGTGATGAAAGTCGACTCTGTTGAAGAAGGGTAACAACCTTCTTGCATAGTCTTTGTAAGGAATCAATCCTGATTGGTATGTGTTCCAATCTCCTTTTATCTGGTTAATAACCAGGGCTGAATCGCCGTATACGTCCAAGTTTTTGATCCTTAAATCAATCGCTTCTTCGAGACCCATGATACATGCTTCGTATTCGGCCTTGTTGTTCGTACATTTGAATGTAAGTCTGGTAGTGAAAGGAATGTGGGAACCCTGAGGGGTAACAATGATTGCCCCAATTCCGTTTCCATAATGATTGACTGCTCCGTCAAAGATAAGTCCCCACTGGGAACCTGGTTCTGGCCCTTCACTGGGTAGCGGTTCATCGCAATCTTTCATCTTTAGATACATGACATCTTCGTCTGGGAAGTCAAACCCGATTGATTCTTGATCGTCAATCGGTTGATGAGCCAAATGATCGGCTAAAATACTTCCTTTAACGGCTTTCTGAGCATGGTACTCTATGTCATATTCTGATAGTAACATCTGCCAACGGGCAATCCTTCCCGTGAGAGCAGGTTTTTCGAAAACGTACTTGATTGGATCCATTTCGGAGACCAACCAAGTAGTATGACGAATCATGTACTGGCGAAGACGTTTGGCTGCCCAAGCCAAAGCGCAACAAGTTTTCTCAAGCATTGTGTACCGAGTCTCGCAGTCGGTGAATTTCTTGCTTAGATAGTAAATGGCAGACTCTTTCCTTTTAGTTTCGTCTTGTTGGCCAAGTACACATCCCATTGAGTCCTCTAGGACTGTGAGGTAAATGATCAGTGGTTTTCCTTCCACTGGAGGTGATAGAATCGGCGGATTCAACAGATATTCCTTGATACTGTCGAAGGCGGTTTGGCAATCTTCTGACTAAATGCAATCCTGGTTCTTTTTGAGTAATTTGAAAATCGGCGCACACGTCGCGGTCATAAGGAATATGAATCTGGAGATGTAGTTCAAACGTCCCAGGAATCCTCTGACTTGTTTTTCAGTTTTCGGAGAAGGCATTTCTTGAATGGCCTTGACCTTGTCAGGATCAACTTCAATTCCTTTCTGGCTGACGATGAACCCTAGTAATTTCCCCGAACGAACACCGAAGGTGCACTTGTTAGGATTCAAGCGGAGCTTGAATTTTCTTAGACGTTCGAACAATTTTGACAGATGTTCAACGTGCCCATCCTCTGTTCTTGATTTTGCAATCAAATCATCGACATATACCTCGATTTCTTTGTGTATCATGTCATGAAACAGAGTAGTCATGGCCCTTTGATAGGTTGCCCCGACATTCTTCAAACCGAACGGCATTACCTTGTAACAAAAGGTACCCCATGGGGTAATGAACAAAGTTTTCTCCATGTCTTTCGGCGCCATTTTGATCTGGTTATAGCCCAAGAATCCATCCATGAAGGAGAATACTTTGAACTTTGTTGTGCTGTCAACCAGCATGTCAATGTGTGGTAAAGGAAAGTCGTCCTTTGGACTTGCCTTGTTTAGGTCCCTGTAATCAACACACATTCTGACCCTTCCGTCCTTTTTGGGAACGGGTACGATGTTGGCTAACCATTGAGGATATTCAGATGTAGCGAGGAAACCCGCGTCGATCTGTTTCTGTACCTCCTCTTTGATTTTGATGGCCATGTCCGGGTGAGTCCGTCTCAACCTTTTCTTTACTGGCGGACATTCCGATCTTAGCGGTAAGTGATGTTCCACGATGCTGGTATCCAACCCTGGCATATCCTGATAGGACCAAGCGAATACATCGGGGAATTCTTTGAGAAGCTTTATCAAATCTTCTCTAGCAGTCGGACTGAGCAGTGCTCCGATCCTGATTTATTTTCTCTCTTTTTCTGAACCCAAGTTTACCGTTTCCAACGGCTCTTTGTGAGGTTCAATGGACCTTTCCTCTTGTCTGAGTAGTCGGGAGATCTCTTCTAGAATTTCGTCGTCATTTTCTTCTTCAGCCTCGAATACCGGGAACTCAAAGTTGGGAGAAGGCATCGGATCGTATGTTTCAACGGGGTATAAAACAAGCAATCTGCATGACGTGATGATTCGTGTTTAGAAGAGATAGAGAAAATGCAAGTGTGTGCAGTGTTTTGATTTTACTGCTTGTTTTTATTATTGAATTGTTTTTTAGGATTACCATTTTCTGAAAAAGCAAAAAGAGAAAACAGCAATTAATGTGGAAATTACAGAACGACGTTATTTTATTAATGAACAAGTCGAATCTTGAAACTACAGCCCTATAAAACAAAACTCTGTCGCTTTGGGCAAAGCGAAGAGGGAAATTTACAGAAAACGAGCCCTATCAAAACATCCGTTTCACCTGGGCAAGGTGAAAGGTTAAAGATGGCAATTACTTTGACTGACGAACGACCTTCGAAACCTCGACAGTAACCCATTGGCGGCGAACTCCTCGGTGAATCACAAAGTCTGGCACCTTCCTTGATTTGTCTTCAGAAATGACGCTGACTTCTGGTGGAGTAGGATTATTGGAAAATGTCTCCCAAGCAGAGTTGGCGTAGGAGGATTCCTCTGTTGCATTTTGCATAGCATTTGTGCTCTCAGATGTATCTCCCCATCCAGTTGACTGGATATCTTCGAGCCTGATACGAGAGCTTTCGGGAGCGGTGTATTTGACTATATAGTCGTATTTTCCACTCGGTTGTCCCAGAGTGCCCCAAACTTCTTTGGCACTGGAGAAGTCATCCCTCTCGATGACGTTGACCTCGGGAAAAGCATAGTTGATGAATTCAAGTCCTGCAAACATTGCGAATTCATCTTCATGTTGAGTAGTTTCCGAATGACCTGAGTGTTGATCCCTTGACATGGCGGGGACACAGGTATTCTGTTCAATGGCGCTCAGCTGAGTTTCATTACTCGGCTGACTTTCTTGCCCCAAGTTTCCTGGGTAAGGCTGCCACATTGGCAGGCCATCCATCGGGCCATAGTAATTGTGATCAAAGTTGTCTTTCATCGGAGTGTTCTCCTCTAATGAATTTGGCGGAGCACGGCATCCTTCTGGATCACAATCTCCATAGATCATTTCGACATCTGATCTTGGTATAAAGCTCGGACTTTCTGTAGGAAAGCAAAAAGGCATAGGCACCTCTTCCTGAGACATATAGCCGTCCTTGTTAAGGTAGGACTTCCATTCTTCATCTGCGTCAGAGGGATCTTCCTCATTGATAGCATGAACTGTCTGAGACACTGGGTAAAGAAAACCTCCACTGTGGAAGAAGTTTTGAAGGGGATGAAGACTTTCATCGTTGGCGGCTGTCTGGGTACAAGTTGTAGAAAAACCAAAACCCTTCTTTGTTTTATTGTCAATAGGAATGACAAGCCGTCCCCATCCTGTCGTATCGATACTCTCGACCGCTTTGATAGCATCTTTGTATGAAGAAATCGAAGTTCCTTCTTCGGACTGATTGTTCTTGCTCACCGATAGTGCTTGGAACTGAGTTCCAATAACCTCCTCGGGTTCTACACAAGCAGATGATGATAAGTTGCTTACAAGCAAGGCTTGTTCCCCACAAACCGTGACAAGTTGATCGTTCTTGACGAACTTTAGCTTTTGGTGGAGGGTCGAAGTAACCGCTCCAGCCTGATGTATCCAAGGTCTTCCTAATAAACAACTGTATGTTGCCCGGATGTCCATGACCTGGAAAGTGATTTGGAAAGTGTGAGGGCCAATAGTTATGGGAAGATCAACTTCACCGATAACTGTTTTTCTGGATCCGTCGAATGCTTTGACGACGACCTCGCTGACTCTTATCGGAGGGCCCTTAAATGATAATTGCATCAAGGTGGACTTCAGCATAACATTTAGGGCTGACCCTGTGTCTACCAGTACGTTGGCTAAAGCATCGCCCTGGCAGTTAACTGTAATGTTGAGCGCCATGTTATGACGGCGACCCTCTTCAGGTAATTCCTCATCACTAAATCCCAAATTGTTGCAGGAAGTGATGTTAGAGACAATGCTATCGAATTGTCTGATTGTTACATCCTGTTCCACAAAGGCTTGCTCCAAGACTTTCTGTAAAGCCTCCCTGTGGGCTTTTGAATTGAGTAACAGTGATAATACTGAGATCTTTGAAGGAGTCTGTAACAGTTGATCAACAATGTTATATTCACTCCTTTGGATGAGCTTTAGCATCTCATATTTGTCTTTTGAACAGTCGGGATTACCAGATTGACTGACTGGTGGATCAGGAATTTCCGCCTGAAGTTTCTTTTCTTTGTTGGATTCTCCAACCCCTCGGTTGAAGATTCGACCGCTCTGTGTTACGCGACTGATGTCTGCAATATTCACGACGGAGGGTAATGGAATTTCCTTTCCATTCTCGATTATTGTTGCACCGTATTTATAAGGGATTGCCTTAGCTGATTCATACGGTAGTGGCCCCGGTAGATAGATGACTATGGGAACCTTCTGATTTTTCTGACCATCATAAGTAATCTCGATCCGTTCCTAGTTGGGAACTTTAGATTCGTCAAGTAGAGGAATGATGGCAAAAACATCCCTGGTCCTGTGATGACCAGAGATCGTGACAACATCCTCAACTTGATCGGCAAGGTAGTTCGGCGTCCAGTTGATGGGTCCAGAACCTGGATATGGACGAATTTCTCCATGATCGACCTGACCCTGAAGAGCTGCTCTCACAAGGTAACACCCTTAGTTACTTTCCGAACAGAAGCTACAACTGTCATAGTTGTGTGGTGGCACCTGGCCACGCCCACTTTGAATACAATGTAACCTCACTAGGTTACCTTCCATTGATCAGACATCCTGACTTTGACGACGAGTAGGATCCCCGTTATTGATACTAATCTGCTGAGTATCCTCGTCCACATAGATTGGCATCCACCAGTGATTTAACAAGTGCTGAAGTGCCTCCTGGACAAGGGTACAACCTCGATCGTTTTCGCAACCCGCTTTACAATTTTTATAGTCATGTGATATTAAGAATCCAAGTCGGACCTGCTCAGCATGTAGCTCTACCAGGTTGGTATCCATTACGCGGATGTCGAAGATCTGAACCATGTTGATTTGATAGGAGTTCCTATCATGGTAGTCTTGGATCCATCCAAGATCCATCTGACGCTGGAGGGCCTCTTGTATGAAAGAGCATCCCTGTTTGTTTACCGAGCAAATCAGACAGGAACTGTAATCGTGCCGCGGCAGATTATGATACTAGCTTTGCCTTGAGTGCATTGCCACCAAGTTGACATTCATCGCACGGATGTCGTGGTTTTGAATGACGTTGGAATTCATGTAAACCATGTTAACTCCACGAACTCGGTGCTCTTAGATCCATCCAAGATCCATTTGTTCCTGTAGAGCTGCTTGCACTACAGAACACCCCTGGTTGTCTTTAGAGCAGATATCACACTGGTGATAATTATGAGGTGGTACATGGCCATATCCACTCTGTCTACAATGCATCCTTACCAGATTGGTCCCCAATAAGAGTACATCGTGAATTTGATAGACATTGTTAGTCTCTTTCTCAATCAGATTGACTGCAGCTTTCTCATGTTGAGGCAGCGGGTTCGTGAGAACATTGGGATTCGTATCTTTGAAAGATAAGAGCCCGCTCCTAACAAGCTTTTGCACATCGGATTTGAAATTGAGACAAGTCTCAATGTTATGCCCTGAACCTCCTTGATGATAAGGGCATGTTTGATCCGCTTTAAACCAAAAAGGCGGATTTTCCGGAACTGAAAGGGGAGACTTAGTCTGAATGTGCCCCTTAGCCAGCAGTAACGGAAACAGCTCTGCGTACGTTACGGGTATAGGATCAAATTCTGGTGGCCGTGTTGTACGGTTGTTGTTATATGGAGGACGAGCCTGCTGAAGAGGCTGTTGTGTCCTTTGTTGGTCAGGCTGGCTCTGCGCAACCTGAGGTCGATACATAGGAACAGGCGCGGGGCCGATAGCAGGAGTAACAGCTGCTACTGGCTGATAACGTCGTCTTTGCTTTCCGAGAGAGATATTCCCAATATCTTGCTCTTTTTTCTTAGGGAGAGCACTACCGTATTTTTTAGTACCGCTCGTCGATCCAGTGTCTTTTACCAAACGTCCTTCTCGGACGGCTTCCTCAAGACGTACGCCCATGCCGACCATTTCGGTGAAATCACTGGGCGCACTGGCAACCATTCGGTCATAGTAAAATGAGCTTAAGGTCTTTAAGAAGATTTTTGTCATCTCTTTTTCCTCAAGAGGTGGACAAATTTGAGCGGCAATTTCACGCCACCTTTGAGCATACTCCTTAAAGGTTTCCTTTTCCTTTTGCGACATTGATCTGAGTTGATCTCTGTCGGGTGCCATGTCCAAATTGTATTTGTATTGTTGGACGAAGGCGGTACCAAGATCTCTGAATGTACTGATCGTAGTACGGTTTAAACCCATGTACCATTTGAGTGCGGCACCGGTTAAACTATCCTGGAAGTAGTGAATCAGCAGGTCCTGATTCTCCGTCTGAGCTGACATCCGCCGAGCGTACATCACCAGATGGCTCTGAGGGCAAGAGTTACCCTCGTACTTTTCAAAGTCGGGCACTTGGAACTTGTGCGGGACTTTCACATTTGGGACCAAGCAGAGGTCCGCGGCGTCCTTTCCAAATAGATCCTAACCGCGAATGGCTTGCAGCTCTTTCTGCATTTCCAAGAACTGCTCCTGGAATTCATCCATTCTGTCAAACATAGTTTCCTTCTTACCAGAAGGTGTTGGTGGAACCTGTCCTTCCGGGACAGTGTGCACCACAAGGGGTGGTACCGTGACTACGACAGTAAGTCTTGGCGCCTCCCGAAGTTTGTAACCTTCAGGAGTCTTTAGTATGCCCCTGGCATCTTCGCTTTCCCGAAGTTTGTAACCTTCAGGCCCAGCGGCTTCTGTTGCGATTCCCTGATCTTCAGTGATCGGCGGAACATATCCTTCCGGGATATAGTTAACAGGCATGCCCCAAGGACGATCTTTTGGCATCTGATACCTAGGATCATACTTTTCTATGATGGGCGTTGAGGTGATCTCTGAGTTCACAGTTCTTTGTAGCTGAGCTTCTGCCATGGCTTGCATGTCGTTACGAAGCTTTCTCATATCCTCTCTCAGAGCGTCGATCTCTTCTTTCAACTCTCTGTTTTCTTCCTCAAGATCATCCATCTTTTTCTGACGATTGGCCCGAGTATTATACGAATGAGACAGTTTGACTCTAGAATCGAGACACAAACGTGAGATTCGTAGGGAAGAAGAATACGCGATGTGAGAATGATGAATGCAATGATTATATTAATTGTTGTTTTTTTGGTTTAATCAAAATAAACTTCGACAATTAGATTGCAAATATCAAACAGTGGGGAAACCCCTTTTTATTGAAATTCAAAGGATTACAGAAATGGAAATACAGTAGATTACAAAGTGCAGAA
Organism: Lathyrus tuberosus; assembly: GCA_022829125.1. NCBI lineage: Eukaryota > Viridiplantae > Streptophyta > Magnoliopsida > Fabales > Fabaceae > Lathyrus > Lathyrus tuberosus. Next base: position 293,332 of record JALAZF010000393.1, read on the forward strand.
ACAGAAACCTAAACTAATGGGTCCCGAGTCCTCTCTGAAGAGAAGTCGGGTGCTGATTCTGGTATCTTCCTTTTCTTTGACCGGGGCGCTTGGGTCGTTGTCGGGTTGTCATTCCTTTGCCAGGCGAAAGGAGTGAGCAAATTCCTTTGGTCATCTTGGTTCTCTACAGCATGCTGCTCCAAAATTTCAATCAGAGCATCTTTCTCTTTTAGTAGTTGTTGTATTTGGATACACTCTACGTCGAGGGTGCGGTACTTGTTCTTCCAAGATCTTCTTTCCTTTTGAACTTTGTTGAGAGTAACCTGAAGCTTTTCAGTTTCCGTCATGAAGTACATGACAGTTTCCCTCGGTGGAAGAATCCTGTAACGAGGATAAGGCATCTTTAGCTTGAGAGCTCTGGTTTGTACCCAATGGAGATAAGGCTCCACCGAGACACAGTCCGGTTTTCCCAGAGACTCTCGTCCTTTCTTATGAACATGTTTCCAAGCTTGCACTATTTCTATCTTTAGTGCTCTGTCATTTTCTCCTTCTTTGAAGAAAAGACCCTCCAGATGAACACCCAGTGGAATGTGTCTCATCGGGTATCCAAATTGATGAAGAACCAATATCGGATGATAGTTGATTCCTCCTTTAGTTCCTATGAGGGGTACGCTGGGGAAGTTTCCACAACGATCAATGATTCTGATTCCCTCATAAATCCTATTACACCAATCTATATCGGAATTGGTGAGAGACATGATCTTCTACGACCAACGTAAGACACTCTTGCAATCCCAAAAAGCAGCAGACTTGGGCAAGTGTGAGATAAACCATTTATAAAGCAAAGGTACACAGCATGTGATCTCCCCTCCGCTGTACAAATTTCCCAAGTGTACAGAATGATACGCATCTGTGAGCAAAGTCGGCACAGGGTTTCCAATGAGAAAAACCTTAATAGCGTTGATATCGACGAAGTTATTGATGTTGGGAAACAAAAATAACCCGTAGGTGAGCAAGACAAAGATGCTTTCAAAAGCAGTCCCGTTCCCTATGCTACCAAAGTATAGAGCCTTTTTTGTCAAGAACTGGGCTGGCAAACCTTGGATGCCACCCTTAGTAGTCATGTGAGTCTTGACCTCAGACTCGTCCAAATGAATTGCTCTTGCAATAGTCTGATTCTTTGGAATTTCTTCCAGTCCAGAAAATGGAGCTCGATCAGTGATATGTAAATCAGCCAGATGAGAATACTCCTCCAGCGTTGGTGATAGCTGGTAATTCGGGAATGTGAAACAGTGATAAACCGGATCGTAGAATTGAATGAGCGCGTCCATGATCCCCTCAATCACATGGACTCTTAACAATGGTAGCAAACCACCGTGCTTGGTTCTAAAAGCCTCTGGGTTAACGATCATCCTTGCTAACCTTCTCAAATCCCCTAGTTTTGGAACCTTGAAGGTATACTGGCGAGTTTTCCTTCTACCGAAATCCATTAGCGTAATCTTTTTCTCTGATATTTGCAATCACAGTCTTAGTTTAATTTGAAAAATAGAGAGACTAGAAGAGAAGTTTTTTGAATGTTTTAATGTTTTATTAAATGAATGCATGAATGCAGCACACAAAAACATAGAAAAAACATGGGGTCAAAGGGTCGTTGTCATGAAGTCAAGGCTCTACCCATCCCCAAAGGTTTATACTAGGGTGATTTTTGTACCTGTACTCATTATCATCAGCTCCTCCCAGGAAGGCAGACAACAAGCGGATCGCCAGCGAGTTGTGTGCAATCTTAGAGTAAGTGCCATTCACCAAGAATAGATCACCAGCCTCAAATGAGGGTAGTATCGCGTAACAGCTATTTCCGATAGCTTCCGCACTACGAAAAAGGTTGGCTTTTCTTAAGTGTATACTCAATCTCACCACATGCGGCATCACACGCATTCCCAGTAGCAGAAAAATAAACACGTATAGCAATTAGGAAAAGCAGTATATATATATATATTTGTCTTAAACATCCTAGACCTAATGAAACTAAGGATCCTAAGTTCCTGACAGAAATGGGTTCCCCGGCGGAAGCCCCAATCTGTGGTTCCCTGCCTAAGAGATGGACCAGCATAGGTCAATCTTTCTCTTCGGTAGAGTTCCCATTTTCCGTAGAAAACGGGGATGATGGCCTAAGGCAGAAAAGGAGACTCCCCAGCAGAGTCGTCATTTGTGTAATTTTTCACACAAGAGAAGTAAAAAGAAAGGAACAAGCCCCACGGTGGGCGCCATTTTTCTGTAGCGAACGATTTTGGACGCGGTTCTTAAGCGATGGTCGCTCTCTGCGGTTTGAGCTTAAAACTACAGGTCGATTCATTTTTTATCCTATTGTGAGCTGAATAAGGAAGGGAAATAGATGTCTCCAATTAACCCTGCTTTGCATACTGAGTTTAAACAGCGGTCTGTTAGGTTACGGATGCTATCAATGTGGGGGGGCCTTGTACTGGTTATTTGTATTTTCACCAATACGATTTTCTTTCTTTTTTCCTGGGCAGAAGGTTTCTGGCGGGGAACAAGGATTAGGATGTTAGGACTGATGTTTTTGAATTACTGCTTTTAATTGATGGAGATATGGGATTTGGGTTTTTTGTTGATTGCGCTCGCTAAGATCTTTTCTTTCGATCTTATGCCTACGTATTCCCGTTTACCGAAACAGGGAAATTAGAGCGTTCGTAGTTCCTCCTATTCTATGGGAGGAAATGGTGTTTTGGTGTCTTGTTCAAAGCCCAAGACGTGAAGCGAAAGGTGGTTTGTATCTTGTTTAAAGCCCAAGATGTGAAGCTGAAGGGTCTATTTGTGTCTTGTTCAAAGCCCAAGACGTGAAGCTGAAAGACCTCGACTTTAGAGATAATTTGTCATCTCTAAAGAGGGGAGAAGGAGAATTACTTTAACTGGGATACGCGGATCCGAGCAATGCCATAATTTCCGAAGAAAAGGTTTTAACCTGAAGGAGAAGACTTTAACTCAGTTAGAGCATTTCCATCTTTCCTTAGGAATTTCTCATGCTAAAAGAGGGACAGTGGCGTGGATATAGATGATCCAGAGGCTTGCCGCTTACAGCGATTAGATGAAGGGAAAGGAGTTGTTAATGTTTGTGTACTGTGAACGAGGCACAGCTTTGATGCTAAAAGGTTGATTGGATCAACCAGTGGTTTTCTTATACAAAGCCTAAGAGGAGGCTAATTTCCGCTAGGAAAATCATTATACAAAGCCTAAGAGGAGGCTATTTTGTGTCTCGTACAAAGCCCGAGAGAGAGGCTAAAAGTTTTTGACCCGACGATAGAGTCTTTGTGTCTCGTACGAAGCCCGAGATAGAGGCTATTGTTTGTTTGACTCTACGAGAGAGTCTTTGTGTCTCGTACGAAGCCCGAGATAGAGGCTAAAAGTTTTGACTCAACAAGAGAGTCTTTGATACTCAACAAGAGAGTGTTTTTGTATCTCGTACGAAGCCCGAGATGGAGGCTAAAGGTTTGTTTCAGTTGAGTGACAGATCCAATATACTGATTTTAAAAGAGAAAATCAGTTCTTATATGAGCAACATTGTACTCAGGGATTTGATTTGAGGATCAGGGATATTTCCTTTTCTTTGAGGAAACGAGAAATCCAAAGGGTATTGAGACTGTCCGAGTCTGCGGGTTTCCTTCCTATTTAACGAAGGGGGTCACTTGAGAATGTCTTTGAGACTCAAGGAAGTTAGACTGTCCAAGTCTAGAGTTTTTTCTTTTGTATTATGCTATGAGAAACAGTAGTAGACTCTATGAAAGGACTGTTCTATGAGGATGACTAGGTTCTGTTCCTATACCTCTAGGAGGTCGTCGGGACAATTTGTACGAAGCCCAAGAGGAGGCTGGAAACTTTTAAGAAGCCGACAGGTCCTTGTACGAAGCCCAAGAGGAGGCTATCATTTTCGAAGGAAGAGATCATTATACGAAGCCTAAGAGGAGGCTGTGAATACTTCTAAGAAGCCGTAGTGTCCTTAAATAATGCCCAAGAGGAGGCCGATGCTTTTAAGAAGCCTGTGGGTCCTTGAACATTGCCCAAGAGGAGGCCGATGCTTTTAAGAAGCCCGTGGGTCTATCATCTCCTTTCCATTAGGAGAGATAACTCTTTTAAAGATAAAAACCACTGGTAAACGTGCGAGGTTTACTATCCAGCGACTTTTAGCTTTTAAAGAGGGTTCCTTAGTTAAGGTCCAAGATTATGACCGTAGTGGGTACCCAAACCCCGAGACATTCAAGGCAAGCTATCCACAAGGAATAGATCAAGTCAGGAAAGTTCGAGAATTTGGAAGAAACTCAAAGATGATATTCACGGAGAATACATTCATCTTGGGGAGTAGAGCTTCTTGACGATTCCTAAGGAGGACAGTCGAAGAGAAGACTGTATCTGGTGCTCCTATTGGGGATCTAGGCATCTATTTCTACGAATAAATGAAACGGCGTCACCTAGTTCTAGACGTAGTTGCCGGGGAAACTCGAAATATCTATACTATTATTACACAGTAGATATGAGTTTATGAAAGGAGACTTACAGTGAGCAGCCCCACAATACATTTTATAATATGAAAGCAGTAAATGAAAGCGATAACCACTTACTCGGTTGGAGTGCTTCCATGCTGTTTGGTTAGTTGTTCAACAAAGAAAGATTGAAAACAACAGTATATTCAAAATCAAAGGAGAAAGTGCTTTGAAAAAGAAAGATTTGGGGCTTACAGCTCAAGGAGAGGCCCAGGGTTTTATCAGTGAGCACACTGTTTGACTTTGTACAGCGGGACTTATACAAGTGACTGGGGCCCAAAAAGGTTTTCTGTACAAAGGGATGGGTCTTACACTCTCTCAAGAGGCCCAAAATGGTTTAAAGAAAAGAGTGGGGCTTATAACACGAGGGTAGGCCCAAATGATTTTTCGTTTAAAAACGGCGATCGCGCCGAGGTTTTCTTTTAACGCAGAGGGACTTATATAATAAGTGAGGCCCAAAATGTTTTGGTTAAAAGGGGGATTGGGTCTTACACTCTAATAGAGACCCAAAGTGTTTTGAATGGGTCTTATAGCTCAAGGAGAGGCCCAGATGAGTTTTATTTTTAAACGGGCGACGATCGCGCCGTTTACTTGTACAGAGGGACTTATACAATGAGTGAGGCCCAAAAAGTTTTTGTACAAGGGGGGATGGGTCTTACACTCTCTCAAGAGGCCCAAAGATGTTTTGAAAATGATTTATGAGGGTTGAATTAATCCAAAACCCTAATTTGTTTTCAAAATGTATTTAATTGAATAAAAATTCAATTAAAATGATCAAAAATTGTTTAACACATGGAAAACAAATTGTGATCTTGGATTAATGCTTCAAAAATTAAGTATTGACCTACAAAATAATTAGAAAGCATTAAAAGTTGCAAAATCAATGTAGAAAAAATATTTAAAATGCCAAAAACAATCAAAATATTAATTCTTTGCAAAAATATCAATTATATGAAATAAATAATATTTTTTGGGATTTTTTGTGAAAATAAAATATTTTAACATTTTTGTGAATTATTAAAAAAAGAATCAACTCAAAATCATTAAAACTCAGAGAGAAATTAATTTTTGAATCAATTAAACAAAATCACAAAATTCAAATGTTTGAAAATCGGAAAATGGCGCCAAGAACACAAGCAAGAACACGCGCGTTTTCTGGGTTTGGCTGATTTGCATTTTCTATCCAATCTCACTGAATACGTAATCATATCATGCAATCCACATATCATTATGCTCGCCTCAACCTCACGATCATGTCTATGTACTTTAATTTCATTTAAATTAAACATACAACAAGAAATCACGAAGAGACCTCAAGAACCCTAATTTCTGCATGAAGGCTAGGATTTTTGATACACGATTCAAACAATGCAATTAATTGAGGGAAAACATTCCATGCATGATTATGAACATATGGCCAAATTATTCTGCGAGGAAATATGCATAGATTGAGAGATGACCAAGTATGTGCTTACCTCCAAGTCGTGACAGCAAGTTCAAAGTGATTTTTGATTTGGAGGTGTTACAGATGAGTGGTGATGATCTGAACAGCTTCCCTACACCCTATGGATTGTGTTTGGATGGTTGGACTTGATTGAAATTGGCTGGATCAATTTGTAGTACCTCGGCTGCACTTTGATTGAAAATTTGAGCAACCAGCTGGTGATTTTATGAAATTGATGTTTCATAAGTAATCTAAGTGTTTGATCAGCTCATATGTGATGTATGTGAGGTGTGTGAGTGATTGGTTTGATTGGAATTGCTCTCAAACTCAAAACCCGATAGTGACTTGCCTTAGAAGGCAAAATTGGAGTGAAAGAAGAGATTTTGAGGAAAGCATCTGTTAGATGGCTTTGGTGTACTCAAACTAACCACAATTGAGCTCTATTTATAGTAGAGCAAGTTTTTTTTGCAAGGAATAGTGCATGGCAGCTGGTAAGTAGGTTTGGCCAATGTTGGCAAATGAAAATCCAAGTCTCCTCTAGTCATTGACTAGAGGTTAGGGCACAGAGCTTTGGTCCCCTTGGTCTTGGATAAGTCTTGACTGATTTCAGATGAGAATGGCTCAGTTCATGCCACCTTGATGGTTTCATTGAATGCCTCATTCCAAATTTGAAGTCTTGTCCCTATTTTGGCCATTCTAGTTTCAACATGCTATTTCTTGTTCCATGGACTTTGGAGGCTTGGCTCAGTGATTGTCCCCTTTAGATTCAATCCTCTGAGGTGTCCAAGTGGATAGGAGCAATTGAATTTGGCTGATTTTGGCAAATCGACCAAAGTTGCAAATTCTGCCTTGCCTTGACAGATTTCAGCAAGGCAACTTGGCAATGTTGTATCTCATGGTGTAGGTTGAATTTGGCAATGTTCTTGGCCATTTTGGAAAGCTCTTACATGATACAACAACTGTTTGAACAAGTTTGGTTTTGATCTCTTTTGATTCCAAGTGAAAAATCCCCCTACATTTGGCAAAAAGTGAGGTAGAATCTGACTTAGTGAAAATTTCACTAAGTGTTGGAAAAAGTGACATTTTCACTTTTCAGCCACTTTGATCACTCCATAACTCAAAATCCTTAATGAATTGGAATGACTTGTAGTTGAAGTTTTTGTAGGTGATAATGAGGGCTACAAATCCATCTTTGGATGTGAAAAAATGGCCTTGTGGTTTAGGAGTTATGGTCCTCCAAAGTTGGTACCTTTGCCACTTTTATTTTTAACTTAGAAAATTTTCTAAGTTTTATGGTTACCCCTTTTACAAGTTATCTCACTTTTCTTGATTTTTCTTGATGAATGATGATTCAAATCATACATTAACATCATTTTAGGGTTAAAAATCCATTTTGGTGAAAAATCTCAAAAAGTCAAAGTTGACTTTTGTGCACAGTTGAATTTTTATCAGATGAATTCCAAACTGTGCAATTCTTCAGGAAATCATGTCCTTGACCTAAATCAAACTTGATGGACATGTTCCATGGGTGTCATAGGGTATATTCAATCATGTATTAGGGTTTGGGAGCATGTCCTGGTCAAAAGTCAAAGTTACAGTTGACTTTTCTCTTAAAACCCTAATTGTGGTGCAGATGAAATTGAGACTTGTTGCTCAAGCTTCTTGGATCAATCCATTGTTCCAAATGGATCAATATGGTAAATTAGAGACCCTCAAATCATCCCTTGAGGTCTTGGCTCATGGTTTGTCCCAAAAGTCAACTTAGGGGTGAATTAGGTCAAGAAACCCTAATTCCTGATTTTTGATGAATGCATCCCCTGAGGCAAAATTGACTTGATGCATGGGTTCATGAGGTTCCATGAAGTATATTAGGTTATGTTTTGGATCATTGGCTTGTGCCCAGATGAAAATTTCCATCTGGAGGCCCTGGTCGACCAAAACCCTAATTTGGTGACACTGTCGATCTTGAGACTTGATCCACCTAGAAGGGAGCAGCCTTGTGCTTAATCCTTGAAGTGGGAGTCCTTTTTGATCCTTTGTGGATGTTTAAGAGATTAGACAAGTTGAAGATAATGTCATTTCTTGATTGATCCTTTGTCTAAGCACTCAGAGAGGGCTTGAAACCCTAATCTTGATTGTATTGGATGCTCACCCATCTTTGGGGAGACTGATGAAGCATGATGGTTAATCCATATTGTGATGATGATTTTCACAATGATGGGAAATCTAAGTGGTCAAAATTTGGGGTATTACACTCACACTTGGACAACTTGGCATAAAGTCTCTTCTCCTTCAAAATTTGCAATACAATACGCAAATGCTCCGCATGTTCCTCCCGAGACTTAGAATAAATCAAGATGTCATCAATAAACACAACAACAAATCGATCCAAATGCTCATGGAAAATACGATTCATATACTCCATAAACACTCCTGGCGCATTAGAAACCCCGAACGGCATCACAGAATATTCGTAATGTCCGTAGCGTGTCCTAAAAGTCGTCTTCTGAATATCTTCCTCTTTCACTCTAATCTGATGATAACCTGACCTCAAATCAATTTTACTAAACACACACGCATCTACCAACTGGTCCATCAGATCATCAATTCTCGGAAGAGGATACTTATTCGTAATCGTCACCTTATTCAGCTGGCGATAATCAATACACAATCGCATACTTCCATCTTTCTTCTTCACCAAAAGAACTGGAGCACCCCAAGGCGATACACTCGACCTCACAAACCTCTTTTCTAACAATTCATTCAACTGCTTCTTCAACTCAACCAACTCAGATGCCGACATACGATATGGTGCCATAGATACAGGTCTAGTACCAGGAACTAGATCTATAGAAAACTCCACCTCTCTTTCTGGCAGCACATCTGAAATATCCTCTGGAAACACCTCTGGAAATTCACACACAACTGGAAACACATCAATAGCAACTTGACTATCCACTTTCAACGATGCAAACAACCCGAAAAACTGAGCTTCATCCGTCAAAAGCTTCTTCAACTCTTTGGTAGATAAGAAACTCGATTCCTCGTCTTCCTCAAGAGAAGGAAATCTTACCAACTTATGATAACAATCAATATGCACTCGATTGAACTGCAACCAATTCATTCCCAGAACCACATCTAAACCCTCCAATGGCAGACACACCAAATCCATCTCAAAATCTCTACCATAAATGGTCAAAGGACAACTTAAACAAACCAAAGAAGTAGTTACCGACCCCATTGCTGGAGTATCAATAACCATCTCTTCACCCATCGAAGACAACAAAAGATTCAAACGCTTCGCACACTCAGACGAAATAAATGAATGAGTCGCTCCGGTATCAATAATAGCAACTAAAGGCATACTATTAATAAAACAAGTACCTCTGATCAGACGGTCTGCACTAGTAGTCCGAGTTCCTGCCAATGCAAATACTTTCCCTCCAGCTGGAGCTTGCTTTGGTTTCGGACACTTCGTACTATCATGACCAGGTTCACCACAGTTGAAACACTTCACCACATTCTTCTTACAATTAGCTGCGACATGTCCTATACCTCCACATTTGGAACCCTTCCTTATATCCTTTCTACATTCAAACTGACGATGTCCTAAGTCACCACACCTAAAACATCTCAGAGGATTAGACATACCTCCCCCACTTGGCCTTTTATCAAAACTACCCCTTTGCTTACCCTTGTCAGCTGGTGACACATAAGGACCACCACGAAACAGTTGCTTTCCTTTCCTTTCGTTCACACTCTTATAGTGAGTAGAACGAGCTTTGCTATCCTCCTCATAAATTCTACAAAAATCCACCAAATTTGAAAACCTTCTAATCCTTTGATAACCAATTGCCTACTTGATCTCAGGACGCAACTCGTTCTCAAACTTCACACATTTGGAAAACTCTGCAGTTGCTTCAGCATAATGTGGATAAAATTGAACAAGCTCCACAAACTTAGCAGTGTAATCCACAACAGACATGTTACCTTGTTTCAACTCCAAGAACTCTATCTCTTTCTTTCCTATAACATCTTCAGGAAAATACTTCCTCAAAAACTCCCTGCTAAACATAGTCCAAGTGACCTCTTCACCTGTAGCTTCCCACACATGACGCGCACTGACCCACCAATCATCAGCCTCCTCCTGCAACATGTGAGTACCCAGTCTCATCTTATGTTCCTCAGCATAGTCCATTACTCGAAATATTCTTTCAATCTCCTTAAGCAAAATCTGAGCACCATCAGGATCATGTCTCCCTTTGAAGACAGGCGGTTTGTTCTTCCTGAACTCATCATTCCCACCAGCATTAGGTGCACCCCGCACAGCCTGAGCCATAGCTTGCATAGCAGCAGCAAGAGCAGCATCATTCCTACCAGCCATATTCTATTCATATCCAATAACAGCAACTATGGTTAAACAAACAACTCACCCACACACAAAGACTGACACGGACTGGCACGAACTGACACAAACTGGCTCTAATACCACTTAATGTAACACCCCAAATCTATCCCCCGAGCAAATAAAGCGATAACAAATAATCAGAGTATAATTAAAACATTCATGGCATAGACGGAGGCGTCACATCAATTGAAACAAAATACAAGAACCTGCTCATATAGATATGCAACAATCAGGTAACACATAACAGAGGAACTCAGTTCCTAACACCCACAATTCAGAGACAGAATAAAAGCGGAAAATCTGCAACTGAATCTCATATATATATAACATCAAAGTTTGTCTGTCATACACAGAGTCATACATGTACAATCCCAAAAAGAACATATACATATACACATAATCACAAACGATCTCCCCGACTACCCGGTGCTACATATCAGAGCCGACCGACAAAAAAATGAAAACCTAAGCTTCACAAAAAGACCTCCAGCATCTAATCTGCAATGCCTCATGGAGCATTTAAAACAGCAGAAGGGTGAGAAACACAATTATAATATAATTGTATACAATTATATAATAACACAAAATACACATGTAAAACACTCTCACCACAACTTACACTATAATTCAAATACAAAACAACACACATCATATCTCATATATCCATCACAAAGGCATATAAATCATGCACAATACATTTATCACCAACATATATATATATATATATCAACTCATCAATTCCATTCACAATTCCACACAAAATCAATCCATTCATGATTTATGCAAATGCACAGAGACCGACACAACGACTCTATGCAATGCAATACGGTACTGTTCCATCCATTATTCTCATCATTAGTTCACTCAGGAACTATTGGAATCATCGCTTGTTACTTAGTGTAACTCCCCATCGGGCAAACGATATTCCCCTTCACTCACACCTCTTTGTATAAGGCACACGACGTTTATGGATCGCTCACACCTCTTTGTATAAGGCTCACAACTCTTTGTATAAGGCACACGACCCGATCGCTCACACCTCTTTGTATAAGGCAAACGATCGTCTATAATCATCGCTCACACCTCTTTGTATAAGGCACACGATGTTATAGCGGATTCCCTCTGGAATCATTTCGTCGCTCACACCCACTAGGGCACACGACATCACAAGAATGCATATCATAATGCTTGGCATACAATGACTCATGACATTCAAATGCACACATATACACATCCAAAATCATGCATATACAATCAAACACAACACAATGCATTTTCTTGCCCTTAGGCCACAAACCATCATCACAACATTTCATCACATGCGTTCACATCGTATAACATCACACAAGTCCTACGATATATATATATATGAAGCATATTGCATGATAACACAACAATCGCATACAGTTAAGACGGTAAAAGTCGGCAAAACGACACATTTTCAAATTCCCGACATAATTAAATCGGCCAACAATCTCAAAACCATTTTATAAGAAAGCACATCTCAATAGTTTTCTAACGGTACCAAGAACGCCTCGATCCGAGTTACGGATCAAAAGTTACGGTATCGGACGCGAAATCGGATACAATTCTACACCCTCTCTGGTCATACGCGTATTGCCTTGTGCCATATGCGTAATGCCCAGTTCACTCGTCCATTCCATACGTGTAATGCCCAAAGTGCTACGCGTATGGGCAGAGACTGAATTCTCCCAAAAACTTCCACTAAAAACTCCATACGTGTAATGCCTCACTTGTTACGCGTAATGCCTTGCCAAGTACGCGTACCATTACGCAAATCAGCAGAAGGCCGTGAAAAATGTGTTCCATACGCGTATTTCCCTCATTTCCCCCTTGCCATACGCGTATTGCCCAAACCAATTCGCGTAATGCCAAGCCTGATACGCGTATGGCCAGCGAAACCCAGAATTTTTCCTGCAGGATTTCTGCTACGAAAATCAACCAAAATCATCTCCAAATCTCATCTAAACACCAGCAAATTACCAATTGAATGCACAACAACATCTATCTAACATGTTTCAACAATTAGGAACATTAAAACATGATTTCAGACAGAATTTGAATCAAATTCTAACAATCTCAACATATTAATGGTTTTGGTTCTATATCCAATTTCAACCAAATATCACAAAATACATACATACATACTCATACACAAGTATAGGATAATCGAGTTTCACACCCTTACCCGATTAATCGTGTTTGCAAAAGTCGGTTGGATCGTTTCCTTACTCTCCAAGTTTTTCCCCTTTTCTTCTTTTCTTTCTCTTTTCCTTCTTCTCTTTTTCTTTCTCTCTATTTTTCTCTCTATTTCTATTTTTATGAAAAACATAATATCTAACCAAGTCAAAAGACCAAAACCTACACTCAAATATCTCGCAAACGCTCTCAAAACGCGATAAAACATAATCATGATGAAAAATAATATATTGCCAAATAAAAGTAAAAAATAAAATAATATAAAAACAAAAATAATTAAATCGACTCGATTAAATAAATCTAACAAAACTGGGGCGTTACAACGATCGCTCTGATTTCCCTGTTTTATCAAACGGGAATACGTAGGCATAAGATTGAAAAATCTTAGCGAGCACACTAATCAAAAACCCAAAATCCAGTATCTCCACCAAATCAACCCAGAAGCATCAAATCTAAACACAGTATCAAAAACCTCACCAATAGTCTAAACACCGTGTTCTCAGGCGAAATAACCAAAGATTGGGCCCCACTTCCACATAGCACCTGTAACCTAACAGACCGCTGTTCAAACTCAGTATGCAAGCAGGGTTAATTGGAGACATCTATTTCCCTTCCTTCATTAGCTTAAATAAGATAAAAAATGAATCGATCTGCAGTACCCCAGAGCGGCAGTGCTTAAGAACCACGTCAAAAATCGCTCGCTATAGCGTGCTATTGTTAAGGGTACGTTTTGGTGGCATAGCAAGCGCAGGATAGGCGGCTTGTAGGTTTTGTTGTTTTGGTGAAAGTATTACAAACGTAGAGGTTGCTGCAGGTTGTGAATTTGGATGGTAATGGGGCTATATAAAAGGCGCAGGCGGGACTGGTACGGTTGGAACAGGAATCGTGGCAAGGTGTGATGCATAGTAGTAGCAAGTTGGGCATGTCGCAAGGTTTTGTGGGATAACTCAGCATGTATTGTCGAATCCTTGTGGTTTGTAGCATGATTTTGGTACGAATTGGAGTGTTGTTGGGAGGCAGCAGCAACGTTGTACGGGTGCTTTTGTTGATAGCAGGGGATGGTACCATTCTTGCATAGCTGGCTTGTAATACACAATAACAATAGTGACATAATGAAAATAAAGAAAATAATAAAAATAATAATAATAAAAATAATAATAATAATTGATAATAATTTGTAATAATAATAATGAATAACAAGAATAAAATAATAATAATAAATGCTAATAATAAATAATAATAACAATAAATAAATAATAATAGAAATGGCAATAAATAGCAATAATAATATCAAAAATAATAATAATACATACTAAAATTAAATAATAATAATAAAAAGAAAATAGTAATAATAATGAAATAAACAAATAATGATAATAACAAATAAATAAATAAGTAAATGAAAATGAAAGATCTAATAAAATTATAATAAAGTTATAAAAATAACAATAAAAATAAGCAATAAAAATAATAATAAATACTAGTAATAAATAATAGAAATAATAAAAACAATTAATAATAATAGTAAATAGAAATAAATAACTACTAATAATAAATAAATAAAAATATCTTTAAAAAATTAAATTAATTTGAAACTAAACTAGTGCTTAAAAGCAAATAAAAAATAAGATTCTAAATTTAAAATAAAGTTCTAAAACTTCATAAAAATAATTGAATTTAAAAAAAAAACATAGGTGACAAAAATTAGACGAAAAAAATGCATGACTATGATTGATGGACTACACGACTGCAAATGCGAACATGGTTGACCTAAAATGATATGACAAAGATCAGGGGATCTGAGGGTAAAATTTGTGGTATAATAGTTGCCCATATTTAAATATCTTCACCGGATGACATGAGTGATGATAATTCTCGTGAAATCATGGTGAAAGATATTTAAATATAGATAACCAAAAATTTTGCCCTTAGATACAATGATATGCAATGCTATGGACAAAACTAATCTATAATGCTGACATGCCATGAACGCTACCATGATCTAAATGATAGAATTCTAAATGCAAAATGCCGACGAAAACGAAAGCGAACAAGGATAAAGGCAACATAATGAGTAAACACTCACTAGGGATGAAACTAGAAAGAAGTATGATCTCCAACGGGGACCAACTTGAACCAAAGGGATAGACATCCAACAAACAGATTTCCTGGGGATTTCTTATAATGAAGAGTTCAAACGGGATCTTCAAGAAAAATCAGAAAAGACAGAGACACACACAAATTCTACATGCACCAAATGGTGGTAACCACACGGGGCTTCAAGGGATATTGGTAATGACCAATCTTCTGGTGAAGATAAAAATATAAAATGCCAATAATGATTGGACTTAGAAAAACCTGCCAGTAATCACTGGACTTAGGATATTGAAAATGACCAAAACCTCAACAAACGCCAGTAATCACTAAACTTTCACGGGGAAATTGGTAATGACCAAACCTCTGTTAGGGATAAGATTATAAGCTGCCAATAATGATTGGACTTAGAAAAACACGCCAGTAATCACTGGACTTGAATACCAACAATGATTGGAGTTTAAACAATGCCAGCTGAAGACGGCCGGTTTATACCTGAGTGAATCGCACACTCAAAGATAACACAGAGTCGCCACCGAACTTTATTTAGTCCCAAAGGACAGGAAAAATATCGATAAAACCCAAGGGGAAGAGAAACGGGAACGGGGGTCGGTTATGCAAAAGGAAGGTAATAACACCTTACGCATCCGTCGTACTCGACGGGAACCATTTCACTTGCTTCTAGGCTTGGATGGGTTATCTATCTAAAGGCTTCTAGCTAAAAGAAAGAAGAGAGAGAAGAAATGGGGAAAAGAAAGAAAAGAAAGAAAGTGCTCGCGGAGGAACAGGGTCCTCGTGCCTACGTACCCTCATAGTGCAATGAGGAAATTAGAGCGTCGTAGTTCTGGGAACCAGGGAAGAGAAAGAGGAAGAACGGAGAAGGGTGGAAGTGTGCTCGCCAAGATCACTGCGATCTCGTACCTACATATCATACATTCGAAAGAATGCAGAATCAGAGCTTCCGTAGTTCGTGGAACCAAGACAGAAAAGAAAGCAAGAGAAATAGAAAGGAAACTCCGCTGGGGACTTTCTAGAAATGGTGTCAAAACCAAGAGCGAAAAGAATAAGAAACTCTACTGGGGAAAGACCGACTAGAAAGAGCAACTGTGTTGGGGAAAACAAGGAAGTGGTGTCAAAACCAAGAGCAAAAGAAGAAAGATCCGCTGGGGATAAAGTGCAAGAGTAAGACTGAGCTGGGGAAAAACAAGAATGTAAGAATGGTGTAAAAACCATAATATAAAGGAGCAAAAGGGATAGAAAGGATTCCACTGGGGAACGAAGAGTATAGACGACGTGCTGAGAAACAGAGGGTAGACACTCTGTCGGGGAGTAGACAAAAGTATGGTGTTAAAACCAAGTAAAAAGGTTCGGTGTGTTAACTGACTGGCAGTGGTTAACCGAAGAAAAAGAGATAGACTCTGTGGGAAAAAAGAATGGTGTCAACAGACAGGCTGTGAAGAACCGAAGGAGAGCAAAGAGTGTTGAACCAAGAGAAGGTGTTTGACTCTGAGGGGATTGTTGATCTTGACTGAATAAACAGTAACTGATCAACAAAAAGGAGTATTGAACCAAAAGGGGTTGCCAACTCTGGGGGAACAAATGGTTTTAACAGATAAACTGTGATTAACTAGAAGAAAACGAGTGATTAAACAAGAGATGGTGATTAACTCGGAAAAAGGGTTCAGTATTTTAACAGACTGGCTATGGTTAACTGAAAGCAAGGGTGATTAACCAAGAGAAGGTGATCAACCCAAAGGGAAACTCAGTATATTAACAGATAGACTGTGGTTAACTGAAGAGATCGTGCAAATTGGTGTTCTAACTGCCAGGCAGTGATTAACCAAATAAAGGGAGAAGAATCAAGAGAAGATTTCGAACTCCGCAAAGGGGTTTCGGTACTTCACAAGAAGACTGTGCTTAACCGAGAGCAAAGAGATCGAGACTCCGCAGGGGAATCAAAAGACAATATTTGACCACAAGAACAGAGTAATGAGGTAAGAGATAGGATTTAAATCCAAACAATGATCTTTAACCAAAGAAACTGGTGATTGATCAAGAGAGAAGTTGAAAGAGGTAAGAGTGAGAATAATCAAGGATCGACTCGACTGGGGAAGGAGAAACACTACAGCTTGAGGATAGAGGCGACTATTCTCAGCGAAAGGGCCAAACGCCCTTACCCAAGAAATAGTCAGAATGAGGGTAGGACAATTCCATCCTCATTCCTTCTCTATCACTCAAACTATAGTGCAGAAATTGAAACAGACAGCATAATAGCTTCAATTTGTACAGTGCGGTGCGTTGTGCGTCGTGCTCCGTGCAAACTCCAACTCCGTGGGGGATTAAGCAAGAGAAGATCTAAAGAGATCCTAAAGAGAAGGAAGGGGAAGATCAACTAATCGAAGCATGGTTCGATCAATTAATCAAAGGGAGTGATTTTCTAACAATTTTCCAAAGATAATGAAAAATCATTAAAGCAAAAGGTGTGAATTATTTATTAAACATGATTAAATTTGCTCAATAAAGAACAAACTTAATGCAATCAAGAAACAAATATGCAAAACAGTACCAAATGCCATTTAGTATGCAATGCAAAACATGTTAACAAGTGCCAAAAATATGAACAAGTTGAACAATCGAAATCGTGCATCGAAAGTTCATAAACATGCTTCAAACAGAGGTTAAATGACACTTAAAACATCCATAAGAATCCAGCACATTAATCCATGGAAGTTAGAAGAACAAAGGATACCAAACAAGCTTGAAAAAACTCAAAATTGGCCATTTTGTTCAGTGGTAACCGGTTACTACATATCTGCTAACCAGTCACTTACTTGAAAATCAGCGTTTTTAGTGAAATTTACACTGAGTAATCGGTTAGCAGATATGCTGTAACCGGTTACCACTAAGACAGTGGCAAAAATAATAGCAAAAACAGCTTTTCAAAAGTGATTTTTAGCATATAATCACTTATGTCAAACACCATATGCTAGGGCATGAATTTGTGCACTAAAATTACATCATGTAAGGGTAATTAAACACAAATTACAAGCATTAATCAAGGAGATTAAAGATCAAGCAATTGCATGATAAATTAAACCGAAAACGATCGAAATTACGACGTAAATGCGCGGAAATGATCGAAACAGTGAGTGAAGTAAGATCTACCAACCTACAAGCCGGAGGTTTGGCTTGGTAATTGTTGTGAATGAAATGTAGAGAAAAAAAGCCAAGAAAACCAGAGAATTCTGCTCTTACACTTCGAACCGTAGCGAAACCGAGCAAACTTCGACAAAAACTCTGAAATGCGAATTATGACCGAAGAAGCTTGAAGCAAACACTTGAGATGAATTCAAAAGCTTATAGAACTCCAGAAACTCAAGTATAATTGTAAAATGATGAATATAATCAATGAAAACCAGAGATTCCTCAATTGCACTTCGAAGCGTAGCAAAACCGAGCAAACTTCGACGAAAACTCCAAAATGAGAATTATCACCGAAGAATCTTAAAGTGATCACTTGAAATGAATCCAAAAGCTACTGAATCTCCACAAAATTCAGTAGAATGGAAAGATGATGAAGGTTAAGCTCAAGAAAAAGTACTTTCAAGGTGAAAGTAGCTTTTCTTCTATGGTGAATTAAGAGCTTTATTGAGGTTTGGTGAAGAAGATGAAGAGGAATGTGTAGAAGTTGCAAAAAAATGCAGAGGAGAATGAGAGAATTGAGAGTGAAGAGATTGTGAATTTGTGTGAATGATTGTGGAGGTTGCAAAATGGTGAAGCTTGGCTTATATAGAGTTTAGGTATGGAGTGTGAGAGCTTTGGACTTTGGTTTGGACTTAGCTTTGGGAGGTTTGAAGTTAGGGTTGGAGTTAGTTACACTTGACTCACTGAGTCAAGACGGTTAACTCGGTTAGTTAGGATCAACTCGGTAACAATCCCAATGTGAGCTCCAACGTCCAAAGGTTGATATGCTTGGAAATCAAGGAACATGGTGCATTTAAATTAGAGTGATGCATTGAATAAATGTAAGGGAAATGTCTTGAATGCTCTTGAATTATTTAGAATGTTCCACATGCTTCCAGATTTATGTAGAATCCAAGAACAACGTGAGTGCAGAGTTGCTGTCCTAAAAATGCAGCAGAATCTGCAACTTTGTACATGGTAATCGGTTACTGCATATGTGATAACCGGTTACTTGCTTGAAAAATATAGTTTTTGGTGAAAAATACACTGAGTAACCGGTTATCAGATATGCTGTAACCGGTTACTTCGGCCAAACTTTCCCAAATTTGCTTGGAAAATGATGTTGAAGTCCTGGTTTCGGTTTTCCACCTCTTGTTTTGATGAGTTATCATGGAAACCCTTATTTTGGGCTTGTTTTGGTGATGAAATAATCTTGAGAGGATGCGATTAATCGGGCTTGGAAAACCTGCAGATCCTGCAACAAGAAACACACAGAGAAAAGTGCAAATGCATATGTCGACGATGCTAATGCACATGCTTATGCAAAAAGCAAAAGAGGAGGTCATATTTCGGGTTACGACACCAGTAAACATTGGACTTATGGTACCGATAATGATCGAACCTTCAAGCAATACCAGTAACCAATGGACTTGAACACCAATAATGATTGGATGAAAAAATATGCCAGTGAACACTGGACTTATACGATACCGATAATGATCGATATTTGAAACTGTGCCAGTAATTATTGGACTGGAGATAACAATAATGATTGGATGAGAACACATGCCAGTGAACACTAGACTTATACGACATCGATAATGATCAATATTTGAAACAATGCCAGTAAACACTGGACTTGAGGTACCAATAATGATTGGATGAGAACACATGCCAGTGAATACTGGACTTATACGATACCGATAATGATCGATATTTGAAATAATTCCAGTAAACATTAGACTTGAGGTACCAATAATGATTTGATTTTGAAAAGGAAAGACAGTTATGACTGACCAATTATGATTGGATTTTGAAACAAAAAGACATACAGTTATGACTGATCAATTATGATTGGATTTTTCAAATGATGCCAGTAATCACTGGACTTAGGATACCAATAATGATTGCAAAAAATATGCGCCAGTAATCACTGGACTTATAAAACACCAATAATGATTGATCATCAGGTTCAAATGTGACTGGATGACATCCTAGAACCAAAATATCCTCAATGAAGGTTGAACCGGAAAGACAGTCTCCACTGGGGAATATCCAGAGCAGTGGATCAATAAGTTCAAGTATGACTGGCTGACACTCTAGGACGAAAATGCATCCTTATTGGAAGTAAAACCAAAAGATGAGCTCCAATAAAGGTGTCTAGAGTAGTTAATCAATAGGTTCAGATATGACCAGACTAACGCTCTGAAAAGAATAAAGCAAACTCTTTGGAAGTAGAACCAAAAATGGGCTCCAACAAAGATATCTAGAATGATTGATCCTCAGGTTCAAATGTGACCAGATGACATTCTAGAACAAAAAGATCCTCAATGAAGGTGGAACCAGAAATACGGTCTCCACTGGGGAAAAAAAAGCTTCACAAACGAGTGGCATTGTCAAAGGGTTGACAGGAAGATACATAAACTTGAGAGTCACCACTAAAGGGTTAGTGGTAGGATAGCAAATCACCAGACATGGTCATTGTCAAAAGGTTTACGGATATGATCCAATTCAAGAAATATTCACTAAAGAGTGGAATCATCAAAGGATTAACGACAACAAAATAATTCACTAAAGAGTGACATCGTCAAAAGGTTGACGGAAAGAAGACCTCAAGTAAGAAACTCATCAAGGGGTTGATGGAATGAAATAATTCACTAAAGAGTGACATCATCAAGGGGTTGACGGAACGAACAATTCACTAAAGAGTGACATCGTCAAAGAGTTGACATAAAAGGTGACATCGTCAAGGAGTTGACGGGAATGAACCAATTCACTAAAGAGTGACATCGTCAAAGGGTTGACGGAAAGGAAAACTAATTCACTAAAGAATGACATCGTCAAAGGGTTGACGGAAAGGCAAACCAATTCACTAAAGAGTGACATCGTCAAAGGGTTGACGGAAAGGCAAACCAATTCACTAAAGAGTGACATCGTCAAAGGGTTGACGGAAGGGCAAACCAATTCACTAAAGAGGGACATCGTCAAAAGTTTGACGAGAAGAAAACTGACATAAATGTTAACATCGTCAAAGAGTTGACGAAAATGAAACACTTCACTAAAGAGTGACATCGTCAAAGGGTTGACGAAAAGAAACCATGATCGTAGGAACATTGCATCAAAAGGTTGACGATAAGACAAATCAATTCACTAAAGAGTGACATCATCAACGGGTTGATGGAAATGACTGATCGGGAGTAACAACAATTGTGACTACAAAAAATTGAATAACACCAAGGACGGATAAGCTTCTCAGGAGAGACTGCCACTTATCACCATAGAAAACAAGATTCTCAAAGAGATTGCCACTTATCGTTGCAAAATACCAATGACAAAACAAGCTTCTCAAGGAGACTGCCACTTATCGTCGCAAAATACCAATGACAAAGCAAGCTTCTCAAGGAGACTGCCACTTGTTGTCTAAGTGAATTCCAAGGAGGTGTTGTTATGAAAATACTACTGGTTAAAGGTTTTGTCTTCAATGAGGATCTGTAAAAGATTTTTCCTATATGATTCAGCGCAAAATAAATGCACGCTTAAATTGGGCTCGAAAACAGCACTGTCAGGGACCAAAGTTCAATCTAGGAACAAGATAGAAAGAAACGGTCAAAAAGACTCCAACCATTGAGGAATGAACTCAAATGGAGATTTATCTTATCCAAACATGGAAAAGTTAACTGAAACAACTACCATCCACGAGGGTCAAACTTTGTGGGGAATTTAGAAAAGATAGGCACTTCATGCCTAAAGGTGACAACCCTATTGGAAAGAATAGACAAACCCAGTCACTTGGGGAGTAAACACCAAAGTGAACCAAAACCGGTAAACATCATAATGGAAGCAAAAATGCTAAGATGCTATGCACATGTATGAATGCATGTATGCCATGTTTATGCTTATGCTTATGCTGACAAAACGGATGAAGGAAGCAAAACGGAGATGAAATAAACATCTTAACAAGGATACCCAGCCAACCTCATCATATTGGACCATCACTAGGGATGAACATGAAGAATCAGCAGCTCTACTTCAAGGTTACAACCTTCTCTGGGGGAAAAGAGTATTCCACGCGGGGTATAACATCATGACTTCATTAGGATTGCCATCATGAGCTTGATTTCTTCGTTGGAAGAGAAAGATCCAAAGAGGATTGTTAAGATCATCTGAAGTAACAACTTACTGGGGAGCTGGCAAAAGATATCACGGGAACAATGTAGTTCTGCACTTCAATTGCATAATGATCATCTTCAAGTCTCCTCTACCGCAGATTACTTGGTCTGTGAGAAGAAGCTATCAAGAGGATTTTACAGAAGAATTGACATACAAAATGCTTCAATATCTTTAAAATCTTGGAGAGATTCACAAATCTCGACATAACTGCCCCAGTTTAACTGTATTTGTGCAACAGAGTCCTCGGACCGTGGGGGTAACGAATGAGAAACAAACTTGTCCCATGCTAGGTGGTTGATTTATGAAGTAGATGCCCCAGACAAACTGACCTTTTAGAGATTTACCAAATCCCGACCTGATTGCCTCTGAATAACTGGTCTTCGAGAGATTTACCGAATCTCGACCTGACTGCTTCTGATTAATTGTATTCTCAATACAAAGTCCTCAGACTGCGGTAGTAACAATAGGAAAACAGACTTGCCCCTATTGGTGGGTCATTGGAGTCCTTGCCTCGAAAGGAGTTGGAAAACAACTTGTCATAAGATGACCTCAAGACGGCTTGCCCCAATATTTTGAACTTTGAAGAGTTCTGCCCCTGATTCACCGAACACTGGACTGGTTGATTAACAAATCCTCTAAATTAGTTGCCCCAGACTGAGCTTCCCTTACCAAATCAAATTCCCTAGCTGGATGCCTTTGTTGGGATTCCTTTGATATTGGATTGTCTTGCAAACAATATTGTTCATTAAAAATTGGCAATTTCAATGCAACATTCATGCGAGCTTTTGAAATCAAAATTTATTGATAAAACAAACAATGGAGTGATTAAATTATCAAAATGAAGTGGATCTAGTCATTTGCGGAATGACAGATGAAGTGATCAACACAAACAATTAGCAAAGATCATTAGGAGTCAGGTTATCCAACCTTGATGTAGTATGCTTTTAAAACAACCTTACCTCAATTAGGTCTTTTAAAGGTTGTAACATGGCTTGGTTCACGGTTCATGAAACAAAGGATAAAGGCTCAAAGTTTATTTGTCCAAACTCATCTCCATGATGAACTTCAATCCTACGCTCAGTTAACTCAGGCTATACATTCTGGTTCCTACAGGTTAGAAATTGAACTAATGATAGTTGATGATGGTTTAGACACCTAGGACACTCACTACTACCTTACAACATTTGGTTATTTTTGCCATTGTGGACTTTTCAGAGTGAAAGCTTTAAGTTCATTCTCTTTTTAGTTATCATACAAGCCTTTTTGTATAAAGCAAGATCATGAGCTTCCCATCTTTCTTAGCTTTTGCCTTGAAATGGACTCGACTCATTCTTCGAATAAGAATTTCTTAATGATCATTCCTTATTTATCACTTTGGGAACAACTTGTACAACATGTGTTCACTTGATTAAAGAGAGTTGACAGGTGTGTAGCATGAAGCCCTTGCATTCAAATGCATATCCAAGTTAAACTGAGAACTACCTACCACAAGGTTGAGATCACAGGTTTTTTTGTAAGGAAAGAAAACTCCTACTTCTAAGCTCAAAGTGGTTGACTAGGGATTAACTCCTTATTTCTCCAGTGTTTGGGGATTTGAACCAATGCCTTACATCATCGACAAAATTTGATTGAAAGCATACCAACCGCAGTTATGGATATAAGATTTCTGTCATCCTCCCCAATCTTTGCTTAAACAACGGTTTGATAATGATGAGAGGATGGAAAAAGATAAATATTTTTGCTGTTATGAAAATAAAAGAAAATGAGTGGATATGAATAGATTGACCCAAAAATGCATATACATTTCATTAATCTTGTCAATTCAATAAACAACAAAGCTTACAAGCAGTCATTAGATTAAAAGCAGGGAAAATACAACTGAAAAATATCAAAATACACCCAGCTTTGGCAAATTGACTTCAACAGCCTTCAATTTCCAAGTCCAGACAGGGGAACACCTCCATCATTGATTACTTGCTCCTTGTGGTACAGAACCTTGAGAGGAAACAACACATGGATGGTGAGACGCTTTTCTGGTAACCACCTGATGAGGATGACATTTTGGTGCAAGACCAAATGTTGGTTGACACGAAGTTTCCTCAAGTACGTGTCCTTGATATGGAAGAACCATAGGAGGTGGTGAAGTGATAACTTCTTCGGGTGTAACAGGGTAAGAGTGCTCCTCTTTCTTCATCAAGTTCTGCAAAGTTTCCAAGAGCCAACTCATCTGACCTTTGAGGACTCTGATCTCCTCCTTCAAGGCTTCCTGACCTTTTAAAAGCTCGTTCATCGTTGTCATTTGTCCAGAAAGCGTGTTGGGTAACCTTAAGAGGAAGAAGATGAAACACAAGGCTGAGAAGTGAAAATGTGATGTGAATGTGACGATATGCGCATGCTATGCAAATGAAAAGCCAAATGGTTTCAAGGAACTCAAAGGCAAGTTGCAAACATTTTGAAAAACTGAAAAGTTTTACTTTAAAACATGATCTCTATTGATCTTTTGCAAAGGAATGAACATTTGAATTCCTTGAAACCAAATGGCTATCGTGAATGAATGAATGTATGCACAAACACACATATACAGATATATACAGATATTCACACGTATATTGACAAGCAAACAAAGGCCTAGGTTTGAAGATCACGAGTGTGGAGCCATGGTCTACCCATCCCAAAAGGTGTGTACCAGGGGTTCTTGATCTGCAAAACAGGGTTCTAAGAAGTTCCCAGAGTCATCGATAAATCTTTAGGATATTATCAGCCTACACGACTACTCGTGCGAGTTAATAGTATTATCAAGATGAACTCGTCTGAGTGTAGTATCGCATGACAACCATCACAGGTCTACACCTGGATAATCACTGCACTACGTCCTAAAAAGGCCAAGTGGGTGAAAGGGTAACTAAAGGTCCTAAGTATCACGGACTCCCAGGTCGGAAAGAGTGACATCAATACGACTACTCGCATCAGACATCAATAATCCTAAAGGGGCCTCCACTGAGCGTGGTCATCATATGCCAAACATGTTAGGACCATTCCCAACAACCGACTATTGATTACAACACAATCCTATCATATATGTGCTCTCAAGTCTGGGTTAGGACTTATCTCACCACTCAAGGTAACAACCTTGCACACAGAAAAACACAAGCACAACAGGTATATATACAAATATGAATATGTACAGATATACAAGCAAACAAACATATAACAAACACAAACACAAACAAGGTGGGATTAACCCTCGTATTTTTCTCTATTCCCGAGTGAAGTCACCATTTCTGTTGCGGTGAGAATCGAATATCAAGCTATTAATTAACTTGAATCGCACGTCTTTGAAATTCACTACCGAGCTTTGATTTATGCAAAGGAAAGGGTAAAGATCGAAGAAAACCCTAAGTGCGCTATTTGAAGACATAACTAAGAGATCTAAGGCTCGGGGTTGGTTATACCTAGGGAAGGTGTTAGCATCCTAGGTATTTGTAGTACTCTACAGGAACCTCTTGTTAGTATTTGTGTTATGTTATGTTTGCTTGCTAAAAGAAACTGCTAAGGGTAAGGTAAAGACCTAAGTGCTAAAGGTAAAGACCAAAGGGTATATACACTAAGTATGCTCGCCAAGACATCTCATCTCGTGCCTACGTATCCTGATAAGGACGGAATCAGAGCATTCATAGCTCACCTCAATGAGGGTAAGGAACCATTGACTATGGTCAAAGTTCCAAGAGGAATGAGTATGATACTCATGTAGAGTTAAAGAACTCTCTAAGTATAAGTTGAAGGGGTAAATCTAAGAGGTTGACTTTGAACAAAGTCAAAAGGGAAGTGAATACTCATGATGATGAGAATCACATAGAGTTTAAGAACTCCATCCTAATTCTAAGTTAAAAGGGGTGAATGGCTCTAATCAGACCAAAGGGAAATGGAACATCATTATGATGATGCTCACATAGAGTTGAAGAACTCTAGGTAAATCCTAAGTTGTAAGGTAAATGGCTCTAATGAGGCCAAAGAGGGGAGTAAACATCTATGATGATAGTGTTTACAAGAGGGGTAGGGATCCTAGACTAGGTCAAGGAGAGGTGGCTCTGATGAGACCAAGGGGTTGATCCTAATGGGGTCAAGGGAAAGGGATGGCTCTAATGAGGCCAAGAGGAGATGATGACTCTAATGAGGCCAAGAGGTAATGATCTATCTATGACATGAAAGTCAATAGAGAGGTTTTCCTTTGGAAGGAGGGACAAACTACTTGTAATAACAAGTGTTGGAATGAGAAACTTTAAGATAAAGATGATAACAATCAAAGTCAAAGCCAAAAGGTCCAAATGTGATAACAAATCAAGAAGACAACAACTACATCATATCATTCTCAACTTGTCAAAATGCTCAAGAACACAGTCAAACAAGCATCAAAACAAGTATCAAATGAACTAAATAAGGTATATACTCGTGTCAAATTATCACAAATGTCATGAAAGCAGACATCAAGCAGAATCAAGAACAGGCATCAAGCAAATAATAAGAGACAGAAAGATCTAACAAAAAAGATTATGCATGACAAGCATTCTCCTCTCTTGGGCTGGTGAGCCAACAGCAGATGAAAGCAAACATCCTAGCCAAGTCTTCATAAGGACCAAGAACTAAATAGGAGCTTCATGTATCAGATGACTTCAATATCAAAAGGTCAACACCTGCACACAGAAAAATTTCCAATACAAAGAGACCAAGATCTCCAAATCTCAACTCCTAGAGCATAGGGCAAAGGGTCCTAAATCTAAGTCCATAGTCCAAAACTCGAGACAGTAACCATAGTCCACCAATTAATAGTCTTTTAGGGTTTCAATATTTTTATGATGTTTTTTGTGTTTTTGAATGAGATAAACAAGATGACAGTAAAAATATGAACAATGATAATAATATGAACAGTGATATATATTAACAGAAATTAAAGTTAGTGGTCAGTTGTTAATCGGATGAATCGGGTCCAATGTAGTGCTAAACCATCGTAGCACGATATATGAGGAAGATCATGCTATAAGAGGCCGCACAAGAATAATGTATGTGTTAAAACACGATATAGAAATGATATTGTGAATCATTCTCTAAATAAATCGTGGCACACGAAAAGAAAAGCGGATGGTCTCGTCTTAATCATGATCTAAAATCGATAAATCGATAATCTATGATTTTAGACTTTCATCGACCAAAAAAGAAAGGTAAATAGAAAGATAGTCTCATATTGATCAAAATTTTCATAGATTTGAATAAATCAACCAAACATGATTTTTGTTATATCATCGACCAAAAGAGAAAATCAAAATAAAGAAGTGGAAATCGAAAAAAAAAAAGGTGATACAGAATAATTAAGAAGCATTACAAAATCTTATTAAGAGTTAACAATTAAAAAATTAGAAAAATGAAATATTAACAAAATCTTAAAACAAAATAAATTAAAGAAGAAGAAGAATAATTAAAAAACAAATAACAACACAAAGAGGGGGCATATTGTGAATCCTATGGGTTTTCAAAAAAACATCATCAAACTCGGTACAAAATTGATTAAGAAGGGTGCATCAAAAACTGATGGGCTTCAAAAGCCCAGCCCAAAAATTCACTTCTTAAAAAAAGAAAAGAAATAAAATCAAACAGTAAATGGAAAAGAAAACCCTCGTTCCTTAAACTCAAGCGAACTTCTTCTTCCCCTGACTCTCGAAGGAAAGGATCTCGCTCAAATCTCTTCGGTCAATGACATAATTCTCGCATTCCCTTCTCTCATCAATAACTCTCCTCTCTTTCGTCAATCTTTGAACTCTCTCGGATGCTGTTCTCTTCTTGTGGCGCGTATGGAAACGAAAGGTGAATCGGCGGTGGTGAAATGTTGTTTAGATAGACAGATATAGGGTGCTGCGTTGTTGTTTTCGATGAATGTTTTAGTTCAAACTCTCTCTTCTTCTCCTATTATTCTGGATCGGATCGGTTTGATTTGTTGTTTGAAGGTGAATTTGGGTTAGGGCAGATGGAAAGGTTTGATGAAGGTGGTTGAGAAAGGTGGAGAAGGTTTGAGGAGGGATCGAAGGTTAGGTGTTTGAAGTTTCGATGGAGTTTTGATGGATCAGATTGGTGCGATGTGCGATTGAGGAAGAAGGTGAAGGCTTATGGTTGTTGATGATGCAAGGTGGAGATAAATGAGTTTCAGTGAGTAGTTATGATATGAGGGTTTTTGAAGGTTTGTCAATGTCTCCCTGTATGAAAATGGTGGAATCCGTTTTGTATTGGGAAGGTTTTTGTTTCTGAGAGTTTTTTCAAAGTTTTTCTCCCTCCCTCTATTCCTTCTGCCCGTCTAAAACTTGTTTTTCTTTTTAAATCAACTCGCCACTTGTGGATTAAGTTTTCTGATGTCCTCTGTTGTGTTGTTGTGATCCTCATTTTGTAGCAGATCGCATACTGTTGTTAAGGGTACGTTTTGGTGGTATAGCAGGGCGCAGGATAGGAGGTTTGTAGGTCTTGTTGTTTTGGTGAAAGTATTACAAGCGTAGAGGTTGCTGCAGGTTGTGAATTTGGATGGGTAATGGGGCTATACAGAGAATTTTTTTCTGCCCTGCCATACTTTTAGGAAATATTATCCATATTGCCATCTTTTTTATTGAATAATTAAAGTATCTGGTCTATATATAGACCATACATTAATTATTTAATGAATCTAAAATGTGAATTTCTCTTATAATATGGGACAGAGGGAGTATACCATAATGTCATGTTTTCAAAAAATCTGAATTTTTGGTTAAAGGGTGCCGGGCGGTAGTATTGAAATTATTAAAGTGTGCCGCCCTTTCAATGGGCTGCAGTGTTGAAAGTATTAAAGTGTGCCGCCTTTTCAATGATCAGCAGTGCTGACATGTCATTTTTTTGTTTGAAATTATGGCATTTTAATATATAGTGTGAATGTGATGGCATTATGGGATATAATTTCTATACTTGCGGCATAGTGGAAAAAAAATCCAGGCGGGACTGGTACGGTTGGAGCAGGAATCGTGGCAAGGTGTGATGCATAGTAGTAGCAAGTTGGGCATGCCGCAGGCTTTTGTGGGATATTGCAGCATGTGTTGTCGAATGCTTGTGGTTTGTAACATGATTTTGGTGCGAATTGCCGAATTGGAGTGTTATTGGGAGGTAGCAGCAAAGTTGTACGGGTGCTTTTGTTGCTAGCATGGGATGGTACCATTCTTGCATAGCTGGCTTGTTGTAATAAACAATAACAATAGTGACATAATGAAAATAAAGAAAATAATAATAACAATAATAAAAATAATAATAATAATAATAAATGATAATAATTTGTAATAGTAATAATTAAAAACAAGAATAAAATAATAATAATAAATGCTAATAATAAATAATAATAACAATAAATAAATAATAATAGAAATGGCAATAAATAGCAATAATAATAATACATACATACTAAAATTAAATAATAATAATAAAAAGAAAATAATAATAATAATAAAATAAATAATAATGATAATAACAAATAAATAAATAAGTAAATGAAAATAAAAGATATAATAAAATTATAATAAAGTTATTAAAATAACAATAAAAATAAGCAATAAAAATAATAATAAATACTAATAATAAATAATAGAAATAATAAAAATAATTAATAATAATAATAAATAGAAATAAATAATTACTAATAATAATTAATAAAAATATCTTTAAAAAATTAAATTAATTTAAAACTAAACTAGTGATTAAAAGCAAATAAAAAATAAGATTCTAAATTTAAAATAAAGTTCTAAGGCTTCATAAAAATAATTGAATTTAAAAAAAAAACATAGGTGACAAAAATTAGACGAAAAAAATGCATGACTATGATTGATGGACTACACGACTGCAAATGCGAACATGGTTGACCTAAAATGATATGACAAAGATTAGGGGATCTGAGGGTAAAATTTGGGGTATAACACCTAGTTTAGGACACCTTGCACACACATGGCTTCCTCTTGGGATACCTGACAATAACCCCATTTATTTCTCGCACTTCCGTATACTTTACATTTACCCCACTCCCTTTTGATGTACGTTCTTTACTTTTTTTGCTCTTCTTTGATTGTGGTTTTGTTTACTAGGAGCACCCTCAGAGACTAGGATAGACTAAACCATTTTCAAACTACTTCTCGATTCGATGTCGAGCCCCTTTTCAAAACACCCTTGTAATTCGATTTCTTTTTAGCATCACCATCAACCTAATGCACACACTTGCACCTTTTCTTTGATTGTGGTTTCGTTACTAGGAGCACCCTTAAGGACTAGGATCGTTCCAAACCCTTTCGCAAACCCTTGATCCAACGACAATTGGCATTTTCTTCAAACCTGTAAGTCAAGTGCATTTTGCCTCGCCATTAACCTCTTTTCACAACCTATACGCTTTTCTTAAAATCCGAACAAACCTTTTATCCAACATCAAGTGGATTTTCTCAATCAAACTTCTAACCCGATAAGATTCAAATCTTTTTATAATCACTTAAATAAATAAGGGGTATATAGCCTTCTATATCTCTTCCCGAGTGCTTGGGATACGAGGGCTTTCATCGGTTGTTCTAAGCACTCGTCATTCGTTAAAACACTTAATCCATAACTCAAACATTAAAAAAAACATTATTTAGTCCCTTCTTCTGCGCATATAAACTAGTTGTTCAGACTCCCCTAGTGAGCAGACAAGCCAATGTTTAGCAGTTAAAATGTGACCTAAACACTCGTTCACTTAAAAAAATAATCAACAACCCATAGTTCCATAAACTACGAACGCTCTAATTATTCATTCTCGTCTGAATGAAGATACGTAGGCACAAGGGCCTCAATCCTTGGCGCCAATGTTTAGCAGTTAGAATGCGACCTAAATACTCATTCACTTAAAAAAACAATCAACAACCCATAGTTCCACAAACTACGAACGCTCTAATTATTCATTCTCATCTGAATGAAGATGCGTAGGCACAAGGGAATCAATCCTTGGTGAGTTACCTTTTGTTTTTCCATCTTTTTGCTTTCTACATTCTACCTTTTCTTTTTCCTATTCAAACCTTTTCCCGTAGTCCGAGCTACAGATGCTCTGATTTCTCATTTCACAATGAGAATACGTAGGTACAAGGGCCCCAATCATTGGCAAGCACCCTAATAATAAAACCACCCCTTTCCCCTTGGAAATTGAAGCTCTTTTCTCAAACCTTTTCACATTTCTCGCTTAGGAGAAAACAAATAACATTAGCTAACATTCATCACAAATCGAACTAAGAGGTCCCCGTTGAGTACAACTGACGTGAGGGGTGCTAATACCTTCCCTTTACGTAATCGACTCCCAAACTCAGAATGTGGTTGCGATCACCATGTTCTTATCTCTTAAAGTTTTACTCGATATTTTCCTATTCCTTCATTGGAATGAATAAAGTTCGGTGGCGATTAAATACTTGGATTGTTCTTGGATGAAGCTTTTAAGAAAATCCAAGTTAACTTGTTAGTCAAGAATGCTTGACTGAACTTTGTATTGAAAGGGGTGTCTTTCAAGTAGAATGATACGATTATTGTGACTATAACTGTTACATAATCACAGGTTGTGATTTAGGGAGTGAGATGTGTTTCTCTTATCTAGGATGCAGTTCTTAGATAAAGTTTTCATTGGGTAGTGATAGGTAAACCAGAGGTTTTTTTACTGTAAACCAGCGGTTGTTTACATAAGACTATACTACTGATAGTGAATTCTTCTTCCTGGCTTGGTATGCCCCCGGATGTAG
Source organism: Lathyrus tuberosus (assembly GCA_022829125.1). Classification (NCBI taxonomy): domain Eukaryota; kingdom Viridiplantae; phylum Streptophyta; class Magnoliopsida; order Fabales; family Fabaceae; genus Lathyrus; species Lathyrus tuberosus. The sequence continues at coordinate 325,180 of JALAZF010000393.1, forward strand.
GTGATTTGTACAGAAGTGGGTTATCATATTCTGTGTTGTTTATCTTTCTGCAATTTACATTTTAGTTTTTATTAACATGTTGTAACAAATGTCAAAACATTTGTCTTGCTGCTGTTACTGATATTCTGAATATCAGTTTGTTTGTTCTGTTCTTGTTTTAAAGTTGTGCAGAGAACAATTTCTTGACATGTGTTAGGACATCTGATATCTGCTATACCAGAATTTCAATTGGTATCAGAGCGGGCATCCTGTCTGTTTTTGGATGAGATCTTGGGAGATACTTTCTGGTGCTTTAAACAAGGAGGAGTGTTGTACCCCAAATTTTACCCTTAGATCCATTGATCTCCTGCACATCATATTAGGTCAATCATATTGCATAGCTAACTCTTTTATCAGGTTTTTGTTTGTGTTTGTTTCATTTGTGAATCGGGTTTAACTTAGGAAGATTCAAGAGGTGATTAATCAAGATTTTGGATGGAGCATTGAACCGAGCAAGTCTCTAAGAGATACCTCTATAACCCTCTCCATGATCCTCTCCATAACCAAATACCTATCCATTTTATCTACCCTTAATTATCTTTTTTTATTCCAAACCAATTTCAATAATCATTTATTAACCATTTTTCTTATCCAATTATCCAAATTCTCTTTTTATCCATATTCATAAAAATCCATTTCATTCTCTTAAATCCATTTCTAAAATCCAAATTGCATTTTATTCATATATTCATCATTATCCAATTACCCAATTCAAATTAATACACTTCACATTTTGTTCATAAACTCATACACAATTTCTTTTCATTTTTAGTGTTTACAATAATGACCCATTCACAATTTTTACTTCTAAGCCCATTAACCCATCTTATATTATAACCAAACTCAATTCAAACCAAAGTTCACACAAACCATGACAAAAACTTCAATTTCAATTTCCAAATTCATTCCCAATTTCACTTTAATTCAAATAAAGTCATTCCAATTTATTTCAAATTCAATATCTCAATTTCAATCAAGCCCTTGATTCCATTCTTGAGTTATATTCAAAATTTCAATTCAAATTTTCAAACTTCACAAAAAGTCCGTTTTACAAAATACAAATAATAAAAGAAGCACCGAAACAGGCCCTGATGTATCCTGCCACAAGCCTGGCCCACGTTTCTACAACCTTATACATCAACAAACAACACGCCTATACCTCCACACCAGCCACTGCTACATGATAACAACAATCCAACCAAGACTATTCTACAACATAACATCTCACCATCATCCATGCTGCTATGAAGGCACACTCCCCCAACATCTGCTTCGGACCGTTCAAGCCATGTCACTATCTTGCAACACTTTTCAAACCATAAACCACTGTACAAAACCAAAGACCAGCATATCTTGAATGGAAAAACCAGCCGGCTGAGGCTATAAAAGCGACTCTTTCTCTTATTCTAGGAGGACAATCAGAACCACATTTCGATCAGAAAAATCTCTCAACACCTCTCTACCTCTATACTCCATAACCTTGCAAGAAACTCTCAAAAAAATTGCAAGCAACTTGCCCTGCTCCTATCTCTTCGGTTCACCACAACACCAACAATCCACGCGAGAAAATCACAAACTCAAGGTACCTCTGGTCTTGGCAAGCAAGAAGGAGGAAGATGAGCCTTTGCAGCAGTTTCTAAGTTTAAAGAGAAGGTACAGTGGACTTATTTCACTAGGTAAACTTCATCTTCTTTATTCCATGTTTCCCATACTGTGATTATACTGCCATTACGTGTTTGTTCAGCATTTCAAGTCCATAATCATTAAAGATACGTGATGCTTTGGTTTGTTAATTCTGCAAGATATAACCTTTTATGTTGTCGCATGTATGTTGGTCTTTCCATGTCTTTTTTCCTGTCAATAACGTGTAGTTATCAGTGAGCATGACGAATATTTAACACCAAGTTTAGACTATTGTAACCTCATAATCAAGTTCAGTTGAGTTCCATATTAATTATGTTGATGAAGTCTTGCACTGTATTGACCTCATAAAATTAATGTTGAGTCTACTTCATGATTCTTGAAGTTTTGTTGGTTGTATATAGTATGATGAGTGTTAATGCGAAACTCATATGATGTTTGACACTGTCAGTGGTTGACGATGTGTTAGGTTAAGGTCTATATGCTTGTAACACCCTCAAAATGCGTGTTCTGTGTCAAGGAAGAACTTTTGCTTAGTCCAAGTTCATCCTTGAACTCTCCAATACATTACTACCATGTTTGTTTTAAGGATTCTTTTTTAGTTTAGCCTTAGAGCGCTTGGTGACATGTTACCCTCTGTATGCTTTGACCTAGTGCTTTATTTCATGGATGTAGATGAGGGATGTTCGTTAGGTCAGTGGCATTTCTTTTGGTTAGTGATACTTCGTAAGAACGTGTGCGGGTATTGTCTTGAGGTCTGAGTTAGCTCAGTGCAAGTTTAGAGCTTTGTTTGAGTTTTCGTTGGCATAAGGACAGCAGAAGAAGAATGAATGGTATGAGGGAATTTTCCAGTTTACTTTAGCTAGAGGTTGTGTCAGTAGCAAGAGCATATTGTCATATCTCCAACTCTGGTGTTTGTGTTGTGTTGTTAATAGTTCATTTTTGTTCTACTATATGAGTGCTATGAGTTGGTGTTTTGTTTCATTAAAATCGATTAAGATCCGATGGAGATAATGATGGAACAAGGTTGATAAACCACCCGGTGCTACTGTTGCTTTTCGCGATAAGTTCGTAAAGTCGTTGCATGTTTGCATGAGCTAAAGAGAGAAATCGATGTGTGCTTGGCCATTGGAAGTTTTGGCGTCTTGTGATTTAGTTGACATTGGTCTATTAGTGCTGTTACATTTATTTCATGTGGTATTTAAGGCATAGTATCCTGAGCGTTTTTTGGTTTAAGTATTAATGGGGTTGGCTTATACATTGGATGTATAGCCACCCCAGTGGTAAGCAAGCCGCGCCTTTAACCCTTAGGATTGGGGTTCGAATTCCCCTCACTCCAGTCCTTTTGTTTATTTTTCTGAATTTCGCTTCTCTTTAAATATATACTTGTGTTATCCATTATGTATTTAAGGGCGCGCGTTGGCCTAGTGGCATTGGTTTTAAGCTGCAAGCAAAGGGACCTGGGTTCAATCCCTAGGAATACCACTTCCTTCTTTTTTATCACTTGTTGGTTTTATTTTATTTTCAAGTTTATGTCTTAACTTTCAAATTTCCATAACTTGTTCATTTTCCATCCTTTTTCTACCTTTCTTTTTGCTATGTTCTTCTAATTAAATCTACTTTTTAAATATAAAAAGAAATAGTTAGAAATGTTTAATACTATTTGCTTTTATTCATGTTATTTGGAAACTTTTCTAAGGTTTTATTGTACCTTCTTTATTTATCTTGCCATATTATCTTTGTTTATCATGTTTGATCATATCCAATGTATGATTCTAACTTTGCATTGATATCATAACTTTCTTTCATCTCATTATCTTATTCATGTATTTTACATCATCATATTTGAACTTTTTAACTCTTTATCTCTTAGTAATTTTACAACTGTTATCTTTCCCCTCATTCCAAAAGGAGATCATCCTAAAATTGACTCATGAAGTCACTAAACAACCACCCTACCTTATCCTTTTAGGTTTATCCTCTTTTCTTGGCCTCATGAGAGCCAATGAAATCATAACTTAGAAATAGGTTAGAGTTTCTGAACTCTATGTGATTCTCATCATCATGAGAACTCTCTTTTCCCCTATAACTTAGACTTAGAGAGTTATCGTGAACTCTAAAATGAGCTCATACTCATTTCCCCTTGGAACTTTGGCCATATTCAATGGTTCCTTTTTCACCCTTAGATCGGTGAACTACGGATACTCTGATTCCACTCCCGTCAGGATACGTAGGCGCAAGGTGCGATACTTTGTCGAGTATACTTAGATACTAACCCCTAGAGTTTCAACCTTTAGCATAGCACCCCTAGCAAGCGAGTAAGACATAACAAACTAAAACAAGAGGTTCCCGTAGAGTACTAAGGACGTTTAGGATGTTAATACCTTCCCTAGGCGTAACCAACCCCCGAACCTTAGATCTCCCCCCTATTTAGGTTTTTCTCGATCTTGAACCTTTCCTTTGGATAAATCAAAGTCGGTGGTGAACTTCAAAGTTTTGTGATGCAAGTTAATTAATAGCTTGTTATCCGATTCTCACCGCAACAGAAATGGCGACTTCCCTGGGGAAATCGTTGTTTTTGAGGGTTAAGCCCACCTTGTTTTTGCTTGTTTTATTTATGCTTATTTGCTATACTTATGTATATCTGTTTGATTGCTTGTATATATGCTTTGCTTGAAATCTTTTGTTGGCTTGGTTCTTGAGTGGTGAGATAAATCCTAACCCGGATTTGAGTGCACTTATGATAGGAAGATGGTATATTCAAGGAGGCTTTGAGGGAGTCGTTTCCTGAAAAAGTTAACTTGACAGCATCACTCAGTTGAGGCCCTCTTGAGAGTCTAGTCATGTTGAACGAATATATTCGTGAAAATGTGCTACTCTCGACCTAGGAGCCCTTGATATTGAGGATCGTAGTTACCAAACCCCACTTAGCCTTTTAGGATGTAGTGCGGTGACCATGATGGAGTCTATTTCTGAATTGGTTGTCACGCGATACTACACTCAGACGAGATTCTCTTGAGAATTTTATTGATTACCAAGTCATTTGGGAAGTCGATGAAATCCGAAAGATGGGTTGTCGACTCTGGGAACTTCATAGAACCCTGTTCAGCAGATGAAAACCCATAGTACACACCTATTAGGATGGGTAGACCATGGCTCCATTCATGAGACCTATAAACCTAGGGCTTGTTTACTTTGTTGTGTGTACGTATGTGTTTGCCCATGTTTGTGCATTGCATACATCTCATTGCATCCACTGATTGGTTCCAAGGAGTTCAGACGTTCATTTCCTTTTCAAAAGATCAACAGAGCATGGATTTTAAAACAAAAACTTTTTCTGTTTTTCCAGAAGATTTTTCGCAACTTGTCTTTGAGTTCCTTGAAACCATTTGGCCTGCATTAGCATCTCATTTGCATCATGTCATAGCATGTGCATTTCTTCTCTGTCTTATCTCATGTCACCATATTCCCTTCAGAATCGTCACATTGAATTCCCGACACAATTACAACACACGAGCCCAAGCTCGACAAAGGGTGTCTGAACAGTACTGTGAAATGGATAGAGTCAATAATAAATTGAGTGAGCTCCGAGGAGGGATGGGGCAGATTCTGGAAGCAATTCAAATTATGAGGGCAAAGATGGATACACAAGCCACTGTGGTCTCTGAGATCACCACTACGACTATAGAACCTCCCGTTACTACTGTGAACCCCACTTTGGGAATGCCTTTTAACTTTATACGTGCCCTACCATCACTTCTACTCAACAAGCTGCTCCTTTGGTTCATGAGGCTTTTCAAGCTATTCCTACCTTCGCTCCAGCAGCAGTGCGAGCTCAGGTGCACCCACTTTTTCAGAACCCACATCCGGTTTATGATTATGTCAATATGTCCGAAGAGGGAGATGATCGACATGAAAGGCTGACGGAAAGTGTAGAGACAATTCAGAGGAAATTGGAAGCAATGGGAGGGAGCAATGTATTTAATACTAATGCTAAAGACATGTGTTTAGTCTCAGGCTTGGTAATTCCACCCAAATTCAAACTACCCAATTTCGACCTATACTCAGGTGCGACCTGTCCTAAGTCGCATTTGGTCATGTATTACCGACGAATGGCTGCATTTATGGATAATGACAAGTTGATGATCCACTGCTTCCAAGATAGTTTGAAAGGGGCTGCTGCAAAGTGGTATTTGACTTTGGATCAATCTAGGATCCAATGCTTTCAAGATGTATCTGATGTTTTTGTAAAGCATTACAAATATAACATGGACCTGGCGCCAGATCGTAGACAACTACCGAGTATGTCACAGAGCGATATCGAGTCTTTTAAAGAGTATGCACAAAGATGGAGAGAGCTGGCTTCACAGGTAGAGCCACCTTTATCTAAAAAAGAGTTAACTGATTGGTTTGTCGACACGGTGAGACCGGAATTCTACGAAAGGATGATCAGTAGCGTGTCTGCTAATTTTTCCGATATTGTGGCTGTGGGGGTTAAAGTAGAGCTTGGTCTGAGGAGTGGAAAAATGACCAAGAGAGCTGGTAGTTCGAGCGACGATGCCAAGATATCCTTCAAAAGGGAAGGAGATACGAGTGTGGTGATGACAAACAAAAAGAAAAAAATCAGTCCTGGAAACGTCAGCAGCAACAGCAGTGCTATGTTCAGCAACCTTATGTGGCCACCATCGCGCCAATATTCAACAACCAAGCTTCTGTTTATCAGCCAGTTCCTCAACCACCAGTGTATCAACGAGATCCCAACGCTACTGCTTATCCACAACGGACTCGAGCTTCTCGTCAGAACGTTCCAGGTAAAAGAAAGGGTGGAAGGCCTCCGATTCCTCCCATTCCTATGACGTACACAGCATTGTATCCTGTTTTATTGCAACAAGGAGTAATAAATACAAGGTCATCAGGCCCACCTCTTTGTAGCGAGCGATTTTGGACGCGGTTCTTAAGCGCTGGTCGCTCTCTGCGGCTGAGCTTAAAACTACAGGTCGATTCATTTTTTATCCTATTGTGAGCTGAATAAGGAAGGGAAATAGATATCTCCAATTAACCCTGCTTTGCATACTGAGTTTAAACAGCGGTCTGTTAGGTTACGGATGCTATCAATGTGGGGGGCCTTTGTACTGGTTATTTGTATTTTCGCCAGTATTGTTTTCTTTCTTTTTTACCTGGGCAGAAGGTTTCTGGCGGGGAACAAGGATTAGGATGTTAGGACTGATGCTTTTGAATTACTGCTTTTGATTGATGGAGATATGGGATTTGGGTTTTTTGTTGATTGCGCTCGCTAAGATCTTTTCTTTCGATCTTATGCCTACGTATTCCCGTTTACCGAAACAGGGAAATCAGAGCGTTCGTAGTTCCTCCTATTCTATGGGAGGAAATTGGTTTTTGGTGTCTTGTTCAAAGCCCAAGACGTGAAGCGAAAGGTGATTTGTATCTTGTTTAAAGCCCAAGATGTGAAGCTGAAAGGTCTATTTGTGTCTTGTTCAAAGCCCAAGACGTGAAGCTGAAAGACCTCAACTTTAGAGAGAATTTGTCATCTCTAAAGAGGGGGAAGGAGAATTACTTTAACTGGGATACGCGGATCCGAGCAATGCCATAATTTTCGAAGAAAGGGTTTTAACCTGAAGGAGAAGACTTTAACTCAGTGTAGAGCAATGCCATCTTTCCTTAGGAATTTCTCATGCTAAAAGAGGGACAGTGGCATGGATATAGATGATCCAGAGGCTTGCCGCTTACAGCGATTAGATGGGGGAAAGAGTTGTTGATGTTTGTGTACTGTGAACGAGGCACAGCTTTGATGCTAAAAGGTTGATTGGATCAACCAGTGGTTTTCTTATACAAAAGCCTAAGAGGAGGCTAATTTCCGCTAGGAAAATCATTATACAAAGCCTAAGAGGAGGCTATTTTGTGTCTCGTACAAAGCCCGAGAGAGAGGCTAAAAGTTTTTGACCCGACGATAGAGTCTTTGTGTCTCGTACGAAGCCCGAGATAGAGGCTATTGTTTGTTTGACTCTACGAGGGAGTCTTTGTGTCTCGTACAAAGCCCGAGATAGAGGCTAAAAGTTTGACTCAACAAGAGAGTCTTTGATACTCAACAAGAGAGTGTTTTTGTATCTCGTACGAAGCCCGAGATGGAGGCTAAAAGTTTGTTTCAGTTGAGTGATAGATCCAATATACTGATTTTAAAAGAGAAAATCAGTTCTTATATGAGCAACACTGTACTCAGGGATTTGATTTGAGGATCAGGGATATTTCCTTCTCTTTGAGGAAACTGGAAATCCAAAGGGTATTGATGTGAGCAAGCCTTTAAGTTTTTGTATGATTGCAAATTGTGTGATATGCATGATATAAGATTTGTATGCATGATTAGTTTGTACATACATATGATTTCATACCTACTATGATTTAAAAGACAATGCAAATTGATTCATATCATCATTGTAATCATAAAAACGTTTTTCCCTATGTATGCATCGATTCATACGTGGCTTGTATCGACACATACCTTTGATAAACTCACAAAAAAACCGTTTTGCTTCAGTATGTATCGATTCATACGACACTTGTATCGATACATGATCCTTTGTAACTAGGGTATGTATCGACGCATACGCATCATGTATCGATGCATGATTTACTTCACATTCTGAAATAATTTTGCTTCAGTATGTATCGATTCATACGATACTTGTATCGACACATGTTCCTTTGTAATTGAGCTATGTATCGACGCATGTGCATCATGTATCGATGCATGATTTATTTTACATACTGAAAATTAACAGGTACAGTATGCATCGATGCATACAACCATGTGTCGACTCATGCATGTGTTATACTCACTATGTATCGACGCATACGACTCTTGTATCGATACATAGAGCTGTTTGTTGCTTTTAACCGTTTCTGTTTTCATATATAAGTGTCATGACAGTTCAGTTTGGAGGCAGAATTCTGGTTAGAGTGAAAAAGTGCAATCAAAGCAAAAGACAAGTTTGGTGTGCATGATTTTTCAAGAGCAGTGTTAGAAACCTGAAAGAGACTTTGTCTTCATCATCTTCTCAATCTAGTTAATTCAAGAACATCAACACATAATCATTTTTGTTCTTCGGATTAAGGGATCTTTGAGATAACGTTCAGTGGTACGATCATTGATCTAGCTGAGTTGAAGATACAAAGGGGGTTTCGAGGAAAAACCATTTGGTTTGTCCTTCAAGAACGGGTGTGTTCTTGAGGGTTTGTTAGTCACGATTGCAGAACAGATTCAGCCGCAGCGTAGGGTTTAGAAATCTGGAGATTTCGCAAACAGGTCGTGGAACCGGTGAATTGTCTGTATTTCTTGCAGGAAAATTCTTGATCAAGCTCAGATCAAGTGAAGGTTCATACAATAGGAAGATCTTGGGGTTTAGATTTCTGGATTTGTATTGTAACCTTGTAAAGAACGAATTCAGCATTATTGATATAACAGGTCTCAATTTCATTTTGAAATTGAGAGGGAGACGTACCCACACGCGAGGACGGAAGTGGGGAACTTCCTTACCAAATCTCTGCGTATCGTATTCTATCTTTATCTCTTTACGCTTTCAACAATTTTGTGATTCGTTTGGTGTGTTGCGTATTAAAGTTTCAAGATACAATAGTGGTACGAAAATCTTTGTCAAAATCACCATTATTGTTAATCGTTGAATGCATACACGCCAAGTGTTTGACAAAATTGTTTGCTGTGTTTTTGTTCATTGGAAACAGTCTTTGTATGATAAGTGCATTTGAGTCGATTCATATCTGGTGTTAATATATCTTTGTCATCCTAATAAATCCAGCATAAACTCGTGTGTCCGGTTTTCTAGTAGCTGGTTCAGAATAGACGGAAGTCGATTCGGGATCATAATTTTTCCGCTAACTTGAAAGACTCTGATAAACTTTTTTAAATCCTTGAGTTTAAAGGAGGTGATCTATTCACCCCCTCTCTCGATCACTAGCCACACCGTCTAACAAGTGGTATCAGAGCGCCGGTTCGCTGGTGCTTTGTGGCTGCTTGTAACGATATGGATTCTGAACCAAAGGGGGCGTATAATAGAGCGCCTGTTTTCAACGGTGAAAATTATGGCTACTGGAAAGACTGCATGCGAGTTCATATAAATTCTGTGGATAGGAATGTGTGGGCTGCCATTCAAAATGGTCCTTTTCAAATTACTATGAGAAATGAGGCTGGCGCCATAGTTCCTAAACCAGAAGATGATTACGATGAGAAAGATGAGAAAAAGTGGTCGAGTGATTGGAGAGCTCGAAATATGCTAATTTCAGCACTTAGTGCTGATGAGTATTATCGGGTATCCCATTGCTCGACAGCTAAAGAAATGTGGGATGCTTTAGAAATTGCCCATGAGGGTACTACTGAAGTAAAACAGTCCCGTATTAACACACTTAATCAAGAGTTCGAGCTCTTTCGCATGAAACAAGGAGAATCTATCTCTGACATGCAAAAGAGATTCGTTCATCTCATAAATCGGTTGAATGCACTTAGAAAACCTATTTCCAATGAAATAGCCACTAATAAAATTCTGAGGTGTCTTAGCAGGGAATGGCAACCTAAAGTAACAGCTATTAAGGAAGCCAACGACCTCACGACGCTTACTATTACAACTTTATTCGGCAAGCTGGAAGAACATCAGCAAGAACTGGAAAGTCTCGAAATATTTGAGAAAAAGAGTAAAAAGGAAAAGAATAAAGACAAAGAGAGTGAGAAGAAGCCAATAGCACTTGTGGCCTCTAACTCAAAGTCCTCACAAAAAGAGCAAAGCGACAATGATTCAAGTAGTGACGAAGATTCGGGTGATGAAGAAATGAGACTTTTTGTTAAGAGATATAATAGATTCATTCGAAAGAATGGAATCCAGCATTCCGACAAAAATCTCATTAAGTTTCGAAGACAATCTGTAGAGTCAAAACAGGAAGAGAATAAGAAGCATAGAGTAAAAGGATCGTGTTTTAATTGTGGTAAATCTGGACATTATAAAACAGAATGCCCTATGAAGAAAAAGGACAAAGGAAAAGCTCAACCAAGAAGGTCAAATAAACAAAGAAGAGCTTACATAGCATGGGAAAGCGATAGTGACTCATCAAGCTCACAAAGTTCAAATGATAGTGATGAGACAGCAAATCTGTGTCTTATGGGTCACACCAAAAATCAGTCCTACCACAAGAAGAAAATCAACGATAAGAAAGTAAGACAAGCCTACTATAGTAATGTCTCCTCTATGTCTTTTTCTGAACTGAAAATCGCTTTTGAAAAACTGCATAACGAAGCTGTAGATGCTTTCAAAAGATTATCTTCCGATAGACAAATTTTTTCATTCTTGGAAGGTAAAGTATACAAAGCTGAAAAAGATTTAGAAAGCTTGAAAGCTAGTATTGCAGAAAATTCAAAAGATATTAATGTTAACGGATGTAGTAAAGTTAGGTATTGTGAAGCTTGTCATATTTGGCAACAAGAGGTTAAAACTCTTAAAGTCAAATTGGAAAAAGCTTTACAACCCAAGGTGACTTACGCCGTTGATTCTAGGTTGTTTAAGAAGTCATTAAATCCACCATATGCAAAATACTCCTTTATTCCAAAGGGTTTAATGATAAAAAATAAACAAATACATCATCGTGGCTTATGTCACTATTGTTGTCATACTGGTCATACCATTGAAAAATGCAAGTTTAGGAGATTTCTTGTTCCTAAAGGCATTTATCAATGGAGGCCTAAAGGCAACCATGTTACAACTTACCCACATGGACCCAATGAAAATTGGGTACCTGTTTCTCTCTTTTGATATTGTAGGATGAGTGTCTTGCATCCGTAGATAGAAGATGGTTTCTAGACAGCGGGTGCTCAAGGCACATGACGGGTGACATATCGCTTTTTATAGACTTCAAAGCAAAGAAGAAGGGATATGTTACTTATGGAGACAATAACAAAGGAGCTATACTTGGCAAAGGTAGTGTAGGTAATCCCTCTACCACTACTATTTCTGATGTCCATCTAGTTGAGGGGCTTAAACACAATTTGTTAAGTATTAGTCAATTGTGCGACAAGGGTTACAAGGTTTCTTTCACAAAAACTTGCTGCACAATTGAACATACTGAACAGAATATTGTGTTTAAGGGTGTAAGAGTAAACAATATCTATATGCTTGATCTTTTTGATGTACCTTTAACAAGCTCTAAGTGTCTAGTTGCCTTGAATGATGATTCTTGGCTTTGGCACAGACGCTTAGCGCATGTTAATTTCGATTTGCTTAATAAGGTTGTATCTAAGGATCTAGTAGTCGGTCTTCCAAAGATAAAATTTTCAAAAGACCATCTATGTGACGCGTGCCAAATGGGAAAGCAAACAAGGGTATGTTTTAAATCCAAAAATGTAATTTCAACTTCACGACCCCTTGAGCTTCTCCATATGGATCTCTTTGGACCTTCTAGGACAAAGAGTCTAGGCGGAAACTATTATGGTTTAGTAATCGTTGATGACTATTCTAGATTTACTTGGACTATATTCCTTCATAGCAAAGATGAAACGTTTTCCGCTTTTAAGAGTTTTGCAAAACTGTCCCAAAATAAAATGAATTCTAAAATAGTTACAATTCGAAGCGATCATGGAGGAGAATTTCAAAACTATCTCTTTGATAAGTACTGTGATAAGTATGGTATTGAGCATAACTTTTTAGCTCCTCGAACTCCACAACAGAATGGCGTTGTGGAGCGCAAAAATCGCGTTTTAGAAGAGCTGGCAAGAACAATGCTAAATGAGGGTGGATTGCCAAAATATTTTTGGGCTGATGCAGTTAGCACAGCCTGTTATGTTCTAAACAGGATTCTAATTCGCCCTATTTTAAATAAAACCCCTTATGAGCTTTTAAAAGGAAGAAAGCCAAACTTATCACATCTTCACGTATTCGGTTGTAAGTGTTTTGTTTTGAATAATGGTAAGGAAAAACTTGGGAAGTTTGATGCAAAAGCGGATGAAGGTATTTTTCTTGGTTATTCACAATCAAGTAAAGCATATAGAGTGTATAATAAGCGTTTACTTTCCGTTGAAGAATCTGTTCATGTCTCTTTTGATGAGTCTTATCCGAAAAATGTCGGAAAAGGTATTTCTTTTGATGACACAGGTATATCTACAGAAGACATACTCAAAGAAGTTGTTTCGGAAACTGATCAGTCCAAAACAGAAGACAATGAGGAGGAGGAAGATACCAGTCATGTAAAAGATAAGGAAGAAGGACAAACTGAAGTGAATGTCCTTCCACCAACTTGGAGATCTTCAAAAGATCATCCTATTGACAACATCTTGGGAGACATTTCAAAGGGAGTCATGACTCGTTCTAGGATAAGTAATTTCTGCTCTCACTTCGCTTTTGTTTCACAAGTAGAACCTAAAAATGCCAAAGAGGCCTTGATTGATGAATTTTGGCTAATAGCCATGCAAGAAGAGCTTAATCAATTTAAAAGAAATGACGTTTGGGAACTTGTTCCTCGTCCGCGAGATCATCATATCATAGGTACTAAATGGGTTTTTAGAAATAAGCTTGATGAAAATGGAGTGATAACTAGGAATAAGGCACGTTTAGTGGCACAAGGGTATAACCAAGAGGAGGGCATAGACTATGAGGAAACTTATGCTCCAGTTGCTCGCCTCGAAGCTATACGTCTCTTGCTTGCTTATGCGTGTTCTAGAGATTTTAAGCTTTACCAAATGGACGTAAAGAGTGCGTTTCTAAATGGTGTCCTAAATGAAGAGGTATACGTCTCACAACCTCCTGGTTTTGAGAATGCTGAATATCCAGATTATGTTTACAAATTAAAACGAGCTTTGTACGGTCTTAAGCAAGCCCCTCGGGTTTGGTATGAAAGACTTAGCAAATTTCTACTTGATCATGGATATTCAAGAGGTAAAGTGGATACCACCCTCTTCATTAAACACAAGGGAAAACACATTCTTTTAGTTCAAGTTTATGTAGACGATATAATTTTTGGTTCAACTAACATACACTTGGTCGAAGAGTTTTCAAAAGTTATGCAGGGTGAATTTGAAATGAGTCTTATGGGGGAGCTTAATTTCTTCCTCGGTCTCCAAATAAAGCAGCTTGATGAGGGCACATCTGTGAGTCAAACAAAATACTGCAGAGAGCTGCTCAAGCGCTTTGGAATGAACGACGCAAAATCAATAGACACACCTATGCCTACCAACGGAAATCTAGATAAAGATGAACACGGTAAGAGTGTAGATGTCAAACAGTATAGAGACATCACTCAGACTCCATAAGGTTTCATCAACAGAGGTAATATCATTCCTTTCTAAAATCTCTTTGGAACTTTGTGATTAGTGTATGGTAGAACAAATTCGTTAAGATCGTTTATATGTATTTCATTGCATATGTTGTTTGAACATTAACGTTTGATTCATGAATTGTACTTGAGCATCATTATCATGACATCATCTATACTGCATTGACTCAAGAGCTGTTCACAGGTTTCTAACTCAACAGGTAGTCACAAATCAGTTAAAACATGTTTTAGCATCAAGTATGTATCGATACAACAAGAACATGTGTCGACACATTAGAGTTTCCGATCGATACATTCGTGATATGTGTCGATTCATGTCTTTTCATTTTCAATTTTTTAAAACTTGTTTCAGTATGTGTCGATGCATCCGTGCTTTGTGTCGACACATAGGACACTTTCAAAAACAAAAATTTCGCGATATGAATCGATCCATACCCTTTGTATCGATACATACTGTTTCTTTTACAATAAATGCATGTTCAAATCAGTTGTGGATCGACACATCAGCTAATTTTAAAGGGATAATTCACTCTAACCTCTCTTCTCCTCTCATACCCACACGGCTAACCCTAACCTTCTCAAACATCTTCATCTCCAAAACCCTAATTCACATCTTAACCCCTCTACAATTCATCACCATGCCTCCCAGAATTATACCAGCTAGACAAAGAGGAAAAGGAAAGGAACCCATTGGGACGTCTGGTCAGTCTCCACAACCTCCAGAAATCCCTCCCAGTGCTCTCACTCTTCTTCATCCTACCATCGCTGAGGAGTTTGAGACCTCTTTCAAGACAAGGTTAGTTATGAAACCTCATGTCTTTGATAAAACTGATGCATCTGCCCTCCATCTCAACGATGTCGTTGATTTATTGAAGGCACAAACCCTTGGTACATTTTTGGCCATAAATGATGCCTATCATGAGGATTTTATTCGTATATTTTATGCTGGTCTGCAAACTGGTAGAGGCTATATGTTCAGATGCTCAATTGGCACCAAAACTTACACTTTTGAAGCCACTGATTGGGAGAAAGTGTTTCAAATTCCGCTTGGGGTGCCTGGACTGAAAAAATGGCATGACCAAAGTTATGATACGGAGTTTAAAATAAGGGACTATGTTGCATCTATTTCCAAATTGGATAGACCTCTCGGAGAGGATGAACCCATCACTTCTGGTATGATTACAAGCATACCTAGAATACTTCACTGGATTGTCTCGCACATCTTGCGTCCAAAGTCTGGTGGTCATTCTAGGTTGGATCGATCAGACATTCATCTTGTGTACCTTCTTCACAAAAAGGTCCCACTTAATTGGCCAAACTACTTTGTGAAACGCATGTTTCTTATGCGTAACAGTATGAAGAATATCACACTTGGATATGCTGCCCAAATTATGCGAATCATCAAATACTGGAATGTAACCATCCCTTTAGTACCCCTTACATCTTCCTCTTCCGCCCAAGAGTTCAACACTGCTACTTTATCTCATATGGGATACCGGTGGGACAAGGAGCGTCAATGTTTTTATTTTCTGGACAGAGGATCCAAAACAAGGGTGTACAATTTTGATGTGCCATATGAACAAGTGTTTGTGCCTGAAGACCAACTGGATGAAGAAATGCATGAGGCCAATGACGAGAATCAGCCTGAAGCAGATGCTAATGCTGGCTGGGGTGATTGGGTGCCACAAAGGTGGTCTCCAACAAATTATGAACCAGGTCCACGTGTTCCTCCGTTCTCTGGCGCTGCCTCCTCTTCAACTGCCCCTGAGTACTTGACTCAAATGTTTCAGAAAATGGAGCTTGCAAATCAAGCCCGTCATGAACAGGCGCTTGCTTGGCATGTGCAGCAAAATGAGTGGCATAAGGAGCATCGTGAGTGGCATGATGAACACACAAGGATGTATCATAATCAGCATGCTTGGCACACGGAATTGGTTAAATGGCATCAAGTCTTTTACAATGAAATGTCTGGTTTTATGGATGATTGTCGTGCACATCCTGGTATCATGGACATATTCAGAAGTGTTGAAGTTCAGAACCGGTTCCGACGATACAATTTCATGGGCCATAATCCTGATGAGATGCCTCCTCCGCCGCCTCCACCAAGCTTCAGAGATCCTGATAGAGAGGATGAGGAGTCCTGTGGAGGCCATAACCCTTTTTAGGCTAGCATCATGTCATTTCATTACATTTCATTTCATCATCATGTTGTTTCAGTTTCCTTGCTACATTGTTCAAACTTCATTTGTTTTGGTTCTGCTTATGTAAACTCCAAGTACTTTCTTAAAATTTTAATGCTTATTTCTTTTAGTTCTGTTTACTTGTGTTAGTCTTTCCCTGTCTTATCATTCTCTGTGAATGATTCTGTTATGTTAAGCTTCATTCTTGGTGATTGTGAGCTTCTACATCAATATTGCTGTCTATTGTTACATCAATTTTGCTGTCTAAGCTTTGGGACTATTTCACCAGACTGTCTATCTCTTCTTTTTGATGTTGACAAAGGGGGAGAAGAAAGACAACAAGATGTTGACAGCCATGCACAAACTCAGGGGGAGTGCTCTATCACATCTTGCAAATTTGCCATCATAAAAAAGGGGGAGTTTGTGAGCAAGCCTTTAAGTTTTTGTATGATTGCAAATTGTGTGATATGCATGATATAAGATTTGTATGCATGATTAGTTTGTACATACATATGATTTCATACCTACTATGATTTAAAAGACAATGCAAATTGATTCATATCATCATTGTAATCATAAAAACGTTTTTCCCTATGTATGCATCGATTCATACGTGGCTTGTATCGACACATACCTTTGATAAACTCACAAAAAAAACCGTTTTGCTTCAGTATGTATCGATTCATACGACACTTGTATCGATACATGATCCTTTGTAACTAGGGTATGTATCGACGCATACGCATCATGTATCGATGCATGATTTACTTCACATTCTGAAATAATTTTGCTTCAGTATGTATCGATTCATACGATACTTGTATCGACACATGTTCCTTTGTAATTGAGCTATGTATCGACGCATGTGCATCATGTATCGATGCATGATTTATTTTACATACTGAAAATTAACAGGTACAGTATGCATCGATGCATACAACCATGTGTCGACTCATGCATGTGTTATACTCACTATGTATCGACGCATACGACTCTTGTATCGATACATAGAGCTGTTTGTTGCTTTTAACCGTTTCTGTTTTCATATATAAGTGTCATGACAGTTCAGTTTGGAGGCAGAATTCTGGTTAGAGTGAAAAAGTGCAATCAAAGCAAAAGACAAGTTTGGTGTGCATGATTTTTCAAGAGCAGTGTTAGAAACCTGAAAGAGACTTTGTCTTCATCATCTTCTCAATCTCGTTAATTCAAGAACATCAACACATAATCATTTTTGTTCTTCGGATTAAGGGATCTTTGAGATAACGTTCAGTGGTACGATCATTGATCTAGCTGAGTTGAAGATACAAAGGGGGTTTCGAGGAAAAACCATTTGGTTTGTCCTTCAAGAACGGGTGTGTTCTTGAGGGTTTGTTAGTCACGATTGCAGAACAGATTCAGCCACAGCGTAGGGTTTGGAAATCTGGAGATTTCGCAAACAGGTCATGGAACCGGTGAATTGTGTGTATTTCTTGCAGGAAAATTCTTGATCAAGCTCAGATCAAGTGAAGGTTCATACAATAGGAAGATCTTGGGGTTTAGATTTCTGGATTTGTATTGTAACCTTGTAAAGAACGAATTCAGCATTATTGATATAACAGGTCTCAATTTCATTTTGAAATTGAGAGGGAGACGTACCCACACGCGAGGACGGAAGTGGGGAACTTCCTTACCAAATCTCTGCGTATCGTATTCTATCTTTATCTCTTTACGCTTTCAACAATTTTGTGATTCGTTTGGTGTGTTGCGTATTAAAGTTTCAAGATACAATAGTGGTACGAAAATCTTTGTCAAAATCACCATTATTGTTAATCGTTGAATGCATACACGCCAAGTGTTTGACAAAATTGTTTGCTGTGTTTTTGTTCATTGGAAACAGTCTTTGTATGATAAGTGCATTTGAGTCGATTCATATCTGGTGTTAATATATCTTTGTCATCCTAATAAATCCAGCATAAACTCGTGTGTCCGGTTTTCTAGTAGCTGGTTCAGAATAGACGGAAGTCGATTCGGGATCATAATTTTTCCGCTAACTTGAAAGACTCTGATAAACTTTTTTAAATCCTTGAGTTTAAAGGAGGTGATCTATTCACCCCCCCTCTCGATCACTAGCCACACCATCTAACAATTGAGACTGTTCGAGTCTGCGGGTTTCCTTCCTATTTAACGAAGGGGTCACTTGAGAATGTCTTTGAGACTCAAGGAAGTTAGACTGTCCAAGCCTAGAGTTTTTTTTCTTTTGTACTATGCTTTGAGAAACAGTAGTAGACTCTAGGAAAGGACTGTTCTATGAGGATGACTAGGTTCTGTTCCTATACCTCTAGGAGGTCGTCGGGATAATTTGTACGAAGCCCAAGAGGAGGCTGGAAACTTTTAAGAAGCCTACGGGTTCTTTTACGAAGCCCAAGAGGAGGCTATCATTCCCGAAGGAAGAGATCATTATACGAAGCCTAAGAGGAGGCTGTGAATACTTCTAAGAAGCCGTAGTGTCCTTGAATAATGCCCAAGAGGAGGCCGATGCTTTTAAGAAGCCCGTGGGTCTATCATCTCCTTTCCATTAGGAGAGATAACTCTTTTAAAGATAAAAACCACTGGTAAACGTGCGAGGTTTACTATCCAGTGACTTTTAACTTTTAAAGAGGGTTCCTTAGTTAAGGTCCAAGATTATGACCGTAGTGGGCACCCAAACCCCGAGACATTCAAGGCAAGCTATCCACAAGGAATAGATCAAGTCAGGAAAGTTCGAAAATTTGGAAGAAACTCAAAGATGCCATTCACGGAGAATACATTCATCTGGGGGAGTAGAGCTTCTTGACGATTCCTAAGGAGGACAGCCGAAGAGAAGACTGTATCTGGTGCTCCTATTGGGGATCTAGGCGTCTATTTCTACGAATAAATGAAACGGCGTTACCTAGTTCTAGACGTAATTGCCGGGGAAACTCGAAATATCTATACTATTATTACACAGTAGATATGAGTTTATGAAAGGAGACTTACAGTGAGCAGCCCCACAATACAGTTTATAATATGAAAGCAGTAAATGAAAGCGATAACCACTTACTCGGTTGGAGTGCTTCCATGCTGTTTGGTTAGTTGTTCAACAAAGAAAGATTGAAAATAACAGTATATTCAAAATCAAAGGAGAAAGTGCTTTGAAAAAGAAAGATTTGGGGCTTACAGCTCAAGGAGAGGCCCAGGGTTTTATCAGTGAGCACACTATTTGACTTTGTACAGCGGGACTTATACAAGTGACTGGGGCCCAAAAAGGTTTTCTGTACAAAGGGATGGGTCTTACACTCTCTCAAGAGGCCCAAAAAAGTTTTAAAGAAAAGAGTGGGGCTTATAACACGAGGGTAGGCCCAAATGATTTTTCGTTTAAAAATGGTGATCGCGCCGAGGTTTTCTTTTAACGCAGAGGGACTTATACAATAAGTGAGGCCCAAAATGTTTTGGTTAAAAAGGAGGATTGGGTCTTACACTCTAATAGAGGCCCAAATGTTTTGAATGGGTCTTATAGCTCAAGGAGAGGCCCAGATGATTTTTATTTTTAAACGGGCGACGATCGCGCCGTTTACTTGTACAGAGGGACTTATACAATGAGTGAGGCCCAAAAAGTTTTTGTACAAGGGGGGATGGGTCTTACACTCTCTCAAGAGGCCCAAAATGTTTTGAAAATGACTTATGAGGGTTGAATTAATCCAAAACCCTAATTTGTTTTCAAAATGTATTTAATTGAATAAAAATTCAATTAAAATGATCAAAAATTGTTTAACACATGGAAAACAAATTGTGATCTTGGATTAATGCTTCAAAAATTAAGTATTGACCTACAAAATAATTAGAAAGCATTAAAAGTTGCAAAATCAATGTAGAAAAAATATTTAAAATGTCAAAAACAATTAAAATATTAATTCTTTGAAAAAATATCAATTATATGAAATAAATAATATTTTTGGAATTTTTTGTGAAAATAAAATATTTTAACATTTTTGCGAATTATTAAAAAAAGAATCAACTCAAAATCATTAAAACTCAGAGAGAAATTAATTTTTGAATCAATTAAACAAAATCACAAAATTCAAATATTTGAATTTGGAAAAAAGGCGCCAAGAACAAGCTGAAGAACACGCGCGTGTTCTTGGTTTCTCAGATTTGCGTTTTTTATCCAATCTCCATGAATACGTAATCATATCATGCAATCCACATATCATTATGCTCGTCTCAACCTCACGATCATGTCTATGTACTTTAATTTCATTTAAATTAAACATACAACAAGAAATCACGAAGAAACCTCAAGAACCCTAATTTCTGCATGAAGGCTAGGATTTTTGATACACGATTCAAACAATGCAATTAATTGAGGGAAAACATTCCATGCATGATTATGAACATATGGCCAAATTATTGTGCGAGGAAATATGCATAGATTGAGAGATGACCAAGTATGTGCTTACCTCCAAGTCGTGACAGCAAGTTCAAAGTGATTTTTGATTTAGAGGTGTTACAGATGAGTGGTGATGATCTGAACAGCTTCCCTACACCCTATGGATTGTGTTTGGATGGTTGGACTTGATTGAAATTGGCTGGATCATTTTGTGGTACCTCAGCTGCACTTTGGTTAAAACCTTGAGCAACCAGCTGGTGATTTTGTGAAATTGATGTTTCAGAAGTAATCTAAGTGTTTGATCAGCTCATATGTGATGTATGTGAGGTGTGTGAGTGATTGGTTTGATTGGAATTGCTCTCAAACTCAAAACCCGATAGTGACTTGCCTTGGAAGGCAAAATTGGAGTGAAAGAAGAGATTTTGAGGAAAGCATCTGTTAGATGGCTTTGGTGTACTCAAACTGACCACAATTGAGCTCTATTTATAGTAGAGCAAGTTTGTTTTGCAAGGAATAGTGCATGGCAGCTGGTAAGTAGGTTTGGCCAATGTTGGCAAATGAAAATCCAAGTCTCCTCTAGCCATTGACTAGAGGTTAGGGCACAGAGCTTTGGTTCCCTTGGTCTTGGATAAGTCTTGACTGATTTCAGATGAGAATGGCTCAGTCCATGTCACCTTGATGGTTTCATTGAATGCCTCATTCCAAATTTGAAGTCTTGTCCCTATTTTGGCCATTCTAGGTTCAACATGCTATTTCTTGTTTCATGGACTTTGGAGGCTTGGCTCAGTGATTGTCCCCTTTAGATTCAATCCTATGAGGTGTCCAAGTGGATAGGAGCAATTGAATTTGGCTGATTTTGGCAAATCGACCAAAGTTGCAAATTCTGCCTTGCCTTGACAGATTTCAGCAAGGCAACTTGGCAATGTTGTATCTCATGGTGTAGGTTGAATTTGGCAATGTTCTTGGCCATTTTGGAAAGCTCTTACATGATACAACAACTGTTTGAACAAGTTTTGTTTTGATCTCTTTTGATTCCAAGTGAAAAATCCCCCTACATTTGGCAAAAAGTGAGGCAGAATCTGACTTAGTGAAAATTTCACTAAGTGTTGGAAAAAGTGACATTTTCACTTTTCAGCCACTTTGATCACTCCATAACTCAAAATCCTTAATGAATTGGAATGAATTGTAGTTGAAGTTTTTGTAGGTGATAATGAGGGCTACAAATCCATCTTTGGATGAGAAAAAATGGCCTTGTGGTTTAGGAGTTATGATCCTCCAAAGTTGGTACCTTTGCCACTTTATTTTTAACTTAGAAAAATTTCTAAGTTTTATGGTTACCCCTTTTACAAGTTATCTCACTTTTCTTGATTTTTCTTGATGAATGATGATTCAAATCATACATTAACATCATTTTAGGGTTAAAAATCCATTTTGGTGAAAAATCTCAAAAAGTCAAAGTTGACTTTTGTGCACAGTTGACTTTTTATCAGATGAATTCCAAACTGTGCAATTCTTCAGGAAATTATGTCCTTGACCTAAATCAAACTTGATGGACATGTTCCATGGGTGTCATAGGGTATATTCAATCATGTATTAGGGTTTGGGAGCATGTCTTGGTCAAAAGTCAAAGTTACAGTTGACTTTTCTCTTAAAACCCTAATTGTGGTGCAGATGAAATTGAGACTTATTGCTCAAGCTTCTTGGATCAATCCATTGTTCCAAATGGATCAATATGGTATATTAGAGACCCTCAAATCATGTCTTGAGGTCTTGGCTCATGGTTTGTCCCAAAAGTCAACTTAGGGGTGAATTAGGTCAAGAAACCCTAATTCCTGATTTTTGATGAATGCATCCCCTGAGGCAAAATTGACTTGATGCATGGGTTCATGAGGTTCCATGAAGTATATTAGGTCATGTTTTGGATCATTGCCTTGTGCCCAGATGAAAATTTCCATCTGGAGGCCCTGGTCGACCAAAACCCTAATTTGGTGACACTGTCGATCTTGAGACTTGATCCACCTAGAAGGGAGCAGCCTTGTGCTTAATCCTTGAAGTGGGAGTCCTTTTTGATCCATTGTGGATATTTAAGAGATTAGACAAGTTGAAGATCATGTCATTTCTTGATTGATCCTTTGTCTAAGCACTCAGAGAGGGCTTGAAACTCTAATTTTGATTGTATTGGATGCTCACCCATCTTTGGGGATACTGATGAAGCATGATGGTTCATCCATATTGTGATGATGATTTTCACAATGATGGGAAATCTAAGTGGTCAAAATTTGGGGTATTACAGATGCCCCTATTTAATCTTCTTGGACCTGAAGGTGTGAATGACGAAGGGATTCGGGCATTCGGGGTGCAAGAGGATTAAATATCGGAATACCCGAAATTTTGATGGTGGTTATGAATGGTAGCTTACGCATTCATCTTCTTTAGCTAAGCAATGATGCTTAGAAAAGGTAAACTTCCCCTCGATCCTGGTCTCCTACCAAGAACTGGTCTCAGTCTCTTTTGAAATAAACTTCCCCTCGATCCTGGTTTCCTACCAAGGAACTGGTCTCAGTTGTGGAAACAAACTTCCCCTCGATCCTGGTTTCCTACCAAGGAACTGGTCTTAGTTTCTTTTGAAATAAACTTCCCCTCGATCCTGGTTTCCTACCAAGGAACTGGTCTTAGTTTCTTTTGAAATAAACTTCACTGACAAGGGACGCTATTCGTAGCGACTTTCCTTCAAACTTCTCACCGAATTTTCCTGGGGAGATGCCATTTGAGTGGAAAAAGTTTTGATGTCAGACTTGCTGGGGAACCCATTCGTCTGAGTTGTAGAGGTACACAAACTTCTCTGTTTTGGAGACGCCATTTGTCGATTCTACTGGGGAAAGCGAGTCTCTTGAGAGACTGTTTTCGTTTGGGGTTACATCATACTTTTCTCGGGATCTTCCCGGAGAAATGCCATATGATGGGATCCAATTTTGAGGTGCCAATGACCTTCTCATCAGTGGTTTTTCAGAGCAAAACTGGCGTGCTTCCGAATCTCTGATCACGAGGCTTTATTTGTGGATTTTCCTTAATCCGGGAAAGCAAGGATATCATCTTCAATGGGAAGAGTGATGCTTATTGAAAGTTTTCTCTGGCTTTTCAGAGGTTCAAGTTATCAAAGTGGTCAAGGACCAACTTCTTTCTAGAATTAAACTGGAAGCGAGGTTGTTCAGACACAGTATTTCCTGACAAGGCAAGAACTGACAACTCGATTGAGAGGACTTCTACCACTAGGGGACAGGACCGACTAGAGTGATAGTGATGCAATATGAAATGTGAATGCAAATAAAAAATGCATGATGTATGTATGTGCTGACAAAACAGACGCAACATACAGACTAAGAGATGAACACAATTGGATACTCGGCCATCGCGGGGCGAAGAAGTACCGTTGATTCAAAATAGAAATTCCACCTTGCTTAGGAGAGATAGTCCCGTTGGGAGCTATGTTGATCGGGCTTAGGAGATGAGAACTCGGCCGAGGATGTCAGACGAAACAAGGTCTCTGACACAGTTGATCCCTTCATTCAGGCGAACTGGTTTAGAAGGAGTACTTTGATTCTGTACTTTGAAGTTCGCTTACTTCGGGAGAAGCGATCGATGTTCTTCTGATGTTCAACAGTCAAAAGAAATGCCATCTTTAATTTAAAAGCAGAAAAAGTTTAACAAGTAAATTTATTTTTGTTTTATTTCAAGAATCGCTGATTAAGTTTAAACAACGTCGTTCTGTAAAGCTAAAACAAGTAAAGAATTACAAACAAAAGCACAAGGGCTCAAATTTTATTGATAAGATGGAGATAAGCCAAACGTGTGATTCCAAAGAGTATATACAAAGTTAGAAAATGGTAATTTACAGGGAAAAGGGCTACGTTGAAACATAACGACCACTATCTTTCTACCAACTTTGAGTTCGGGATATCCTGAGCTTCCGTCGAAGATGACCTTTGACTGGAGATTTCCTCCGATAGATGATGCTGTAACTGCTGCTGAGGGACTTGCCTCTGTTGAACATAGTTACTTGCCATTATCCCTAATTTTCGCCTGGATTGTACTATGAGATTTCCAATCCATCGGGATGATTTTTTTTCATGTCTCTAACTTTTGCCTGGACCGCCCTTTCGGGTTTTCAATCCACCAAGACGTTTTTTTTTTCGTTTTTTAGGCGAAGTATTTCTTGACTACATCAACATTCGTGGGGTAGGAAAATTCCTCTCCGTCCATGGTTGCAAGTCTCAAGGCGCCGCCTGAGAAAGCTTTCGTGAGCACATAGGGGCCATCATAATTTAGGGTCCATTTGCCCTGAGAGTCAGTGAGAAATAATTGTATCTCCTTGAGCACGAGGTCTCCTTTTCTGAAAATACGAGGTCGGACCTTTTTGTCGAATGCCCTTTTCATTCTCTGTTGATATAACTGACCGTGGCATAGTGCCGTGATTCTCTTTTCTTCGATCAGGTTCAGTTCGTCGTGTCGACTTTGACACCATTAAGCTTCGGTGAGCTGAGCTTCCATCAATACCCGGATTGATGGGATCTCTACTTCTATGGGGATCACGGCTTCCATGCCATATACTAGAGAGAAAGGGGTTGCCCCTGTTGAAGTGCGGATAGATGTTCGATAACCGTGAAGAGCAAATGGTAGCATTTTGTGCCAATCTTTATAGGTTACAACCATCTTTTGAACAATCTTCTTGATATTCTTGTTAGCCGCTTCTACCGCTCCGTTCATCTTGGGTCGCTAGGGAGATGAGTTATGGTGTTCGATCTTGAACTCTGTGCACAACTCTTTCATCATCTTATTATTCAAGTTAGATCCATTATCAGTAATGATCTCGCTTGGAACACCATAACGACAGATGATATTGTTTTTGATAAATCGGACCACCACTTGTCGGGTTACATTGGCGAATGACGCTTCTTCGACCCACTTGGTGAAATAGTCAATGGCTACCAGGATGAACCGATGTCCGTTTGAAGCCTTGGGCTCAATCATACCAATCATATCGATTCCCCATATGGAAAATGGCCACGGGGAAGAAAGAACTTTGAGATGTGATGGCGGTACATGAATTTTGTCGGAGTATATCTGACACTTGTGACACCTCCTCATGTACTTGTAGCAGTCGGATTTCATTGTCAACCAATAGTACCCGGCCCTGAGAATTTTTCTCGCCATTGTGTGTCCGTTGGCATGAGTGCCAAAGGATCCTTCATGAATTTCTTTTATGAGCATGTCTGCTTCTGGTCTGTCGACACATCGGAGCAAGACCATGTCAAAATTTCTCTTATAAAGAGTGTCACCGCTCAGGAAGAAGTTTCCAGCCAATCTTCTGAGGGTTTTCCTGTCTTTTCTGAGTGCCCCAGATGGGTACTCTTGTTTTTGAAGGAAGCATTTGATATCGTGATACCAAGGTCTGTCGTCTATGACTGCTTCAATTGCGAAGATGTAAGTGGGCCGTTCAAGGCGCATGATGTCGATCTTAGGTATGTCATTCCATCAACCTACACTAATCATGGAAGAGAGAGTGGCTAATGCATCAGCCATGTGATTCTCATCACGAGGGATGTGATGAAAGTCGACTCTGTTGAAGAAGGGTGACAGACTTCTTGCATAGTCTTTGTAAGGAATCAATCCTGATTGGTATGTGTTCCAATCTCCTTTTATCTGGTTAATAACCAGGGCTGAATCGCCGTATACGTCCAAGTTTTTGATCCTTAAATCAATCGCTTCTTCGAGAGCCATGATACATGCTTCGTATTCGGCCTCGTTGTTCGTACATTTGAATGTAAGTCTAGCAGTGAAAGGAATGTGGGTACCCTGAGGGGTAATAATGATTGCCCCAATTCCATTTCCATAATGATTGACTGCTCCGTCAAAGATAAGTCCCCACTGGGAACCTGGTTCTGGCCCTTCACTGGGTAGCGGTTCATCGCAATCTTTCATCTTTAGATACATGACATCTTCGTCTGGGAAGTCAAACCCGATTGATTCTTGATCGTCAATCGGTTGATGAGCCAAATGATCGGCTAAAATACTTCCTTTAACGGCTTTCTGAGCGTGGTACTCTATGTCATATTCTGATAACAACATCTGCCAACGGGAAATCCTTCCCGTGAGAGCAGGTTTTTCGAAAACGTACTTGATTGGATCCATTTCGGAGACCAACCAAGTAGTATGACGAATCATGTACTGGCGAAGACGTTTGGCTGCCCAAGCCAAAGCGCAACAAGTTTTCTCAAGCATTGTGTACCGAGTCTCGCAGTCGGTGAATTTCTTGCTTAGATAGTAGATGACAGACTCTTTCCTTTTAGTTTCGTCTTGTTGGCCAAGTACACATCCCATTGAGTCCTCTAGGACTGTGAGGTAAATGATCAGTGGTCTTCCTTCCACTGAAGGTGATAGAATCGGAGGATTCAACAGATATTCCTTGATACTGTCGAAGGCGGTTTGGCAATCTTCTGACCAAACGCAATCCTGGTTCTTTTTGAGTAACTTGAAGATCGGCGCGCATGTCGCGGTCATAAGGAATATGAATCTGGAGATGTAGTTCAAACGTCCCAGGAATCCTCTGACTTGTTTTTCAGTTTTCGGAGAAGGCATTTCTTGAATGGCCTTGACCTTGTCAGGATCAACTTCAATTCCTTTCTGGCTGACGATGAACCCTAGTAATTTCCCCGAACGGACACCGAAGGTGCACTTGTTAAGATTCAAGCAGAGCTTGAATTTTCTTAGACGTTCGAACAATTTTGACAGATGTTCAATGTGCTCATCCTCTGTTCTTGATTTTGCAATCAAATCATCGACATATACCTCGATTTCTTTGTGTATCATGTCATGAAACAGAGTAGTCATGGCCCTTTGATAGGTTGCCCCGACATTCTTCAAACCGAACGACATTACCTTGTAACAAAAGGTACCCCATGGGGTAATGAATGAAGTTTTCTCCATGTCTTTCGGCGCCATTTTGATCTGGCTATAGCCCGAGAATCCATCCATGAAGGAGAATACTTTGAACTTTGCTGTGCTGTCAACCAGCAGGTCAATGTGTGGTAAAGGAAAGTCGTCCTTTGGACTTGCCTTGTTTAGATCTCTGTAATCAACACACATTCTGACCTTTCCATCCTTTTTGGCAACGGGTACGATGTTGGCTAACCATTGAGGATATTCAGATGTAGCGAGGAAACCCGCGTCGATCTGTTTCTGTACCTCCTCTTTGATTTTGATGGCCATGTCCAGGTGAGTCCGTCTCAACCTTTGCTTTACTGGCGGACATTCCGATCTTAGCGGTAAGTGATGTTCCACGATGCTGGTATCCAACCCTGACATATCCTGATAGGACCAAGCGAATACATCGGGGAATTCTTTGAGAAGCTTTATCAAACTTTCTTTGACAGTTGGACTGAGCAGTGCTCCGATCCTGATTTCTTTTCTCTCTTTTTCTGAACCCAAGTTTACCATTTCCAACGGCTCTTTGTGAGGTTCAATGGACCTTTCCTCTTGTCTGAGTAGTCGGGAGATCTCTTCTGGAATTTCGTCGTCATTTTCTTCTTCAGCCTCGAATACCGGGAACTCAAAGTTGGGAGAAGGCATCAGATCGTATGTTTCAACGGTGTGTAAAATAAGCAATCTGCATGACGTGATGATTCGTGTTTAGAAGAGATAGAGAAAATATAAGTGTGTGCAGTGTATTTATTTTACTGCTTGTTTTTATTTTTGAATTGTTTTTTTTTAGGATTACCATTTTCTGAAAAAGCAAAAAGAGAAAACAGCAATTAATGCGGAAATTACAGAACGACGTTATTTTATTAATGAACAAGTCGAATCTTGAAACTACAGCCCTATAAAACAAAACTCACTCGCTCTGGGAAAAGCGAAGAGGGAAATTTACAAAAAGCGAGCCCTATCAAAACATCCGTTTCACCTGGGCAGGGTGAAAGGTTAAAGATGGCAATTACTTTGACCGACGAACAACCTTCGGAACCTCGACAGCAACCCATTGGCGGCGAACTCCTCGGTGAATCACAAAGTCTGGAACCTTCCTTGATTTGTCTTCAGAAATGACGCTGATTTCTGGTGGAGTAGGATCATTGGAATCTGTCTCCCAAGCAGAGTTGTCGTAGGAGGATTCCTCTGTTGCATTTTGCATGGCATTTGTGCTCTCAGCTGTATCTCCCCATCCAGTTGACTGGATATCTTCGAGCCTGATACGAGAGCTTTCGGGAGCAGTGTACTTGACCATAAAGTCGTATTTTCCACTTGGTTGTCCCAAAGTGTCCCAAACTTCTTTGGAACTGGAGAAGTCATCCCTCTCGATGACGTTGACCTCAGGAAAAGCATAGTTGATGAATTCTAGTCCTGCAAACGTTGCGAATTCATCTTCATGTTGAGTAGTTTCCGAATGACCTGAGTGTTGATCCCATGACATGGCGGGGACACAAGTATTCTGTTCAATGACGCTCAGCTGAGTTTCATTACTCGGCTGACTTTCTTGCCCCAAGTTTCCTGGGTAAGGCTGCCACATTGGCAGACCATCCATCGGGCCATAGTAATTGTGATCAAAGTTTTCTTTCATCAGAGTGTCTTCCTCTAATGAATTTGGCGGAGCACGGCATCCTTCCGGATCACAATCTCCGTAGATCATTTCGACATCTGATCTTGGTATAAATCTCGGACTTTCTGTAGGAAAGCAAAAAGGCATAGGCACCTCTTCCTGAGACATATAGCCGTCATTGTTAAGGTAGGACTTCCATTCTTCATCTGTGTCAGAGGGATCTTCCTCATTGATAGCATAAACTGTCTGAGACACTGGGTGAAGAAAACCTCCACTGTGGAAGAAGTTTTGAAGGGGATGAAGACTTTCATCGTTGGCGGCTGTCTGAGTACAGGTCGCAGAAAAACCAAGACCCTTCTTTATTTTATTGTCAGTGGGAATGACAAGCTGTCCCCATCCTTTTGTATCGGTACTCTCGACCGCTTTGATAGCATCTTTGTATGAAGAAATTGAAGTTCCTTCTTCGGATTGATCATTCTTGCTCACCGATAGTGCTTGGAACTGAGTTTCAATAACCTCCTCGGGTTCTACACAAGCAGATGATGATAGGTTACTCACAAGCAAGGCTTGTTCCCCACAAACCGTGATAAGTTGATCGTTTTTGACGAACTTTAGCTTTTGGTGGAGGGTTGAAGTAACCGCTCCAGCCTGATGTATCCAAGGTCTTCCTAATAAACAACTGTATGTTGCCCGGATGTCCATGACCTGGAAAGTGATTTGGAAAGTGTGAGGACCAATAGTTATGGGAAGATCAACTTCGCCGATAACTATTTTTTTGGATCCGTCGAATGCTTTGACGACGACCTCGATGACTCTCATCGGAGGGCCCTTGAATGATAATTGCATCAAGGTGGACTTCGGCATAACATTCAGGGCTGACCCTGTGTCAACCAGTACATTGGCTAAAGCATCGCCCTGGCAGTTAACTGTGATATTGAGCGCCATGTTATGACGGCGACCCTCTTCAGGTAATTCCTCATCACTAAATCCCAAATTATTGCAGGAAGTGATGTTAGAGACAATGCTATCGAATTGTCTGATTGTTACATCCTGTTCCACAAAGGCTTGCTCCAAGACTTTCTGTAGAGCCTCTCTGTGTGCTTCTGAACTGAGTAACAGTGATAATACTAAGATCTTTGAAGGAGTCTGTAATAGTTGATCAACAATGTTATATTCACTCCTTTGGATGAGCTTTAGCATCTCATCTTTGTCTTTTGAAAAGTCGGGATTACCAGATTGACTGACTGGTGGATCAGGAATTTCCGCCTGAAGTTCCTTTTCTTTGTTGGATTCTCCAACCCCTCGGTTGAAGATTCGACCGCTCCGTGTTACACGACTGATGTCTGCAATATTCACGACGGAGGGTAATGGAATTTCCTTTCCATTCTCGATTATTGTTGCACCGTATTTGTAAGGGATTGCCTTAGCTGATTCATACGGTAGTGGCCCCGGTAGATAGATGACTATGGGAACCTTCTAATTTTTCTGACCATCATAAGTAACCTTGATCCGTTCCCGGTTGGGAACTCTAGATTTGTCAAGTAGAGGGATGATGGCAAAAACATCCCTGGCCCTGTGATGACCAGAGATCGTGACAACATCCTCAACTTGCTCGGAAAGGTAGTTCGGCGACCAAATGATGGGTCCTGAACCGGGATATGGACGAATTTCTCCATGATCGACCTGACCCTGAAGAGCTGCTCTCACAAGGTAACACCCTTGGTTACTTTCTGCACAGACGCTACAACTGTCATAGTTGTGTGGTGGCACCTGGCCACGCCCACTTTGAATACAATGTAACCTCACTAGGTTACCTTCCATTGATCGGACATCCTGACTTTGACGACGAGTAGGATTCCTGTTATTGATACTAATCTACTGAGTATCTTCGTCCATATAGATTGGCATCCACCAGTGATTTAACAAGTACTGAAGTGCCTCCTGGACAAGGGTATAACCTCGATCGTTTTCGCAACCTGCTTTACAATTTTGATAGTCATGTGATATTAAGAATCCAAGTCGGACCTGCTCAGCATGTAACTCTACCAGGTTGGTATCCATTACGTGGATGTCGAAGATCTGAACCATGTTGATTTGATAGGAGTTCCTATCATGGTAGTCTTGGATCCATCCAAGATCCATCTGACGCTGGAGGGCCTCTTGTATGAAAGAGCATCCCTGCTTGTTTACCGAGGAAATCAGACAGGAACTGTAATCGTGCCGCGGCAGATTATGATACTGGCTTTGCCTTGAGTGCATCGCCACCAAGTTGACATTCATCGCACGGATGTCGTGGTTTTGAATGACATTGGAATTCGTGTAAACCATGTTAACTCCACGAACTCGGTGCTCTTGGATCCATCCAAGATCCATTTGTTCCTGTAGAGCTGCTTGCACTACAGAACACCCCTGGTTGTCTTTAGAGCCGATATTACACTGGTGATAATTATGAGGTGGCACATGGCCATATCCACTCTGTCTACAATGCATCTTGACCAGATTGGTCTTTAACAAGAGTACATCGTGAATTTGATAGACATTGTTAGTCTCTTTCTCAATCAGATTGACTGCAGCTTTCTCGTGTTGAGGCAGCGGGTTCGTAAGAATATTAGGATTCGTATCTTTGAAAGATAAGAGCCCGCTCCTAACAAGCTTTTGCACGTCGGATTTGAAATTGAGACAAGTCTCAATGTTATGCCCTGAACCTCCATGATGATAAGGGCATGTTTGATCCGCTTTAAACCAAAAAGGCGGATTTTCCGGAACTGAAAGGGGAGACTTAGTCTGAATGTGCCCCTTAGCCAGCAGTAACGGAAATAGCTCTGCGTATGTTACGGGTATAGGATCAAATCCTGGTGGCCGTATTGTACGGTTGTTGTTATATGGAGGACGAGCCTGCTGAAGAGGCTGTTGTGTCCTTTGTTGGTCAGGTTGGCTCTGCGCAACCTGAGGTTGATACATAGGAACAGGCGCGGGGCCGATAGCAGGAGTAACAGCTGCTACTGGCTGATAACGTCGCCTTTGCTTTGCGAGAGAGATATTCCCAATATCTTGCTCTTTTTTCTTAGGGAGAGCACTACCGTATTTTTTTAGTACCTCTCGTTGATCCAGTGTCTTTTACCAAACGTCCTTCTCGGACGGCTTCCTCAAGACGTACACCCATGCCGACCATTTCGGTGAAATCACTGGGCGCACTGGCGACCATTCGGTCATAGTAAAATGAGCTTAAGGTCTTTAAGAAGATTTTTGTTATCTCTTTTTCCTCAAGAGGTGGACAAATTTGAGCGGCAATTTCACGCCACCTTTGAGCATACTCCTTAAAGGTTTCCTTTTCCTTTTGCGACATTGATCTGAGTTGATCTCTGTCGGGTCCCATGTCCAAATTGTACTTGTATTGTTGGACGAAGGCAGTACCAAGATCTCTGAATGTACTGATCGTAGTACGGTTTAAACCCATGTACCATTTGAGTGCGGCACCGGTTAAACTATCCTGGAAGTAGTGAATCAGTAGGTCCTGATTCTCCGTCTGAGCTGACATACGCCGAGCGTACATCACCAGATGGCTCTGAGGGTAAGAGTTACCCTCGTATTTTTCAAAGTCGGGCACTTGGAACTTGTGCGGGACTTTCACATTTGGGACCAAGCAGAGGTCTGCGGCGTCCTTTCCAAATAGATCCTGACCGCGAATGGCTTATAGCTCTTTCTGCATTTCCAAGAACTGCTCCTGGAATTCATCCATTCTGTCAAACATAGTTTCCTTCTTACCAGAAGGTGTCTGTGGAATCTGTCCTTCCGGGACAGTGTGCACCACAGGGGGTGGGACCGTGACTACGGCAGTAAATCTTGGCGTTTCCCAAAGTTTGTAACCTTCAGGAGTCTTCAGTATGCCCCTGGCATCTTCGCTTTCCTGAAGTTTGTAACCTTCAGGCCCAGCGGCTTCTGTTGTGATTCCCTGATCTTCAGTGATCGGCGGAACATATCCTTCCGGGATATAGTTAACAGGCATGCCCCAAGGACGATCTTTCGGCATCTGATACCTAGGATCATACTTTTCTATGATGGGCATTGAGGTGATCTCTGAGATCACAGTTCTTTGTAGCTGAGCTTCTGCCATGGCTTGCATGTCGTTACGAAGCTTTCTCATATCCTCTCTCAGAGCGTCGATCTCTTCTTTCAACTCTCTGTTTTCTTCCTCAAGATCATCCATCTTTTTCTGACGATTGGCCCGAGTATTATACGAATGATATAGTTTGACTCTAGAATCGAGACACAAACGTGAGATTCGTAGGGAAGAAGAATACGCGATGTGAGAATGATGAATGCAATGATTATATTAATTGTTGTTTTTTGGTTTAATCAAAATAAACTTCGACAATTAGATTGCAAATATCAAACAGTGGGGAAACCCCTTTTTATTGAAATTCAAAGGATTACAGAAATGGAAATACAGTAGATTACAAAGTGCAGAAACAGAAACCTAAACTAATGGGTCCCGAGTCCTCTCTGAGGAGAAACCGGGTGCTGATTCTGGTATCTTCCTTTTCTTTGACCGGGGCGCTTGGGCCGTTGTCAGGTTGTCATTCCTTTGCCAAGTGAAAGGAGTGAGCAAATTCCTTTGGTCATCTTGATTCTCTACAGCATGCTGCTCCAAAATTTCAATCAGAGCATCTTTCTCTTTTAGTAGTTGCTGTATTTGGATACACTCTACGTCGAGGGTGCGGTACTTGTTCTTCCAAGATCTTCTTTCCTTTTGAACTTTGTTGAGAGTAACTTGAACCTTTTCAGCTTCCGTCATGAAGTACATGACAGTTTCCCTCGGTGGAAGAATTCCGTAACGAGGATAAGGCATCTTTAGCTTGAGAGCTCTAGTTTGTACCCAGTGGAGATAAGGCTCCACCGAGACACAGTCTGGTTTTCCCAGAGACTCTCGTCCTTTCTTATGAACCTGTTTCCAAGCTTGCACTATTTCCATCTTTAGTGCTCTGTCATTTTCTCCTTCTTTGAAGAAAAGACCTTCCAGATGAACACCCAGTGGGATGTGTCTCATCGGGTATCCAAATTGACGAAGAACCAATATCGGATGATAGTTGATTCCTCCTTTAATTCCTATGAGGGGTACGCCGGGGAAGCTTCCACAACGGTCAATGATTCTGATTCCCTCATAAATCCTATTACACCAATCTATATCGGAATTGGTGAGAGACATGATCTTCTGCGACCAACGTAAGACACTCTTGCAATCCCAAAAAGCAGCAGACTTGGGCAAGTGAGAGATAAACCATTTATAGAGCAAAGGTACACAACATGTGATCTCCCCTCCGCTGTACAAATTTCCCAAGTGTACAGAATGATACGCATCTGCGAGCAAAGTCGGCACAGGGTTTCCAATGAGAAAAACCTTAATAGCGTTGATATCGACGAAGTTATTGATGTTGGGAAACAAAAATAATCCGTAGGTGAGCAAGACAAAGATGCTTTCAAAAGCAGTCCCGTTCCCTATACTAGCGAAGTATAGAGCCTTTTTTGTCAAGAACTGGGCTGGCAAACCTTGGATGCCACCCTTAGCGGTCATGTGAGTCCTGACCTCAGACTCGTCCAAATGAATTGCTCTTGCAATGATCTGATTCTTTGGAATTTCTTCCAGTCCAGAAAATGGAGCTCGATCAGTGATATGTAAATCAATTAGATGAGAATACTCCTCCAGCGTTGGTGCTAGCTGGTAATCCGGGAATGTGAAACAGTGATAAACCGGATCGTAGAACTGAATGAGCGCGTCCATGATTCCCTCAATCACATGGACTCTTAACAGTGGTAGCAAACCTCCTTGCTTGGCTCTGAAAGCCTCTGGGTTAACGATCATCCTTGCTAACCTTCTCAAATCCCCTAGTTTTGGAACCTTGAAGGTATACTGGCGATTTCTCCTTCTACCGAAATCCATTAGCGTAATCTTTTTCTCTGATATTTGCAATCACAGTCTTAGTTTAATTTGAAAAATAGAGAGACTAGAAGAGAAAGTTTTTTGAATGTTTTAATGTTTTATTAAATGGATGCATGAATGGAGCACACAAAAACATAGAAAAAACATGGGGTCAGAGGGTCGTTGTCATGAAGTCAAGGCTCTACCCATCCCCAAAGGTTTATACTAGGGTGATTTTTGTACCTGTACTCATTATCATCAGCTCCTCCTAGGAAAGCAGACAACAAGCGGATCGCCAGCGAGTTGTGTGCAATCTTAGAGTAAGTGCTATTCACCGAGAATAGATCACCAGCCTCAAATGAGGGTAGTATCGCGTAACAGCTATTTCCGATAGCTTCCGCACTACGAAAGGGTTTGGCTTTTCTAGGTGTATACTCAATCTTTCCACATACGGCATCACCCGCATTCCCATTAGCAGAAAAATAAACACGTATAGCAATTAGGAAAAGCAGTATATATATTTGTCCTAATCATCCTAGACTTATAAAGCTATGATTCCTAAGTTCCTGACAGAAATGGGTTCCCCGGCGGAAGCCCCAATTTGTGGTATTCACACAAGTGAAGAGAAAAAAGGTTTGTCCAAGGTTTTCACCTTAAACGTTTAAGAAGGAAGATTTAGCCCCACGGTGGGCGCCACTTTTCTGTAGAGAGCGTTTTTGGACGCGGTTCTTAAGCGCTGGTCGCTCTCTGCGGTTGAGCTTAAAACTATAGGCCGATTCATTTTTTATCCTATTGTGAGCTGAATAAGGAAGGGAAATAGACGTCTCTAATTAACCATGCTTTGCATACTGAGTTTAAACAGCGGTCTGTTAGGTTATGGATGCTATCAATGTGGGGGGCCTTTGTACTGGTTATTTGTATTTTCGCCAGTATTGTTTTCTTTCTTTTTTACTTGGGCAGAAGGTTTCTGGCGGGGAACAAGTATTAGGATGTTAGGACTGATGCTTTTGAATTACTGCTTTTGATTGATGGAGATATGGGATTTGGGTTTTTTGTTGATTGCGCTCGCTAAGATCTTTTCTTTCGATCTTATGCCTAGGTATTCCCGTTTACCGAAACAGGGAAATTAGAGCGTTTGTAGTTCCTCCTATTCTATGGGAGGAAATTGGTTTTTGGTGTCTTGTTCAAAGCCCAAGACGTGAAGCGAAAGGTGATTTGTATCTTGTTTAAAGCCCAAGATGTGAAGCTGAAAGGTTTATTTGTGTCTTGTTCAAAGCCCAAGACGTGAAGCTGAAAGACCTCGACTTTAGAGAGAATTTGTCATCTCTAAAGAGGGGGAAGGAGAATTACTTTAACTGGGATACGCGGATCCGAGCAATGCCATAATTTCCGAAGAAAGGGTTTTAACCTGAAGGAGAAGACTTTAACTCAGTGTAGAGCAATGCCATCTTTCCTTAGGAATTTCTCATGCTAAAAGAGGGACAGTGGCATGGATATAGATGATCCAGAGGCTTGCCGCTTACAGCGATTAGATGGGGGAAAGAGTTGTTGATGTTTGTGTACTGTGAACAAGGCA
The DNA here is from genome assembly GCA_022829125.1 of Lathyrus tuberosus. Lineage (NCBI taxonomy): Eukaryota > Viridiplantae > Streptophyta > Magnoliopsida > Fabales > Fabaceae > Lathyrus > Lathyrus tuberosus. The sequence continues at coordinate 361,846 of JALAZF010000393.1, forward strand.
CAGCTTTGATGCTAAAAGGTTGATTGGATCAACCAGTGGTTTTCTTATACAAAAGCCTAAGAGGAGGCTAATTTCCGCTAGGAAAATCATTATACAAAGCCTAAGAGGAGGCTATTTTGTGTCTCGTACAAAGCCCGAGAGAGAGGCTAAAAGTTTTTGACCCGACGATAGTGTCTTTGTGTCTCGTACGAAGCCCGAGATAGAGGCTATTGTTTGTTTGACTCTACGAGGGAGTCTTTGTGTCTCGTACGAAGCCCGAGATAAAGGCTAAAAGTTTGACTCAACAAGAGAGTCTTTGATACTCAACAAGAGAGTGTTTTTGTATCTCGTACGAAGCCCGAGATGGAGGCTAAAGGTTTGTTTCAGTTGAGTGACAGATCCAATATACTGATTTTAAAAGAGAAAATCAGTTCTTATATGAGCATCACTGTACTCAGGGATTTGATTTGAGGATCAGGGATATTTCCTTCTCTTTGAGGAAACTGGAAATCCAAAGGGTATTGAGACTGTCCGAGTCTGCGGGTTTCCTTCCTATTTAACGAAGGGGTCACTTGAGAATGTCTTTGAGACTCAAGGAAGTTAGACTGTCCAAGTCTAGAGTTTTTTTCTTTTGTACTATGCTTTGAGAAACAGTAGTAGACTCTAGGAAAGGACTGTTCTATGAGGATGACTAGGTTCTACGGGTCCTTTTACGAAGCCCAAGAGGAGGCTATCATTCCTGAAGGAAGAGATCATTATACGAAGCCTAAGAGGAGGCTGTGAATACTTCTAAGAAGCCGTAGTGTCCTTGAATAATGCCCAAGAGGAGGCCGATGCTTTTAAGAAGGCCGTGGGTCTATCATCTCCTTTCCATTAGGAGAGATAACTCTTTTAAAGATAAAAACCACTGGTAAACGTGCGAGGTTTACTATCCAGGGACTTTTAACTTTTAAAGAGGGTTCCTTAGTTAAGGTCCAAGATTATGACCGTAGTGGGCACCCAAACCCCGAGACATTCAAGGCAAGCTATCCACAAGGAATAGATCAAGTCAGGAAAGTTCGAAAATTTGGAAGAAACTCAAAGATGCCATTCACGGAGAATACATTCATCTGGGGGAGTAGAGCTTCTTGACGATTCCTAAGGAGGACAGCCGAAGAGAAGACTGTATCTAGTGCTCCTATTGGGGATCTAGGCGTCTATTTCTACGAATAAATGAAACGGCGTCACCTAGTTCTAGACGTAGTTGCCGGGGAAACTCGAAATATCTATACTATTATTACACAGTAGATATGAGTTTATGAAAGGAGACTTACAGTGAGCAGCCCCACAATACAGTTTATAATATGAAAGCAGTAAATGAAAGTGATAACCACTTACTCGGTTGGAGTGCTTCCATGCTGTTTGGTTAGTTGTTCAACAAAGAAAGATTGAAAACAACAGTATATTCAAAATCAAAGGAGAAAGTGCTTTGAAAAAGAAAGATTTGGGGCTTACAGCTCAAGGAGAGGCCCAGGGTTTTATCAGTGAGCACACTGTTTGACTTTGTACAGCGGGACTTATACAAGTGACTGGGGCCCAAAAAGGTTTTCTGTACAAAGGGATGGGTCTTACACTCTCTCAAGAGGCCCAAAAAAGGTTTAAAGAAAAGAGTGGGGCTTATAACACGAGGGTAGGCCCAAATGATTTTTCGTTTAAAAATGGCGATCGCGCCGAGGTTTTCTTTTAACGCAGAGGGACTTATACAATAAGTGAGGCCCAAAATATTTTGGTTAAAAAGGGGGATTGGGTCTTACACTCTAATAGAGGCCCAAAGTGTTTTGAATGGGTCTTATAGCTCAAGGAGAGGCCCAGATGATTTTTATTTTTAAACGGGCGACGATCGCGCCGTTTACTTGTACAGAGGGACTTATACAATGAGTGAGGCCCAAAAAGTTTTTGTACAAGGGGGGATGGGTCTTACACTCTCTCAAGAGGCCCAAAATGTTTTGAAAATGACTTATGAGGGTTGAATTAATCCAAAACCCTAATTTGTTTTCAAAATGTATTTAATTGAATAAAAATTCAATTAAAATGATCAAAAATTGTTTAACACATGGAAAACAAATTGTGATCTTGGATTAATGCTTCAAAAATTAAGTATTGACCTACAAAATAATTAGAAAGCATTAAAAGTTGCAAAATCAATGTAGAAAAAATATTTAAAATGTCAAAAACAATTAAAATATTAATTCTTTGCAAAAATATCAATTATATGAAATAAATAATATTTTTGGGATTTTTTGTGAAAATAAAATATTTTAACATTTTTGCGAATTATTAAAAAAAGAATCAACTCAAAATCATTAAAACTCAGAGAGAAATTAATTTTTGAATCAATTAAACAAAATCACAAAATTCAAATATTTGAATTTGGAAAAAAGGCGCCAAGAACAAGCTGAAGAACACGCGCGTGTTCTTGGTTTCTCAGATTTGCGTTTTCTATCCAATCTCCATGAATACGTAATCATATCATGCAATCCACATATCATTATGCTCGTCTCAACCACACGATCATGTCTATGTACTTTAATTTCATTTAAATTAAACATACAACAAGAAATCACGAAGAAACCTCAAGAACCCTAATTTCTGCATGAAGGCTAGGATTTTTGATACACGATTCAAACAATGCAATTAATTGAGGGAAAACATTCCATGCATGATTATGAACATATGGCCAAATTATTGTGCGAGGAAATATGCATAGATTGAGAGATGACCAAGTATGTGCTTACCTCCAAGTCGTGACAGCAAGTTCAAAGTGATTTTTGATTTGGAGGTGTTACAGATGAGTGGTGATGATCTGAACAGCTTCCCTACACCCTATGGATTGTGTTTGGATGGTTGGACTTGATTGAAATTGGCTGGATCATTTTGTGGTACCTCAGCTGCACTTTGGTTAAAACCTTGAGCAACCAGCTGGTGATTTTGTGAAATTGATGTTTCAGAAGTAATCTAAGTGTTTGATCAGCTCATATGTGATGTATGTGAGGTGTGTGAGTGATTGGTTTGATTGGAATTGCTCTCAAACTCAAAACCCGATAGTGACTTGCCTTGGAAGGAAAAATTGGAGTGAAAGAAGAGATTTTGAGGAAAGCATCTGTTAGATAGCTTTGGTGTACTCAAACTGACCACAATTGAGCTCTATTTATAGTAGAGCAAGTTTGTTTTGCAAGGAATAGTGCATGGCAGCTGGTAAGTAGGTTTGGCCAATGTTGGCAAATGAAAATCCAAGTCTCCTCTAGCCATTGACTAGAGGTTAGGGCACAGAGCTTTGGTTCCCTTGGTCTTGGATAAGTCTTGACTGATTTCAGATAAGAATGGCTCAGTCCATGCCACCTTGATGGTTTCATTGAATGCCTCATTCCAAATTTGAAGTCTTGTCCCTATTTTGGCCATTCTAGGTTCAACATGCTATTTCTTGTTCCATGGACTTTAGAGGCTTGGCTCAGTGATTGTCCCCTTTAGATTAAATCCTATGAGGTGTCCAAGTGGATAGGAGCAATTGAATTTGGCTGATTTTGGCAAATCGACCAAAGTTGCAAATTCTGCCTTGCCTTGACAGATTTCAGCAAGGCAACTTGGCAATGTTGTATCTCATGCTGTAGGTTGAATTTGGCAATGTTCTTGGCCATTTTGGAAAGCTCTTACATGATACAACAACTGTTTGAACAAGTTTGGTTTTGATCTCTTTTGATTCCAAGTGAAAAATCCCCCCTACATTTGGCAAAAAGTGAGGCAGAATCTGACTTAGTGAAAATTTCACTAAGTGTTGGAAAAAGTGACATTTTCACTTTTCAGCCACTTTGATCACTCCATAACTCAAAATCCTTAATGAATTGGAATGACTTGTAGTTGAAGTTTTTGTAGGTGATAATGAGGGCTACAAATCCATCTTTGGATGAGAAAAAATGGCCTTGTGGTTTAGGAGTTATGATCCTCCAAAGTTGGTACCTTTGCCACTTTATTTTTAATTTAGAAAAATTTCTAAGTTTTATGGTTACCCCTTTTACAAGTTATCTCACTTTTCTTGATTTTTCTTGATGAATGATGATTCAAATCATACATTAACATCATTTTAGGGTTAAAAATCCATTTTGGTGAAAAATCTCAAAAAGTCAAAATTGACTTTTGTGCACAGTTGACTTTTTATCAGATGAATTCCAAACTGTGCAATTCTTCAGGAAATCATGTCCTTGACCTAAATCAAACTTGATGGACATGTTCCATGGGTGTCATAGGGTATATTCAATCATGTATTAGGGTTTGGGAGCATGTCTTGGTCAAAAGTCAAAGTTACAGTTGACTTTTCTCTTAAAACCCTAATTGTGGTGCAGATGAAATTGAGACTTGTTGCTCAAGCTTCTTGGATCAATCCATTGTTCCAAATGGATCAATATGGTATATTAGAGACCCTCAAATCATGTCTTGAGGTCTTGGCTCATGGTTTGTCCTAAAAGTCAACTTAGGGATGAATTAGGTCAAGAAACCCTAATTCTTGATTTTTGATGAATGCATCCCCTGAGGCAAAATTGACTTGATGCATGGGTTCATAAGGTTCCATGAAGTATATTAGGTCATGTTTTGGATCATTGCCTTGTGCCCAGATGAAAATTTCCATCTGGAGGCCCTGGTCGACCAAAACCCTAATTTGGTGACACTGTCGATCTTGAGACTTGATCCACCTAGAAGGGAGCAGCCTTGTGCTTAATCCTTGAAGTGGGAGTCATTTTTGATCCATTGTTGATATTTAAGAGATTAGAAAAGTTGAAGATCATGTCATTTCTTGATTGATCCTTTGTCTAAGCACTCAGAGAGGGCTTGAAACCCTAATTTTGATTGTATTGGATGCTCACCCATCTTTGGGGAGACTGATGAAGCATGATGGTTCATCCATATTGTGATGATGATTTTCACAATGATGGGAAATCTAAGTGGTCAAAATTTGGGGTATTACATTCTTGATCCGCTTCCACCTTCTTACAACCCCAATGCTCATTGTGCATTCCATGAAGGTGCACCGGGCCATAATTTAGAAGGTTGTTTTGCTTTGAAGCATATTGTGAAGGACTTAGTGGAGAGAAAATTTTTGTCTTTCGATGGCTCCCAGTCTAATATCAAGAACAATCCTTACCCGCTCATGAGATAAGTAATGCTGTGGAGGATGTATCAAGACAAAGATGGATTAGGGGGCTGTGATTGAGCTCCTCTTTGTTTTTCTGTATTTGATTCCCTAAAGCTGGCAATCTTATGGCTGTTTCAGCAATTTTATTGTATTTCCTTTGTACTTTGAATTTGTATTTGCTTATAAGCTTTGTTGAACTTTCAAATTGGCAAGGTTAATGAAATGTTTGTGCATCTTTTGATTGACTCCATTCGTTTCACTCATATACTTTTATCGCCATGCAAAAAAATATAATAATATCTTCATCTTGTTTCTTTCCATTTATCAAACTTATTGTTAAGCAAAGATTGGGGAGGATGATGAAAATATTATCCATAATTGTTGTGGTATGCTTTCGATTAAACCTTGCCGAGGATGTAAGGCATTGTTTCAATTCCCAAATACTGGAGAAATAAGGAAGATAATCCCTCGTTAACCCTTCGAGCCTAGAAGTAGGAGTTTTCTTTCCTTACACAAAAAAAACCCTTAAATCTCAACCTTGGGGCAGGGTAGTTCTTAGTTTAACTTGGTTATGCAATCAAATGCAAGTGCTTCGTGTAAGGCGTCAGTCAACTCTCTCAAATCAAGTGACTTCCTAGCTTTTGAAACTTGAATGTATAGCTTGAGTTAACTGAGTGTAGGATTGGAGTTCATCACGAAGATTGGGTGGGACAAATAAACTTTGAAGCCTTTATCCTTTGTGTCATAAACCGTGAACCAGGCCACGTTACATCCCTTAAAAGACCTAATTGAGGTAAGGTTGTTTTGAAAGCATACTACAGCAAGGTTGATTAACCTGACTCCTAATTCTTTGTTATTTGCGTGTGTTGATCACTTCCTCTGTCATTCCCTAAATAACTGGATCCGCTTTGTTTTTGATTTAATCATTCCACCGTGTGTGTTTCATCAATAAAACTTGATTTCAAAAGCTTGCATGAATATCGCATTGAAATTGCCAATTTTTTATGAACAATACTTGTTTGTAAAAACAATTCAATATCAAAGAAATCCCAACAAATACAACCAGCTAGGAGATTCGACTTGATAAAGGAAGCTCAGTCAGGGGAAACCAAGCAGAAGGATTTGCCAATCTAACGAATCAGGGGAAGAACTTGTCAAAGTTCAAAATACTGGAACAAGTCTTCTCCATGTCATATTATGACAAGTGTGGACTCCAGTGACCCATCAGCAGGGGCAAGTTTTGTTCCCCAGTCGTTTCTACTACAGTTTGAGTATTACAGATACAGTTGGACAGAGGCAGTTATGTCAAGGCTCATGAACCTTTTCAAAAGTTTGAAGATATTGAAGCATCTGGTATGCCAATTCTTCCGTGAAATCCTTTTGATGACTTACCCTCACAGACCAGTTAATCAGAAGCAGTCAAGTCGAGATTCGATAAATCTCTAAAAGTCAACGACATCTCCTTCACAGATCAACCAAGCTGACAGGGGCAAATTTGTTCCCCAAATCGTCAAACAACCAGTCTGAAGCAAGTTCAAGGACCTTGTTGTGTGAATGCAGTTAATATGGGGCAGTTACACCGAAATCTCTCCAAGAGTTTAAAGATATTGAAACACCTTGTATGCTAATTATTCTATAAAATTCTCTTGTTATCGTCTTCTAACAGACCATATAGCCTGGGGCAGATAAGATTTGAAGATGATCATTATGCCAGTAGGATGCATAACTACTTTGTTCTTGTGATGTCCTTTGCTAGCTCCCCAATAAGCTGTTACTTCAGCTAATCTTGACAATTCTCCATGGATTCTCCTCCAACAAAGAAATCAAGCTCATGATGGCAATCCTCATGATGTTATACCTCAAGTGGAATACTCTTTTCACCAGTGAAGTTGTTGATTCTTCTTCTTCATCCCCAGTATTGATCTAACCTGTTGAGTTCGGCTGGGTATCCTTTGTCGAGACGTTTATTTCATCGCCAGTGTCGCTTCCTGTTTGTTTTGTCAGTATAAGCATAAGCATGTCATAAGCACTCATATGCATAGCATCTTAGCATTTCTGCTTCCTTTTCTGGTGTTTACCTGTCTTTGTTCACTTTGGCGTTTATCTCCCCAAGTGACTGGGTTTGTCTATTCACTCCAATAGAAAGTCAGCCCTAGGCATAAATTGCCCATCCTTTCTGAATTCCCCGCCGAGTTTGATTCTCGTGGATGATGGTTGGTTCAGTTATCTTTTCCACATTGCGAATAAGATAAATCCCCATTTCAGTTCCTTCCTCAATTGGAGTCTTGTTTGACTGTTTCTTTCTAGCTCGTCCCTAGATTGAACTCTGGTCCCTGTCAGGTGTGGTTTTTAAACCTATCTTTGAATGTGCATTTATTTTGCATCGTGTCTTGCAGGAAAAATCTTTTACAAGATCCTCATTGAAGACAAAATTATTTCTCCAACAGTGTTGTGATATCAACATATCTTTGGAATTTTAACCGACAATAAATAGCAGTCTCTTCTAAGCAGCTTATCTATCTCCGGTACTATTCAGCCTTTTTGCAACCATAATTGGTATTCCCCAGGAAGTCTTATCTTCAGTTATGCAACCCCGGTACTAACCTATCGGATTCTAGATACCTTTATTGGAGCCCATTTCTTGGTTCTACTTCCAATAAGGTTGTTTTTCCTTCTAAAGTGCCAACCGGTCATACTTGAACCTGTTGTTCCATCACTTTGGATGTATTTTTCCCCAGTGAAGACCGTCCTTCTGGTTTAACCTTCATTGAGGATCTTTATTTCTAGAATGTCATCTAGTCATGTTTAGCCTTGATGATCAATCATTCTAGATACCTTTATTGGGGCCCATTTCTTGGTTCTACTTCCAATAAAGTTATTTTCTTTCTAAAGTGCTAATCGGTTATACTTGAACCTGTTGTTCCATCACTTTGGATGTATTTTCCCAGTGAAGATCGTCTCTCCGATTCAACCTTCATTGCAGATCCTTTCTAGAATGTCATCTAGTCACGTTTAGACTTGATGACCAATCATTCTCGATACCTTTATTGGAGCCCATCTTTTGGTTCTATTTCCAATAAGATTACAAATCCAGCTCATACTGGTTTTCTTCATAAAGCAAATTATTTGTTATCTCAACCAACTCTTATGAGTACCAGAGTCTATTCTTGGCTTATTAACCTTGTTCCCTTTTAAACTCCAGGTGTTTTTATCTGGCGCGCAGAGTTCGTCTCTGTCTTTTCTGGCTTTTCTTGAAGATCCCGTTTGAACTCTTCAATATAAGAATTCCCCAGAAAATCTTTTCTTTGGGTGTCTATCCTTTTATTTCAAACTGATCTCCAGTGGAGATCATGTCTTCTTTCTGGTTTCATGCCCAGTAAGAATGTGTCTTTTCTCCAGTGTCGTCCGGTCATATTTGAACCTGTCGTCCACCTCCCTGGATCTTTCCCTAGTGGAGATTACCCTTTTGTTTTCTATCCCCGGTGTTGCCTCAGGGTCTCCCCAGTGAGTTTCTTTTGTCGGTTAGCCTGCATCCCCAAGGAGTTTTCCTTGTGGATACTAACCTTCTTTCTTCCCCAGTGAAGCTCCTCTGTGTTTGGTAGCTCTTTTTCTTTGGTGTCCTGTTTTGTCTGCATTTTTGCATCTTTCATGGAATCATATCATCATATTAGTAGCATTGCATGTCTTTGCATCTAAGGGCAAAATTTTCTGTTATCTGTATTTAAATATCTTTCACCATGATTCCATGAGGATTTTTATCTTTCATGTCATCCGGTGAAGATATTTAAATAGGGGCAACTGTTGTACCCCAAATTTTACCCTTAGATCCATTGATCTCCTACACATCATATTAGGTCAATCATATTGCATAGCTAACCCTTTTATCAGGTTTTTGTTTGTGTTTGTTTCATTTGTGAATCAGGTTTAACTTAGGAAGATTCAAGAGGTGATTAATCAAGATTTTGGATGGAGCATTGAACCGAGCAAGTCTCTAAGAGATACCTCTATAACCCTCTCCATGATCCTCTCCATAACCAAATACGTATCCATTTTATCTACCCTCAATTATCTTTTTTTATTCCAAACCAATTTCAATAATCATTTATTAACCATTTTTCTTATCCAATTATCCAAATTCTCTTATTATTCATATTCATAAAAATCCATTTCTTTCTCTTAAATCCATTTCTAAAATCCAAATTGCATTTTATTCATATATTCATCATTATCCAATTACCCAATTCAAATTAATACACTTCACATTTTGTTCATAAACCCATACACAATTTCTTTTCATTTTTAGTGTTTACAATAATGACTCATTCACAATTTTTACTTCTAAGCCCATTAACCCATCCTATATTATAACCAAAATCAATTCAAACCAAAGTTCACACAAACCATGACAAAAACTTCAATTTCAATTTCCAAATTCATTCCCAATTTCACTTTAATTCAAATAAAGTCATTCCAATTTATTTCAAATTCAATATCTCAATTTCAATCAAGCCCTTGATTCCATTCTTGAGTTATATTCAAAATTTCAATTCAAATTTTCAAACTTCACAAAAAGTCCGTTTTACAAAATACAAATAATAAAAGAAGCACCGAAACAGGCCCTGATGTATCCTGCCACAAGCCTGGCCCACGTTTCTACAACCTTATACATCAACAAACAACACGCCTATACCTCCACACCAACCACTGCTACATGATAACAACAATCCAACCAAGACTATTCTGCAACACAACATCTCACCATCATCCATGCTGCTATGAAGGCACACTCCCCCAACATCTGCTTCAGACCGTTCAAGCCATGTCACTATCATTCAACACTTTTCAAACCATAAACCACTGTACAAAACCAAAGACCAGCATATCTTGAATGGAAAAACCAGTCGGTTGAGGCTATAAAAGCGACTCTTTCTCTTATTCTAGGAGGACAATCAGAACCACATTTCGATCAAAAAAATCTCTCAATACCTCTCTACCTCTATACTCCATAACCTTGCAAGAAACTCTCAAAAAAATTGCAAGCAACTTGCCCTGCTCCTATCTCTTCGGTTCACCACAACACCAACAATCCACACGAGAAAATCACAAACTCAAGGTACCTTTGGTCTTGGCAAGCAAGAAGGAGAAAGAGGAGCCTTTGCAGCAGTTTCCAAGTTTAAGGAGAAGGTGCAGTGGACTTATTCCACTAGGTAAACTTCATCTTCTTTATTCCATGTTTCCCATACAGTGATTATACTGCCATTACGTGTTTGTTCAGCATTTTAAGTCCATAATCATTAAAGATACGTGATGCATTGGTTTGTTAATTCTGCAAGATATAACCTTTTATGTTGCCGCATGTATGTTGGTCTTTCCATGTCTTTTTTCCAGTCAATAACGTGTAGTTATCAGTGAGCATGACGAATATTTAACACCAAGTTAAGACTGTAGTAACCTCATAATCAAGTTCAGTTGAGCTCCATATTGATTATGTTGATGAAGTCTTGCACTGTATTGACCTCATAAAATTAATGTTGAGTCTACTTCATGATTCTTGAAGTTTTGTTGGTTGTATATAGTATGATGAATGTTAATGCGAAACTCATATGATGTTTGACACTGTCAGTGGTTGACGATGTGTTAGGTTAAGGTCTATATGCTTGTAACACCCTCAAAATGCGTGTTATGTGTCAAGGCAGAACTTTTGCTTAGTCCAAGTTCATCCTTGAACTCGCCAATACATTACTACCATGTTTGTTTTAAGGATTCTTTCTGAGTTTAGCCTTAGAGCGCTTGGTGACATGTTACCCTCTGTATGCTTTGACCTAGTGCTTTATTTCATGGATGTAGATGAGGGATGTTCATTAGGTCAGTGGCATTTCTTTTGGTTAGTGATACTTCGTAAGAACGTGTGCGGGTATTGTCTTGAGGTTTGAGTTAGCTCAGTGCAAGTTTAGAGCTTTATTTGAGTTTTCGTTGGCATAAGGACAACAGAAGAAGAAAGAATGGTATGAGGGAATTTTCCAGTTTACTTTAGCTAGAGGTTGTGTTAGTAGCAAGAGCATATTGTCATATCTCCAACTCTGGTGTTTGTGTTGTGTTGTTAATAGTTCATTTTTGTTCTACTATATGAGTGTTATGTGTTGGTGTTTTGTTTCATTAAAATCGATTAAGATCCGATGGAGATAATGATGGAACAAGGTTGATAAACCACCCACTGCTGCTGTTGCTTTTCGCGATAAGTTCGTAAGGCCATTGCATGTTTGCATGAGCTAAAGAGAGAAATCGCTGTGTGATTGGCCATTGGAAGTTTTGGCGTCTTGTGATTTAAGTATGGCATGACCGGTTGACATTGGTCTATTAGTGCTGTTACATTTATTTCATGTGGTATTTAAGGCATAGTATCCTGAGCGTTTTTTGGTTTAAGTATTAATGGGGTTAGCTTATACATTGGATGTATAGCCACCCCAGTGGTAAGCAAGCCGCGCCTTTAACCCTTATGACTGGGGTTCGAATCCCCCTCGCCCCAGTCCTTTTGTTTATTTTTCTGAATTTCGCTTATCTTTAAATATATACTTGTGTTATCCATTATGTATTCAAGGGCGCGCGTTGGCCTAGTGGCATTGGTTTTAAGCTGCAAGCGAAGGGACCTGGGTTCAATCCCTAGGAATACCACTTCCTTCTTTTTTATCACTTGTTGGTTTTATTTTATTTTCAAGTTTATGTCTTAACTTTCAAATTTCCATAACTTGTTCATTTTCCATCCTTTTTCTCCTTTTCTTTTTGCTATGTTCTTCTAATTAAATCTACTTTTTATATATAAAAAGAAATAGTTAGAAATGTTTAATACTATTTGCTTTTATTCATGTTATTTGGAAACTTTTCTAAGGTTTTATTGTACCTTCTTTATTTATCTTGCCATATTATCTTTGTTTATCATGTTTGATCATATCCAATGCATGATTCTAACTTTGCATTGATATCATAACTTTCTTTCATCTCATTATCTTATTCATGTCTTTTACATCATCATATTTGAACTTTTTAACTCTTTATCTCTTAGTAATTTTACAACTGTTATCTTTCCCCCCATTCCAAAGGGAGATCATCCTAAAATTGACTCATGAAGTCACTAAACAACACCCTACCTTATCCTTTTAGGTTTATCCTCTTTTCTTGGCCTCATGAGAGCCAATGAAATCATAACTTAGAAATAGGTTAGAGTTTCTGAACTCTATGTGATTCTCATCATCATGAGAACTCACTTTTCCCCTATAACTTAGACTTAGAGAGTTATCGTGAACTCTAAAATGAGCTCATACTCATTTCCCCTTGGAACTTTGGCCATAGTCAATGGTTCCTTTTTCACCCTTAGATCGGTGAACTACGGATACTCTGATTCCACTCCCGTCAGGATACGTAGGCGCAAGGTGCAATACTTTGTCGAGTATACTTAGATACTAATCCCTAGGGTTTCAACCTTTAGCATAGCACCCCTAGCAAGCGAGTAAGACATAACAAACTAAAACAAGAGGTTCCCGTAGAGTACTACGGACGTTTAGGATGCTAATACCTTCCCTAGGCGTAACCAACCCCCGAACCTTAGATCTCCCCCCTTTTAGGTTTTTCTCGATCTTGAACCTTTCCTTTGGATAAATCAAAGTCGGTGGTGAACTTCAAAGTTTTGCGATGCAAGTTAATTAATAGCTTGTTATCCGATTCTCATCGCAACAAGGAGTTTGGGAGATCAGATCATTCACTCAGACATACTCAAGGGTATTAATGGATGGGATGGATGTTATGGACCGAAGGTAACAACTACTGGTGGTTGTTCATGTTTTTTGAGGAGCTTCTACAGTAACTGCAGGAGGAGTGTCTAGTTCTCTTGTGTGGTGTCTGATAAGATGTTGTGACATTGTATTATACTTGGATACTTGGACAGTTCTTGGATTGTTCTTGGATGAAGCTTTTAAGAAAATCCAAGTTAACTTGTTAGTCAAGAATGCTTGACTGAACTTTGTATTGAAAGGGGTGTCTTTCAAGTAGGATGATATAGTTATTGTGACTATAACTGTTAGATAATCATAGGTTGTGATTTAGGGAGTGAGATGGGTTTCTCTTATATAGGATGGAGTTCTTAGATAAAGTTTTCATTGGGTAGTGATAGGTAAACCAGAGTTTTTTTTACTGTAAACCAGCGGTTGTTTACATAAGACTATACTACTGATAGTGGATTCTTCTTCCTGGCTTGGTATGCCCCCGGATGTAGGTGATTTACACCGAACTGGGTTATCATATTCTGTGTTGTTTATCATTCTGCAATTTACATTTTAGTTTTTATTAACATGTTGTAACAAATGTCAAAAGATTTGTCTTGCTGCTGTTACTGATATTCTAATTATCAGTTTGTTTGTTCTGTTCTTGTTTTAAAGTTGTGCAGAGAACAATTTCTTGACACGTGTTAGGACATCTAATATCTGCTATGCCAAAATTTCAATTGGTATCAGAGCGGGCATCCTGTCTGTTTTTGGATGAGATCTTGGGAGATACTTTCTGGTGCTTTAAACAAGGAGGCGTTTGGGAGATCAGATCATTCACTCAGACATACTCAAGGGTATTAATGGATGGGATGGATGTTATGGACTGAAGGTAACAACTACTGGTGGTTGTTCATGTTTTTTGAGGAGCTTCTACAGTAACTGCAGGAGGAGTGTCTAATTCTCTTATGTGGTGTCTGATAAGATGTTGTGACATTGTATTAGGGCATGTTGAAGATGTTCCTTGGTGGTTCTGCTGCATATGTTTCTGATGGAAGAACTCTGGTATTTATGGGATTCTAGAGTTGTGATAGAAGAAAGATGGTGGAAGATCTCAATTATCGGCGTCTTCTCTTGAAGATATCAGCATATATTCATTCCAAAGTATGGAGCGATGGAATGGTGAGGGTTGTTGGTTGATGTCTATCATGGTGACTTTGTACTTGGAAGTTTGGTTCCATCTTGTATCTTGAAGTCAGTTTGAAGATAAAGTGAGTTGATATTGGGTTTAACAAGTTCATGCTCTAGGAAATTGGTAAATTATTTTTCGGCTAAGTTGTCAAAGATACTTGAGATTTCTCTCAAGTCCACTCATAAAGGCATCTCAGTCGTGCATCTGGAGATTTCTAGTTGCTCTTCTGACTAGAGGGTGTTTCTGTGAAACATAAATCTGAAGAGAGTGGAGGTGATTTATTTTCGCCATCCAAATTTGCAAGGAAGGATTCTTCTTTCTTAATCCTAAGGATAAATTCAATCTAAAAGGAGATTTCAGATCTGTTGAGGTAAATAGGGTTTATTCAGAGAAAATCTTAGACACTTGAGTCAAGGGTGGCAGCCTTGATATCTCAACACTTTGTTTGTCAAGGAAGATACTTGCAAAAAATGAATACTTAATAAGTATTCATGAAGTGATCTGTTGGAGTATATCTTCAATAGTATGATAGGGTTACTGAATAAGGATTTAAGATCAATTGCTATTAGTGGAATTCACAAATATTTAATTGATTATTCTTGTAATTGGAGAACAAGATCACTGATGACAAGTGGTACATCAGAAAGTACAACATCTCTTGCTGCATCTGCTCAAAGATCTGTTCTCTGGTGAATGCGTACAGTCAAGATAAGGAACTGATGTTCTATCAAATGTTAAAACATCTTGACAGTGGAGTATGTGCAGAAGCTTGTTGATTCAAGGAGTGAATATCTGGAGTAAATGAGTTGTAGCAGATGATCTTCATACCATACACATATGTGTGGTAGAATCAGTCTTTATTACAAGGCATGTATTCAGACTAGGAAGTTTCGTGGCAGGAAGCTTGACTAGAATGTAGTGCTGTTGTAAGTGAAGGTGAAGACAATTCTCTTGGTTCAGTTTATTTCTGACCTAGCAGTATTGGAGTGCAGCAGATGTGTTTCAGTTGTTACTAGAAGCATCTGATCTTATTTGGAAAGTTTCCTGGAAAGAAACTTGTCTAGAATATGGTGCTGGTGATAGCACTGCTTGGGCCAATTTATTTCTGATCTAGGCGTGTAGGAGCATGTGATCTTGCTCATCTTAGAGGTGAAGGATAAGTGGCAGTTATCTCTGACTTCCTGAAGAAGTCTCTACTTAAGGAAAGTGGGATTCCTTTTGTAAAGACCTTGTGTGACTAATCTCTTATGAAGAATCAAGCTTTGGCAGGTGTGGTTTCTCTGAAGGTGGGGGTTGTTGTAATGCAGTAAAGCAGGATGGAGGATGTCTACTCTAACTTTATATCATTGATCAAGTCTATGAGAACATGGAACTCTTGTTCTGTTATAGGAAGAAAGTTCTTCTAAGTGGCAGAAGGAAGAGCTGAATTCTTCAGCTGGATGTCTGAACAGATGTTATGACATCAAGCAGAAACTTCAGGGTCTTAGTTGATGTTGTGGCGCATCATCGTAAGATAAGTTGATTTTCTCATAAATAAATGGAATTATTGCTTCAAAAAGGTCTATCTCATGCAGCGGGAGCTGCAAGAAGGAGTAGATGTTACATGTCTGAATCTTGGTGTATCTAAGATGGCTTTCTAGAGAGTAAGTGGATTATGTAACTTGAAGATTAGGTTTCATTGGTGGATCAAAAAATTTTCTGGAACTCTGAAGAAAGCTGGGATTAATCAAACAGTGGCATTTGGTTGATTTCTATAAGTGCATTCAAGCAGGGTGCTTGGAACTAATTACTCTTGGGCAGAAGGGTAGTTGGTTGAAAATCAAAGGAGGTTCTTGATCTGTTCATATCTTGGAGCTTGTGGTAGAAGCCCTAAGTTGTTTATGGAAGGTTACCTTCTTTTGGGAGTTGAATGAGAGTTTATTACTCTCTTTGGTTATCTTGAGTTCTTATTGATCAAGTTGGTGGCACAGTGTTCTCTGAAGATCTTCAGTTGGATTACTATGCTGATAGTAAGTCCAGTGGTAATTGTATCAAGAATCATAGTGTATGGTGTCTATGATATGATTAGGATGTCCTAACTGATGTTAGAACATCATCATGGTTCTGAACTTGGAGTTCATATTGTGGAAGTTGATATTCACCAGTTGAATCAGAAGTGTTCTATCTTATCATATGGGAGAAAGATAAATTGAAGACTGTCTTGGATCATGGGGTGTTTATCTGGAAGACTGACTCTTGCTGAGGTCAGAATGCTTGTGGAGAGGTGGTTTCTTCTGCTACAAGTCATGCTAGAGAGAAGTGGATCAGTTTGATGCTTGTGGAGTAAATAAGCTGAGGATTTCTGGAGCATGTGTTTGATGTCCTTCAAGTGTGAAGAACATCTGGGCGAGCTAGCAAACTAAGGGGCTCTGTATGTGTCTTTGAGGAATGTGAAGCATTCCAGATTCAATTGGGTTGTATCTTAAGGAACAAGGATATCTATGGCTGTAAAATTCAAGGTGGATTTGTACAGGGTATGGATAGTTTCTAGATGAGAGGGATCAATGGTGATTTTGGTCTCAATCCAAGAGTTTGTTGGTTGTTGTACAAGGATGTGATCCTAGTACTCTCACTATATGGTCATGAAGTTGTCATGAGATATCATGTGGTGATTTTGGGTGTTTCTTGCTGAAGAAGCATCTTTTGTGAAAGATAGGGGGAGAACTTCTGTCTGTTAAATGTACTAGTATGGTACATGGATTGCTTGAGGATCGGGCATTAGGTGAATGCGTTCACCAGGTGTGTTGAACAGAGGGTGCGCTCTTGAAGACATGAAGATGCGTCTTATGTTTTCCATTCATTTAAGGTGTTCTTCTTGCAAAGGAGCATTGGGTATTTACAACAGGGGAAGTTAGACTTCTGTTTTGGATATGTTGCTGCAGTAGTGCCGTTGTTTATCAATATTGTTTGTGGTTTCAAGAAGTTTGTGATAGAATGCCTCAAGTGAGGATGATATGTCAGACGAGATGCCGTGACATTGTGCTACTGGTTTAAGTTCTAGGTGGACTTATCAGGTTGTTCTGATTCTATCATTGGGTGTCAATGGATTGAATCAGAGTGATACAAGTATCATGAGAGTCTTGGCTGCTATCTGAGAGATGTTTGAAGAAATGTCTTAACATTTTGGTCAGTTATTCTTGGTCTTCTAGTTGAAAGGATTATTCTTGGGGCCTATTAAAAGGGACGGTGACCATGCTTCAGATGGACTAAAAAAGTCTGACAAAGCATTAGGACATTATTTAGGACATGTGGGCGTGTCCTAATTGGTTGTTTTGGACGGTGGAGAGAATGTGTGTTAAGCACGTGTCTTGTGTAAGACCCTAATTTTTGACCCCTAAGATTCCACATATCATTCACATCTCATTTTACATTTGTACCACAAACAAGGTCATACATTAGTTCCCTTGTCCCTCTCTTCTTTGGGTTTATGCCTTGCAGGGATCACCGAGCATCTGTGTGTTTCTCATGTGCCTTTGTTTGTTTATGTTTACTAACCCTTTAATCAAAATCCAAAAAAAATGTTTTGTTTTCCCCTTTACTAACTTTTTCAGGAAGAATCTGGATCAAGGATATCAAATAGTCCCTCAGCTCGAATGAAATTCATCTGAACAAAGTCAAAGTTGATATGCGAACAATTCAAATTCATTTGATCAAGAGTTCTCAAGTTTTGGATTGATTATTATTCAAGAGACTCCGAGGTTCATGTGTTTATTTCCATGCCTTCTTTGACAAGCAAGAAAAATCGAGCCAGAGCCAAGACAGCACCTCAAAAAGCCGATCTTCTCATCTTTTCACTGTGTTAATCGATTAACACATTTTGCACTGCAAATGGTTAATCGATTAACACGTGCAATTTTTGGCTAAAAACAGCAAATTCAAATTCTGCAGCATTTTGGCACCAATTTTCAAATATTTCACCATGAGAATATTCTAGATCACTTCCAATTAATTCCCCTACTTCATCTTAATTAATTCCCACCATGTACCTCCAATAATCACCACTCTTTTATGAATTTCCCTCCAAATTCAAATTCCAAGCCTAATTCTCATTTCCAAACCAAACTCCAATCCACCAAAATTTCCAAGCCTAAACTCTATAAATAGAACCCTCATTTCATTCATTCTTCAAGCTTTTGATAGCCAAATTCACCTTGTCAAAATTCTTCTTGACTCTCTCAATTTTCTCCAACTACCAAATTCACCAAAGTTGTTTCTTCCATTGAAAGTTAGTAAGTTCATCATTCGAACTTACTAATCTTTGAGCTAAACCTTCATCCATTCACTTTTTCATCACCAATTTTTTTAGATCAAGGATTTGGAGTTTGGATTATGGAACAATTTGAAGGAATTTTCAGATTTTGGAGTGGTAATTCATCTCTCACCATTGTTGAAGCTTCAATTTCATCTTCCATGATGTAGATCCTTTGTTGATATTGTTTGCTTGATCTTTGGATCTTGCAATTTGTGTTTGATTACAGGTTTTTGCTATTGTTTTACTCAAAATTTCGTGCACAATTGCATCCTTAATTATGAGGTGTTTGAATAAATGATTGATCAAGGATTTTGCAATTTTCAAATTGATTTGCTGCTGTTTTTACAGTGTTAATCGATTAACCAAAACAAGTACGAATTGGTTAATCGATTAACAGTTGAATTTTGCGCCCAGACGCGAGACGGAATAATCGGTTTTACTTTTGAAGGCTTATAGCACTAGGGCCTTTGTGCTACTAACCACTAACTTCTAACCTTACTTTTATGCTTCCTTCTCGCTCCCTATCTCTCTTTACCTTTTTTATGCTTTATGTCATTTTATCATCTCATATCATGTTTATGCTTCCGCAATTTTTCCTTTGTCCGTTGGACATATGTTTATGCTTCCATAATTTTTCCTTTGTCCGTTGGACACATGTTTATGCTTATGCATTTTTCTCTTTGTCCACTTGGACCAAAAACTTTAATAAAGGCCAAAACCTCTGAAAAAACTTGTGCTTCTAATATTGGACTATGGTTACTATCCTTTGCAATGGACATGGAGTTTTTCACCTAGACCTTGGACTTTAATGCTATTCTTGGATCCTTGGACTTAGAACTAGGACCTTCTCCCTTTGCTTTGGAATTATGGTTCGAAGACTATGGAGCTTGCTTGTGTGGTTAGACTATTCTTATCCTTAGCTTTTACTTTATGCTTTAGGAAAGTCACTCCTTCTCCACCCATTCTTCAATTTTCAAAACTTTCTCCCCTTTTCAAAATCTTCTTGTTTTCAAACTATCACCTCTTTCATAATCAAACCTTGACTTGTCAAGTGATTTTACTCTTTCCTTTTCATTTATTAACAAATGCTAAACTACATAAGCGTATTGACACCTTTTTCAAAAGACTATAAAAAACACTCAAACTCATCAAAACTCTTTTTGTGCCTTATACACTTTTCCTTTAAAACTTTTTCATAAGTTTAGACATGATTCATTTCTTTAAGCGGAATTATTTGCTTGGAAATGACAATTTGTTTTTAAATTTTAAAATCAACCAAAACAAACAAATTTTATTCTTTGTACCACGAACTACAGGGTTTTGATCCTACATTGCACTTTGTGGGTACGTAGGCATGAGGCGACATGTCTCTCCAAACACAAAAATATTAAAAACATATTTCTCTTCTCACCTCCCCTATCTCTTTCAAACAAACCATTTTCAAACCAAAAAGCGTAAATATTTCAAAGGGTTCCTATAGAGTACTATAGACGTTTTGGGTGCTAACACCTTCCCTTAACGTAACCAACCCCCTACCCAGACTTTGTGCACTTGTTCTAATTTTAGAGTTTGTGTAGGTTTTGTTCACACTTTTTCATTTCCTTTTTGGATAAAATAAAAGTGCGGTGGCGACTCTTGCTTTTCGAGTTAAGTTAATCAATAGCTTACACTCACGATTTTGCCGCTACAGAAAAGTGGCGACTCTCTCCCTTGAAGGGTTTAACCTACTTTGATTTATTTACTGCTTTTCGTTTGATTTGCTTGTTACTTGTTTGTTCTGTTTGGGAGTTCCTCTGTGTGTGCGAGATAGGTCCTATACCAGGACCAGAGTGTACTTTGAGATAGGAGGATGGTATAGTCAAGGGAGCTTTGAGGGATTCGAATCCCAAAAAAGCAGAACTTGAGAATCTATCCACTCGGTGGTTGCCTCTTTGGAATTAGTGATGCCGATCGAGTGATCGTTGAAGGCATTACTTTTTCCATAGAAGCCTATAACACTGAGGACCGTAGTAACCCTTAACCTATCTTAGCCTTTTTAGGATCGTGGCGCGGAAGCTATGAGGATGCAAATCCGACTTAGCTGTTACGCGATACCACACTCAAGTTAGATTCCCTTGAGGATAACTACTAACCTCCGAGTAATCGGTGCGCCGGTGTGTCTGATAGTGGATTGTGGACCCTGGGCACTCTGTGTTAGAACCGTTGTTTTCTGCAGGTACAATGAAGACAAAACCTTAGTACATACCATTGTGGGAGATTCTTAACCTTGACTTCATGCTCGTGACTCGAACCGTTGAACCCGTGTGCTTTGAGTAATCTTGTTTGTGGTTGTTGCATCCATGCACTCTTGCATCCATGACCATACATCTGCATTCTTCCTAGTCGCATCAGAAAATCATTTCTACTGTCTCCTTCTCCAGTTATCTGTTCATCGTCAAGCTGTTTCCTCAACACAACTACGGAACTAGAGCTGCTGTCAAATTGAGAATGGAAAACCAAGAACAACACAATGCCGAAGTTAGAATGGAAATTGATGAGTTGAAGGCCAGCATGACCAAAACCACATAAATGATGCAAGTTCTGATTACTAGAGGTGAACCACCTCAGAGGACTGTGATCTCTGAAATCTCAACTGCTGCTGTTGACCCTCCACTGATTCAGCAACCAGCTTCTACTTGGCCAGAATTTGGGTTACCTCTGAATTACTCGCCACCCTTTGCAACTACTCCTGTGGTTGTCCCGTCTGTACTGCCAGTATCTGTGAGAACAAGATTTGTTTCTGCAATTTTATCTCTAAGTTTTGATGATACCAAATGAGTATTTTTGTATGAACAATTTTGTACAACTAATGTTTGTTATTTGTGAGAATGCAACAAACAGGTTATGCTTCTGTAAATTGGCGCGAACACAATGCTTAAGGTAAAATACTCTACCTACACACTCTAATATAAAAGGAAAAGAGAACGGGTTCTGAAGATCTGAAGACATAGGTTCTGATTGAACGAAGTCAAGATTCTAAAGTCCTAAGCTCTCTGAATCAAGGTTCTGAAGACCTAAATTAATTCTCTACTCATGCTTCAACCAAATACTATCAGAAGCCTCTGAAAGATATGAAGACAACGCACCAAGCGAACAAGGTTCTGAAGACCAAGTGCTGAAGACTTTGAAGATTCGAAGACTTAATAATCTCAAGAACCAAGCGATTTTTTCCCTTCTTACTCATGCTCGTAAAAAGCCTCTGAAGTTGAGAAGCCAAGAAGACAAAGCTACATATTACAGCTGCACCTTAATTCAAGCAAAAATATCTTGGTAACAGTGCAACGGTACAATCAAAGATATTCTGACAAAAACAGGACGCGCAGCACACAAAAGCTATTATCTGTCCTCACGCTTCTAGCCGCCAGCCTAGTTAAGCTATCATGATTACATTTCAAAGGCTCTTTCTACACGACTATAAAAGGAAGCAAAAGACTTGAAGAAAGATATATATGAATGTCATTGCAATACTCTCTCTATCTGAAATCTTTCTTAAGTTATTCTGGTCGAAAACTTGTTTACGTTATCAGCTTGTATAAAAGCACTTATTTGTAAACGGAATTTTATTCGAACTTAGGTTTGTGTTCCTTGAGAAAGACTTGTGAGGTTGTATTTCTTGAGAAGTCTAAGTCGTGTGTCTTAGAGGTTGTTCCTTGAGTAAGACCTGCGAGGTTGTATTACTTGAGAAGTCTAAAACTTGTTAGTTTTAGACGTTGTGTTAGTCGCCAGCGGTTTGGCTCGTGCATTGTACTGATTTGATTGAATAATGGATTAAGACCTCATTGAGAGAGGCAAAATCACCTTGGCGGGTGGACTAGACTAACTTGAGGGTTTCTCAAGTGAACTAGTATAAACATAACGTGTTTATCACTTGATTCTCAACAAAGGTCATTACCATTAAAAGGAAGGGTTTTTATGAAAAGAAATTATTTTTAAAAACAAGTTTATTTTGAAAAATCAATTCAAACCCCCCTTTCTTGAGTTTTTCACACCTTCAGTATCTTCAGCTCTGTTGTTCACTGAACCTCAGCCTGTTGTACATTATGTTGCTCAAGCTATTCCTGAGAATCCTCCTTTCGTGTACCATGCTGCTGGTCCACAATCTCAAAGTCAGGGAGAACATGGATACATTGAAGAAGTTAGAGAGCAATAGCAAACTCTGGACAAGAGAGTAAGAGCCATGGAAGGAAGTGATGTCTTTAGCGTTGCCGCAATGGACATGTGCATGGTTTCAGACTTGGTTATGCCTGCCAAATTCAAAACGCCTGATTTTGAGAAATACAAGGGGAACACCTATCCCAGAAGCCACTTGGTGATGTACTACTGCAAGATGGATGCTTATACCAAAAACGACAAACTGCTCATTCACTATTTCCAAGACAGCTTGAGTGGGGCTTCAATGAAATGGTATATGGGACTTGAGAAGAACCGTATCCAAAGCTAGAAAGACTTGGCCGATGCTTTCTTAAAGAAATATAAGTACAATCTGTACATGGCACCTGATCACCATCAACTGCAAAATATGTCTCAGAAAGAAAAAGAATCTTTTAAAGAGTACGCTCAGCACTAGAGAGAGCTAGCTGCTCAGGTGGAGCCACCATTGGCTGAAAAGGAATTGACTGGATTGTTCATGGACACTCTTTAGCCACTCTTTTGGGAAAAAATGATAGGCAATGTATCATCTGGTTTTGCTGGCCTAGTCACTATTGGAGAAAGACTAGAAGAAGGTATCAAGAAAGGAAAGATTACTAATGCTGAAGCCTTTAGTAGTGCTAAAAAGTATGCTGGGAATTTTCAAAAGAAAAAGGATGGTGATACCCATGATGTTTCGGTTGAAGGGAAACCTCATCGTAGGTAACAACAATATGTAGCTGCAATTGCTCCTATTGTCAATGCTCAACCAGTTCAATCTCCTCGACAGACTGTTAGACAAAACCAGAATCATAACAGGGTTAACTATGATCCTATCCCGATGTCCTACACTGAGTTGTATCCATGTCTGGTAAAGAAAGGTTTGATTATAACAAGGACTTTACCTCCTCATCCAAATCCACTCTCAGCCGGCTATAGGGCTGATCTTCAGTGTGAGTTCCATCAAGGTGGGGCATGCCATAACTTAGAAGGTTACTATGCATTGAAAGCTAGAGTACAAGAATTGGTGAAAGCAAATATTCTGACTTTTCTTGATAATAATCCCAATGTTGTCAACAATCCTTTGCCAGAGCATACCAAGTGAAGTTTGAGTCAGTTCAGACAAATCATCTCCTAAAGCCAGTGTTTCAGACAGGACAGCTCATCCATGTTACTGATTAGTCACTAGGCCTTGTTTCTTTCTGTTTGCATTTTTCTTTGATTATATTGACTGTTTGCTTTTGAACTTTATTTGTACTTTCATGGTAATTTCAATGAAATGGGCATTGCAATGTTTTGATTCAAATTCATTTATATCCACAGTGTGCATCTTTATACTTTCTTTTTTACAAAACAAAAAAAATGTATCTCCTGATCACTTTCTTTATCAGCTTTTGTTTATACAAAGATTGGAGGGAGGATGATGAAAACAAAATACCTGAAATTGCTAGATTGTTTGCTTTCAATTGAAACTTAGCTGATGATGTACAAGCATTGTTTTAACTCTCAAACACTGGAGAAATAAGGAAGTTAATCCTTTGTCAACCCCTTTGACCCTAGAAGTTGGAGTTTCTTTCTGTATGAAAAAACCCGCAATCTTAACCTGGGGATGGGTAGTTCTAAGTTAATTTGACTGTGTATTTAAACACAAGAGAATCATTGCAATCACAAGTTTTCCTTCGCACACATCAAAGAAGTGTCGAAGATGTCTTTCAAATTAAAAGCCAATGATGGCTCACTGTAATCATTAAGCCAGGCAGTCGCTATCTTTCGAAAAAAAATAAAAAAAAGCCTGCTAAGTCAAAACCTATGAAGGAGACTTAGACAAAAATTGGGGCATCTCGCTGACCGTAAACTCAAATGACACAGTTCAGGGAAAAGTTAGGGATAACAAAAATTCAATCAAGACGTTACCAAAATCCTCAAAGACAAAACGAGTTGACCGAGGTCCTCATAAAAAACAACAAAATGTTGTAAGAAAGAGTGACTGCCATCTCAAAAAAATCCCTTGGCCCTTGAGCCATAATCATAATAGTGTTGCAATTCCAAAATCGCTTGGAACCTGAATGCATAGTTTGAATTAACTGAGCATAGGACTGAAGGTCATCGTGAAGAATGGGTTGGGTACAAATAAACTTTGAGCCTATATCCTTTGTTTCAAAAACCGTGAACCATACCACGTTACAACCTTCAAAAGACCTAATTGAAGCCAGGTTTATTTTGAAAGCATACTACAACAAGGTTGCGTAATTTGACTCCTAAAATTGTTTCCAATCATTTCCTTTGATGTCATACCTTTGCTTTCTCTTTCACTTTGTATGTCTAAATCACCGTGTTGTGACAACTAATTCATTTTGCTTTACATCAATAATATCATTCCAAAAATGATTTTGATTTCAAAATTGCATTGAGCTTTGCATTAAAATTACCATGTTTGTTTGAATGATCTTATTTGCAGGCAAATTTTCCTCATCAAGAAATTTCAAACAGTTGAGAAACTTGGTCAGTGATCCTATTAGGGGCACATTACTTCCAGATCCTGTTGTGAATCAATTCAAGATTTGTTGCTCAGTGCAAGTTATTCTCATATTTGGTTAACCATAATATCTCTTTCAAGACCCATACTGAGTTTAGCCTTCTCAACAGACATTTCAAGGACTGAAGCCATGATCAGTCCATCCCCAGCAACTAAAGCCATGATCAGTTTATTCTCAACAACCATTTCAAGAATTGAAGCCATGATCAGTTTATTTTTCCCCTACAGCAGTCAAACTAAAGCCATGATCAGTTTATTCTTATCAGTCGATCAATCTGGGGCAGTCTTCTTCAAGAATCCTCAAGATGTCTTTCCTCAAAAGACCATCATCCTGATACAATTCATAAGTGTGACAGAGATATGTTCAACATTTTCTCTCCAAGCAGAGTGGGCAGTGTTCCCTGTGTTGAGGAATCAGAGTCCCCTTTCTTCCGTCACAAAAGAGTCTATCTCGGTTGTCTCTATCATCTGCATTGCATACATAAATCATTCATATTTCATACATAGAAATATTTTTATAGCTCGAAGTGTGTTTCACGCTCAAATGCATTTTTCAGAGGTCCTGTTGCTGTCAACATCTTACCTTGTGGTCAAAGTCCAACTTACTTAGCACCTACCAAAATAGTTACATGTCTTTTCATTCAGTGCTATTCTTGAATGTTGTCGTTTCCCTGTATATCTAGTGTTGTTGTTAGATGTATGTTTTCTTTCACTCCAGTGCCATTCCAGGATGTCTGTCTCTTTTTAGTTCCAGTGCTATTCCTGGATCTTTGTTTTTCTTTCACTCCAGTGCCATTCCTGGATGTCTATCTCTTTTGATCTCCAATGCCATTCCTGGATATCTTGTTCCTCTTGTTTCTCCCAGTGCTATTCCTGGAAGTTTTGCCTCTCTTCTATAATCCCCAACAGATTTTTGGATATCTTTCAGTGCCATTCCTGAAAGATTTATCTGTTCATTTAGTGCCATTCCTGGATGATTTTTTCCTTTGCATTCAGTGCCATTCCTAGATGTCTCTCTCACTATCATTCAGTCTCATTCCTGAATGTAGTGATTTACCTTTACTTTCAGTGTCATTCCTGAAAGTTTTATCTGTTCATTCAGTGTCATTCCTGAATGTAGTTTCTACTTTCAGTGCCATTTCTGACTTTATCCAATACCATTCTTGGATATCTTTTCTTCAACAGAGTCCAATTCTATTCTTGGATATCTTTGATGTTTATTCTCTTTTATCCAATTCCATACTTGGATACCTTTTCCCCAGCCAAGTCCAATGCCATTCTTGGATGTCCCCAGTGAAGTTTTTCAAAATGGAAGTTTTTCTCCGTCCAATGCTATTCTTGGATGTTTCTGATGTTGTTATTGCCTTATTCAATGCCATTATTGAATGTTGTAGTTCCCTCCATCCAATGCTATTCTTGGATGACGCTGTTGTTTTTACCAGAAACTTTCTTGTTGTTGTCCAATGCCATTCTTGGACATCTACCGGCATATCTTTTGTCTCGTTCGTAGTTTCGATCCAATGCCATTCTTGGATGTCACTACTCGTTTTCCTAGGGTCTTATCCCTCTCTTTCCAACTATTGATGGATACTTTTTGTCACCTTGACGGATCTCCAGAAATAGCTTGTGTTCCCCGGTGTGTCTTTTCACATCATATCACTCAATTTACCAAATCCCTTGTTTCAAGTTTCCCTGCAGAGTGTCTCATCCTTTGCATTCATTTCATCTTGTGGCATCTTAGGGCTAAAAATTGTAGCTTTTTGTATTTAAGTATCTTCATATCTCCCGATAGAAGAGACTTAAATAGGGGCAGCTGTAAGACCCTAATTTTTGACCCCTAAGATTCCACACATCATTCACATCTCATTTTGCATCTTATACCACAAACAAGATCACACATTAGTTCCCTTGTCCCTCTCTTCTTTGGGTTTATCCCTTGCAGGGATCACCGAGCATCTGTGTGTTTCTCATGTGCCTTTGTTTGTTTATGTTTACTAACCCTTTAATTAAAATCCAAAAAAATGTTTTGTTTTCCCCTTTACTAAATTTTTTAGGAAAAATCTGGATCAAGGATATCAAACAGTCCCTCAGCTCGAATGAATTCATCTGAACAAAGTCAAAGTTGATATGCGAACAATTCAAATTGATCTGATCAAGATTTCTCAAGTTTTGGATTGATTATTATTCAAGAGACTCCAAGGTTCATGTGTTTATTTCCATGCCTTCTTTGACAAGCAAGAAAAATCGAGCCAGAGCCAAGACAACACCTCAAAAAGCCAATCTTCTCATCTTTTCACTGTGTTAATCAATTAACACATTTTGCACTGCAAATGGTTAATCGATTAACACGTGCAATTTTTGGCAAAAAACAGCAAATTCAAATTCTGCAGCATTTTGGCACCAATTTTCAAATATTTCACCATGGGAATATTCTAGATCACTTCCAATTAATTCCCCTACTTCATCTTAATTAATTCCCACCTTGTACCTCCAGTAATCACCACTCTTTTATGAATTTCCCTCCAAATTAAAATTCCAAGCCT
Organism: Lathyrus tuberosus; assembly: GCA_022829125.1. Lineage (NCBI taxonomy): Eukaryota > Viridiplantae > Streptophyta > Magnoliopsida > Fabales > Fabaceae > Lathyrus > Lathyrus tuberosus. The sequence goes on from JALAZF010000393.1 coordinate 389,472, forward strand.
AATTCTCATTTCCAAACCAAACTCCAATCCACCAAAATTTCCAAGCCTAAACTCTATAAATAGAACCCTCATTTCATTCATTCTTCAAGCTTTTGATAGCCAAATTCACCTTATCAAAATTCTTCTCGACTCTCTCAATTTTCTCCAACTACCAAATTCACCAAAGCTCTTTCTTCCATTGAAAGTTAGTAAGTTCATCATTAGAACTTACTAATGTTTGAGCTAAACCTTCATCCATTCACTTTTTCATCACCAACTTCTGTAGATCAAGGCTTTGGAGTTTGGATTGTGGAACAATTTGAAGGAATTTTTAGATTTTGGAGTGGTAATTCATCTCTCACCATTGTTGAAGCTTCAATTTCATCTTCCATGATGTAGATCCTTTGTTGATCTTGTTAGCTTGATCTTTGGATCTTGCAATTTGTGTTTGATTACTGGTTTTTGCTGTTGTTTTACTCAAAATTGCGTGCACAATTGCATCCTTGATTATGAGGTGTTTGAATAAATGATTGATCAAGGATTTTACAAATTTCAAATTGATTTGCTGCTGTTTTTACAGTGTTAATCGATTAACCAAAACAAGCACGAATTGGTTAATCGATTAACAGTTAAACTTTGCGCCCAGAATTGCAATTTTGCACTGGTTAATCGATTAACACTTTTACACATGAAATGGTTAATCGATTAACCAGTGTCCAGAGTGTGAAAAATGTTTGTTTTTGGGACTGTTTTGGCTGTTTTGCCATTTTCTTCCCTTTACCTTTTGTTCTTAGCCTTAGATCACATAATTTTGTGATTTAATTTGGCTTTCTCTTCATCTATTTCTCTTTTATTTGGATTGATGAAAGTCTTATGAATCTTAGAATTTCTTTGTTGAATTCTTGATCAAGACTAGATCATTACCTATTTTCTTTTCGTGCGGTATTGCTTTCGGATGACGATTTACATATCGTTCATCTAGCAAGCATTAGCACAAATATCACTATTGACCGACCTCGAGTAGGGTGACTTCTACATAAGTTACTTGGCGATTGCTTAACATAGCGCTACATTTGTCCCTCTCTGAATCGGAACTTGATCTGTCATGGCCCAAACCTATTGGTTGTGTAAGCCCAAGGATGGTTAATCTTTTGTATTAGGTTCAAAATCTTTGAAGCTTGTTGTTGTAGAGGCTTTGATTCTATCAATCTTCTAACACGTCTTCATTAACCTTGACCTAATACATTGTATAATCATTATAGTTCAAGACGCGAGACAAAATAATCGGTGTTACTTTTGAAGGCTTATAGCACTAGGGCCTTTGTGCTACTAACCACTAACTTCTAACCTTACTTTTATGCTTCCTTCTCTCTCCCTATCTCTCTTTACCTTTTTTATGCTTTATGTCCTTTTATCATCTCATATCATGTTTATGCTTCCGCAATTTTTCCTTTGTTCGTTAGACATATGTTTATGCTTCCGTAATTTTTCCTTTGTCCGTTGGACACATGTTTATGCTTATGCCTTTTTCTCTTTGTCCACTTGGACCAAAAACATTAATAAAGGCCAAAACCTCTAAAAAAAACTTGTGCTTCTAATCTTGGACTATGGTTACTATCCTTTGCAATGGACATGGAGTTTTGCACCTAGACCTTGGACTTCAATGCTATTCTTGGATCCTTGGACTTAGAACTAGGACCTTCTCCCTTTGCTTTGGAATTATGGTTCGAAGACTATGGAGCTTGCTTGTGTGGTTAGACTATTCTTATCCTAAGCTTTTACTTTATGCTTTAGAATAGTCACTCCTTCTCCACCCATTCTTCAATTTTCAAAACTTTCTCCCTTTTTCAAAATCTTCTTGTTTTCAAACTATCACCTCTTTCATAATCAAACCTTGACTTTGTCAAGTGATTTTACTCTTTTCTTTTCATTTCTTAACAAATGCTAAACTACATAAGCATATTGACACCTTTTTCAAAAGACTATAAAAAACACTCAAACTTATCAAAACTCTTTTTGTGCCTTATGCACTTTTCCTTTAAAACTTTTTCATAAGTTTAGACATGATTCATTTCTTTAAGAAGAATTATTCGCTTGGAAATGATGATTTGTCTTTACATTTTAAAATCAACCAAAACAAACAAATTTCATTCTTTGTACCACGAACTACGGGGTTTTGATCCTATATTGCACTTTGTGGGTATGTAGGCAAGAGACGAAAAGTCTCTCCAAACACAAAAAATATTAAAACTGTGAGTTGAGGCCTTTGAGTAGATCACGTGAATGTTATGAATTGAGACTCCTCAAGTGAATGTTATATCCTGATGGAATCCCTGAATGGTTCAGCTGTGAGTTGAGGCCTTTGAGTAGATCACGTAGTGATCAGATACTTGAGATGACAATGGCTGGGTGTCATTATGGAAAATCCTGAAATAGGGTCAGTAGCGTTATATTCATTGAGTTGAATCCCAGAACGTCTACCTGAGAAAGCCTAGTAGTAGATCTTAGAGAGATTGGAACCTGCAGGTCAATGTTCGTTATATTCATTAAGTTGAATCCCTGAACGGTTCATTGTATGTTAGTCACAGTGCGGCTGTGCAAGTGGTTAGTCACCGGCTGTTGCCCGTGCATCTGTAATCGAGATTGATTATAGTGGATTAAGTCCTTGTGTTCAAGGCGAAATCACCTGAGGAGGGTGGACTGGATTAGCCTTTGTGGTGAACCAGGATATATCGTGTGTTCTTTACTCTTATGCTTAATATCTTTGTTTATGTTTCTATGTTGAGTATCAGAACCCTACCTAAGCAAGTCAGAACCTTGCAACTCTGATAAAGCTTCCGCACTGCAAGTTCTAAGGAACGTAGTTCATGTTCAGACTCTCGTTAGTTCTCATGCCTCACGCAAAGCAAGTCTGAATGTAACTTCATCAGTCATAATTTCTCAACAAACTCTGATGTTACCCTAAGTGCTTTAACGACAAGAATCGAAAAGTTATCAAAGAGTAAATACACAATTCAAACCCCCATTTCTTGTGTCTTTCTCGCACCTTCAGAACTGTGTTGGCTACTTTTGCCAATTTTTGGCTAAAAAGGGGGAGAAGGGGTGTGTATTTATCTCGGTTGTGTGTTGGTTCTTACAACACATAACTGGTGAGGAGTTCATTCTTGTAGGCTGTGTTTTGCAAGGATGTTGGATGGGATTTTCTAAAATCCTTGAGTCTTTCCCTTGTGCCTTGTAATCTGAGTTATGAAGCAGGTTGTGTCTTGTTACCTGAGTTACATTCTTAATAGACTCTGTGTTCCGTATGATACATCTGTTTCTTCTTAAGCTCTTTATGGATCTTCTTATGGGTTCTCTTATGCCCCTTAAGAGGAAGATTTATCCCTCCATTGCAAGTATAGGTTTGAGGGGGAGTATGTTGTATACTCTTCCTTATATACACCAACAGACAGCTAGGAATTTCAGGGGTAAGAAGGAGTCTCAGAAGTGTTCTAATCATATCCACCAAACTCCGACTTTCTTTTTCTACCGAAGGAGTTTTAACCAAAAATTTGTCAAAAGGGGGAGATTGAAGGCTCTGCAGATTTAAGCAAACTTTTGGTAAAATAAGATGTCAAATGCAATGTTCCAACATGAAGAAGTTTGGTGAAAGAAGACATGTTGGACAAGATGTTCTAACACAATGTTAGGACATCGTGTCTATTACTAACAGTAGGATACTTGCAGATCTGTTCCAAGAGTAAAGGCATGGATCAAGAAATCAGCCAACAGAAGATTTGAAGCCCAATGCAGCAGAAGGCTATAAGAGAAGACCTAGTCCTAGGGCAGAAAAGAGAGTTAGAACGACATAGACTTAGGAATCCTATTTTGTAAAGTAGGTTTTAGGATTTGAGAGTCGTAGGTTTCTCTTGAAAGTCTCCCTCTGTATCGATTTGATACGTTGTGGAAGACATAGATACTTGTACAGATTCAGAAACCCGTAGGTAACGAATCATGTATTATTCTTGGGTGAAGCTTTTAAGCAAATCCAAGTTAACTTGTTAGTCAAGAATGCTTAACTTAACTTTGTATTGAAAGAGGTGTCTTTCAAGTAGGATGATACAGTTATTGTGACTATAACTGTTAGATAATCACAAGTTATGATTTAGGGAGTGAGATGGGTTTCTCTTATCTAGGATGGAGTTCTTAGATAAAGTTTTCATTGGGTAGTGATAGGTAAACCAGAGGTTTTTTACTGTAAACCAGTGGTTGTTTACATAAAACTATACTACTGATAGTGGATTCTTCTTCCTGACTTGGTATGCCCCCAGATGTAGGTGATTTGCGCTGAACTGGGTTATCATATTCTGTGTTGTTTATCATTCTGCAATTTATAGTTCAGTTTTGACTAACATGTTGTAACAGATGTCGAAACACCTGTCTTGTTGTTGTTACTGATATTCTGAATATCAATTTGTTTGTTTTGTTCTTGTTTTAAATTTGTGCAGAGAACAATGTCTTGACATGTGTTAGGACATCTGCTATCTGCTATGCCAGAATTTCAGATACTCATACCCTAGTTTTGCTTTGAAGGTGACTTGCAATGCTGGAGCTGTTGGTGGTAAAACTGATTCGATATGATGGAGATGAAGGTGGCAAGAAACACAAGAAATGGGGGTTTGAATTGGGTTTCCAAGATTAAAACTTTTTCATCTCAAATACCCAAAATAGAACCAAGAACAAACATAAATGAACTAATATATTTTTATACTGGTTCACTGTTAACGAAGCTAATCCAATCCACCCACCAAGGTGATTTTTCCTTCTCAATAAGGACTTAATCCACTATAATCACTAGATTATAGACACAAATATTACATGCGTTTGTCTTCTCGAGTATTCAAACTAGACCCTGGTCACTCAAGGAAAAAGTCTCAAAGAATATGTTTAGTACAAATAAATATGCACATAATAACGAACAAATGATCTATGTTTGTTTTCTATCTATATTCACAATAATATGTTTAGCAAAAGCTTTGTAGCGTGAAAAGAGTAGCATCTTTAGCAAAAATTAGCAGCTTAGCAGCATCATTCATTTTTCTAGGTCTCCTTTATATAAGCATGAAAATATTTGTTGGAAGGTAGAATGGACATATTCTCAAAAGAGTCGTCTCCTTGCATAATGGTATGCCAAGGTGGGAGACAAAATGGTATGAATAATGCAGTCCTTACTCCAAGAAATCAGCATAGTGGAAGGAAGATTTGATCTTGTACTATGTACTATTTTTCTTGCGTAAAACCTTTTGATCTTCTCTTCTTATCTTCAGAGGCTTATGAGTGAATGTTGTTGAAGCATGTTTAGAAGGATAAATATACTACTTGAAAGAAGCTTCAAAACCTTGTCTTCAGAGTCATGACATAGTTCCTCAGAACCCGGTCTTCAGAGTCTTCAGAACTTGTTCTTCAGAATCTTGAGAGCTTGATGAATCTTCAGAAGCTCTTATAAGAGAGTCACAGTCAGAAGCTTTAGCATAAACGTCACCAGAACCGTTGTCTAAGAGCATTTAAGAACTTGATGTAATCTTGAAGTGCACATTTGTATATCTTCAGAGTTAAAGTTTGTCGAGTCCAGATTCTAATGACGTCACACGCCAATTCTTCAGAGTTTAAACATGTTCACAAAAGCTACCAACTAGACAAAACCATTAGGGTACAAAATTGTTCTCTAACAAAGAATTTATTGTTATCACCAAAACTAAAGAACATATGCAGAACCAAATCTTGTATAAAAATGTCTGAATTTGATGAACAATTTTTACTTGGTTAAATCATATAAAAATGTCAGAGTGAGGTTTGTAAGCTCCCCTTGATTTTATACCATTAAAATTATTTTTCATCTTAGAATTTCAGAGATTCTAAGATTCTAAGGCAGTTTGGAAATGATGGCTTGTTAGACGATGGCTATGGATCTAGAAAAGGGGGGGGGGGGTTGAATAGATCCCTTGAGTTTTACACGCAAATAGTCTACAAAAATTATGTTTTAAAAAATTTGTTTTAACAGAAGCTACCACTGGATAGAACGTCTACAACGAACCTTCTACCGAAAGGATCGAATATGCACGAATATATTACGGATGAGTACAGATGAGAAAAATTCAGATTTGAATACTACACTTAAAAACGCAGACAACAAATTATCACTTGCTTGATGTTTATTCCAATCCAATGAGGTTAATTGATAAGCAATTTAAAGTTCTGTGTTCGAATTTTGCTTGGAAACAAATTATCAAACACCTAGTGTGCGTAAACACACTATGTGCAGAATTTCTATGGAGAATAATGTACAACTGCTCCAGAACACAATTCAATGAATTGTATCAATTTAACAAAACAGTTTATCAGTGTACAATTATTCTACGACTGAAATTTCAATAGTTTGCTATGTCACAAATTCGAACAATGCTGAAATATAAAAGAGTTAAGGGAAAGAGAGAACGAACGAGATTTGATTAGGCAGTTCCCCAATCGTCCTCGCTTTGGGTACGTCTGCCCCCAACTCCACAAAAGGAATTGAGAGATATATGTATATATATATATATATGTAGTTGTTGCAAATTGTTTATTACAAGAGAAAACTGTGAACATTCAAACCCCGAACGTCTCCGATCGTTGATGCAGAATTTTCTCTTCCCTTGATTCAAGATGAATCAAGTGCTCCGAATATGGTTGATTCAATTACTGTCCCATGCTACTAAACCGAAAGAAAATGCCGTTCTTCAGTTACCTTCACTCGGTCAATTGAAATCTTCCAAGAATTCGAACCCAAACCTTCTTCTACAATCCTCTGATTACAGCTACTAAACCGAAACAGTTGCGCCAATTTTCGGTTACCTTCGCCCAGCCGAATCCCTGTAGAATGAACAGTTTGTACAAAAACCCCCAAAATCTCTTCGATTCTTGGAGGACAAACCCAACTGGTTTGATTCAAGAAACACCTGCCAAACTCTCAACCCAGAAGATGAAGATCACACTTCCTAAATTCTGAACGTTATCACTTCGATCAATGGGTGACACAAACAAAGATGATTATGTGTGATTGTTTATTTACACAATGAAGAAGATGAAGATGAAGAGAGATATGACATATATTTTTCACGTTTCTTGTTGTGATGAAAAAATGAAGACCAAAACTATTTATATGAAAAATATGACCAACAAAAATAATAACAGAAAAATAACAGAAAAGAAATTAAGTGAAAAAATGCAAAAATTAAGTTCATGCGTCGACCTGCAGTGTCTATGCGTCAACGCATAAGATGTGAATTTTGAATCCTCAGGTTTGTGCGCTTACCCGCAAGTTCTGGAGGTTAGCGCATGAATTCTGGGGTTAGCGCATGAACTTAAGGGTCAGCGCATGAAGTGTAGATTTTTCAGAAAATTCCATTTTTTTTGAATATTTTTACCAGACCAAGGTCAAACATACATGCTAGACACTACTAAAACAATAGTGGACCTTTACTTTTGGAGAGAACAAGATCCTATGCATCTAGACACATGACCAATAACGGTAAGACGCTATATGCCCGACACGTGAAGTGATACCGCTCAAATTACAATCTAATATGTTTGTTGACATCATTAAAACAAGATAGCTATAAGGATATCCCTCACATACTCCCCCTTTTTGATGATGGCAACACTTTCTTGATTGTCACGAGAGATGTAATTTGAGATGATCAATGCTCCCCCTGTCTTTGACATCTGGTTAGTAAAATTTCTGTCTGCTGCTTGTATTCTTCTTCTCCCCCTTTGACAACATAAAAAAGAAGAGAGGACGGTGGTCAAAATAGCATACTAAAATATGTAGTGGATCATCAGATATTTGCAACAACAAAACATTTACCAGCATCCACATATGATACCGCTAATGTAAACAGGTAATGATTAAATACAGAACAATGGCATAAAAGCAAAACATTCACTCCATAAAAGTTTAACATAACATCAACACATGTCAAAATAATAAAAAAAAATCAAACCACAAAACACAAATTCACGCACAACTAAACATAATGCCCTAAGGTTTATGGTCTCCTCCCCATAAACGAATAACCTCTTCCCCTATGGTGTTGACTTGGTGGTGGAAATTCCTCCAGTTGAAGGTTGAGCTCAATCAAGGTGCTATTGAGATTACCAAGGCTGTTTGCTAAGTTTAGATTTTGCTGAGTCAGATTGGTATCCATTTGATTGAACCTATTCATAGTTGCATTGGCGAAATTGTTGAAGTTGGTGGCATGAGACGATATTTGGTTAGACAAGTTTGTGAGATGTTCCTACTGAGTCAGGTGTCGAGTTTCCTACTGCGCTTGGAATTCTTGATGTTGTAGAGATAACTCAGTCAACCTTGCTAGAATTTCATCAGAGGATTGTTGATCATGCTGAAACGGTGGAGTTGGAGGAGCAGAATTTTCTTGATGCTGCCATTCATAGTCCGCATCATAGGATGGAGGAACATACGCAGCACCAAGGTTAGTCCAGCAGTTTTGTTGCCACTGACCCCAGCCTTGATTGTCAGAGGTGTCTTCCGGTTGATAGCCCGTCCATACCTCATTGTCTTCTTCTTCTTCAATCACATTGTCTTGCATAACAACATCTTCCTGGATCACCACATTTTCATCATTACCAACTTGATTTGCATTACCTTGACTGCCTTCATCCTCACTTGCTTCAAGATGAACAGGTTCATTATGTTCAGGATGAGTAGCTCTTTGTCGATGAATGAACCTGCGCTCATGTGGATGCCAATGGTAACCCATCATGGACAGGGTTCTGGCCAGAAATTGTTGTTCAACAGTAATATGAATATGACAAATCTGTGAAATAGGAATGTCAAAGTGATTCAAAAAATTTTCCACAGCAGATGCATAACCAAGTGCCAGAAATTTGTTGGAGCTACGAGTTGTGAACATCCTATAAGCAAAGTAATAAGGCCAGTTAATTTTGATCTTATTCTTTAGGATATAGATAAGATGCACCTCTGCTTGTTCAACTCTTGAGTAGCCTCCTTTCTTAGGCCTCAAGATGCGAGCAACAATCCACTGAAGAATACGTTCCTCAAATTTTAAATGACCGGTAGTGACACTCTTAGGAAATGCTTCACTTGCCACAAACTCAGCTGGATATGGTTCCCTCAACATTGAATTCAGAGCAGTTTTGAATTCATAGTCCTGAACAAAGGTTTTATCAGTAACCTTTGGGAGATTGTCATCATTGTCCAAAACAAACAATGTAGACCATACATCGTTTGTCACCTGAAATTCTGCATTATTTATAGAGAATCTAAATTCAGCCCCACGAAATTTTCCCTTCATCCCACAATAGAACAACCAAGTCAAATCTTCACTATACTTGTCATCACATTCTACAAACTCATTCAAATTTTGAAAATTTATGAGTTCAGAAATTTCAGGAATGTGAAAATCTGGACCCATCAGAGGATAAAACCCATGTTGTCTTATAACAACCTGGTTAGAGAACAATTCCCCAAAAGGAGTAGCTAGCCTTTCAGAAATTAAAGATTCAAAAGTTACCCGGTGTGAGGATGATGCTCTGGTTGGTGCTGGATGTGAAGTTGATCCTCTTGTTCCCCTTGTACCAGAATTTCTTCGGGAAGCCATGGTTGAAGAAGAATTGAAGAAAGATTATCACAATAGATTTTTGCAGAGATGGAAGAGTAGATGTGTGAAACACTTTGAAGACCTTGTAGCAGATATATAGAGAGTTTTCTCTTGGTGTTCCCCCCTTTTTTTTTTTGCTTTATTAGGGTTTTGATGAGGGTTTAGTGGAGAGTAATGGAGATTGATGAGGTTTAAAGGAGAAGAATAGGGAGAGATTGACCACAAAGACTAATGGGATGACATGCAATAATCATAGATTAATGTGCAATGAGAAAATATAGGGAAGGTAAACATCACTAGGTCGGCGCACGCAACCCAGTAAAGAAGAAGTCTGATCGTTTCATTCATGCGTCGGCGCATGATTCTTTAAAATTTGAAAAGAAACTGAACATGTGGTTATGCGCTAACCCGAAAGTTTAATAGGTCAGCGCATGAACCTATGCGTCGACGCATGGACCTAAAAAAAATGAAATTTGGCAAAAAGTTCCGTTCCAACCAGATAAATACACATATACATACACAGAACCAAACATTCACATGAATGATAATTGCTCAAAATGAAATAAACATCAAGATTAGAGTAAGTAACATGGCACAAAATGTTGATAAACCTCTATAAGTTGGAATGATATTACCTTGACCATCATGACGGTGAGATCCCTCACATATGACTAAGTATCTTTTTGCATTGTTAGTTAAAGAAACAGACAAGCATGTATATATATATATATATATATATATATATATATATATATATATATATATATATATATATGTGTGTGTGTGTGTGTGAAGATCACTATTCTAAAAGATGTTATGCACGATCCGAGATATCGAGAATGCCAAGTTCCCTACGGATGTGAAAGAAAGGCTCTGTAGCTAATGGTTTTGTGAAAATATCAGCAAGTTGATTCTTAGTGTCAACATGCTCAAAAATAACATCACCTTTCTCTACATGATCCCTAAGAAAATGATGGCGTATTTCGATATGCTTGGTGCGTGAATGTAGTACAGGGTTCTTAGTTAGATTAATCGCACTAGTGTTATCGCACAAAATTGGAATACATTCAAGTTTTAAATTGAAATCGAGTAATTGTTGTTTAAGCCATAGGACTTGAGCACAACAATACCGACAGCAACGTATTCCGCCTCGGCTGTTGACAAAGCAACGGAAACCTGTTTCTTGCTGTGCCAACTCACCAAGGAGTTTGCGAAAAAGTGACACGTGCCACTAGTACTTTTCCTATCCAACTTGCACCCGGCAAAGTCGGAGTCGGAGTAGCCAACTAAGGAACAAGCACCACCTTTGGAATACCACAGCCCATACTTTGGAGTACCAGAGAGGTATCGAAGTATACGATTAACTACCTTCAGGTGGGATTCCTTGGGATGTGCCTGATACCTCGCACACATGCATACACTAAACATTATATCGGGACGTGATGCAGTAAGATAAAGGAGAGACCCTATCATACCTCGGTACTTCTTTACCTCAACATCCTTACCCTTTTCGTCACGATCAAGATTAGCACTTGTAGGCATAGGAGTATCTATTGCTTTGCAGTTCAGCATATCAAAACGTTTTAGTAACTCAAGACAATATTTCGTTTGACTCACGAATGTGCCCTCTTCAAGTTGTTTGATTTGAAATCCGAGGAAATAGTTGAGCTCCCCCATCATGCTCATTTCAAACTCCCCCTGCATCAAACTAGAAAACTCCTTGACCAAGGTCATGTTAGTAGACCCAAATATAATATCGTCAACATAAATTTGTACCAAAATTAAGTGTTTTCCTTGACGTTTAATAAAGAGGGTTGTGTCAACCTTTCCTCTTGAATACCCTTGATCAAGTAGAAATTTGCTTAGACGTTCATACCAAGCCCTAGGGGCTTGTTTAAGTCCGTACAAAGCTCGCTTAAGTTTATAGACATGATCAGGATATTCATGTGATTCAAAACCTGGGGGTTGGGCTACATAAACCTCTTCATATATATATCCGTTAAGGAATGCACTTTTAACATCCATTTGGAATAATTTAAAGTTCTTTGTGCAAGCATAGGCAAGTAGAAGGCGTATGGCCTCGAGTCGGGCAACCGGCGCATAAGTTTCCTCATAGTCGATTCCTTCCTCTTGGTTATAGCCTTGCGCTACAAGCCTAGCTTTGTTACACGTTATTACTCCATTTTCATCAAGTTTATTCCTAAACACCCATCGGGTGCCTATTACTCGATGATCTCGCGGAGGGGGTACAAGGTCCAAACCTCATTTCTCCAGAATTGATTTAGTTCATCTTGCATTGATAGATACCAATGCTCATCGAGTAACGCCTCCTTAGAGTTTTTAGGTTCAACTTGGGAGATAAAAGCAGAGTAATAACAAAATTTACTAAGTTTAGAGCGAGTAGTTACTCCCTTAGAGATATCACCGAGAATGTTGTCAATTGGATGGTCTTTTGAAGACTTCCAAGCTGGAGGAAGTTCATCTTTATTAGCATGATGATCATCCTCACTCTTCACTGGTTGGTGATCCTTTTCCTCCTCAATACGCACTGCTTCAGGCTGATCAATTCCCTTATCAGTGTCCTTGAGTATGTCTTCAGTAGGTACACCTGCACCATGAAAAGAACTACCTTCTTCGACATTTCTCGGATAAGACTCGTCAAAAGTAACATGAACTGACTCTTCAACTACACGTAACTTCTTATTTAAATTCTATATGCTTTACTTGACTGAGAGTATCCAAGAAAAATACCCTCGTCAGCCTTGGCATCAAATTTGCCGAGAGTCTCTTTCCCATTGTTTAACACAAAGCATTTGCAACCAAATACATGAAGGTGAGAGATGTTTGGCTTACGCCCTTTTAAAAACTCATACGGTGTCTTGTTTAGAATAGGCCGGATGAGCACCCTATTCAAAACATAACAAGCCGTACTTATGGCGTCGGCCCAAAAGTATTTTGGTAATCCACTATCATTGATCATAGTCCTTCCAAGTTCTTCCAAAACTCTATTTTTACGTTCCACTACCCCATTTTGTTGAGGGGTACGTGGTGCGGAAAAATTATGATCAATTCCGTTGGAATCACAAAATGCTTCAAATAAATTATTTTCAAACTCACCCCCATGGTCACTTCTGATTGACCCAATGTTTGTGTTTAACTTGTTCTGAGATAACTTAGCAAATCGTTCAAAGGCCGAAAAGGTATCACTCTTATTTGCTAAGAAAATTGTCCAGTAAAACCTAGAAAAATCATCGACTATAACAAACCCATAATAGTTACCACCTAGGCTTTTAACCCTAGATGGTCCAAAAAGATCCATATGGAGGAGCTCAAGGGGTCTCATAGTTGAAACAATGTTTTTAGATTTAAAAGAGATCCTTGTTTGCTTCCCCATTTGGCACGCATCACAGAGATGATCCTTTGTGAATTTAATTTTGGGCAAACCAATGACTAGGTCTTTAGAGACAATTTTGTTAAGCAAATCAAAGTTGATATGAGCCAAGCGTCTATGCCACAACCATGAATCTTCATTCATAGTGACTAAACACTTGTCTCCATCCAATGATACCTCGTTTAAGTCTAGCATATAGACGTTATCCACCCTCAAGCCCTTAAACACATTCTTTTTGTCGCAATCTTCAACTACGCAACAATCCTTTGAAAAAGAGACTTTATAATTTTTGTCACATAGTTGACTAATGCTTAAAAGGTTGTGTCTAAGGCCTTCCACAAGAAGTACATCAGAGATAGTAGTAGATGAGGGGTTACCTATACTACCTTTGCCTAGAATCTGTCCCTTGTTGTTATCTCCGTAGGTGACAAACCCCTTTTTCTTTGCCACAAAGTCGATGAAAAGAGATATGTCTCCGATCATATGTCTTGAGCAGCCACTATCCATAACCCATCTTCCTTCGGTGGTCTCAAGACTTTGTACCTACAAAAATAATCAAGGGAGAGTAGGTACCCAATTCTCATTGGGTCCTTTATGGTAAGTGAAACCAATATTGCCTTTCGACAACCATTGATAAATGCCCTTTGGAACAAGAAATCTCCGAAAGCGGCACTTAGCAATAGTATGACCGGGCTTACAATAGTATAAGCAATCACGATTCGTTTGGAGTTTACCTTTGCTATCACTATCTCAAACCACATACGTGTATTGTTGATACGGAATATTCATTATTTCACGATAATGTGATCGATCAATAGCAAACGTAATCTTAGGCTTGAGAGCCTTGTCTAACTTGGCTTTGAGGGTTCTCACCTCTTTTTGCCAAATATGACAAGTATCACAGCCCCCAAAGTTAAACCATGGATATTTATTCTCATCGATCTTAGTTTTTGATACATTCACCATGGAGTTTTTAAGATCTTCCAATTCCTTTTGGGAATTGGAAACCTTTTTCTCCAAATAGGAAAAGATCTTTTTATTCGAAGCTAAGCGTTGAAATGCTTCCTTAGCTTCTTGGTGCAATGTATCAAAAGCTCTTTTTAATTCAGCATGAGACATATTTTGACAATTTTCATATTTAGAGTGTTTTACCTCTTTTGCTTTGTTGTGACGTGCCATAAGACAAAGGTTGACGGATTCACTTTAGTCACTTGAGGAATCATCTTTCTCCGACTCACTATCGCTTTCCCAAGCAATGTATGCTCGTCGAGACTTGTTGGACTTTTTGTTTGAGCGACTCTTGTCATTATCCTTATCTTTGTCTTTCTTTAGGGATGGACAATCTGGATTGTAGTGCCCGGATTTTCCACAGTTGTAGCACGTCCCTTTTACCTTGCCATTTTTATTTCCTTCACTTCTAGATTGCTTCCTGAACTTGACAAGATTTCTGTCCGAGTGCTGAATATCGTTCTTACAAATATATCTATTGTATCTCTTCACAAATAAGCTCATATCATCACTGGATTCTTCATCTTTGTCATTTTTGGCTTCATCATCACTTAGCTCTTGATGTGTGGACTTTGAACAAGAAACCTTAAGAGCTATCGACTTCTTCTCCGTATCTTTTGCCTTCTCTTTCTTTATACATTTTTCATGTTTATCCAAGCTAATGAGCACTTACTCATGCTCATCGAGTTTACCAAAGAGTGTTGTGAGGTCTAGTGTAGCAAGATCATTGGCCTCCTTGATAGCGGTAACCTTCGGTTGCCACTCCCTGTTAAGACACCTCAGAATTTTGTTAGTAGAAACCTCATTTGGAATTGGTTTACCAAGAACATACAATTTGTTGATAATGTGAGTGAATCATTTTTGCATATCCGCAATGGTTTCCCCTTGCTTCATGTAAAACAAATCAAACTCTTGCATTAGTGTATTAATACGAGCCATTTTAACATCATTAGTGCCTTCGTGGGCTACTTGTAAGGCATCCCACATAGCTTTGGCTGTTTCACAATGGGAGACTCGATAATACTCATCAACTCCCAAGGAGGAGATGATCATATTACGAGCCTTCCAATCATAGCTGTACTTTTTCTCGTCCTCCTCAGTCCATTGAGCTTCGGGTTTAAGAACGACAATGCCTTCCGCGTTAGTCATAGTAATTTCCATGGGACCGTTTAAAATAACGTTCCAAACCTTCCGATCTATGGAGTTAATATGCACGCGCATACAATCCTTCCAGTAGCTGTAGTTTTCACCTATAAAAACTGGAGCTCTATTATAAGCCCCTTTAGGTTCGTTCGCCATGATCCAAGAAGTTTTACCCAAGCACCAGAATAAACAGGAGCTCGTGATACCACTTGTTAGACGATGGCTATGGATCTAGAAGGGGGGGGGGGTTGAATAGACCCCTTGAGTTTTACACGCAAATAGTCTACAAAAATTTTATTTTAAAAAATTTGTTTTAACGGAAGCTACCACTGGATAGAACGTCTACAACGAACCTTCTACCAAAAGGATCGGATATGCACAAATATATTACGGATGAGAAAAATTCAGATTTTAATACTACACTTAAAAACGCAGACAAGAAATTATCACTTGCTTGATGTTTATTCCAATCCAATGAGGTTAATTGATAAGTAATTTAAAGCTCTGTGTTTGAATTTTGCTTGGAAACAAATTATCAAACACCTAGTGTGCGTAAACACACTATGTGCAGAATTTCTATGGAGAATAATGTACAGCTGCTCCAGAACATAATTCAATGAATTGTATCGATTTAAAAAAATAGTTTATCAGTGTACAATTATTCTACGACAGAAATTTCAATAGTTTGCTACGTCACAAATTCGAACAATGCTGAAATATAAAAGAGTTAAGGGAAAGAGAGAACGAATGAGATTTGATTAGGCAGTTCCCCAATCGTCCTCGCTTTGGGTACGTCTGCCCCCAACTCCACAAAAGGAATTGAGATATATATATATATGTAGTTGTTGCAAATTGTTTATTACAAGAGAAAACTGTGAACATTCAAACCCCGAACGTCTCCGATCGTTGATACAGAATTTTCTCTTTCCTTGATTCAAGATGAATCAAGTGCTCCGAATATGGTTGATTCAATTACTGTCCCACGCTACTAAACCGAAAGAAAACGCCGTTCTTCAGTTACCTTCACTCGGTCAATTGAAATCTTCCAAGAATTCGAACCCAAACCTTCTTCTACAATCCTCTGATTACAGCTACTAAACCGAAACAATTGCGCCAATTTCCGGTTACCTTCGCCCAGCCGAATCCCTGTAGAATGAACAGTTTGTACAAAAACCCCCAAAATCTCTTCGATTCTTGGAGGACAAACTCAACTAGTTTGATTCAAGAAACACCTGCCAAACTCTCAACCCAAAAGATGAAGATCACACTTCCTAAATTCTGAACGTTATCACTTCGATCAATGGGTGACACAAACAAAGATGATTATGTGTGATTGTTTGTTTACACAATGAAGAAGATGAAGATGAAGAGAGAAATGACATATATTTTTCACGTTTCTTGTTGTGATGAAAAAATGAAGACCAAAACTATTTATATGAAAAATATGACCAACAAAAATAATAACAGAAAAATAACAGAAAAGAAATTAAGTGAAAAAATACAAAAATGAAGTTCATGCGTCGACCTGCAGTGTCTATGCGTCGACGCATAAGATGTGAATTTTGAATCCTCAGGTTTGTGCGCTTACCCGCAAGTTCTGGAGGTTAGCGCATGAATTATGGGGTTAGCGCATGAACTTAAGGGTCAGCGCATGAAGTGCAGATTTTTCAGGAAATTCCATTTTTTTTGAATATTTTTACCAGACCAAGGTCAAATATACATGCTAGACACTACTAAAACAATAGTGGACCTTTATTTTTGGAGAGAACAAGATCCTATGCATCTAGACACATGACCAATAACGGTAAGACGCTATATGCCCGACACGTGAAGTGATACCGCTCAAATTACAATCTAATATGTTTGTTGATATCATTAAAACAAGATAGCTATAAGGATATCCCTCACATGGCTTGCATCATTCCTTCGATCTTCATATTGGTGCCAACTTAATCCTTGAGGATCTTATCATGTTTGTCTAGCCTTTCTCTGAAAACTGCATTCTCAGCCTTGATCTCTTCCAAAGTCTTCATCAGCAAAGAAAGAGCAGGGGAAAAGTCTTCAACAATCACAACTTCTTTGGATCCAAAAGTGGATCCTAATTCAGTAACAGTTGGAGGAGGAGGAGAAGGTTCCACAAAAGGGGAAGGAAGTAGAAATATTGTAGGGACCTTTTGGAGCAAAGTTTCCACTATAACATAGAGCCTGACATGGAATTCCTTTTGTGCTTCCTTCAAGCACCAGAATGTCAGTTCCTCAAAACTACAGTCAACCCATTCTTTGAAATCGTTGCATAAAGTGTGAACTTTAGAAAGGTTTACATTAGATGAACAAACTTCATTGAAAGAGTCCAACTTGTCAACAACCTCATGCTTAAACTGTAAAAACAATTCACACAAGGGTGTTGGGAGGATGTTTGTTTTGTGGGTAGTTTGGGTGGAGTGTTGGAGGGGGTTCTATCTAGGATAGCTACAATCTCAATATCTGACTCAAAGTCAAAATCAGAAACATCATATGTGACTACAGGAGCGTTAGGGTGAGTTTAACTTTATGTTACAATGATTGTGTTTGGTTGAGAGGTTGGGGTTGGAGGAGTTGGGGTGTCTTCAGGAAATGCATGGGCTTTAGGTAAGGTAAGTGAGACATGAGATGGTGTAGAAAAATTTGAATAAGAGGACTGAGAGTTAGATTAGGGAGTAGAAGGATTAGGTTCAGAAGGAATTGGGGTAGTGGTGATTGTGGTTGATTCATTTATAGTTAAGGTTGGTATATGAAGAGTTATAAAGATAGTTGGTATGGTAGAGGTGATAGATGAGGATGCTTGTTAAGGGGTAGGTGTTGTTATTGTTTCGAAGAGAATGTGAGAGGTTATTTGAGTGAGTGTGGAGGAAGATTGAGAAGTGGATGAATTATTAATCACAGAGTGAAACAGAGTTTCAGAGAGAGATGGCTTACAAGACAGCATAATCTGAGGAGTAACAAATCAAGAAGATCTAGGGTTCCCAAAGCTGTTAGCTACTTCGGAGCCCATAGTATCCTTCAGATTGAACTTCATGAAGTCAGAAGTTTTGGTCATCTTAGAAGGAAGCTGAGGGGTTTTAGAAGTTCCTTCACCAAGAGCCTTAGACTTTTGTTTTCTCAAAGAGTAGAGATTTGGATAGTCTTCAGGAAGATCTTCAAAGGAGTAAGCCACAAGTGTTTCTCCTTTAGCCATACAGTTAGAAATGTATATGTGCAAAGCTTCCTTAGTATCTTGCAGAGTAAAAAGAGGATAATCATCCACTGGTATTCTTCTAGCACCAACTTCTGGTTTATCCAGAAGCTCTGAGGGATCAATAGCATTCTTGATCAAGTACACATTCTTCATATTTCTGTAGTTGTAGGGCTTACCAATCTCAAAGTGTAGCTCCTAGAACATACCAACATTAATCAGTTCTTAAACTAACTTACTCTCACAGAGAATATTAGAAATGAGTCTACCCAGAGGTATCCAGCTTCTGAGTTTAGGTACATCATTTCTCGTTTCCTTAACCATCTCCCTCAAATACTTGAAGATGGATGGAGGGCAGATTCATCTTTTCTCCTTTGGCAATGTAGTACATCATGTACTTCTGATATGTATTAATATTTTTAGGAGAGTTTGAAGATGGTCTATGGTGAATGCATCCCAGAATTATCTTGAAGCAAATCTTAAAATGAGGTTTAAGATTCTTGATGTAGGATGAAGGTTCACCATCAACAAAAATTACCTCAACAATCTCTTTCATTTTCTTCTTTGGAGATAACATGTCATAACAACGCTTCCCATAACCATCATATTGAGAGCAATGGACTTCTTAGCGATAGTGATCTTGTGTCCCAACACTGTAGAAGAAATTTGAAGATGCGAAGCCGAAGAAAATATCTAGAATTGCTTCACTAGTTTAGTGTAGGCTGGTCCTTGAAGAGGATCTAAAAAAGTTATCCCATCCTTGAGTCTTAACATCTCCAGTCAAGTCAAAACCATTTATCTTCAAATTCTCAAAATCTACCAAGAACTCGCTGAGAATATTTAACTTTTCTACGGGGATAGAAAGAGTTTGTTCATAAATTTCTTCCATCGTCTGTTCAGGTTGCTATGAAGATTATTTAGGAGCACATTGTTGTGCTTGTTGTTGTGAAGAAACCATTGTTCAAGCGAATGAGTTTTGGGGGTTTGAGAACTTTTTCAGTTGGAAAACAAGAAAGTGTGGGAAGTGAGAGTAGTGAGAGTGTGTGAAGTGAGTGAAGTGGGTTTAAATAGAGATTTTGCAATCATGATTAAAATCTTGAATAGTGCATAAAATCTAATAAGGGGAGTAAAGCGTGAAGATTTTACCTAATCCCAAGATTAATGGATTCACCCAATGTCTCACTCAGTCGTTAGAAGCGGTTCAGTTTTCTAAGATAGTTGTCTTTAAAATTGTTCCACTTTCCAATACTGATTGACAGCTCATTAATGCAAAAACTATTCAATATCTAGGAATACAGAACGTTCACTAATGATGTTATGACTGGATACATCTGAGCATATGAAACCTTCTCACTTCAGAAGACTCATACGTTCAGAATCAAATATCTCAAAGTCTCATTAAACCATTCTAAAGAAAATAAACATTTTGGGATAACTGTTTTTGTGATTTTGATCAATCTATAACTCAAAATACATGAGGATTTGGAATTTCTTATAGTTGAAAATTTCGAAGTATGTAATGAGAGCTTTCGTTTGAGCTTTGGATGGAAGAAAATGGCTTTTTGGTTTAGGAGTTATGACCTTGCAAAGTTGGTACCAAATCACTTTTCTTCCATAACTTAGAAAATTTTAAGTTTTTCAAGGTTGCCCCTTTTTCAAGTAACCAGATTTTCTTGATTTTTCTTGATGGATGATGATCCAAACCATGAATTAACATTGTTTTTGACTTAGGGAAGCCTTGATTGTCAAGAAATTCAAAATGTCAAACTTGGTTTTTAGGCACAGTTGACTTTTTGTCAGATGAATTTCAAACTGTGTGATCCTTTATGCAATCAAGTCCTTGACCTAATTCAAACCTAATAGATGGATTCCATAGGTGTTTTAGGGTGTCTTGAATCATGTCCCAAGGTTTGGGAACATGTCTTGGTCAAAAGTCAAAGATACAGTTGACTTTTCATCAGGAAACCCTAACTTGGCCAGATGAATTTGAATCCTTGCATTGCTTGTGAACCAAGTTTTTTGAATCAATACAGCCTTGTGTGTGGATCAAAATGATGTATTGGAGGTATTAAAAACACTTCTTGAGGTCTTGGCTCATGTCTTGCTCCAAAAGTCAACTTAGGGATGAATTAGGTCAAGAAACCCTAATTCCTGATTTTTAATGAATGCATCCCCTGAGGATATTTTGACTCTATGATTGAGTCCATGAGGTCCCTTTGAGCTTCTTGACTCATGTTTTGAAGTATTGGCTCATGCCTAGATGGAAATTTTCATCTGGAGGCCTTGGTCGACCAAAACTCTAATTTGATGACACTGGCGATCTTGAGGCTTGATCCAATTGGAATGTTAGAACCTTGTGCCTGATTCTTGATATGGGAGACCTCTTGATCCTTTATGGGTGTTTGAGAGGTTGGACAAGTTGAAGATCATGTCAATTCTTGATTGATCATTTTCCTGAGTACTCTGAGAGGGCTCGAAACCCTAATTCTTGGTTGTAGTGAATGCTAAAAAATCTTTGAGAGGATTGATGAGTCATGAAGGCACATCCATACTGTGGTGATAATTTGTACAATGATGGGAAATCTTGTGGTCAAAATTTGGGGTATGACAGATGCCTCTATTTAATCTTCTTGGACCCGAAGGTGTGAATGGCGAAGATATTCGAACATTCAGGGTACAAGAGGATTAAATATCGGAATACCTGAAATTTTGATTGTGGTTGTGAATGGTAGATGATTTGCTCGTCCATCTTCTTTTGCTAAGTAATGATACTTAGAAAAGGGTAAAACTTCCCCTTGATCCTTGTCTTAAGCCATGGAACTGGTCTCAGTTTCTTCTGAAATAAACTTCCCCTTGATCCTGGTTTTCAGTCGTGGAACTAGTCTTAGTTTCTTGAAGAAATAAACTTCCCCTCGATCCTGGTCTTCAGCCATGGAACTGGTCTTAGTTTCATTTTGAAATAAACTTCCCCTCGATCCTGGTCTTCAGCCATGGAACTGGTCTTAGTTTCTTCTGAAATAAACTTCCCCTCGATCATGGTCTTCAGCCACGGAACTGGTCTCAGTTTCTTCTTGTCAAGTTCCTTCCTCGACAAGTAACGCTATTTGTAATGGTCTTCATCAAACTTCTCGCCGAGCTACACTGGGGAGACGCCATTTGATGGAAAATTTTTGATGTCAAACTTGCTGGGGAAACCCATTTGTCTGAACTGCAGAGGTGTGTAAACTTCTCTGTGGGAGATGCCATTTGTCGACCTACTGGGGAAAGAAGGTATCTTGAGAGATTGCTTGTTGCTTGGGGATATTACATCATACTTTTCTTCGAGAGCTTTTCGGAGAAATGCCATGTGATGTAATCCAATTTTGAGGTGCTGATGACTTCATTAACAGAAAATTTTTCGAGGAGAAACCACCGTATTGCCAAGAGTCTTTAATCCAGGATTTTCTTTGGTGGAGAGGATTTCTTTAGGGATTTTCTTTAATCCGGGAAAGCAAAAATATCATCTTCAATAATGAAGAGTGGTGTTCCAAAGGTGTCTATTGAATGTTTTCTTGCCTTTCAGAGGTTCAAGTTATCAAAGTGGTCGAGGACAGTCTCCAATCCAAAAGTAAACTGGGGAGAAATTACTTGGACGATACATTTCCGGACAAGGAAAGAACTGGCAACTCTATCGGTGATAGGACATTTATCACTTGGGGATGAAAATGACCAGAGTGATATTAATGCAACATATATACAAATATGAATCAATAATGCATGATGTATGTATGTTTATGCTGACAAAACAGACGCGACATATAGACTGGTGAATGAACACGACTGGATACTTGGCCACTGCGGGGGGGATAAAAAGTATCATTGGTTCAAGATAGTAATCCTTTCCTATTTAGGAGGGGTAGACCCTACTGTAGAAAACAGACCAATTATCAGTTCTCGGAGGTAACACATCTACCGGAGATGTCAGATAGGACATTACATCTGAAACAGTTGATCCTTCACTCAGGGTGTACTGGTTAAAAGGAGTACTTTGATTCTGCATTTTGAGGTTTAATCACTTCCGGAGAAGTCGTCGATGTTCCTTCTTGCGTTCAGTAATCAGAAGGAATTGCCATCTTTATAGTAGAAGAAAATTTGACAAGTAAATTCATTTTTGTTTTGTTTCAAGAATCGTTGATCATATAAAAATGTCATTCTGTAAAGCAAAATAAATGAGAGTTGCAAACAAAAGCACTAGGGCTCAAATTTTATTGACAGAATGGTAATCAGCCAAGCGCGTGATCCCATAGAGTATTACAAAGTTTAGAAAATGGTAATTTAAGGGGAACATAACGACCGATATCCTTCCACCAACTTTGAATTCTGGACATTCTGAGCTTCTGTCGAAGGTGACCTTGACTGAAGTTTTCCTGACAGATGATATTAGTGCTGGGGATCTAATTTTGTCATACGTAGTTACTTACCATGCATCCCTAACTTTTTCTTGGATTCCCTTTTCAGGTTTTCAATCCATCGGGATGATTTTTGCTTATGTCTCTAATTTTTTCCTGGACCGCCCTTTCGAGTTTTCAATCCACCGAGATGTTTTTATTTTATTTTAGGCGAAGTATTTCTTGACTACATCAACATTCTTGGGGTTAGTAAACTCCTCTCCATCCATGGTTGCAAGTCTCAAGGCACCGCATGAGAAGGCTTTCTTAACAACGTAAGGGCCATCATAATTCGGAGTCCATTTGCCCCTGGAATCAGTTAGAAATGATTGTATCTTCTTGAGCACAAGGTCTCCTTTCCTGAAGACACGAGGTCGGACCTTTTTGTCGAATGCTTTCTTGATTTTTTGCTGATATAACTGACCATGGCATAAAGTCGTCATTCTCTTTTCTTCAATGAGGTTTAGTTCATCGTCTCTGCTCTGACACCATTCATCTTCTGTTAGCTTGGCTTCCATTAATACCCTAATTGATGGTATCTCTACTTCTATGGGGAGCACTGCTTTCATGCCATATACTAGAGAGTAAGGGGTTGCCTCTGTTGAAGTGCGGACAGATGTGCGATAACCGTGAAGAGCAAAGGGTATCATCTTGTGCCAGTCTTTGTAGGTTACAACCATTTTCTGAACGATTTTAATATTTTTATTAGTCACTTCTACCGCTCCATTCATCTTAGGCCGGTAGGGAGATGAGTTATGGTGTTCGATTTTGAACTCAACACACAACTCTTTCATCATCTTGTTGTTCAAGTTGGATCCATTATCGGTAATGATCTAGCTGGGAACACCATAACGGCTGATGAGATAGTTTTTGATAAATTAGACCACCACTTGTCTGGTTATATAGGCGTATGACGCTGCTTCGATCCATTTGGTGAAGTAGTCAATGGCTACCAGGATAAACCGATGTCCGCTTGAAGCTTTGGGTTCAATCATGCCAATCATGTCGATTCCCCATATAGAAAAAGGCCACGGAGAAGAAAGAACTTTGAGATGCGTTGGCAGTACATGGATTTTGTCTGCATATATCTAACACTTGTGACACCCCCTCAAGTACTTATAGCAATTAGATTCCATTGTCAGCCAATAATATCCTGCTCTCAGAATTTTTCTTGCCATTGTATGTCCATTGGCATGAGTACCAAAGGATCCTTCATGAATTTCTTTCATCAGCATGTTTGCTTCTTGTCTGTCTACGCATTTAAGAAAAACCCTGTCGATGTTTCTCTTATAGAGTGTATCACCGTTCAGGAAGAAGTTTCCAGTCAGTCTTCTGAGAGTCTTCCTATCTTTTCTTGATGCCCCAGGTGGATACTCTTGTCTTTGAAGGAAACACTTGATATCATGATACCATGGTTTGTCGTCTATGACTGCTTCAATTATGAAGATGTAAGTGGGCCTTTCAAGGCGCATTATGTCAATCTTAGGTACGTCGTTCCATGGACCTACACTAATCATGGATGATAGGGTGGCTAATACATCAGCCATGTGATTTTCTTCACGAGGGATGTGGTGAAATTTGATTCTGTTAAAGAATGGTAACAACCTTCTCGCGTAATATTTGTAAGGAATCAACCCTGATTGGCATGTATTCCCCTCTCCTTTAATCTGATTTATAACCAAGGCTGAGTCTCCATACATATCCAAGTTCTTTATCCTTCAGTCAATTGCTTCTTCGAGACCCATGATACAAGCTTCGTATTCGGCCTCATTGTTTGTGCATTTGAATGTTAGTCTGACAGTGAAAGGAATATGGGTACCCTGAGGTGTTACGATGATTGCCCCAATCCCGTTTCCATATGTGTTGATGGGTCCGTTGAATATTAATCCCCATTGGGAACCTGGTTCTGCCCTTCACTAGGTAGCAGTTCATCACAATCTTTCATTTTTAAGTACATGACATCTTCGTCTAGGAAGTTGAATTTGACTGATTCCTGATCGTCAATCGGTTGATGAGCCAAATGATCGGTTAAAATACTTCCTTTGATGGCTTTCTGAGCTTGATATTCAATGTCGTACTCTGATAACAACATTTGCCAACGGGAAATCCTTCCCATGAGCGCAGTCTTTTCAAAGACGTACTTGATCAGATCCATTTCGGAGATTAACCAAGTAGTGTGACAAATCATGTACTGGCAAAGATGTTTGGCTGCCCAAGCCAGAGTGCAGTAAGTTTTCTCGAGCACAGTGTACCGAGTTTCACAGTCTGTGAACTTCTTGCTTAAGTAGTAGATGGAAGACTATTTTCTTTTTGTCTCGTCTTGTTGGCCAAGCACACAACCCATGGAGTCTTCCAAGACTATTAGTTAGATGATCAATGGTCTTCCTTCCACTAGAGGAGACATAATAGGTGGATTCAACAAATATTCTTTGATGTTGTCGAAAGCTTTTTGGCAATCTTCTGTCTATACACATCTTTGATTCTTTCTAAGTAGTTTGAAGATCGACGCGCATGTCGCGGTCATGAGGGATATGAATCTTGAGATGTAACTCAGACGCCCCAAAAATCCCCTGACCTGTTTTTCAGTCTTCGATGAAGGCATTTCTTGAATGGCCTTGACCTTGTCAGGATCAACCTCAATTCCTTTCTGGCTGACAATGAATCCTAAGAGTTTTCCTGAGCGAACACCGAATGTGCACTTATTAGGATTCAAGTGGAGTTTGTATTTTCTCAGACGCTTGAATAACTTTGATAGGTGTTCTACATGCTCTTCTTCTGTTCTAGATTTGGCAATCATGTCATCGACGTACACTTCAATCTCTTTGTGCATCATGTCGTGAAACAGAGTTGTCATGGCCCTTTGATAGGTTTCCCTTGCGTTATTCAGACCGAACGACATTACCTTGTAGCAAAAAGTGCCCATGGGGTGATGAATGAAGTTTTATCCATGTCTTCCGATGCCATTTTGATTTGATTATAGCCCGAGAATCCAACCATGAAGGAGAAGACTTTGAATTTTGATGTGCTGTCTACCAGCATGTCAATGTGTGGCAGGGGGAAGTCATCCTTCAGACTTGCTTTGTCCAGATCCCTGTAGTCTACACACATTCTGACTTTTTCGTCCTTTTTTGGAACTGGCACTATGTTGGCCAACCATTGAGGATATTTTGAGGTGCCGAGGAAACCTGCGTCGATCTGCTTATGTACTTCCTCCTTTATTTTGATGGCCATATCCGGATGAGTCCTTCTCAGTCTTTGTTTTACTGGAGGACATTCTATTTTTAGTGGTAAGTGGTGTTCCACAATGCTGGTATCCAACCCTGGCATGTCCTGATAGGACCAAGCAAACACATCTGGAAACTCTTTGAGAAGTTTTATCAAGTCTTTTCTGACATTTGGACTGAGTAATGCTCCAATCTTGACTTCTTTATTTTCATCTTCTAAACCAAAATTGACCATTTCCAATGGCTCTTTGTGAGGCTCAATGGACCTTTCCTCTTGTCTGAGTAGTCAGGAGATCTCTTCTGGAATTTCTTCGTCCTCTTCTTCTTCAGCTTCAAATACTGGGAATTCAAAGTTGGGAGAAGGCATTGGATCGTATGTTTCAACGGGGTTTAAAACAAGTAATCTGCATGACGTGATGATTCGTTTTTTAGAAGAGACAGAGAGAATGCAAAAGTGTGTGCAGTGTATTTTCTAAAAATGCTTGTTTTTATTTCATGTTGTTTTTAGGATTACCACTTTCTGAAAAACAAAAAGTGAAAATAGCAATAAATGCAGGAATTTAAAATGACATTATTTATTCATGATTTGTCGTTTCTTGAAACACAACCCTATAAAACAAAACTCTACCGCTTTGGGCGAAGCGAAGAGGGACATTTACAGAAAAGTGAGCCCTATAAAAACATCTATTTCAACCGGGCAAGGTGAAAGGTTAAAACAAAGATGGTAATTACTTCGACTTATGGACGACTTTCGAGACATCGATTGCAACCCAGTGGCAACGAATTCCTCTGTGAATCATAAAGTCTGGTACTTTCCTTCTTGGTTTGTCTTCAGAAATGGCACTGATTTTTGGTGGAGTTGGATCGATTGAGTCTTCTTCCAATGCAGAGTTGTCATAGGAGAATTCTTCTATTGTATCTTCCCTAGCATTTTCACTTTTAAGGGGATCTCCCCATCCAGTTGGCTGGATGTCCTCAAGCTTGATACGAGAGCTTTCGGGAGCAGTGTATTTGACTAGGAAGTTGTACTTGCCATTGGCTATCCCAAGGTGTCCCAGGTTTCTGTGGGAATAGATGAGTCATCTTCCTCGACGATGTTGACCTTAGGAAATGCATAGTTAATGAATTCTTGTCCTGCAATCTTTGCAAATTCATTAGCATGGTGTTGGACACTCTCAGAGTGTTCTGGGTAAGGATTTCATGATTCTTAGGGAGCGGGTGTATTCTTTTCGAGATTATTCAGCTGATAGGCATTGTCCGGCTGACTCTACTGCCCCAAGTCTTCCGTGTATGGCTTCTAGATGGGCAAGTCATCCAGGGGATCATAATAATCGTATTCAAAGTTGTCTTTCATTAGATTGTCTTCCTCTAATGAGTTGGGTGGAGTACGACATCCTTCGAGATCATAATCTCTATAGATTATTCTGATGTCTGATCTCGGTATATATCTTAGGCTCTGCTTTGGAAAACAGCATAGCATGTACGCTTCTCCCTGAGACATATAATCGTCATCATTGAGATAAGACTTCCACTCCTCATCTATGTCGGAGGAGTCATTTCCATCGATGGTGTGTACTTCTTGAGATACTGGGTGAAGGAAACCTCCGCTGTGAAAGAAATCCTGAATGGGACTAAAACTTTCGTCCTTCTTTGTAGTCTGGGTATAGGTTGAAGAGAAACCAAGACCTTTCTTTGTCTTGTTATCCATAGGAGTTACAATCTGTCCCCATCCTTTTATGTCATTACTCTTGATTACTTTGAGAGCGTCTTTGTATGAGGAAATCGACGTCCCTCTTTCTGGTCGATTCTCATTGCTCACCGAGAGTGCTTGGAACTGGGTTCCAACAACCTCCTCTGGTTCTACACAGGAGAATAATGATAAGTTGCTCACGATTAAGGCTTGCTCTACACATACTGTGACTAATTTGTCATTCTTAACGAACTTCAGTTTCTGGTGAAGTGTCGAAGTGACTGCCCCAGCTTTGTGTATCCAAGGTCTCCCTAATAAACAGTTGTATGCTGCTCGGATTTCCATGACCTGGAAAGTGTGAGGACAGATGGTTATGGGAAGATCGACTTCGCCGATAACTGTTTTTCTAGATCCGTCAAAGGCTTTGACGATGATCTCACTGCCTCTCATCGGAGCTCCTTGAAATGATAGTCGTACCAAAGTTAATTTTGGCATAACATTCAAAGATGATCCCGTGTCTACCAGTACACTGGCTAAAGCATCGTCTTGGCAGTTGACCGTAATGTTGAGTGCCATATTATGGTTCTTGCCTTCCTCCGGCAGTTCTTCATCACTGAATCCTAAAATGTTACAGGAAGTGATTTTGGAGATGATGCTGTCAAATTGTCCTACTGTCACATCTTGTTCTACAAAGGCTTGTTCCAAGACCCTCTGTAGAGCTTCCCTCTGAGCTTCTGAACTAAGCAGTAGAGAAAGTACAAATATTCGAGACGGAGTTTTAAACAAATTATCCACAATGTTGTACTCGCTTTTCTAGATGAGCTTTAGCATCTCATCGTTGTTTTTTACAGGCTCTGGATTACTGGATTGACTAACTTGTTGGTTGGGAACTTCCATTTAAGGTTCCTTTTCTTTGGTAGGTTCTCCAACTCCTCTGTTGAAGATTCGTCCGCTCCGAGTGACTCGACTGATGTTGGCAATGTTCACAACAGAGGGTAATGGAGTTTCTTCTCCATTTTTGATGGTCGTTGCACCGTACTTGTAAGGGATAAACTTTTCTGACTTATACAGTATTGGACCTGGCAGGTAGATAACCACAGGAGCTTTTTGGTTTTTCTGACCGTCGTAGGCAACCTCAATTAGTTCTTGGTTGGGAACTTTTCTACTATTAAGAGGGATCTTTGATTCATTGAGTAGAAGGAATATGGCGTAAACGTCCTTGGTTATTCCATGATCGGAGATTACGATAGTCTTTTTGTTCTGACCAGGGATTTACTCTTGTATCATGTTGATCTACCCAGAATTCGAGTATGGTCGAATCTCTTTTCAGTCTAACTAGTGCTGGAGGGCTGCTTGCACTAGATATCAACCTTGGTTATTTTCCAAGCATACTCTACAGCACTCATAATTTTGAGGTGGTACCCGACCATATCCGCTTTGTATGCAGTGCATTTTTACTAGATCTGTTTCTATTGAGCGGATATCACGACTTTGATGTCTACCAGGATTCCCACCAGTCATGCTAATCTGTTGTGTGTCTTCATCTAAGTAAATTGGAAGCCACCAGTGGTCCAACAGATGTTGAAGAGTCCTTTGCACAAGTGCACACCCTTGGTCATCTTCGCATCATTCTTTACAGTCTAGATAATCATGTGAAGCCAGAAAACCAAGTCTGACCTGCTTAGCATGTAATTCTACTAGACTAGTATTCATTAGGCGTATGTCAAAGATCTGAACCATATTGACTTGATGGTTACTTCTTGTACATAAGAGTATCCCTGATTGTCTGTTCAGCAGATTGGACAAGCGATGTAATCATGCCGCAGCAGATTGTAATGCTGACTTTGTCTTGAATGCATCGCCATTAAATTGACGTTCATTGCACGGTTGTTGTGGTTCTAAACAATGTTGGGATGTGCATGTGCCATGTTTACTTCACGAATCATGTGATCCTGAATCCAGCCTAAATCCATTTGTTCTTGCAGAGCTGCTTGTACTATGGCACACCCTTGATTGTCCTTGGAGCAGATATCACACTGATGATAGTTGTGAGATTGCACATAGCCGTACTCGCTCTGTTTGCAATGCATCTTTACTAGGTTGGTTCCCAGTCGTACATCGTGAGTTTGATAACTGTTGATAGGTTCTCTTTCTATCAAATTCACTGTAGTCTTCTTATGTTACGGTAATGGGTTCGTCTTAACATTTGGATTTATATCTTTGAAAGATAAGACCCTGTTCCTGACAAGCTTCTGTACATCAGACTTGAAGCTGAGACAATTCTCAATGTTATGTCCCGATCCTCCTTGATGGTAAGGACAAGTTTGATCTGCTTTGAACCAAAAAGGTGGATTTTCTGGTACTGCGAGATGATTCCTGGTTTGAACATGCCCTTTGGTCAGTAGAAGTGGAAATAACTCTGCGTACAACATCGGTATAGGGTCGAACCCTGATGGTCGTGCAGTACGATAATTGTTATTGTACTGCAGACGAGCCTGCTGAAGAGGCTGTTGTGACCTTTACTGATACTGTTGTTGATTTGATTGGCTCCGAGCAACCTGAGGTTGATAAGTTAGAGCTGGCGTTGGGTTGATAGAGGGAGTTATTGCTGCTATCGGTTGATACCTTTGCCTTTTCTTTCCCAGAGAGATATTACTGATATCTTGCTCTTTTTTCTTTTGGAAAGTACTGGCGTATCTCTTGGAACTGCTGGATGGCTCTGCATCTTTGACCAATCGTCCTTCTCGGACTGCTTCTTTAAGGCGTACTACCATGTTCACCATTTTGGTGAAGTCACTGGATACACTGGCAGCCATTCGGTCATAATAAAATGAGCTCAAAATTTTCAGGAAGATCTTTGTTATTTCCTTTTCCTCAAGAGGGGGACAGATCTGAGCGGCAATTTCACGCCATCTCTGAGCATATTCTTTGAAAGTTTCTTTGTGCTTTTGTGACATTGCTCTGAGCTGGTCCCTATCTGGTGCCATGTCCAAATTGTATTTGTACTGCTGAACAAAAGTTGTGCCGAGATCTCTGAAAGTACTGATCTTGGCGCGGTTTAAACCCATGTACCATTTGAGTGCGGCACTGGTTAAACTGTCTTGGAAGTAAGGGATCAGTAGCTGTTGATTGTCTGATTGGGTAGACATTTTTCGAGCGTACATCACCAAATGACTTTGAGGGCAAGAGTTGCCTTTG
This sequence comes from Lathyrus tuberosus, assembly GCA_022829125.1. Classification (NCBI taxonomy): domain Eukaryota; kingdom Viridiplantae; phylum Streptophyta; class Magnoliopsida; order Fabales; family Fabaceae; genus Lathyrus; species Lathyrus tuberosus. Next base: position 420,399 of record JALAZF010000393.1, read on the forward strand.
TGCGGGATCTTTACATTAGGGACCAAACAGAGGTCAGCGGCGTCCTTTCCGAATAAGTCTTGACCGCGAATGGCATGCAGTTCCTTCTGCATTTCCAAGAATTGTTCTTGGAACTCGTTCATCCTTTCATATATGTCTTTCTTTTCGCTAGAAATTGCTTGTGGAATTTTTCCTTCCGGGACAGTGTGTACCACTGGCTGTGGTATAGACATTACAATGGTGACTCTTGGCGCTTCAGTGCCCTGAAGTTTGTAACCTTAAGGAATTACTGTCGTAACTCTTGTATCTTCATTTTTCTGAAGTTTGTAACCTTCAGGTCCAGCGGTTCCTGCTATGGCTTCTGGGTCTTCAGTGATCGGTGGGATATATTATTCAGGTATAAAGTTGAAAGGCATACCCCAGGTGCAACCTTTAGGCATGTTGTAACGAGGATGATTATCATGTGTCTCAAATTTTAATGTAGATGTAATCTTTGAGATCACAGTCCTTTGATGATGTTGCTCCTGAGCTGCGGCCAGGGGTTGCATGTTCCTGTGAAGTTTTTCCAAACTTTCTTTTAGAGCGTCAATTTATTCTCTCACCTCTCTGTTCCCTTCCTCGAGATCGTCCATTTTCCTTTGTCGATTGGCCCGAGTATTGTACGAATAAGACAGTTTGACTCTAGGATTGTGACTCATATGTGAGACTCAAAAGATAACAAATGCGTTATGTGAGAATGATGAATGATATGCAAAGACATATTTTTTCATTTTTGTTTTCAAAAGAAACTTTTAACAAATATATTGCAAATATCACACAATGGGGGAGGGGGGGGGGGGGGGGGGGGAGGGGAAGACCCCTTTTATTGAATTCGAAAGATTGCAGTATTTTACAAAGAAAAGTACAGTATTTTACAAAGTGTTGTAAGGAAAATTGGGCCTATGGATCCTGAGTCCTCTCTGAGGAGAGCTCAGATGCTGGTTCCGGTATTTTTCTTTTCTTTGATCGGGCCTCTTCAGCCGTTGTTGGGTCGACGATCCTTTTCCAAGTGAAAGGAGCGAGCAAATTTCTTCGGTCTTCCTGACTTTCTATGGCATGTTACTCTAATATCTCAATCAGAGCATCCTTTTCCTTTAGCAGTTCCTGAATCTTGGTACATTCCAAATTAAGGATCTGCTTTTTGTTCTTCCAAGAATTCTTCTCACGTTGGACTTTGTTGAGAGCGACCTGAAGTTCTTCCGTATCAGACATGAAATAAAGGACAAATTCCTTTAATGGAAAAACTTCTTGAGGAGGGTAAGACATCCTTAGCTTGAGGGCTCTAGTTTGCACCCAGTGGAGATAAGGTTCCATGGAGGTACAATTTTGTCTTCCCAGAGACTCTCTCCCTTTCCTGTGAATATGTTGCCAGGCATGCACTTTTTCTTTCTTCAGTGCCCTGTCATTTTTCCCTTCCTTGAAGAAAAGACCTTCCAGATGAACATTATGTGGGATATTCTTCATCGGGTATCCGAGTTGACAGCGAGCTAAAATTGGATGATAGTTGATTCCCCCTCTAGTACCAATGAGGGGTACATTGGGGAAATTTCCACATCTATCGATGATCTCTATCCCTTCGTAAATCCTATTGTACCAATCTATGTCAGAATTGGTAAGAGACATAATCTTCTGTGACCAACATAGGGTACTCTTGTGATCCCAAAAATCAGCAGACTTGGGCAAGTGGGAAATAAACCACTTGTAGAGTAAGGGTCCACAACATGTGATCATCCCTCCACTGTACAAGTTCCTTAAGTGCACAAAATGATAAGCATCCGCGAGCAAGGTTGGTACGGGGTTTCCTATTAAGAATATCTTAACAGCATTGGTATCGACAAAGTTGTCAATGTTGGGAAAGAGGAATAACCCATATATGAGCAGAACAAAGACGTCTTCGAAGGCAGTTATGTTTCCTACACTATCAAAGTATAGAGCTTTCTCCATCAGGAATTTAGCCGATAAACCCTGGATTCCTCTTTTAGTGGTCATGTGAGTCCTAACTTCTGACTCATCCAAAGAGATTGCTCTTGCAATGGTATAATCCTTTGGAATTTCTTTCAGTCTGTAAAGTGGAGCTTGATTAGTGATAGGTAAATCAATCAGGTGGGAGTACTCTTCCAATCTTGGTGCAAGTTGGTAATCCGGGAAAGTGAAGCAATGGTAAACCATATTGTAGAACTGTACCGGCGTAGACAGGATCCCTTCAACCACGTTGACTTTTAACAGAGACAACATTTCTCCGTGCTTAGCTCTGAAAGCCTCGGGATTGGTAATCATCCTTCCCAATTTCCTCAAGTCTTATATTTTCGGAGCCTTGAAGGTGTACTTGTGCGTTTTTCTTCTACCGAAATCCATAACGCAACCTCTCTTATTTGCAATTATTGTTTTAGTTCGTTTGAAAAAAGATTTTTTTCTTGTTTGAAAAGAGTTTTTTAATGAATGCATGAATGCAGCAAACAAAAACATTTGAAAACATGGGTTTAGGGGTTCATCGTCACGAGCATGAAGTCATGGATCTACCCATTCCCAAAGGTTGTACTATTTGATCAATTTTTCTACCTGTAGAACGGGTTCTAAAAGGTTCCCAAAATCATTGACCCCTCCTAGGGATATTAACAACAAGCTGATTCACTCGAGCGACCTGTAATATCCTAGGATGAATCTCTTTTGAGTGTAGTATCTCGTATCAACTATTCCCGATAGTCACTGCACTACCAAATAGCCATATGGTTAAATGTATACTAAATCCTCAGGGTCATGGGTACCGCACTGGGATAAACGATGCTTTCACGACAATCGGTCGTTCAACATCAATATTTCCACACAGGTACCTCGCCTGATTCGTTGGACTGCTAAGTTAGCTTGTTCGGGATTCACTCCCTATAAGCATTTCCCGGATATGCCACCACTTATCTTAATGTTCTCTCAAACTTTCCACATGCATATTAATCACATTCCCATTTAACAGAAATTTAAACACGGGTATCAAGTAATATAACAGTAAATGATATATATAGCAGAAAATTGAGAAAATAAATAAACAGAGAATTAAAGCAAAGCTTAGACCTCTTAGGAATTCTAATCCTAAAACTCCCCAGCAGAGTCGCCATTTTTCTGTTTTTGTGATTCTGATCAATCTATAACTCAACATCCATGAGGATATGAAATCTCTTGTAGTTGACAATTTTGAAGTATGTAATGAGAGCTTTCATTTGATCTTTGGATGGAAGCAAATGGCTTTGTGGTTTAGGAGTTATGACCTTGCAATGTTGGTACCAAATCACTTTTCTTCCATAACTTAGAAAATTTTAAGTTTTTCATGGTTGCCCCTTTTTCAAGTAACCTCACTTTTCTTAATTTTCTTGATGGATGATGATCCAAACCATGAATTAACATTGTTTTTGAGTTAGGGAAGCCTTGAATGTCAAGAAATTCAAAAAGTCAAACTTGTTTTTTAGGCACAGTTGACTTTTCGTTAGATGAATTTCAAACTGTGTGATCCTTTATGCAATCAAGTTCTTGACCTAATTCAAACCTAATGGATGGATTCCATAGGTGTTTTAGGGTGTCTTGAATCATCCCTAAGGTTTGGGAACATGTCTTGGTCAAAAGTCAAAGATACAGTTAAATTTTCATCAGGAAACCCTAATTGGCCCAGATGAATTTGAATCCTTGCATTGCTTGTGAACCAAGTTCTTTGAATCTATCCAACCTTGTGAGTGGATCAAAATGATGTATTGGAGGTATAGAAAACACTTCTTGAGGTCTTGGCTCATGTCTTGCTCCAAAAGTCAACTTAGGGGTGAATTAGGTCAAGAAACCCTAATTCATTATTTTTTATGAATGCATCCCCTAGGGATATTTTGACTCTATGATTAAGTCCATGAGGCCCCTTTGAGCTTCTTGACTCATGTTTTGAATTATTGGCTCATGCCTAGATGGAAATTTTCATCTGGAGGCCTTGGTCGACCAAAACCCTAATTTGGTGACGCTGGCGATCTTGAGGCTTGATCCACTTGGAATGTTATAACTTTTTGCTTGATTATTGATGTGGGAGACCTCTTGATCCTTTATGGGTGTTTGAGAGGTCAGACAAGTTAAAGATCATGTCAATTCTTGATTGATCCTTTGCCTGAGTACTCTGAGAGGGCTCAAAACCCTAATTCTTGGTTGTAGTGAATGCTCAACAATCTTTTAGAGGATTGATGAGGCATAAAAGCACATCCATATTGTGGTGATAATTTGCACAATGATGGGAAATCTTGTGGTAAAAATTTGGGGTATGACACTAACCATCAGATTCATTATGGACATGTATCCATGGATAAATGTTTTTGAATGAAAACGAATCTATCTTCAACAAGGGGTTTTGTAAAGATAGCATCCCATTGACGGTCTGTATCAATAAATTTTAAGTTTAAACTATCCTTCTGAACATAGTCACGTATGAAGTGATGTTTGATCTCATTATGTTTAGCCCTAGAATGAATGGGATTCTTAGACAAACATATAGAAGAGGTATTATCACAGAGGATAGTAATGTTATTCTCAAATATCTGAAAGTCTTATAGCTGACTCTTCATCTAGATCATCTGAGTGTTGCATCCAAAAGTTGTAATATATTCAGCTTTACCAGTTGAAAGTGCTATGGTGGATTGCCTTTTGCTGGACCATGAAATTAAGTTGTCTCCCAGAAATTGACAGGTTCCATAAGTGCTTTTTCTTTCAAGTATTTCTCCAGCGTAATCAGCATCACAATAGCCAACAAGCTTGTACTCCTTGGATTTTCTATAACATAATCCAAGGTTAATAATACCTTTCAGATACATGAAGATCCTCTTAACAATTGTTAAGTGGGATTCTCTAAGATATGATTGGAACCGAGCACATAAGCAAACACTAAACAAAATATCAGGTCTAGAAAAAGTCAAGTATAGGAGAGAGCCAATCATACCTCTGTATATCTTTTGTTCTACCTTACCGCTTACCTCATCCTTCTCAAGGATACATGTAGGATGCATAAAAGTCTTTGGCGTCTTGTATTCTGACTTTGGTCTGTCTGAATCCCTAGAAAGAACTTGAGTTCTCCCATCAGACTCATTTCAAATGCTGCATGCATAAACTTAGCGAATTCCTTTTACAAAGCAGCATTAGCAGAACCAAATATAATATCATCAACATAAATTTAAACATCAAGAATGTCATTTTTGAATGTCTTACAGAATAGAGTTATTTCAACCTTCCCTCTGGTGAAATCATTTTCAAGAAAATTTCTTAGTCTTTCATACCATTATCTAGGAGTTTGTTTCAGACTGTACAATGATTTCTTAAGCTTGAAAATAAAATCTGGGGTTTTTATGGTTTTCAAAACTAAGAGGTTTGTGTATATACACCTCTTCAGTTATGTAACCATTCAGAAATGCACTCTTTACATCCATCAGATATAAGATGATGTCATGATTTACAACAAAGGAAATCAAAAGACAGATAGACTCTAACCTGGCAACGGGTGCAAAGGTTTATGTATAGTCAATCCTTTCATGCTGAATATAACCTTGTGCAGCCAGTCGAGCCTTATTTCTTACTACCTTGCCTTGCTCATTCAACTTGTTTCTGAAGACCCACTTAGTTCCAATGACGTGAGTTCCTTTGGGTCTAGGCACTTAAGTCCACATATCATTTATGGAGAACTGGATCAACTTTTCTTGCATGGCCAAAATCCACTCTATGTCCAGAGGGGATTTATCAACAGATGTTGGCTCTATCAAGGACACCAAACCCATAAGAGTTTCTTCATAAGGTTTGAATAAAGATCTGGCTGTGGCAGGTTCAGTCTTGTCGCCTAGAATCAAATCTTCAGAGTGTAAGGATCTTTGTCTGTGCTTTCTCAGAGGAGTCTGAACTTCAACAACTTCTGGTTTAGTACCTTCAGAGTCTTTTTCCTCTGTGTCTTTTGCTTCTGAATTCTAACCTTCAGAACCAGAGTAGGTGATCTTCAAATCTGCAAACTTGTCAACTAGCTTTAACTTTTTAGAGTCAAGCTTATCGTCGAATGTAACATGGATTGACTCTTCAACAATCTATGTTTCTGTATTATATACTCTATAGCACTTAGAGCATTCAGAGTATCCTAACATAATACCTTCTTTAGAATCAAACTTGTTAAGATTCTCTTTAGTGTTCATCATAAAATAGATACATCCAAAAGGATGAAAATATGAAATGTTGGGTTTTTTGTTCTTCCACAATTCATAGGGAGTCTTACGCTGAATATGTCTTATAGAAATTTTGTTCTGAATATAGCATGATGTGTTGACTGCTTCTGCCCAGAAATTCTTAGCAACATTAGTCTCGTTGATCATGGTTCTTGCCATCTCTTGCAAAGTACTATTCTTCCTCTCTACAACTCCATTTTTTTGTGGAGTTCTAGGACAGGAGAAATCATGGGAAATGTCATTTTCATCAAAGAGTTTATCAAAATCTTTGTTTTCTAATTCACCACCATGATCACTTCTGAATTTAATAATTTAGAAGTCCTTCACGTTTTGCACTTGAGAACAGAAGGTAGGAAATACAAAATGTGACTCATTCTTGTGTCTTAAGAACTTTACCCATGTCCTTCGACTGTAGTCATCAACAATGACTAGTCCATACTTATTACCATTGACAACAAGATTTTTCACTTGTCCGAAAAGGTCAATGTGCAGAAGTTCCAATGGTCTGGAGGTGGAAACCACATTGTTAGCTTTGAAAGAAGTCTTAGAAAACTTGCCTTTCTTACATGCTTCACAAAGAGCATCTGAAGGGAACTTTAACTTAGGAAGGCCTTTGACTATATAAAGCTTATTTAGATGAGAAATCCTTCTCATGTTAACATAACCCAATCGTCTATGCCATGTCCATTGCTCTTAATTTACATACATAAGACATTTAACATTCTGATTTTTCAGATCATAAAGTCTAATCTTGTGAATGTTGTTTTTTCTATTTCCATTGAAAAGAACTGAGCCATCCTTTTGACTGATATCTTTGCAGGATTTTTGATTGATGATTATGTCATAACCATTGTCACTTAATTGACTTATGGACAATAGATTATGCATTAACCCTTCAATTAAAGGAACAGTTGTAATAGAGGGGATATAATTGTTACCAACTCTTTCGGAGCCAATGATCTTTCCTTTCTGACCGCCTCCAAAATCGACGACACTTCCAGGATTAAGTTCCAGGCTTTGGAACATATGCCTTGTTTCTGGCATGTGTCGTGAGCATCCAGAGTCCAGGTACCATGACTGGTGTCTTAACTCTGCTACTAAGGATATCTGCAACATAAATTATCTTATTCTTAGGGTTAGTCTATACATGAATGCATGATTATAACTTCCTAGATTTTCATACAACTTTGGGTTTCTGTGCAGGATATCTATATATGAATGCATGATTAGAGCGGGCATGAGCATTTTTCTTTAGCCTTAGGCTTAGAAACAGTTCTACCTTTAGGCCTAACATCATTTTGTTTCCCAGAAGGAACAAAATGAGACTAAATAGTATTTGGCTTATCATCTTTTCAAAATCAGATTCGTCATCGGAATCATAACCAATACCCCTTGTCACGTTTCTGCTAACACCATAAATCATGGAAGCCATTAAGCTTCTATTCAGGCTTCTAGCAATAAATTTATGGAGATACTTATCATATGTTTTTATGATATCACCAGAACCTGTAGAGGCTTTAAAAATGATTTTCTTCTAAAGTTTGAGACTCTTGCTTTGAGGCATAGAGTTGTTTTTCAAAATAAATTTTTCTTCACTCAAACTTGAAATTTTTTGAAGCTTACAGTAAGCTTCTGATTCTTATACATGAATCTTCTTCAGATCCTTGATTTGTCTAGAAGATTCTGATATTTTTCCAGAACTTCTGATAAACTTGATTCATGCTCAGAACGAGAAAGTTCAGAAAATACCTCTTTAGAATCTGACTCAGATTCTAATTCTGATTGAATTATTTCTGCAGGAGCTTCTGTGTAAGCCATCAATGTTACATTAGTCTGCTCTTCCTCAGAGTTATCTTCTGAGGACTCTAAATCGTCCCATGTTTCCATCAGAACATTCTTCTTCCCTCAGAAGTCTTTCTTCTTAGGCATGCCCTTCTTCTTTCTATCTTGTTCTTGCTAGGATCTATTAGGTGTATGTAGCCATCGACTACCATTTCCCATGGATCTATGTTGTGACTAAGAAAGAAACTGTTTGATCATTTCTTTCCAATGATCAAAACGTTCTCCTTCAAAGACATGGGGTTTGACACTATAATGATCTCTATCATTACTAGCAGGAGGTGATAATGGAATACCCGCCATTATTTTTCAAACTAGATCTTTATCTGACACGGTCAAGTGATTGATATGCAATCAATACCATAACCAGAGCTTTGATGCCGATTGAAGGTAGCAAGAAACACAAAAAAGGGAGTTTGAATTGAGTTTCCAAGATTAAAACTTTATCAACACAAATACCCAAAATAGAACCACAAATAAAAATAAATGATCACAAATATTTTTATACTGGTTCACTGTTAATGAAGCTAGTTCAGTGCACCCGCCAGGGTGATTTTGCCTTCTCAATAAAGATTTAATCCACTATAATTCCATATTATAGACACACAAAGACTACCCGCCTTTGTCTTCTCGAGTATTTAGACTAAACCCTAGTCACTCAAGGAAATAATCTTAAAGAAAGAGATACAAGAGTTTGTATTTACAAGGATGCTTTAAAAAGCATATTACACAAAGTTTAAGTACAAATAAATATGCACACAATAACGAACAAAAGCTCTATGTGTGTTTTCTATCTATATTCACAATAATATGCTCAGCAAAAGCAGCGTGAATAAAGTAGCAATTTTAGGAAAAACTAGCAGCTTAGCAGCATCATTCATTCTTCCAGGTCTCCTTTATATAGGCATGAAAAGATCCGTTGGAGGGTAAAATAGGCATCTTCAAAAATCAGATGTCACCTTGTATAACGGTCTGCCAAGGTGGGAGACAAAATGGTATGAATAGTACAATCCTTACTCCACGAAATCAACATAGTGGAAGGAATATTTGATCTTGTACTACATACTATTTTTCTCGTGTAAAACCTTTTGATTTTATCTTATAATCTTTATATGCTTTTGAGTGAATGTTATTGGAACATGTTCAAATGGATTAAGAGACTAGTTGAAAGAAGCTTCAGAACCTTGTCTTTAGAGTCTTGACACAATTCCTCAGAACCTGTTCTTCAGAGTCTTCAGAACTTGTTCTTCAGAATCTTGAGAGCTTGATGAATCTTCTAAAGCTCTTCTATCAGAGTCACAATCACAAACATTATCACAAATGTTCATCAGAACCGTTGTCTAAGGGCATTTCAGAACTTGACGTACTCTTGAAGTACACATTTGTATCTCTTGAGAATCAAAGTGTGTTGAGTCTAGAATTTGATGACATCACACGCCAATTCTTCAGAGTCAGAACCTGTTAGCAAAATCCATAAACTAGACAAAACCATTAGGGTATAAAATTATTCTCTAACAAACAATGCATTCTTATCATCAAAACTAACAGTTAGATGCATAACCGAATATTGTTCTTATAGGAGAGACTTATCTTCGTTGTGCATCGACAAGGTATCGAGTTCTGACCCTTTTATTGATTATCTAATTTGCTCTTTAGGTAAATGAAGGTACTTTTCATTTTGGAATTGTAAGTGGTTGGTTGAGTTGTCTTTGAAGGAGGCATTTCCTAACTTGTTTGAGTACTCTAACAAACCTAAGATGAGTGTCATAGAAGCAGGGTTTTGGGGCATTAATGGTTGGTAGTGGGAGATTTATTTTCCTGCTATCGATGTTGATACAACTTTGTTTAAGGAGAAAGAGGAGTTTTTCCTCCTATTAGAGAATGTCGCGCCAGTAGTAGAGGAGGAGGATATTTTTCAGCCAGTTTCTTCTGTGTCAAGTAGTTTTTTTGTGAGTTCTTGTTTTGAGTTGTTGATGCAAGATTCTCATAATTGAGGTTTCAACTGTAACTCCTTATCTATGTTTGTGGACTTGTGGAGAACAAAGTTCCTTTCTAAGGTTAAGATTTCCTTATGGCGATTATTTTTGAACCAGATAGCAAAAAAGGAACAACTCTTGAAGAGAGGCATCTTCGTCGAAGGATCACCGCAATGTTGTGTACTATGCAGAGTTACGGAAGAGACATCTAATCACTCATTTTGTGGAGATGGTTGGGGTGGTTTCTAGGAGCTCTAATTATTGTGTTTTTTATGATTAGTTTATTAATCCTTTGAACTGTTTGAAAATGATGTAATTCGGTTCTAGTCTTGTAAGGGTTCGAGTACCCCTTGTACTCGTTTAATTAATCCATTAATTTTTTTTTTAAAAACATGCCTATTTTTGACAGACCGGGTCCTTGCGACATGTAAACTAGGCACGCATGGCCTCTAAATTTAAACTTTCTTTTACTTCTTATATAATTGATTCGATTTGGATTTTTTTTAGTAAAAGATGTCCAAAATGATGATATTTTTATCAGTTTGGTTCGGTTTGAATTTTAATGTAATTTAAAAAACATAACTAAATTATACTAATCGATTTAATTCGATTTGTTTTGGTTCGGTTCATCGATTGACATCGCTATTTTTTATAAATATTATATTAATTTGTGTATTTTTTGCTATCATATTTTCTAATATATTTTCTTCTATTATCTTTTTAAATAATCTATTTCATATAATTTTTTATAATATATTTAATCCATATAAAGTAGTAACAAATAAAACACAACAATAACAATAAAAGTTTGTCATACATAGAAATGCACAAACTTCACATCTCAAATACACATCAAAACTATTTTTTAACAATACTAGATGGAATTTCGTGGAAGAAGATGAAACAAAAAAAGATGAAATCTAACCAAGAGAACTTAAAACACGAAAAATGATAATTATAAACATTTGTTCGGTTCATCGTTTGACGGTTCCTAAAAACTAAAACCAAGAACTGAACCAAACCACCTCTGATTTTATCGGTTTGGATTGGTGTTTGAATCAAAGAAGAAAAATATATATTTTTTCAATTTGGTTTGGTTTGAATTGTCAGTTTAATCGAATTTTATGATTTGCTTACAACCCAATAAAATACTCCAACAACGGGTTTAATTAGTTTTAGTATTATTTTATATTATTAATTTATATAAATCTCCTATCCATTAACAATATTATTTTATATTATTAATTTATATAAACATCCTTTCCATTATCACTATTTGTGTTAAGGACGCGTCAATAAATTCACCCAGTAATCTATCTACGATTTAAGAAGAATGATGGTTATGGAAAAATTCAACTTTGCCCTCAACTACGGCAATGACATGTGTCCAATTGAGGGGGGGTTTTGAATGTCCAAAATAAGTTTTTTCAACTATTCGGTACTAGTTATATGGTAACTAGTAGTTGGGGTGGAAAGTATATAATAACCACTTTCTTTCTATGTCAAAATCGTACACTATGGGGTCTTCCTAAGTAAAATTCGGAGGCGTTTCAATTTGTGGTTCGTTTTTTATTGTCTGTTTCTTATTTCTAAGCTTTTACACAACAAACTATCCAATCAATCACACTGTTCATGCACACATCCATCATTCATATTCTCCCTTTTCACCTTACTCATCCTCATTACACATTTCTCAGTACCCTCTGTCTAACTCCACTTTTGTAATTTTGAGATCCTTCCTCTTTCCAAGCTATATCTCTATCTTCTTTTGAAGCAATTTCATCTTTATCTCCAAAACCTTTTTCTTCTACTAAACATGTAAAATAGGTTATCTCCTTAACAAATTCATTTCACTTCATTTCTTCTTCTTCACTCTTCATTTACAACTGTAAATCTTTTCACGAATTTGAACCTTTATGAGTTTTCTCCTTATTACATTTCTGTTGTCACTTTAGTTAATTCTAAATGGAGAGACCTTTTTAGTTGTCTTCATGTTGATGCAAATTTTCAAAATTTCACCTACTATTTTTTGAGTTTTTATTGCATTCCATTGACAATTGATTTAGGGTTTTCAAGGTTTTAGTGTTTTCCTTTTGTTGCTCTGATATGTTTTAGAGTTTGAAATCAATGATTTAGCATTTTTAATCATTTTGTTCTTATATATGATTTAGGGTTTTAAATTAATTAGGATTTTTAGTTTTTAAATAATTGATATTTTATGTTGTTATGTTGACGTTTTGATTTTTATAATTTTCCCCTTTTTGAATCACATATTGTCCTTCTATTTTTGATAACACGTAAATTACACTACTTTATTAACTCGATTTGCACATATTGTCCTTTTATCTGAAGAGGTATTTTGTTTATATTTCAGGTATATAGCAGTTGGAGGCCTATGCGCGGTAAAATGATGAAAAATGGTGAAAACATATGGAAAATACTAAGTTTTGGTTGTCATGACGGGTGTCACGGTCCCAGAGGTGCAACCTGTTAATCACGAGTCAAAGAAACATAAGAATATATTCAAAAGCACCCTGACGGGCAGACCATCAGCCAAGCTTACGCCTTTCAGGGAACACGACCAGGCACTCCCTTTGAAGAGGTCATGACGGGTAGGCCATCAGCCAAGCTGATGTCCGTCATGATGCTGAAGGCCATAAATTTTGCATCATTAATTGTAGTTTTCTCTCCATGCCCCCAATTTCTCTTATTCACTTTGCACAATTACAATAACTCTAGTACGAATATGACACTATAAATAGACATTTAATTCTCAGTTTTAGGGATCCATGCTTTTTTAGAGTCATATATTTCACTTGAAAAACCATAAATATTCAAAATTAGAGTGTTTATGCAATTTAATTTTATTTTCTGCACTTTGGCGATGCTTTATTGTTGATGCTATTTCAATTCAAGCTTGCCGACATTATTTTTCGCATTACTTCCAGTATTGTATCAGATTCAACTCTCCGTTTGTAGCATTTATTTTATGCAAGTATTCTACGATGATCAAATAAAATTTCAATATTAACGCAATTGGTCCCCGACAACGGCTCCAAAAACATGACACGTCACAAGCGTACAACAAATGTAGGGGTAGTTTTAAAAAAGTATCGAACCTCAGAGACCAATGGTTAAGTAATGACTTCTATCCTATCGATGTAAATCTAGAGCGACCGAAAATGGATTTTAAAGCAGCTTAAGTGAAAAATCACTTAATTTAAAATAGCTTATTTGAAAAAGCACTATTGGGAAAAATAACTTAAATGGGAATTTCTTGAAAAATAACAATAGAAAAAATAGGACTTAGGGTTGTGATTCCTATATTTTACTTCTCCACACGACTTAAACACTTTTATTACAAGAATTCCGACACAATTTATAGAAAAACAGATTATTATGGGAAATACCTGCTTTCCCCAGAGCATTTCCCTATCTCTAACGAACGAGACGCTCGTCGACTTTCGCTCGCGCATAAGCGTTCGTTAGTGATTATTACATTTGCACATCTATTAAAATGATGGGACTTTACTCAATTTCATCTGATCACTTTTGTGACTTCAGACTTGATTGTTTAAAAACTATTTTTCGATGTTCACACCTACCCTTTCAGTATAAGGTGAACGTCTAAAAAAATCCTACTTTCGTATCGAGGTTTGAATTAAAAACTCAGACTTTTAAAATAAAAAATTGGAATTGTATTAACTAGCTTAAGTTCATGTGGATATTCATATGATAGGATTCATAACCTTTAGTCCCTAGTGGACTACTCACCCTGGCAACAACGTCAAAAACTTGACACGCCGCATGCGTACGAAAAATGTCAGGGTAGTTTTAGAAAGTATAAAGCCTCAGAGACAAATGGTTAAGTACCGATTTCTATCCTATCAGTGTAAATCTTGAGCGACTGAAAATGGGTTTTAAAAGCAACTTAAGTGAATAAACACTTAAGTCAAAACATCTTATTTGAAAAAGCACTTTTGGGAAAATCAACTTAAATAGGAATTTCTTGAAAAATAACAATAAAACAAATAGGACTTAGGGTTGTGATTCCTATCTTAGACTTCTCCACACGACTTAAAGCACTTTTATTCCAATAATTCTGACACAATTTATAGAAAAATAGATTATTATGGGCAATACCTGCTTTCGCTAGTGCATTGCCCTATCTCTAACGAACGGGACGTTCGCCAGCCTTCGCTCGCGCAGAAACGCTCATTAGTGATCATTACATTTGCACAGCTATTGAAAAGATGAGACATTTATTTAAAAATTGCTTTTTGGTGTTCACACCTACTCTTTCAGTATAAGGTAAATGCCTAAAAACACTTCTACATTTGAAGCGACGTTTGAATTAAAAACTCAAACTTTTAAAATAATAAGTGAAATTCTCAAAAACTAGCTTACATTCACGTGGATAGTCACACGATGGGGTTATAACCCTTAGTCCCTAGTGGATTACTCATTCACGGTGAGGAATGATCCGATCAAAACAATTATCACAGATAAAGGCATAATTGATAAAATGATAATTAAAGCGATAGATAAAAACCTGGATAACAAAAAAGAAGAACTTGAATGAAGAATTTGATCTAGCTGGTCTAATGGAAACTTTTACAATAAGCGGTGAAATAAAGCGTAAAACTCAAAATAACCCTGCATGCCTTAAACTAAGTAACAATCTTAGTTTTATAGCTTATTCTAAATATGGCACTAAACATCAGATTCAATGCCCTTTAAAAACACAATAAAGTCTAGTCCAAACAATCAAAAGCCTTAGAGCAGATGGAATTGGGCCAGAAAAGGAAATAAATCGGGAGAAAGCTTGCATGCCTGTTACGGCCAGTAATATCCATTACGGGTGGCCGTAACAGGCCTGTAGTTCTTGTACTGGGGCGCCTCTTGTGAAGGTTTTTAGGGTCATGCTTGTTTCAGCCCATATTAGCTATTACTAGTGGTCATAACAGACCTCTGGTTTTGTATGGAGAATTCTGATTCTTCGCCTTTTTCTGCGTTTTATCCACTTCTCGTCCTTCTTTCGCTTGGAACGCTAATTATGACCTAAAAACAAATGAAATACAATACCAAAGCTTAAAACAAGGTAAAATGAAAGGAAAGCAGATGAAAATGGTAAAATATAAAGGAAAAACAATGAATAAAAATGATATAAAAACCACTTATCAGAACACAATCAAATAAAAAGGAAATAAGTTCTGGAAATCACATCAGAATGAAAGGCACATCCAGAAACCACATCGGATAAAAAGGAAACAAGTTCTGGAAATAACATCAAAATAGAAGACATTTCATGTAACCACATCGGATAAAAAGGAAACAAGTTTTGGAAATCACAAAAAAATGAAAGACACATCCGAAAATCACATCAAATAAAAAGGAAACAATTTATGGAAATCACATCACAATGTGTAATACCTAATTTTTACCCCTAAGGTTCCACTTATCATTTGCATTTCATACCACAAACAAGATCACAAGCTTTGGTTCTCTTACCCTCCTCTGTAGGTTTGTTTTTTAGGGAGATCACCAAGCACCCTTGTTCTCTTGTTTGCTTGATATTTGTTTATGTTTATGTTTACTAACCCCTAATTAAAATAAAAAAATAAGTTTATTTTCCTTTTACTAACTTTTTCAGGAAGAAATTTGGATCAAGAATATCAAATACCAGTTCCTCAGCTCGAATGAAATTCATTTGAAAAAAGTCAAAGTTGATATGTAAACAATTCAAAATTATTTGATCAAGAGTTTCCCAAGATTTGATTGACTATTATTCAAGAGACTCCAAGGTTCATGTGTTTATTTCCATGCCTTCTTTGACAAGCAAAAAGAATCGAGCCAGAGCCACAGCAGAGCAACAAAAAGGCAATTTTTCATAATTTTTGTTGTGTTAATCGATTAACACTATATGGTTAATCGATTAACCATGTGCAGAAATATGAAAATGAGCCAAATTCAAATTCTGTAGCATTTGCCACCAAATTTCACTTGTTTCATCATGAGAATATTCTAGATTACCTCATTTTAATTCCCCAACATAATCACGATAAATTCTCACCATACACCCTCATTAACCACCACTTGATCTTGATTTTGCCTCCAAATTCAAATTCTAAGCTTAATTTTGGCTCCAAACCAAGCTCTAAGCCACCAAAATTCCCAAGCCTAAATTCTATAAATAGAGGCTTCATTTCATTCATTCTTTAAGCTATTGATAGCCAAATTCACCTTGTCAAAATTCTTCCCCATTCTCAATTTTCTTCATCTACCCAAATTCACTAAAGCTCTTTCTTCCATTAAAACTTAGTAAGCTTTTCATTGAAGCTTACTAATCTTTGAGCTAAACCTCCATCAAAACACTTCTTCAACATCAAACTCTGTAGATCAAATCTTTGGAGTATGGTTCTTGATGTTGATTTGAAGCATTTTCAGATTTGGAAGTGGTAAACTCTTGTTCCACCATTGTTTTGCTTGTTTCATCTTCCACAATGTGATCTCTTGTTGATTTTTGTTGCTTGATCTTTGGATCTTGTAAATTGTGTTTCATTGGTGTTATTTGTTGTTTTACATGAATTTTCGTGCACAATTGCATCCTTGATCATGAGGTGTTTGAAGAAATGATTGATCAAGGATTTTGCAGTTTTCAAACTGATTTCCTCTTATTTTAGCAGGTGTAATCGGTTAACACAGTGGTGTAAATCGATTAACACCTATTTCTAGCTTCTGGAATTGTTGTTTTCACTATGTTAATCGATTAACACCGGGAGGTTAATCGATCAACACTGTCTAGAATGTGTTTTTTTGGCTTGTTTTGGGACTGTTTTGAGTTCTTTCCTTTCTACTTCCATTTCCTTTGGTTTTGCCTTGAATTGTAGTGTTTTTTTTTATCAAATTTCTCTTTAAATTCCATGGACTCTGGGTGTTATATGAGGTTGGATAAACCTTCATTAATTAAAATCTATCTTTAAGTGGATCATTGGATTCATTTTAGGTGCTTTGAATTAGTGATAGGTTTAGTACCTTAATCCATCAAGAAGAGTGATGGAACTTAAAGATGGAATGATTCAAATATTGTAACTTAATTTGGATTCCCTTCCCCTCTTCTTCTTCTTCTTCTTCTTCTTTTTCTTTTGTTCAATGAAAATCTTACATAACATTAGACTTCTCTTTGAAGTTATGATCAAGATGAGACCACTACCTCTTTTCTTTTAGTGTGGCAAGTTTTAGGAGAATGGCCTACATGTCATTTCTCAAACTTGTATTAATAGGAACATTGTTATTGACCGACCTCAAATAGTCATGGCTTCTACATAAGTCCGATTATGATTGCTTAACATAGCGCTAAATTGTCCTGAAATCGGAAATCGGTTTATTTTCGTAAGTGAGTTGTAAATCTCCTACTCTCTATAGTGTGGTGTGAAATAGATTGTCTCCTTGTTGTTAAGGGAGTTATTTGGCATACTCGTCGATTTTATTCAAGTTGGCGCCTATCCCTTAATGATGTATGGATTCATGTTTTCATGCTTATGGTTGACTAGTCGAGTATTCTCCAAAAAATCACCAATTGTTCTCCATCACTAACATCAACTTACTAACTATATAATTGCACTAACTTTACTTTGTGCCTTTTAATTTTTTCTCTTTATTTTCTTGTCATTTACTTTTATGCTTTTACTTTTAGCACTTTTTTCTTTTTTATCATATTATAATCTTATTTTCTATTTGTCCACTTGGACACATGTTTATGTTTATGCTCTTTTTATTTTGTCCACTTAGACCATACTCCTCTTAAGCACTAATAAATATTAAAACACTTAAAAGACTTGCTTCTGTTAATTCCGGACTGTTGTGATCCTATGCTTGGACTTTGGACTTAGAGTTAGGACCTTGACCTCGGCTTGAAAGTAGACCCTGAGACTTAATTGGATTTATTTGGTACCCTTGGCTTAAGGATTCTCTTGAAGACCTATCTTGGTTATTATGATTTCATCGGAAGCTTGGGTTTCTATTTGCTTATTTGGCTTGTTTGAGGCTCAAATCCAAAAGGAAGGAATTCTTTATTGACTTATGTCATGGGGCTTGCTAGCTTTATTAGGTTAGATTCTTTTTTGTCCTTAGCTTTTATGTTTATGCAATAGGATAATCACTTCTTCTCCACCCATTCTTCAATTTTTAAAATCTTCTCCCTTTTTCAAAGCCTTATTGTTTTCAAAATTAAACCTTTTTCATAATAAACCTTGACTTTGGTCAAGTAATTTTCAAATTTTGTTGTTGCGGTGAGAGTAGAATATCAAGCTATTAATTAACTTGAATCACAAAACTTTGAAGTTTCACCACCGAGCTTTGATTTATCCAAAGGAAATGGTAAAGATCGAAGAAAACCCTAATTGCGCTATGTGAAGACACAACTAAGAGATCTAAGGTTCGGGGCTTGGTTATACCTAGGGAAGGTGTTAGCATCCTATATATCTGTAGTACTCTACAAGAACCTCTTATTTTGTATTTGTGTTATGTTAAATGTTTGCTTGCTAAGGAAAAAATGCTAAGAGTAAGGTAAAGACCTATGGTAAAGACCAAGGTGCTAAAGGTAAAGACCTAGGGGTATGTACATTAAGTATGCTCGCCAAGACGTCGCATCTCGTGCCTACGTATCCTAATAAGGATGGAATCGGAGCATTCGTAGTTCACCTCACTAGGGTGAGGAACCATTGAATATGGTCAAAGTTCCAAGGGGAAATGAGTATGACACTCACATAGAGTTAAAGAACTCTCTAAGTCTAAGTTGTAAAGGGTAAGTGAATACTTATGATGATGAGAATCACATAGAGTTTAAGAACTCTATCCTAATTCTAAGTTAAAGGGGTGGATGGCTCTAATAAGGCCAAGGGGGAATGGAACATCATGATGATGATGCTCACATAGAGTTGAAGAACTCTAGGTGGATCCTAAGTTGTAAGGTAAGTGGCTCTAATGAGGCCAAGGAGGGAGGTAAGCATCTATGATGATAGTGCTTACAAGAGGGGGAAACCTAACTAGTTCAAGGGAGAAGTGGCTCTAATAAGGCCAAGTGGTTGATCCTAATGAGGTCAAGAGAAAGGTATGGCTCTAATGAGGCCAAGGGTAGAAGATGGCTCTAATGAGGCCAAGGATGGAAGATGGATCTAATGAGGCCAATAGGGTAATGAGCTATCTATGACATAAACTCAATAGAGAGACTTTCCTTTGGAAGGAGAAGGAACAAAGAGGTTAGGGAGGAGAGCTAACAAGCTAGCCTCACTAAAGGGGTAACTTAATAAAGTTAACAATGATATTCACATAGCAAAAATACATGGTTATAACACATGGATAATGATGGTGAATGTGATGACCTTCAAGGCAAGTATCTTAAAGAAGTATACAAGTATCACACAAGAATTATTCATTAATGGACAAGGTAAATACCTAAGGGAACATGATATAAGTCTAAACATCTTAAACAAGTAGGTGATGACCTAATATGGGTAAATGTCTTTGACCTAAACCTTGTGTTAAGGGGAAACATCACTTATGTTATCCTAAGGTTCACTTTTATGAAAGGGAAGTCTAAACACAAGGTATCTATATTGATGTCATATAGACATGGGGGGGAGTCGTAATTTGAAGGTAAAGACCTATCTAAGACTTCATGGGGGTGGCAAAAGGTTCACACATTCTAAAGTAAACATATACACTTACAAGTGTACCTAAAACCAAACCTACAACTATGCACAAGTCTAAGTAATGGGGAATTGATCTTAGTATGTTAAAACAAACTTTACAAGTCCTAAAAGGTAAGGGAGATCAAAGGTTATAACCCTAAACAAACAAAACCAATCTGAATAACCTAAAAGACAACTATATTCACATATGAATAAAAGCCCTAAAAATTAATATTTTTGGATATTTTAAAATGTCAACATAAAATAGGCAGCAAGACTAAAAGGGTGCCAAAAGAATGGATTTAAAATCATAAAAAATGAGTGAGTTATGAATTTTGAAATTTTGTGAATGAAACATAAAAAACCAAGTGTTAAAAAAAATAAGGAATTGTCCTAGCTTGGTGTTGAACCCACGCACCCAACCTCACAACCTAAAAGGTTTACGAACTCTACCAGCGTGCGCGTTGTGACAAGGAATGGTTCATGAATAATATATATGAAACTTGGCTTTTTCAGAAAAATAAAACAAAAGACTGGGGTGAGGGGGATTCGAACCCCAGTCTTTCAGCATGGCAAACAAACACACAAACCTCCATTGACCAACGGTGCTATGCCCTTATCCGTTAACAAAACCAACATCAATAATATATATTCCATACTCACTTAACAATGGCCACCTCAGCTCCATGTCATGCCAACTCACCTTCACATCAGATCCTTCTTCTTCCTTTTATTTTCTTTCTTTCTCTCTTTCGCTCGTGCCCTAAACTCATGTTGTACCCAGATTTTCTACACAACACAACTCACTCATTTCTCAACCATTTTACAAATTGTAAAAACCAAAGTTGAAGCATTTTCTACAAAGAACCTAATGGTCATGCTGTCTTGTCCTAAAACCAACTACGTGCTTCACAAAATTAACCCTAACAATGCAACATCACCAAACAAAACAAAACATATTCAACACAACCAATGCAAGCAAAGCTTTCAACACATTGTACACAAAGCAGACTACATTTTGCTTATAAGCATGAGACAATGAGATGAAAAGAACCTGAGCTTAGGGTTTCAAAGAAACTTACCTCTTGGAGCATATCCAAGGCCTCTTTAAATGGTGTTGCAGAGATGAAATGATCTTCCCTTTATGCTTGTTGGCACTAGGAAAGACGACTGGAGTGCTTGAAATGTATGGAAACTGCCTCAAACTTCAAACATGTGTCCTTATGCAAATGGAAGTTTGAGAATGACAGACGGTGAATGAGGTGTTACAAAACTTGTTTGATGGTATCAACAAGTTCTATGGAATGTTTGTGGAAGGTTTATGAAGTTTGTTTGTGAGTTGCACGAGTGGATTGGTTCTGGATAGTGGTTTTGCAAGTTTGGAGAGTTCTTGCAAAAAATATGGGAGAGAGAGATAGGAAGGTTTTCATAGTGGTTTCTTGTGTGTTTTGAGGCTTATTTGAGCCCTCTATTTATAGGCAAGGTGTGGAGATTTGAAGCTAACTAGATGGTTGAATTTTCCACCTTTTGGCTCGATTGCAATTCAACTTGAAGTTTCAAATAATTTGTCATTCCCAAGCCAAGTGCCATGATGTTATAGGGTGGTTGGAGATGTTCAGAGTCTTTTGGCCTTTCAGTACAAGACTTTTGAGTGTGGAGGAACTAATACACAGCTCAAGACAAGTTGAGATTGCCAAAAATGGCTTTAAGTAAATGGCAATGTTCAATTTGTGCCAAAAATGGAATAATTCATGAGACAATGCCTAAACCACTTGGATAATGCTTCAAAAGCACTGGTAATTATATGATTTAAGCTAAATTAAAAAGCAAAGAGATCTGCCACACGAGATCGTGAGGATTTGGAGTGATCTTGCAAGTTGAAACATCATGCCATGACTTAAAAAATAAGTTTGTGACCCCAACTTTATGGATTCGAAACTCACAGCTCACATATCTGATTGGGGTGTTCTAATACTTTTTGGAAAGCCCCAAGTATGCTCTACAATGTTTATGTTCACTCCAAGTTCTGGATCCAAAGGGATCATGATGAAAAATGGAGGTGAAGTTGGCTGAAAACTAGGGTAAAAAGAGTGAAATTTCACTAAGTCTTAAATTGTCTTGAACTTCCAAGCTTCCTAACTTAAAAACCAAGCCTCTTTTGGAGAAGGACCCTCTAGTACATTTTAAAGCTCATGATGAGAGATTCAATTTGAGCTTTGGACCACAAAAGTTGGATATGTGGTATGAATACTTCATCTTGGATTAAAAACATCAAAAGTCAAAGGTTTGACTTTTCAGTCAAAGCCCTAATTTCTTCATGAATTCAACTATGTGATCCTTGATGATCTTGCTTTCTCAATATCTTAAAATACCAATAGATGGCCTCCAAGGATGTATATGAACACATGGAATCATGTCCCAAAACTTGGGATAATGCCTTGACCAAAAGTCAAAGGCATGGTTGACTTTTCTTGACAAAACCCTAATCTGGGGCCAGATGAACTTGGGGCTCATTTCACTTGTGATGGGAGCCAAACACACTTGATTTCTAGATGAATAAGGCCTCTTGGATATATGTAAACTCAATTTGTTGATGAACCAATCAAGGCATTGACTGATCACACCAAGGTTTCCTTGTAATTTCTCAGGTCAAAACCCTAATTCCACAACTCCTGATCTTATGGTTTCTCTTTGATTTATCTTGATTCAATCACATGAGATCATGGAATATGACTTGATAACCTCATGATTAGCCCTCAAGACCAAATGGTTGAACTTTTGGAGCCTTAGTTGACTTTCTTGACCAGATGACTTCAAACACCTTTCTCAAACACCTAGTGAACACTTGGGATGGATATATGGAGCCAATAAGTGTCTTAGGAGACCTTGAAACATATGAGAGCTTGGCTTATTGATCTTGTCCTCTTTCTTGTGCAAAACCCTAGCTTTCCAAATAGAAGAAAAAAACTGGCAAAATATGATGGTTAGTTGACAATGCATAGATGATTGATTCCTAATGCAAGTGCAAGATGTTATGACATTTAAGGGGTAAAATTTGGGGTATAACAGTTTCCCCTATTTAAATAGCTTTACCGAATGGCGCGAGCGATGATAATCCTCGTGAAATCAAGGTGAAAAGATATTTAAATATAGCAAACCAAAAATTTTACCCTTAGATGGAATGCACATGCTAAGGACAGGCAAAAACATGCAAATGCTGACATGCCATAAACTTCTAATATGATGATATAATGCCATAATGGTGCAAAAATGCAGACAAAATAAGACACAAAAGGACAAAGGTCAAACACCCACAGATGAGACTCACTGGGGATGAAGGTTAACAACCAACAGAAGAAACTCACTAGGGAGTGACCAAGAAAACACTGGGGATAAGAAAATAAAATGTGGGGGACCCATAGATCCTCACTGGAGATGGAAATCAGAGAGGTGTTCTCCACTAGGGAAAGATCCAGGGAGGTGGATGGCAGGTTCAGATATGATCGGACGACATCGGGGACAGCAAGAAGGAAGGCAAACTCTTTACTGGGGATGAAACCAGAAAGAAGACATGATCTCCACTGGGGATCAATTTAAACAAAAGGATAGACACCCAACAAGATATTTTCTGAGGATTTCTTATACTGAAGAGTTCAAACGGGATCTTCAAGAAAAACCAGAAAAGGCAGAGACAAACGCAAACTCTGCGTGCGCCAAATGATGATAATCATAAGGAATTTCAAAGGATATTGGTAATGACCAATCCTAAGATGCCAATAATGATTGGACTTAGGAAACATGCCAGTAATTACTGGACTTAGGATGCTGATAATGATCAGACTTTCAAGAAATGCCAGTGAACACTAGACTTTCACGGGGATATTGGTGATGACCAAAACCTCTGCTGGGGATAAATTGTAAGATGCCAATAATGATTGGACTTAGAAAACATGCCAGTAATTACTGGACTTGTATACCAATAAGGATAGGATGAAAATCATGCCAGTTAAAATTGGACTTTTACGATACCGATAATGATCGATATTAAAACAATGCTAGTAATTACTGGACTTGAGACGCCAATAATGATTGGATGAAAAACATACCAGTGAAGACTGGACTTATACGATACCGATGATGATCGATATTAAAACAATGCCAGTAATTACTGGACTTGAGACACCAATAATGATTAGATCTTGAACAAAGAGACATACAGTTAAGACTGACCAATTAAGATTGGATTTTTTGAAACCAAAAGGGCATACAGTTATGACTGACCAA
This sequence comes from Lathyrus tuberosus, assembly GCA_022829125.1. NCBI lineage: Eukaryota > Viridiplantae > Streptophyta > Magnoliopsida > Fabales > Fabaceae > Lathyrus > Lathyrus tuberosus. Next base: position 444,423 of record JALAZF010000393.1, read on the forward strand.
TTAAGATTGGATTTAAAGTAGAAAGACATGCAGTTAAGACTGACCAATTATGATTGGATTTAGATCATTTCCAATAATGACTGGACTTTGGGTACCAAAGAAATGGGTCTTTATATGATGCCAGTAAAACACTGGACTTCACAATACCAATAATGATTGGATTTTTAAACAATGCCAGTAAATACTGGACTTTAAATACCAATAATGATTGGATTTAAAAAACATGCCAGTGAATACTGGACTTCACGATACCGATGATGATCGATATTAAAACAATGCCAGTGAACACTGGACTTCATGATACCGATGATGATCAATATTGAAACAAAGCCAGTGAACACTGGACTTCACGATATCGATGATGATCGATATTAAAACAATGCCAGTGAACACTGGACTACACGATACCGATGATGATCGAAATTAAAACATACTAGTGAATATTGGACTTTTGTAGACACCAATAATGATTGGCCTGATGGCAGGGTTTAAGCTACAAGTAAAACATCACCGGGGTTTGCATAGTGATGACTAAGCTTCCTGGGGAATAAGGATGATAATCAAATTGACGTACGCATGTGACAACCAGACGTAAGCAGGACACGGATAACGATCCACGAACTCAAAAGGATACCTAACCTGAGCAAGTTAAGGGTAAAGGAGGTTAAAACCCACAAGAAACATACCAAAAGCAAAAATGCACATGATATGGTATGATGCGAATGCTCAATGATATGAAAGAGACGACTCTGATAAGAGGCGAAAGACTGAGGGGAAAAGGGGAATGGGTAGCACATCCACTGTAAAGAGCCACACTGAATCTAAAAATAATGGCCGCTTAGGAGTCAAATAGGGAACGTTCTTCTTTCACCTGAGGAGGTAAAACTTTCCAATCCAGGAGGCATTGCCATCTAAACTTACTTCATTGGGGAATTACACGCCAGATGGTTTAACAGTGCTTTCGTCGCAACAAGAACCACTGGGGGAGCATGTAATTTTACCAAATCGTCCCAAAAGCCAAAATAAATTTTGTTTCCATTGTGTTTTCTCAAAAGATTTGTTTTTATTTAAAAAATTTTCCGCTTTCAAAACCATTATTAATGAATAAATGAAATTTTGCATTACAAGAAAATAGTAGAGAAATGATAAATATCAGACAAAGAATGGTTCAAAATCTGATTTCATTAGAATGGCAACTCGCCAATGGAAAAGTTCTATGGATCATTACAATTAGGAAATGGCAAAAGGAAAAAGGTTATATCATACTCAATGACCACTACTATCCCTAATGACTTAAAATCCTCCAAAGCCTCGCTGCTGATGAGAGCGAATAAGTTTGAACTTTTGCTTTGAATTCCTTTGTATTGGTGACAACCCTTTCTGACACAGTGAAACACCTTGTGTCCCTAACTTTTGCCTGGACCGCCCTTTCGGGTTTTCAATCCACCAGGACGCTCTTTTTTGCCCAGGCTGCCCTTTCGGGTTTTCAACCTAGCGAGCTCTTTTCTTTTTTTATTTAATCCCTAGCTTTTGCCTGAGTCTCCTTCATAGGTTATCACTCACCAGGATACCCCCTTTTTTTTGCCTAAGTCGCCATTTTTGGTTTTCGACTTAGCGGGCTTTTTTAGGCATAATATATTCTTACTGAGCCAGCATTTACAGGGTGTGAGAGTTGTTCACCATCCATCGTTGTAAGAATTAGGGAACCTTCTGAGAACACTGTCTTCACCACAAATAGGCCTTCATAATTAGGCGCCCATTTTCCATGTACATCCCTTTGAGATGGCAAGATCTTCTTGAGTACGAGTTCTCCTTCACGGAATTCACGAACACAGACCTTCTTATCAAATGCCATTTTCATCCTCTTCTTATACAAATGACCATGACACATCGCAGTCAGACATTTCTCATCGATGAGGTTCAGCTGATCATATTTTTCTTGGACCCACTATACTTCATCAAGCTTGGTCTCCATCAGAATTCTCAAAGATGATATCTCTACTTCAATGGGAAGAAGGGCATCCATCCCATACACCAAAGAAAAGGGAGTTTCCCCTGTCGAAGTCCGAACCGAAGTTATATACCCATGCAAGGCAAATGGTAACATCTCATGCCAATCCTTATAAGTCTTGACCATTTTCTGCAAGATCTTTTTGATGTTTTTGTTAGCAGCTTCGACAACTCCATTCATCTTGGGACGGTAAGGTGAAGAATTATGATGTTCAATCTTGAAACTATCACATAACTCCTTCATCGTTTTGTTGTTCAAATTTGTTCCATTATCTGTTATGATCCTGTTTGGAATTCCATTACGACAGATAATCTAGTTCTTGATAAAACGGACAACCACTTGCTTTGTCACGTTGGTATAGGAAGCAGCTTCAACCCACTTTGTGAAATAGTCAATAGTCACTAAGATGAACCGATGACCGTTAGAAGCTTTTGGCTCAATAGCCCCAATCATGTCAATGCCCCACATAGAGAACGATCAAGGTGATGACAACACATTCAACAATGTTGGAGATACATGCACCTTGTCAGCATAGATTTGGAATTTGTGGCATTTTCTGGTGTATTGGATGCAATCAGTCTCCATAGTCAACCAATAATACCCAGCCCTCAAAATCTTCTTAACCATGGCATGCCCATTGGTGTGAGTGCCAAATGCTCCTTCGTGAATGCGTGAATCAACAGGTCTGCTTCTCGTTTGTCAACACATCTTAGCAAAACCATGTCATGATTCCTTTTGTAAAGCACATCGTTACTGAGGAAAAACTTGGACGACAACCTTCTCAAAGTCTTCTTGTCAAGAGTGGAAGCGTCAACAAGATATTCTTGGTTCTTCAGATAATTTCTGATGTCATGAAACTATGGTTTCCCATCTACCTCTTCTTTAATCAATTGGTAGTAGGCTGGTTCAGTCTTGCGCTCGATACTGATGAGTGCTGCCTCATTAACAAAATTAACCTTCCACATTGAAGCTAACATGGCTAAAGCATAAGCTATATGGTTTTCTGATCGTGGAACATGACAAAAAGTGATCTCATCAAAGTATTGAATCATCTCCACAATATAAGCACGGTATGGGATCAATTTCTCGTCTCTAGTTTCCCATTCATCTTTGACTTGATAGATAACCAGAGCAGAATCTCCACTGACCTCCAAAATCTTGATTCTGATATCAATAGCTTCTTCCAACCCTAGGATGTACGCTTCATATTCAGCAATGTTGTTTGTACATTCAAAACATAATCTTGCTGTAAACGGGGTATAACCACTATTAGGGTTCATCAACACAACACCTACACCATGTCCACTGTAGTTAGAAGAACCATCAAACATCATCTTCCATCAGGAAGCAGGTTTAGGACCTTCATCAGGGCCTGGCTCTTCACAGTCCTTCTTTATTAACATAATGTCTTCATCTGAAAAATAAAACTTGAGGGGCTTATAGTCTTCTACAGGCTGATCTACAAGGTAATCTAATAAGACACTTCCCTTGATAGACTTCTGAGTGACGTACTGAATATCATATTCTGATAAGAGCATGTGTCAACAGGCAAGTCTTCTAGTTTGAGCAGGCTTTTCAAATATATACTTTATCGGGTCCATTTTTGAGATCAATAAAGTAGTATGACATATTAGGTACTGCCTCAAATGCCTGGAGGCCCATGCTAAAGCACAACAAGTCATCTCTAGCAGTGAATAACAACTTTCACAATCAGTAAACATTTTGCTCAAGTAGTAAATGACATGCTTTTTACGCCTAGATTCATCATGTTGGCCCAAAACACAGTCCATTGATCCTTCCAATACAGTCATGTACTTGAAGAGGGGTCTCCCTGGAATAGGCGGGACCAAGATCGGTGGTTCTTACAAATAACTCTTGATTTTGTCAAAGGCCTGCTGGCAGTCGGAGTTCCACTCTATAGTATGGTCTTTGCGAAGCAGTTTGAAGATCAGCTCACAAGTGGGCGTCATATTAGAGATAAACCTAGAGATGTAATTCAAACGACCAAGAAAACCTCTTACTTGAGACTCAGTTTGCGGAGCTGGCATCTCTTGAATAGCTCGCACCTTGTCAGGGTCTACCTCAATTCCTCGTTGACTAACGATAAAATTGAGCAACTTTCCTGATCTAACACCAAAGGTGCATTTGGCAGGGTTCAACCTCAATTGATATTTCCGGAGTCTTTTGAACAGTTTCAGAAGGTGATCCAAATAGTCCTCCTCACTTTGGGATTTAACAATCATATAATCAACATACACCTCAATTTCCTTATGTATCATGTCATGGAAAAGAGTCACCATAGCTCTCTAATAGGTTGCCCCAGCGTTTTTCAAACCAAAGGGCATGACCTTGTAGCAATAAGTTCCCCAAGGACTGATGAACGTAGTTTTGTCCATATCAGCAGGATCCATTCTAATCTGGTTGTAATCGGAGAAGCCATCCATAAAGTATAAAACTGCGAAACGGGTTGTATTATCCACGAGAGTGTCAGTCAATATGTGGCAGAGGGAAATCATCCTTTGGACTTGTTTTGTTAAGATCCCTATAATCCACACACATTCGCACTTTACCATTCTTTTTTATCACAGGCACAATGTTGACCACCCATTCAAGATATTTTGAGACTGCCAAAAATCCTACATCAAGTTGTCGCTTGGCCTCATCTCTGATCTTGAGAGCCATGTCGGGTCTACTTCTTCAGAGTTTCTGTTTCACTAGAGGGCATTCAGGCTTGAGTGGTAGTTTATGAACTACTATGTCTGTATCCAAACCAGGCATGTCTCGATAAGACCATGCAAACACATCCACATACTCATCAAGAAGCTTTACCAAATGTTGTCTGATTTCTGCCCCAAGTGTTGCCCCAATCTTGACTTCCTTCTTGTCCTCATCGGTACCAAGATTGATGATGTCAACTTGTTCCTCATGTGGTTGAAGATCCATGTACTCGTACTCACACATTTCTGCCAAGTCATCCGGGACTTTATAATCTTCCTCTTCCTCATCCTCAGCTTGATAGATGGGTGAATCAAAGTCAATGGTGAAAGTAGGGCCATCAAATACAATAGGTTTGTGGATTATTCTGCATGGTGGAGGGACTTATTTTATTAAAATGCACAAAATTAAATGCAAGAAGAAATGTTTTTGGTAGTTTTGAAAAAGATTTCCATTTTCCCTTAAAAGCAAAAACAGTAAATGAAAACAAAAGAGTTTAACAAAACATCTTCATTGATTAATAAAAGTTGAAAGCGGTGGCCCATACAAAATAGTCCGATAGCCTTGGGCATGGCTACGGAATTGAAAACAAACAACAAAACAAACATATTACTCTGGCGTAGGGAACAACATAGGGATCCCAATAGCTTCCTAATTATCTAGTGCAGCGTCACACTGAAATACCAAATGGCTGATGACCACATCTTCTTTGTCTCTTATCACGGCATTTCCCTGATATCCTTTGCTGAAGAACACTTCCTGGATTGTCTTTGGTCGCATTGTTGTAGAAGCAGCTGCTTTATCACGAGTTGGTTTGTAACCAAACCCTTGGTATTTCTTCCTCTCTTGAACTTTAATAACCTTGCCCCAGCCTTCGGGAACACCTCCTTTCAGGGCAGATTGGATACTCTTGAATGAAACAAAAGATGGAGTACTCGGGACCACCGACTCTTCAATGTCCATCATGACAGTATTGGCTATTTCAAGAGTTTGGAAAGAAGTTTCTAAAGCATCCTCATCAGCCTCTATATAACGGAAGGAAGACAAATTACTGACCATCAAGTCCTCTTCACCATGTATAATAACCAACTTTTCATCAACTACGAACTTCATCTTTTGGTGTAACGTTGAAGTTACAGCACCAGCCTCATGGATCCATGGCCTTCCAAGTAGGCAGCTGTAGGCAGGATGAATATCCAACACTTGGAATGTGATGTTGAAAATATGCGGGTCAATTAAGATTGGTAGCTCAACTTCACCCATTAGAGATCTTCGTGAGCCATCAAAAGCTTTGACAATTAGGGAGGTAGGTTTCATTTCAGCCCCCTTGTAAGTTAACTTTTCAAGTGTCCTCTTAGGAAAAACATTCAGAGAGGAACCAGTGTCCACGAGGACTCTTGCCAAAATGTCTTCTTGACATTTCACGGATACATGTAAAGCAAGATTGTGATTTTGACCCTCCCTAGGTAACTCTTCTTGGCTAAAGCTGAGGGTGTTGCAAGCAGTGATATTTGCAATGACGCTGTCAAACTGGCCGGCACTAATATCTCGAGCAACATGGGCTTGGGCCAATATCTTTTGCAAGGAAGCTCGGTGAGTAGGTGAATTCAATAGCAGGGACAAGATTGAGATTTTAGAGGGAGTTCGGTGAAGCTGATCCACCACTTTGTAGTCAGTTCTTTTGATGATCCTCAGAAACTCGACATCTTCATCACTTGTAACCACTTCCTTTTCCTTGTCCTTGACAGGCACGGGAGCAACAGTTTCTCTGGGCACATTCCATTTGAAGAGGGGAGTATAAATTCGACCACTTCGTGTCATCTTTCCAGTACCAGCTATATTAGTTACTTCCACACTAATAGTTCCCACCTCTTTCCTTGGAACCACACTTCCAGACTCCTTGTTAATCACAATATCTTTATATTTCCATGGAACAGCTTTAGAATTTTTGAAACGAAACGGAACAGGCTCTCTGAGGGTTTTTGGCCTTGATTGATTGGCAGCAGAAGCAACAACAGATTTTGATGTGTTGAATATTGGCTTCGATTTATTGAAAATAGGGACCACAGAACCAGGCTTTGGCACATTGAAAATGGGCACATTCTCTCTTGATTCTGGTAAACTGAATATAGGCTCAATTACCGCAACTTCCTCTTTTTTCACTTTACTTATTACTTGCAGAAAACCTTCATCAATCAAACTCTGAATGTCATTTTGAACTAATTTGCATCCTTTGACACTGGCATCACAGTCTTCACAATCATTATGGCAAACCTTTACTAAACCAGCTTCAAACAATTTTGCATTAAAAACCCTGACAGGAGCCTTGATCTTAGATGCATCCATTATCAACACCTCATCACTCTCATCTTCAATAGCATTTACAGTCCCATGTGTAGGTAACAGATTACTCTTCATATTCGGCTGATTATCCACAAAGGACATAATCTTCTTTTCCATCAAACCCTTCACAACATATTTCAGCGCAAGGCATCCTTCTAGGCCATGACCGGCTGCGCCTTGGTGAAATGCACAATGGGCATTAAGATTATCGAATTGCATGGACTTTTCTGTAGGTGGGCCCTAGGGTCTAGTGACGATCAAACCTTGTTGGACCAAAGAGGGATAAAGCTCTGTATAAGTCATTGGAATCGGAGGAATTGAGGACTTTTCCCCTTGTCTTTGGTAGGGAGCGTTTGATGGAGGAGCTGGTGGCCTCTGTTGTTGTTGGTAAGCTGGAGCACTGGGTGCTTGCTGATAGTTGGGCTGTTATTGATAAATGGGTGCCTGCTTCACGAGCTAATGATTGAAAGTTGGAGTCACAGCTGCCACATAAGGTTGTGGGGAAAACTGCACATGATATATTGGTTGTTGAAAAAAACTTGGGTTAGACTGTTGTTGATAAACTGAATGCTTCTGAACTTGATTCTTTTTCCTGCTTGTCATGACTGCATTTGTCTCCCCTTCCTTCTTTTTATAGAAATTACTGGGAGGTTTCTTGTTGTTGCTACTACTTGAATTGTTTGAAGAACTAATTACCTTTCCATTCTTCAAACTAGCTTCTACTTTCACACCCACGGCCACAATGTCAGCAAAATTGGTGCTAACACTACTAATCATTCTTTCATAAAACTCAGGCTACACGGTATCTACGAACCAATTAGCTAGATCCTTCTCAGACAATGGAGGTTCTACTTGGGAATCAGTCTCCCTCCAGCGTTGAGCGTATTCTTTAAAAGGCTCTGAGTTTTTTTGAGACATACTCAAAAGCTGCCTACGATCAGGGGCCAAATTCATATTATACTTATAATGTTTCACAAAAGCATCTGACAAATCTTGAAAACTGGGAATTCTGGACTGGTCCAATCTTATGTACCATTTAGCAGAGGCTCCCTTCAAACTATCCTGAAAACAATGGATCATTAGTTTGTCATTATCCACATATGCTGCCATTCTTCTATAATTCATAATCAAGTGCGACTTTGGGCATGTCGCGCCTGAATACTGGTCGAAGCTTGGAGTCTTGAACTTTGGTGGAATCATTAAACCAGTAACCAAAAACATATCTCTAGCATCAGTACTATTGATATTACTGCCTTCCATTGCTCTCATCTTTCTTTGGATAATTTCCACACTTTCTTTCAGCCTTTCATGGCGCTCGTCCCCTCTGCAGACACTTTGGGGTAATCATAAACCGGTTGTGGATTGTGAGAAATGGGGTGCACTTGAGCTTGCACAGCTGGTGGAGCAAAGGTTAGGATAGCTTAAGGATTCTCATTACCCACGGGAAAACCCTGTTGAGTAGTTGTAGCGATTCGTGGTGCCACAAAACCAGGGGGAAACCCATATGGTGGCAAGAGAGCAGTGTTGACATTTGTAGAAGGCTCCACGGTTGGAGTGACAATCTCGGAGACCACAGTGGTCTGAGTATCCATCTTTTCTTTGATAACATGTAGGGCTTCCATGATCTGCCCCATGTTCCCTCGTAAATCATTCAACTCGTTGTTGACCATATCCAGTTCAAAGTTGTGTTCAGACATCCTTTTGCTAGCTTGGGCTCTAGTGTTGTATCGGCGTCGATGATTCAGTGTGACAGTTTCTGAAGACAAGACGACGGGATGAGACACGACAACAAAGAATGCACATGTTATGACATGAAAGAATGCAAAATGAAAATGCAGATGCAAGCAAAACTATCAAGGAACTAAAATTTTGCAAACATTGTAGATAATAGGATACTTCTTAAAACAAGCTCTTTCATTAGCAAATTTGTAAATATTACAAAATAGGCAGTACACCTTCAAAGTCTCTTACATAAGCAAATAGAAATACAACATAAAAGAACTAAGAATCCAATCCACTTGATGACGGTCCTTCCCCTCCATGGAGCTCCTTCATGAGTTTGTTGATTTGTTCTTGCATCCTCGCTTTGTCGAGGGTCAGCTCTTCCAGCGCTTTCTTCATCTTCAACTCTTCATTTGTAGAGGCTATAGGTGGCTTATGACGTGGATAAGGCATCATCATCACAAGAGCTCTTTCACGAGCCCATTCCAAGCAAGCTTCGGTGACAGTACAATCAGGATTTCCTAATGCAGTCCATCTTTGTCTGTTTATGCAACTCCAAGCACGTGCAACTTTGACTCTAAACTCTGGATTTCCCCTTCTTCAAGAAAAAGTCTCTTCAGATTGATGGGATAGGGTTCTTCCTCCATCGGGTGACCTACTTGTCGGCGAGCGAGAACGGGGTTATAACTGATGCATCCCTTCCTGCCAACAAGAGGTACATTGGGGAAATCCCCACAACTGTGAATCATAAGAATCCCCCATAGATTGGGTTATACCACTCGATGTCTGAATGGGTAAGCTCCATGAGTTTCTTGGACCAAATTGTACTGTCTTCCACATCCCAAAAGGTTGCGGTCCTTGGTAGGTGTAATAAACCACCTATAAAGGAGAGCAACATAGCAAATGATCTGTCCTCCATCTTGCTAAATCTTCAAGTCGATGGTATGATAAGTATCAGCCAACAGAGTGGGAACCGGATTCTTGAGCATAAAAATCTGGATAGCATTGACATCGATGAAGTCTTCAATGTTGGGAAATAGGAATAGTCCAAAAGCTAGCAAAGCGAAGGTGGACTCAAAGAGCATAGTGTTCTTCCTATCAGCGAAGTATCGAGCCTTCTCGAACAAGAATTGAGCGGGCAATCCAGAAAGTCCCCCCTTAATAGTCATTTGGGCTCGAATGTTAGATAACCTTAGTCTCGTTCCTCTTCCAATATCCTTCTCACTAAGCTCGTCTTCTAATCCACAGAATAGAGGGAAATCATTGACAAGGAGACCCATCAAAGTAGAGTATTCTCCCAAGGTCGGCATCAACTGGTAATCAGGAAACACGAAGCAATGATAAAGGGGATGGTAGAGTTGAACCAAAGTCTCTATCAGCCCTTCGAAGCTTCAACAGCGGGAGAATTCTTCCATACTTTTCTGAGAAAGCCAATGGATCTTCAATCAATTCTCCTAGTTCCTTTAGTTGCTCAACATTGGGAACCATGAAGGTGTACGACCAAGTTCCTTTCTTTCCAAAATCCATCCTACATTGTCTGCAAAACAGTTTTAAGTTCCTTGATATGGTTAGCAAAAATGCAAAATGCAATGCGAATGTAGTTGGTTTTAAGGAACTTAAAAGAGACATTTTCAAAATAAGCTTCATTCATTAATATTGAGAAAAGTTACAACTTACAAAGTACATTTCAAGAAGCTTAAAATACAAAGAGAGAAAAACAACGGCTAGGCCTAAAAATTAACCCTATCTAGAAAATCTCCACTCCACGCATCCGCTTCTGTCTCTTCAGCTTGTCGTTCTCCAGAATCAGCTTGTCAATAATCCCTTTCCAAGCACCAGATGTCGGAGGAATACTTGCATACTCGTGAGTGCTAGAAGTTGGTTGCAGGATAGAAAAAAATGAATTCTCCCGCGCCACATGTCTGTCTGTTACACGTCTCTCAAGTAACTCAATCAAATCATCCTTCTCTTTCATTTGTTTCTTCATCTCCATCTGTTTAGCATAGATGGCATGGTACTTCCTCTCCCGAGTGTCTCGCTCAAGTTTCATCCTTGCCAGAATTTCTTGATACTCTTCCATGCGCTCAATAGGAATGATAGAGGGTGATACAATAGTAGGCTATGGAGGTCTCCCAGGGAGATATGGCATCTTAAGATCACGAGCTCGGGATTGAACCCACTAAAGGAATGGTTCAAAGGCCACACAGTTTCTCTTTCCCAAGTTATTCTTAGTTCTCTTATGGAGCGTCCCCCAAGCATGCAAAACTCTATCCTTAGTTTCTGTACTGGCTTCCTCGTTAAGATAAAAGAAACCGGACAAAAGGATGCTCTTAGGTTTGTCTTCCATAGGGTATCCAAACTGGCATCTAGCAAGAATAAGATTATAGCTAATCCCACCTCTGATACTAAGGAGTGGCACATTAGGGAATGGGCCACAACTATTGATGATGACTCCTTCGTCATAAGCTGGATCGTACCAAAACACATCAGTGTGAGTGAGTGATATGATTCTCTGAGACCAACAAAGCTTGTCAGGATTATCTTTAAAGCATGATGTTCAAGGCAATGAGTAACAAACCACTTGTAAAGCAAAGGTGCACAACACAAGATGATACGATTTCCCTTAAGAGTTATGTGATGGATGGAGTGATAAGTATCACCAAGCAATGTGGGTACAGGGTTTCCACTTAAGAAGATCCGAATGGCGTTGATATCAACAAACTCCTCAATATTAGCAAATAGGACCAAACCATAGATAAGTAAAGCGAAGAATGCTTCAAAGGCATCCATACTATTCATCTTAGCTAGGTAGAAAGCCTTATCCATTAAGAACTTAGAGGGTAGGCCCTTGATTCCATTCTTGGTGGTAAGGTTAGCCTTGACTGCAGACATCTCCAAGTGAATAGCATCAGCAATATCCTTTGGTGAAGGAATCTTTTCTAGACCACTGAAAGGCTCTTGTTCCTTTACAAGCAGCCCAAACCAATACGAATACTCCTCCAATGTTGGAACAATTTGGTAGTCAGGAAAGGTGAAGCAAGGGTAAAGAGGGTCATAAAACTGCACCAACGTGTCAAGAACTCCATCTTCCATCTTAGTCCTAAGGATGCCAATCAACCTTCCATAACGCTTTCTGAAATCTTCAGGGCAAGACACCAAAGCAGCCAGCTTTTTCAACTCTACCAAATTGGTCTTCTTGAAATTATACTTCTTAGTGTTCCTTTTCTCAATATCCATGATACCTATGATTTGCAAAGGAAAAGACGGCTGAGTTCCTTAAAACAAACAATGGATGCAATGATGGATGTATGCAATGCACAAAACACACAAGCACACATAAACACAAACATATGTACACACAACAAAGCACACAAGGCCTAGGTTTAGGGGTAATATGCGTGGAGCCATGGTCTACCCATCCCCAAAGGTGTGTACTATGGGTTTATCGACTGCAGAACAGGGTTATAAAAAGTTCTCAGAGTCATTGATAAATCTTTCGGATATTATCGGCCTACACGACTACTCGTGCGGGTTAATAATTTTCTCAAGATAAACTCGTCTGAGTGTAGTATCACATGACAACCATCACAGGTCTACACCTGGATAATCACTGCACTACGTCCTAAAAAGGCAAAGTGGGGTAAAGGGTAACTACGGTCCTCAGTATCACGGACTCCCAGGTCGAAAAGAGTGACATAAATATGACTACTCACATCAGACATCAATAATCCCAAAGGGGCCTCCACTGAGCATGGTCATCATATGCCAAACATGTTAGGACTACTCCCAACAGTCGACTATTGATTACACCACAATCCTATCATAAGTGTATGCTCAAGTCCGGGTTAGGACTTATCTCACCACTCAAGGTAACAACCATGCCAAACAGAAAAACCCAAGTAGATACAGATATATACAGATATGTACATATATACAGGCAAACATATAAATAACACAAACATAAACAAGGTAGGCTTAACCCTCAAAATAAATATTTCCCCAGTGAAGTCTCCATTTCTGTTGCGGTGAGAATCGAATATCAAGCTATTAATTAACTTGAATCACAAAACTTTGAAGTTTCACCAACGAGCTTTGATTTATCCAAAGGAAAGTGTAAAGATCGAAGAAAACCCTAATTGCGCTATGTGAAGACATAACTAAGAGATCTAAGGTTCGGGGGTTGGTTATACCTAGGCAAGGTGTTAGCATCCTAGATTTCTGTAATACTCTACAAGAACCTCTTGTTTTATATTTGTGTTATGTTAAATGTTTGATTGTTAAGGGAAAAATGCTAAGAGTAAGGTAAAGACCTATGGTGAAGACCAAGGTGCTAAAGGTAAAGACTTAGGGGCATGTACACTAAGTATGCTCACCAAGACGTCGCATCTCGTGCCTACGTATCCTAATAAGGATGGAATCAGAGCATTCGCAGTTCACCTCACTAGGGTGAGGAACCATTGACTATGGTCAAAGTTCGTAGGGGAAATGAGTATGACACTCACATAGAGTTAAAGAACTCTCTAAGTCTAAGTTGTAAAGGGTAAGTGAATACTCATGATGATGAGAATCACATAGCGTTTAAGAACTCTATCCTAATTCTAAGGTAAAGGGGTGAATGGCTCAAATAAGGCCAAGGGGGAATGGAAAATCATGATGATGATGCTCACATAGAGTTGAAGAACTCTATGTGGAATTTAAGTTGTAAGGTAAGTGGCTCTAATGAGGCCAAGGAGGGAGGTAAGCATCTATGATGATAGTGCTTACAAGAGGGGGAAACCTAACTAGTTCAAGGGAGAAGTGGCTCTAATAAGGCCAAGGGGTTGATCCTAATGAGGTCAAGAGAAAGGGAAGTCTAAACACAAGGTATCTATATTGATGTCATATAGACATGAGGGGGGAGTCGTAATTTGAAGGTAAAGACCTATCTAAGACTTCATGGGGGTGGCAAAAGGTTCACACATTCTAAAGTAAACATATACACTTACAAGTGTACCTAAAACCAAACCTACAACTATGCACAAGTCTAAGTAATGGGGAATTGATCTTAGTATGTTAAAACAAACTTTACAAGTCCTAAAAGGTAAGGGAGATCAAAGGTTATAACCCCAAACAAACAAAACCAATCTGAATAACCTAAAAGACAACTATATTCACATATGAATAAAAGCCCTAAAAATTAATATTTTTGGATATTTTAAAATGTCAACATAAAATAGGCAGCAAGACTAAAAGGGTGCCAAAAGAATGGATTTAAAATCATAAAAAATGAGTGAGTTATGAATTTTGAAAGTTTGTGAATGAAACATAAAAAACCAAGTGTTAAAAAAAATAAGGAATTGTCCTAGCTTGGTGTTGAACCCACGCACCCAACCTCACAACCTAAAAGGTTTACCAACTCTACCAGCGTGCGCGTTGTGACAAGGAATGGTTCATGAATAATATATATGAAACTTGGCTTTTTCAGAAAAATAAAACAAAAGACTGGGGTGAGGGGGATTCGAACCCCAGTCTTTCAGCATGGCAAACAAACACACAAACCTCCATTGACCAGCGGTGCTATGCCCTTATCCGTTAACAAAACCAACATCAATAATATATATTCCATACTCACTTAACAATGGCCACCTCAGCTCCATGTCATGCCAACTCACCTTCACATCAGATTCTTCTTCTTCCTTTTATTTTCTTTCTTTCTCTCTTTCGCTCGTGCCCTAAACTCATGTTGTACCCAGATTTTCTACACAACACAACTCACTTATTTCTCAACCATTTTACAATTTGTAAAAACCAAAGTTGAAGCATTTTCTATAAGGAACCTAATGGTCATGTTGTCTGGTCCTAAAACCAACTACGTGCTTCACAAAACTAACCCTAACAGTGCAACATCACCAAACAAAACTTGAACAAAACAAAACATATTCAACACAAACAATGCAAGCAAAGCTTTCAACACATTGTACACAAAGCAGACTACATTTTGCTTATAAGCATGAGACAATGAGATGCAAAGAACCTGAGCTTAGGGTTTCAAAGAAACTTACCTCTTGGAGCAGGTCCAAGGCCTTTTCAAATAGTGTTGCAGAGACGAAATGATCTTCCCTTTATGCTTGTTGGCACTAGGAAAGACGACTGGAGTGCTTGAAATATATGGAAACTGCCTCAAACTTCAAACATGTGTCCTTATGAAAATGGAACTTGTTTGATGGTTTAAACAAGTTCTATGGAGTGTTTATGGAAGGTTTATGAAGTTTGTTTGTGAGTTGCACGAGTAGATTGGTTCTAGACAGTGGTTTTGCAAGTTTAGAGAGTTCTTACAAAAACTATGGGAGAGAGAGATATAAAGGTTTTCAGAGTGGTTTCTTGTGTGTTTTGAGGCTTGTTTGAGCCCTCTATTTATAGGCAAGGTGTGGAGATTTGAATCTAATCAGATGGTTGAGTTTTCCACCTTTTGGCTCGGTTACAATTCAACTTGAAGTTTCAAATAATTTGTCATTCCCAAGCCAAGTACCATGTTGTTCTAGGGTGGTTGGAGATGTTCAGAGTCTTTTGGCCTTTCAGTACAAGACTTTTGAGTGTGGAGGAACCAATACATAGCTCAAGACAAGTTGACATTGCCAAAAGTGGCTTTAAGTAAATGGCAATGTTCACTTTGTGCCAAAAATGGAATAATTCATGAGACAATGCCTAAACCACTTGGATAATGCTTCAAAAGCACTTGTACTTATCTGATTTAAGCCAAATTAACAAGAAAATATATCTTCCACACGAGATCATGAGGATTTGGAGTGTTCTTGCAAGTTGAAACATCATGCCATGACCTAAAAAATCAAGTTTGTGACCCCAACTTTATGGATTCGAAACTCACAGCTCACACATCTGATTGGGGTGTTCTAGTACTTTTTGGAAATCCCTAAGTATGCTATACAATGTTCATGTTCACTCCAAGTTCTGGATCCAAAGGGATCATGATGAAAAATGGAGGTGAAGTTGGCTGAAAACTAGAGCAAAAAGAGTGAAATTTCACCAAGTCTGTCTTGAACTTCCAAGCTTCCTAACTTAAAAACCAAGCCTCTTTTGGAGAAGCACCCTCTAATACATTTTAAAGATCACGATGAGAGCTTCAATTTGAGCTTTGGACCACAAAAGTTGGATATGTGGTTTGAAAGTTATGACAGTTCAAAGTTCACACAAGGAGTGAATTCTTCCATACTTAGAAAATTTCAAGAACCAAACTTTGCCCTTTTTGCAAGAAACCTCTCAAATGTTTATTTCTCATGCTCTAACTCAAAAATCAAACATGTCTTGATGGAATATGACCCGAATACTTCATCTTGGATCAAAGACATCAAAAGTCAAAGGTTTGACTTTTCAGTCAAAACCCTAATTTCTTCATGAATTAACTATGTGATCCTTGAAGATCTTGCTTTCTCAATCTCTTCAAATACCAATAGACGGTCTCCAAGGATGTATATGAACACATGGAATCATGTCCCAAAACTTGGGATCATGCCTTGACCAAAAGTCAAAGGCATGGTTGACTTTTCTTGACAAAACCCTAATCTGGGGCCAGATGAACTTGGGGTTCATTGCACTTGTGATGGGAGCCAAACACATTTGATTTCTTGATGAATGAGGCCTCTTGGATGTATGTAAACTCAATTTGTTGATGAACTAATCAAGGCATTGACTGATCACACCAAGGTTTCCTTGTAATTCCTCAGGTCAAAACCCTAATTCCACAACTCCTGATCTTATGGTTTCTCTTTGATTTCTCTTGATTCAATCACATGAGATCATGGAATATGACTTGAGAACCTCATGATTAGCCCTCAAGACCAAATGGTTGAACTTTTGGAGCCTCGATTGACTTTCTTGACCAGATGACTTCAAACACCTTTCTCAAACACCTAGTGAACACTTGGGATAGATGTATGGAGCCAAGAAGTGTCTTAGGAGACCTTGAAACATATGAGAGCTTGGATTATTGATCTTGTCCTCTTTCTTGTGTAAAATCCTAGCTTTCCAAATAGAAGAAAAAAACTGGCAAAATATGATGGTTAGTTGACAATGCATAGATGATTGATTCCTAATGCAAGTGCAAGATGTTATGACATCTAAGGGGTAAAATTTGGGGTATAACATTTGTTTTCTTTAATAAATGCCAATCAATGCTAATCATACTTTGACCAATTTCAAAAAGACATAAAAAATACAAAAACTCATTCAAACTTTTTGTGCCTTTGTGCACTTTTTCTTTTAAAACTTTTCAAAAAGTTTAGACATGACTCATTTTCATAGTTGAGATGTAATTCTCCTATTCCCCATAGTATTTAAGATGTTGACATTTTCCACTTAGATGTTAAGTAATAGACTTGTTGATTTGTATCCAAGCAAAATCCTCCATCTTAAGGTGAAGCAAATGTTGTTTTCTTATACTTGTGAGCGACTAGTCGTAGTTTTCTCCTTAAAATGATGACTTGTCTTAACATTTAAAATCAATTGAAACAAACCATTTTGTTATTTGTACCACGAACTACGAGGTTTTGATCCTATATTGCACTTTGTGGGTACGTAGGCATGATGCGATAAGTCTCTCCAAACACAAAAACCTTAAAAAATATTTCTCTTCTCATCTCCCCAATCTCATTTCAAACAAAACTTTTCAAACCAAAAGCGTAGATATTTCAAAGGGCTCTTATAGAGTACTATAGACGTTTTGGGTGCTAACATCTTCCCTTAGCGTAACCAACCCCCTTACCCATTATCTGTTCATTTGTTCTTGTTTTAGAACTTATTTAGGTTTTGTTCGCTCATTTTCCTTTCCTTTTAGATAAAATAAAAGTGCGGTGGCGACTCTTGCTTTTTGAGTTAAGTTAATCAATAGCTTACACTCACAATTTCCCCGCTACAGAAAAGTGGTGACTCTGCTGGGGAAACTGGTTCTTAGCGGGTTCAACCTACTTTGATTTATTTGCGCTTATTTATTTGATTTGTTTATTATTGCTTGTTCTGTTTGGGTGCTTGGGGATCTCTGTGTGGTGAGATAAGTCCTATACTCGGACTTGAGTGCACTTATGATAGGAGGGTGGTATAGTCTTGTTCGACTTACGTGGAGTAGTCCTTACTAAGATGACTTGAGATCCCCCACTCAATAGAGGCCCCTTTGGGATTACTGATGTCATACGAGTAGTCGTATTGGTATTACTTTTCCGACCTAGGAGCCTGAGAAGCTGAGGACCTTAGACCCCTTTAACCCATCTTGGCCTTATTAGGTAGTGGTGCGGTGGCTGTTCAGGTGTAGAATTGAATCAGTTGTTACACGATACCACACTAAGACGAGTTTCTCTTGAGAATATTGTTGGCTGACGAGTAGTCGTTTAAGCCGATAATATCCAAAAGATGGAATCACGACTCTGGGCACTTTTTTAGAACCTTGTTCTACAGGTGTATATGAACCCTAGTATATACCATTGTGGGTTGGTTCTTGCCCTTGACTCCATGCTCGCGCTGAACCTTTGAACCCGTGTGCCTTATGTGATCTTGTTTGTGGTTGTTGCATCATGCACTCATGCATTCATGGACATTTCCTTTCAATCAGTTTTCAAGGATCTCAGAGATTTTCCTTTGCAAACATCGCAGATATTGTGATCATGGACATTGGAAGGAGAAACACTCAAAAGTACAGTTTTCGAGCTCTCGATCTTACAGATTTGAAAAAGCTAGCATCCTTGGTGGTTGATTGTGCAGACTTCAGATCTCGTCATGGAAGACTTCTATCTGTTCTTTCTACCAACATTGAAGATGGAATTCTTAACACCCTTGTACAATTCTATGATCCTGTCTACCGATGCTTTACTTTTCCTGATTATCAGCTCATGCCGACTTTGGAGGAGTATGCTTATCTGTTGGGTATACCAGTTTCTAATAAGGTTCCTTATACTGGTTTGGAGGAAGTTCTTAAGTCCCAAGATATTGCTGCAGCCACCCATTTGACAAAATCTGATATAGATGCTAACCTTATGGTTAAGGGAGGCATCAAGGATTTGACTTCTAAGTTCTTGATTGAGAAAGCCACTTTATTTGCTAATGCTGGTAGTACATTATCATTTGAGGCTATATTTTCTTTGCTTATCTACAGACTAGTCTTATTCCCTAACATTGACAACTTTGTGGATGTTAATGCTATTAGGATTTTCTTGATTAGGAACCATGTTCGAACTTTACTTGGTGATACTTACTTCTCCATACATCATAGGACTTCTAAGGAGAATGGCACCATTGCTTGTTGCACACCTCTGCTATACAAGTGGTTTATTTTGAACTTGCCACAATCATTTACTTTCAAGGAGAACAAGAATTGTTTAAGGTGGTCTCAGAGGATCATGTCCCTTACTCATGCTGACATTACTTGGTCTTCTTCTGTTTATGAGAATGTCCAGATTATTGATAGTTATGGGGAATTCTCTAATGTTCCTCTTCTTGGAATACAAGGTGGAATTAACTACAACCCGAGTTTAGCTCGCTGTCAGCTTGGTTATATATTGAAGGATAAGCCTAAAAATTTTCTATTAGAGGCTTTATTTTTCCAAGGAGGGGATGACTCTTCAGGTTTGAGGAGAAGAATGGCTCATGCTTGGACTAAGATTCATAGGATGGGTAGAGGATAACTTGGGAGACAAGTTTGCATTGCCTTGGAACCTTATACGCTTTGGGTGAAGGAGAGAGCTAAGGAGCTCAAAATGCCTTATCCTTTGGAGAAACCCATGTCTACAATGGTCGCTACACCACTCCCTATTCCTTTTAATGATCTGAAGACTCTTCAAGGTGCTTTGGCCAAGATAAAAGAAGAAAAAGATCTTTGGGAATTCAATTTTCACGCTTCAAACCTTGAGAAGTTAGAGTTGCAAAAGCAAATAAAGGAGAAAGATGACTTGATTGAGTTGCTTGAGCGATGTGGTATGAAGAGACATGGAGATGATTTATTTTCCTCTACTACTTCATCATCGCATCCTCCTACTTCCGATGCTTGGAAGGGTATTGTGGATCAGCTCGTATTAGAGAAGACCGCCATGAAGGACAACTATGAGAGAGAGATTAAGAGACTCCGAAGGAAGTATCAACTTGGATCGTCTTCAGATTCTCCTTAAGATCCTTAGGATCTAGATTTTTTTTATTGTATTTTGATCCTTTGTAACTTGTACTTCCAAGTGTAACTCTTTCCAATTTTCAATAAAATGAGATGTTTATCAGTATTTCAAAAAGTGTTATTTTTTAGGATGTTTGCAATTGCTTTATATTTTAAAGATCCTTGAAAGTTGAATGAAACATTTTCATTTTGCATCTGCATTCGTATAATTGTACATTTTTTCCTTTTGTCTGGTGTCCTATATTTCTTTTGGTCTTCACTCAACCAAGCTGTCGCACCAATATAATACTCGAGCTAATCTAAGGAAAAAGATGGATTAATTGCAACAAGAGAACCGTGAGCTTCGTGAGGAAGTAACAACTCTGAAGGACAATTTGGAAAGACTCACTGCTAAGATGGAAGCATTGGTGGCTGCTCAGAATCAACCACCCCCTCCTCCTCCGCTTTCGGCTCCTGTGCAAAGGACATTCATTTCTGAGATTGTCTCTACGCCCATCTCTGTGGCGCCTTCTAGTGTTCCCCAACACTCCATGCCTCATGGCTTCCCTTGGGGCATGCCTCATAACTTTATTCCTAAAGATTATCAACCACCACCACCTCCTAAAGTTCCAGTTGTTCCTATCATTCAGCCTGTGATGTCTGTACCACCGCATATGGTTCATACCGTTCCTTTTGGTGAAGAACCGATTTTCCACACTGCTCCGAGCGAGAGTGTTATTGTTTATGAGAAAATGGAAGAGATTCAAGATCAATTTTCTAAAATGCAGAAAGAAATCAAAGCTTTGAGGGGTAAAGAACTGTTTGGGAATAATGCCCATGAGTTATGCCTAGTTCCTAATGTGAAGATCCCACATAAGTTCAAGGTCCCTAACTTTGAAAAGTATAAGGGTAACTCTTGTCCGTTGAGCCATTTGACTATGTACGCTCGTAAGATGTCAACTAAGACTGATAATCATCAACTTCTCATTCACTACTTTCAAGATTGTTTGTCTGTCGCAGCCTTGAAATGGTACATGGGACTCGACATCACTCAAATTCGCACTTTTGAAGATTTGGGCGAGGCTTTTGTAAAGCAGTATAAGTATAATGTGGATATGGCTCCTGATCGTGACCAGCTTCGAGCAATGGCTCAGAAAGATAAAGAGATATTCAAAGAATATACGTAGAGGTGGCGCGAGATTGCTGCTCAGATTAATCCTCCTTTAGAAGAAAAAGAGATGGCCAAAATCTTCCTGAAAACTTTGAGACCTTTTTATTATGAGCGTATGATTGCTAGTACCCCGAGTGACTTCACTGAGATGGTAAATATGGGGATGAGATTGGAAGAGGGTGTCCGTGAAGGACGTTTGTCAAAAGATGGTAATTCTGCTTGAAGTTCCAAGAAATACGGTGGAAGATTTGCCAAGAAGAAAGAAGGGGAGACCAGTGTCGTTTCTAGAGAGAAATATAGAAGATCTCGCAATAGAAACAATCATGAACAACATGTTGCTTCTGTTACTCCAATAATTAACTCAACTCCAGCTACTCAAATGACTCCAACTTGTCAACCACAATTTCAACAACAACGCTCTCACCAACGGAATAACCAACAGGGTCGTTTTCAAAAGAACTTTGATCTATTTCCGATGACCTACTCAGAATTTCTTCATGGTTTGATTCAAAATAACCTTGTTCAAACTCGTGAACCACCTGCTGCTCCAAAAGATTCGTCGTGGTGGCATAAACCTGAGGGTCATTGTGCTTTCCATCAGGGAGGAGCTGGGTATGACACTGAGAATTGTTATCCATTGAAGATGGAAGTACAAAGGTTGGTTAAAATTGGTATTTTGACCTTCGAAGACACCAATCCTAATGTGCAATCGAACCCGTTGCCCAATCATGGTAAGGCGTATGTTAATATGGTTCAAGGTTGTCCGGGTACATTCAAGATTTATGATATCCGTTGTATCCGAAGATTACTTGTGGAAATGCATGCACTTTTGAGTGAACACCATGATATTGATCATGATTATGCAGTTTGTTGCATCTGTTCTGTGAACCCGCGTGGTTGTGTGATAGTGAAAATGGGCATTCAAGAGATGATGGATCAAAATTTGATTGAGGTCACTGTAAAGAGAGATGAATATGAGAATGAGGTGAATTTTATTGTACCACACTTTAATATTCCTAAACGAGTTGTTATCTCTTATGATAGTCGGAAGTCCGCTATTACACCTTTGGTTATTTGGTTACCCGGTCGAGTACCGTATGAATCTGACAAGGGTATTCCATATAAATATAATGCTACCATGGTTGAAGATGGTAAGGAAATGCTCATTCCTTCTTTGTCTTCAGTGGTAAGCATCGCTGATGTTAGTAGAGTAACCTGGAGTGGTCGTATCTATGCTTATGAGCCTCCAAAGAAGGTAGAAAATGTTGTTGTTGGGAAACAACTTTAGAGTGAGAATGTTGTTGATATTTCTGGTCAGTCAAGTGGTTTGAATAAGATAATTAATGAAGATGAGGTATTGAAATTGATCAAGAAGAGTGAGTACAGTGCGGTAGATCAACTCTTGCATACCCAATATAAGATTTCAGTGTTGTCTCTATTGATGAATTCCGAGGCTCATAGGGAGTCTCTGCAAAAGGTGCTAGAACAAGCGTATGTTGTGAATGATGTGACTGTTAATCAGTTTGATGGCATTGTTGCCAACCTCACAGTATGCAATAATTTGAGTTTCTATGATAAAGAGTTACCCGAGGAGGGGATAAATCATAATTTGGCTTTACATATTTCTATGAATTGTTAAGAATATGCACTTTCCAATGTGTTGGTTGATACAAGCTCTTCCTTGAATGTGTTGCCAAAGTCTACTTTGTCGAAGCTTTCGTACCAAGGTGCTCTCATGAGGTATAATAGGGTTGTGGTTAAAGCTTTTGATGGATCTAGAAAAACTATGATTGGAGAGGTTGATCTTCCAATCAAAATAGGACCATGTTTCTTCCAAATTACTTTTCAAGTAATGGATATTCGTCCTGATTATAGTTGTCTGCTTGGCCAACCTTGGATTCATGAAGCTGGGGCAGTGACCTCGACTCTTCATCATTAATTGAAATTGTTAAGAATAACAAGCTGGTAATTGTTGGAGGCGAACATGCCCTGTTGGTGAGCCATCTTTCATCCTTTTCGTATGTTGATGCTGACAAAACTATTGGAACTCTGTTCCAAGCACTTTCTATTGATGATAAAGCTGTTAAGAAGAATGGGTTACCCACGTCTTCTTTGAGAGATGCTCTGCATGTATTAGAGACTGGTCGGTCTGACGGTTAGGGCCGAGTTATTGATGTGGTTGATAATAAAGACATAACTAGTTTAGGTTTTGCACCTGATACAGTTAAAAAAGATTTGAAGTGTATTAATGAGGCCTTTCACAGCTCCAGATTCATCAACAAATATCACTCCACTGCTGCAATCATTGAAGACGATCAAGAATATGAAATTGATCCTCAGGAATGGGAACCATACCGTGATGATAATGGATACTTTTATGAGACAGAAGATGCGTATGCACCCTTTCATACCCCTTGACAGAGGCTTAAAGAACCTGAATATGAAGTCAATGCCATCATTGAAGATAATGAAGAGGAAGAATTTCCCAATTTTGTGACTCCTGGACAAATCTGCCAGAATTGGATAGCTGTTGATGTTCCCACTGTTATTCATATTTAAAAGTAATTTGTTTTTGTTTCTTTCAAAAATCCTTTCACTCTGCCCACACTACAAGAAAACACAGATTTAGCGTCTGCCAAAAGCCCTAACTAACAACAAAAAAAACCGACGCTATAAGGGGTTAGCGTCGGCTTAGTGTGGGGGTCGGGGCGGACTTTCCAAAGCCGGAAGTTAGTTACATTTAGCGTCGGCTTTTGCGTGACACTAGTATAGCGTCAGCTTTCGTTTACGCTAAAGCATCACTAATTGTTGACCCTAACCACGTAGCTAATTACTGAGTTAGCGTCGGTTTTACCCGACGCTAAGGAATGCCAGGTGTCATTTTTTGATTGAGTTGGCTGTCATCAAGGTTTTGTCCACGTCAATATATAGCGTCAGCCAGTTGGCCGCCACTAGTAGATCTAGACAGCATATTATATTACAGTAGCGTCGGCCTTGTAACCGCCACTGGTAGATTTAGAAAGCAGATTATTTTATTATAGCGTCGGCCACGTGGCCGCCACTAGTAGGTCTAGACAACATATTATATTACAATAGCGTCAGCCTCGTGGCCGCCACTATTAGATTTAGACAACAGATTATTTTATTATAGCGTCGGCCACGTGGTCGCCACTAGTAGATTTAGACAACATAATATATTACATTAGCGTCGGCCTCGTGGCCGCCACTCGTAGATTTAGTCAACAGATTATATTATCGTAGCGTCGGTGTCGTGGCCGACACTACTAGATTTAATTGTCAGGGTTTTGATTTGGTTGATTGTAACCTGTTCTGATCAAAACCTCCGCTTTATACAATCGACTGGAGCAGTGAACCATTCAAACAACCCACAATGACTCTTAGAAACATGATTTGGTTGATTGTAACCTGTTCTGATCAAAACCTGTTTATTATTAATTCAATCCAAAAGAGTTTTCCCATTTGTCAAACTTAATGCATGGATTCATAGCAAACTTCGTAGCTCATAACTCCAACAGACCAATGGCATTTCAAAAAAGATTCATCAATCCACAATTCAGGTGATCCAAAACAAATTTACTTAAAAATACATAATCTCAATACCCCAACATCAAAATACTAATGAGTTCCAAATGACACCAACATCAAAATACTAATGAGTTCCAAAAGCCCTGATAATCTCCTAAACGATCTACGTACTAATCATGATAACCAACATCAACTTCTTAATCATCATCCTCATAATCCTCCTCCTCCTACAACATCCAAAATAAATAGTCACGAGTCAGACACATAAAGATTCAAAATAAATAGTCAGACACATAATGATAGTACCAAGAAATCGTTGAGGAATAAAATAAACATATAGCTAACAAAAACTAGAACTAAGCTAACACAAATGACATTTGCATATGCTCTATAGGGTCATCACATATACTAGCCTATGCTTTGAGTTAAACTATAGTACGAGTTATTCCTTTTGCATTTGCACACTGTAACTTCCAATCAAGGATTGGTTAATTATGCTTAGCTACCTTCAACAAGAATTTTGTCCTATAATCTTCATTAAATTCACATGGTCATCACTAATGAAATGTCATTAATCAAGAGAATAAATGCCACAAATCCAGAAAGTGAGATTGATCAAGGAGGCACTGGTAGAGAAGCTGCTGGAGGCAGTGAGATTGGGATCACAGTGCAAGCAATATGAACACAGCCAATATAACAACATGATACCACTACTAGCCTATATAACAACATGAAACCAAACAGCATGAAATACACCTGACCAATGAAACAAAAAAACAGAACTCCCCGTACACATAGTTAGCATACACACTCAGTCAAGTAACATGGCACCTCAGTTCACATTTTAACCTACAACTTCTAAGACAATTCAACGAAGTTCCACAACAATCCCTAATTTCTAACAACTCAAAGCCTCATAGCAGTACCATGTCAAAACATTTCATATAACATTTGACTCAATATCTCAAGCTTAGTTCATAACAGCTAAGAGTGCACCAGTTTGGTCCCTAATGCATTCAACATACCAGTTCAAACATTAATACCCACATGGCACAATTAATTCAACAATTGATATCAAGCCATCACAAATTTTCAACATCCAAATCTCCAACACTTCCAAACAGAAAAATAATCAAAACAGTTCACAAAACCTGTTGCCATTAACATCAATTCATAAAACCAATTAACCTACACACTGATCTAATTCACAAAAACCATAAACCATGTTAACACACAAGCTACGACCACTAACATTCATCAACAACCAATTTCACTATCCTTTTTAATCAACCTACAAACCCCAATTTCAAACTAATAGCATCCCCTAACACATTCTAACATAACTTTTGATTTAAGTCAAACTAGTCAAACAAAAAGAGCCAAAACAAGCCCCAAGTTACAATTGCAACAAGTCGTAAGAACCTTGCAAGCCATAAAAACGCAGCAGCTATACAAAAACAAATTTCAAGCCATGAACAATGCACAAGCTGCAGTACAAAGCCAAGCCACGAAACAAAAGAAGCCAAGAAAAATGTAGCAAAGTAGGTTTTTTTTTTATATTGCGGGGTTGGTGCGTCTATTGGTGGTTTTTTTTTTTGGTGATGGCTTGCAAAGGAGGTTGTTGAAGTTTATTGCAAAGTAGGTGATCTTACTTTCTTCGAAACTTAAGATGTCGCAAATCCATTAAAAAAAACCTAACAACCTCAGAGAAAAATAGAACGTACCGAATCGTTATAATCAGGATGACCACTCGTAGGAGCACTAGAAGGACCCACCTGAAGAGAATGCAACGTATCAAATTTCTTTGACAATTCATCAAATTTCTTTGCCAATTCATTTGTCCGCGCATTAGCCCGTGCAGCCTCTTCACGTGCAGCAGCACCTTCAGCTCTGGCAGCCTCAATGTCCTGGTTATCTGCTTCTCTATGTGGGTTTGTAATTAATACCTGTGTCAAGAAGTTTACTCCATATCTTATGTTACGTGCCAATTGTCAAGTTCCATAACACCGCCCCCGTGTCTTACCCCCTGCAGCTTCTTTCCAAATTTGTATTCTTGTTGATCCTTCCACTTCATCACCAACTTGTGTCAAACTACTGCAGAATTTTTCCTGTACACATTATTTAGACAACGTTAATGTATTATATATAATGTAACACAAACTAAATAAACAAAAATCTTCAAGTACCGTTGGTTAAGATTTACGAAGACGTGTATGAAAAGCAAAACGATGTTGATTGATGAAACAAAATTGAATACTGTATGTTATGTTATTATGTTACAGTCAAAACCAGCCATTAAATTCTTCTGCAAACTCCTTTTTTTTCTCATTGAGTGTCAGCTTTTGAAGCACGTGCTGAACCAATAGCTACTAATACTATAGATAATATGTAAACTAAACCATCAAAGCATACACATTCTTTTGTGCATCTTTTATGGTTTGTTAGGACAAGCATTTAGATCAAAGGATCGTAACACTTTTATCACGGAAACATAATGATTCTAATACTAATGATATCAAGTCATATTAAGTAAAATATTCTACTTAGGTTTTCATGGCATGCCATAGATCAATGCAAAAAGAACAATGAAATCTTTTCCCACCAGATGCAGTCAGATACATAGATCATATGGGCCCATGATTCTCTATCAAGTATAAGATCAAAGATAGAAACTCACTTATTTTGACCAAAAAAAGAAAGAAAGACATTCACCACAGAATCTCAATGGTTTGATCTCATACATGTCAAAGTTTCCTAAGATGAGATTCTACTATTCTATACAATGGAAGCTACCGTGTCTTTATTATTTCTCCTAATTACTCATATGTTCCTAATCCTATCTCATCTAGTGTGGACCATTCATACATCTTAACACAATATGTTCTAGATATTTACTCTCAGACACTATACAATTGAAGAAGGAATATTTTTTTCCAACAACTTGTAACTTTAAATATTTAAACTGAAAGGTAATTCGGAAAATTGGTCCATAGGTTAAATAAATGATCTTTTTATCCACCAGTCAGAAGCTTCACCAAACTCTAAAGCACATGAAGTGATGGCATTAAAGCATTACCTTCCCAACAACATATATTATTAAGCCTAATTTTGCTTTGGAGATAAGAAATGAAGACATTTTAAGAGAGTAGTATCCCAACAAAAGAGAAGTTTGGTATATATTAGTAATGAAACGAAATAGTCTTTTCCATGTTACCGTTCCATGTTATCCATGTGAGAGTAAGGTAATCTTTTCCATGTTTCTCTGACATTAGTCTCTAGTTTCTTCTCTTTGAGTTTAAATAATAGTAATGATCAGTCCCACTAATATTGATATTTTTTTCTAGAAACTCAACATAACTTAAAAGAAAGTTGCATTACAACAATAGAAAAATTAGAATATACCTATAAGCATATGCAAATTTGGGTGGAATAATAATCGTACTCAATCTAATTCTGAATAATAAAATGTTAACTTACATGTGTTGCCGCTGCACGAGCGTCAACCCACTCCCCATTCTTCTTTTTATGGGTGGCAATGAAAATCTCATCTGGATGTGCAGGTCGATTGAGTTTTTTAGCCTATCATTAGAGGCAATATATATGGTCACAATGTATATCAGATATAATTATATTAACGCATTGTAATTACAAAGTATATATATACCAATTCAAGTGCAATTTCATGGTGAGCTCTACGACCTATTGTATAGACTGCCCCACCTTTCTTGGATGAACGATTAATCTTATTTTGTTGGGATACAACTTTGAATTCATCTGTCTTCCACTTTTCTAGAAGATATGTCCATGTATCTACACCCATCCAATCTGGCTTCCACCCCTTTTCTCTAGCCTTTCGTTGTATATCAGACAGTCATTTTCCACATTTCTGATGAAACAATTCTTCCATATTTGCATCATCACAACGGTTCCAACATACAAGCCTCTGACAAAATATACAAATAATAAATAAAACTCAACAATATACATCATCATCAAACTACTAAAAAAGAAAGGCCATGTCTTTCTTTAAACTCGTTCAACCATTCCTTTCTCACGTCGTCTCTTTCGTCACGTTTAAGCTCACCATAATTAACGAAGGTTCCTCGATAATTCTTTTCAATAACTTTTCGAACCATTGCGGCAACAAGATCAGCTGGACTTAACCTACATATAAACAATTAAGTTCAAAACAAAAACAAAAACACTTTAACTAAAAGTAAGATTTATCTGTTGAGTCAAATCATTTCAAAGATGACAAAACTCATTTTCCAAAAATCAATTAATATCACATTTTAAAGGCTCAATTTGAACTCAACACCTTTAACTAAGTTGAAAGAAAGTGGAACAATTACTTATAAATGCTTTTAAGTAAATACTATTCAATGATATACTAGAGTAGTACAGAGTAAATAAATTATCATTTTAATTTGCTATATCATTTGTAATCAATGTGGTGGAACAGAATCCATAGAGTAGTAGCTGATACAATTAGTTTTAATAGAATTAGAATCTATCAGTAACAAACAAAACATGAGTTAGTTTGGCAGTTAGTTGGTTCAACAGAATCCAAACACACATTCTATCTAACTAACTGACTAACTATAGAGCATACATTTACACATTCACATGACACATACAACCTATAAAGCATACATTTACACATTCACATGACACATACAACCTATAGAGCATACATTTACACATTCACATGACACATACAACCTATAGAGCATACATCTAATAAACTGTTAAAAATAAAAAATTAAACAATCTAGAATAATAGTATTCAATACTGACTATGAGAATTTAAGCAGTAAGTGTATGCCTCTTGGAAGTAACACCAAAAGATTTCGAAAAAAAGAGCAAAGAGTGCCGAAAATGGAGGCGGAACGGTTGTCGTAGAACCTATAAATATAACAAAGGGTGATAAAATTGTTAGGATCCAAATTCACCAACCCAAACTACAAAAACAACTCTACCCAGTGCTGCCAATTGCATAGCTATATATAACATTATTATAAATAAACATGGCCCATAAGAGTTTGGAAATGCAATTAACATAATTCTAGAAATGTTTAATTATATCTGTAACACCTCAAAATTTTCCCTTTATTTTTCCAACCTCAAACCGGCTTATGTTTCGTTTCATTCTTGCATTATCATCTTTGCATATCATTGGTTCTTAGCATGGGATCAAGGTATATGGGATAACTGAAGAGGAGAGATAGTCTCAATGTCTTCATTACTTGAACCATAAAGGAGCCTTTGACCTTAAGGTATCTTACTGGTCCATCACCTCATCAGAAGATTGCAATTGGCAAGAGATTTCAAGTGAATCACATCCTCCTAGCCTGATTTTTCAAATTAGGGTTTTGAGATTCCTGAGTTTAACACCACAACGGGTATGTTCTCTGAGTCTTTATCATCACCAAATGGCATTTCTCATCTTTGTTGGAGAGGATATACATTATACTCAGAGGAATTTGGATTTGGAGGATATGCTGATTTCTCCTAGACTGAGGGTTCAAGATTAGGGTTTGGCATAAAATCAGTTTATTTCTGACTTTTGGGCAAGACTTAATTCTATGGTATTCCTCATGTCCTTAGGTGTATAAGGTTGGAAGATTGTCCATCAATTTGGTTTGAAAGAGTTTCAATTGATCAATTCACTGAAAATTAGGAGAATTGGGGAAAAATCAACTGTGCAGAGGAAAAAGTAAACTCTTGACTATTTGAGGTCAAAATATTGTTCCTCATGTCAAATATGATCATTGGTGAGGGTTTGATCAAGAAATGTCAAGAGATCCACAAGAAATCAAAGGATATGAAAAGTTGCCAAAAATAGTAATGAAGGGTTTCCATTTATGGCAAGTTTTGTCAAGCTGGGGGGTCGCTTTAGGGCATTCTTTTTCCATGTTCCAAGCTTTAAACTCAAACGTTATGGAGGCCTATCAAAAGTTCACATTCCAAGCTTCAAAACCATAACAAGAACGTGCCCATTGGATCAAAATTAAGAGAGATATGATCAATTAAAGTTGGGGCAAATCAAGGCAAAATGGCAAGTCATGACCAGTCAACACGCAGTCATTTTCACAAACACCTTGTGTGCATGTTTTGTCCAAGTTCATAGCAAAATTTCTCCAAGATGGAGACTCCAGATGAATAAATGTTCAACATGAGTTTTGTTCCTCTCAATCTCCTCTACAACTTTGATGTTGGGGAATTTTTCATATAATCAACTATTCGGGAGATGTGGTGAGTCAAAGTAGGGGCCTCAACCTGAGTCATTCACATGCATGTGGGCTGGGCACGAGAAAGGCAAGGTGGCATGCCAAGTTGCATTGAGGCAATTTTCACCATTTTTACCTTGGTGCAATCGATTTGCATAAGTGTGCAATCGATTGCACCCCTTCAGTTTTCAAATTTTTAGCCTTGCAGGAGTGTGCAATCGATTTGCACTGTTGTGCAATTGATTGCACTGTGACGGATTTTCCTAAAACCTTCATTTTTCAGCACTATGTCAATTTCCAATGCACCACATTCACTTGGGATCAATGCTATATCAGTAGAAGGATCTAGAGAGCTGCAGAATTTGATTTCATTTCCATCCAATTTCCACTCTAATTCCACATTCCCTTTCCAAGTTATTTTTCACTTCCAATTTCACTCACTCCAAACCTCACTTTCATTCCAAACCTAAGTCATATTTAAACCAATTTGATCCAAACCACACACAATTACACTTCATTTTTCTGATTTTTCTACACTTCTCATTCAGAATTCTCTCTCAATTCTCTCTCACTTTTTCATTCTCCATCTTCATCTTCAACCTCTCACCAAAGCTCCATGTTCATAGATTCACAAATTCTTCATTGGAATTTGTGAATTCTTGAGTTAAACTTCCATCACATCCTCATTCTTGATTCAATTCTGCAGTAGCAACTTATTTGGATCTAGGTTCAAGATTTTGGAATCACTTCTTGGAGAGCTTTTGCTTATTTATGGATTATTGCTTGGATATTCAAGTGTTCTTGATAAATCTTCATAGATCTCTGGATTTCTTACTTTGATTCATCAATTTTCGTGTGCAATAATCACCAAAGAAAATCTCAGATTTGTAGGTTGGTTTTTTTAGATCTATGCTTGATTTAGCTTAATTTCAACTTATACAATGTAGATCCATGGTTTTCAATGTGATTTGATCAGTTTGCTTGATTGGATTCATGGTCTTGTTGTTTGATTGTTGAAGTGTGTGCTTGATTACTGATATTTGATGTGGATTTTCGTGTATGTTTGATTACATGATCATTTGGATGTTTGAGTAAGAGATTGGTGCTGGAAAAGTGATTATGAGAAGTGATTGTTGCAGGCCTGGTACTGTGCAATCGATTTGCATCCTAGTGCAATCGATTGCACCTGTGTTTTTTCACTAAGAATTACTTTCTGTAACTTTGCAATCAATTTGCACCCTGCTGCAATCGATTTGCACCTGCAACTTTTGTGTTTTTGGCTTGTTTGGAAGCATGTATTGATACCTATTCCACCCCTAACCTTCATGTCTTTGATTGATGCATATTTGTGGAATTTTCTAGGGTTGTTTAACTTCTAGCTGCTGGATGCATGTGAATCTTTGATGCATGATTGTCCGATTGTTGATTTGTTTGCATTCTTGAAGCATGTTCTTGAGGCATATTGGTTCATGCGTGATTAATGACTTGTTGAACTTTTGTGATCTCTTGGAAATGAATGTGATGTGATACATGTGAGTATGATGTTGTGGTGTGCATAAGTTGGATCATGTATGTTTTTTTTTACCTTGCTTGAACATTTGTTTTCCTTTGAAAATGATTATGGTTAATGTTCAACTAGTCTTGATGTATGTTAATGTGAAGTTGTCTTGCATGTTTGGATTGGATGATCATGATATGATTTAAGTTCTGACTTTGCTCCATTCTCACTTCATTTTGTTCACATCACCTTTGTATGAACACGGTTTTTCCGACACGCGACTTTTGATTTCCATTGATGAATGTTCATGTTTGCGTTGTTGACTTCTTGATGTGATGAACATGTTGCACACACATTTGAATCATGATAACACTCGATTAATGCTCAACTTGATGGATTTGTAATGCATTATCATTGTTTGCATCCTTGTTCGCTTATGCATGACGTTTTGATTGATAATATAGGAGTGCAACTTTGTTGAAGGTACATGTTCTTGATTTGTTTGCATGACTTTGATTTGTTCATACCTAGTTGCTTGATGCTTAATTGGATGTATGCTTGATATGATTAGTCATTATTGAGATCTTTCTATGAGCATTTATTTGGATACATTGCATGCTGCCCTGTTTTTCATTGTTGTTCCTTTGCACATGTGTTGTTATATGTGCTGCTGTCTGGCCTTTTACACCCCTTTTTGTGCTGAATTATGTGCTGTTATAAGCTGTCTTGCTTGTGTCCTGCCTTTTACCGCTGTTTTGGTGCAGGTGTGCTGTGGTAGCTGCTGTTTTTGTTTATTCGCCTCTTTTTCCTCCTTCGTCTCTTTCACTCTTTCTCTTCCCTTGAGTCTCAAGACTTGTTTAAGTCTTAGATTCACTCCCTTAGAGCTACCTAGTCCAACTTAATTTCTGATTAAGCTTGGAGTAGGATTAGCATTACGCTTCCCTTTGCATGCTAACTTAGGTAGACATTTCCCTTTCAAACTCAATTATAGGGCCACCTTTGCATGACAACATTAGGAACTTTAGTTTCCCTTTAGTGTTTCATTTTTCTTTTGAGTCTTCTCTTCTTATCTCATAACACTTCTAAAACACTTAATAAAGTTAACGTGTATTGCGCATGAGCCTCGCATGTGGGAAGTGAGGAATGAGGGGTTTCCTCTCATTTTTCTAGAGTGTTTGGTGGACGTTCCATTTTGGAACAATTTGCTAAGCATTCGTTCCTACATTATAGACTTTGGTGCAACGCAAGTTACGAACTAACTTCAATCCACTTCTGTCTAAAAAACACAAAAACAAACTCAAACCATTTTGATCCTTCGGGATCGTTAAGTTCAAAGCCTTTTCAAAAAAGGGCACGTTATCTCCGCCTCGTCGCAAACAGGCATCGACCCTAACTGCCGGACGCGAATCTAACGTCGCTCATAAAAAACACTAACCGACCTCGTTAGGTCGAACTACGACTGTTATAATTTCCTCTTTCTCGTCCGATTGAGGATACGTAGGCACAAGACGGCGATGTCTTGGCGAGTAACCTCCCCCCTTAGTTCGTGTCCAAACTACGTTGACTCTGACTTTCCCATTGCACGAGGGAATACGTAGGAATAGGACGAGCGATGTCCTATCGAGTCACTTCTTTTTCTTTTCTTCTTTGTTTCTTCGTTCTCTTTCGTTCCCATTCCTTCTCGTTTCCAGTAGCAGTGGAGCTCCAGACGACGACACCCTTTGATCGAGACAACAAGCGCGGATCCCATCGAGTACGATGGACGCGTGGGGTGCTAACACCTTCCCCTCACGTAACCGACTCCCTTGCCCGTTTCTCTTGGTCGCGAGACCATGCTCTTTCCCTTCCCTCAGTTTTACGCAGTGTTTCCTTTCCCTCGCTTGGAATAAATACACATTGTTGTCGACTCTGTTTTCTGCGCCACTTTCGCGTTTGTACTACGGATGCAAATCCTCGGGAGCGACAGCTGGCGACTCTGCTGGGGATAGGTTGACCTCTTGCTAGTCCATCCCCTCTTGCGAGTCAATCCTAGTGCTTGTTTGTTTATTTTCATTGGGTGTTTATTGTTGTGCTTTATTTTGTTGTATATTACTATATTACTGTTTTACTGTTTTTACCGCATTTATTGCATTGCATTTCATTATTATGTTGGACTGTACTGTGTTGTGCTGGTTTTCTGTTTGGCAGGTTGGGATTCTTTGAGAGATAAGCCCAATACACAGGCTTGAGCATACACTTAGGACTAGAGTGGAAAGTAGTGGGACCTACGTGCCGTCTTGGTGCGTTTGGTGTTCACGAAATTCACATCCAGACGAGGCTATCTTGGGAGATATTCTGACGTGCGTGTCTTGCGCATTCCAGAATGTTGATCTAGAGAGTTGTCGACTCTGGCGACCGTTTCTCCGAGGACTCAGCAACGTCTCTCCTCCCGACATGTGATAATGGCATACCAGAAATGGCAAACCCATTACACTTGTCGATCCGAGGACCCAATGCTGGGAACTTATTATAGGATATCCTTTTTGAGGGGAATCAGTTGAGGCCTCCTCAATTGATGATGATGCCAAACCAGAAATGGTGAACGTATCATCATTTCTCAACCTGAGAGCCTGTGATATCGAGGATCCTCGGTTTTCTAGTACCCACATGTGAGATGGGCGGGCGTTTACAGGTTTACAGGTTTACAGGTAACCTTAACTTTCATCCTACCTGGTATTCTGGTTTTCTTATTAGTGTGAACTTATCAGCCTGGTATGCTGGTTATTTGGATATTCTGGTATTCCAGTATTCTCTTTAGAGCAGACCTTTGAACTTATCCACTCAGTAGCACAACAGTACAGAGCTTTATGGAAGCCTTGATCCCATGTCTGTTGCATTTGCATCATCAATTTTTGCATACATGTTCTTGTATTTCCAAGGGATATTAACTTTGAGACTTGCTGTTGAGCGTTTTCTTCAATTTCCTGTGGTTCTTCTGGAAAAAAACTTGAATCAAAGCAGAATGATTCCTTGGAAATATTCGAACATGGCATTTGCATTTGCATACTCATACGCATAGCAGGTGTTCAGAAGCAGATTTCTCATTCTAACTTGGTATTATCTTCGGAATTGACAGCTTGACCTGCCACCACTACTCAGCCTGTGATAATCAGAGGATAGCCATGGAACAACTCCGTGCAGAAGTAATTGAAATGAAGATTCAGATGAGGCAGTTTGGGGAAGATATGTAGGCTATGTCCCAGGGTCAGAAACTGCTAAGAGAGGAAGTCAATTAGATGAGGTAGCTTGACCTGCCACCACTACTCAGCCTGTGATAATCAGAGGATAGCCATGGAACAACTCCGTGCAGAAGTAATTGAAATGAAGATTCAGATGAGGCAGTTTGGGGAAGATATGTAGGCTATGTCCCAGGGTCAGAAACTGCTAAGAGAGGAAGTCAATCAGATAAGGCCTCAGGTGGGCCTGGTTATGGAAATCTTGAATAAGGTGTTAAATAAGGAAAACAATCATGTGCTCGCTTCCATAACAGAGGGCCTTACTCCTCCCATTTCTTTGGGATTTGCTCTAGATCGTGGATTGCCTCGTGAATCTCCTCCACAAACTGAAGTTTCAGAGCTTTCTCATCAACAATCATTTCCTGCTCCTCAAGAGGATCCTAAGTCAGAGGGGCCTAAGAGGAAGTTTGATCCTATTCCAATGCCGTATCGCAGTTGCTTTCTTATTTGCTAGAGCTCAAACTGGTTGAACGTGTTAGTTTGGGACCTTTTCCCACAAAGCTTCCCCTAGGACCTAATGCTAATGCTAGATGTGAGTTCCACTCTAGGGCACCTGGTCATAATGTTGAGAATTATACAAGATTCAAGCATAAAGTCCAAGAGCTCATTGATTCAGAGGCAATCAAGTTTACATCAATTGGCACTGGTAAACAAGGTGATTTTACTCCCACTGTTGCAAAGGAATTAGGGACTCCTTCCTTTTTGAAAGGATCCACCTCATGTCATGGATCTCTTCCACAGCCTTATGCTTCAAAAGTTTTGCGTCAGCAACCCTTGTTTGTGCCTCAGCCGAATGTAGAAATGAAAGTGCAGGGGCGGATTGGGCGCCCAAATCAGCAGCAACAGCAGAATTATCAGCAGCAGAGGCAACTCAGACCAAGAAGGCCCAAGAGGATATTTGATCCTATTCCTATTCCTTATAGTCAGTTGTTTGCTCGCTTGCTCAAAAGCTCTCTGATTCAGCTAAGGAATGCCATGCCAGTACCATACCCTATTCCTCTGGACTATGACATGAACGCTAGCTGTGAGTTCCATTCGGGAACGTTTGGGCATACGCTTGATAACTGTAATGCATTCCAGCACAAGGTGCAAGATTTGATTGACTCAAAGGTCATCACCCCAGATGGTACCCCCACAAGGTGAAGTTTTTTTATCAGAGTGAGCACTCGAGACTACGAAGACATTATCAAAAGCAATAAGTCCAGACGGAGTCAAGTCTCCTCAACAATGGCAATTATCAGCTTCCTTTACTGCATTTTCATATGTAGCTTTCATTTGTTTGTTTAAACACTGTCTGCATGTAAAAACTAGTTTGTGTTTTGAATGTTGATTTTAATGCAATAAACGTGTTGTTCCTAAAGTATCTTACTTTTATGCACTCATGTCATGTTTATATGCACTGCAATACCAACTTTCTTGCCTTAAACTCTTGAGGGAGGATGATGAGGTAAAAACGCAAAATCTTCGGTTAGGTGCTTTTGGATAAAACCATGTTGAGGATGTACATGCATTGTTTCAAATCCCTAAACACTGGAGATATAAGGGAGATAGACCCTCGTTAACCCCTTTGAGCCTGGAAGTAGGAGTTTCTTTCTAGAAACTAAAAAACCCTCAATCTTAACCTAGGGCAGGGTAGGCGTCAGTTAGTTTGACCGAGCGTTCAAATTGCAAAAAGAGTGTGCATCTGAGGATCCATCACCTTCTATTCCACCGTCAAGAGGTTAAAAGATGTGAAACCACAATGGGTATCCCTCAACAATCAAGGAACGAGGCAGTTGCAACCCTTTCAAGAAAGTAAGACAACCAGTGTCACACGCTTTGTTAAAAAAAAGAGAATAAAAGAAAGAAAACCCGCTAAGTCGAAGCTTGAAAACAAGCGACTTAGGCAAAAGTTAGGGCATCCCGCTGGACTTCAAAAATCGAAAAACACAAAAGAGTCAGTCCAGGCAAAAATCAAGGAAACGAAAAAAAAACAAAAGAATAAAAAGCGAAAAGGACGACAAAGGGAAAAATCCCTGATCAGAACAAAGTCGTGTGGCTACGAACAAAAGACAAAAAGGGGTGACTGTTGCTCTAAAACCTCATCAGGTCTCAAACCATCAGTGCATGGATTCCTTAAAGATCATGAAATCTTTTTGAGAGACGAGCGCTTGTGCCGAGTTAACTGAACATAGGATTGGAGAACATCACGAAGAGTGGGTGGGCACCAATAAACTTTGAGCCATAAATCCTTTTTTCTCAAAACCATGAACTAGGCCACGTTACAACCCTTAAAAAGTCCTAATTGAAGCAGGGTTTATTCCAAGAGCGTACTTCAGTGAGATAGTGTTCCTGACTCCCGTGAGTTGTGCTAATAAGATTTTTATTGGTATTGCATATGCGTATTGTTTTCCATTCAAAAATCAATGTCGCATCCCAGCTAGTGATTCATTCACGAGGCTTGGCGACGCATTTTCAATAAAACTTCAGGTTAAGACGAGTGTTGCATTAGAATTGTCATTCTCATATTAAACATTTTCTGCTCGCATGTGTTTGACATCAAAGAAGCTTACATGATGAACGTCAGTCGAGAAGCTCGATCACGCCAAGTTGAGATGGTGAGAACTCTAAAGGACAGTCATGTCAGGGGGTATGTGGCCAAGAGACTGTGCGCAACCTGGGGGGTTCCCGATAAATGGTGATAAGATGCAGCCAATCTGAAGCAGTCACATTGAAAACTCTCCCTAAAGCAGCCAAATAGGGGCAATCACGTCGATTTGACAAATCTCTGTAAGATCAGTCAGGGGAAAAGTTTCTTTAAGACTTGGGGCAGGCCACCTTTAGAGCGTGAAAAGTTATCCACTCCTGAAGACAGTTAATTGAGAGCACCTCTTCAAGGTTCAATATACTGGGGCAGAGTAATTTCAAGTCATTACAAATCCTTTCGAGGTAATTTACTTCATGGATTATGAAGTCTGGGTCAGTTGCGTCGAGATCTGATAAATCTCTCTAAGAGTTTGAAGACCCTGGGGCAGTGTGAATACCCAGTCTTATATAAAATCCTCTTGAGATGATTTCTTCCTTTAGACCTGGTGGTCTGGGGCAAGTGAAGAGTTCAAAGGGCCGTTCATGACCATAGAGACAGGTCAGGTTGGGTAATAAGTTTGTTTTTCCCCAGTAGCGTTACTCTCCCCAGCACTGAAAGTTCATCATCCTCGGCAGAACTCATTCCCCTCAGTAAGCAGTTTAAAGTGGATTGCTCCGAGGTGAATGTGGTTGTATCTCCAGCAGGAGGTGTGTTGGGTGTCTTTGAAAGGACTTTATTTTCCCCACAAGAGTTTGGTAATCACTTTCCGCAGGAGGTCAGGAAGTGTAGTTCCATCAGCAACGACATGCTCTAATCCCCAGCAGGATAAATTCTTTCTCCGACAACAGGTTAAGCTCAATGATATCCCTCGGTAGGTTTCGTTGAATTTTCTCCCCAGTAGAGCTATTCTCCTCAGCATTGAAAGTTCATCCTCTTCAGCAGGTTGCTATTTTCCCTAGCCAGAGTGTCGAGGATTATCTTCCTCAGCAGAGTACAAAAGATTAATTCCCCAGCTAGAGTTGTGGTTGATTGATTACTCTCCTAAGCAGCCAGAAGTTGATGTTGTTGCATCCCCAAAAAAAGATTGATGGAATATCTTATTTGGACAAGGAGTTTGGTTTCCCCACAGAGTCTTGGCACTCCTTTTCCTCAGCTAGTCGGGAAATGTTTTCTCACCAACAATGGTTTGGTCTGATCCCCAACAGATGAGTAAGCTTGGTGGTATCCCCTAGCAGAGTTGATGTTGGCAATCACCATTCCCCAAGCAGATTTGCTGGTATTGGCTGATATTCCCTAGCGGGATAAGGGTAAGAGCATCTCCCAATAGAAGGTTAAGTTCGGTAATATCCCCAAGCAGGTTCGGTATTATTCACAGTGGTTTGTTCAACGGCATTTGGCATCCCCAGCAAGTTCTAAGTCCAAGTGTCATTGGCATATTTCAAATCCAGGTTTTGGGTTTTGTCTTCGGTAGAAGCCATGGGTAATCTCCAGTGGAGAGAAATTTTTCGGGTTCCACCTCCAATATTCGCCTTTATCCCTCCTCAACAGAGTGGATAATCTCTCGGAGTTTCCATCTCCAGCAGAGTTTGTGATCAGGAGCTTCCTCAGCAGAGTGAAGTTTTTCTATGCAGGGTCTCTTATTTTAGAGGACAATTTAGTTTGTCATCCCCGGTGGAGTTGCCTTTGTCTTCAGCATTTATTTTCCTGGGACGCTTCTTTTGCATTGCATAAGCATTCCGGCATGGCATCCTCCTAAACGAGTAGCATTTCCATTTCGTATGGAGCATTACGCCATAGAAAAATTCAAACATATGCATTTGAAGCATAAGCCAGGTTTGATATCTGTTACCAGTTTGTTTCCCCAGCAGAAAGAGATGTCATTCAGGAGATATTGTTTGACATTACACCGCGACCAGTGGTTTCGTCCTTACTACTGTTGTTCCTTCCTATACTCCCCTTCAGAGTTGTCTGTTTAGATTTCTCTCTTCCCCAGCGGAGTCATCTTGGTAGATCTATTGATCCTACTAATCTTGG
Source organism: Lathyrus tuberosus (assembly GCA_022829125.1). NCBI lineage: Eukaryota > Viridiplantae > Streptophyta > Magnoliopsida > Fabales > Fabaceae > Lathyrus > Lathyrus tuberosus. Next base: position 484,659 of record JALAZF010000393.1, read on the forward strand.
GCTTGAAATTCCGCCTTCGGCCGGTCTTTCTTTTGCGAGTCCGCCTTCGATCGTCTTTGTCATCGCTCTTCTGGTTCATTCCCTCAAAGCAGCTAGCGTGAAACACTCATCCATGTTCTTTCAGCACCCGTCCGTGTTCTTTTATCACTCGTCCGTGTTCTTTTTCATTGACTCAATACTTCGTCAGTATTGATTTTAAACACCTGTCTGTGTTCTCTCGACACTCGTCCGTGTTCTCTCGACACCCGTCCGTGTTCGGTTTAGCATTTCAATCCCTAGTAAAGTTGCCTTTTGAACTTTTTAGCCAATACCCGTCCGTATTGACCTTTGACACCCGTCCGTGTTCTTTCATCACCCGTCCGTGTTTGAACCTTTTTCAATACCCGTCCGTATTGACCTTAGACACCCGTCCATGTTCTTTCAGCACCCGTCCATGATTGAACCCTTTAGACACCCGTCTGTGTTCTTTCAGCACCCGTCCGTGTTTGACCTTAGACACCCGTCCGTGTTCTTCTAGCACCCGTCCGTGTTTGAACCCTTTAGACACTCGTCCGTGTTCTTTCAGAACCCGTCCGTGTTTGAACCCTTTAGACACCCGTCCGTGTTCTTTCAGCATTCGTCCGTATTTGACCTTAGACACCCGTCCATGTTCTTTCATCACTCGTCCGTGTTTAAACCTTTTTCAATACCCGTCCGTATTGACCTTAGACACCCGTCTGTGTTCTTTCAGCACCCGTCCGTGTTTGAACCCTTTAGACACCCGTCCGTGTTCTTTCAGCACCCGTCCGTGTTTGACCTTAGACACCCGTCCGTGTTCTTTCATCACCCGTCCGTGTTTTAACCTTTTTTAATACCCGTCCGTATTGACCTTAGACACCCGTCTGTGTTTTTTCAGCACCCGTCCGTGTTTGAACCTTTTAGACACCCGTCCGTGTTCTTTCAGCACACATCTGTGTTTGAAACCTTTAGACACCCGTCCGTGTTTTTTCAGCACCCGTCCGTGTTTAACCTTAGACACCCGTCCATGTTCTTTCAGCACCTGTCCGTGTTTGTTTTATTGCAATACCCGTCCATATTGACCTTTAGACACCCGTCCGTGTCCTTTCAGCACCCGTCCGTGTTTGAACCTTTATTTCAATACCCGTTCGTATTGACCTTAGACACTCGTCTGTGTTCTTTCAGCACCCGTCCGTGTGTGAACCTTTAGACACTCGTCCGTGTTGGTTTTGACTTCTTTAATGATTCGTCTTCATTCGTTCGACACTCGTCTGTGCTTATCCCCAGCACATTCAACACTCGTCCGTATTTGTTTCAATCTGTTTCGATACTTCGTCTGTATTAGTCTCTGACACTCGTCCGTGTTATGATCTTACACTTTTTGTTACTTGTTCCCCAGCGGAGTCGTCTCTCCTTTTGTAGGACGCAAATTTGTGCAGTTATTTTGGTATTCAATCTCCATGTATCCCGATTGTCTGGAAGCCTTTGCTTCCATACCCTCGGATCCAAGAAGTTTGAATAGGGGCAGCTGTAACACCTCAAAATTTTCCCTTTCTTTTTCCAACCTCTAACTGGCTTATGTTTCGTTTCATTCTTGCATTATCATCTTTACATATCATTGGTTCTTAGCATGGGATCAAGGTATATGGGCTAACTCAAGAGGAGAGATAGTCTCAATGTCTTCATTACTTGAACTACAAAGGAGCCTTGGACCTCAAGGTATCTTATTAGTCCATCACCTCATCAGAAGATTGCAATTGGCAAGAGATTTCAAGTAAATCACATCCTCCTAGCCTGATTTTTCAAATTAGGGTTTTGAGATTCCCGAGTTTAACACCACAACGGGCATGTTCTCTGAGTCTTTATCATCACCAAATGGAATTTCTCATCTTTGTTAACGAGGATATACATCTTGGATTTGGAGGATATGCTGATTTCTCCTAGATTGAGGGTTCAAGATTAGGGTTTGGCATAAAATCAGTTTATTTCTGACTTTTGGGCAAGACTTAATTCTATGGTATTCCTCATGTCCTTAGGTGTATAAGGTTGGAAGATTGTCCATCAATTTGGTTTGAAAGAGTTTCAATTGATCAATTGACTGAAAATCAGGAGAATTGGGGAAAAGTCAACTGTGCAGAAGAAAAAGTCAACTCTTGACTTTTTGAGGTCAAAATATTGTTCCTCATGTCAAATATGATCATTGGTGAGGGTTTGGTCAATAAATTTCAAGAGATCCACAAGAAATCAAAGGATATGAAAAGTTGCCAAAAATAGTAATGAAGGGTTTCCATTTATGGCAAATTTTTTCAAGCTGAGGGGTCGCTTTAGGGCATTCTTTTTCCATGTTCTAAGCTTCAAACTCAAAGGTTATGTAGGCCTATCAAAAGTTCACATTCCAAGCTTCAAAACCATAACAAGAACGTGCCCATTGGATCAAAATTGAGAGAGATATGATCAATTAAAGTTGGGGCAAATCAAGGCAAAATGGCAAGTCATGACCAGTCAGCACGCAGTCATTTTCACAAACACCTTGTGTGCATGTTTTGTCCAAGTTCATAGCAAAATTTCTCCAATATGGAGACTCCTGATGAAAAAATGTTCAACATGAGTTTTGTTCCTCTCAATCTCCTCTACAACTTTGATGTTGGGGAATTTTTCATATGATCAACCATTCGGGAGATGTGGTGAGTCAAAGTAGGGACCTCAACCTGAGTCATTCACATGCATGTGGGCTGGGCACGAGCAAGGCAAGGTGGCATGCCAAGTTGCATTGAGGCAATTTTCACCATTTTTGCCTTGGTGCAATCGATTTGCATAAGTGTGCAATCGATTGCACCCCTTCAGTTTTCAAATTTTTAGCCTTGCAGGAGTGTGCAATCGATTGCACTGTGACGGATTTGCCTAAAACCTTTATTTTTCAGCACTATGTCAATTTCCAATGCACCACATTCACTTGGGATCAATGCTATATCAGTAGAAGGATCTAGAGAGCTGCAGAATTTGATTTCATTTCCATCTAATTTCCACTCTAATTCCACATTCCCTTTCCAAGTTATTTTTCACTTCTAATTCCACTCACTCCAAACCTCACTTTCATTCCAAACCTAAGTCATATTTAAACTAATTTGATCCAAACCACACACAATTACACTTCATTTTTCTGATTTTTCTACACTTCTCATTCAGAATTCTCTCTCACTATTTCATTCTCCATCTTCATCTTCAACCTCTCACAAAAGCTCCATGTTCATAGATTCACAAATTCTTCATTGGAATTTGTGAATTCTTGAGCTAAACATCCATCACATCCTCATTCTTGATTCAATTCTGCAGTAGCAACTTATTTGGATATAGGTTCAAGATTTTGGAATCACTTCTTGGAGAGCTTTTTCTTATTTGTGGATTATTGCTTGGATATTTAAGTGTTCTTGATAAATCTTCATAAATCTCTGGATTTCTTACTTTGATTCATCAATTTTCGTGTACGACAATCACCAAAGCAAATCTCAGCTTTGTAGGTTGTTTTTTTAGATCTATGCTTGATTTAGCTTAGTTTCAACTTATACAATGTAGATCCATGGTTTTCAATGTGATTTGATCCGTTTGCTTGATTGGATTCATGATCTTGTTGTTTTATTGTTGAAGTGTGTGCTTGATTACTGATATTTGATGTGGATTTTCGTGTATGTTTGATTACATGATCATTTGGATGTTTGAGTAAGTGATTGGTGCTGGAAAAGTGATTATGAGAAGTGATTTTTGCAGGTCTGGTACTGTGCAATCGATTTGCATCCTAGTACAATCGATTACACCTGTGTTTTTCACTAAGAATTGCTTTCTGTAACTGTGCAATCGATTTGCACCCTGCTGCAATCGATTTGCATAAGTTGGATCATGTATGTTTTTTTTTACCTTGCTTGAACATTTGTTTTCCTTTGAAAATGATTATGGTTAATGTTCAACTAGTCTTGATGTATGTTAATGTGAAGTTGTCTTGCATGTTTGGATTGGATGATCATGATATGATTTAAGTTCTGAATTTGCTCCATTCTCACTTCATTTTGTTCACATCACCTTTGTATGAACACGGTTTTTCCGACACGTGACTTTTGATTTCCATTGATGAATGTTCACGTTTGCGTTGTTGACTTCTTGATGCGATGAACATGTTGCACACACATTTGAATCATGATAACTCTCGATTAATGCTCAACTTGCTGGATTTATAATGCATGATCATTGTTTACATCCATGTTCGCTTATGCATGACGTTTTGATTGATAATATAGGGGTGCCACTTTGTTGAAGGTAATGTTCTTGATTTGTTTGCATGACTTTGATTTGTTCATACCTAGTTGCTTGATGCTTAATTGGATGTATGCTTGATATGATTAGTCATTATTGAGATCTTTCTATGAGCATTTATTTGAATACATTGCATGCTGCCCTGTTTTTCATTGCTGTTCCTTTGCACATGTGCTGTTATATGTGCTGCTGTCTAGCCTTTTGCACCCCTTTTGTGCTGAATTGTGTGCTGTTATAAGCTATCTTGCTTGTGTGCTGCCTTTTACCGCTGTTTTGGTGCAGGTGCGCTGTGGTAGCTGCTATTTTTGTTTATTCGCCTCTTTTTCCTCCTTCGTCTCTTTCACTCTTTCTCTTCCCTTGAGTCTCAAGACTTGTTTAAGTCTTGGATTCACTCCCTTAGAGCTACCTAGTCCAACTTAATTTCTGATTAAGCTTGGAGTAGGATTAGCATTAGGCTTCCCTTTGCATGCTAACTTAGGTAGACGTTTCCTTTTCAAACTCAACTATAGGGCCGCCTTTGCATGACAACAGTAGGAACTTTAGTTTTCGTTTAGTGTTTCTTTTTTCTTTTGAGTCTTCTCTTCTCATCTCATAACACTTATAAAACACTAAATAAAGTTAATGTGTATTGCGCATGAGCCTCGCATGTGGGAAGTGTGGAATGAGGGGTTTCCTCTCATTTTTCTAGAGTGTTTGGTGGACGTTCCATTTTGGAACGATTTGCTAAGCATTAGTTCCTACATTATAGACTACGGTGCAATGCAAGTTACAAACTAACTTCAATCCACTTCTGTCTAAAAAACACAAAAACAAACCCAAACCTTTTTCATCCTTCGGGATCGTTAAGTTCAAAGCCTTTTCAGAAAAGGGCACGTTATTTTCGTCTCGTCGCAAACAGGCATCGACCCTAACTGCCGGACGCGAATCTAACGTCGCTCATAAAAAACACTAACCGACCTCGTTTGGTTGAACTACAACTGCTCTGATTTCCTCTTTCTCGTCCAATTGAGGATACGTAGGCACAAGACGGCGATGTCTTGGCGAGTTTCCTCCCCCCTTAGTTCGTGTCCGGACTATGTTGACTCTGACTTTCCCATTGCACGAGGGAATACGTAGGCATAGGACGAGCGATGTCCTATCGAGTCACTTTTTTTTCTTTTCTTCTTCGTTTCTTCGTTCTCTTCCGTTCCCGTTCCTTCTCGTTTCCAGTAGCAGTGGAGCTCCAGACGACGACACCCTTTGATCGAGACAACAAGCGTGGTTCCCATCGAGTACGATGGACGCGTGGGGTGCTAACACCTTCCCCTCGCGTAACCGACTCCCTTACCCGTTTCTCTTGGTCACGAGACCATGCTCTTTCCTTTCCCTCAGGTTTACACAATGTTTCCTTTCCCTCGCTTGGGATAAATACACATTGCTGGTGACTCTGTTTTCCGCGCCACTTTCGCGTTTGTACCACAGATGCAAATCCTCGGGAGCGACAATATCTAGTTACTGATAATTCAAAATCCGTTACATCGCATCAGACGAAATATGTATTGGATCAGTAGCAACGTCATAGAGACAGAGTGTTGCTCGAACACCACAAAAACTCGTAGTGAGTGATAATTGTAATACCCCAAAATTTGCTCTCCCTTTTGTCATCATAGCATAGCATTATCATTTATCATATCATATCCATCTCATTAGCATTGCATCGCATTTAACATAAAAAAAATGAAGCATAGCATCCCTCTTACCATCAAGGCATGTGATCAGGGGGGAGATGGACAATCAAGGAGTCATTCAAGGCACAAAAGGTCAATCAAGTTGTCTCAAGGCAAGTCAAGAGGTCTTCCATGTCTCATATTATCTCAATTGACCATCCAATACCTCAAGAAAGTGAGATTCAATAGGAGATTGAAACAATGCATACTTCATCATTTAAGAGGTTCAAAAAACTGAAGGAAAACCCTCAAAAGAGATAGCTCATTGATTCAAAATCACCCTCAAGTGGCATATCTCATCATCCTTTAAAAGGATACACAACATACTCTGAGGAATTTGAAATTGAAGACTGCACTTTTCCCTCCTAACCAGAGGGGGTCAAGATTAGGGTTTCCAATAAAATCAGGGAATCTCTGATTTTTTGGACAAAACTTGTTGTCATGGTATTATATATGTCCTTAAGTGTATGTATGTGGAAAATTACCTCCCAATTGGTTTTAGAAGTGGTTCAATTGGAAGAAAGATAAAAAATCAGAGAAATTGGGGTCAAGTCAAATAATCAGAGGGAAAAGTCAACCCTTGACTTTTTGAGCCCAAAATCATGAAATTCATGTTATATGTGTCCAATGTACAAAATTTGGTCAAGAAACTCCAAAGGAATCATAAAAAAATCAAGATGTAGAAAGTTGCCATTTTTGGATGTCGGAGGGTTACTAAAAATAGTAATTTTGGACCATTTTGCACTATACTTTGAACCAAGGCCATTTAAAATTGAAGCGCCAAATGAAAATTCCACTCGGCCACAACAAAAGGTCTTGCTTTAAGCTTCAAATCCATGTGTAGAACATCTCCATTGGATAAAAATTGAGTGAGATATGATTGACCAAAGTTTGGGTAAAGTAGGTTCAAAACTAGGTCATGACCAAGGATTCTTAGGTCACGCGCATGTCCTTTTTACAAAAGTTGGTGGGCCAAATGTACACCTATTTTTCTCATGGTTAGAGGCTTCATTTGCAAAACTTGTCAACATCAAAAATGTTCCTTGTAATGTCCTCTTCAAGTTTCATGTTGGGCAAAATTTGATTTGATCAAGCTATGAAGTAGATATAATGGTCTCAAGTTATGGTGATTTTGCTGAAAATTTCGTGCCAAGATGCATTGCCAGTCAACCTCATTTCCTTGCCCCCAACCAGTTTTCAAACTTATGTGTTATGAGTCATTTTGCAACCTCTTCCAAACATCATTTCAACTCATTTTTCACACCAAACCTATTCTCCAATATCTCCTCTTTCAATTGAATCCAAAAACACACTAAATCATCCATGGGGTAGAGAGAAAAACATCATCAAACTACCCTACATTACACTGATGCATTGTTGGCTTTGATGTGCAATATGGTTCAGACATACATCAAACATCTCTTTCCTCTTTAAGTCAAACACAACCTCTTACACATGCTACGCCATGCTGCTTCCATACACTAAAGAGGCAGAATAAGACTTGCGAAGCAAGTTTCTCTTGTTGCTCCACCATAACACAACATAAGTCATCACCATAACATCACAGCCATAGCATAACTCGTCCCCTAACTAACTTGGCTCAGTTAGTTAGGATGGACTCAGTTTAACCACTTTGACTCACTCTAACCAACTCACTAAACCATGGTTAGCTCACACTATAAAACCAAATCACACTCTCGAATTTCATTGGGGAACTTCATTTTTTCCACATTCTCTCAAAAACTCTCTCTGCTTTACTCTCAATCTCACCATTGCAAAGGATTCTCGAGCTCACATTTTTCATCCTCCTACTAAATCTTCTTTGATTCTCTCTCAATTTCACCAAAGAGCAACTGGTTTTGAAGCTTGGATTCAACTTCTTTCCACTGAATCATCATCAAGTACCTCATCAAAGCCTTTATTTGGCCAAGTGAAGCTTAAGGAAGAAACTCATTCCTCTGGTATTCTTGTTTGCTCAAAGTTTCTGCAGTTTCAGGTTTGATCTCTTGAACATTGATTACACGATTTCCATTCATTATCAGGTGTTTCTTGATGATTTGAGCTTAATAGAAGCATTTAACATCCGGCTAGTTGATAGAGCTTCTTAGAAGCTTAGATCCAAAAATTTAGGGCAACATGTTCATGCTTGTTTCTTGCTGTATGTGAATTGTTTGATGATTTCATTGGTAGAATCATGATGTGTGTTACTTCCTCTTCATTTTGGTGTATTGTTTGTGAGATTCTGGGAAAATGGACGTTACAGACGGTGGTTGTTGGCCGGAGAAGGTGACCGGAGGTCCCTCTCCGGCGGGTAGCTTTGATGGCTAGGGTTTCGCCCAGATTTAAACACAGTCGTTGGATGTTCTTGATCGTGTGGCTCGTGTGAGGACAACGCATAAAAATGTCACATGCCTTGCACATGTTTTATTTTTAATCAGAGTGAACTTTGTGTGGTGTGGTACATGGTATGGAGCGTGATCCTTCATGTGTGTGCGTTGGATTTGTATACTTTGACCTTTGTATTGACTTGACCTAATCTGATGGTTGTTATTGCTTTGACTATTGTTGACTGAAGTGCATGGTTGTTAGTGTGTTCTACGCGCAAATGGACCTAACCAGATTACTATCCCCACCCCTCTTTTTAAAAGCCCAATTAATTTGAACTCATATTTTGCTATGCTTGCACCCCCTTTCCTTTTTACATCTCATTTTATTTTTCCATTTTTCATACACGTTTGCTTTTTAATTTTTAAAAATACCAAATGGCATTGTAAAATTCTACAAAAATTCATAAACATCATTAAGACATTTAGGAAAATTTTGATGTTTTCATATCTTGATTTTATGACCGTTTTGCCCCTGTTCCACAATTTTCTTTGATTTTCTTTTGTGTGCATTCTTAATGTGGTACATGATTTTGTGCATTTTTGTTCTTGATCATTAAAAATAGTCTTGATTTGATTCTTTTTGCATTGAGTCATTAACATCTTGAAGTATGTCCTATGATTTTTTTGTTTTATTTTTAGATCATTTTATGACATGTTTGGATGTCCATCTTTGCATTACTTTGCATGTGTATCCAACTTGACTTAAGTGCATTGTATAAAGCCTTTTTGCCTTGATTTCTTGCATGCTATTTTGGTATATGATTCACTTATGATTTGTGTATCTTTAAATCATGCTTGCTTAATTTCCATGAGTCCATTTAATTTTTGTTTAAAGCATTACACTTGAAGCATAATAACATGTCATATCCTTGTAATATTTGTGCATGTTTACATGTTTTCTTTTGTGCATACTTGCATGATCATTTGCATATTTCAATGAGCTATTCATGTGACATTATAGGTCATTGATACACATTATATGTCATCATTGCATATTCATTGTCATGTGAACTTGGTGCATCCTTAACATGTTGTGCTTGCACTTCCTTTCTTTTGAACTTCCATTTCAATTCTACTTCTCCTTTTACCTCTTGATTGTCTTGATGTTGTTTCATGAATACTTGTGAGATGTTTGTGAATCATTTTTCATTTCATTTCAATTCTGATCCTTGGATTACATGTTTCATTTATGCATGTTTCTTCTCTTTCTTTTCATCTTTCATCTCCCTTTTCTTATGATAGCATGTTCTAATGCCATGGGTGATGATTGTTGGTTGTTCACTTGAACTTGCTTGATGATGATCATTTGTTTTCCATATGATGCACATTCTGGTTGTGACTAATAGGATTTGATCTTTCATCTTATTCTTTTGATCTTTATGGTGCATTAAGTGTTCTTTTGCTTCTTATACTTCTTATACATGTTTACTAACCATGTAGGGGCTTTGGTAAGTTGCAATTGATTGTGGATAAGGAATCCACATTCAAACTTCTATCCTTTCTCTTTTACAATTCCATCTTGTGTTTGTTAAGCACTTATGTGCTTTCTTTTAATAACTCATCGCTTTCCCTTTTGAATTACAATTCATCTTCTACTTTAGAAGTGAATTGTTTAATTCACTCTTTCTTTAGACTTTAGGTTTAAACGTCACAAACCATTAGGATCACTCCCCTAACTAATCACTTAGGATCGAGTCTTAGTTCATATAGATTTTACCTTTTCTCCTCTCTTGAGTCTCTTTTCTCATCTCAAAGAAAAATTCAAAATATCTAATAAAGGTGGGCATTTATTGCATTTAGGCCTTTCATATAAAGAAAAGATTATAAGGGGTCTTCTCTTATAATCTTAGAATGTGTAGCATATAGCCCATCTTGGGTCAATATGTTAAACATTTGATCTTGTATGAGGGACTTAAATGCAATACTTGTTAAAGGTACAAATAAGAAACACTTCTTAATTTCCTAATCAACAAAAACACTTAATAAATACAAGTATGCTAGTGTGTTTGAACCGTAATAATTGGAACTAAGTGTGAGGGTCTTCTTCACCCTTAGTGTACTTTCTTACTCATTCCATCTTGGAACGTGAGAATGTACACATTCCAATGGCTAAGATTTGGATACGCTATCATATGCAAACAAATGAAAAAACTCTTAAAAGACAAAAACAAACAATAACGTCTTTCCTTCGGGAATTCTTTCCTCATCTCCTTCATTCATTCCTTAAGGATGCGTCATTTCCGTTCTACTGCAAACAGGTAACGCCTAAGTCTCCCTACAGCGAGCTGCAACACCTAAACTGCTAGGACGCGAACGTTGACGTATTCCACTAAAAAACACAAACAATCTTTACCTAGTGAGGGGAACTACGTCGCTCTGATTCTCATGCTCCCGATGAGATACATAGGCAGTGGGGGTAGGGCCCATGCGAGCACTTCTTTTATTTTCCCTACATTTGTTTCTCGTTCCTTTTCCATTATTTCTCCTTTCTTTCTTTCAGTTCCATTTCCAGTATCCTTTCCTTACACCCTTTGATAGAGACAAGCAAGCGTGGATCCCATCGGGTACGATGGACGCGAGGGGGTGCTAATACCTTCCTCTCGCGTAACCGACTCCCTTACCCTTTCTCTTGGTCGCAAGACCCTGCTCTATCCTTTCCTTCAGGTTTATGCGGTGTTTCCTTTCCCTCTCTTGGGATAAATACACATTGCTAGCGACTCTGTTTGGTGCCACTTTCGCGTTTGTACTTGGATGAAAATCCCGGGAGCGACAGCTGGCGACTCTGCTGGGGAAGGTTGACCTACTGCTGGTCCATCCTAAGCGAGTCAATCCTAGCGCTTGTCTGTTTTTCTTTCATTGGGTGTTTATTGTTATCTTGTATTTGCTGTTTACTGTATTTTATTACTTGTACCATATTTACAGCATGTTAGCATTTACATTTCATATATTATACTGTGTTGTACTGTTCTGTCTGTTTGGCGGGATGGGATTTCTGAGGGATGAGCTCAGTACATAGGCTCGAGTATACACTTAGACTTAGAGTGGAGAGTAGTGGGACCTACGTGCCATCTGTGTACGTGGGTAATCACGAAATTTACAGCTAGATGAGGCTATCTTGGGACCCATCATGGCGTGCGCATCTTGCGTATTCCAGGATGTCGATCTAGAGAGCTATCGACTCTAGTGACCGATCTTGAGGACCTTGGTGGAAACATCTCTCTTTAGCGGTGAAAGTGGCAGACCATATTCTGTGGCAAACCCACTCGCACCTGAGGGCCCACTTTGGTACTTGCATAGGATGACCTTTATTTTCTAAGGTGAGTCAGTGGACGACCTCTTTGATTGGCATAGCATTGTATCCTACGGGCTGAATGTGATATCGCTTCTCAAACCTCTAAAATTGACAAGCTTTATTTTCTAGGAACCACATATGAGTATGGGTGGGATGTTTACAGGTTTGCAGGTAACCCAGCCTCCTACATACCTTACTTGTGATTCTATGATTGTTACCGACAGTGTATCCTATGACAGTGGTTTGAGTATTCATCTCAGATATATTGCCAGATTCAGTACAGAGACACAGTGCACACAGTTCAACACAGACACAGACACCTGAATACCTGATCACATGCCTTTTGCATTTGCATAATCATATCATAACAGGTTATGTTTGTCATTTTCAGGTACCTACCATATTTTCTGATTCCAATCATGAGTTCCCAAGAAGTTGAGGTTAAAAGGAAGAATAATGTGTCATACAAATTCCCTGATCCTAAGCTGGATTCTTTGAACAAGATGATAGGCATGGCTGGTTCTGATGTTCTCAACACTTTTCAGAAGGAATATGGAGAGCTGATTAAGATGGTCTGTGCATTCACAAAGTATGAGAAGGATGGGTTGCATACTTTCTTACAGTTCTATGAGCCATCAATGAGATGTTTCCTATTCCCTGACTACATTCTGATGCCCACTCTGGAGGAATTCTCATTTATTTTGGGAATTCCAATCACGTCTGCTATACCGTACTTTTCTGAAGGTGCTCTTGCCCCTGAAGTAATCGCTGCTGTTCTGCATCTGGACCTGTTTGTTGTGAAAAGTGGCCTGAGTAGACTCAAAGAAGATGAAGGATTTCATTTGGAGTTTCTTTTTCAACAAGCTCAGGAAGCTGCCAAGGCTAAAAATTGGACTACTTACAACGCTGTGTTAACTCTTTGCATCTATGGTTTGGTGCTTTTCCCCGGTCAGCCTGATTTTGTTGATATGCAAGCGACGAAAGTGTTCGTTTCGAAGAATCCGATTCCTACCTTGCTAGGGGATTTTTATTACTCAGTACACTACAAAAATGAGAAGGGAAGAGGAAGTTTGGTTAGTTGTTGTACCCAGTTGTTATGTCATTGGCTCTTCAAACATTTACCTCGGACTGGTGCGTTTGTAGAAACTGCTGAGACAATGAAGTGGTCCAAGAGATTGATAGGTTTGACTGCCAATAACATTATTTGGTTTGATCCCAAATTACTGACGATAGAGCTTACTGTCAAATGTGGAAGTTTTCCGAATGTGCCTCTACTTGGAAGAAGAGGTGGGATTAATTATAACCCGGTATTGGCAGTTAGACAATTTGGTTATGCTTCGAAAAATCCTCCTGCTGATGAAGAGATTAGTGCCTCTCTGTTCTTCTTGGGAACCAAGAATGAAAAAGTGCCAGAAATAATAAATGCTTGGAAATTTAGGCAAAGAGAGGGAAAGTTGACTTTCGGCAAAGGAGATTGTAGATCATACCCTGACTACGATGCTTGGGTTGAGATGAAATTCAAAAAGCTGTTGCTACCCTTTTCCAGAGAAGTTCTCTTATGTCCAGATCAACATTCCATGGTACCGGTTGAAGAGTGCGAGAAATTGAAGAAAATGGTCAAGGAGTTGCAGATAGAGAACTCTGGAATTGTAATACCCCAAATTTTGACCACTTAGATTTCCCATCATTGTGAAACTCATCATCACAATATGGATGTACCTTTATGCTTCATTAGTCTCCCCAAAGATGGGTGAGCATCCACTACAATCAAAATTAGGGTTTCAAGCCCTCTCTGAGTGCTTAGACAAAGGATCAATCAAGAAATGACATGATCTTCAACTTGTCTAATCTCTTAAATATCCACAATAGATCAAAAAGGACTCCCACTTCAAGGATTAAGCACAAGGCTGCTCCCTTCTAGGTGGATCAAGTCTCAAGATCGACAGTGTCACCAAATTAGGGTTTTGGTCGACCAGGGCCTCCAGATGGAAATTTTCATCTGGGCACAAGGCAATGATCCAAAACATAACCTAATATACTTCATGGAACCTCATGAACCCATGCATCAAGTCAATTTTGCCTCAGGGGATGCATTCATAAAAAATCAGGAATTAGGGTTTCTTGACCTAATTCACCCCTAAGTTGACTTTTGGGACAAACCATGAGCCAAGACCTCAAGAGATGATTTGAGGGTCTCTAATATACCATATTGATCCATATGTGACAATGGATTAATCCAAGAAGTTTGAGCAACAAGTCTCAATTTCATCTGCACCACAATTAGGGTTTTAAGGGAAAAGTCAACTGTAACTTTGACTTTTGACCTGGACATGCTCCCAAACCCTAATACATGATTGAATATACCCTATGACACCCATGGAACATGTCCATCAAGTTTGATTTAGGTCAAGGACATGATTTCCTGAAGAATTGCACAGTTTGGAATTCATCTGATAAAAAGTCAACTGTGCACAAAAGTCAACTTTGACTTTTTGAGATTTTTCACCAAAATGGATTTTTAACCCTAAAATGATGTTAATGTATGATTTGAATCATCATTCATCAAGAAAAATCAAGAAAAGTGAGATAACTTGTAAAAGGGGTAACCATAAAACTTAGAAATTTTTCTAAGTTAAAAATAAAGTGGCAAAGGTACCAACTTTGGAGGACCATAACTCCTAAACCACAAGGCCATTTTTTCTCATCCAAAGATGGATTTGTAGCCCTCATTATCTCCTACAAAAACTTCAACTACAAGTCATTCCAATTCATTAAGGATTTTGAGTTATGGAGTGATCAAAGTGGCTGAAAAGTGAAAATGTCACTTTTTCCAACACTTAGTGAAATTTTCACTAACTCAGATTCTGCCTCACTTTTTGCCAAATGTAGGGGGATTTTTCACTTGGAATCAAAAGAGATCAAAACCAAACTTGTTCAAACAGTTGTTGTATCATGTAAGAGCTTTCCAAAATGGCCAAGAACATTGCCAAATTCAACCTACACCATGAGATACAACATTGCCAAGTTGCCTTGCTGAAATCTGTCAAGGCAAGGCAGAATTTGCAACTTTGGTCGATTTGCCAAAATCAACCAAATTCAATTGTTCCTATCCACTTGGACACCTCAGAGGATTGAATCTAAAGGGGACAATCACTGAGCCAAGCCTCCAAAGTCCATGGAACAAGAAATAGCATGTTGAACCTATAATGGCCAAAATAGGGACAAGACTTCAAATTTGGAATGAGGCATTCAATGGAACCATCAAGGTGGCATGGACTGAGCCATTCTCATCTGAAATCAGTCAAGACTTATCCAAGACCAAGGGAACCAAAGCTCTGTGCCCTAACCTCTAGTCAATGGCTAGAGGAGACTTGGATTTTCATTTGCCAACATTGGCCAAACCTACTTACCAGCTGCCATGCACTATTCCTTGTAAAAAAAACTTGCTCTACTATAAATAGAGCTCAATTGTGGTCAGTTTGAGTACACCAAAGCCATCTAACAGATGCTTTCCTCAAAATCTCTTCTTTCACTCCAATTTTGCCTTCTAAGGCAAGTCACTATCGGGTTTTGAGTTTGAGAGCAATTCCAATCAAACCAATCACTCACACACCTCACATACATCACATATGAGCTGATCAAACACTTAGATTACTTCTGAAACATCAATTTCACAAAATCACCAGCTGGTTGCTCAAGGTTTTAACCAAAGTGCAGCTGAGGTACCACAAAATGATCCAGCCAATTTCAATCAAGTCCAACCATCCAAACACAATTCATAGGGTGTAGGGAAGCTGTTCAGATCATCACAACTCATTTGTAACACCTCCAAATCAAAAATCACTTTGAACTTGCTGTCACGGCCTAGAGGTAAGCACATACTTGGTCATCTCTCAATCTATGCATATTTCCTCGCACAATAATTTGGCCATATGTTCATAATCATGCATGGAATGTTTTCCCTCAATTAATTGCATTGTTTGAATCGTGTATCAAAAATCCTAGCCTTCATGCAGAAATTAGGGTTCTTGAGGTCTCTTCGTGATTTCTTGTTGTATGTTTAATTTAAATGAAATTAAAGTACATAGACATGATCGTGAGGTTGAGACGAGCATAATGATATGTGGATTACATGATATGATTACGTATTCATGGAGATTGGATAGAAAATGCAAATCTGAGAAACCAAGAACACGCGCGTGTTCTTCAGCTGTTCTTGGCGCCATTTTTCATATATTCAAATATTTGAATTTTGTGATTTTGTTTAATTGATTCAAAAATTAATTTCTCTCTGAGTTTTAATGATTTTGAGTTGATTCTTTTTTTAATAATTCACAAAAATGTTAAAATATTTTATTTTCACAAAAAATCCCAAAAATATTATTTATTTCATACAATTGATATTTTTGTAAAGAATTAATATTTTGATTGTTTTTGGCATTTTAAATATTTTTTCTACATTGATTTTGCAACTTTTAATGCTTTCTAATTATTTTGTAGGTCAATACTTAATTTTTGAAGCATTAATCCAAGATCACAATTTGTTTTCCATGTGTTAAACAATTTTTGATCATTTTAATTGAATTTTTATTCAATTAAATACATTTTGGAAACAAATTAGGGTTTTGGATTAATTCAACCCTCATAAATCATTTTCAAAACTTTTTGGGCCTCTTGAGAGAGTGTAAGACCCATCCCCCCTTGTACAAAAACTTTTTGGGCCTCACTCATTGTATAAGTCCCTCTGTACAAGTAAACGGCACGATCGTCGCCCGTTTAAAAATAAAAATCATCTGGGCCTCTCCTTGAGCTATAAGATCCATTCAAAACACTTTGGGCCTCTATTAGAGTGTAAGACCCAATCCCCCTTTTAACCAAAACATTTTGGGCCTCACTTATGGATAAGTCCCTCTGCGTTAAAAGAAAACTTCGGCACGATCGCCATTTTTTAAACGAAAAATCATTTGGGCCTACCCTCGTGTTATAAACCCCACTCTTTTTTCTTCAAACCTTTTTGGGCCTCTTGAGAGAGTGTAAGACCCATCCCTTTGTACAGAAAACCTTTTTGGGCCCCAGTCACTTGTATAAGTCCCGCTGTACAAAGTCAAACAGTGCGCTCACTGATAAAATCCTAGGCCTCTCCTTGAGCTGTAAGCCCGAAATCTTTCTTTTTCAAAGCACTTTCTCCTTTGATTTTGAATATACTGTTGTTTTCAATCTTTCTTTGTTGAACAACTAACCAAACAGCATGGAAGCACTTCAACCGAGTAAGTGGTTATCGCTTTCGTTTACTGCTTTCATATTATAAACTGTATTGTGGGGCTGCTCACTGTAAGTCTCCTTTCATAAACTCATATCTACTGTGTAATAATAGTATAGATATTTCGAGTTTCCCCGGCTACTACGTCTAGAACTAGGTGACGCCGTTTCATTTATTCGTAGAAATAGACGCCTAGATCCCCAATAGGAGCACCAGATACAGTCTTCTCTTCGGCTGTCCTCCTTAGGAATCGTCAAGAAGCTCTACTCCCCAAGATGAATGTATTCTCCGTGAATGGCATCTTTGAGTTTCTTCCAAATTCTCGAACGTTCCTGACTTGATCTATTCCTTGTGGATAGCTTGCCTTGAATGTCTTGGGGTTTGGGTACCCACTACGGTCATAATCTTGGACCTTAACTAAGGAACCCTCTTTAAAAGCTAAAAGTCGCTGGATAGTAAACCTCGCACGTTTACCAGTGGTTTTTATCTTTAAAAGAGTTATCTCTCCCAATGGAAAGGAGATGATAGACCCACGGGCTTCTTAAAAGCATCGGCCTCCTCTTGGGCATTATTCAAGGACACTACGGCTTCTTAGAAGTATTCACAGCCTCCTCTTAGGCTTCGTATAATGATCTCTTCCTCCGGGAATGATAGCCTCTTCTTGGGCTTCGTACAAGGACCCGTCGGCTTCTTAAAAGTTTCCAGCCTCCTCTTGGGCTTCGTACAAATTGTCCCGACGACCTCCTAGAGGTATAGGAACAGAACCTAGTCATCCTCATAGAACAGTCCTTTCATAGAGTCTACTACTATTTCTCAAAGCATGGTACGAAAGATAAAACTCTAGACACGGACAATCTAACTTCCTTGAGTCTCAAAAGACATTCTCAAGTGACCCCTTCGTTAAATAGGAAAGAAACCCGCAGACTCGGACAGTCTCAATACCCTTTGGATTTCCAGTTTCCCCAAAGAAAAGGAAACAACCCCGATCCTCAGATCTAACCCATGAGTATAGTGATGCTCATATAAGAACTGATTTTCTCTTTCAAAATCAGTATACTGGACCTGTCACTTAACTGACACAATAACCTTAGCCTTCTCTTGGGCTTTGTACAAATGATTCTCCCCAGCGGAGTCAAACAACATTTAGCCTCTCTCTCGGGCTTTGTACGAGACACATAAGAGACTCCCTCGTTGAGTCAATCCCCCTTTCGCCTCCATCTCGGGCTTTGTACGAGATACAAAAAGGTTCTTATTGAGCCAAACAAACAATCGCCTACATCTCGGGCTTCATACGAGATACAAAAAACTCCCTTGTTGAGTCAAATAGCCTCCATCTCGGGCTTTATACGAGATACCAAAAGACTCCATCGTCGGGTCAAAATCTTTTAGCCTCTCTCTCGGGCTTTGTACGGGACACAAAATTTCCTCCTCTTAGGCTTTGTATAAGAAAACCACTGGTTGATCCAATTAACCTTTTAGCATCAAAGCTGTGCCTCGTTCACAGTATACAAACATCAACAACTCCTTCCCCTTCATCTAATCGCTGTAAGCGGCAAGCCTCTGGATCATCTATATCCACGCCACTGTCCCTCTTTTAGCATGAGAAATTCCTAAGGAAAGATGGCATTGCTCTACACTGAGTTAAAGTCTTCTCCTTCAGGATAAACCCTTTCTTCGGAAATTATGGCATTGCTCGGATCCGCGTATCCCAGTTAAAGTAATTCTCCTTCTCCCCTCTTTAGAGATGACAAATTCTCTCTAAAGCCGAGGTCTTTCAGCTTCACGTCTTGGGCTTTGAACAAGACACAAATAGACCTTTCAGCTTCACATCTTGGGCTTTGAACAAGATACAAACCACCTTTCGCTTCACGTCTTGGGCTTTGAACAAGACACCAAAAACTCATTTCCTCCCATAGAATAGGAGGAACTACGAACGCTCTGATTTCCCTGTTTCGGTAAACGGGAATACGTAGGCATAAGATCGAAAGAAAAGATCTTAGCGAGCGCAATCAACAAAAAACCCAAATCCCATATCTCCATCAATCAAAAGCAGTATTTCAAAAGCATCAGTCCTAACATCCTAATCCTTGTTCCCCGCCAGAAACCTTCTGCCCAGGTAAAAAAGAAAGAAAACAGTATTGGCGAAAATACAAATAACCAGTACAAAGGCCCCCCACATTGATAGCATCCGTAACCTAACAGACCGATGTTTAAACTCAGTATGCAAGCAGGGTTAATTGGAGACATCTATTTCCCTTCCTTATTCAGCTCACAATAGGATAAAAAATGAATCGACCTGTAGTCAAAGCTCAAACCGCAGAGAGCGACCAACGCTTAAGAACCGCGTCCAAAATTGCTCGCTACAGAAAAGTGGCTCCCACCGTGGGGCCAAATCTTCTTTTTTAAACATTTAAGGTGGAAACCTTGGACAAAACTTTTTTCTCTTCACTTGTGTGAATACCACAGATTGGGACTTCCGTCGGGGAACTCATTTCTGTCAGGAACTTAGGAATCATAGCTTTATAAGTCTAGGATGATTAGGACAAATATATATACTGCTTTTCCTAATTGCTATACGTGTTTATTTTTCTGCTACTGGGAATGCGTGTGATGCCACATGTGGTAAGAATGAGTATACACTTAAGATAAGTGATGGCGACGGGGTCGACCATCAACCTCAGTGGAGGCTAACCAACGCAACCCATTCACTCTTCTAGCCAATGGGCCGGTTGTTAAGTCTGAGAAGCTGAGGAGCCAAACCCTTTCGTAGTGCGGAAACTATCGGAAATAGTTGTTACGCGATACTACCCTCATTTGAGGCTGGTGATCTATTCTCGGTGAATGGCACTTACTCTAAGATTGCTCTATAACTCGCTGGCGATCCGCTTGTTGTTTTGCTTTCCTGGGAGGAGCTGATGATAATGAGTACAGGTACAAAAATCACCCTAGTATAAACCTTTGGGGATGGGTAGAGCCTTGACTTCATTACAATGACCCTTTGACCCCATGTTTTTTCTATGTTTTTGTGTGCTGCATTCATGCATTCATTTAATAAAACATTAAAACACTCAAAAAACTTTCTCTTCTAGTCTCTCTGTTTTTCAAATTAAACTAAGACTGTGATTACAAATATCAGAGAAGAGGATTACGCTAATGGATTTCGGTAGAAGGAGAACTCACCAATATACCTTCAAGGTTCCAAAACTAGGGGATTTGAGAAGGTTAGCAAGGATGATCGTTAACCCAGAGGCTTTCAGAGCCAAGCACGGTGGTTTGCTACCACTGTTAAGAGTCCATGTGATTAAGGGGATCATGGACGCGCTCATTCAATTCTACGATCCGGTTTATCACTGTTTCACATTCCCGGATTACCAGCTATCACCAACGCTGGAGGAGTATTCTCATCTGACTGATTTACATATCACTGATCGAGCTCCATTTTCTGGACTGGAAGAGATTCCAAAGAATCAGACTATTGCAATAGCAATTCATTTGGACGAGTCTGAGGTCAGGACTCACATGACCACTAAGGGTGGCATCCAAGGTTTGCCAGCCCAGTTCTTGACAAAAAAGGCTCTATACTTTGCTAGTATAGGGAACGAGACTGCTTTTGAAAGCATCTTTGTCTTGCTCACCTACGGGTTATTTTTGTTTCCCAACATCAATAACTTCGTCGATATCAACGCTATTAAGGTTTTTCTCATTGGAAACCCTGTGCCGACTTTGCTTGCAGATGCGTATCATTCTGTACACTTGGGAAATTTGTACAGCGGAGGGGAGATCACATGCTGTGTACCTTTGCTTTACAAATGGTTTATCTCTCACTTGCCCAAGTCTGCTGCTTTTTGGGATTGCAAGAGTGTCTTACGTTGGTCGCAGAAGATCATGTCTCTTACCAACTCTGATATAGATTGGTGTAATAGGATTTATGAGGGAATTAGAATCATTGACCGTTGTGGAAACTTCCCCAGCGTACCCCTCATAGGAACTAAAGGAGGAATCAACTATCATCCGATATTGGTTCTTCGTCAATTTGGATACCCGATGAGACACATCCCACTGGGTGTTCATCTGGAAGGTCTTTTCTTCAAAGAAGGAGAAAGTGATAGAGCACTAAAGATGGAAATAGTGCAAGCTTGGAAACATGTTCATAAGAAAGGACGAGAGTCTCTGGGAAAACCGGACTGTGTCTCGGTGGAGCTTTATCTCCATTGGGTACAAACTAGAGCTCTCAAGCTAAAGATGCCTTATCCTCGTTACGGAATTCTTCCACCGAGGGAAACTGTCATGTACTTCATGACGGAAACTGAAAAGCTTCAGGTTACTCTCAACAAAGTTCAAAAGGAAAGAAGATCTTGGAAGAACAAGTACCGCACCCTCGACGTAGAGTGTATCCAAATACAGCAACTACTAAAAGAGAAAGATGCTCTGATTGAAATTTTGGAGCAGCATGCTGTAGAGAATCAAGATGACCAAAGGAATTTGCTCGCTCCTTTCACCTGGCAAAGGAATGATAACCCAACAACGGCCCAAGCGCCCCGGTCAAAGAAGAGGACTCGGGACCCATTAGTCTAGGTTTCTGTTTCTGCACTTTGTAATCTACTGTATTTCCATTTCTGTAATCCTTTGGAATTCAATAAAAAGGGGTTTCCCCACTGTTTGATATTTGCAATCTAATTGTCGAAGTTTATTTTGATTAAACAAAAAAAAACCAACAATTAATATAATCATTGCATTCATCATTCTCACATCGCGTATTCTCCTTACCTACGAATCTCACGTTTGTGTCTCGATTCTAGAGTCAAACTGTCTCATTCGTACAATACTCGGGCCAATCGTCAGAAAAAGACGGATGATCTTGAGGAAGAAAACAGAGAGTTGAAAGAAGAGATCGACGCTATGAGAGAGGATATGAGAAAGCTTTGTAACGACATGCAAGCCATGGCAGAAGCTCAACTACAAAGAACCGTGATCTCAGAGATCACCTCAACGCCCATCATAGAAAAGTATGATCCTAGGTATCAGATGCCGAAAGATCGTCCTTGGGGCATGCCTGTTAACTATATCCCGGAAGGATATGTTCCGCCGATCACTGAAGATCAGGGAATCGCAACAGAAGCCGCTGGGCCTGAAGGTTACAAACTTCGGGAAAGCAAAGATGCCAGGGGCATACTGAAGACTCCTGAAGGTTACAAACTTCAGGAAACGCCAAGATTCACTACCGTAGTCACGGTACCACCCCCTGTGGTGCACACTGTCCCGGAAGGACAGATTCCACCAATACCTGCTGGTAAGAAGGAAACTATGTTTGACCGAATGGATGAATTCCAGGAACAGTTCTTGGAAATGCAGAAAGAGCTGCAAGCCATTCGCGGTCAAGATTTATTTGGAAAGGACGCCGCAGACCTCTGCTTGGTCCCAAATGTGAAAGTCCCGCACAAGTTCCAAGTGCCCGACTTTGAAAAATACAAGGGTAACTCTTGCCCTCAGAGCCATCTGGTGATGTACGCACGGCGGATGTCAGCTCAGACGGAGAATCAGGACCTACTGATTCACTACTTCCAGGATAGTTTAATCGGTGCCGCACTCAAATGGTACATGGGTTTAAACCGTACTACGATCAGTACATTCAGAGATCTTGGTACTGCCTTCGTCCAATAATACAAATACAATTTGGACATGGCACCCGACAGAGATCAACTCAGATCAATGTCACAAAAGGACAAGGAAACCTTTAAGGAGTATGCTCAAAGGTGGCGTGAAATTGCCGCTCAAATTTGTCCACCTCTTGAGGAAAAAGATATGACAAAGATCTTCTTAAAGACCTTGAGCTCATTTTACTACGACCGAATGGTTGCCAGTGCGCCCAGTGATTTCACCGAAATGGTCGGCATGGGTGTACGTCTTGAGGAAGCCGTCCGAGAAGGACGTTTGGTAAAAGACACTGGATCAACGAGCGGTACTAAAAAATACGGTAGTGCTCTCCCTAAGAAAAAAGAGCAAGATATTGGGAATATCTCTCTCGGAAAGCAAAGGCGACGTTATCAGCCAGTAGCAGCTGTAACTCCTGCTATCGGCCCCGTGCCTGTTCCTATGTATCAACCTCAGGTTGCGCAGAGCCAACCTGACCAACAAAGGACACAACAGCCTCTTCAGCAGGCTCGTCCTCCATATAACAACAACCGTACAACACGGCCACCAGGATTTGATCCTATACCCGTAACGTACGCAAAGCTGTTTCCGTTACTTCTGGCTAAGGGGCACATTCAGACTAAGTCTCCCCTTTCAGTTCTGGAAAATCCGCCTTTTGGTTTAAAGCGGATCAAACATGCCCTTATCATCAAGGAGGTTCAGGGCATAACATTGAGACTTGTCTCAATTTCAAATCCGACGTGCAAAAGCTTGTTAGGAGCGGGCTCTTATCTTTCAAAGATACGAATCCTAATGTTCTTACGAACCCGCTGCCTCAACATGAGAAAGCTACAGTCAATCTGATTGAGAAAGAGACTAACAATGTCTATCAAATTCATGATGTACTCTTGTTGAAAACCAATCTGGTCAAGATGCATTGTAGACAGAGTGGATATGGCCATGTGCCACCTCATAATTATCACCAGTGTGATATCTGCTCTAAAGACAACCAGGGATGTTCTGTGGTGCAAGCAACTCTACAGGAGCAAATGGATCTTGGATGGATCCAAGAGCACCGAGTTCGTGGAGTTAACATGGTTTACACGAATTCCAACGTCATTCAAAACCACGACATCCGTGCGATGAATGTCAACTTGGTGGCGATGCACTCAAGGCAAAGCCAGTATCATAATCTGCCGCGGCACGATTACAGTTCCTATCTGATTTGCTCGGTAAACAAACAGGGATGCTCTTTCATACAAGAGGCCCTCCAGCATCAGATGGACCTTGGATGGATCCAAGACTACCATGATAGGAACTCCTATCAAATCAACATGGTTCAGATCTTTGACATTCGCGTGATGAATACCAACCTGGTAGAGTTACATGCCGAGCAGGTCCGACTCGGATTCTTAATATCACATGATTATCAAAACTGTAAAGCAGGTTGCGAAAATGATCGAGGTTGTACCCTTGTCCAGGAGGCACTTCAGCACTTGTTAAATCACTGGTGGATGCTAATCTATATGGACGAAGATACTCAGCAGATTAGCATCAATCACAGGAATCCTACTCGTCGTCAAGGTCAGGATGTCTGATCAATGGAAGATAACCTAGTGAGGTTACATTGTATTCAAAGTGGGCGTGGCCAGGTGCCACCACACAACTATGACAGTTGTAGCGTCTGTTCGGAAAGTAACCAAGGGTGTTACCTTGTGAGAGCAGCTCTTCAGGGTCGGGTCGATCATGGAGAAATTCGCCCATATCCAGGTTCAGGACCGATCATTTGGTCGCCGAACTACCTTGCCGAGCAAGTTGAGGATGTTGTCACGATCTCTGGTCATCACAGGACCAGGGATGTTTTTGCCATCATCCCTCTACTTGACGAATCTAGAGTTCCTAACCGGGAATGGATCAAGGTTACTTATGATGGTCAGAAAAATCAGAAGGTTCCCATAGTCATCTATCTACCGGGGCCACTACCGTATGAATCAGCTAAGGCAATCCCTTACAAATACGGTGCAACAATAATCGAGAATGGAAATGAAATTCCATTACCCTCTGTCGTGAATATTGCAGACATCAGTCGTGTAACACGGAGCGGTCGAATCTTCAACCGAGGGGTTGGAGAATCCAACAAAGAAAAGGAACTTCAGGCAGAAATTCCTGATCCACCAGTCGGTCAATCTAGTAATCCCGACTTTTCAAAAGACAAAGATGAGATGCTAAAGCTCATCCAAAGGAGTGAATATAACATTGTTGATCAACTGTTACAGACTCCTTCAAAGATCTCGGTATTATCACTGTTACTCAGTTCAGAAGCACACAGGGAGGCTCTACAGAAAGTCTTAGAGCAAGCCTTTGTGGAACAGGATGTAACAATCAGACAATTCGATAGCATTGTCTCTAACATCACTTCCTGCAATAATTTGGGATTTAGTGATGAGGAATTACCTGAAGAGCGTCGCCGTCATAACATGGCGCTCAATATCACATTTAACTGCCAGGGCGATGCTTTAGCCAACGTACTGGTAGACACAGGGTCAGCCCTGAATGTTATGCCAAAGTACACTTTGATGCAATTATCATTCAAGGGCCCTCCGATGAGAACCAGCGAGGTCGTCATCAAAGCATTCGACGGATCCAGAAAAACGGTTATCGGCGAAGTTGATCTTCCCATAACTATTGGTCCTCACACTTTCCAAATCACTTTCCAGGTCATGGACATCCGGGCAACATACAGTTGTTTATTAGGAAGACCTTGGATACATCAGGCTGGAGCGGTTACTTCAACCCTCCACCAAAAGCTAAAGTTCATCAAGAACGATCAACTTGTCACGGTTTGTGGGGAACAAGCCTTGCTTGTAAGCAACTTATCATCATCTACTAGTGTAGAACCTGAGGAGGTTATTGGAACTCAGTTCCAAGCGCTATCGGTGAGCAAGGACGATCAATCCCAGGGAGGAACCTCGTTTTCCTCATACAAAGATGCTATCAAAGCGGTCGAGAGTACCGATACGACAGGATGGGGACAGCTTGTCATTCCCATTGACAATAAAACAAAGAAGGATCTTGGTTTTTCTGCGACCTGTACCCAGACAGCTGCCAACGATGAAAGTCTTCATCCCCTTCAAAACTTCTTCCACAGTGGAGGTTTTCTTCACCTAGTGTCTCAGACAGTTCATGCTATCAATGAGGAAGATCCCTCTGACACAGATGAAGAATGGAAGTCCTACCTTAACAAGGACGACTATATGTCTCAGGAAGAGGTGCCTATGCCTTTTTTCTTTCCT
The DNA here is from genome assembly GCA_022829125.1 of Lathyrus tuberosus. Taxonomy (NCBI): domain Eukaryota; kingdom Viridiplantae; phylum Streptophyta; class Magnoliopsida; order Fabales; family Fabaceae; genus Lathyrus; species Lathyrus tuberosus. The sequence goes on from JALAZF010000393.1 coordinate 510,530, forward strand.
ACAGAAAGTCCGAGATTTATACCAAGATCAGATGTCGAAATGATCTACGGAGATTGTGATCCGGAAGGATGTCGTGCTCCGCCAAATTCATTAGAGGAAGACACTCCGATGAAAGACAACTTTGATCACAATTACTATGGCCCGATGGATGGCCTGCCAATGTGGCAGCCTTACCCAGGAAACTTGGGGCAAGAAAGTCAGCCGAACAATGAAACTCAGCTGAGCGTCATTGAACATAATACCTGTGTCCCCACCCTGTCATGGGATCAACACTCAGGTCATTCAGAAACTACTCAACATGAAGATGAATTCGCAACGTTCGCAGGACTTGAATTCATCAACTATGCTTTTCCCGAGGTCAACGACATCGAGAGGGATGATTCCTCCAGTTCCAAAAAATTTTGGGACACCTTGGGACAACCGAGTGGAAAATACGACTATATGGTCAAGTACACCGCTCCCGAAAGCTCTCGTATCAGGCTCGAAGATATCCAGCCAACTGGATGGGGAGATACAGCTGAGAGCACAAATGCTATGCAAAATACAACAGAGGAATCCTCCTACGACAATTCTGCTTGGGAGACAGATTCCAATGATCCTGCTCCACCAGAAATCAGCGTCATTTCTGAAGACAAATCAAGGAAGGTGCCAGACTTTGTGATTCGCCGAGGAGTTCGCCGCCAATGGGTTACCGTCGAGGTTCCGAAGGTCGTTCGTCAGTCAAAGTAATTGCCATCTTTAACCTTTCACCCTGCCCAGGTGAAACGGATATTTTGATAAGGGCTCGTTTTCTGTAAATTTCCCTCTTCGCTTTGCCCAAAGCGACAGAGTTTTGTTTTATAGGGCTGTAGTTTCAAGATTCGACTTGTTCATTAATAAAATAACGTCGTTCTATAATTTCCGCATTAATTGCTGTTTTCTCTTTTTGCTTTTTCAGAAAATGGTAATCCTAAAAAACATTCGATAATAAAAATAAGCAGTAAAATCAAAACACTGCACACACTTGCATTTTCTCTATCTCTTCTAAACACGAATCATCACGTCATGCAGATTGCTTGTTTTATACCCCGTTGAAACATAAGATCCGATGCCTTCTCCCAACTTTGAGTTCCCGTTATTCGAGGCTGAAGAAGAAAATGACGACCAAATTCCAGAAGAGATCTCCCGACTACTCAGACAAGAGGAAAGGTCCATTGAACCTCACAAAGAGCCGTTGGAAATGGTAAACTTGGGTTCAGAGCAAGAGAGAAAAGAAATTAGGATTGGGGCACTGCTCAGTCCAACTACCAGAGAAGGTTTGATAAAGCTTCTCAAAGAATTCCCCGATGTATTCGCTTGGTCCTATCAGGATATGCCAGGGTTGGATACCAGCATCGTGGAACATCACTTACCATTGAGATCAGAATGTCCGCCAATAAAGCAAAGGTTGAGACGGACTCACCCGGACATGGCTATCAAAATCAAAGAGGAGGTACAGAAACATATTGACGCAGGTTTCCTTGCTACATCTGAATATCCTCAATGGTTAGCCAACATCGTACCCGTTCCCAAAAAGGATGGAAAGGTCAGAATGTGTGTTGATTACAGAGATCTAAACAAGGCAAGTCCAAAGGACGACTTTCCTTTACCACACATTGACATGTTGGTTGACAGCACGGCAAAGTTCAAAGTATTTTCCTTCATGGATGGATTCTCGGGCTATAACCAGATCAAAATGGCGCCGAAAGACATGGAGAAAACTTCGTTCATTACCCCATGGGGTACCTTTTGTTACAAGGTAATGCCGTTCGGTTTGAAGAATGCTGGGGCAACCTATCAAAGGGCCATGACTACTCTGTTTCATGACATGATACACAAAGAAATCGAGGTATATGTCGATGATTTGATTGCAAAATCAAGAACAGAGGATGAGCACGTTGAACATCTGTCAAAATTGTTCGAACGTCTAAGAAAATTCAAGCGCCGCTTGAATCCCAACAAGTGCACCTTCGGTGTCCGTTCGGGGAAATTACTAGGGTTCATCGTCAGCTAGAAAGGAATTGAAGTTGATCCTGACAAGGTCAAGGCCATTCAAGAAATGCCTTCTCCGAAAACTGAAAAACAAGTCAGAGGATTCCTAGGACGTTTGAACTACATCTCCAGATTCATATTCCTTATGACCGCGACATGCGCGCCGATCTTCAAGTTACTCAAAAAGAACCAGGATTGCGTTTGGTCAGAAGATTGCCAAACCGCCTTCGATATTATTAAGGAATATCTGTTGAATCCTCCGATTCTATCACCTCCAGTAGAGGGAAGACCACTGATCATTTACCTCACAGTTCTAGAGGACTCAATGGGATGTGTACTTGGCCAACAAGACGAAACTAAAAGGAAAGAGTCTGCCATTTACTATCTAAGCAAGAAATTCACCGACTGCGAGACTCGGTACACAATGCTTGAGAAAACTTGTTGCGCTTTGGCTTGGGCAGCCAAACGTCTTCGCCAGTACATGATTCGTCATACTACTTGGTTGGTCTCCGAAATGGATCCAATCAAGTACGTTTTCGAAAAACCTGCTCTCACGGGAAGGATTGCCCGTTGGCAGATGTTACTATCAGAATATGACATAGAGTACCATGCTCAGAAAGCCGTTAAAGGAAGTATTTTAGCCGATCATTTGGCTCATCAACCGATTGACGATCAAGAATCAATCGGGTTTGACTTCCCAGACGAAGATGTCATGTATCTAAAGATGAAAGATTCCGATGAACCGTTACCCAGTGAAGGGCCAGAACCAGGTTCCCAGTGGGGACTTATCTTTGACGGAGCACTCAATCATTATGGAAACGGAATTGGGGCAATCATTGTTACCCCTCAGGGTTCCCACATTCCTTTCACTGCCAGACTAACGTTCAAATGTACGAACAATGAGGCCGAATACGAAGCATGTATCATGGGTCTCGAAGAAGTGATTGATTTAAGGATCAAAAACTTGGACGTATACGGCGATTCAACCCTGGTTATTAACCAGATAAAAGGAGATTGGAACACATACCAATCAGGATTGATTCCTTACAAAGACTATGCAAGGAGGTTGTTACCCTTCTTCAACAGAGTCAACTTTCATCACATCCCTCGTGATGAGAATCACGTGGCTGATGCATTAGCCACTCTCTCTTCCATGATTAGTGTAGTTCAATGGAACGACTTACCTAAGATCGACATCATGCCCCTTGAACGGCCCGCTTACATCTTCACGATTGAAGCAGTCATAGACGACAGACCTTGGTATCACGATATCAAATGCTTCCTTCAGAAATGAGAGTACCCATCTGGGGCACTCAGAAAAGACAGGAAAACCCTCAGAAGATTGGCTGGAAACTTCTTCCTGAGTGGTGACACTCTTTATAAGAGAAATTTTGACATGGTCTTGCTCCGATGCGTCGACAGACCAGAAGCAGACATGCTCATGAAAGAAATTCATGAAGGATCCTTTGGCGCTCATGCCAACGGACACACAATGGTGAGAAAAATTCTCAGGGCCGGGTATTATTGGTTGACCATGGAATCCGACTGCTACAAGTACATGAGGAGGTGTCACAAGTGTCAGATATACTCCGACAAAATTCATGTACCGCCATCACATCTCAAAGTTCTTTCTTCCCCGTGGCCATTTTCCATATGGGGAATCGATATGATTGGTATGATTGAGCCCAAGGCTTCAAACGGACATCGGTTCATCCTGGTAGCCATTGACTATTTCACCAAGTGGGTCGAAGCAGCGTCATTCGCCAATGTAACCCGACAAGTGGTGGTCCGATTTATCAAAAATAATATCATCTGCCGTTATGGTGTTCCAAGCGAGATCATTACTGATAATGGATCTAACTTGAACAATAAGATGATGAAAGAGTTGTGTGCAGAGTTCAGGATCGAACACCATAACTCATCTCCCTACCGACCCAAGATGAACGGGGCGGTAGAAGCGGCTAACAAGAACATCAAGAAGATCGTTCAAAAGATGGTTGTAACCTATAAAGATTGGCACGAAATGCTACCCTTTGCTCTTCACGGTTATCGAACATCTGTCCGCACTTCAACAGGGGCAACCCCTTTCTCTCTAGTATATGGCATGGAGGCAGTTCTCCCCATAGAAGTAGAGATCCCATCAATCTGGGTATTGATGGAAGCTAAGCTCACCGAAGCTGAATGGTGTCAAAGTCAACACGACGAATTGAATCTGATCGAGGAAAAACGAGTCACGGCACTATGCCACGCTCAGTTGTATCAGCAAAGAATGAAGAGGGCGTTTGACAAAAAGGTCCGACCTCGTGTCTTCAGGAAAGGAGACCTTGTGCTCAAGAAGATACAATCATTTCTCACTGATTCTCGGGGCAAATAGACCCCAAATTATGATGGCCCCTATGTGGTCACGAAAGCTTTATCAGGCGGCGCCTTGAGACTTGTAACCATGGATGGAGAGGAATTTGCCTACCCCACGAATGTTGATGTAGTCAAGAAATACTTCGCCTAAAACTAAAAAAAAACGTCTCGGTGGATTGAAAACCCGAAAGGGCGGTCCAGGCAAAAGTTAGAGACATGAAAAGAATCATCCCGATGGATTGGAAATCTCATAGTACAATCCAGGCAAAAGTTAGGGATAATGGCAAGTAACTATGTTCAACAGAGGTAAGCCCCTCAGCAGCAGTTGCATCATCATCCGTCAGGAAAACTCCAGTCAAGGTCATCTTCGACAGAAGCTCAGGATGTCCCGAATTCAAAGTTGGTAGAAGGATAGTGGTCGTTATGTTTCAACGTAGCCCTTTTCCCTGTAAATTACCATTTTCTAACTTTGTATATACTCTTTGGAATCACGCGTTTGGCTGATCTCCATCTTATCAATAAAATTTGAGCCCTTGTGCTTTTGTTTGTAATTCTTTACTTGTTTTAGCTTTACAGAACGACGTTGTTTAAACTTAATCAGCGATTCTTGAAATAAAACAAAAATAAATTTACTTGTTAAACTTTTTCTGCTTTTAAATTAAAGATGGCATTTCTTTTGACTGTTGAACATCAGAAGAACATCGATCGCTTCTCCCGAAGTAAGCGAACTTTGAAGTGCAGAATCAAAGTACTCCTTCTAAGCCAGTGCGCCTGAATGAAGGATCAACTGTATCAGATGCGGTTTTCCCGTCTGATACCCTCGGCCGAGGTCTCATCTCCTAAGCCCGATCAACATAGCTCCCCGCGTGGACTATTTCTCCTAAGCAAGGTGGAATTGCTATTTTGAACCAACGGTACTTCTTCGCCCCGCGATGGACGAGTATCCAATTGTGTTCATCCATTAGTTTGTATGTCGCGTCAGTTTTGTCAGCATATACATACATACTTCATGCATTTTTGATTTGCATTTACATTTCATATTGCATCGTTATCACTCTAGCCGGTCTTGTCCCCTAGTGATAAACAGTTTTCTCAATCGATTTTGTCAGTTCTTTCCTCGTCAGGAAGTGTTGCGTCTGCACAATCTCGCCACCAGTGTATCTTTAGATCAGAGTCGACACTTGGCCACTTTGATAACTTGAACCTCTGAAAGATCAGAGAACCTTCAACAGATGTCACTCTTCGCCATTGAAGATGATATCCTCGCTTTCCAGGATTAAGGAAAATCCCCAGAGAAAGCCTCTTAAACAGAGATTCGGCAGTACATCAGTGTTTCTCCGAAAAGCCGCTGATGAGAAGGTCATTGGCACCTCAAAATTGGACCCCATCATATGGCGTTTCTCCGGGAAGATCCCGAGAAAAGTATGATGAAAGATCCCAAACGAAAACAGTCTCTCAAGAGACTCGCTTTCCCTAGTAGAATCGACAAATGGCGTCTCCAAAACAGAGAAGTTTGTGTACCTCTACAATTCAGACGAATGGGTTCCCCAGCAAGTCTGACATCAAAACTTTTTCCACTCAAATGGCATCTCCCCAGGAAAATTCGGCGAGAAGTTTGAAGGAAAGCCGCTATGAATAGCGTCCCTTGTCAGTAAAGTTTATTGACCAAAAGAAACCGAGACCAGTTCCTTGGTAAGAAACCAGGATCGAGGGGAAGTTCAAATCAGAAACTAAGACCAGTTCCTTGGTAAGAAACCAGGATCGAGGGGAAGTTTAAATCAGAAACTAAGACCAGTTCCTTGGTAGGAAACCAAGAACGAGGGGAGGTTTATTTCAAAAGAAAACTGAGACCAGTTCCTTGGCTGAAGAGCAGGATCAAGGGGAAGTTTACCTTTTCTAAACATCATTGCTTAGCTAAAGAAGATGAATGCGTAAGCTACCATTCATAACCACCATCAAAATTTCGGGTATTCCGATATTTAATCCTCTTGCACCCCGAATGCCCGAATCCCTTCGTCATTCACACCTTCGGGTCCAAGAAGATTAAATAGGGGCATCTGTAATACCCCAAATTTTGACCACTTAGATTTCCCATCATTGTGAAACTCATCATCACAATATGGATGTACCTTTATGCTTCATTAGTCTCCCCAAAGATGGGTGAGCATCCACTACAATCAAAATTAGGGTTTCAAGCCCTCTCTGAGTGCTTAGACAAAGGATCAATCAAGAAATGACATGATATTCAACTTGTCTAATCTCTTAAATATCCACAATAGATCAAAAAGGACTTCCACTTCAAGGATTAAGCACAAGGCTGCTCCCTTCTAGGTGGATCAAGTCTCAAGATCGACAGTGTCACCAAATTAGGGTTTTGGTCGACCAGGGCCTCCTGATGGAAATTTTCATCTGGGCACAAGGCAATGATCCAAAACATAACCTAATATACTTCATGGAACCTCATGAACCCATGCATTAAGTCAATTTTGCCTCAGGGGATGCATTCATCAAAAATCAGGAATTAGGGTTTCTTGACCTAATTCACCCCTAAGTTGACTTTTGGGACAAACCATGAGCCAAGACCTCAAGAGATAATTTGAGGGTCTCTAATATACCATATTGATCCATTTGGGACAATGGATTAATCCAAGAAGTTTGAGCAACAAGTCTCAATTTCATCTGCACCACAATTAGGGTTTTAAGGGAAAAGTAAACTGTAACTTTGACTTTTGACCTGGACATGCTCCCAAACCCTAATACATGATTGAATATATCCTATGACACCCATGGAACATGTCCATCAAGTTTGATTTAGGTCAAGGACATGATTTCCTGAAGAATTGCACAGTTTGGAATTCATTTGATAAAAAGTTAACTGTGCACAAAAGTCAACTATGACTTTTTGAGATTTTTCACCAAAATGGATTTTTAACCCTAAAATGATGTTAATGTATGATTTGAATCATCATTCATCAAGAAAAATCAAGAAAAGTGAGATAACTTGTAAAAGGGGTAACCATAAAACTTAGAAATTTTTCTAAGTTAAAAATAAAGTGGCAAAGGTACCAACTTTGGAGGACCATAACTCCTAAACCACAAGGCCATTTTTTCTCATCCAAAGATGGATTTGTAGCCCTCATTATCACCTACAAAAACTTCAACTACAAGTCATTCCAATTCATTAAGGATTTTGAGTTATGGAGTGATCAAAGTGGCTGAAAAGTGAAAATGTCACTTTTTCCAACACTTAGTGAAATTTTCACTAAGTCAGATTCTGCCTCACTTTTTGCCAAATGTAGGGGGATTTTTCACTTGGAATCAAAAGAGATCAAAACCAAACTTGTTCAAATATTTGTTGTATCATGTAAGAGCTTTCCAAAATGGCCAAGAACATTGCCAAATTCAACCTACACCATGAGATACAACATTGCCAAGTTGCCTTGCTGAAATCTGTCAAGGCAAGGCAGAATTTGCAACTTTGGTCGATTTGCCAAAATCAGCCAAATTCAATTGCTCCTATCCACTTGGACACCTCAGAGGATTGAATCTAAAGGGGACAATCACTGAGCCAAGCCTCCAAAGTCCATGGAACAAGAAATAGCATGTTGAACCTAGAATGGCCAAAATAGGGACAAGACTTCAAATTTGGAATGAGGCATTCAATGGAACCATCAAGTTGGCATAGACTGAGCCATTCTCATCTGAAATCAGTCAAGACTTATCCAAGACCAAGGGAACCAAAGCTCTGTGCCCTAACCTCTAGTCAATGGCTAGAGGAGACTTGGATTTTCATTGCCAACATTGGCCAAACCTACTTACCAGCTGCCATGCACTATTCCTTGCAAAACAAACTTGCTCTACTATAAATAGAGCTCAATTGTGGTCAGTTTGAGTACACCAAAGCCATCTAACAGATGCTTTCCTCAAAATCTCTTCTTTCACTCCAATTTTGCCTTCTAAGGCAAGTCACTATCGGGTTTTGAGTTTGAGAGCAATTCCAATCAAACCAATCACTCACACACCTCACATACATCACATATGAGCTGATCAAACACTTAGATTACTTCTGAAACATCAATTTCACAAAATCACCAGCTGGTTGCTCAAGGTTTTAACCAAAGTGCAGCTGAGGTACCACAAAATGATCCAGCCAATTTCAATCAAGTCCAACCATCCAAACATAATCCATAGGGTGTAGGGAAGCTGTTCAGATCATCACAACTCATCTGTAACACCTCCAAATTAAAAATAACTTTGAACTTGCTGTCACGGCCTAGAGGTAAGCACATACTTGGTCATCTCTCAATCTATGTATAATTCCTCGCACAATAATTTGGCCATATGTTCATAATCATGCATGGAATGTTTTCCCTCAATTAATTGCATTGTTTGAATCGTGTATCAAAAATCATAGCCTTCATGCAGAAATTAGGGTTCTTGAGGTCTCTTCGTGATTTCTTGTTGTATGTTTAATTCAAATGAAATTAAAGTACATAGACATGATCGTGAGGTTGAGACGACCATAATGATATGTGGATTACATGATATGATTACGTATTCATGGAGATTGGATAGAAAATGCAAATCTGAGAAACCAAGAACACGTGCGTGTTCTTCAGCTGTTCTTGGCGCCATTTTTCATATATTCAAATATTTGAATTTTGTGATTTTGTTTAATTGATTCAAAAATTAATTTCTCTCTGAGTTTTAATGATTTTGAGTTGATTCTTTTTTTAATAATTCACAAAAATGTTAAAATATTTTATTTTCACAAAAAATCCCAAAAATATTATTTATTTCATATAATTGATATTTTTGTAAAGAATTAATATTTTGATTGTTTTTGGCATTTTAAATATTTTTTCTACATTGATTTTGCAACTTTTAATGCTTTCTAATTATTTTGTAGGGCAATACTTAATTTTTGAAGCATTAATCCAAGATCACAATTTGTTTTCCATGTGTTAAACAATTTTTGATCATTTTAATTGAATTTTTATTCAATTAAATACATTTTGGAAACAAATTAGGGTTTTGGATTAATTCAACCCTCATAAATCATTTTCAAAACTTTTTGGGCCTCTTGAGAGAGTGTAAGACCCATCCCCTCTTGTACAAAAACTTTTTGGGCCTCACTCATTGTATAAGTCCCTCTGTACAAGTAAACGGCATGATCGTCGCCCGTTTAAAAATAAAAATCATCTGGGCCTCTCCTTGAGCTATAAGACCCATTCAAAACACTTTGGGCCTCTATTAGAGTGTAAGACCCAATCCCCCTTTTAACCAAAACATTTTGGGCCTCACTTATTGTATAAGTCCCTCTGCGTTAAAAGAAAACTTCGGCACGATCGCCATTTTTTAAACGAAAAATCATTTGGGCCTACCCTCGTGTTATAAACCCCACTCTTTTTTCTTCAAACCTTTTTGGGCCTCTTGAGAGAGTGTAAGACCCATCCCTTTGTACAGAAAACCTTTTTGGGTCCCAGTCACTTGTATAAGTCCCGCTGTACAAAGTTAAACAGTGCGCTCACTGATAAAACCCTGGGCCTCTCCTTGAGCTGTAAGCCCCAAATCTTTCTTTTTCAAAGCACTTTCTCCTTTGATTTTGAATATACTGTTGTTTTCAATCTTTCTTTGTTGAACAACTAACCAAACAGCATGGAAGCACTCCAACCGAGTAAGTGGTTATCGCTTTCGTTTACTGCTTTCATATTATAAACTGTATTGTGGGGCTGCTCATTGTAAGTCTCCTTTCATAAACTCATATCTACTGTGTAATAATAGTATAGATATTTCAAGTTTCCCTGGCTACTACGTCTAGAACTAGGTGACGCCGTTTCATTTATTCGTAGAAATAGACGCCTAGATCCCCAATAGGAGCACCAGATACAGTCTTCTCTTCGGCTATCCTCCTTAGGAATTGTCAAGAAGCTCTACTCCCTAAGATGAATGTATTCTCCGTGAATGGCATCTTTGAGTTTCTTCCAAATTCTCGAACTTTCCTGACTTGATCTATTCCTTGTGGATAGCTTGCCTTGAATGTCTCAGGGTTTGGGTACCCACTACGGTCATAATCTTGGACCTTAACTAAGGAACCCTCTTTAAAAGCTAAAAGTCGCTGGATAGTAAACCTTGCACGTTTACCAGTGGTTTTTATCTTTAAAAGAGTTATCTCTCCCAATGGAAAGGAGATGATAGACCCACGGGCTTCTTAAAAGCATCGGCCTCCTCTTGGGCATTATTCAAGGACACTACGGCTTCTTAGAAGTATTCACAGCCTCCTCTTAGGCTTCGTATAATGATCTCTTCCTCCGGGAATGATAGCCTCCTCTTGGGCTTCGTACAAGGACCCGTCGGCTTCTTAAAAGTTTCCAGCCTCCTCTTGGGCTTCGTACAAATTGTCCCGACGACCTCCTAAAGGTATAGGAACAGAACCTAGTCATCCTCATAGAACAGTCCTTTCATAGAATCTACTACTCTTTCTCAAAGCATGGTACGAAAGATAAAACTCTAGACACGGACAGTCTAACTTCCTTGAGTCTCAAAAGACATTCTCAAGTGACCCCTTCGTTAAATAGGAAAGAAACCCGCAGACTCAGACAGTCTCAATACCCTTTGGATTTCCAGTTTCCCCAAAGAAAAGGAAAGAACCCCGATCCTCAGATCTAACCCATGAGTACAGTGATGCTCATATAAGAACTGATTTTCTCTTTCAAAATCAGTATACTGGACCTGTCACTTAACTGAAACAATAACCTTAGCCTTCTCTTGGGCTTTGTACAAATGATTCTCCCCAGCGGAGTCAAACAACGTTTAGCCTCTCTCTCGGGCTTTGTACGAGACACATAAGAGACTCCCTCGTTGAGTCAATCCCCCTTTCGCCTCCATCTCGGGCTTTGTACGAGATACAAAAAGGTTCTTATTGAGCCAAACAAACAATCGCCTTCATCTCGGGCTTCATACGAGATACAAAAAACTCCCTTGTTGAGTCAAATAGCCTCCATCTCGGGCTTTATACGAGATACCAAAAGACTCCATCGTCGGGTCAAAATCTTTTAGCCTCTCTCTCGGGCTTTATACGGGACACAAAATTGCCTCCTCTTAGGCTTTGTATAATGATTTTCCTAGCAGAAATTAGCCTCCTCTTAGGCTTTGTATAAGAAAACCACTGGTTGATCCAATTAACCTTTTAGCATCAAAGCTGTGCCTCGTTCACAGTATACAAACATCAACAACTCCTTCCCCTTCATCTAATCCCTGTAAGCGGCAAGCCTCTGGATCATCTATATCCACGCCACTGTCCCTCTTTTAGCATGAGAAATTCCTAAGGAAAGATTGCATTGCTCTACACTGAGTTAAAGTCTTCTCCTTCAGGATAAAACCCTTTCTTCGGAAATTATGGCATTGCTCGGATCCGCGTATCCCAGTTAAAGTAATTCTCCTTCTCCCCTCTTTAGAGATGACAAATTCTCTCTAAAGCCGAGGTCTTTCAGCTTCACGTCTTGGGCTTTGAACAAGACACAAATAAACCTTTCAGCTTCACATCTTGGGCTTTGAACAAGATACAAACCACCTTTCGCTTCACGTCTTGGGCTTTGAACAAGACACCAAAAACCAATTTCCTCCCATAGAATAGGAGGAACTACAACGCTCTGATTTCCCTGTTTCGGTAAACGGGAATACGTAGGCATAAGATCGAAAGAAAAGATCTTAGCGAGCGCAATAAACAAAAAACCCAAATCCCATATCTCCATCAATCAAAAGCAGTATTTCAAAAGCATCAGTCCTAACATCCTAATCCTTGTTCCCCGCCAGAAACCTTCTGCCCAGGTAAAAAAGAAAGAAAACAGTATTGGCGAAAATACAAATAACCAGTACAAAGGCCCCCCACATTGATAACATCCGTAACCTAACAGACCGATGTTTAAACTCAGTATGCAAGCAGGGTTAATTGGAGACATCTATTTCCCTTCCTTATTCAGCTCACAATAGGATAAAAAATGAATCGACCTGTAGTCAAAGCTCAAACCGCAGAGAGCGACCAGCGCTTAAGAACCGCGTCCAAAATCGCTCGCTACAGGAATGAGAAGATGTCTTCAAAAAGCTTTAGCTGATAACAAAGATTTGGAGAAGAGAGCGTTGAAAGCGAAAAAAACCCTGGCGGACAAAGAAGAAGACTTTGATGACAGAGCTCGATACTTCCGGAAGCTTACCTTGGGAGCTGATGATACTAGTCAGGCTCATAAGGCTACAAAGCAGGCGTTAGCCCGAAGCAAGGATTCGTTAGCTAAACTCCGTCAAGCTTGGGATGAAGTCAGAATTGAGAACTCTGAATTGATGACCCAGTTAAAAGATAAAGATGAAGAGCTGAAGAAAGCACAAGTAGAAAGAAGAAAGTATCGAGAAGATCTGAGCAAAAGTCAAGAACAGGTAAGGAATGCTGAAGATAAGCTGAAAATCGCCAACAATGAGCTTGAAGATGTCACAACAGAGCTGAAACTGGTTAAAATGCAAGCTGGAATCAAGAGGCGCAAAGGAGCCAATGAAGATGAAGCTCTGCTGATGCACATGGGCTCATTATCTGATCCGCTGGAGAAAAGGGACGTCGTGATCAAAGAGCTGATTTAGAAGCCACATCATCAGCGTACCCACATCTTGTTCGAAGAGATTAAGTATTCCAGCCAGAAGCTGAAGGATGTAGAGCTGTCGGATTAGTGATTTTTGTCATTTCTTTGTAATTTGTAATGGTTACCATCAGAATTTTTGATGGATCCAGTTGACTGCTTGTTTCTTATTTTGTTGCTGAAACTATGACAAACGTGCTTGAAAGTTTTCGGGAACTTGTATGAAATGAGCTATTTTTGTTCACAATTTCTGGTCTTCAGATATATGTGATGTGATATCTGCACACTGGCACACTACAAAATCACTATTTCTGGTCATCAGATATTTGTGATTGGTGTATGTGAATATCTCTTCATGGTAAAACTCGGTAATCATGACTTCTGGTCTTCAGGAATTCGTGGTTACGATTGGAATCAGGATATGGAAAATATCTTGAAATGACAAACATAACTTTGCATTTGCATTTGCATATCATTTTTTGCATTGCAGGTTTTCTTTCTTTTGCAGGCGCCTGCTAACCTTTATTTGGTTTTCAGGCACGATAGCTGATACCCCAGTTCACCGATATTCTACCCGACGCAATCAAGCAAGAGTCATGGAGTAAGTTCAGACTGAATTAGCTGATTTGAGGGGAAGGATGGAACAATTCATGAACCTTATGCAGGGGATTGCTCAAGGACAGCAGGAGCTGAGGACTGGTCAAGAAAACATGAGGATCGGACAAGAAGCTATGAGAACCACTATCCAGAGGCTGGAAACTGAAATCCCAAATCGCAACGTGCGCACTCCTCCCGTTGGCACAATCCCTGCTGATGGGGTACATCTGGGATTTGATAACAATGAGGATGGTCAGGAAGACCAGTTCACTGCATTCAACAATGACATGGGTTTCTACAATGACGACTGAAAGTATGAAGGGCTGGATGAAAGACTCAAGGCTATTGAGAGCCAAAATCCTCTGGGAATTGATGTAGAAGACCTGGGTCTCGTGCAGGGTGTACGGATTCCTCCCAAGTTCAAGCTTCCTACACTGGATAAGTACAACGGCGGTACCTGTCCCAAAACACATTTGCAAGCTTACAATCGCAAGATTGCCGCTTACACCGAGGACCAAAAGCTCTGGATGTATTTTTTCCAGGATAGCCTGTCAGGCGCCTCCCTGGAATGGTACATTAAGCTGGACAGGGTTCATATAAGGAGTTGGAAAGATTTGTGCATTGCATTTCTGAAGCAGTATCAATATAATCTGGACATGGCACCTAATCGTACTCAATTGCAGAGTATGACTCAGGATAACAAGGAGGGCTTTAAGCAGTACGCACAGAGATGGAGAGAATTGGCTGCTCGAGTTCAACCACCTTTGGGTGATCGTGAGATGGCTGATATGTTCATGAGCAAACTTCAAGGGGCGTATTTGGATAGACTTGCTACATGTCCTTCCACGGGGTTTTCCGATATCGTCGTTGCTGGGGAACGAATAGAAAGTCTGCTGAAATTAGGTAAAATTCAAGATGTCAGTGGGACTGGCGCTGCAAGTTCAAAGAAACCCTTTACTAGTGGGCCAAGGAAAAGAGAAGGGGAGTCCAGTGCTGTGCATAGAGGAGCTAGCAGAGGCAGGAATCAATCCTATCATCAGGTGGACGCTGTAACTATTCCAGTTCCAGCAGGACAGCTAGCTCCAGATCAGCAAGCTCGACCCCGATTCTAGACTAATAGAACAAGGGACCATAAGTTTGATCCCTTGCCCATGACATATGCTGCTTTGTTACCACAATTTCAGATACTGGAAGGTTGCCTCAAAATTATGATGCCAATGTTCGATGTGAATTTCATTCTGGTGCGCCAGGTCACTCGATAGAAAAGTGCTGAACTTTTCATCATAAGGTTCAGGACCTGATTGACGCAAAAGCTATTAATTTCTCTAAGTCCCCGAATGTTCGTGATAATCCAATGCCTAATCATGGAGATGCAGGCGTGCATGCTATTTCTGATGGTGAGAATCTGAATTTGATTACTGATGTTAATTTGGTAAAGACCCCGCTGTTGATTGTAAAAGAACGTTTGTTAAAAGGGAAGGTATTTCCTAGATGTGCCTCTGATTGCGAGGATTGTTCGATACAGATTAATGGCTGCAGTAAGTTAAAAGCTGGACTGCAGGATCTTATGGACGAAGGAAGCCTTCAGTTTGACAAAGTAGAGAAGGAAAAGGATGTTTCTGCTGTTACCATCTATTATAATCCAATTGAGATACAGGTGCCTGTTGAAGCTCCTGTTGCTATCATCGTGCCCGAGAGGTCGAGACCAGTTACGATTATAGTTCCTGAATCGGCTGCTTATGTGTCCAATACGGCAGTTCCGTGGCAATATGGAACCGATACTCATCAAGGAGGAAGTCAGCAGAAAACAGGGGCTGCTGTTGGTACTAGTATTGAGAATGTCAGTGGACCAAGTGGTTTCACCAGAAGTGGTCGGCTGTTTGCTCCCCAGACTCTAAGGAGTGATAGAGAAGCTGAAGCCGCTGCAAGAACAAAAGGAAAACAGGTTGTTGATGACAAGGTGCCTGCTTAGGAAGAGGACCCTAAAGTCAATTTTGATAATGATGTTGAGGAATTTATGAGGGTTATCAAAAAGAGTGATTACAAGATCATTGACCAGCTTAATCAGACACCCTCTAAAATTTCGATATTATCCCTGCTAATGAGTTCAGATGCACACTGGGCTGCTTTGTTGAAGGTTCTGAATATGGCATATGTTCCCCAAGAGATTACAGTGAATCAGTTGGAGGGAGTAATTTCTAATGTGAATGTGAGCCACGGGTTGGGGTTTACGAATAGGGATTTGACTCCAGATGGACGTAATCACAACAAGGCGTTGCACATCACACTTGAATGCAGGGGAGCTGTTTTGTCGCATGTGCTAGTCGATACAGGTTCTTCCTTGAATGTGTTACCCAAAAAGGCCCTGATGAAAATTGAAGTAGATGGATTGGTTCTGAGACCCAGCGATCTGATTGTGAGAGCTTTCGATGGATCCCAAAGATCGGTGTTTGGGGAGGTTGAACTACCAATACAGGTTGGTCCACAGATATTCAAGACGATCTTTCATGTTATCGACATTCAGCCTGCTTATAGCTGTTTGTTGGGCCGACCATGGATTCACGCAGCGGGCGCAGTTACCTCAACACTTCATCAGAAGCTCAAGTATGTGTTCGAGGGTCAAGTGGTCACTGTTTGCGGTGAGGAAGATATATTCGTGAGTCATCTATCCACTTTCAAATATGTGGAAATGGATAGAGAAATTCATGAAACCTTGTGCCAATCTTTTGAAGCCCTGGATATCAACAACCTGCCAGAGTCTACTTCAGCAGCAGTGGTGTCGAATGTGCCAGGTGGGCCGAGCGCATCAATTGCATCCTACAAGCAGGCCAGAGAAGTGGTTGAAAGCAGAAATGCCCAGGGTTGGGGTAAAGCTATTGATGTGTTTGTGAAGGAAGACAAGTTTGGCATTGGATACCAGCCGGGCTGGACGCCAGTTCCCCGATTCCGTGGGCCAATCAATTTCAACAGTGGAGGAATTATCAATCCCAATCAGTCCTGCTCGGCAATAGAAGATGACACTGAAAGCTCAGATTATCTGGACAGATGGGTGTATGCACTGGCTCCAGGCGAGGCATTGCAAAACTGGTCTAGCGAAGAAATCATTCATGTTATACACCATTCAGAGTAATAATTCTTGTCTTTCATAATGCATGAAATCCCACACTCTGCCCAAGGTGTGAGGATCCATTTGTAGGGCCACCATATTTTCTCATATAATGTTCAAATATCAATAAAAGGACGTTTTTGTTTACAAATTTGTGTTCCTTTACTCTTTCTTTATTTTTATTTTTGGCCCAAAGAAAATTAAAAATGATAATGCATTTTCTTTCTTTTGTTTTCAAGCAAAATAATCTAAAATGAAGCATAAATCCAATCATGCAGACTTGATTCTGTGAATTCCTCTGAAAATGATTCTGTTATGCCCACGTATGATTTCGACAATCCGATCTATCAAGCCGAGGAAGAAAGTGATGAAAACTATGAACTCCCGGAAGAATTGGCTAGATTGTTGAAACAGGAAGAAAAGGCCATTCAGCCTCATCAGGAAGCTCTCGAGGTTATCAATATTGGGTCAGAGGAAAGCAAGAAAGAGATCAAGATCGGCGCAAGTCTGCGGGCTGATGTAAAGCAAGAGTTGATAGTCATGCTACGGGAATACGTTGACATCTTTGCTTGGTCATATCAAGATATGCCAGGTTTAGATACAGACATAGTTGTGCATAGACTACTGTTGAAAGAGGATTGTCCACCGGTCAAGCAGAAGCTGCGCAGAACGAAACCAGAAATGGCTTTGAAGATCAAGGAAGAAGTACAGAAACAGTTGGATGCAGGTTTTCTGGCAGTAACCAACTATCCTCCTTGGATGGCCAACAAAGTACCGGTGCCGAAGAAAGATGGCAAAGTCAGAATGTGCGTGGATTACAGAGATCTCAACAGGGCGAGCCCTAAAGATGACTTTCCACTCCCTCATATTGATGTGCTGGTTGATAATACCGCTCAGTTTTCAGTGTTCTCATTTATGGATGGATTCTCCGGGTACAATCAGATAAAGATGGCGCCTGAAGACATGGAGAAGACGACATTCATTACCCCGTGGGGTACCTTCTGTTACAAAGTAATGCCTTTTGGGTTGAAAAACGTAGGGGCAACTTATCAAAGAGCAATGGTGATGTTATTCCACGATCTAATTCATAAAGAGATCGAGTGCTATGTGGATGACATGATTGCTAAATCAAAGACAGGAGAGGAACATCTGATTAACTTGAAGAAGCTGTTTGAGAGGTTAAGGAAATTCAGGTTGAGACTGAATCCTAACAAATGTACTTTCGGCGTGCGATCCGGAAAATTGCTTGGTTTCATTGTCAGTGAAAAAGGGATAGAGGTTGATCCTGCTAAGGTGAAAGCTATACAAGATATGCCTGTACCGAGAACTGAGAAAGAAGTTCGCGGCTTTCTAGGGAGATTGAACTACATTTCAAGGTTCATATCTCACCTAACTGCCACTTGCGAACCGATATTCAAAATGCTAAGAAAAGATCAAACAGTCAGGTGGAACGATGATTGTCAAAATGCATTCGATAAAATAAAAAGATATTTGCAGGAACCTCCGATTCTGATACCTCCAATTCAAGGGAGACCACTGATTATGTACTTGACAGTGCTCGAAGGATCCATGGGTTGCGTTCTCGGTCAACACGACGAGACAGGTAGGAAAGAACATGCTATCTACTACCTGAGCAAGAAATTCACAAATTGTGAATCACGTTATTCAATGCTTGAGAAGACATGCTGTGCACTCGCTTGGGCCGCCAAGCGATTGAGACAATACATGCTCACACATACAACCTTGTTGATCTCAAAATTGGATCCGGTCAAGTACATTTTTGAGAAACCAGCACTTACAGGCAGAGTTGCAAGATGGCAGATGGTACTGACAGAGTACGATATTCAATTTACTTCGCAAAAAGCAATCAAAGGAAGTATACTGTCAGATTATCTGGCGCAACAGCCTCTTAATGATTACCAGCCCATGAGATTTGATTTCCCTGATGAGGACATCATGTTTCTCAAAGCGAAAGACTGCGAGGAACCACTTCTGGAGGAGGGGCCTGACCCTGAATCCAAATGGAGTTTGATGTTTGATGGGGCAGTTAATATGAATGGGTGCGGAGTTGGTGCAGTCCTCATTACGCCAGAAGGTGTTCACATGCCCTTCACTGCCCGAGTAACTTTCGGGTGTACCAACAATGAAGCAGAATACGAAGCTTGCATACTAGGGATCTAGGAAGCTATTGATTTACGAATCAAGACCCTCGATATCTTTGGTGATTCAACACTAGTAATCAATCAAGTAAAGGGAACTTGGCACATACACTAGCAGAATTTGATTCCGTATAGAGATTATACGAGGAGATTGCTGACATTCTTTACAACTGTCAAGTTGTACCATGTTCCTAGAGATGAAAATAGGTTTGCAGACGCCTTGGCCACTATCTCTTCGATGATCAAAGTGCATGGTTGGAACTTTGTGCCCAGGATTGATGTATCTCGTCTTGATAGGCCTGCTTTTGTGTTTGAGGTTGATGCAGTGTCTGACGATAAGCCTTGGTACCATGACATCAAATGCTTCTTGAAAAATCAAGAATACCCGCCTGGGGCATCTTCCAATGACAAGAAGACATTAAGAAGGCTGGCCGGTAGTTTCTTCTTGAACAAAGATGGCGTGCTGTATAAGAGAAATTTTGACACGGTTCTGCTCAGATGTGTGGAAAGACACGAAGCAGACCTATTGATGATCGAAGTGCACGAAGGCTCTTTCGGTACCCATGCCGGAGGACATGCGATGGCTAAGAAATTGTTGAGATTGGGGTATTATTGGTTGACAATGGAGTCAGATTGCTGCAAGTATGCACGTAAGTGTCACAAATGCCAGATCTATGCAGATAAAGTGCACGTTCCTCCCAATCCGTTGAGTATCATGTCCTCTCCGTGGCCATTTGCAATGTGGGGCATTGATATGATAGGGAAAATTGAGCCTACTGCTTCAAACGGCCATCGTTCCATCTTGGTCGCCATTGATTACTTCACTAAATGGGTTGAAGCAGCATCTTATGCCAATGTCACTAAGCAAGTAGTAGCTCGTTTCTTGAAACGAGATATCATTTGTCGATATGGAGTTCCCGAAAGAATCATTACTGATAATGGTTCTAATTTGAATAATAAGATGATGGCTGAACTATGCCGGGACTTCAAAATCGACCATCACAATTCTTCTCCGTACCGGCCAAAGATGAATGGCGCGGTCGAAGCGGCCAACAAAAATATCAAGAAGATTGTGCAGAAGATGGTTGTCACGTACAAAGATTGGCATGAGATGTTACCACTGGCTTTGCATGGGTATCGAACATCAGTCTGCACGTCCACTGGGGCAACACCATACTCACTTGTATACGGTATGGAGGCAATTTTATCGATCGAAGTTGAGATTCCCTCTCTCCGAGTGTTGATGGACGTTAAACTAGAGGAAACTGAATGGGTACGAGCCAGATTTGATCAGCTGAGCCTTATTGAGGAGAAGCGATTAGCAACAGTGTGTCATAGCCAGCTATATCAGCGCAGAATGAAGAAAGCATTCGATCAAAAGGTTAGAACCCAAGTCTACAAGGTCGGGGATGTGGTAATCAAAAGAATACTTCCCCCTGTTAATTCAGATGCAGTTAAAAAATACTTCGTATAAAGAGACCCGCTGGATAGAGAAAAAAAAAGAGAATCCAGGCCAAAAAGGGCATCCCGGCGAACCAAAAACAGAATAAAGGTTCGGGCAAAAATTAGGGATATAATTGAAAAGAATTATACACCCGGTAAGTTGAAAATCCGAAAGGGCAACTTAAGCAAAAATGGGTATCCCGGTGGATTGAAAACCTGAAAAGGCGATTCACGCAAAAGAGGGATTAAAGCGAATGACTGCAGTCTGAATTAATCTGTACGTTTTCTACTCTTCAGCGAACTGGTAAAATTCAAAAGGAGGGATTGGTCCGACCACGAGCTTCTGAAGGAAAAGATAATCAGGAGAGTTGGAATACATACTGGCTATAACAGAATTAGAAATCAGTTGGAATCCAATTTCCGCATTATCATTAGGATAGATTTCTTTTCTCAATTTTATGGCAATCGCCTCTTTCAGGGGTTTGCTTCTGATTGTAAAGTCGCCGATTTTGGCATTTCATCAATAAAGTTGAATATTCAGTCACGAGCTTTTATTTTCATTTTACTGTTTGTTTGCAAAAACGTCCAATTTTTGATAATAAAAAATTACTTTGAAAATATCTTGGCCTTGCAAAAACATGCACAAAGACAATAAAAATTACTTTGCTTGTTGGACAACCTTGGATGATGGACTCAAAAGACCACGCAATATCCTGGGGAATGTGCATATTCTTTTTCTGTTGCAGGTAATGAGCACGATCGACCCAAGCAGCACGAAAGTTATCTCTCAGCACAATCGGCAGATATTTGCCTTGACTTGATACTGTTGTATCTTATTAAGTCGATTCTTCCATTCAAGAGTTCCCACCGAGTTTCGTGACGGCAACGACGGTCGAAGAGGGAATTCTTCTGTGTTGATAACGGTTATTAATGCAGTGAACGCTCCAGGCCAATAACAAGTGCCAGCCTTTCGGTACCTTACAGACGATGTGAAGGGTAGTTCAAGGCAGAGGGTTCATATAAGAGTTTGAAACGCTTGGTTTTCTATAAAATCCTCTTAAGGGACGAAACTTCTAGCAGTAACATCCCTTGTGGAGTTTACTCTTGGCAGGATGTACCAGCAAGCAATAGTATTATATCTCCTGCAGGTTTCAGCATGTGAAATTTGTCAAAGATTAATCCCCAGCGGAGTTATTGACCATCCCATGCAGGGGGCATGTTATCTCCCCAGCAAAGGATACTCCCGATCTATTATCCCCAGTAGAGTTTGAAGACGTTGGGTCTTCTGTAAAATCTTCTCAAAAGGCATTCCCCAGCAAAGTTTAAAGAGATCGACAGAATCTTTCCTTTAGCAAGGTGCCGGCCAACGACATTACTCAGCAAGTGGTATAATTTTCAGCAATGTCCATTTGCAATCCAAAGTCCAATTTATTTTTGGCATGCAGGCGGTTTGTTCATATTATTCCAGCATGTGGGATGATGATAAACAACTATATTCTCAGCAAAGTCCACCCTCAGTGTGGCCAGCCAGTAGTCGCCTGGCTTCGTTCAAAAAGACATTATTAAAGTCCACCCTCAGTGTGGCCAGCCAATAGTCGTCTGACTTCGTTCAAAAAGACATTATTAAAGTCCACCCTCAGTGTGGCCAGCCAGTAGTCGTCTGGCTTCGTTCACAAAGACATTATTAAAGTCCACCCTCAGTGTGGCCAACCAGTAGTCTCTGGCGTCGTTCAAAAATTCATTATTAAAGTCCACCCTCAGTGTGGCCAGCCAGTAGTCGTCTGGCTTCGTTCAAAAAGACATCATTAAAGTCCACTCTCAGTGTGGCCAGCCAGTAGTCGCCTGGCGTTGTACAAAAGACATTAATTAAAGTCCATCCATAGTGTGGCAAGCCAGTAGTCGGCTGGCGTCGTTCAAAAGACAGAGCTCTCCGACAACGTTCATTTGAAGATTCAACCCAGCAGTGTCATTGGGTTTATATCCCTTTTCTTCTTCATCATCCAGAGCAAATTTTTGGTTATATTTAGTATTCAATCACTATATACCTTGAAAATCTGAAAGCATTCGCTTTCAGGCATTCAGGTCTACAGCGTTTGAATAGGGACAGCTGTAATACCCCAAAATTTGTTCTCCCTTTTGTCATCATAGCATAGCATTATCATTTATCATATCATATCCATCTCATTAGCATTGCATCGCATTTAACATAGAAAAATGAAGCATAGCATCCCTCTTACCATCAAGGCATGTGATCAGGGGGGAGATGGACAATCAAGGAGTCATTCAAGGCACAAAAGGTCAATCAAGTTGTCTCAAGGCAAGTCAAGAGGTCTTCCATGTCTCATATTATCTCAATTGACCATCCAATACCTCAAGAAAGTGAGATTCAATATGAGATTGAAACAATGCATACTTCATCATGTAAGAGGTTCAAAAAACTGAAGGAAAACCCTCAAAAGAGATAGCTCATTGATTCAAAATCACCCTCAAGTGGCATATCTCATCATCCTTTAAAAGGATACACAACATACTCTGAGGAATTTGAAATTGAAGACTGCACTTTTCCCTCCTAACTAGAGGGGGTCAAGATTAGGGTTTCCAATAAAATCAGGGAATCTCTAATTTTTTGGACAAAACTTGTTTTCATGGTATTATATATGTCCTTAAGTGTATGTATGTGGAAAATTACCTCCCAATTGGTTTTAGAAGTGGTTCAATTGGAAGAAAGATAAAAAATCAGAGAAATTGGGGTCAAGTCAAATAATCAGAGGGAAAAGTCAACCCTTGACTTTTTGAGCCCAAAATCATGAAATTCATGTTATATGTGTCCAATGTACAAAATTTGTTCAAGAAACTCCAAAGGAATCATAAAAAAATCAAGATGTAGAAAGTTGCCATTTTTGGATGTAGGAGGGTTACTAAAAATAGTAATTTTGGACCATTTTGCACTATACTTTGAACCAAGGCCATTTAAAATTGAAGCGCCAAATGAAAATTCCACTTGGCCACAACAAAAGGTCTTGCTTTAAGCTTCAAATCCATGTGTAGAACATCTCCATTGGATAAAAATTGAGTGAGATATGATTGACCAAAGTTTGGGTAAAGTAGGTTCAAAACTAGGTCATGACCAAGGATTCTCAGGTCACGCGCATGTCCTTTTTACAAACAGTTGGTGGGCCAAATGTACGCCTATTTTTCTCATGGTTAGAGGCTTCATTTTCAAAACTTGTCAACATCAAAAATGTTCCTTGTAATGTCCTCTTCAAGTTTCATGTTGGGCAAAATTTGATTTGATCAAGCTATGAAGTAGATATAATGGTCTCAAGTTATGGTGATTTTGTTGAAAATTTCGTGCCAAGATGCATTGCCAGTCAACCTCATTTCCTTGCCCCCAACCAGTTTTCAAACTTGTGTGTTATGAGTCATTTTGCAACCTCTTCCAAACATCATTTCAACTCATTTTTCACACCAAACCTATTCTCCAATATCTCCTCTTTCAATTGAATCCAAAAACACACTAAATCATCCATGGGGTAGAGAGAAAAACATCATCAAACTACCCTACATTACACTGATGCATTGTTGGCTTTGATGTGCAATATGGTTCAGACATACATCAAACATCTCTTTCCTCTTTAAGCCAAA
Organism: Lathyrus tuberosus; assembly: GCA_022829125.1. NCBI lineage: Eukaryota > Viridiplantae > Streptophyta > Magnoliopsida > Fabales > Fabaceae > Lathyrus > Lathyrus tuberosus. Next base: position 534,469 of record JALAZF010000393.1, read on the forward strand.
CACAGCCTCTTACACATGCTACGCCATGCTGCTTCCATACACTAAAGAGGCAGAATAAGACTTGCGAAGCAAGTTTCTCTTGCTGCTCCACCATAACACAACATAAGTCATCACCATAACATCACAGCCATTGCATAACTCGTCCCCTAACTAACTTGGATCAGTTAGTTAGGATGGACTCAGTTTAACCACTTTGACTCACTCTAACCAACTCACTAAACCATGGTTAGCTCACACTATAAAACCAAATCACACTCTCTAATTTCATTGGGGGAACTTCATTTTTTCCACATTCTCTCAAAAACTCTCTCTGCTTTACTCTCAATCTCACCATTGCAAAGGATTCTCGAGCTCACATTGTTCATCCTCCTACTAAATCTTCTTTGATTCTCTCTCAATTTCACCAAAGAGCAACTGGTTTTGAAGCTTGGATTCAACTTCTTTCCACTGAATCATCATCAAGTACCTCATCAAAGCCTTTATTTGGCCAAGTGAAGCTTAAGGAAGAAACTCATTCCTCTGGTATTCTTGTTTGCTCAAAGTTTCTGCAGTTTCAGGTTTGATCTCTTGAACATTGATTACACGATTTCTATTCATTATCAGGTGTTTCTTGATGATTTGAGCTTAATAGAAGCCTTTAACATCTGGCTAGTTGATAGAGCTTCTTAGAAGCTTAGATCCAAAAATTTAGGGCAACATGTTCATGCTTGTTTCTTGTTGTATGTGAATGGTTTGATGATTTCATTGGTAGAATCATGATGTGTGTTACTTCCTCTTCATTTTGGTGTATTGTTTGTGAGATTCTGGGAAAATGGAGGTTACAGACGGTGGTTGTTGGCCGGAGAAGGTGACCGGAGGTCCCTCTCCGGCGGGTAGCTTTGATGGCTAGGGTTTCGCTCAGATTTAAACACAGCCGTTGGATGTTCTTGATCGTGTGGCTCGTGTGAGGACAACTCATAAAAATGTCACATGCCTTGCACATGTTTTATTTTTAATCAGAGTGAACTTCGTGTAGTGTGGTACATGGTATGGAGCGTGATCCTTCATGTGTGTGCGTTGGATTTGTATACTTTGACCTTTGTATTGACATGACCTAATCTGATGGTTGTTATTGCTTTGACTATTGTTGACTGAAGTGCATGGTTGTTAGTGTGTTCTACGCGCAAATGGAACTAACCAGATTACTATCCCCACCCCTCTTTTTAAAAGCCCAATTAATTTGAACTCATATTTTGCTATGCTTGCACCCCCTTTCCTTTTTACATCTCATTTTATTTTTCCATTTTTCATACACCTTTGCTTTTTAATTTTTAAAAATACCAAATGGCATTGTAAAATTCTACAAAAATTCATAAACATCATTAAGACATTTAGGAAAATTTTGATGTTTTCATATCTTGATTTTATGACCTTTTTTCCCCTGTTCCACAATTTTCTTTGATTTTCTTTTGTGTGCATTCTTAATGTGGTACCTGATTTTGTGCATTTTTGTTCTTGATCATTAAAAATAGTCTTGATTTGATTCTTTTTGCATTGAGTCATTAACATCTTGAAGTATGTCCTATGATTTTTTTGTTTTATTTTTAGATCATTTTATGACATGTTTGGATGTCCATCTTTGCATTACTTTGCATGTGTATCCAACTTGACTTAAGTGCATTGTATAAAGCCTTTTTGCCTTGATTTCTTGCATGCTATTTTGGTATATGATTCACTTCTGATTTGTGTATCTTTAAATCATGCTTGCTTAATTTCCATGAGTCCATTTAATTTTTGTTTAAAGCATTACACTTGAAGCATAATAACATGTCATATCCTTGTAATATTTGTGCATGTTTGCATGTTTTCTTTTGTGCATACTTGCATGATCATTTGCATATTTCAATGAGCTATTCATGTGACATTATAGGTCATTGATACACATTATATGTCATCATTGCATATTCATTGTCATGTGAACTTGGTGCATCCTTAACATGTTGTGCTTGCACTTCCTTTCTTTTGAACTTCCATTTCAATTCTACTTCTCCTTTTACCTCTTGATTGTCTTGATGTTGTTTCATGAATACTTGTGAGATGTTTGTGAATCATTTTTCATTTCATTTCAATTCTGATCCTTGGATTACATGTTTCATTTATGCATGTTTCTTCTCTTTCTTTTCATCTTTCATCTCCCTTTTCTTATGATAGCATGTTCTAATGCCATGGGTGATGATTGTTGGTTGTTCACTTGAACTTGCTTGATGATGATCATTTGTTTTCCATATGATGCACATTCTGGTTGTGACTAATAGGATTTGATCTTTCATCTTATTCTTTTGATCTTTATGGTGCATTAAGTGTTCTTTTGCTTCTTATACTTCTTATACATGTTTACTAACCATGTAGGGGCTTTGGTAAGTTGCAATTGATTGTGGATAAGGAATCCACATTCAAACTTCTATCCTTTCTCTTTTACAATTCCATCTTGTGTTTGTTAAGCACTTATGTGCTTTCTTTTAATAACTCATCGCTTTCCCTTTTGAATTACAATTCATCTTCTACTTTAGAAGTGAATTGTTTCATTCACTCTTTCTTTAGACTTTAGGTTTAAACCTCACAAACCATTAGGATCACTCCCCTAACTAATCACTTAGGATCGAGTCTTAGTTCATATAGATTTTACCTTTTCTCCTCTCTTGAGTCTCTTTTCTCATCTCAAAGAAAAATTCAAAATATCTAATAAAGGTGGGCATTTATTGCATTTAGGCCTTTCATATAAAGAAAAGATTATAAGGGGTCTTCTCTTATAATCTTAGAATGTGTAGCATATAGCCCATCTTGGGTCAATCTGTTAAACATTTGATCTTGTATGAGGGACTTAAATGCAATAATTGTTAAAGGTACAAATAAGAAACACTTCTTAATTTCCTAATCAACAAAAACACTTAATAAATACAAGTATGCTAGTGTGTTTGAACCGTAATAATTGGAACTAAGTGTGAGGGTCTTCTTCACCCTTAGTGTACTTTCTTACTCATTCCATCTTGGAACGTGAGAATGTACACATTCCAATGGCTAAGATTTGGATACGCTATCATATGCAAACAAATGAAAAAACTCTTAAAAGACAAAAACAAACAATAACGTCTTTCCTTTGGGAATTCTTTCCTCATCTCCTTCATTCATTCCTTAAGGATGCGTCATTTCCGTTCTACCGCAAACAGGTAATGTCTAAGTCTTCCTACAACGAGCTGCAACACCTAAACTGCTAGGACGCGAACGTTGACGTATTCCACTAAAAAACACAAACAATCTTTCCCTAGTGAGGGGAACTACGTCGCTCTGATTCTCATGCTCCCGATGAGATACGTAGGCAGTGGGGTAGGGCCCATGCGAGCACTTCTTTTATTTTCCCTACATTTGTTTCTCGTTCCTTTTCCATTATTTCTCCTTTCTTTCTTTCAGTTCCATTTCCAGTATCCTTTCCTTACACCCTTTGATCGAGACAAGCAAGCGTGGATCCCATCGGGTACGATGGACGCGAGGGGGTGCTAATACCTTCCTCTCGCGTAACCGACTCCCTTACCCTTTCTCTTGGTCGCAAGACCCTACTCTATCCTTTCCTTCAGGTTTATGCGGTGTTTCCTTTCCCTCTCTTGGGATAAATACACATTGCTGGCGACTCTGTTTGGTGCCACTTTCGCGTTTGTACTTGGATGAAAATCCCGGGAGCGACAATAATGCTTCAATTTCTTAAACTAGAAAATTTCTAATGCAAAGAACAAAACATACTGTATTAAACCAATAGATGCTAAAGCCACCGAAAAGAACGCAAGTGGATCAAAAAGATTACTTTCTCATTCAATAAGCACTTGTCAAATTGTTTGGAAGAGTTAACGAAAAAAACTTATGACATTATCCAAAAGCTATTTTCAACTTATTTTTCCAAGCTCTTCACGATAATTTATGAGAACAGTCTAACGTTTATACATAAACACTTGTGATAAGTGATTATGCTATAAGTGCTTAATTAAATTGCTTATTCAGTTATTTATGTATCAGATCAGAAACTGGAAATGAAAGAGAGAGATAAGAGCGAGAATCGATCACAAGAGAAAAGAGGGAACTGCTGTTACACCATTTAATGTCAGTGTCCATATTCAATTCAGTTGGAATTCAGATAATGTAAGTGACTAATACTACTTCTACATGTACTTTAATGAGGTTGAGAAGCTGGCTGAAAGTGAAATAAGAGCATTCAATATCACAGTGAATGGAAAACTTTTGTATGGACCTGAGATACCTGCATATCGATCAGTAGATACCATATATAGTCTAAGACCTCTGACTGGAGCCAAAAGGTATATATTTAGCCTTTCTAAGATAGAGAATTCAACTCTTCCACCCATCCTCAATGCCATGGAGGTTTATAAACTAGTAGACTTCTCACTATCAGAAACAAACCAGGATGATGGTATGTTAATCTTTTAAATTTTCATGTGATTTTGTGTCATTTGTGGTGTAAAGTAAACTATATGTGCAAATTAGTTTGAAATCCCTTTAAACATTATTTTGTGTTGAATATCAAATACTAGTTGATGCTATCACAAATATCAAGAAGACTTGTGGGGTGGCTAGAAATTGGGAAGGAGATCCATGTGGTCATGTGAAGTATATGTGGGAAGGTCTAAACTACAGTAATCATGATGGCCTCAACCCTCCAAGAATCACATCTTTGTATGTTTGCAATCCATTAAATAAACTATATGCATAGATTGAAAAACTTTGATTTTCCACTGAAATTATGTTTGTAAATGTGATCAGGAATCTATCTTCAAGTGGATTGACAGGGCAGATAGCATCTTCTATATCAAAGCTCACCATGTTGCAGTATTTGTGAGTTCTTAATCTCATTTGATAAAATAAACTACTGACTATAGACTATAGAGTATTTCATAGTTTGACTTCAGACTAAGTTTCTATCTTTTTGCTATGTCTTTTCAAACACAAACATGATATGAAGTTGAGAACTTACAGATTTGTAAGAAGTCGTGTGATGCGATTTTCAATTGAAAAGATGAAGGCCGGAATATTGATGTGATTTTACCAAAAATCCTAAAATGAAAAAGATAAGATGCAGTAAGAAACAATATTACATTATAGCGATATCGTAAGTATTCATAAATAATGAACCCTTTAAAAAAACAGCAGGAAACAAGTACTATATCGCAACCTGATTTATTGAAATTGTTCTGAACCTAATTAGAGATCTTGTTCTTGTAAACTTCCCTCAATGCAGCCTTCTGCTTATGAGAAATCACTGTTAAAGCCTGAGCAAATAGGAGAAAACGAGTGATTGAGAAATGAGAAACAACAATAACACTATATATAATTTAACAGGGTTATGAATTTTATCTAATGGAGAGAAACAACAACAACACTATATATAATTTTTCAATGAAGCACTTGGGCTTGCGACACACCAACTCGAACCAGAAAATATTGGAAAAGAATTCACTGTGTTTGGAGAGGTAAATGGAAATGTGGAAGTTGGTGAAACTGTGTCTGGATTTAAATTAGGGTTGAAAAATGGAGGTGTTGAAATTGTTGGTATGGTGGTAATTGGAGTTGTGATATCTTTTTGGAAAGTGGAAATTTTTTTGGTAAATTGTTGTCTGACTTCATGTCTTTGTACATTAACATGTCTTGTTTCTTCATTTTCTTTCCTACTTGAACCTGGATTTGAAATTATGATTGAATTAGTTTGTATGTTCTGTTTCTAAAACATGTGAATTCCTTTCCAATCTTTTCTGGTTCGAGTTGGTGTGTCGCAAGCCCAAGTGCTTCATTGATTGCTTACAAGTTACTTTGGATTATTCAACAACAACAACTTGAAACGGTGAATCGCAAAAATAAATCAAAAAGACGAACGAAAATACAAATCGAAAAGACAAATCAAAACAACAAACAAAACGGAGAATTGAAATGACGAATAGAATGGTTGTTCATACCTCTACACAACAACGATGGAGATTGAAAGATTAACGAACGGTTGATTGAATTGAACGGTTGTTTTCTCTGCACAAAAACGAAATTAATAAGCAATTTATTGGAGACGAAATTAATGAAGATTAAATTGAAATGACGAATTAAACAATTGTTTTCACTGCACAAAAACGAATTGAACGGTTGTTCATACCTCTACACAACAACGATGGATGACTGAGAGTTGTTGAATGCAGCGAGAGTGACTGAGAGTTGGAGACGATGACTGGGAATGACTGAGAGACGATGACTGATGAATGTTTGAGTGAATTTAGGGTTCAATTTTTTTTCTTTTTGTTCAAATTAAGACGAAGACTGATGAATGGTTGAGTGAATTTAAAAAATTATTTTTTCTTTTCGTACCAAACATAGTGTCGGCTGTGGCCGCCGATACAAATAATTATTTTTTATTATAATAAAAAAGGAGGCAAACAAAATTAAGGGGGGACGGAAATTTTTTCGTACCAAAAATAGCGTCGACTGTGGCCGTCGCTACTATTATAAATAAATAATTTTTTAATACAAGTAAAAAATGGAGGCAAACAAAATTTATGGGGGGAAATGAATTTTTTTCCCGCTAAAATTAGCTTCGGCTATAACCGATGCAACCAAAATAAACAAGAAATTTTCTTAGTGATCCGCTTCTATTAATTAAAATAAAATAATTACTTAAAATATACATTTAATCACGTGTTAATAGCGTCGGTTGTAGCCGACGCTACTGCTAAAGAATTAATTAAAAAAAGAAATGCTTTCACACTATTAGCGTCGGCCTTTGGGGACACGTCAGTAACGCTACCAACGTCAGTGTCGGGGCCGATGCTATATTTTTTATGCTAAAATGTGATTTTCTTGTAGTGCCAAGGTGAAAGTGAATTTGTGAGGGCATTGTTTCAACTTTTATCATCATCAATAAAATGTTATTTTGTTTATCCATGTTATGTTTTTCCTTTTTGCTTTATTTCTGAAAAATGGTAATATAAAAATCCAAAAAAATAATACTGTGATAATCACTTTTATCTGCATGATACTTGCACTTTTGTCCATATTCTAAAATCAAACATAAAATCATTGTGCAGATTGATTGTTAAACCCATTGAAAACAATGACCCTATGCCCTCTCTCAACTTTGAGTTCCCTGTGTTTGGAGCGGATGAAGAGGATGTTAAAGAGATTCCAGATGAAATTACTCGGTTTCTTAAGCACGAAGAAAAATCCATTCAACCTCATGAAGAGCCGGTGGAATCGGTTAATTTGGGTTCAGAGGAAAATAGAAAAGAAGTCAAGATTGGGGCACTGCTTCAGTTAGAAGTTAAGAAGAGGATAATGGAGCTTCTTAGAAAATATGTTGACGTGTTTGCTTGGTACTATCAGGATATGCCAAGTCTTGAAACTGATATTGTGGAGCATCATTTACCATTGAAGCCTGAGTGTCCACCTGTGAAACATAAATTGAGAAGAACCCATCCCGACATGGCTGTGAAGATCAAAGAGGAAGTTCAGAAGCAGATCGATGATGGTTTTCTTGTGACTGCTGAGTATCCTTAATGGGTGGCCAATATTGTGCATGTTCCAAAGAAAGACGGAAAAGTCTGAATGTGCGTTGACTATAGAGATTTGAATAAAGCAAGTCTGAAAGATGATTTTCCATTACCACACATTAATATGTTGGTAGATAATACTGCTAAGTTCAATATCTTTTATTTTATGGATGGATTTTCCGGTTATAATCCGATAAAGATGGCACCTGAGGATATGGAAAAAACAACATTTATTACACCCTGGGGAACATTATGTTACAAAGTGATGCCCTTCAGTTTGAAAAATGCTGGTGCAACGTACCAGAGAGCTATGACCACTCTGTTCCATGATATGATGCATAAAGAAATAAAGGTCTATGTGGACGATATGATTTGTAAGTCGAAGACTGAGGAAGGTCATATTGAGTATTTGTTGAAGCTGTTTCAGTGATTGAGAAAGTTTAAGCTCCATTTGAATCCGAATAAACGCACTTTTGGTGTTTGTTCTGGAAAGTTGTTGGGCTTTATTGTCAGTTAGAAAGGCATTGAAGTTGATCCTGGTAAAGTTAAAGCTATTCAGGAAATGCCTGCGCCCAAAACAGAAAAACAAGTAAGAGGATTATTGGGACGTTTAAATTATATCTCCCAGTTTATATCCAATATGACTGCCACTTGTGCGCCGATCTTCAATCTTCTCCGCAAAGATCAGGGTTGTGTATGGATAGAGGATTGTCAGAAAGCTTTTGAAAGTATTAAAGAGTATCTGCTTGAACCTCTGATATTGTCTCGCCCCATGGAAGGAAGACCCCTGATTATGTATTTGACTATGCTAGAAGAGTCTACGGGCTGTGTTATGGGTCAACAAGATGAATCTGGTCAAAAAGAGTTTGCCATTTATTATTTGAGTAAGAAGTTTACTGACTGTGAGTCTCGGTATTCCATGCTTGAAAAAACATGGTGTGCTTTAGCTTGGGCTGCCAAGCGCCTCCACCAATATATGTTGAATTATACAACTTGTTTGATATCCAAAATGGATCCAATCAAGTATATTTTTGAAAAGCCTGCTTTGATTTGGAGGATCACTCGTTGGCAAATGTTGTTGTCAGAATATGATATCGAGTACTGAACTCAAAAAGCGATAAGAGGAAGTGTTTTGGCTGACCATTTAGTACACCAGCCAATTGATGATTATCAACCTATCAGGTTTGATTTCCCTGATGAGGATGTGATGTATCTAAAGGTTAAAGATTGTGAGGAACCATTACTTAAAGAAGGGCCTGAGCCTGGATCCCGTTGGGGTTTGATTTTTGATGGAGCTGTTAATGCGTGCAATTATTGTTACTCCCCATGGTTCTCATATTCCTTTCACTGCAAGGTTGATGTTCACTTTCACAAATAATGCGGCATAGTATGAAGCGTGTATTATGGGCTTGGAAGAAGCCATTGATTTAAGAATCAAGATTCTTGATGTATTTGGAGATTCAGCCTTGGTGATTAATTAGATTAAAGAAGCATGGGAAACACGTTAACCTGATTTGATTCCTTATCGTGATTATGCAAGAAGTTTGTCAACTTTCTTCAATAAGGTTGAGTTTCACCATATACCCAGAGAAGATAATCGAATGGCAGATGCTTTAGCAACTTTATCCTTCATGATTGTGGTAAATCGGTGGAATGATGTGTCAAAAATCGATATTATACGTCTTGATAGACCGGCTCATGTGTTTGCAGTAGAAGAGGTCATTGATGATAAACCTTGGTATTATGATATTAAATGCTTTCTTCAAAATCAAGAGTACCCACTTGGGGCATCCAAGAAGGATAAGAAAACTTTGAGAAGATTGGCTGGTAATTTCTTCTTGAATGATGATGTGCTGTATAAGAGAAATTATGACATGGTCTTACTCAGATGCATGGATAGACACGAGGCAAACATGTTAATGAAATAAATTCATGAAGGGTCCTTTGGTACCCATGCCAATGGACATGCAATGGCTAAGAAAATATTAAGGGGAGGTTACTATTGGCTGACAATGGAATCTAACTATTGTAAATATGTAAAGAAGTGCCATAAGTTCCAGATTTATGCTGACAAAATTCATGTGTCTCCAACTCCTCACAATGTTATTTCTTCTCCAAGGCCTTTCTCCACGTGGGGCATTGATATGTTTGAAATGATTGAGCCTAAAGTGACTAACGGACACCGTTTCATATTAGTGGCTATTGACTATTTTACCAAGTGGGTTAAAGCAGCATCATATGCCAATGTGACCAAGCAAGTAGTGGTCCGGTTTATCAAGAACCAAATCATTTGTCGGTATGGTGTTCTGAGCAAGATTATCACTGATAATGGGTCAAATCTGAATAACAAAATGATGAAGGAATTATGTGATAAGTTTAAGATTGAGAATCATAATTCTTCTCCTTACAGACCTAAAATGAATGGGGGTGTTGAAGCTGCTAATAAGAACATTAAGAAGATCATTCAGAAGATGGTTGTTACATACAAGGACTGGCATGAGTGTTTTGATGGAAGCTGAATTGTTTGAGATTGAATGGTGTCAGGGTAGATACAATCATTTGAATTTGATTGAAGAGAAAAGAATGACGGCCTTGTGTCATTGCCAGTTATATCAACAGATGATGAAGAAATCTTTTGACAAGAAGGTTCAACCTCGTATGTTCAGAGAAGGTGACCTCTTGCTTGAGAAGATCTCGACTTTTACTACTGATTCTAGGGGAAAATGGACCCCTAATTATGAAGATCCATATGTTGTTAAGACAGCCTTCTCTGGCGGTGCATTAATTCTTACAACTATGGATGATGAAGAGTTCACTCGTCCTATGAATGCCAATACAGTCAAGAAATATTTTGCCTAAAAAATAAAAGAACAACTCGCTAAGTTGAAAACCTAAAAGGGCGGCTTAGGCAAAAATGAGCGTCTCGGTGGGCTGAAAACCCGAAAGGGCGGTCCAGGCAAAAATTAGAGACAAAAATAGAAATAATTATCCCGGTAGATTGAAAACCCGAGAGAGCAATCTAGGCAAAAGTTAGGGATTATGGCAAGTAACTACATTTGACCGGTCTTGATCATTTGAATCAACATTTCTTGTCAAGGATTCTCATTCAACCATTCTTATCAGAAGATTTGAGCACAATGAAATTCAAAGTTGTTAGGGAGAATAGTGGTCATTGTATTTCAATGTAACCCTTTCCATGTATTTACAATTTTTCAAACTTTGTAATGATCCATGAAGTTATGATATTTGTGGACTACCATTCTATTAATAAAATTTGGGCCTTTGTCCCTTATTTGCAATTCTTATTTTGTTTCTGTTTGGAGAATTTCATTTATTTTGGATGATGATTTTTGAAACAAAATGTGAATAATTTATTTAAAATTTGAAAGTTTATCAAAACATTTTCTTTTGATTTATGAATACAAAAAGGAATGTCAGCAGTTATTCCAAGAACGGTAAAATCGCGAAGCACAAAGCTTAGTGTTTTCCTCAGCAAAGTTCGTTCGTACTCCCCTAGTAGAGTTTGTTGATAGTTTCTCAGCAGAGTTTGTTCCTATGGATATAACCAGGTTTCCCCTTTTAGTTGTTAACAAGATGATGGGTTCCCTCAAATATTTGTTACGATGCTTCGGATTCATAAGACCGATATTGTTCGTTTTTCCCCAGCTAAGGCTCGATCCAGATCTTCTCCAGCTGATTATGTTATGATCAAGTAGTTGAGCAGTTTTGAGGTCCACTCCCTCTTGATGTGTAACTATAAGATTCATCTTTTGTTATCCCCAACAGAAATCATATGAGGAATCCCAAATTAGAGTTTTACCCTCTAGATGTGTTGTTGTTACTTTGGATATCCCCAAGCAGAGAGAAGTGTTATTTCCCTCTAAGAAATATTGATATAGTAGTCACCTATCGGGTTTCTCTTGCCTTATGTTGAGTATTGATTTAAATTTCCCTGCAGCTTGATTTTCTTCTATGATGTTGACTTCTTACTTTCCTCGGTAAGTCCAGGATGTCTTTCTCTCCAGGCTTTTTTTATTCAGAGATTTATCCTCGCTGTTCCCCAGTGAAGGTAGTGCATCACTACTTCGGTTGTTCCCCGGTGAATTCGTTGATGACGTTTTTATTTAAGGAATATCGATATAGTAGTCATCTGTTGGGTTTTCACTCATCTATATTGAGTATTGATCTAAAATCCCCCGCGACTTGACCTTTTGTTTTGATGTTGACTTCTTGTTTTTCGTCAACAAATCCAGGATGCTTTGTTCAGAATTGGTTAATCCCCAGATAGTTTCCTTAATATCTCCAGCAGATTTATCTTTTTCCTAGTGGATTTTTGTATAATTGTTTATATGTTTATAATCCCCAACAGATCCATTATTTTTTCGCAGCAAATCTCTTCATTACTTGAGGCGAAGTTCATGTGAATTTTTATTATCCCCGGTAAGAGTCAGAAAGATTTGGGTTGTTATGATTTCCCAACAGCTTTCCTTCCATCCTCAAAGCAGATTTTATGTTGTTATCCTCTTTGTGGGTTATTGATGTTAGAAGATTGATCTTTGGGCTTCTCCCCAAGCAGTATTTTCCTCTCTAACAAGATTCGAGACTTGTAGTAGGATTTATTTTCCTTTGATGGCTTTTGTTTATCTCTTGCAGGATGTCTTCAGTTAAATCCCTAGCAGATTTTCGAGTGATATTTCCATCTTGTTGAGATTAGTCGAGTATTCAGTGATGTTTATTCACCCTCTGTTCATCCTTATGTCTGTTTTACCGGCATATTTATGCTAATATTCATTGCATGTGTCATACCCCAAATTTTGACCACCAAGATTTCCCATCATTGTGTAAATCATCCTTACAATATGGATGTACTTTCATGCCTCATCAATCTCCTCAAAGCTGGTTGAGCATTAACCACAATCAAGAATTAGGGTTTCAAGCCCTCTTAGAGCACTTAGACAAAGGATCAATCAAGAAATGACATGATCTTCAACTTGTATAACCTCTCAAACACCTATAATGGATCAAGAGGACTCCCACATCAAGAATCAAGCACAAAGTTGCAACATTCCAATTGGATCAAGCCTCAGGATCGCCAGTGTCACCAAATTAGGGTTTTGGTCGACCAAGGCCTCCAGATGAAATTTTTCATCTGGGTGTCGCTCCGGAGGATTTGCATCCATGGTACAAACGCGAAAGTGGCGCGGAAAACAGAGTCGCCAGCAATGTGTATTTATCCCAAGAGAGGGAAAGGAAACACTGCGTAAACCTGAGGGGAGAGGAAAGAACATGGTCTCACGACCAAGACAAACGGGTAAGGGAGTCGGTTACACGAAGGGAAGGTGTTAGCACCCAACACGTCCATCGAACTCGATGGGATCCACGCTTGTTGTCTCGATCAAAGGGTGTCTTCATCTGGAGCTCCGCTGCTACTGGACCGGAACAGAAACGGGAACGGAAAAGAATGAAGAAACGAAAAAGGAAAGAAAAAAGAAGTGACTCGATAGGACATCGCTCGTCCTACGCCTACGTACTCCCTCGTGCAATGGGATAGTCAGAGTCAGCGTAGTTCAGACACGAACTAAAGGGGGGAGGTTGCTCGCCAAGACATCACCGTCTTGTGCCTACGTATCCTCAATCGGACGAGAAAGAGGAAATCAGAGCAGTCGCATTTCGACCTAACGAGGTCGGTTAGTGTTTTTTATGAGCGACGTTAGATTTGCGTCCGGCAGTTAGGATCGATGCCTGTTTGTGAGACGGAAGCAACGTGCCCTTTTCTGAAAATGAGTTGAAATTAAAGATCCCGAAGGATAAAAAGATTTGAGTTTGTTTTTGTGTTTTTTAGATAGAAGTGGATTAAAGTTAGTTCGTAACTCACATTGCACCAAATTCTACCATGCGGGAACGAGTGAATCGCATGGTCGCCCCCAAACGGAACGTATGCTAAACACTCTAGAAGAGGAGGGGAGACCCCTTGTTCTTCATTTCCTACACTTAAGGCTTGAGCACAATGTTCGTTATATTTATTAAGTGTTTTAGAAGTGTTATGAGATGAGAAGAGAAGACACAAGGAAGAAGGGTGACTCTAAGGGAATCACTATCCTAGTGTTGTCATGCAAAAGGGTGGTCCTATGGTTAGTGAAGTTTAGGAGAGAAACAACCACCTAAGAAAAGAGTGAAAGAGACGAAAGAGGAAAAGAAGCGAAGAAATAAAAACAGCAGCTACCACAACGATCCTGCACCAAAACAGCAGTAAAAAATAGCACACAAGCAAGGCAGCATACAACATCATACAACTCAGCACAAGAAAGGGTGTAAAATGTCAGCCTGCAGCACATACAACAGCACACATACACTTAGACAGCTGCAGAAACAAGGCAACATGCAATACATTTGAATACGAATCAAGCATGGCAAAGCAAATGCGCATCAAACATCATGCATTATGATTGCAAACACATTATATACCATGGTAAACAACACCTGGAGATAACGTGAAATAATGCACCACATCATGAACGGATGCACAACATTAAGCGTGTGCACAAATCGGAACAAACATGCATCTCAAGGAATAAGAACAATTAGGCATGCATAACATAACTCCAGCAACATAAGCATTTAATCACAGTCAACATGCTCAAAGAAGTGTGTGTATGGTGTTCATAGCATCAAGAAATCAACAACACAAGCATGAACATTCAATAATGATAACCAAGAATCGCGTGTCGACAAAATCATATCCATGCCCTAGTGTGAGGTGCAACAGCTCAAGAATAGTCCACAAATCATCAATGCATCATTCCATGAAGTTTAGGCATGCATCGGATCTCAAACAACCAAGAGAATGCAAGAAAATATCACTTTGTAGCAGTGGTAATCGATTACTCACTTTGAGTAATCGGTTACTCAGTTGAAATTTGACCAAAAACGTGAAAATTAGGCAGAGTAATCGGTTACTCTGTTAGGGTAATCGATTACCACTAAAACAGAGGCAGAAAATCAACTTTGAAAAGCACTTTTCAGCATCCAATCACTTATGCAAACATCCAAATGATCATGCAATCAATTAATCACGAAATTCACATCAAATATTAGTAATCAAACACCAATTTCATCAATCAAACAACAAGATCACAAATCAAATCAAGCAAATGGATCAAATCACATCACAAAGCAAGGATCTACATTGCATAAGTTGAAATTAAGCTAAATCAAACATAGATCTAAGGAAAACCAACCTACAAGGCTGAGATTTGCCTTGGTGATTGTTGAGCACGAAAATTGGTGAATCCAAGAAAGAAAACCAGAGATCTATACAATAATCTTCAAGATCCTAGCAAGAAACTTCAAGATCCAAGCAAGAACACTCCAAAAAATCAAAAGCTGCTCCCAAAAGTGATTCCAAGATCCAAACCAGTAGCTATATCAGAATTGAACCAAGAATAATGATGTGATGGAGGTTTAGCTCAAGAATTCACAAATTCCAATGAAGAATTTGTGAATCTATGGATATGGAGCTTTGGTGAGAGGTTGAAGATGAAGATGAAAAAGTGGAAAAAGTGAGAGAGAATTGAGAGAAATTCTGAAAAAGTGGAGAGTGAAAATGATCTAGGTTAGTGAGGTTTGGAATGAATTGGTTTAAATAACCCCTTTGTTAGGAGTTAAGTTTGGGTTGGGAGTGAGGTTAAGTGAGTGGAAATTGGGATGAAAATGAGAATTAGGAGATGAAATGAGGAATTAGAGTGGAAAAATGATGGAGAATTTGAATTTGGGTGGAAAATGATGCAAATAGATCAGTTCTAGATCCTTCCCACACATGCACAAGCCAAGCACATGACCACAAAATACTCCAAAATTCTGCAGTGCTGAAAATGCCACATTTTTGCAATTTCGCCCAGAGTAATCGGTTACTCACTTTGAGTAATCGATTACTCAGTTCAAAAATTCAAAAATTGGCGCCAAAAGGAGGGAAACTTGGATATTCTCCTGGTTTCGCCTGTTCTGGACCATGATAGACCTCTGAAACTTGCCAACTGATATTACCACTGGAATACCCTTGAAATATACTGAGAAATGTTTTTCGCACTCGGATTAAACTGCTGATACCAACTGCCTGGTGCTGAATAACTGATCAAAAATTGATTGTCGGGGTTTCTGATCATCCAATCACTTAATGAGCAAAATAAATGCTCAAAAGACTTGGAAAGCCATCTGCTGGGCTCTGAACATTGTTAAAAATTGTACTGGGACTGATGACGCCGTGAGCTGCTGAAAGAATACCTTGATCCCATGCTCAAAAGGGAAATGCAAATGCAGGAATCATAATACAAATGAAAGGAAGCATAAACCAGTTAGGTTAGAAACAAAAGGGTAAATTTTGAGGTGTTACAGCTGCCCCTATTCAAACTTCTTGGATCCGAGAGTATGGAAGCAACGACTTTCAGACAATCGGGATACACGGAGATTGAATACCAAAATAACCTGGAAATTTGCACTCTGTGGGGAGGATGAAATAACGTGAATTTGAGAACGACCGAAGGCGAACTCGGAAAGGAAGACCGGCCGAAGGCGGACTAAACTGGGGATATAAGGATAAACGAGGACGGCCGGAGGCAAACTCGAAAAGGCAGCCCGACCAAAGGCGGACCACACTGGGGAGATACAAGGGTACTGCGAGAACGGCCGAAGGCAGACTCGATTAGAAAGACCAAGCCGAAGGTGGGCTTTCAAAGAAAGACTATGCCGAAGGTAGACTTTCAAACGAAGGATACGAGACCATGCCGAGGGTGGACTCGAAAAAGAAAGACCAAGCCGAAGGTAAGCTTTCAAAGAAAGACTAAGCCGAAGGTAGACTTTCAAACAAAGGATACGAGACCATGCCGAGGGTGGACTCGAAAAAGAAAGACCAAGCCGAAGGTGGGCTTTCAAAGAAAGGCTAAGCCGAAGGTAAACTTTCAAACGAAGGATGCAAGACCATGCCGAGGGTGGACTCGAAAAAGAAAGACCAAGCCGAAGGTGAGCTTTCCAAGAAAGACTATGCCAAAGGTAGACTTTCAAACGAAGGATGCGAGACCATGCCGAGGGTGGACTCGAAAAAGAAAGACCAAGCCGAAGGTGAGCTTTCCAAGAAAGACTATGCCAAAGGTAGACTTTCAAATGAAGGATATGAGACCATGCCGAGGGTGGACTCAAAAAAGAAAGACCAAGCCGAAGGTGAGCTTTCCAAGAAAGACTAAGCCGAAGGTAGACTCTCAAACAAAGGATACGAGGCCATGCCGAAGGTGGGCTCGGAAAAGAAAGACCAAGCCGGAGGTGGGCTTTCAAACTAAGGTTATACCAAACAAGATAACTCTACTGGGGATAACAAGATAACAGCGGGTGCAAGGACGGCCGAAGGCGAACTCGAGAAAAGAGAAAGACCAGGCCGAAGATGGACTTTCGAAGAAAGACTAAGCCGAGGGTAGACTTTCAAACAACAATATGTGGAATCGACAGTTCCACAAAGATGACTCCGCCGTGGAAAAGAGAAATCTAAACAGACAAATCTGTGGGGGAGTATAGGAAGGACCAACGAGAAGGAAGAATCCACTGGTTGAGGTGTAGTGTAAAACAACATCTTCGAAATTTTGTTACTTTCTGCTGAGGAAAGAAACTGGTAAAGGATATCAAGCCTGGCTTATGCTTCGAATGCATATGTTTAAATTTTTCCGTAATGCTCCATATCAATGGAATGCTACGCTTTTGGGAGGATGCCATGCAAAAATGCTTATGCAATGCAAAAGAGGCGGTTCAGCAAAATAAATGCTGAAGACCAAGGCAGCTCCACTGGGGATGACAAACTAAATTGTCCTCTGAAATAAAAAGACCCTGCTGAGGAAAACTTCACTCTGCTGAGGAAGATCCTAATCACAAACTCTGCCGGATATGAAAAATCCGAGAGAAATTCCACTTTGTCGGGGATGGATAAAAATGAACAATTGAAGATGGAATCCGAAGAGAAACTCTCTTCGCTGGGAATTACCAATGACTTTCACCTGGATCCGAAAGAATGCCAATAACCATTGGACTTAAAACCTGCTGGGGATTTCAACTGCCGTTGAACAAACCACTGTAAAGATCACCATCAAACTTTGCTTGGGGAGACAAGTCAGTAATTTCAAACCTGTTTGGGTATATCATCGAGCTCAACCTGCTGTTGGAAGGTGCTCTTTCCTTTTTACCCTGCCGGGGAATATCAGTATTTTTACCCTGCTGGGGAGTACCGGCCATGACCAGAAAACCTTCTCGAGGAACGGTAGATGATGACATCAACTCTGCTAGAAGATAACATCAAGCTTGCTCATCTGAGGGGATTAACTCATACCGTTTCCGGTGAGGAAATCATTTCCTGACTAGCTGAGAAAAATAGGTGTTCAGACCTTATGGGGAAAATAGCATCCTTGTCCTAGGGAGATGTTCTATAAGTCTCTTGCTGGGGATTTTAACAGCATCAACTTCTGATTACTCACTGAGAAAGTGATAAATCAACCACAACTCTAACTAGGGGAATAATCCTCTGCACTATGGTTGGGGAGAGTAACAACCTGCTGCTGTTGGATGAACTTTTCAAGATCGAGGAGACTAGCTCTACTGGGGAGAAAAAATCAACGAAACTTGCCAAGGTATATCATTGAGCTTGACCTGCTGTTGGAGGAAAGATTCTACCCTGCTGGGGATTAGAGTATGCCTTTGCTGACGGAACTACGCTTCCTGACCTCCTGAGGAAAGTGACTACCAGGATTTGTGGGGAACACAAAGCCTTTTCAAAGACATCCAACACACATCCTGATGGAGATACAACCACACTCACCTCGGAGCAATCCACTTTAAACTGCTTGTTGGGGGGAATGGGTTCTGCTGAGGATGATGAACTTTCAGTGCTGGGGGAGACTCCACTGGGGAAGAACAAATCTGTTGTCCTGTAAACATAATCAACAGGAAGTTCTATATGCAAAAAGATCACGTCTATTACCAATACCACGACTGTTACCTAAGAAATTTCCACTGTTTTCTGATACGCTTTGCAAAGCTTAACATTTTCGCATGCAATGTTTTATCAAAATATCGGGCGTTTTCACAAACAAAACAGCAAAAGTAAAAACACAAATGGAAAGCTTTTGAGTGAAATGAAGATTTTATTGAATAAAATTGGCCTGTGAATAGGCATTTACATTTGGAAGCAATTCCTGGAAAGAGGTAATTGCAAAAAAGAAATAAAAGAAAATACACATGTCGGCAATGTGGGGAACATATATCCACCATATTCAATTCAGCTATGACCCAGTATGCCTCGCTTATCCGCAGATGTGTTGGCCTTCGAAGAGACTTACTGGACTGATTCCTTTCCTTCGGAACTTCAAGTATCAAAAGTGTTCACAGATCGAACGCAGATCGTAGCCTCTCGCTTTCAAATCCCTAACTTTTGCCTGGATCGCCCTTTTCGGGATTTCAATCCACTGGGATACCCATTTTTGCCAAAGTTGCCTTTTCAAGTTTTCAACTTTGCGGGTTTATTCTTCTTCTTTTTTTTTTCTCCTTTTATCCCTAATTTTTGCCCGAACCTTTTCTTTTTATCGTTCGCCAGGATGCCCCTTTTTTCCTGGACTTTCTTTTTGTGTCCAGCGGGTCTCTTTTATGCAAAGTATTTTTTGACTACATCTGTGTTCACAGGGGACGTAAAATCTTTGCCATCCATAGTTGAGAGTAATAAGGCTCCACCAGAGAAAACCTGTCTTACTACATATGGCCCTTCGTAATTTGGAGTCCATTTGCCCCTGTGATCTGTTTGAGGAGGAAGGCTCCTTTTCAAAACTAATTCACCAGCCTGAAAACACTGAGGACGCACTTTCTGATCAAAGGCTTTCTTCATCCTGCTCTGATACAACCGACCATGTGCAATGGCTGCCAACCTCTTCTCTTCAATAAGGTTCAGCTGATCCAGTCTGGAACGCACCCACTCAGCTTCATCAAGTTTCACGTCTGCCAGAATTCTTAAAGAAGGAATCTCAACCTCTAATGGTAGGACTGCTTCTATACCATATACCAGTGAGAAAGGAGTTGCCCCAGTTGATGTGCGTACCGAAGTACGATAACCATGTAAAGCATAAGGCAACATCTCATGCCAGTCTTTGTAGGTCACTACCATTTTCTGCACAATCTTCTTGATGTTCTTATTCGCTGCTTCAACAGCCCCATTCATCTTCGGATGATAGGGAGAAGAATTGTGATGTTCAATCTTAAAGCTCTGACATAGCTCCTCCATCATCTTGTTATTCAAATTTGAACCATTATCAGTAATGATTCTCTCTGGGACTCCATAGCGGCAGATGATGTCCTTCTTGATAAATCTGGCTACCACTTGTCTGGTGACGTTGGCAAACGAGGCTGCTTCCACCCACTTCGTGAAATAATCGATGGCAACCAAAATGAAACGATGCCCATTGGAAGCAGTCGGCTCAATCTTTCCGATCATATCAATGCCCCACATGGCGAAGGGCCAAGATGATGACAACACATTCAGAGGAGTAGGCGGTACATGCACCTTATCAGCAT
Organism: Lathyrus tuberosus; assembly: GCA_022829125.1. Taxonomy (NCBI): domain Eukaryota; kingdom Viridiplantae; phylum Streptophyta; class Magnoliopsida; order Fabales; family Fabaceae; genus Lathyrus; species Lathyrus tuberosus. The sequence continues at coordinate 554,628 of JALAZF010000393.1, forward strand.
AAATCTGGCATTTATGACATTTTCGGGTGTATTTGAAATAATCAGATTCTATGGTCATCTAATAATACCCCGCTCTTAACAGCTTTCTGGCCATGGCATGCCCATTGGCATGGGTGCCGAAGGAACCTTCATGGACTTCTTCCATTAACAGGTTTGCCTCGTGTTCATCAACACAACGTAGCAAGACCATGTCAAAATTCCTTTTGTATAGCACATCGTCTTTATTCAGAAAGAAATTTCCCGCCAGCCTCCTCAGAGTCTTCTTGTCTTTGGTGGATGCACCTTCTGGATACTCTTGATTCTTCAGAAAAACCTTAACATCATGATACCAAGGTTTGCCATCTGATACACCTTCAACTGCAAACACAAAAGCTGGTCTATCCAGACGCATGATTCTGATCGAGGGAGTTTCATTCCAACGATTCACCTGATACATCGAAGACAATGTTGCTAACGCATCGGCCATCTGATTCTCTAACTGGGGTATATGATGGAAATCAACTCTGTCAAAGAAAGGTAACAACCTCCTGGCATAGTTGTTATATGGCACCAAGTTCGCTTGACGAGTTTCTCATTCTCCAGTGATCTGATTAACCACCAACGCGGAATCACCATAAACATCGAGGTTCTTGATTCTCAAATCAATCGCTTCTTCTAACCCCATAATGCATGCTTCATACTCCGCCTCGTTGTTGGTACATATGAACGCTAATCGGGCAGTGAAAGGTATATGAGAACCTTTTGGAGTTGTAATGACTGCCCCGATTCCGTTACCATATGAGTTGACAGCCCCATCAAAGACTAGCTTCCATTGGGACCCAATTTCTGGGCCTTCATCAGGTAGAGGCTCTTCACAATCCTTCATCTTCAGATACGTAATGTGCTCATCAGGAAATTCGAACTTCATCGGTTGATAATCCTCAATTGGTTGTTCAGCGAGAAATTCTGACAGAACACTTCCCTTGATGGCTTTTAGGGAAACATATTGAATATCGTATTCTGTCAGAACCATCTGCCAACGGGCTATTCTTCCAGAAAGCGCCTTCTTTTCAAACACATACTTGATCGGATCCATCTTCGAAATCAAGAGGGTTGTGTGGTTTAACATATACTGCCTTAACCGCTTAGCTGCCCAAGCGAGTGCACAACATGTTTTCTCCAACATCGAGTACCTCGACTCACAATCAGTAAACTTCTTACTCAGGTAGTAGATGGCATGCTCTTTTCTACCTGACTCGTCGTGTTGACCGAGCACACACCCCATTGAATTCTCAAGAACCATAAGATACATAATCAATGGCCTTCCTGGCACTGGCGACATAAGGACCGGAGGTTCCTGCAAATATTCTTTTACTTTTTTGAACGCCTTTTGACAATTCTCGTTCCACCTGACCTCTTGATCTTTTCTTAGCAACTTGAATATCGGTTCACACGTGGTTGTAAGATGAGAGATGAATCTAGCAATGTAGTTCAACCTCCCTAAGAAACCACGAACCTCCTTTTCTGTTCTTGATTCAGACATTTCTTGAATGGCTCTTACTTTAGCAGGGTCCACCTCAATACCTTTTTCGCTGACAATAAAACCCAGTAACTTTCCAGATCTCACCCCGAAGGTGTACTTGTTCGGATTCAACCTCAGTCTGAATTTTATCAACCTTTCAAACAGCTTCTGAATATTAACCAGATGTTCTTCCTCCGTCTGTGACTTCGCAATCATGTCATCAACATAGACCTCGATCTCTTTGTGAATCATATCATGAAAGAGAGTCACCATCGCCCGCTGATATGTTGCCCCAGCATTTTTCAATCCAAAGGGCATCACTTTGTAACAGAATGTTCCCCACGGTGTTATGAACGTCGTTTTCTCCATGTCCTTTGGGGCCATCTTGATTTGGTTATACCCAGAGAAGCCATCCATGAAGGAAAATACAGAAAATTGAGCGGTGTTGTCTACTAACACATCAATGTGAGGAAGCGGGAAGTCGTCTTTTGGGCTTGCTCTATTCAGATCTCTGTAATCAACGCACATCCCGACCTTTCCATCCTTCTTAGGTACAGGTACAGTATTAACAACCCACGGAGGATAATTTGTTACAGCAAGAAAACTAGCATCTAACTGCTTCTGAACCTCTTCTTTAATCTTGACAGACATCTCCGGTTTCGTCCTTCTCAGTTTCTGCTTAACTGGAGCACATCCTTCTTTGAGTGGCAGCCGGTGTACCACGATGTCAGTGTCGAGCCCAGGCATGTCTTGGTAAGACCAGGCGAAGACATCCACATACTCTCGGAGCATTTCAATCAATCTTCCCTTGACAGTGTCTTCCAAAGCAGCCCCAATCCGTGCCTCTTTCCTTGCATCCTCGGTTCCCAAGTTAACAACCTCGATTTCCTCCTGATGAGGCAGAATGATCTTTTCCTCCTGTTTTAAAAGCCTGGCTAATTCCTCTGGTAAGGCACAGTCTTCATCAGTCCCCTCTTCAGCCTGATATATGGGATTATCGAAGTCGTATCGGGCCATAGCTGAATCATGATGGGTGGAGTCTGAACAAGAAAACCTGCATGATTGATGATATATGTTTATTATGGATGCATCAAACAAAAACACATTGCCATTTTGATGTGATTTTAATGCAAAAACAGAAAACAGAAAAACAGGGATCTAAACATTTGAATGTGAAAACGTCCTTTATTAATGATAAAGAAAAGCATACAAAAACATTCAAGCCCTACAAACAAGAATCACTACGTCTTGGGCAGAACGTAGGATTAATAGAGATGACAAATAGAAGCAATTACTCTGGTCCGGTCACTTGAATAACTCTCTCCGACGACCAGTTGCAAAGGCTTTGACCTGGGACACATGGGCGGATCCAACTATCCATATCACAATCACTATCTCCATCCCCCTCAATCGCATTGAATCTGTCGAAGAAAACACCGACACTGGTGAAATGGACTGGACCATAGAACTTGGGAGGCTCTTCAGGACGCCTAGGTGGCTTATAACCCAGTCCATGAGTATCTTGCTTTTCCTGGACATCAATAATATGACCCCACCTTTGTGAACCACCGGCTTCAACAACGGCCCGGGCATCTTTAAAGAAAGACATTGAAATCTCCAACTGGTGTACCACTGTAGGCTGAACCTCTTCAGATTGGCTACCTTCCTTGAGAGGTTTCTCAGTGATCTTCACTGCTTCGAAACCCTGACATAGAGTTTTATGTATTTCACCATCTACCTCCACATACTTGAAAGCAGATAACTGGCTTATCATAATATCCTCTTCTTCATAAACCATCACCACATGCCCGTCTACCATATACTTTAACTTCTGATGCAATGTAGATGTCACAGCCCCAACACTGTGATTCCATGGGCGACCCAGCAGACAGCTATAGGCAGGTTGGATGTCCATGATATAGAAGGTAGCACCGAAAAGTTCCGGCCCAACCTTAATTGGTAGCACAATCTCACCTTAAACAGACCTCTTCGAGCCGTCGAAAGCGTGCACCACCAAATCACTAGTTGTGCATATCAACCCTCGGGTGTCCAGCTTCATCAAAGCTTTCTTAGGCAGAACATTCAAAGAGGACCCAGTATCCACAAGCACATGAGACATCAATGAACCACGACATTCAACAGAAATATGCAAGGCATTGTTGTGGTTTCTCCCAGCTGGAGTCAATTCGACATCAGTAAAACCCAAACCATTTCCTGCATTGACATGGGCCACTACCCCCTCCAACTGATTAACAGAGATCTCTTGAGATACATAAGCAACATTTAGTACTTTCAGCAATGCATTTCGGTGTGCCTCGGAACACAATAACAGGGACAAGATGGAGATCCTGGACGGAGTCTGATGCAACTGATCAATAATCTTGTAGTCACTCTTCCTGATTAATCTCATAAATTCTTCTACGTCCTCGGAGAAAGAATTATTAACTGGCCCTGTCGTGGAGTCATTCGCTATTGGTGCTTGCACAGAACTACCTACAACCTGTTTCCCTTTGTCTTGTTTAGAACTACCAGCTTGATCATTAGAAGGGATAAAGACCCTACCACTTCTCGTGATAGCCCCTGCCTCAACACTGCTTTCAACACAAGAGTTCAATACAGAAGTTCCCACCAGTTCTTGTTTTTGTCCATTGACAAACACTTCGGCTCCATAGTTCCAAGGAATGGCCTTGGTACTCTCATATGGCACAGGTCCGGGAGCTGTAATAATCACCGGTGCTGGTCTGGCTGGCCCTGAAATAGTGATTGTTTTGAAAGGTATAGTAATGGTAGCAACCTCATTTTTCCTGCTAACAACCTCTTTCTATTGGTCACATCAGTCAAACTGCAATTGACCTTCATCTATCAACTCTTGAATTCCTGACTTCAACAAATCACACCCATTCACTTGCGACATACACTCTGAACAATTCTCATCACATCCGGGGGACACCCTACCCCTCAATAACCTCTCCTTTACCACCATCAAAGGAGTCTTTAATTCATTAACATCCGTAACCAAGCTCAAAGCTTCATTCTCCTCCAACACCGCATTAACCCTTGGCCCACCATGGTTCGGTATTGGGTTCTGGATGACATTTGGCCCATCATTTGAAAAGTTAATAGCCTTTGAATACACTAAGTCTTGGACTGCATGCTTAAAAGCTTTACAGTCTTCAATATAGTGTCCGGGTGCTCCAGAATGAAAGTCACAGTGGGCATTAGGATTATAACCCGGTGGCGGATTACCGATGGGAAGAGCTAGAGTCCTTTTTTGGATCAATTGCAACTGTAGCAAATGCTAAAACAACTGTGAATACGATAGAGGTGGAGTATCAAAATGTCGGTTCTGCTAGGCCTTGGCTGATACTGGCGCGGAGCCTGATTTTGCTACTGCTGAGGTGGAAGCGTTGCAGGAATTGTCACTGAAGCTACCTGCTGATTATAACTCTGATGCTGCTTTCCTTTACCTCGGTGAGACGACACAGAATTTTCTTCTTCCTTTTTCTTGTAATTTGCATAGGGTTTCTTCCCTTGACCAGAAGACGACCCATCACTACCTGTTACCTTCCCCGCTTTGATTCCACTCTCTAGCATTTCTCCGACCATGATCAAATCAGCAAACTTGCCTGACGCGCAAGGTAACAGTTTCTCATAATAACGTCCCGGCAAAGTATCCATAAACAAATTCAGCATTTCTTTTTCCAACATGGGCGGCTGTACCCTTGCCGCTAGTTCACGCCATCTCTGCGCATATTCTTTGAAACTTTCACTATTCTTCTGAGACATATTCTATAACTGGGTCCTGTTGGGAGCCATATCAATGTTATATTGGTAGTGTTTGATGAAGGCCTCGACCAACTCTCTCCAATTACGGACATGACATCTCTCTAATTGCATATATCATTCCAAGGATGCCCCAGACAGGCTGTCCTGGAAAAAATGCATCAGCAACTTCTCATCTTTAGAATACGCGGCCATCTTCCTCCCGTATGCCCTGACATGCGTCTTGGGATAGGTGGTACCATTGTATTTTGCAAAAGTGGGCACCTGAAATTTATGTGGAATTACAACACCAGGAACCAGCCCCAAATCCTCCAGATCCATTCCTACAGAATTCTGATTCACCACTCCCCTTAGTTGTTCTTCAATGAGTCTGAACCAATGATCATTGTCAGCCTGAGGACCAGCATCCCCGCCTGGCAGAGAGAAAACATCATCTTGTTGGTCTTCGAAACGACGACCATGAACAGCACAAACACTTCCTCCTCCCACAACAGAAGGAATCACAAGCTACTCTCCTCTGCCCGGAGGGATCACAACACCAGGAATAGGGATCTCTACGCCCATAGGGCCTCCCTGAGCACCATTACCAGCAACACCATTATGGACTCCACCATGAAGAACCCCGTCTTCATCCACCCTTGCCACTAAGGGTTGGACCAAAGTCCTCAATTGCTCTTGCCCTTGGGCAACACCTTGCATCAACTCCATGAATTGATCTATACGGGCCTGCATGGCGGCCATATAAGCTTGCATCTTCTCCATAATTCTCTTCTGATTTGATCTAGTATAATACCGGTGAATTGGTTGATTATCAATCCTGCCTATAACCAAATAAAGGTTAGAAAAGCTCGAAGCGAACACCTGTGATGTAAAAAAGATGATTATGATTATGCAAATGCAAATGAACATATTTGAATATTTGCAGGGCGATCCACCCCTTGATTCCAGTTTAAAGACAAGATAGGATGAAACTGCTGCTCATATAAAAATCAGAGAAAATCACTGTCAGAGATTACAACCCAAAATAATAATAAGTCTGAAACAAGAGAAGCAAGGATCCCAGCCAACAATTCTGGTGGTGACCCGAGATACAAAGAAAAACAAACTACAGAGTATCACCCACTGCCTGATCTAGAGCCTTCACTCCTAGGCCTCTTCACCTCAGCTCGTATCTTCAGCTCCGCTATGGTTGCTATGGCCTCATTCAGTCGCTCCTCAACTGCATGTCTCTGGAATGTCCCTGATAAGATCTCCTCGTCTTTCTTCTTGAGCTTCATCTTCAAACTCTTGATCTGATCCAGGAGTTGATCTTCTTTCTGCTTGTTGGCTGTTATTGCAGTATCTCGGTAAGCGTTGAACTTGTGAATCTTTGACCAAGCTTTGGCTAGGTCTTCCTTCTTGGATTTGAGGATCCTACTAACACCTTTTAGAGCTTGTCCTACCTTTTGTCCGGCTATGACCTCTTCAGCTAGCTCTTTTTCTTTCTTAGCGAGCAATTCTGTTTTCACCTTGGCGACTTGAACAGCCTCACCTCGCTCATGTTTCAACTGGTAGATTTCTCTTTGCAGCTCACCGTTCTCCTCTCGAAGCTTCTCCTTTTCAGGGCGCAGTTTGTTATACTTCTCTATCTCAATTGTGGTCGGAGATTCAATCAGCAGGGGGTAAGATGGAGGTTCTCTGCAGAACGGTAGAAGTACACTCTCTACTCTCCTCTGAGTCCAGTCCACGTATGCAGGGAAGGCTTTGTTGTTACACTTTCCAAAAGAAGTCTTTCCTTTCTTGTGGCGGTCTCCCCAAGTATTTGCAGCTTCCTTTAACACTTCCATATTGGCGTCTCCACTCACATATAGAGACTCTTGAACATCTTGATCCTTTGGCGGCTCCATCAAAGCATACCCAAATTACCTAATAGCAAGAATAGGATTATAATTAATTCCCCCTTTTCTTCCTATTAAAGGTACGTTTGGGTAACCTCCACAGCTAACCAAAACTTCTTGGCCCAGCAAATCACGATTGATCCAAATCAAGTTGTCAGCCCTTAATCCCATCAATCTCCTTGACCAATCCAATGTTTCCTTGGTGTCTACGAATGTCCCAGAGTCAGGAAGGCGATCAGCAAACCATTTGTACAGAACTGGAGCACAAAAGTAAAGAGGTCCTCCTCTCCTCTTCTCATTCTTAAAGTGCATCGAATAATATAGATCCCCAAGCAAGGTAGGTACCGAATTCTTCATGGTGAATATCCGGACAGCGTGCACATCTACAAAATCCTTCACATTAGGGAACAACGATGTTCCATAAACACACATAGCCAGAATCGCATTGAACACCGTCCAACACTTAGCCTTAGCACAAATAACAGCCTGCTCGATCAAAAACTTCGTGTGAAAGCCTTTATAACCTCCTTTACTCGCAACATTCTTCTTCAGCAAAGACTGATCCAAAGATAACGCAGCAGTGACCTTTTCCAGATCGGGAAACTCCTTAGAAGGATAGAAGGGAACTTCTTCTTTGACAGAAACATCCAAAGTGAGAGCATACTCTTCCAATGTCGGAGCTAAAAGATAATCCGCAAACAGAAAACACCGCAGGTGAGGGTCATAGAACTGCATCAGGGTGTGCAGAGCCCTGAACTCATAGTTGGTAACATCTCGGGCAAAGCTCAGAATCCTCCCATATTCTCCTCTAAAGTCTGCCAATACCCCAGGTTTTTCCATAGCCGAGATCTTGTGCACAACATCTAAATGAAGCTCTGGGAACTTATACGTGATGATATTCTTCCTCTCTTCAGTGCTAGTACTCATCATGGACAGTCTTCGGACAATCGGAATCAAAGATAGGATGCAACCCTACAAATGAACAGACATGTTAGAATGCAAAATGATGATGCAAATGCAAACATGGGATCAAGGTATCCATGATGCTCAAAACTGTTGTTGTTCTGCTGACTGAATAAAACCCCAGATATCAAAAATCTAGAAGTCCAGAATAATAGCCCATTCAAATTGCCAGAAAATCAGGATAATAACAATACACCGATGAGAAATCCAGAAAATCAGGTAGGTTGAAGGTTTCGGTTACCTGCAGACCTGCAAACACCCATCCCTTCTCACATGTGGGTTCTAGAAAACGGGATCCTCAATCTCGAATTCTCGATTTGAGAAGCAATAGTACATTCATCCCTCGGGGTACAATACTATCGCCAAACAAAGAGGTCGTCCACTGATTCCCCCAAAAATAAGGGTCATCCTATGGTAAGTTCCCAGCATTGGGTCCTTGGATCGACAAGTGTAATGGGTTTGCCATTTCTGGATTGCCATTATCAAATGCCGGGAGGAGAGGCATTGCTGAGTCCTCGGGAGACGGTCGCCAGAGTCGATAATTTTCCAGGTTGCATTCCATCGTCTGCCCCAAATGCGCAGGATAGAATATTACCAAGAAAACCTCGTCTGGATGTGGAGTTTTCATGTATACTAAGTCTGGCCAAATGCCAAACAAGTCACACTACTTTCCACGCTAATCATAGATGTATGATCAAGCCTGGGTATTGGGCTTTTCTCTCATGAATCCAACCCACCCTACAAACAGAAAATCCAGCAGCAGAACAGTACAACATAATAATGAAATGCAATGCTATAAATGCGGTAAATACAATAATATAGTAATATACAGTAATATACAACAAAATAAAGCACCACAAATAAACACCCAATGAAATACAAACAGACAAGCGCTAGGATTGACTCGCAAAAGGGGATGGACCAGCCAGAGGTCTCTCTTCATCCCCAGCAGAGTCGCCAGCTGTCGCTCCCGAGGATTTGCATCCATGGTACAAACGCGAAAGTGGCGCGGAAAACAGAGTCGCCGACAATGTGTATTTATCCCAAGAGAGGGAAAGGAAACACTGCGTAAACCTGAAGGGAGAGAAAAGAACATGGTCTCACGACCAAGAGAAACGGGTAAGGGAGTCGGTTACGCGAAGGGAAGGTGTTAGCACCCAACACGTCCATCGTACTCGATGGGATCAATGCTTGTTGTCTCGATCAAAGGGTGTCGTCATCTGGAGCTCCGCTGCTACTGGACCGGAAAAGAAACGGGAACGGAAAAGAATGAAGAAACGAAAAAGGAAAGAAAAAGAAGTGACTCGATAGGACATCGCTCGTCCTATGCCTACGTACTCCCTCGTGCAATGGGAAAGTCAGAGTCAACGTAGTTCAGACACGAACTAAAGGGGGGAGGTTGCTCGCCAAGACATCGCCGTCTTGTCTACGTATCCTCAATCGGACGAGAAAGAGGAAATCAGAGCAGTCGTAGTTCGACCTAATGAGGTCGGTTAGTGTTTTTTATAAGCGACGTTAGATTCGCATCCGGCAGTTAGGGTCGATGCCTGTTTGCGACGAGACGGAAGCAACATGCCCTTTTCTAAAAATGAGTTGAAATTAACGATCCCGAAGGATAAAAAGATTTGAGTTTGTTTTTGTGTTTTTTAGACAGAAGTGGATTGAAGTTAGTTCGTAACTCACATTGCACCAAAGTCTACCATGCGGGAACGAGTGAATCGCATGGTCGCCCCCAAATGGAACGTATGCTAAACACTCTAGAAGAGGAGGGGAGACCCCTCGTTCCTCATTTCCTACACTTAAGGCTCGAGCGCAATGTTCGTTATATTTATTAAGTGTTTTAGAAGTGTTATGAGATGAGAAGAGAAGACACAAGGAAGAAGGGTGACTCTAAGGGAATCACTATCCTAGTGTTGTCATGCAAAAGGGTGGTCCTATGGTTAGTGAAGTTTAGGCGAGAAACAACCACCTAAGACCTAATGCTAATCCTACTCCAAGCTTAATCAAAAATTAAGTTGGACTAGGTAGCTCTAAGGGGAAAAGAATCCAAGACTTAAACAACTCTTGAGATCCAAGGGAAGAAAAGAGTGAAAGAGACGAAAGAGGAAAAGAAGTGAAGAAATAAAAAGAGCAGCTACCACAACGTTCCTGCACCAAAACAGCAGTAAAAAACAGCACACAAGCAAGGCAGCATACAACAGCATACAATTCAGCACAATAAAGGGTGTAAAATGTCAGCCAGCAGCACATACAACATCACACATACACTTAGACAGCTGTAGAAACATGGCAACATGCAATACATTTGAATACGAATCAAGCATGGCAAAGCAAATGCGCATCAAACATCATGCATTATGATTGCAAACACATTATATACCATGGTAAACAACACTTGGAGATAACATGAAAGAATGCACCACATCATGAACGGATGCACAACATTAAGCATGTGCACAAATCGGAACAAACATGCATCTCAAGGAATAGGAACAATTAGGCATGTATAACATAATTCCAGCAACATAAGCATTTAATCACAGTCAACATGCCTAAATAAGTGTGTGTATGGTGTTCATAGCATCAAGAAATCAACAACACAAGCATGAACATTCAATAATGATAACCAAGAATCGCGTGTCGACAAAATCATATCCATGCCCTAGTGTGAGGTGCAACAGCTCAAGAATAGTCCACAAATCATCAATGCATCATTCCATGAAGTTTAGGCATGCATCGGATCTCAAACAACCAAGAAAATGCAAGAAAATATCACTCTGTAGCAGTGGTAATCGATTACTCACTTTGAGTAATCGGTTACTCAGTTGAAATTTGACCAAAAACGTGAAAATTAGGCAGAGTAATCGGTTACTCTGTTAGGGCAATCGATTACCACTGAAACAGAGGCAGAAAATCAACTTTGAAAAGCACTTTTCAGCATCTAATCACTTATGTAAACACCCAAATGATCATGCAATCAATTAATCACAAAATTCACATCAAATATCAGTAATCAAACACCAATTTCATCAATCAAACAACAAGATCACAAATCAAATCAAGCAAATGGATCAAATCACATCACAAACTAAGGATCTACATTGCATAAGTTGAAATTAAGCTAAATCAAACATAGATCTAAGGAAAACCAACCTACAAGGCTGAGATTTGCCTTGGTGATTGTTGAGCACGAAAATTGGTGAATCCAAGAAAGAAAACCAGAGATCTATACAATAATCTTCAAGATCCTAGCAAGAAACTTCAAGATCCAAGCAAGAACACTCCAAATAATCAAAAGTTGCTCCCAAAAGTGATTCCAAGATCCAAACCAGTATCTATATTAGAATTGAACCAAGAATGATGATGTGATGGAGGTTTAGCTCAAGAATTCACAAATTCCAATGAAGAATTTGTGAATCTATGGATATGGAGCTTTGGTGAGAGGTTGAAGATGAAGATGAAAAAGTGGAAAAAGTGAGAGAGAATTGAGAGAAATTCTGAAAAATTGGAGAGTGAAAATGATCTAGGTTAGTGAGGTTTGGAATGAATTGGTTTAAATAACCCCTAGGTTAGGAGTTAAGTTTGGGTTGGGAGTGAGGTTAAGTGAGTGGAAATTGGGATGAAAATGAGAATTAGGAGATGAAATGAGGAATTAGAGTGGAAAAATGATGGAGAGAATTTGAATTTGGGTGGAAAATGATGCAAATAGATCAGTTCTAGATCCTTCCCACACATGCACAAGCCAAGCACATGACCACAAAATACTCCAAAATTCTGCAGTGCTGAAAATGCCACATTTTTGCAATTTCGCCCAGAGTAATCGGTTACTCACTTTGAGTAATCGATTACTCAGTTCAAAAATTCAAAAATTGGCGCCAAAAGGAGGGAAACTTGGATATTCTCATGGTTTCGCCTGTTCTGGACCATGATAGACCTCTGAAACTTGCCAACTGATATTACCACTGGAATACCCTTGAAATATACTGAGAAATGTTTTTCGCACTCAGATTAAACTGCTGATACCAACTGCCTGGTGCTGAATAACTGATCAAAAATTGATTGTCGGGGTTTCTGATCATCCAATCACTTAATGAGCAAAATAAATGCTTAAAAGACTTGGAAAGCTATCTGCTGGGCTCTGAACATTGTTAAAAATTATACTGGGACTGATGATGCCGTGAGCTGCTGAAAGAATACCTTGATCCCATGCTCAAAAGGGCAATGCAAATGCAGGAATGATAATACAAATGAAAGGAAGCATAAACCAGTTAGGTTAGAAACAAAAGGGCAAATTTTGAGGTGTTACACTGGGCATGAGCCAATGCTTCAAAACACAACCTAAGATGCTCCAAGGGACCTCATGGACCCAATCATCAAGTCAATTTATCCTCAGGGGATGCATGTGCCAAAAATTCAGGAATTAGGGTTTCTTGACCTAATTCACCCCTAAGTTGACTTTTGGGACAAAGCATGAGCCAAGACCTCAAGACATGATTAGAGGGCCTCCAATACACCACATTGATCCATTTGCAACAATGGATTGACCCAAGGGGCTTGATTCACAAGTTTCAATTTCACTAAGACCACAATTAGGGTTTCGAGGAAAAAGTCAACTGTATCTTTGACTTTTGACCAAGACATGCTCCCAAACCTTGGGACATGATTCAATACACCCTATAACACCTATGGAATCCAACCATTAGGTTTGATTTAGATCAAGGACTTGATTTCACAAAGGATCGCACAGTTTGGATTTCATCCGATAAAAAGTCAACTGTGCACAAAATCAAATTTGACTTTTTAGAATTTTTCACAAATATGGTTCCCCTAAGTCAAAAATAATGTTAATGTATGATATTGATCATCATCCATCAAGAAAAATAAAGAAAAGTGAGGTTTCTTGCAAAAGGGGCAACCTTGAGAAACAAAATTTTTTCTAAGTTATGGAATAAAAGTGGTTTTGGTACCAACTTCCAAGGACCATAACTTGAGATCCAAGCAACCATTTTGGGTGATCCAAAGCTGGATTTGTAGGTCTTGCTACACTCTACAAAAGCTTCAACTGCCTCCAACTCCAATTTTTAATGGATTTTAAGTTATGGAGTGATCAAAATGACAAAAACATGAAAATGACACTTTTTCCAACACTTAGTGAAAATCTACCTAAGTTACCAGCCTTGAACATCAATGTTCATGAGGTTTTTTCAGTTGGATCCAAATAGTTTCAAAACAAACTATGATCACACATGTTTTGTATCATATGAGGACTTTCTAAAAAGCACAAGAGCCTCCCATAACTCAACCTGAGAAGGGAGATATGAATCCCTCAAAATCACCATTTCCAACTATCTAGGACAAGGCAGATTTTGGAATTTTGCTCGATTTGGCAAAATTGAGCAACTCCAAGCCTTGTCATCCATTTGGACACATCTGAGGATAAAACAAAAGTAGAATGATCTGATCCCCAAGCCTCCAAAGTCCAAGAATCTACACTTAGCCATAACAAACCTAAAAAGGCTAAAAAGGTGCCAAGACTCCAATTTTGTTGCAATACATTTAATGGATACACCAAGGTGGCATGGACTGACACATTCCTAACTGAATGAGTCAAGAGTAAGCTCTAAATCAAAGGACCATAGGCCTGTGCCCTAACCTCAAGTCAATGGCTAGAGAAGACTTGAGATTCTTTTTGCTCAACATTGGCTAAAGGCCTGTTGCAGCTGCCATTCACTATTGATGCCAAAACAAACTTGACACACTATAAATAGAACTCAATTATGATCAGTTTGAGTACACCAAAGCACTACAACACTTGCTTTCCTCAAAATATCTTTCTTTAGGCCAAAATGCCTTCTTTTGCAAGGTATCTTTGAGTTTTTGAGTTAGAGAGCAATTTCACCATAGCTCATGATCTAAACACCTCTAATATGTTGTATCTAAGCTGTTCAAACACCTCTAATCACAAAGTCCACTTCCAAAACCTCAAAATTGGACTTTTCTGCATTTTTCAAGCCATGTCTTGATTCAGTCACTTCCAAAACCAAACAAAGCCTCAAACACACTCCAAATATCATCCTTAAACTATCCCAAATGGTTCCCCTCATCTGGAACACCAATTGAGAGAGTTGCCATATTGGTCACTTTTGCCTCTTTTACAAGAAAGTGCCACAACTGGTTCTTGTGGATTCCAGCTGGTTCTAATCATTCTAAAGGCCTCTAAGAGATCAATTGAGAGTGTCTAAAGCATCAAATTACTTTTGGCACAATGAACTTGGCAGATAGCACAAAAAGCTCCAAGAGGTAAGTGCATGACAACTTGAACTCTTTGAATTATGCATTCCTTTGATGTCCATTGATCATAAACATCTCATACATGTTGTATATGTTGTGTTTGAAGCAATTTGCCATGTAATTCTTGCATATACCATGAAATAGCATAGAACATGCAAAAATAGGCCTATTTTGAAATCACTATCGGATTTTGAGGAGGAAGCATTATCTGAAAATTCCAAGGGCACCATTAGATTCCTCATGAAATTCTAGGTCAGATGCACCTAAATTTTGTCCCAATCTATGGAGAAATGAGAAAGTTAGAGGCTTCACGTAAATTGCCAAAACTTGCTTTGCCTTGCCTTGGTCAGGCCTGAAAACTTGGCACCCCTTATGTATTTATAGGGTGGTTTTGATACACGGATGTATCACCACCCCAGTGGTAGCGCGCATGTGTGTTTGGCTTGATGGTCGTGGGCTCAAACCCCACCCAGACCATTTTGCCATTTTTCTATGTTTTGCTATTTTCCATATTTTCATGTTTTTGTTAATTAATTGAAAAATTATTTTCTCTCTCAATTTTAATCATTTTTGGTTGATTCTTTTTTTGAAAATTCACAAAAATATTAAAATATTTTATTCCATAAATATTTCACAGAAATATTATTTAATTCATATATTTGGTATTTTTGTAAAGAATTATATTTTTATTTATTTTTAAACATTAAAAATATTTCTTTCTCTTGGTTTTGCAATATTCAAATGATTTTTAAATCATCCCATGAATGAAACATGATTTTCCAAATATAAATCCAAGATCACAACCTTTTTTCACATGTTTGATTATTTTAATTGAATTTTTATTCAATTAAAATACATTTTAAAACCAAAAATTAGGGTTTTGATCACTATCACCCTAACAAATCTTCTCAAATATCTTTGGGCCTCTAATAGAGTGTAAGACCCAATCCCTTTTTAACTAAAACCATTTTGGGCCTCAGTCATTGTATAAGTCCCACTGCGATTTTAAAAACTTCGGCGCGGTCGTCTCCTCTTAAATGAAAATCATTTGGGCCTCTCCCTGAGTTGTAAGCCTCATTTCTTTTCTTTTTAAACACTTTTGGGCCTCTAATAGAGTGTAAGACCCAACCCCTTTTGTACATAAATAATTTTGGGCCTCAGTCATTGTTTAAGTCCCACTGTGTTTTCAAAATCTCGGCGCGATCGTCGCTTTTCAAAGTATTTTCATCTGGGCCTACCCTTGTGTTGTAAGTCCTATTTCTTTTCTTTTTTTCAAACCTTTGGGCCTCTCCTTGAGTTGTAAGACCCATCCCTTTGTACAGAAAACCTCTCTGGGCCTCTCCTTGATTATAAGGCCCAACAACCTTTTCAAAAACAACTTCCTTTTTTATTTAGGTTCAAACTCATAGTTGTTTTCAAAACTTTCTTTAATTTCTTGAACAACTAACCATACAGCTGTTACAATGGAAGCTTGCTCGCCCGTAAGTTTTATCAGCTTTCATTTACTTGCTTTCATATATATATATATAACTTTATTGCTGGAAGCTTGCTCACCTGTAAGTCCTTCTTTCATTCTTTTAAATACATGTCATATATATAACTGTATTGCTAGAAGCTTGCTCACCTGTAAGTCCTTCTTTCATATCCTTTTAAACACTTGTCATATATCAACTGTATATATACTTGTATATCTGCTTAGAGTTTTCCCCGACAACTAGGTCTAGAATTAGGTAAAGCCAGTTGGTCACTCTTTAATACAGTCAAAACTAGATCCCCATAGGATTTCCAGATACAGTCTTGCCTTCTCTTGGGCTTAAACAATATGGAACAAAGAGAAAGGCATTATTCTCGGTGAAACTTTTCTCAGACTGTCACTATTAGAAATTGTCAAAGAAGTTCATTTCCCCAAAGAGGATTAATTCTCGGTGAAACCTCTCTTGAATTTCTTCAAACCCTAAAACTGTTCATTAAAGAAAAGATTATTCTCAGTGAAACTTTTCTTGAACTCTTCTTAAGTTTGGACCCACGGGCTTCCTAAAAGCATCTCCGCTCCTCTTGGGCTTTGTACAAGGACCCTCTGGCTTCTTAGAAGTTTCCATGCCTTCTCTTGGGCTTAATACAAGGACCCTGAAGACCTCTTAAAGGTATAGGACAGAACCTAGTCATCCTTCGCTAGAGCATTCTTTCCAGTGTCAAAACATCAAACCATTTTAGGTTTGACACTCATCCCTTAAAAACACCTGCCTCCTCTTGGGCATCATACAAAGATAAACTCTTCCATACCAGTAGACTTGGACAGTCTAATCGCCTCTTGGATCTCAAAGACATTCTCAAGTTCCTTACAGACATAGGAGGAACCCCTTGTCATTTTTTATCAATCTCCAGTAGAGTTAAAACCCATGGGTTCTAAAACCTAGTCTTTCTCCTAAAAATCCCTTAGCCAGAGCCAATTTATCATCAGTATAACCCTATCCCAAATCAGAACCTCAAGGCATCTGATATCTCAACCCTTTTGTAAACCCTCAGCAAGAGTTGATTCCCCATTTATACCTGCCTCTGGATCTCAATGATCCTCCGTAGAGGACAGCCTCCTCTTAGGCTTTGTATAAAGATTTCTTTCTTTGTTCTTCCCCAGCGAAGATAGCATCCTCTTAGGCTTTGTATAATGATCCTTCCTTTCCTCAGCAAAGACAGCCTCCTGTTGGGCTTTGTACAATGATTTTCCCCAACTGAGCTAATCTCTTCAGACTCTCTTGTTGAGTCAATCACCTTTCCACACTCTCTTGTTGTGCCAATGGTATAAAACAAAATCACTCTCTTGTTGAGTCAACCCTTTTAGCCTCAATCTTGGGCTTTGTACAAGACAAACAAAAACACTCTCTTGTTGAGTCAACCTTTTTCAGCCTCAATCTTGGGCTTTGTACAAGACACCATATGAATTTCCCTAAGCAGAGTCAATCCTCTTTTCAGCCTTAATCTTGGGCTTTGTACAAGACAGATAATACTCTCCAGCAGAGTCAAACTCATTTCAGCCTCAATCTTGGGCTTTGTATAAGGCACTTAAAATTTCCTCAGCTGAGTCAGTAAAGTCTCATTTCAACCTCAATCTTGGGCTTTGTACAAGACAGACAAATATTTCTTTCTCACTGAGTCAGTCTTCTTTTCAGCCTCAATCTTGGGCTTTGTACAAGACACATACAAACCCTCCTCATCAGAGTCAGTCTTCTTTTTGCCTCAATCTTGGGCTTTGTACAAGACAGATAAAATCTCTCACCTATAGGGTCAGTTTCCTCTTTTAGCCTCAATCTTGGGCTTTGTACAAGATAGACAGAATATTTTCCCCGGAAAAGTCAAACTTTTAACCTCCTCTTAGGCTTTGTATAATGATATCCCCAAAGAGTCAGTCTTTTTTAGCCTCAATCTTGGGCTTTGTACAAGACAGATAAACACTCTCTTGTTGAGTCAGTCTTTTCCAGCCTCCTCTTAGGCTTCGTATAAGGACTTCCCCAGTGGAGTCAAT
Source organism: Lathyrus tuberosus (assembly GCA_022829125.1). Classification (NCBI taxonomy): domain Eukaryota; kingdom Viridiplantae; phylum Streptophyta; class Magnoliopsida; order Fabales; family Fabaceae; genus Lathyrus; species Lathyrus tuberosus. The sequence continues at coordinate 572,563 of JALAZF010000393.1, forward strand.
CAATCTCTTAGCTTCAACCTTGGGCTTTGATCAAGGCACACAAAAATCAACATTCCCCTCAGAGGAAATCAAAATCTCTCTGTAGGAAGTCATTTCTCCCTGTTATCACACATCACTATAGACATTCAAAACAAATCCTAATCCCAGATAACTGCTGTAAGTGGCACACTTATTGATTTAAATATCCAAGCTGTCGTCCATCTCTTATCCTGGCAAACTTCCTCTTTCATTTAATTGTTGTAAGTGGCAAGCCTCTGGATTATTTACATCCACGCCACTCTCCCTCTCTTAGCATGAAAGACTCCTAAGGAAAAATGGCATTGCTCAACAATGAGTTAAATTTTTCCCCTTCAGGACAAATCCCTCATAAAGGAATTTATGGCATTGCTGGATTCTCATATCCTAGTTAAAGTAATCCCCCTTTATAAATAGTCACCCAACAGTTGTGATAAATATACGAGATGTCTCCCTTTAGAGATGACAAATTCTCTCTCAGTCAAACCTTTTAGCTTCAATCTTGGGATTTAAACAAGACACAAATACAACCATTTAGCTTCAATCTTGGGCTTTGAACAAGACACCAAAACATCTTTTCCTCCCATAGAATAGGAGGAACTACGATTGCTCTGATTTCCCTGTTTCTTTAAACGGGAATACGTAGGCATAAGATTGCGAAATCTTAGTGGGCATACAAATCAAAAACTCTAGGTCCTGTACCTTCATACTAATCAAAATTTAGGTCCAGTACCTTCATTCATCAAAAACATCGGCAAACCCAAACATCAACAAAAGCTCACTTTCTCTCTCTCATATTTCCCAAGAAACTTTCCCAACCCATCAACAAATAAACACCATCAAGTATAAAGCAGAACCTAAAACTAACAACCTGTGGATAACCACAAATAGGATGGGCAATTGATAACTCCCCATTGTATAACCTGACCCCAGACCCCCTAATCTCTTTCAGTGTTTGTTCAGTTAAACATTCGCGTGCAAGGTTAGTTTTAGATAGCTTCCCGTTCCCTTCCAGCTTCACGGGATAAATAAGAAATCAGAAAGTAGCACCCCACTCCTCCTCATTGAGGTGAGGAGAAAACTATTTACGATAAGGTGGTCGCGTCACCGACAAAAATCGCACGCTACAGCATGCACATCCGTTTGTTGTGCATAGCATATTATTGTTGCATTATGCATCTTGCATTTGTGTTGGTGCTTCTTTGCTCTCTGGTGTTGTTATCCCCGCAGAGTGTGTGTGTCCTCTCTCCATTAGAGTGTCGACCCATAAGCAGAAAATGCCTATCTTTGTTAATTCCCCACCGAGTTTATACCTCATGGAAGATATTTGTTTTAGCATTCCTCCCCCGTTCATTTTCCTGGATGGAATAAATCCCCACTTGAGATATTTCCTCACCGGGTAGAGTCTTGTTTGACCGTTTCTCTCTGGTTTATTCCTGGATTGAACATTGGTCCCTTGCTCTGACAACAGAAGCTTGTTACCTCTTTGTTTGGTTACCTTTCCGTAGCTATCACTTGGCTGATAGTTGGTAATCTCTCCTTTTTGAGCTTATTACTTTTATCGTACTGCCCGTTAGTTGGTAGTAGGTAATATAGTTTGGTTTGGTTACCTTTTCGTAGCTATCACTTAGTTGATAGTTGGTAATCTCTCCCTTTTGAGTTTATTACCTTTGTTGTACTGCCCGTTAGTTGGTAGTAGGTAATATTTCTCGTATCCTTTTGGTTGGTTACCTTGTCGTAGCTATCACTTGGTTGATAGTTGGTAATCTCTCCCGTTTGAGTTTATTACCTTTGTGGTACTGCCCTTAGTTGGTACTAGGTAATATTTCTCGTATCTTTTGGTTTGGTTGCCTTGTCGTAGTTATCACTTGGTTAATAGTTGGTAATGTTTCCATTCAATTTGGTTACCTTGTCGTAGTTATCACTTGGTTGATAGTTGGTAATCCCTCTTCTTTTGAGTTTATTACCTTTGTGGTACTTCCCTTAGTTGGTAGTAGGTAATATTTCTCATACCATTTTGGTTGTTTACCTTGTCGTAGCTGCCACTTGGTTGGTAGTTGGTAATCTTCCCTTTCGATCATGTTATTACCAGGCGCCTAGTAGTAAATGATTTTTTCCCCAGCGGAGATCTTTACCTCCCCTGTCGGGATGAGATATCCCTCTTTCATTTCTGGTGTTGGTAATTTTCCCTTAGTTGGAATCTTACTCTTTAGTTTTCCCCTGCGGAGCTTGTTCTCTTTTCTTTTGCTCCCCAACTTTTGTTTGTCTCCTGTGACATTTTCTCTCCACAGAGGTCTTGTGTTTGCATACCATTTGCATAATCATATCATTTTGTGGTCTCTTAGGGCCAAAAATTGGATTTATTGTTATATTTAAGTCTCTTTTATCTCATCAAGATAAAGATGTCAATCTTCATATCTCCGGATAGAAGAAATTTAAATAGGGGCAGCTGTAATACCCTAATTTTTACCCCTAAGATCCCACTTATCATTTGCATCTCATACCACAAACAAGATCACAAGCTTTGGTCTCTTACCCTCCTCTGTAGGTTTGTTTTTTAGGGAGATCACCAAGCACCCATGTTCTCTTGTTTGCTTTATATTTGTTTATGTTTATGTTTACTAACCCCTAATTAAAATAAAAAAAATATGTTTGTTTTCCTTTTACGAACTTTTTCAAGAAGAAATTTGGATCAAGAATATCAAATAGCAGTTCCTCAGCTCGAATTAAATTCATTTGAACAAAGTCAAAGTTGATCTGTAAACAATTCAGAATCATTTGATCAAGAGTTTCCCAAGATTTGATTGACTATTATTTAAGAGACTGCAAGGTACATGTGTTTTTTTCCATGCCTTCTTTGACAAGCAAAAAGAATCGAGCCAGAGCCACAGCATTGCAACAAAAAGGAAAATTTTCACAACTTTTACTATGTTAATCGATTAACACTATATGGTTAATCGATTAACCACGTGAAGAATTGTGAAAAATGAGCCAAATTCAAATTCTGCAGCATTTGGCACTAAATTTCATTTGTTTCATCATGAGAATATTCTAGATCACCTCGTTTTAATTCCCCTACATAATCACAATTAATTTCCACCATACACCCTCATTAATCACCACTTGACCTTGATTTTGCCTCCAAATTCAAATTCCAAGCATAATTTTGGCTCCAAACCAAGTTCCAAGCCACCAAAATTCCCAAGCCTAAATTCTATAAATAGAGGCTTCATTTCATTCATTCTTCAAGCTTTTTATAGCCAAATTTACCTTGTCAAAATTCTTCCTCATTCTCAATTTTCTTCATCTACCTAAATTCACCAAAGCTCTTTCTTCCATTAAATGTTAGTAAGCTTTTCATTGAAGCTTACTAATCTTTGAGCTAAACCTCCATCAAAACACTTCTTCAACATCAAATTCTGTAGATCAAAGCTTTGGAGTGTGGTTCTTGAAGTTGATTTGAAGCATTTTCAGATTTGGAAGTGGTAAACTCTTGTTCCACCATTGTTGTGCTTGTTTCATCCTCCACAATGTGATCTCTTGTTGATTCTTGTTGCTTGATCTTTGGATCTTGCAAAATGTGTTTCGTTGGTGTTATTTGCTGTTGTTTTACTTGAATTTTCGTGCACAATTGCATCCTTGATCATGAGGTGTTTGAAGAATGATTGATCAAGGATTTTGCATTTTTCAAACTGGTTTTTTGCTATTTTTGCAGGTGTAATCGGTTAACACACTGATGTTAATCGATTAACACCAGGAGGTTAATCGATTAACACTGTCCAGAATGTGTTTTTGGCTTGTTTTGGGATTGTTTTGAGTTATTTCCTTTCTTCTTCCATTTCCTTTGGTTTTGCCTTGAATTGTAGTGTTTGTTGATCAAATTTCTCTTTAAGTTCCATGGACTTTGGGTGTTAGATGAGGTTGGATAAACCTTCATTAGTTCAAAACTATCTTTAAGTGGATCATTGGATTCATTTTAGGTGCTTTGAATTAGTGATAGGTTTAGTACATTAATCCACCAAGAAGAGTGGTGGAACTTAAAGATGGAATTATTCTAATATTGTAATTCAATTTGGCTTCCCTTCCCCTCTTCTTCTTCTTTTTCTTTTGGTCAATGAAAATCTTACATATTATTAGACTTCTCTTTACATTTATGATCAAGATGAGACCACTGCCTCTTTTCTTTTAATGTTGCAAGTTTTAAGAGAATGACCTACATGTCATTTCTCAAACTTGTATTAACACGAAGATTGTTATTGATCGGCCTCAGATAGTCGTGGCTTCTACATAAGTCCGATTACGATTGCTTAACACAGCGCTAAATTGTCCCAAAATCAAAAATCGGTTTGTTTTTGTAAATGAGTTGTAAAGCTCCTACTCTCCATAGTGTGGTGTGAAATAGATTGTCTCCTTGTTGTTAAGGGAGTTAGTTGGCATACTCGTCAATTTTATCCAAGTTGGTGCCCTTCCCTTAATGATGTATGGATTTATGTTTTCATACTTATGGTTGACTAATCGAGTATTCTCCGAAAAACCACCAATTGTTCTCCATCACTAACATCAACTTACTAACTATATAATTGCACTAACTTTACTTTGTGCCTTTTTAATTTTTGCTCTTTATTTTTTTGTCTTTTACTTTTATGCTTTTACTTTTAGCACTTTTTTCTTTTTTATCATATTATCATCTTATTTTCTTTTTGTCCACTTGGACACATGTTTACGTTTATGCTCTTTTTATTTTGTCCACCTGGACCATACTCCTCTTAAGATACTAATAAATATTAAAACACTTAAAAGACTTAGTTCTCTTAATTCCGGACTGTTGTGATCCTATGCTTGGACTTTGGACTTAGAGTTAGGACCGTGACCTCGGCTTGGAAGTAGACCCTGAGACTTATTTGGATTTATTTTGTACCCTTTGCTTAAGGATTCTCTTGAAAACCTATCTTGGTTATTATGATTTCATCGGAAGCTTGGATTTCTATTTGCTTATTTGGCTTGTTTGAGGCTCAAATCCAAAAGGAATGAATTCTTGATTGACTTATGTCATGGGGCTTTCTAGCTTTATTTGGTTAAATACTTCTTTGTCCTTAGCTTTTATTCTTATGCAATAGAATAGTCACTTCTACTCCACCCATTCTTCAATTTTTAAAATCTTCTCCCTTTTTCAAAACCTTCTTGTTTTCAAAATTAAACCTTTTTCATAATAAACCTTGACTTTGGTCAAGTGATTTTTAAACTTTGTTTTCTTTAATAAATGTCAATCAATGCTAATCATACTTTGACTAATTTCAAAAAGACATAAAAAATACAAAAATACATTTAAACTTTTTGTGCCTTTGTGCACTTTTTCTTTTAAAACGTTTAAAAAAGTTTAGATATGAGTCATTTTCATAGTTGAGTTGTAATTCTCCTATTCCCCATAGTATTTAAGATGTTGACATTTTCCACTTTGATGTTGAGTGATAAACTTGATGATTTTTATCCAAGAAAAATCCTCCATCTTAAGGTGATGTAAATGTTGTTTTCTTATACTTGTGGGCGACTAGTCGTAGTTTTCTCCTTAAAATGACGACTTGTCTTTACATTTAAAATCAATTGAAACAACCCATTTTGTTATTTGTACCACAAACTACGAGGTTTTGATCCTATATTGCACTTTGTGGGTGTAGCATGCGATTTTTGTCAGTGACGCGACAACCTTATCGCGAAGGATCTTCTCCTCACGATGAGGAGGAGTGGGGTGCTACTTTCTGATTTCTTATTTATCCCGTGCAGCTGAAAGGGAAAGGGAAGCTATCTAAAACTAACCTTGCACGCGAATGTTTAACTGAACAAACGCTTAAAGAGATTCGGGGAGTTCGGGGTCAAGTTATACAATGGGTAAATGTCAGTTACCCATCCTATATGTGGTTATCCACAGGTTAGTTTTAGGTTCTGCTTTGTACTTGATGGTGTATATCTGTTGATGGGTTGGGGAAAGTTTGGGAATGTTTGAGAGAGAGAGAGAGAGAGAGTTTTTGATGATTTTGGTGAGGTATTGGACCTCAGTTTTGATTGGTATATGTGAAGGTACTAGACCTAAAGTTTTTGGTTGGTATGCTCGCTAAGATTTCGCAATCTTATGCCTACGTATTCCCGTTAAAGATAACAGGGAAATCATAGCAATTGTAGTTCCTCCTATTCTATGGGAGGAAAAAAATGATGTTTTGGTGTCTTGTTCAAAGCCCAAGATTGAAGCTAAAAAAGTATATTTATGTCTTGTTCAAAGCCTAAGATTGAAGCTAAATGAGTATTTGTGTCTTGTTCAAAGCCCAAGATTGAAGCTAAAAGGTTTGACTGATAGATAATTTGTCATCTCTAAAGGAGATATCTCGTCTGTTTATCACAATTGTTGGGTGACTGATTATAAAGGAGGGTTACTTTAACTGGGATATGAGAATCCAGCAATGCCATAATTTCCTTTATAGGGGGTTTGTCCTGAAGGAGAAAACTTTAACTCAGTGTTGAGCAATGCCATAATTTCCTTTATAGGGGGTTTGTCCTGAAGGAGAAAACTTTAACTCAGTGTTGAGCAATGCCATTTTACCTTAGGAATCTTTCATGCTAAGAGAGGGACAACGGCGTGGATGTAAATAATCCAGAGGCTTGCCACTTACAGCAATTAGATGAAACAGGGGATTTACCAGGATAAAAGATGGATGCCAACTTTGATATTTGAATCAACAAGTGTGCCACTTATAGCAGTTATCTGGGATTAGGGTTTGTTTTAAATGTCTGTTTTGATGTGTGATATACAGAGAAATGACTTCCCACAGAGAGATTTTGATTTCCTCTGAGGGGATGTTGATTTTTGTGTGCCTTGATTAAAGCCCACAGTTGAAGCTAAGAGATTGATTGACTTCACTGGGGAAGTCTTTATACAAAGCCTAAGAGGAGGCTGGAAAAGACTGACTCAACAAGAGAGTGCTTATATATGTCCTATACAAAGCCCAAGATTGAGGCTAAAAGAGACTGACTCTTTTGGGGATATCATTATACAAAGCCTAAGAGGAGGCTAAAAGCTTGACTTTTCTTGAGAAAATATTTTGTCTGTCTTATACAAAGCCCAAGATTGAGGCTAAAAGTGATTTTGACTCCGCTGGTGAGGATTTATATGTGTCTTGTACAAAGCCCAAGATTGAGGCTGAAAAGAAGAATGGCTCCGTGGGAAAGAAATCTTTACCTGTCTTGTACAAAGCCCAAGATTGAGGCTAAAATGAGATTTTTACTGACTCGGCTGAGGATATTTTAGGTGTCTTGTACAAAGCCCAAGATTGAGGCTGAAATGATTTTTACTCTACTGGAGAGTATTATCTATCTTGTACAAAGCCCAAGATTGAGGCTGAAAGAGGACTGACTCTGCTTAGGAAATTTATATGGTGTCTTGTACAAAGCCCAAGATTGAGGCTGAACAAGCTATAGAAATCATTATACAAAGCCTTAAAGGAGGCTGACTTCTGTTAGGGGAAATAATTATACCAAGCCTAAGAGGAGGCTGAAAAAGATTGACTCAACAAGAGAGTGTTTTTATCTGTCTTGTACAAAGCCCAAGATTGAGGGTAAAAGGGTTGACTCAACAAGAGAGTATTGAAAGGTGATTGACTCAACAAGGGAGTCAGAAAGGGTGATTGACTCAACAAGAGAATCTGAAAAGGTTAGCTCAGCTGGGGAAAATCATTGTACAAAGCCCAAGAGGAGGCTGAAATCGCTGAGGGAAGGAAGGATCATTATACAAAGCCTAAGAGGAGGCTATATTTGCTAGGGAAGAACAAAGAAAGAAATATTTATACAAAGCCTAAGAGGAGGTTATCTTCTGCTGAGGATTATTGAGATCCAGAGGCAGGTCCAAATGGGGAATCAACTCTTGTTGAGGGTCTACAGAAGGGTTGAGATATCAGATGCCTTGAGGTTCTGATTTGGGATAGTGTTATACTGATAGTAATCTGGCCCTAACTGGGGATAATTTAGGATAAAAGACTGAGTTTTAGATCCGGTGAGAGTTTTAACTCTATTGGGGATTGGTTAAATGACCAGAGTTTCTCCTATGTTTGTAAGGAACTTGAGAAGGTCTTTGAGATCCAAGAAGGTTTTAGACTGTCCAAGTCTACTGGTATGGAAGAGTTTATCTTTGTACGATGCCCAAGAGGAGGCTGGTGTTTTAAGGGATGAGAATCAACCCTAAATAGGTCTGAGGTTTTGACTCAAGAAAGACTGCTCTAGCAAAGGATGACTAAGTTCTGTCATATACCTTTAAAAGGTCTTCAGGGTCCTTGTATTAAGCCCAAGAGAAGGCATGAGAACTTCTAAGAAGCCGGAGGGTCCTTGTACAAAGCCCAAGAGGAGGCAGGGGTGCTTTTAGGAAGCTTGTGGGTCCCAAACCTAAGAAGAGTTCAAGAAAAGTTTCACCGAGAATAATCTTTTCTTTAATGAACAGTTCTAGGGTTTGAAGAAATTCAAGAGAGGTTTCACCGAGAATTAATCCTCTCTGGGAAAATGAACTTCTTTGACAATTTTTAATAGTGACAATCTGAGAAAAGTTTCACCGGGAATAATGCCTTTCTCTTTGTTCCATATTGTTTAAGCCCAAGAGAAGTCAAGATTGTATTTGGAAATCCTATGGGGATCTAGTTTTGACTGTATTAAAGAGTGACCAACTGGCTTTACCTAGTTCTAGACCTAGTTGTCGGGCAAAACTCTAAGCAGATATATAAGTATATATACAGTTGATATATGACATGTATTTAAAAGGATATGAAAGAAGGACTTACAGTTGAGCAAGCTTCCAGCAATACAGTTATATATATGAAAGCGAGTAAATGAAAGCTGATAATACTTACAGGCGAGCAAGCTTCCATTGTAACAGCTGTATGGTTAGTTGTTCAAGAAATTAAAGAATTTTTTTATAACAACTATAAGTTTGAACCTAAATCCAAAGAGAAGTTGTTTTTGAACAGATTGGGGCTTATACTCAAGGAGAGGCCCAGATGAAAAACAGTAATCGTACCGTTGTTTTGTAAACTGTACTGGGGTTTATACAATGATTGAGGCCCAAAAAATGTTTTCTGAACAAAGGGATGGGTCTTACAACTCAAGGAGAGGCCCAAAGGTTTGAAAAATAAAAGAAATGGGACTTACAACACAAGGGTAGGCCCGGATGAAAATGTTTAGAAAAAGCGATGATCGCGCCGAGATCTTGAAAACACAATGGGTCTTATACAATGACTGAGGCCCAAAATTATTTATGTACAAAAGGGGTTGGGTCTTACACTCTATTAGAGGCCCAAAGGTTGTTTGAAAAAAGATTTTTTAGGGTGATAGTGATCAAAACCCTAATTTTGGTTTTTAAATGTATGTTAATTGAATAAAAATTCAATTAAAATAACCAAATATGTGAAAAAAAAAAAGGTTGTGATCTTGGATTTATATTTGGAAAATCATGTTTCATTCATAGGATGATTTAAAAATCATTTGAATTTTTCAAAACCAATAGAAAGAAATATTTTTAATGTTTAAAATCAAATAAAAATATAATTCTTTACAAAAATACCAAATATATGAAATAAATAATATTTTTGTGAAATTTTCATGGAATAAAATATTTTAATGTTTTTGTGAATTTTCAAAAAAAGAATCAATAAAAAATAATTAAAATTGAGAGAGAAATTAATTTTTCAATTAATTAACAAAAACATGAAAATATGGAAAAATGGCAAAATGTGAAAAATGGCAAAATGGTCATGGTGGGGTTTGAACCCACGACCTTGGCAACAAACACACATGTGCGCTACCACTGGGGTGGTGATACATCCGTGTATCAAAACCACCCCATTAATTCATAAGGCATGCCTTGTTTCTAGGCCTGGGCAAGGCAAGGAAAGCTTTTGGGCAATTTACGTGAAGCCTCTAACTTTCTCATTTCTCCATGGATTGGGACAAAATTTAGGTGCATCTGACCTAGAATTTCATGAGGAATCCAATGGTGCCCTTGGAATTTTCAGAAAATGTTTCCTCCTCAAAATCCGATATTGGTTTTAAAATAGGCCTATTTTTGCATGTTTTATGCTATCTCATGGTACATGCAAGAATTACATGGAAAATTGGTTCAAACACAACATATACAACATATATGAGATGTTTATGATCAATGGACATCAAAGGAATGCATAATTCAAAGAGTTCAAGTTATCGTGCACTTACCTCTTGGAGCTTTTTGTTCTATCTGCCAAGTTCCTTGTGCTAGAAGTAATTTGATGCTTTGGTCACTCTCAATTGATCCCTTAGAAGCTTTTAGAATGATTAGAACCAGCTAGAATCCTCAGGAACAAGTTGTGGCACTTTCTTGCAAAAGGGGCAAAAGTGACCAATATGGCAACTCTCTCAAATGGTGTTCGAGATGAAGGGAACCATTTGGGACAGTTTGAGGATGATATTTGGAGAGTCTTTGAGGCTTTGTTTGGTTTTGGAAGTGATTGAATCAAGGAATGGATTGGAAAATGCAGAAAAGTCAATTTTTCAGGTTTTGGAAGTGGACTTTGTGATTTTGGTGTTTCAGGTCACAAGTGATTGTTTGAATAGCTTAGATACAACATATTAGAGGTGTTTGGATCATGAGATATGGTGGAATTGCTCTCTAACTCAAAAACTCAGAGATACCTTGCTTAAGAAGGCATTTTGGCCTAAAGAAAGAGATTTTGAGGAAAGCAAGTGTTGTAGTGCTCTGGTGTACTCAAACTGAGCACAAATGAGCTCTATTTATAGTAGAGCAAGTTTGTTTTGCAAGCAACAATGAATGGCAGCTGCAGCAGGCCTTTGGCCAATGTTGAGCAAAAGGAATCTTAAGTCTCCTCTAGCCATTGACTTGAGGTTAGGGCACAGACCTATGGTCCTTTGATTCAGTGCTGATCCTTGACTCATTCAGTTAGGAATGTGTCAGTCCATGCCACCTTGGTGTATCCATTAAATTCATTGAAACAAAATTGGAGTCGTGGCACCTTTTTTGCCTTTTTAGGTTTGTTATGGCTAATGTAGATTCTTGGACTTTGGAGGCTTGGGGATCAAATCATTCTCCTTTTGTTTTATCCTCATATGTGTCCAAAATGATGACAAGGCTTGGAGTTGTTCAAATTTCCCAAATCGAGCAAAACAACAAAATCTGCCTTGCCTAAGACAGTTGGAAATGGTGATTTTGAGGGATTCATATCTCCCTGCTCAGGTTCAGTTATGGGAGGCTCTTGTTCTTTTTAGAAATCCCTCATATGATACAAAACATGTGTGATCATAGTTTGTTTTGAAACTATTTGGATCCAACTGAAAAAACCTCATGAACATGGATGTTCAAGGCTGGTAACTTAGACAGATTTTCACCAAGTGTTGGAAAAAGTGTTATGTTTTTGTCATTTTGATCACTCCATAACTTAAATTCCATAAAGAATTGGAGTCTGAGGTCGTTGAAGCTTTTGTAGAGTGTAGCAAGACCTACAAATCCAGCTTTGGATCACCCAAAATGGTTGCTTGGATCTCAAGTTATGGTCCTTGGAAGTTGGTACCAAAACCACTTTTATTTCATAACTTAAAAATTTTGGTTTCTCAAGGTTGCCCCTTTTGCAAGAAATCTCACTTTTCTGGATTTTTCTTGATGGATGATGATCAATGTCACACATTAACATTATTTTTTACTTAGGGGAACCATATTTGTGAAAAATTCCAAAAAGTCAAACTTGATTTTGTGCACAGTTGACTTTTTATCGGATGAAATCCAAATTGTACGATCCTTTGTGAAATCAAGTCCTTGACCTAAATCAAACCTAATGGATGGATTCCATAGGTGCTATAGGGTGTATTGAATCATGTCCCAAGGTTTAGAAGCATGTCTTGGTCAAAAGTCAAAGATACAGTTGACTTTTTCCTCAAAACCCTAATTGTGGTCCAGATAAAATTGAAACTTGTGAACCAAGCTTCTCGGGTCAATCCATTGTTGTAAATGGATCGGTGTAGTGTATTTGAAGTCCTCAAATCATGTCTTGAGGTCTTGGCTCATGTTTTGTCCCAAAAGTCAACTTAGGGGTGAATTAGGTCAAGAAACCCTAATTCCTGATATTTGGTAAATGAATCCCCTGAGGTCAAATTGACTTGATGATTGGGTCCATGAGGTCCCTTGGAGTATCTTGGGTTATGCTTTGAAGCATAGGCTCATGCCTAGATGAAAATTTCCATCTGGAGGCCTTGGTCGACCAAAACCCTAATTTGGTGACACTAGCGATCTTGAGGCTTGATCCACTTGGAATGTTGCAACTTTGTGCTTGATTCTTGATGTGGGAGTCCTCTTGATCCTTTATAGATGTTTGAGAGGTTAGACAAGTTGAAGATTATGTCATTTCTTGATTGATCCTTTGTCTAAGTGCTCTGAGAGGGCTTGAAACCCTAATTCTTGGTTGTAGTGAAAGCTCAACAACCCTTGAGGAGATTGATGAGGCCTGAAGGTACATCCATATTGTGGTTACGATTTGCACAATGATGGGAAATATTGGTGGTCAAAATTTGGGGTACGACAGATGCCCCTATTTAATCATCTTGGGCCTGAATGTGTGAATGGCGAAGGTATTCAGGCATTCGGGGTGCAAGAGGGTTAAATATCAGAATACCCGAAATTTTGATGGTGGTTATGAATGGCAGTTTGCTCATCCATCTTCTTTTGCTAAGCAATATTTCTTAGAAAAGGGTGGAACTTCCCCTCGATCCTGGTCTTCAGCCGAGGAACTGGTCTCAGTTTCCGAAATAAACTTCCCTTCGATCCTGGTTTTCAACCACAGAACTGGTCTTAGTTTCTGATGTAAACTTTCCCTCGATCCAGGTCTTCAGCCAAGGAACTGGTCTCAGTTTCTTTTGTTATATAAACTTCCCCTCGATCCTGGTCTTCAGCCAATGAACTAGTCTCAGTTTCTTTTGTCAATAAACTTCCCCTCGATCCTGGTCTTCAGCCAAGGAGCTGGTCTCAGTTTCTTTTGTCAATAAACTTCCCCTCGATCCTGGTCTTTGGCCACGGAACTGGTCTCAGTTTTTTTTAATTCCTTCCTTGACAAGGGACGTTATGTGTAGCGGTTTTCCTCAAACTTCTCGCCGAATTTTCCTGGGGAGATGCCATTTGATGGGAAAAGTTTTGATGTCAAACTTGCTGGGGAACCCATTCGTCTGAATTGTAGAGGTGTTCAAACTTCTCCATTGGAGACGCCATTTGTTGACTCTACTGGGGAAAACGAGTCTCTTGAGTGGCTGTTTCCTGCTTGGGGATATTACATCATATTTTTCTTCGAGATCTTCTTGGAGAAATTCCATGTGATGTAATCCAATTTTGAGGTGCTGATGACATCATTAACATTGACTTTCTGGAGAAAAAAACTAATGTGTTGCCGAGATTCTTTAGTTGCGAGGCATTCTCTGGGGATTTTCCTTAATCCGGGAAAGTGAGAACATTATCTTCAATAGTAAATAGTGACGTTTGTCGAATGTCTTCTTGCCTTTTAGAGGTTCAAGTTATCAAAGTGGTCGAGGATCGTCTCTAATCCAAAAATAAACTGGGGAGAGAGATTGTTCAGACAAAACATTTCCTGACGAGGAAAGAACTGACAACTCAATTGGTAAGAGGGCTTTATCACTTGGGGATAAGACTGATCAGAGTGATAGTGATGCAATATGAATATGAATTAATAATGCATGATGTATGTATGTATATGCTAACAAAACTGATGCGACATACAGACTAATAGATGAACACGATTGGATACTCGGCCATTGCGGGGGATGAAAAGTATCACTGGTTCAAAATAGCAATCCTGCCTTGCTTAAGAAAGACGGTCCCTGTGGGGGGAAAGAATTGTTCAATCGATCTTAAGAGATACGTATTCTGCCGGGGATGTCAGATGAAACATGGTTTCTGACACAATTGATCCTTCATTCAAGTGTACTAGTTTAGAAGGAGTACTTTGATTTTGAACTTTGAGGTTCAATCACCTTCGGAGAAACGATCGACATTCTTTCGATGTTCAACAGTCAAAAGAATTGCCATCTTTATTTTAAAAGCAGAAAAATTTTGACCAGTAAATTCATTTTTGTTTTATTTCAAGAATCATTGATCATGTTACAAAAAATCATTCTGTAAAGGTAAAACAAATAAGAATTGCAAACAAAAGCACTAGGGCATAAATTTAATTGATAGGACTGAAATCAGCCAAACGCGTGATTCCATAGAGTATTTACAAAGTTAAAAAATGGTAATTTAAGGGAAAAGGGCTACATTGAAACATAACGACCGTTATCCTTCTACCAACTTTGAATTCTGGACATCCCGAGCTTCTGTCGAAGATGACCTTGATTGGAGTTTTCCTGACGAACGGTATTACCGCTGAGGGATTTAACTTCGTCGGACATAGTTACTTGCCATTAATCCCTAACTTTTGCCTGGATTGTACTTTGAGATTTCCAATCCATTGGGATGATTTTTTTTTCTTATGTCTCTAATTTTTTCCTGGACCGCCCTTTCGGGTTTTCAATCCACCGAGACGTTTTTGTTTTGTTTAGGCGAAGTATTTCTTGACTACGTCAACATTTGTGGGGTAGGAAAATTCTTCTCCATCCATGGTTGCGAGTCTCAAGGCACCGCCTGAGAAAGCTTTCTTGACCACATAAGGGCCATCGTAATTCGGAGTCCATTTGCCCTGGGAATCAGTGAGGAATGATTGTATCTTTTTGAGCACGATATCTCTTTTTCTGAAGACACGGGGTCGAACCCTTTTGTCAAACGCCTTCTTCATTCTCTACTGATACAACTGACCATGGCATAGTGCCGTTATTCGCTTTTCTTCGATCATTTTCAACTCGTCGTGTCGACTTTGACACCATTCAGCCTCTGTTAACTTAGTTTCCATCAATACTCAGATCGATGGGATCTCTACTTCTATGGGGAACACTGCTTCCATGCCGTATACTAGAGAGAAAGGGGTTGCCCCTGTTGAAGTGAGGACAGATGTGCGATAAACGTGAAGAGCAAAGAGTAGCATTTTGTTCCAGTCTTTGTAGGTTACAACCATCTTTTGAACAATCTTCTTGATGTTTTTATTAGCTGCTTCTACCGCTCCGTTCATCTTGGGTCAGTAAGGAGATGAGTTATGGTGTTCGATCTTGAACTCAGCGCACAACTCTTTCATCATCTTGTTGTTCAAGTTGGATCCATTATCCATAATGATTTGGGTTGGAACACCATAACGGTAGATGAGATTGTTTTTTATAAAGCGGACCACGACTTATCGGGTTACATTGGTGTATGATGCTTCTTCGACCCACTTGGTGAAGTAGTCAATGGCTACCAGGATGAACCGATGTCCGTTTGAAGCTTTGGGTTCAATCATGCCAATCATGTTGATTCCCCATATAGAAAAGGGCCATGGAGAAGAAAGAACTTTGAGATGCGTTGGCGGTACATGGATTTTATCTGAGTATATCTAACACTTGTGACATCTCCTCATGTACTTGTAGCAATCAGATTCCATTGTCAACCAATAATACCTTGCTCATAGATTTTTTCTTGCCATTGTGTGTTCGTTGGCATGAGTGCCAAAGGATCCTTCGTGAATTTCTTTGATCAGCATGTTTGCTTCTGGTCTGTCTATGCATCGGAGCAAGACCATGTCAAAGTTTCTCTTATAGAGTGTATCACCACTCGGAAAGAAACTGCATGCCAATCTTCTGAGGGTCTTTTTGTCTTTTCTAGATGCCTCAGGCGGGTACTCTTGTTTCTGAAGGAAGCATTTGATATCATGATACCAAGGTTTGTCGTCTATGAATTCTTCGATCGTGAAGATGTAGGCAGGCCTCTCAAGGCGTATTATGTCAATCTTAGATATGTCGTTCCATTGACCTATACTAATCATGGAGGAGAGAATGGCTAACGCATCAGCCATGTGATTCTCTTCATGAGGGATGTGATGAAACTCGATTTTGTTGAAGAATGGTAACAACCTTCTCGCATAATCTTTGTAAAGAATCAGTCCTGATTGGTATGTGTTCCAATCTCCTTTGATATGATTGATAACCAGGGCTGAGTCTCCATATACATCCAAGTTCTTAATTCTCAAGTCAATCGCTTCTTCGTGACCCATGATACAAGCTTCGTATTCGGCCTCGTTGTTTGTACACTTGAATGTCAGTCGGGCGGTGAAAGGAATGTGGGTACCCTGAGGTGTTATGATGATTGCCCCAATTCCATTTCCATAATGATTGATAGCTCCATCAAAGATTAGTCCCCATTGGGAACCTGGTTCTGGCCCTTCACTAGGTAGCGGTTCATCGCAATCTTTCATTTTTAAGTACATGACATCTTCGTCTGGGAAGTCAAACCTGACTGATTCTCGATCGTCAATCGGTTGATGAGCCAAATGATCGGCTAAAATACTTCCTTTGATGGCTTTCTGAGCATGGTACTCGATGTCGTATTTTGATAACAACATCTGCCAACGGGCAATCCTTCCCGTGAGAGCAGGTTTTTCAAAGACGTACTTGATGGGATCTATTTCGGAGATTAACCAAGTAGTGTGACAAATCATGTACTGGCGAAGACGTTTGGCTGCCCAAGCTAGAGCACAGCAAGTTTTCACAAGCATAGTATACCGAGTTTCACAGTCGATAAACTTCTTGCTCAGATAGTAGATGGAAGACTATTTTCCCTTTGTTTCGTCTTGTTGGCCAAGTACACAACCCATAGAGTCTTCCAAGACTGTTAAATAGATGATCAGCGGTCTTCCCTCCACTGGAGGTGATAGAATTGGTGGGTTCAATAGGTATTCTTTGATACTGTCGAAGGCGGTTTGGCAGTCTACTGTCCATACGCGGTCCTGATTCTTTGTGAGTAATTTGAAGATTGGCGCGCATGTCGCGGTCATGAGGAATATAAATCTGGAAATGTAATTCAAATGTCCCAGGAATCCTTTGACTTGTTTTTCAGTCTTTGGAGAAGGCATTTCTTGAATGGCCTTGACTTTGTTAGGATCAACCTCAATTCCTTTCTGGCTGACGATGAACCCTAGCAGTTTTCCTGAGCGGACACCAAACGTGCACTTGTTGGGATTCAAGCGGAGTTTGTATTTTCTCAGACGCTCGAATAGTTTTGACAGGTGGGTCGCATGCTCCTCCTCTGTTTTAGATTTAGCAATCATGTCATCAACATACACCTCGATTTCTTTGTGCATCATGTCGTGAAACAGAGTAGTCATGGCCCTCTGATAGGTTGCCCCGGCGTTCTTTAAACCGAACGGCATTACCTTGTAACAAAAGGTGCCCCATGGGGTAATGAAGAAAGTCTTCTCCATGTCTTTCGGCGCCATTTTGATTTGATTATAGCCCGAGAATCCATCCATGAAGGAGAAGACTTTAAACTTTGATGTACTGTCTACCAGCATGTCTATGTGTGGTAGGGGAAAGTTATCCTTCGGACTGGCTTTGTTCAGATCCATGTAATCTACACACATTCTGACTTTTTCATCCTTTTTCGAAACTGGTACTATGTTGGCTAACCATTGAGGATATTCTGATGTGGCGAGGAAACCTGCGTCAATCTATTTCTGTACTTCCTCCATGATTTTGATGGCCATTGTCGCTCCCGGAATTTTCATCCAAGTACAAACGCGAAAGTGGCACGAAACAGAGTCGCCAGCAATGTGTATTTATCCCAAGAGAGGGAAAGGAAACACTGCATAAACCTGAAGGAAAAGGAAAGAGCATGGTCTTGCGACCAAGAGAACTGGGTTCGGGAGTCGATTACACGAGAGGAAGGTATTAGCACCCCCATGCGTCCATCGTACCCGATGGGATCCACGCTTTCTTGTCTCGATCAAAAGGTGTCGTCGTCTGGAGCTCCGCTGCTACTGGAAA
The DNA here is from genome assembly GCA_022829125.1 of Lathyrus tuberosus. NCBI lineage: Eukaryota > Viridiplantae > Streptophyta > Magnoliopsida > Fabales > Fabaceae > Lathyrus > Lathyrus tuberosus. The sequence goes on from JALAZF010000393.1 coordinate 590,542, forward strand.
AGCAAAGGAACAGGAAAAAGGAAAGAAGAAAAGAGAGAGAGAATAAGAAACAAATGTAGGGAAAATAAAAGAAGTGCTCGAATGGGCCCAACCCCACTGCCTACGTATCTCATCGGGAACATGAGAATCAGAGCGACGTATTTCCCCTAACGAGGGTCGCTTTGTTTGTGTTTTTAGGGAACGACTAACGTTCTAGCTCAGGTGTTGCAGGCTCGCTGGTCCGAGTGCGTTACCATCTTGCAAGAGAACGAGTAGGAACACGTTCGTACGCTGAGAGTGAGTGAGATGAGAAAAGAACTCCCGAAGGAAAGACGTTATTGTTGGTTTAAAGTTTTTTAGAAAGAAGTGTCTTGATTGTTTTGTGTTTTGTTACGCACATTGTATTTAAGTCCCTCATGTAAGATCGAATGCCTCGCATAATGACCCGAGATTGGACGCACGCTAAACGTTCCAAGAAAATGAGAGAAGATCCCTCACTATCTTATTCTTACATGAAAGGCCTAAATACAATGTTTGTTTTTCCTTTATTAAGTATTTTTTACTTTTGTTTGAAGATGAGAAGAGAGAAAACGCAAAGGAAACTCTAGAGGGAGACTAAGGGTCCTAATGTTATCATGCATGGATGTCCTATGGTTAGTTAGGTTTAGGAGAAAAGACTACCTAAAACCTAATGCTAATCCTACTCCAAGCTTAATCAAAAATTAAGTTGGACTAGGTAGCTCTAAATGGAAAGAATCCAAGACTTTAACAAGTCTTGAGATTCATGGGAGGAGAAAGAGTAAAAGAGAAGAAAAGAGAAAGAGAATAAGAGAGATGAGATACAATAAGTGGCAGCAAGCACATCCTATCATAAATGTCCAACTCAAATCAATCATCATGTTTCAAAGATCAATGCAAAATAATTCAAGTAAGCATGCAAAACTAAACATGAAAGAATGCAAGCATACTTGTATGAAATGCACAATTAAGCATACATGGACTTCATATCAAAATGAAATGAGAAAGGCAAGATGAAAATGAAGACAATTCATGTGTGCAAAAGTGATTCAAAACATGAAGCATTAAGGTCCAAAGAAGTTCACAAAAGGAAAGGTAATGATATTCATCATACAATTCAAACCAAATGCATTCAACTATGCTCAAGTAACATGAAAACCAAGTATAGAACTCAAGAGGCAGTAGCATATAAATCAATATCATATCAAAACCAAGCTCAAGTCATACAAGTTCAAACATCAATCAACACTTTCAAAACATGCACCAAAGCAAACTTCAAAGAGAGGACAAAATTCCAACACTTAGGCATACTCAAACATGATTCAAACATGATCCACAAAGTGAAAAAATTAGTCTCAAAGGACCTCAACCAGGGGTAAGCATCATGTCAAAAGCTCATTCAAAGAATCACAAAGGAACTCAATCAATTAAACATGGAAAATCAACTTGTGTAAAGAAAAGTCAAGCAATGATCATGCATAAGACACTTAAGCACAAATGAGCACACATGCATCATATGACATCCAACAATTGTGAAATTTAAACTCAAATGATATAGATCAGAAGACAATCACATGTTAAAAGATCTCACAAAAATTCACAAGTTAAGCAATTCAAACAATTAAGCAAGGGTCAAGTAAGCACCATGTATCAAAATGCAAAAGAGGAGGACCAAAATGCAATATGGAAAAGTTTTAAAAATGAAACAAATTTTTTTTTATGCACTTCAGAATGTCATCTAACAAATGCAAAAAGAATAAGTTGAAAATCAAGTATAGATGATGAGAAAGAAATTTTACAAGTTAGAGTATGCAAGTGAAATAATTAAAAAAGAAAATTAGGCAATTAACTAAATCAGATGCCAAAAATAAAATAAAATGAGAAAATAAAATATGAAAAAAATTTATAAAACTAAAAGGAAGCTTCATGAATTTTTTATGATTTTTGGGTGCATTAAAATGATTTTAAAAATAAAAATGCAAAATGAAACAACTAATAAAAATAAATAAAAGAAATAAACTAGGAGGGTGTAGTCAGCAAAAGAATCACGTTGGAAAATAATAACAGGCCCAAAGGAGGGGTGCAATCAGCAAGGCCCAAACAATTAGCCCACCAGCGAAAGTCAAAGCAAAACAATGGACTTCAGTCAATCTCAGATTCAATCACAGCCAATGGATTAATCCTATGCACCACATCAAGTCAATAAACCAACATAGTAATCATGATCAACGGTTCAGATCACCCAGCACACCATAATTAATTAAACACACGCGTACACAATCAATCAACACACCACACAAATTCATGTGACAAACACATGCACATTTTAATGTGTTGTCAAGATCTCAACCACATGATTAAAACAACGCACCAGATTAAATCATCAAATCAAATAACAACCAAGATCAGTGGCTAGGATTGAGAGCTCACGGTAACACGAATGGGGTGACACACACTCAAACATTAAATTAAAAACAAAATTAAAAGAAACGTGGCAACGTGTGGGACGTTAGATCAAGCATATCAACGGCCACGATTGCTTCTTCTCCAATTAAACCTTCGCCGGACTGAACCAATACCAGTCGTCGGAGCTAGGGCTCCGGTCACCCTCTCCGGTGAGCTGCTACGCCAACTTCTCCAGAAATAACACATGAGTGCACCATTTTGACCAGAAAAACATCAGGAACTCAAATATCCAAACCATTTCATCAGATAACAAGCACACAAAGCAAATCGCATGAAAACATTTTTAGATCCAAAACTTTAAATCCAAAATTCATCCATGATACACGTCCAAACTTCCAATAAAATAGATCAACATGCTCAGTGAAGTCCACAGATCATAATGCACACAATAAAACTAAGTTCTATGAGTATAAAAATTTCACCAACCTGAACCTTGTAGAACTTGAAATCCTCCAAGAAATCCCTCCAAAAACTGCATATCTACTCCTTGGAACCTCTAGTTGCAAAATAAATGCAACTAAAGATTGAAATCGTGCTAGATCTTGAGATTTAAGTTTGAATCCTCTTGAATGGAACTTGGTGAAATCCTCAGTATGAGCTCAAAATAGCAGTTGATTCTTGCTCTATTCTCTTCACTGATCAAGAATGTGAAGAGAAATTTCCCAGAAACTCCAAGGAAAGTGAGATTCTAAGAGAGAAAGTGTGAGAGCAAAAAACCAAAACTGTGCAAATGAGAGTCTCTGCCCTAGCTGTGAGGGTATGAGTAAGCTTATATACTCTCCATTAGTTCACTGATTATGATTAAGAAGTAATTAGAACCTTGGTTAATGAGATTTGGGTGAAATTGTAAAAATGCATTTTGTACTTAAACCCTTAAACCACACGTGCAAAACCCTTGCAATCAGCATGATTCACCTCTAATTTACTCATGTATCACCTCTGAATTGAATGTGGGCCTTGTACTTGCTTGGTTTGTAAGTTTTGAATCAATTTGCATTTTTGCACTTTGTGAAAATAATGAGAAATAAGTCATGGAATGAATTGATTCAAAGGCCAAAAATGCTCCTCTAGACTTGTATTTTTATGTTGTAATATAACATGAACCAATAAAATTAACTACAAGTCCATTTGTGCCAAAATGCCAAAGGTGGAAAAATGGAACCAAATGAAAACCTCAAAATGTACCTTGCCATCTTTTGACCATAACTAGAGTTACACAAATGATATGGAGATGTTCTAGTACTTTTTAGAAATGGGAGAGAAATATATTTAACTTTCATGTTGGAGGAAAATTCATTTGGAGCTTCCTTGGTGATGAAAAGTCAAGTTGAATGTGGTGGAAAAATTGCCAAAAATGGAAAGTTTTTATTATAGGTCATTTTCTAAATTTAGTAACTTTTGCACAAACTCTTGATTTTTGATGAATGATGCCATCCATGCCATACCTTGACCAAATAAAGGTATATGGACTTGAGAATCATGATTTGGACCTTTGCAAACCCATGGTTGACTTTCCTTTTGAACTGTTGACTTTTGCTTATTTCACAAGTAACTGATCTATTGAACATCTTCCCCAAAGAACCAATGACCAAAATTCCATCCATGAACACTTAAGAACATAGGGAATACCATGAGATCAAGTCCTACCCAAAAAATCAGAAATAAACTGATTTTAGGTAAAACCTTAATTTGGCACCCTCTGGTTAGGAGGAAAAAACACATCCTCCAAATCCAAATTCCTCTGAATATGATGTGTATCTTCTCAAACAATGATGAGATATGTCCGTTGGAGATGATAAAAACTCAAAGAGCTTGCCCATTTGAGGGTCAGATCCCAACTTTTGACTGCCTTGTGTAGGAGATCATGCACTGCCCAATCTTCTTGAGGAATTCTCCTCTTCCCATGACTTGTGAAATCAAATGGAGATGATACATGATGTAAGAGATCCTTGAGGCTTGTGATAAACACTTGGTCTTCTTCTTTAGCTTTGGATAATTAACACCTTGGAGGATCACCTGATCACATGCCCTTATGCAAGATGTCATGCTAAATGCTTGATGTTTTATTTTTCTATGCTTGAATGCAATGCAATGCAATGAAAGCTCATGCTAGAAGATGTGAAGAAAATAGAGGGCAAATTTTAGGGTATTACAGCTGCCCCTATTCAATCACTGTAGACCTGAAAGGATGATAGCGATTGCCGTCAGACTTTCAAGGTATGGAGAGATTGAATACAGAAAATAACCCAAAAATTTGCACTCTGCAGGGAAGAAGAAAAGGGATATAAACCCAACCAAACAAACTCTGCTTGAAGAAAACTCTGATGAGAAGAAAACCACTGGAAAGATGTCTTTTATATAACGTCAGACGACTACTGGCTTGCCACACTACGGGTGGACTTTAGCAATGTCTTTTGGCACAACGCCAGATGACTACTGGCTTGCCACACTACGGGTGGACCTTTGCAATGTCTTTTGTACAACGCCAGACGACTACTGGCCTTCCACACTACGGGTGGACTTTTGCAATGTCTTTTGTATAACGCCAGACGACTACTGGCCTGCCACACTACGGGTGGACTGTCTTTTTTGAATGGAGTCAGATGACTACTGACCTGCCACACTACGGGTGGACTTTGCAGCTGAATTGCCACACTACGGGGGGCTTTTGCCAATCTACGATTGGACTTTGCCTTGCTTTGCCACCCTTGGATGGTCTTTTTCCAATCTACGATTGGACTTAGCTGCGGTCTTTTAAGAGGGAATCAGAAGACTACTAACTTGCCACACTATGGGTGGACTTTCGCCAATCTACGGTTGGACTTGCTGATGATTTTCCACCCTTGGATGGACCTTCCGCCAATCTACGGTTGGACTTGCTGATGATTTGCCACCCTTGGATGGACCTTCTTCCAATCTATGGTTGGACTTTAAAAATTTGCCACCCTTGGATGGACCTTTTGCCAATCTACGGTTGGACTTTAAGAATTTGCCACCCTTGGATGGACCTTTTGCCAATCTACGGTTGGACTTTAAAACTTTCAATATTGGATTACTCTCTGCATTCGCGTTAGACATCTCTGCTGACTCTGCTGAGGAACAATAATCAATGATTTGACTTTAGAGACTCCTGAAAGGATAATATCTCTGCTGGAGAATGAATGAACAATCTTCCTGTTTCGAATCGTCAAGTCTGCCAAAAATAAATTGGACTTTGGAATAATAACTCTGCCAGGAATCACTTCATCTGCTTAGGGAATGAATGCTGGTCACCGCAACTCTGCTGGGGATGAGAATTTCTTTGCATGACGTCTTGCTGGGGAAGAAAAGTCATTAAAGCTCTGCTGGAGGATCTACCAAACTCAAGATCCTTCGCGGGGAGAATCAACTTTCTAAATCGGCTAGGGCAAGAATATACTATCGCTCCACTGAGGAATAGATTTTGTTGATCAATAAGCCTCTGTGGGGACAAAACAACTCAGCTGGGGAGTATTGTTGACAAGATTCAGTGCTGAACTCTGTGGGGATACCACTACCAAAGATACGATCTTGCTGGGAATCAAGGCTACTCTGTCGGGGATATGCAAATCCTGGTTAGAACATTTCACTGCAACTTGCTGGGGGAGAGTCCTTAGATCTGCTGGGGAAACCCAAAGCAACTCCACAGTAGTCTGCTAATGCTTAAGACTGTCAAGCTTAGGATAAGTACCACAATGCCCCATGCCAGGCGAACTTTTCGTTTGACGACTCCGTTGGGGATAATAAGTTTATAACAAACTCTGCTGGAGAAAACCGCCTTAAAGCGTCTCATGCTGGGGAATGCCTTTTGAGAGGATTTTACAGAAGACCAAGCGTCCTCAAACTCTACTGCGGATAATAGGTCTAGAACATCTTCTGCCTGAGAAATTCAGTATGCCCCATGCTCGGAAAGGTTAACAACTTGCTTTGCTCCATGATATAAGACTGATCTGAAGGGAACGTCCTAAGAGGATTTTACAGAAGATTAAGCATCTTCAAACTCCTGACGACTTCACTGCGGATTAACCAATCAACTTCGGTGTCTGCGCAGCAACTCTACTGGGAATTCGCAACCGTTATCGACATAGAAAAGCTTGTAACTATTGGAAGTACTGAACGAGAGAATCGACTTAATAAGATACAACACTACCCCGTTGAACTCAATTCACTGATATCGAGACGTCGTGAACGACCATCGACTGAATGACGGATTCAATCAGTAAACGTTGTGACACAAGGGTGACAAGTAAACCCTTCCCTGATCATGATTGCCCCGGCCTCTTGTGTGGGAATAAGTGATTACCCGTCTTGTGCTTGAAATCATCTGAATCTGTTACCTGCAACAAAAGGAAACACACACATGCCCCAGAATATTGCGTGGTTTGAATCCACCATCCAGGATTATTCAACATTCAAAGTAATTCTAAATGTTTTTTTGCACGTGTTATTGTGAAGCCACCATGTTTTCAAATGCAATGTTTTATCAAAAATTCGGACGTTTTTGCAAACAAAGCAGTAAAACAAAATAAGAAGCTTTTAACTGAAATTCAAATTATTGATCAAAAGGCCCAGAATAGGCAATTACATCAGGAAGCAATCCCTGGAAAGAGGTGATCGCTGAAAATTGAAAAAAGAAACTATCCTAATGGCAATGTGAAAACGGCGTTCCACTGAGTTTCAATTCTGCTATGGCCAATATGTCTTCAAAACTCCCCGACCTTGCCTTCTGAGGAATGATCAGACCGATTTCTACCTTTTGGAATGTCAGTTGTTGAAACGGTGATGGAGTACATATAACTCAGATCATAGTCGTTCGCTTAAATCCCTCTTTTGCGTGGACCGCCCTTTCGGGTTTTCAATCCACCGAGATACCCTTTTTTGCCTGAGTTGTCCTTGCGGATTTTCAACTCACTGGGTGTACAATTTTTCTTTATTATCCCTAATTTTTGCCCGAACCTTTTTATTCTGTTTTTGTGGTTCGCCGGGATGCCCTTTTTTGCCTGGACCTTTTCTTCTTTTTTTTTTGTCCAGCGGGTCTATTTATGCGAAGTATTTTTTGACTACGTCTGAGTTGACAGGGGATGAAAAGTCTTCGCCATCCATGGTTGTAAGTAACAAGGCTCCGCCCGAGAAGACCTTCTTAACCACGAATGAACCTTCATAGTTAGGAGTCCATTTGCCCCTGTGATCTGTACTTAGAGGAAGGATCCTTTTGAGTACCACATCTCCCACTTTGTAAACCCGAGGACGCACCTTTTGGTCAAACGCCTGCTTCATCCTCCGTTGGTACAACTGCCCATGACATACAGCTCCCAGTCGTTTCTCCTCAATAAGGCTCAACTGATCAAACCTGGCGCGAACCCACTCAGCTTCGTCTAACTTGACATCCATCATGACTCTGAGGGATGGAATCTCCACTTCAACCGGTAGTACTGCCTCCATACCGTATACAAGTAAGAATGGGGTTGCCCCAGTGGACGTGCGCACTGACGTTCGATACCCATGCAAAGCGAATGGTAACATCTCATGCCAATCTTTGTATGTAACAACCATTTTCTGCACAATCTTCTTAATATTCTTGTTGGCCGCCTCCACAGCGCCATTCATCTTCGGACGATATGGAGAAGAATTGTGATGCTTAATTTTGAAGTCCCGGCATAGCTCAGCCATCATTTTGTTGTTCAGATTGGAACCATTATCAGTAATGATTCTCTCGGGCACTCCATAGCGACAAATGATATCCCGTTTCAGGAAACGAGCTACCACCTGCTTAGTGACATTGGCATAAGATGCTGCCTCAACCCATTTAGTGAAATAATCAATGGCAACCAAGATGAAACGATGGCCATTTGAAGCAGTAGGCTCAATCTTTCCGATCATGTCAATGCCCCACATAGCAAAGGGCCAAGGAGAGGACATAACACTCAACGGATTTGGAGGAACGTGCACTTTGTCTGCATAGATCTGGCACTTGTGACACTTACGGGCATACTTGCAGCAGTCTGACTCCATAGTCAACCAATAATATCCTGATCTCAATAATTTCTTAGCCATTGCATATCCTCCGGCATGGGTACCGAAAGAGCCTTCATGTACTTCCTGCATTAACAGGTCTGCTTCGTGTCTATCCACACATCTGAGCAGCACCATGTCAAAATTCCGTTTGTACAGCACATCATCCTGATTCAAGAAGAAACTACCAGACAACCTTCTCAGCGTCTTCTTATCTTTGGCAGATGCCCCTAGCGGGTACTCTTGACTTTTCAAGAAACACTTGATATCATGAAACCATAGCTTGTCATCAGACGTTGCATCAACAGCAAACACAAATGCAAGTCTGTCAAGACGAGACACTTCAATCTTAGGTACATGATTCCACCCTTGCACTTTGATCATGGAAGACAATGTAGCCAAGGCATCTGCAAACCTATTCTCATCTCTAGGAATATGGTACAGCTTCACTGTTGTAAAGAATGTCAGCAATCTCCTTGTATAATCTCTATACGGAACCAGATTTGCTTGGTGTATGTACCAACTCCCTTTCACCTGATTAATTACCAAAGCTGAATCACCAAAGATATCAAGGGTCTTAATTCGTAAATTAATCGCCTCCTCAATACCCATTATACAAGCTTCATATTCTGCTTCATTGTTGGTGCATCCTAAAGTTATTCGGGCAGTGAAAGGCATATGAACACCTTCCGGCGTGATAAGAACTGCTCCAACTCTGCATCCTGTAGCGAGCGATTTTGGACGCGGTTCTTAAGCGCTGGTCGCTCTCTACGGTTTGAGCTTACTACAGGTCGATTCATTTTTTATCCTATTAAAGCTGATGAAGGAAGGGAAATAGATGTCTCCAATTAACCCTGCTTTGCATACTGAGTTTAAACAGCGGTCTGTTAGGTTACAGATGCTATCAATGTGGGGGGCCTTTGTACTGGTTATTTGTATTTTTGCCAATACTGTTTTCTTTCTTTTTAGGACTTTATAGCGGGGAACAAGGATTAGGATGTTAGGACTGATGTTTTTGAATTACTGCTTTTGATTGATGGAGATATGGGATTTGGGTTTTTTGTTTAGTGTGCTCGCTAAGATTTTTCTTTCAATCTTATGCCTAAGTATTCCCGTTTACCGAAACAGGGAAATCAGAGCGTTCGTAGTTCCTCCTATTATATGGGAGGAAATGGGTGTTTTTGGTGTCTTGTTCAAAGCCCAAGACATGAAGCGAAAGGTGGTTTGTATCTTGTTCGAAGCCCAAGATGTGAAGCTGAAAAGTCTATTTGTATCTTGTTCAAAGCCCAAGATATGAAGCTGAAGGGTGTTGACTTTAGAGAGAATTTGTCATCTCTAAAGAGGGGGTTGTATGTCACAACTGTTTTATAAAGGAGAATTAATTTAACCGGGATACGCGGATCCAGCAATGCCATAATTTCCTTTATAGGGGATTTTAACCTGAAGGAGAAGACTTTAACTCAGTGTAGAGCAATGCTATCTTTCCTTAGGAATTTCTCATGCTAAAAGAGGGACAGTGGCATGGATGTAGATGATCTAGAGGCTTGCCGCTTACAGCGATTAGATGAAAAGGGAAGGAGTTGTTGATGTTTATGTACTGTGAACGAGGTACAACTTTGATGCTAAAAGGTTAATTGGATTAACCAGTGGTTTTCTTATACAAAGCCTAAGAGGAGGCTATTATGTGTCTCGTACAAAGCCCGAGAGAGAGGCTAAAAGGTTTGTACTCAACGAGGGAATCTTTTGGTATCTCGTATAAAGCCCGAGATGGAGGCTACTTGACTCAACAAGAGAGTTTTTGTATCTCGTACAAAGCCCGAGATGGAGGCTAGAATTTGTTTGGCTCAATAAGAACCTTTTTGTATCTCGTATAAAGCCCGAGAGAGAGGCTAAACATTGTTTGACTCCACTGGGGAAGAATCATTTGTACAAAGCCCAAGAGGAGGCTATGGTGACTGTTTAGTTAAGTGACAGGTCCAGTATACTGATTTTGAAAGAGAAAATCAGTTCTTATATGAGGAACACTGTACTCAGGGATTTGATTCAGGGATCCGGGTTATTCCTGTTCTTTAAGGAAGCGGGAAATCCGAAGGGTATTGAGACTGTCCGAGTCTGCAGGTTTCCTTCCTATTTAACAAAGGGGTCACTTGAGAATGTCATTGAGACTCAAGGGGATTAGACTGTCCGTGTCTAGAGTGGCATCTTTGTACTATGTTTTGAGAAACAGTAGTAGACTCTTTGAAAGGGCTTGTTCTATGAAGATGATTAAGTTCTGTTCCTATACCTCTAGGAGGTCGTCGGGACAATTTGTACGAAGCCCAAGAGGAGGCTGGAAGCTTTTAAGAAGCTGACGGGTCCTTGTACTAAGCCCAAGAGAAGGCTATCATTCCCGGAGGAAGAAATCATTATACGAAGGCTAAGAGGAGGCGGTGAATACTTCTAAGAAGCCGGCGGGTCCTTGTACTAAGCCCAAGAGGAGGCTAGGTTGCTTTTAGGAAGCCTGTGGGTCCTTGTACGATGCCCAAGAGGAGGCCGATTGCTTTTAAGAAGCCGATGGGTCCCCAAACCCCGAGAAATTCAAGGCAATGCTATTCACCGAGAATAGATCAAAGTCAGGAAAGTCCGAGAATTTGGAAGAAACTCAAGAGATGCCATTCATGGAGAAAAGATCATCTCTGGGGAGTAGAGTTTCTTGACAAGTGCTTTTAAGAAGCCCGTGGGTCCCCAAACCCCGAGAAATTCAAGGCAATGCTATTCACCGAGAATAGATCAAAGTCAGGAAAGTCCGAGAATTTGGAAGAAACTCAAGAGATGCAATTCACGGAGAAGAGATCATCTATGGGGAATAGAGTTTCTTTGACAACTTCTATGAGTGACAGTCTATGAAAGGGTTCACAGAGAATGCTGCCTTTCATGTTTCCATATTGTTTAACCCCAAGAGGAGGGAAGACTGTGTCTGGTAATCCTATGGGGATCTAGTTTAGACTATTTCTAAGAGTGATCAACGGGCTTAATGCTAGACGTAGTTGCCGGGGAAACTCTAAATATCTATACTATTATTACACAGTCGATATGAGTTTATGAAAGAAGACTTATAATGAAACAGCCCCACAATACAGTTATATGTATATGAAAGCGGTAAATGAAAGCGATAACCATTTACTCGGTTGTAGAGCTTCCATGCTGTTTGGTTAGTTGTTCAACAAAGAAAGATTGAAAACAACAATATATTCAAAATCAAAGGAGAAAGTGCTTTGAAAAAGAAAGATTTGGGGCTTACAGCTCAAGGAGAGGCCCAGGGTTTTATCAGTGAGCGCACAGTTTGAATTTGTACAGAGGAACTTATACAAGTGACTGAGGCCCAAAAAATGTTTTCTGTACAAAGGGATGGGTCTTACACTCTCTCAAGAGGCCCAAAAGTTTTAAAGAAAAAGAGTGGGGCTTATAACACGAGGATAGGCCCAGTTGATTTTTCCGTTTGAAATGGCGATCGCGTCGAAGTTTTCTTTTAACGCAGAGGGACTTATACAATAAGTGAGGCCCAAAATGTTTTGGTTAAAAGGGGGTTGGGTCTTACACTCTATTAGAGGCCCAAAAAGTTTGAATGGGTCTTATAGCTCGAGGAGAGGCCCAGATGGTTTTTTAAAAGGCGACGATCGCGCCGTTTGTTTTTGACGGTATCGGGACTTATACAATACATTGAGGCCCAAAAGGATTTGGTCAAAAAAGGATTGGGTCTTACACTCTATTAGAGGCCCAAAGTGTTTTGAAAATGATTTATGAGGGTTGAATTAATCCAAAAACCCTAATTTGTTTTCAAAAATGTATTTAATTGAATAAAAATTCAATTAAAATGATCAAAATTGTTTAACATATGAAAAACAAATTGTGATCTTGGATTAATGCTTCAAAAATTAAGTATTGACCTACAAAATAATTAGAAAGCATTAAAAGTTGCAAAATCAATGTAGAAAAAATATTTTAAATGTTAAAAAAAATTAAAACATTAATTCTTTGCAAAAATATCAATTATATAAAATAAATAATATTTTTGGGATTTTTTGGGAAAATAAAATATTTTAACATTTTTGTGAATTATTAAAAAAAGAATCAACTCAAAATCATTAAAACTCAGAGAGAAATTAATTTTTGATTCAATTAAATAAAATCACAAAATTCAAATATTCAAATTTCTAAAAATGGCGCCAAGAACACACCAAGAACACGCGCGTGTTCTGGGCTTGGCCAGATTTGCATTTTCTCTCCAATCTCACTGAATACTTGATTATAACATGCAATCCACATATCATTATGCTCGTCTCAACCTCACGATCATGTCTATGTCCATTAATTTCATTTAAATTAAACATACAACAAGAAATCATGAAAAATCCTCAAGAACCCTAATTTCTACATGAAGGCTAGGATTTTTGATACACGATTCAAACAATGCAATTAATTGAGGGGAAACATTCCATGCATGATTATGAACATATGGCCAAATTATTGTGCAGAAAAAATTGCATGGATCATAAAGTTAGAAGAGCTCATGCTTACCACTTGCAGCTGGTGATCGTGATTTGTGTTGGAGGTGTTACAGCTAGGTTCCAATGATGTGGATAGCTTCCCTAGGTGCCAAGTGATGTGTCTGAGTGCTTGGGATGGATTGAAATGGTTTGGAGTTGAAGATGGCACCTCAACTGCAAAACTGTCAAGAACTTGAGCAATTGGCTGGTGATTTTGTGAAATCTGTGTTCCAGATGTTATGTGAGTGTTTGGATCAGTTCTATATGATGTATGTGAGGTGTGTGAGTGATTGGTTTGATTGGAAAAACTCTCAAACTCAAAACCCGATAGCTACCTTGCTAAGAAAGGCATTTTTGCCAAGAGAAAGAGATTTTGAGGAAAGCATCTGTTAGATGGCTTGGGTGTACTCAAACTGATCACAATTGAGCTCTATTTATAGTAGAGCAAGTTTGTTTTGCAAGGAATAGTGAATGGCAACTGGTAAGTAGGTTTGGCCAATGTTGGCAAATGAAAATCCAAGTCTCCTCTAGTCATTGACTAGAGGTTAGGGCACAGAGCTTTGGTCCCCTTGGTCTTGGATAAGTCTTGACTGATTTCAGATGAGAATGGCTCAGTCCATGCCACCTTGATGCTTCCATTGAATGCTCCAATCCAAATTTGGAGTCTTGTCCCTATTTTGGCCATTCTAGGTTCAACATGTTATTTCTTGTTCCATGGACTTTGGAGGCTTTGCTCAGTGATTGTCCCCTTTAGATTCAATCCTCAGATGTGTCCAAGTGGATAGGAGCATTTGAATTTGGCTGATTTTGGCAAATCGAGCAAAGTTGCAAATTCTGCCTTGCCTTTGACAGATTTCAGCAAGGCAACTTGCCAATGTCATATCTCATAGCCCAAATGGAATTTGGCAATGTTCTTGGCCATTTTGGAAAGCCCTTACATGATACAACAACTGTTTGAACATGTTTGGTTTTGATCTCTTTTGAATCCAAGTGAAAAATCCCCCTACATTTGGCAAAAAGTGAAGGCAGATTCTGACTTAGTGAAAATTTCACTAAGTGTTGGAAAAAGTGACATTTTCATTTTTCAGCCATTTTGATCACTTCATAACTCAACATCTTTAATGAATTGGACTTAGGTCTAGTTGAAGTTTTTGTAGAGGGTAATGAGGGCTACAAATCCATCTTTGGATGAGAAAAAATGGCCTTGTGGTTTAGGAGTTATGAGCCTCCAAAGTTGGTACCCTTGTCACTTTATGGTTACCCCTTTTACAAGTTATCCAACTTTTCTTGATTTTTCTTGATGAATGATGATTCAAATCATACATTAACATCATTTTAGGGTTAAAAATCCATTTTGGTGAAAAATCTCAAAAAGTCAAAGTTGACTTTTGTGCACAGTTGACTTTTTATCTGATGAATTCCAAACTGTGCAATTCTTCAGGAAATCATGCCCTTGACCTAAATAAAACTTGATGGACATGTTCCATGGGTGTCATAGGGTGTATTGGGGCATGTCCTAGGGTTTGGGAGCATGTCCTGGTCAAAAGTCAAAGTTACAGTTGACTTTTTCCTTAAAACCCCAATTGTGGTGCAGATGAAATTGAGACTTGTTGCTCAAACTTCTTGGATTAATCCATTGTCCCAAATGGATCATTATGGTATATTAGAGACCCTCAAAACCTCTCTTGAGGTCTTGGCTCTTGATTTGCCCTAAAAGTCAACTTAGGGGTGAATTAGGTCAAAAAACCCTAATTCCTGATTTTTGATGTATGCATCCCCTGAGGCAAAATTGACTTGATGATTGGGTCTATGAGGCTCCATGGAGTATATTAGGTCATGTTTTGGATCCTTGGCTTGTGCCCAGAGGAAAAATTTCCATCTGGAGGCCCTGGTCGACCAAAACCCTAATTTGGTGACGTTGTCGATCTTGAAGCTTGATCCACCTAGAAGGGAGCAACCTTGTGCTTAATCCTTGAAGTGGGAGTCCTCTTGGTCCATTGTGAATGTTTGAGAGGTTAGACAAGTTGAAGATCATGTCATTCCTTGATTGATCCTTTGTCTAAGCACTTAGAGAGGGCTTGAAACCCTAATTTTGATTGTAGTGGATGCTCACCCATCTTTGGGGAGACTGATGAAGTATGATGGTTCCTCCATATTGTGATGATGATTTGCACAATGATGGGAAATCTTAGTGGTCAAAATTTGGGGTATGACACATCCATTCATATTGACGGCCCCATTAAACATCAAACTCCATTTGGATTCAGGGTCTGGCCCCTCCTCTGGGAGTGGTTCCTCGCAGTCTTTGGCTTTAAGAAACATGATGTCCTCATCAGGGAAATCAAATTTCATGGGTTGGTAATCATCAATCGGTTGCTGCGCAAGATAATCTGACAAGATACTTCCTTTGATGGCTTTTTGGGAAGTATACTGAATATCATACTCTGTCAAAACCATTTGCCACCGTGCAATTCTGCCTGTTAGCGCTGGTTTCTCAAAAATGTATTTGATAGGATCCATTTTGGAAATCAACAAGGTTGTGTGCCTAATCATATATTGCCTCAATCGCTTTGCGGCCCATACAAGTGCACAACATGTCTTTTCAAGCATTGAGTATTGGGACTCACAATCATTAAATTTTTTGCTCAGGTAGTAGATAGCATGCTCCTTCCTACCTGTCTCGTCGTGTTGACCGAGAACACAACCCATAGAACCTTCAAGCACTATCAAATACATTATCAAAGGCCTTCCTGCAATTGGAGGTATGAGAATTGGAGGTTCCTGCAAGTATTCTTTTATCTTATCGAATGCCAATTGGCAATCGTCATTCCACCTGACCGTCTGATCTTTTCTTAGCAGTTTAAAAATTGGTTCACACGTGGCTGTTAGGTGAGATATAAACCTTGCAATGTAGTTCAATCTACCCAGAAAACCACGAACCTCTTTTTCCGTTCTCGGTTCAGGCATTTCTTGTATTGCTTTCACTTTGGCAGGATCAACCTCAATCCCTTTTTTACTCATAATGAAACCCAGCAACTTTCCAGAACGCACCCCAAAAGTGCACTTATTTGGATTCAACCTTAAGCGGAACTTCCTCAACCTTTCAAACAGCTTTTTCAAGTTAACCAGATGTTCTTCTTCCGTTCTCGACTTGGAAATCATGTCATCCACATAACATTCAATCTCTTTATAAATCAAGTCATGAAACAAAGTTACCATTGCCCGCTGATATGTTGCCCCTGCGTTCTTCAACCCAAAAGGCATCACCTTATAACAGTACGTACCCCGCAGAGTAATGAATGTGGTCTTCTCCATATCCTTAGGTGCCATCTTAATCTGGTTGTACCCGGAGAAACCATCCATAAACGAGAACACTGAAAACTGAGTTGTATTGTCGACCAGTACATCAATGTGAGGTAGTGGAAAATCATCTTTCGGGCTAACTTTATTAAGATCTAGATAATCCACACACATTCTAACCTTTCCGTCTTTCTTTGGTACCGGCACAATGTTGGCAACCCAAGGAGGGTAGTGAGTCACTGCAAGAAACCCTGCATCCCACTGTTTCTGAACTTCTTCTTTGATCTTTATGGCCATGTCAGGGTGAGTCCGACGAAGTTTCTGCTTGACTGGAAGACATTCCTCTCTCAATGGCAACCTGTGTACGACAATATCAGTATCCAACCCTGGCATGTCTTGATACGACCAGGCGAAGATATCAGCATATTCACACAACAACTTAGTCAAAGCTCTCTTCACATCTGCTTGCAGGCTGGCACCAATCTTGATCTCTTTCTTAGCATCCTCGGTACCAATATTGATGATCTCTACAGTCTCCTAATGAGGCTGGATGACCCTTTCCTCTTGTTTTAACAATCTGGCCAGTTCCTCAGGGAGTTCACAATCCTTCTCATCCCCTTCTTCGGCTTGATAAATCGGATTGTCAAAGTCATACATAGCCATAGCAAAATCATTATCAATGGAATCTGGAGGATCAAGTCTGCATGAGTGGGTTCATGCTTTATTTTAGAAATTATTTTAAAACAAAAACAAAAGAAATGAAACATTGCCATTTTATTATTTTTGTGCAAAAATAAAAACTGAAAGAAAGACAACAAAAAATTTGAGTGCAAAACGTCCTTTATTGATGATTAAAATTGCAAATGCAAACAGGGTGGCCCTACAAATGAATCTATACGCCTTGGGCAGAGCGCAAGATTTTGACATGCATTATGGTTAGAAAAACAAAGAAAAATTACTCTGTCTGAAGAGTAACCCGAATGACTTCTTCAACAGACCAATTCTGCAATGATTGTCCCGGGGCACGTGGGCGTACCCAGTTGTCCAGGTAACAGTCACTGTCAACACCATCTTCTGTAGCTGCACAAGACTGATCTGTGTAAATAATTCCCCCACTACTAAAAGTGATGGGTCCACTGCTTTCCGCATCTGAAGTCATAGAGGGATGATAACCAATACCAAATTTGTCCTCCTTCATTGGTGTCTCTATCAACCTGTCCCAGCCTTGGGCATTACCGGCTCTGACGACCTCGACAGCTTGTTTGTAGGATGAAATGGAGGTACCGGCTCCAACTGGTGTAGAGGAAGACTCAGACATGTTGTCAATATTTACCGCTTCAAACGACTGGCAAAGCATCTCGTGAATTTCCCCATCTATTTCCACATACTTAAACGTGGACAAATGACAAACAAAGATATCTTCTTCACCACACACTGTCACAACCTGTCCTTCAAACTCATACTTCAGCTTTTGGTGTAAGGTGGATGTAACAGCCCCGGCTGCATGAATCCAGGGGCGGCCCAATAAGCAGCTATACGCAGGCTGTATGTCCATTACATGGAAGGTAGATTTGAACACCTGCGGTCCAATTTGCATGGGTAATTCTACTTCACCAAACACAGATCTTTTAGTCCCATCGAATGCTCTGACAACCAACTCACTAGGCCTTAAAATCAAACCATCAACTTCCAGCTTCATTAGCGCCTTCTTAGGCAAGACATTGAGTGAGGAACGAGTGTCTACCAGTACATGAGACAACACTGGACCCTTTCACTCCATTGTGATGTGCAAAGCCTTATTGTGGTTTCTTCCTTCAGCAGTCAGATCCCTACTTGTAAAGCCCAAACCATGGCTAACATTAACATTGGAAATTACACCTTCAAGCTGATTAACAGTGATTTCTTGTGGCACATATGCGCTCTTCAACACTTTCAACAAAGCCTCCCAATGCGCGTCAGAACACATCAACAATGATAAAATTGAAATCTTCGAAGGGGTCTGATTCAGTTGATCGACAATCTTATAATCGCCTTTCTTTATAATCCTCATGAACTCTTCCATCTCATTATCAAAAGTAATCTTGGTCTCTGCTTCAGGTACAGGCACACTCTCGACCACCTGTTTTCCTTTAGCTTTTGCTGCAGCTTCAGCTTCTTTATCACTGTGCAAAGTTTGGGGAGTAAACAATCTTTCGCTTCTTGTAAAGCCTCTTACACCACCCACATTATCAATATTCGAACTGACTGATGTCCCAACCTCTTGGTTTTTACCTTCATAATACACGTCTGCCCTATAGTGCCATGGGATTGCCTTGGTAGTTGTAAACGGAACTGGTCCTGGCACCGTGATGGTAACAGGACTGGGCCTTTCTTGCACAACACTTGCTACGGGAACTGTACTAGTAGTCACCTGAATCTCAGCGGGAGTATAATAGATGGTCACAGTTGATACCTCATCAGTCTCTTTCACAACCCTATCAAACTATAGACATCCTTCATTGATCAGATTCTGCAAACCCACCTTCAACTTATCACTGCCATTCTCTTGATTCATACACTCAAAACAATCTTGGTTACAGCCCGGGAACACCTGTCCCCTCAACATACGATCTTTTACAACCAACAAAGAAGTCTTCACCTGACTGATGTCTGCTACCAAATTCAATCTCTTTTCATCTTCGATAGCATGCACATTTACCGCACCATGATTGGGTATGGGGTGCTGAAGAATATTAGGAGATTGAGAGAAATTTATTGCTTTGGCATCAATCAAGTCTTGCACTTTATGATGAAAAGCCCAACAATTTTCAATGGAGTGCCCCTGAGCACCTGAGTGGAACTCGCAGCGAGCATTTACATCAAAATTAGGAGGCAGGTTGCCAGCGGCAGGAGGTCTCATAATACGAAGCTCAACCAACTTCAACTTGAGTAACTGTGGTAGCAACGCAGAATAAGTCAAAGGGAGAGGGTCAATCTTATGATCCCTCTGCCTAGACCTCTGTTGGAAAGGAGGTTGTTGTTGTTGCTGCTGAACTTGCTGTTGGGGTTGTTGTGCTGAACAGACGGTGCTGGGATTATCACTGCACCTACCTGATGATAACCATGAGAACGTCCTCTGCCTCGTCCTCTAAACACAGCATTTGTATCACCTTCTCTTCTTTTCTGACCACTAGCAAACGGTTTCTTCGTCCTAGAAGAGCCAGCCCCACTTACATCTTGGATCTTTCCAAGTTTCAACAGACTCTCTATTCTTTCTCCAGCAATCACGATATCAGCAAAACCAGTTGATGGACAAGCAACCAATCTTTCAAGAAATGCCCCTTGCAGGGTGCCCATAAACATATCTGCCATTTCTCTATCCAACAAAGGAGGTTGAACCTGTGCAGCCATCTCTCTCCACCTTTGAGCATATTCCTTGAAACTTTCCTTAGCATTCTGTGACAACCCCTGCAATTGAGTACGATTGGGCGCCATATCAATATTGTACTGGTACTGTTTTAGGAATGCTTCAGCCAGATCCTTCCAACTTCTCACAGCAGCTCTGTTCAATTTCATATACCAGGTCAAAGAAGCTCCAGCCAGACTGTCTTAAAAGTAATGCATCCATAACTTCTCATCATCTGTATGAGCTGAGATCCTCCCAAAATAAGCTTGGATATGTATCTGGGGACACGTATTGCCATGATATTTATCAAAAGTAGGCGGCTTGAATTTTGGAGGGATCCTGACCCCTGGTACCAGTCCCAAACTAGTAACATCAATACCCATAGAATTCTTGCATTCCATAGCCCGTATCTTTTCAGCCAACTCATCGTACCTTTTATCATTAGGAGCACCCATCTCAGCATCCAACAGAGTAAATTGGTATTCTTGAGCATCCTCCTGAATACCACCAACATTTCTGCCATTTCCATTACCCAAATTACCACCAGGAGGAGGATTGCCAACAGGAGGAGGAGTGCCATTAGTCTGTGAATTGTCATTCTGATTAACTCCAAGCATGGCCTCTGGACGCTCGACCAGAAGCCTCAATCTTTCTTGAGTTTGTGCCATACCAGTCATGAGAGTCATGAACTGGTCCATTCGTGCCCTCATTTCAGCCAAATCACTCTGCATTTGATCCATTATCCTTGCTTGATTTCCTCGAGTTGAGTATCGGTGAATGTGATTCTCAGCTATAATTCCTGAAACCAAATAAAGGTTAGAGATCCCCTGCAACAAGTACCTGAAAACAAACAACAGAATGCAACATGATATGCGATGCAATGCAATGTTTATTCATTTTGAGGCATTCCTTCCTTCGATTCCAGTTTGACCAAAAGAGAAGAGCGCATATCCCTGCAGTTGCTAACAGCGACAGAATGCCAGAGGTGCATATTAATAATTCAGAATACCCATCATACAACCCAGTGAGTGTGTGAATCATTGTATAATCTGACGAAGAATCCACCTCAATAATTACCAACAACTCCAATAGAATAAAATAAAAACCCACAGCCAGGTGTGGAACAGTCAAATACAATTGAATAGTATGAATACAAATAAAGGGAAACCCATCAACAAGCCTGGTGGTGACTTCCAGAATAGCAACAATACAACTCAAACACTGAGCCCATATAAATCTTCCCGGACCTCTCTGAGAAGCGCTTCAGTAACTGGATCATTTGGGCGTTCAGTAAGACTTCTGATCAGTAGACTCCTTAACTTGACGGCTTCTTCTAGCTTTCGGATTTGATCTTTGACAGCTGACTCTTTGGCTCTCTTTACTCCGGCGCGGATCTTTAGATCTTCGATCTCTTGATTAGCTGAGCTTAGTTGTTGGAGAAATTCACTTTCTTTGCTCTTCAAATTTTTCCTCAACTCGTCGTTTTCAGCCCTGATTCTCGCCTCGATCTCTCTCCGACATTCGGAAAACTCATCCCACCTCTGTTGTCCTTTGGTAAGGGCATTTTCTAACTTGGTCAACTGCTCATTGATGCGCTTGCACGCCTCCTTTAGTGCCATCTCATTCTGTTTGACCTTACGAATATAGATAGTGTCTTCGGCAATTCTTTTCTCATTGGCCTCATGACGCTCTGTCAGCTTCTGCAGTTCATACTCAACCTTACGCTTGTCACAAAGAGTCTTTCTGAGTCCTTCACTTAGCTTCTCATTCATTTTGACAGTCTTATCCATTTCCGCTTTAAGCTTGTCATATTCAGCAATGCTTATCATGGTCACGGGTTCCACAGCAACTGGATCTGACGGTCTTTCCTGAGAAAACGGAAAAAGAGTAATCTGAACCCTTCTTTTCAACCAGGTATCATATTGAGAGGAAGACACATTGTTACACTTTCCGAAGACAACTTTACCCTTCATTTGCAGATTACCCCAAGCTCCAGCCGCTTGCCTTACCAACAAAAGGTTATCCTTCACAGGGAAAAAGAAAGACTCTTCCAAATCACCGTCCCTCGGAGGCTCTACTAAGGCAAATACTAATTGTCTCCTGAGAATAATAGGGTTATAATTAATGCAACCTTTTACTCCCAAGAGTGGCACGTTAGGATGTCTTCCACAGCTGCTGATGAAATCTCCCCCCATTGTCCTCTGATTGAGCCAACGGATATCCTTTGGTGTCAACTAAATCATCTTCTTAGCCCAGTACTTTGCAGGCTGAGGATTCAAAAAGGCCTCTGAATTTGGTAAATGACTCATAAGCCACTTATGGAACAAAGGTGCACAACATCTAACCAGACCTCCTCGCTTCTTCTCATTTTTAAAGTGTACAGAATAGTACAAATCGCCCAGGAGTGTAGGTATGGGATATTTCATTATAAAAATATGGATTGCGCTCATGTCCACAAACTTAGGTTCATCAGCAAACAGCATAATTCCATAGATACTCAAAGCCAGGATTGCACAAACGGTTTCCCATTGAGACTTAGCAGCACATTCTCCAGCTTTGGCAACCAAGAAGTCCAGGTGAAAACCAGATAAACCTCCTTTGGTGGCGAGGTTATCTGCTACCATAGGTACGCTCTGATGGAGAGCCTTAGCTATTTCTTCAGGCTTTGGAGGGCGCATGTCAGAGTTGAAAGGAATCTGGTACTTGAGAGGCACACTTAGCAGCAGAGCATACTCTTCTAACATCGGGCCCAACTGAAAATCCGAGAAAGTGAAGCATCTTAACTGTGGGTCATAAAACTGTAAGCACGTATGAATAACACTCCTTTCTGAAGCATCCAAGTCAACAACCACAGTCATAATCTCCCCATAAGCCTTTCGGAACATACCCACATGGTCTGGAGTAATAAGAGAAATCATCTTTCGCAACTGTCCCACC
This sequence comes from Lathyrus tuberosus, assembly GCA_022829125.1. Classification (NCBI taxonomy): domain Eukaryota; kingdom Viridiplantae; phylum Streptophyta; class Magnoliopsida; order Fabales; family Fabaceae; genus Lathyrus; species Lathyrus tuberosus. The sequence continues at coordinate 613,183 of JALAZF010000393.1, forward strand.
TTTGTGTCAAAGAAATTATAATGTACATTGTTCTTCCTGGGAGTCTCCATAACTGAACAAGGGAACTGTCAACTGGAACCGAAAGGAAGTATACCCTGCAAATGAATAAACATGAAGGTTAAATGCAAGAATGCTAATGATGATATGTATGCAAGGGCATGTGATCAGTGCTGCACAAATAAAGCCGAATCCATTGTACTACAATCTGAGTTTGGTGAGGTATACAACACCAGGATAAGAAATCCAATAACAAATACAGAACCAAATGTGAGCTGATCAGAATCAACACTTCAGTAACTAATCCAGAACGAATAAGAAAACCAGGTATTCTGAAGGTCAAGGGTTCCTGCATACCTGTAAACAATCCCCCCAATCTCACATGTATGTACTAGAAAGTGAGGATCCTCAGATTCGGATCTCAGAATGAGAAGCAATAGCACATTCAGCCCGAAGCATACAATGCTATCGCCAAACAAAGAGGTCATCCTCTGATTCACTTCAAAATAAAGAGGGGTCATCCTAACAGGTCATCCAGACTTAGCAGCTCTTCCAGATAGCTCTACCATCATGGGAAATCCACAACGCAGAATTCTCTAGAGAGAACCACATCCAGATTGTGTTTCATATTCCCTCCTCGAACCGAGATGGAACGCGAGAGGATATGAAACACGCTAATCATAAGTGCACTCAAGCCTGGGTATTGGGCCTATCTCTCAGAATACCCCATCCCGCCAAACAGAAAACAATACAACAGTATAGCATAATATATCATATGCAATGAAAATGCTAAAGTGCAGTAAATACAATAATATACAGTAAAGAAATAATACAGTAAATAATAATACAGTAAAATAGTAATACGGTACAACAGTAAACACCCAATGAAAGAAAACAGACAAGCGCTAGGATTGACTCGCTAAGGAAACCAGAGATTCTGGGTTTGATCCCCAGCAGAGTCGCCAGCTGTCGCTCCCGTGATTTTCATCCAAGTACAAACGCGAAAGTGGCATGAAATAGAGTCGCCAGCAATGTGTATTTATCCCAAGAGAGGGAAAGGAAACACTGCATAAACCTGAAGGAAAAGGAAAGAGCATGGTCTTACGACCAAGAGAACTGGGTTCGGGAGTAGGTTACGCGAGAGGAAGGTATTAGCACCCCCACGCGTCCATCGTACCCGATGGGATCCACGCTTGCTTGTCTCGATCAAAAGGTGTCGTCGTCTGGAGCTCCGCTGCTACTGGAAAAGAAAAGGAACAGGAAAAAGGAAAGAATAAAAGAGAGAGAGAACAAGAAACAAATGTAGGGAAAATAAAAGAAGTGCTCGAATGGGCCCTACCCCACTGCCTACGTATCTCATCGGGAACATGAGAATCAGAGCGACGTAGTTCCCCTAACGAGGGTCGCTTTGTTTGTGTTTTTAGGGAACGGCTAACGTTCTAGCTCAGGTGTTACAGACTCGTTGGTCCGAGTGCGTTACCATCTTGCAAGAGAACGAGTAGGAGCACGTTCATATGCTGAGAGTGAGTGAGATGAGAAAAGAACTCCCGAAGGAAATACGTTATTGTTGGTTTGAAGTTTTTTAGAAAGAAGTGTCTTGATTGTTTTGTGTTTTGTTACGAACATTGTATTTAAGTCCCTCATGTAAGATTGAATGCCTCGCATAACGACCCGAGATGGGACGCATGCTAAACATTCCAAGAAAATGAGAGAAGATCCCTCACTATCTTATTCTTACATGAAAGGCCTAAATACAATGTTTGTTTTGCCTTTATTAAGTATTTTTTACTTTTGTTTGAAGATGAGAAGAGAGAAAACACAAAGGAAACTCTAGAGGGAGACTAAGGGTCCTAATGTTATCATGCATGGATGTCCTATGGTTAGTGGGATTTAGGAGAAAAGAATACCTAAAACCTAATGCTAATCCTACTCCAAGCTTAATCAAAAATTAAGTTGGACTAGGTAGCTCTAAAGGGAAAGAATCCAAGACTTGAACAAGTCTTGAGATTCATGGGATGAGAAAGAGTAAAAGAGAAGAAAAGAGAAAGAGAAGAAGAGAGATGAGATACAATAAGTGGCAGCAAGCACATCCTATCATAAATTTCCAACTCAAATCAATCAACATGTTTCAAAGATCAATGTAAAACAATTCAAGTAAGCATGCAAAACCAAACATGAAAGAATGCAAGCATACTTGTATGAAATGCACAATTAAGCATACATGGACTTCATATCAAAATGAAATGAGAAAGGCAAGATGAAAATGAAGACAAGTCAGAACCAATATCATACTATCATCAACAATTCATGTGTGCAAAAGTGATTCAAAACATGAAGCATTAAGGTCCAAAGAAGTTCACAAAAGGAAAGGTAATGATATTTATCATACAATTCAAACCAAATGCATTCAACTATGCTCAAGTAACATGAAAACCAAGTATAGAACTCAAGAGGCAGTAGCATATGCATCAATATCATATCAAAACCAAGCTCAAGTCATACAAGTTCAAACATCAATCAACACTTTCAAAACATACACCAAAGCAAACTTCAAAGAGAGGACAAAATTCCAACACTTAGGCATACTCAAACATGATTCAAACATGATCCACAAAGTGCAAAAATTAGTCTCAAAGGACCTCAACCAGGGGTAAGCATCATGTCAAAAGGTCATTCAAAGAATCACAAAGGAACTCAATCAATTAAACATGGCAAATCAACTTGTGTAAAGAAAAGTCAAGCAATGATCATGCACAAGTCACTTAAGGACAAATGAGCACACATGCATCATATGACATCCAAAAATTGTGAAATTTAAACTCAAATGATATAGATCAGAAGAAAATAACATGTTAAAAGATCTCACAAAAATTCACAAGTTAAGCAATTCAAACAATTAAGCAAGGGTCAAGTAAGCACCATGTATCAAAATGCAAAAGAGGAGGACCAAAATGCAATATGGAAAAGTTTTAAAAATGAAACAAAATTTTTTTTATGCACTTCAGAATGTCATCTAACAAATGCAAAAAGAATGAGTTGAAAATCAAGTATAGATGATGAGAAAGAAATTTTACAAGTTAGAGTATGCAAGTGAAACAATTAAAAAAGAAAATTAGGCAATTAATTAAATCAGATGCCAAAAATAAAATAAAATGAGAAAATAAAATATGGAAAAAATTTATAAAACTAAAAGGAAGCTTCATGAATTTTTTATGATATTTGGGTGCATTAAAATGATTTTAAAAATAAAAATGTAAAATGAAACAACTAATAAAAATAAAGAAAAGAAATAAACTAGGAGGGTGTAGTCAGCAAAAGAATCACGTTGGAAAATAATAACAGGCCCAAAGGAGGGGCGCAATCAGCAAGGCCCAAACAATTAGCCCACCAACGAAAGTCAAAGCAAAACAATGGACTTCAGTCAATCTCAGATTCAATCACAGCCAATGGATTAATCCTACGCACCACATCAAGTCAATAAACCAACATAGTAATCATGATCAACGGTTCAGATCACCCAGCACACCATAATTAATTAAACACATGCGTACACAATCAATCAGCACACCACACAAATTCACGTGACAAACACATGCACATTTTAATGTGTTGTCAAGATCTCAACCACATGATTAAAACAATGCACCAGATTAAATCATCAAATCAAATAACAACCAAGATCAGTGGCTAGGACTGAGAGCTCACGGTAACACGCATGGGGTGACACACACTCAAACATTAAATTAAAAACAAAATTAAAAGAAACGTGGCAACGTGTGGGACGTTAGATCAAGCATATCAACGGCCACGATTGCTTCTTCTCCAATTAAACCTTCGCCGGACTGAACCAATACCAGTCGCCGGAGCTAGGGCTCCGGTCACCCTCTCCGGTGAGCTGCTACGCCAACTTCTCTAGAAATAACACATGAGTACACCATTTTGACCAAAAAAACATAAGGAACTCAAATATCCAAACCATTTCATCAGATAACAGGCACACAAAGCAAATTGCATGAAAACATTTTTAGATCCAAAACTTTAAATCCAAAATTCATCCATGATACACGTCCAAACTTCAAATAAAATAGATCAACATGCTCAGTGAAGTCCACAGATCATAATGCACACAATAAAACTGAGTTCTATGAGTATGAAAAATTCACCAACCTGAACCTTGTAGAACTTGAAATCCTCCAAGAAATCCCTCCAAAAACTACAGATCTACTCCTTAGAACCTCTAGTTGCAAAATAAATTCAACTAAAGGTTGAAATCATGCTAGATCTTGAGATTTAAGTTTGAATCCTCTTGAATGGAACTTGGTGAAATCCTCAGTATGAGCTCAAAATAGCAGTTGATTCTTGCTCTATTCTCTTCACTGATCAAGAATGTGAAGAGAAATCTCCCAGAAACTCCAAGGAAAGTGAGATTCTAAGAGAGAAAGTGTGAGAGCAAAAAACCAAAACTGTGCAAATGAGAGTCTCTGCCCTAGCTGTGAGGGTATGAGTAAGCTTATATACTCTCCATTAGTTCACTGATTATGATTAAGAAGTGATTAGAACCTTGGTTAATGAGATTTGGGTGAAATTGCAAAAATGCATTTTGTGCTTAAACCCTTAAACCACACGTGGAAAACCCTTACAATTAGCATAATTCACCTCCAATTTACTCATGTATCACCTCTGAATTGAATTTGGGCCTTGTACTTGCTTGGTTTGTAAGTTTTGAATCAATTTGCATTTTTGCACTTTGTGAAAATAATGAGAAATAAGTCATGGAATGAATTGATTCAAAGGCCAAAAATGCTCCTCTTGACTTGTATTTTTATGTTGTAATATAACATGAACCAATAAAATCAACTACAAGTCCATTTGTGCCAAAATGCCAAAGGTGAAAAAATGGAACCAAATGAAAACCTCAAAATGCACCTTGCCATCTTTTGACCATAACTAGAGTTCCACAAATGATATGGAGATGTTCTAGTACTTTTTGGAAATGGGAGAGGAAGATCTTCAACTTTCATGTTGGAGGATGAAAAGTCATGTTGAATGTGGTGGAAAAATTGCCAAAAATGGAAAGTTTTTATTATAGGTCATTTTCCAAATTTAGTAACTTTTGCACAAACTCTTGATTTTTTATGAATGATGCCATCCATGCCATCCCTTGACCAAATAAAGGTATATGGACTTGAGAATCATGATTTGGACCTTTGCAAACCCATGGTTGACTTTCCTTTTGAACTGTTGACTTTTGCTTATTTCACAAATAACTGATCTATTGAACATCTTCCCCAAAGAACCAATGACCAAAATTCCATCCATGAACACTTAAGAACATAGGGAATACCATGAGATCAAGTTCTGCCCAAGAAATCAGAAATAAACTGATTTTAGGTCAAACCCTAATTTGGCACCCTCTGGTTAGGAGGAAAAAGCACATCCTCCAAATCCAAATTCCTCTGAATATGATGTGTATCTTCTCAAACAATGATGAGATATGTCCTTTGGAGATGATAAAAACTCAAAGAGCTTGCCCATTTGAGGGCCAGATCCCAACTTTTGACTGCCTTGTGTAGGAGATCATGCACTGCCCGATCTTCTTGAGGAATTCTCCTCTTCCCATGACTTGTGAAATCAAATGGAGATGATACATGATGTAAGAGATCCTTGAGGCTTGTGAGAAACACTTGGTCTTCTTATTTAGCTTTGGATAATCAACACCTTGGAGGATCACCTGATCACATACCCTTATGCAAGATGCCATGCTAAATGCTTGATGTTTTATTTTTCTATGCTTGAATGCAATGCAATGCAATGAAAGCTCATGCTAGAAGACGTGAAGAAAAGAGAGGGCAAATTTTGGGGTATTACAGCCATGTCTGGATGAGTCCTTCTCAACCTTTGTTTTACTGGCGGACGTTCTGATCTTAACGGTAGATAATGTTCCACGATGCTGGTATCCAACCATGGCATGTCCTAATAGGACCAGGAAAATACATCGGGAAAACCTTTGAGAAGTTTTATCACGCCTTCTTTGACAGTCGAATTGAGTAGTGCCCCAATCTTGACTTCTTTCTTCTCTTCTTCTGTACCCATGTTGACCATTTCCAATGGCTCTTTGTGAGGTTCAATGGACCTTTCCTCTTGTTTGAGTAATCGGGAGATCTCTTCTGGAATTTATTTGTCTTCTTCTTCTTCAGCTTCAAATACCGGGAATTCAAAGTTGGGATAAGGCATTGGATCGTATGTTTCAATGGGGTTTAAAATAAGCAATCTGCATGACGTGATGATTGTTGTTTAGAAGAGATAGAGAGAATGCAAGAGTGTGTGCAGTGTGTTTTCTGAAAAATGCTTATTTTATTTTTGAATTATTTTTAGGATTACCATTTTCTGAAAAAGAGAAAAGTGAAAACAGCAATAAATGCGGAAATTACAGAACGATGTTATTTATTTATGATTTGGTCGATTCTTGAAACTACAGCCCTAAAAAACAAAACTCTGTCGCTTTGGGAAAACCGAAGAGGGACAATTATAGAAAAGTGAGCCCTATAAAAACATCTGTTTCACCTGGGCAGGGTGAAAGGTTAAAACAAAGATGGCAATTACTTAGACTTATGGACGAATTTTGGGACATCGACAGCAACCCATTGGCGGTGAAGTCCTCGGTGAATCACAAAGTCTGGTACCTTTTTTCTTGGTTTGTCCTCAGAAATGACGCTGATTTTTGGTGGAGCAGGATCATTGGAGTCTTCCTCCCAGGCAGAGTTGTCGTAGACAAACTCTTCGGTTGTATCTTGCACAGGGTTTTCACTCTCAGGCAGATCTCCCCATCCAGTTGGCTGGATGTCTTCGAGCCTGATACGAGAGCTTTCAGGAGCGGTGTACTTGACCAAGAAGTCGTACTTGCCACTTGGTTGTCCTTAGGTGTCCCATACTTCAGTGTAACTGGAGGAGTCATCCCTCTCGATGACGTTAACCTCGGGAAAGGCGTAGTTGATGAACTCTTGTCCTACAATCTTTGCAGATTCATCGTCGTGCTGGATACTTTCAAAATGTCCTGAGTAATGATCCCATGATTTGGTGAGGACGCAGGTATTCTTTTCAATGATGCTCAGTTGATAAGTGTCGTTTGGCTAATTCTTTTGCCCCAAGTCTTCTGGGTATGGCTGCCAGATAGGCAAGTCATCCATTGGGTCATAATAGTCATAGTCGAAGTTGTCTTTCATCAGAGTGTCCTCTTCTAATGAGTTGGGTGGAGCACGGCATCCTTCCGGATCACAATCTCCATACATCATCCTGACATCTGATCTCGATATATATCTTGGACTTTGGGTGGGATATCAAAATGGTGTATGTGTTTCTTCCTGAGACATATAACTGTCCTCATTGAGATAGGACTTCCACTCTTTATCTGTATCAGAGGAATCCCCCTCATTGATGGTATGTACTTCTTGAGCACTGGGTGGAGGAAACCTCCATTGTGGATGAAGTCCTGAATGGGATGAAAACTTTCATCGTTAGTAGCAGTCTGGGTACAGGTTGAATAAAAACCAAGACCTTTCTTTGTCTTGTTATCCGTAGGAATGACAAGCTGTCCCCATCCTTTTGCATTGTTACTCTCGATTACTTTGAGAGCATCTTTGTACGAGGAAATCGATGTTCCTTTTTCTGATTGATTCTCATTGCTCACCGAGAGCGCTTGGAACTGAGTCCCAACGACCTCTCCTGGCTCTACACAGGTTGATGATGATAAGTTGCTTACGATTAAGGCTTGCTCTCCACAGACTATGACTAGTTTGCCATTCTTGACGAACTTCAGCTTCTGGTGAAGTGTTGAAGTGACTGCCCCAGCCTCGTGTATCCAAGGTCTTCCTAATAAACAACTGTATGCTGCCCAGATGTCCATGACCTAGAAAGTGACTTGGAAAGTGTGAGGACTAATAATTATGGGAAGGTAAACTTCACCGATAAGTGTTTTTCTAGATCCATCGAAGGCTTTGACGATGACTTCGTTGCCCCTCATCGAAGATCCTTGAAATGATAGTCGCATCAGAGTATATTTTGGCATAACATTCAGAGCTGATCTGGTGTCTACCAGTACGCTGGCTAAATCATCGTCCTAGCAGTTGACTGTAATGTTAAGCGCCATGTTGCGATTTTTGCCTCATTCTGGTAGTCTTCATCACTGAATCCTAAATTGTTGCAGGAAGTGATGTTGGAGATGATGCTGTCAATTTGTCTTATCGTCATATCTTGTTCCACAAAGGCTTGCTCTAAGACTTTCTGTAGAGTTTCTCTGTGAGCTTCGGAACTGAGCAAAAGAGATAGCACAGAGATTCTTGAAGGAGTTTACAACAGTTGGTCTACAATTTTGTACTCGCTTTTCTGGATGAGCTTCAGCATCTCATCATTGTTCTTTGAAAGGTCGGGATTACTGGATTGACCGAATGGTTGATTGGGAACTTCTGTTTGAGGTTCCTTTTTCTCTGGTGGGTTCTCTAACTCCTCTGTTGAAGATCCGACCGCTCCGTGTTACTCGAATGATATCGGCAATATTCACGACGAAGGGTAATGGAGTTTCCTTTCCATTATCGATTGTTGTTGCACCGTATTTGTAAGGGATAGTCTTATCGGATTTGTACGGTACTGGTCCCGGCAGATAGATAACTATAGGAGTCTTTTGATTTTTCTAACCATCGTAGTCAGCCTCAATTGGTTCGAGGTTGATAATCTTTCTACTATTAAGAGGAATTCTTGATTCATGGAGTAGAGGGATTATGGCGCATACATCTTTGATCCTTTCATGATCGGAGATTATGACGACGTCTTTGCTTTGATCAGAGAAATAGTCTGACATTACGTTGGTCGACCTAGAATTTGAACACGGTCGAATCTCTTTTCGGTCCACCTGATTTTGAAGAGCTGCTCACACGAGTAGGCATCCTTGGTTGTTCTCTGAGCAAACTCTACAGAGCTCATAGTTGTGTGGTGGCACCCGACCACGTCTGCTTTGTATGCAATGCAACTTCACTAGATATGTTTCCATCGCACGAACATCCTAAATTTGATGACTAGTAGGATTCCCGTCAGTCATACTGACTTGTTGTGTGTATTAATCTAGATAGATCGGAAGCCACCAGTGGTTCAACAGGTGTTGAAGCGTTCTTTGGACAAGTGCACATCCTTAGTCATTCTCACGACATACTTTACAGTGTTGATAATCATGTGAAGCCAGAAAACTGAGCCGGACCTGCTTAGCGTGTAATTCCACCAGACTGGTATTCATTAAGTGAATATAAAAGATTTGAATCATGTTGACTTGATAGTGACTTCTATTACGGTAGTCCTGGCTTAACCCAAGATCCATCTGACGCTGGAGGGCCTCTTGTACAAAAGAGCATCCCTGATTATTTATTGAACAGATCGGATAGGAATTGTAATCGTGTCGTGGCAGATCATGATGTTGGCTTTGCCTTGAGTGCATTGCCACCAAGTTAACATTCATGGCCAAAATATTGTGGTTTTGAATGATGTTGGAATTTTCCTGAGCCATATTGACCTCACGGATTCGGTGATCTTGAATCCATGCAAGATTCATTTGTTCTTGTAGAGCTAATTGCACTACGGAACATCCTTGATTATTCTTTGAGCAGATATCACACTGGTGATAATTGTGAGATGGTACATGACCGTACCCGCTCTGTCTGCAATCTCCTGACCAGGTTGGCTCCCAATAGGAGTACATCGTGCATTTGATAGCTGTGGTTAGATTCTTCCTCTATCAAATTTACTGCAGCCTTCTCGCGTTGTGGCAACGGGTTCGTCTGAACATTTGGATTTGTATCCTTGAAGGATAAGACCATGTTCCTGACAAGCTTCTGCACATCGGATTTGAAGCTGAGACAGTTTTCAATGTTATGCCCCGGTCCTCCTTGATGGTAAGCGCAAGTTTGATCCGCTTTAAACTAAAAAGGCAGATTTTCTGGTACTGTAAGAGGAGACCTGGTTTGGACGTGCCCCTTGGCCAGTAGTGGTGGAAACAGTTCTGCGTACAATGTAACTCCCACTTATTTAATTATTTATTTAATTAAATAGTTTTTAATATTTCCCGTTTTAATTGTTGAAGTTGTGTGATATCAATTTGAGTTGTAGAAATGATATGTTGTTAGTTTACTAGAATTATAAGAAGTATGTGGGCTTAGTTGGTAGTAGCAATGTTGGGGGTGTAGTAAGTTGGCCCAATAGAAATAAGAGATAAGTGGAGTTAGTGGGAAAAAGGAAGTTACAGGAAAATAAAAGAATTAGGTTATCAGTAAGAGAGAAAAATAGGTTTTTGGAGAATACGAGAAGTTGCAGAGAAAGTGGAGCAAGAGGTTTTAGAGAATTACGTGGGAATTGCAGAACCGGAAATCCAATCGAAGAGTAGAGCGACCTTCAATCCAAGGTAAGGGTGGGGTTCTGACTCTATAATTGGGTTTATGATAAATGGTATGTGGGATTGGATTTGTAGAATTGCTTCTTTCCATGTGTGTGTTGATTCGTTATGGTTGATTACCTAAATCGGTTAATGTGGTTGAATTAGTCGTAGAATCATTTGATCGCTGTGGTTTTGTGTGATTTTGTTGTATTGTTGTAGCACTGTGATGGTATGAGAATTGATACCGAAGGTTGGAGGAATTAATTGATGTTGTTAAATTAATCGTAGGATAATTAAATTATGTTGTTTGAATATAATTATCAACGTTGTTGTTGTAATATGTTGTTGTGGAACTGAAGCGAAGAGGAAAGTCTGGACTGCATGAGTGAACAGAGGAGAAGAATGAGAGAAACAGAGAGAACGCATGTTTGAGTTGGGACGCAGGTTTTGGAGTCATGACGGCCGTCATGGAAGTATGACGACCGTCACACTCTCGTGACGAGCGTCACGCGGGAGAATTCTGGGCTGTGTGGAAGTTAGAGATTTTGTTTCGTGGTCCTTGATCGGTGTAGCCTGGTGTGATTACTTATATGCTTTAGTTGAGTACAGAGCCATAATTTGAATGAGTACATAATTACCAGAGGCTTAATTAGTGAATTAGAACCACTATAAATAATTAATAATTGTGTTGCAATGAATTAGTAAGAAACATAATTAAGTTGAACATCAGTATAAGCAGCAGTAGTAATACAAACCAGTGTAGACTATAAGGAACTGATAATAGTATTGTGACTAATCAATAGGAGGCTAATTAAGTAACTGGGTTGTAGAATTTAGTAGTATGTTTGGTGGGTTTTTGCTGACCCGAATTTAACAGGGAAATGATAGAGTTGAGCAGAGAAGTTGGTTAATTGGTTTAGTCAGAAGGTTATACAAATAGTAATGCGATGTAACTGGTTGTTCCTTGTGTTGTGTTCCTTGTTGCAAGTTGAGAAGTTGTTATATAATTCCGTAGTGCTGGAAGATAAATTGATAATGGAATTAATTAACTGATTTTCAGTTGAAAATTACCGGATAATGAAATGATTGATTTTAGTACCCTTTTAGTGGGTGCATTATAAATTCTAGTTGCTGTGATCCCGGTTGTTGAGAATTACAAGTTGTGGAATATGTTGAATTGCCTCTAATTATTGGCAAGAATTTAAGTTGTAGGCCTATGGCCAATGCTGATTTGCTGTGGTGCTGATAGATGTAATTACCAGTGTTGTTATTATGATGTTCATGATGGGTCACATGGCATAACATATTAAGCAGGCCTGGAATGGAAAAATATTAAGTTGGCCTGGATTGGCAAAAATATTAAGCGGAAGGCTTATGCCTTGTTGACGTCAATATTAATTGGCAAATTTTTAAGCTGGGAGTTCTGCTCCAATGGTACCACATGCATGTGCATTTTGAGTCGCATTTCATGTTGCATCGTGGTTGTTGTGTTGTTAATTGAATGTGATTTTGTTACGTTGTTATTGCGTTGTGGATTAATATTGATTTCAAGGTTGTTGTGTTGCTGATTTATGTTGATTTTTGTTGCCTAAAAAGTTGTGAAGTGGTGATTTTATAATCTGATCTAATATATTATTTATCATATATCTGATTATATGGTTTGATATCTCACCCCTTCTATGGTTGGTGATGGTTTATACGCCATCCTGCAGGTAATCCAGAGTGAAGGCTGTCTACCTTCATTAGTTCGAGTCGGTGTCGTCGCTCTGATACGTAGCACTCGGGGGGATGAACGCATGTTTTCTTTAGTGTCGGTTTTATTATATTGCGGAATTTTAAGTTGTTTTCATTAAAGACTTGATGTCTTAGAGTTGTTTTGGATCAAACAAGCTGTCATGGTATTTCAGCTGAATTTATGAATCCGCTGCGTATTAATAAAGTTGTTTTATGACAAAGACTGAATTATGTTCATCTGAATAGTAAGTGTTATGTATCCATGTTCAGGTGGTAAATGCCGTTGTTTTTAAGTTGAAAATGTGACATCCTGTTTATGTTGAAATTTTATTACTCTGATTTTATTAAATATTCGCCGGGTAGAAAATGGGGTGTTACATTAGTGGTATCAGAGCAGGTCGGTCCGTCCGGCCAAGTTGTCGAGTCATAGTTCTGTTTAACAATCGAGTATTATTAATTAGTTCTACTCTGGTTTATGTTGCAGTGATAAGTTGAGATGGCTGGAAGGAACGATGTTGCAATTACTGCTGCGATGCAAGCAATGGCTCAAGCTTTGCAAAATCAGCCGAACGCTGACGAGAATGCTGGATCTCGTAGTTTGGCAACCTTTCAGAGGGAGAATCCTCCTACCTTCAAGGGCAAGTATGATCCTGATGGAGCGTTGGATTGGTTGAAAGAAATGGAGAGAATCTTCCGTGTGATGGACTGCACTCCAGCGCAGAAGGTTCGATATGGGACTCATATGGTAGCATTCGAGCCTAATGACTGGTGGCTAGAGACTCGTCAGAGGTTGGAAGCTGCAGGTGAAGGTATCACTTGGGCTGTGTTCCGAAGAGAGTTCCTGAGGAAATATTACCTAGAGGATGTTCGTGGTAAGAAGCAAATCGAGTTTCTTGAGCTGAAGCAAGGAAACATGTCAGTTACTGATTATGCTGCAAAGTTTGTTGAGTTGGCTAAGTTTTATCCGCACTACAATGGGGATGATGCTGAGTTTTCAAAATGCATTAAGTTTGAGAGTGGGTTGCGCCCAGAGATTATGAAGGCAGTTGGATATCAGAAGATTCGTGTTTTTGCGGATTTGATTGATAGTTGCAGGATTTTTGAAGAGGATAACAATGCTCATTATAAGATCATTAATGAGAGGAAGGGTAAGCACCAACAGAATCGGGGTAAGCCTTATGATGCTCCGGCGGGAAAAGGTAAACAGAAAGTGGCTGATGGCAAGAGAACTAGTGGGGGAGATGCTCCTGCTGGCATAACTTGTTTCAAATGTGGGAAACCTGGTCATAAGAGTAATGTGTGTACTACTGAGGTAAAGAGGTGTTTCCGTTGTGGTAAGACTGGGCATGCAATATCTGAGTGCAAGCATAAAGAGAGGATTTGCTTCAACTGTGGTGAAGAAGGACACATTGGTAGTCAGTGTCAGAAACCAAAGAAGGCGCAAACCGGTGGGAAAGTGTTCGCGTTGGCTGGGACTTAGACAACTAGCGAGGACAGACTTATCAGAGGTACATGTTTCATTAATGGTACTCCTTTAATCGCTATGATTGATACTGGTGCTACTCATTGCTTTATTGCTGCTGATTGTGTTAAGAGATTGGGTCTTATGTTGTCCTCTATGAATGGAGAGATGGTCGTCGAGATTCCGGCTAAGGGATCGGTGACTATTTCTCTTGTGTGTTTAACGTGTCCTTTGTCGATCTTCGGCAGAGACTTTAATATTGATTTGGTGTGTTTTTCGTTAACTGGGATGGATGTGATCTTAGGTATGAATTGGTTAGAATATAACTATGTTCATATCAATTGCTATAGAAAGTCGGTGAGTTTTTCTACTCCTGAAGAAGAGGAAGGAGTAGGATTATTGTCTTGTAGGCAGTTACGAAAGTTGATGCAAGAAGAAGCTTAGGTGTTTTCGTTTGATGGCGTCGTTATCTATTGAGAATCAAGCTGAAATTGATGAGTTGCAGGTGGTGCGCGAATTTCCTGAAGTTTTCCCTGACGAAATTCCTGATGTACCGCCAGAGAGGGAAGTAGAATTTGCGATTGACCTTGTACCTGGTAGCAGACCTGTTTCTATGACACCGTACAGGATGTCTGCATCTGAATTGTCAGAATTAAAGAAACAATTGGAGGATTTGATTAAAAAGAAGTTTGTAAGGCCAAGTGTATCACCGTGGGGAGCTCCAGTGTTGTTGGTGAAGAAGAAAGATGGGAGTATGAGGCTCTGTGTTGATTATAGACAGTTGACCAGAGTGACGATTAAGAACAAGTATCCGCTTTCGAGAATAGATGACTTGATGGATCAGCTGGTAGGTGCTTGTGTGTTTAGCAAGATTGATTCGAGGACAGGCTATCACCAGATTAAAGTGAAAGATGATCATTTTCAGAAGATGGCTTTAAGAATGCGTTATGGACACTATGAGTATTTGGTGATGCCGTTCGGTGTTACTAATGCGCCGGGAGTATTCATGGAGTACATGAACAATATCTTTCATACTTACTTGGATCGGTTTGTGGTGGTGTTCATTGATGATATACTGATTTACTCTAAATCGGAAGCAGAGCATGCAGAACACTTAAGACTAGTATTGCAAGTTTTGAGAGAGAATAAGCTATATGCAAAGTTGTCAAAATGTGAATTTTGGTTAAAGGAGGTTAGTTTTCTCGGTCATGTCATTTCAGGTAGTGGCATTGTTGTGGATCCGTCTAAAGTAGATGCGGTGTTACAATGGGAAACCCCAAAGTCGGCTACCGAGATTAGAAGCTTTTTGGGACTAGTTGGTTACTATAGAAGGTTTATCGAAGGTTTTTCTAAGTTGGCACTTCCGTTAACTAAGTTGACATGTAAAGGTAAGGCGTTTGTGTGGGACGTTCGATGTGAAGAAAGCTTCACGGAATTGAAGAAGAGATTGACGTCGGCTCCGATTTTGACATTACCTAACCCAGGAGAACCTTTTGTGGTATATTGTGATGCTTCTAAAATGGGTTTAGGAGGTGTGCTTATGCAGAATGATAAGGTGGTTGCTTATGCGTCAAGGCAGTTGAGAACTCATGAAAAGAACTATCGTACGCATGATTTAGAACTTGCTGCGGTTGTTTTTGTGCTGAAGATTTGGAGGCATTATCTTTAGGGTTCTAGATTTGAAGTATTTAGTGACCATAAAAGTTTAAAGTATTTATTTGACCAGAAGGAGTTGAATATGAGACAGCGAAGGTGGTTGGAGTTATTAAAAGATTATGATTTCGGTTTGAATTATCATCCAGGTAAAGCTAATGTTGTGGCTGATGCTTTAAGCCGAAAGACGTTGCATATGTCGGCAATGATGGTTAAAGAGTTGGAATTAATTGAACAGTTCAGAAATATGATTTTAGTTTGCGAAGTGACACCGCAGAGTGTTATGTTAGGGATGTTGAAGATTAACAATGATTTTCTGGATAGTATCAGAGAAGCTCAGAAGTTAGACGTGAAACTGGTAGATTCGATGGTTGGAATCGATCAGTCTGAGAATAGCGATTTTAAGATGGACGCGCATGATGTGTTAAGATTCCGTGATCGAATTTGTATTCCTGATGATGCAGAAATGAAGAAAGAGATTCTTGAAGAAGGTCGTAAAGTAAATTGAGCATTCATCCGGGGGCTACAAAGATGTATCAAGATTTGAAGAATTTGTTTTGGTGGCCAGGGATGAAGCGTGATGTAGCACAGTTTGTGTATGCATGTTTAACTTGTCAGAAGTCGAAAGTTGAACATCAGAAGCCTGCAGGGCTGATGCAACTGTTAGAAGTCCCAGAATGGAAATGGGATAGCATTTCAATGGATTTCGTAACGGGATTACCAAACACTTTAAGAGGATATGATTCGATTTGGGTGATTGTTGATAGGCTTACAAAGTCGGCTCATTTTATTCCTATTAACATCACTCTTTCGGTATCGAAGTTGGCAGAGATTTATATTCGTGTAATTGTGAAGTTGCACGGTGTTCCTTTGTGTATTGTGTCGGATAGAGATCTGAGGTTTACTTCTGATTTTTGGAAGAGTTTGCAAGAGGCGTTGGGCTCTAAGTTGAGGTTGAGTTCGGCGTATCACCCTCAGACTGATGGTCATACGGAGAGGACTATTCAGTCATTAGAGGATTTGTTGAGAGCGTTTGTTCTTGAACAGGGAGGTTCGTGGGATACTTATCTTCAATTGATAGAATTCACTTATAATAACAGTTACCATTCGAGTATTGGAATGGCACCTTTTGAAGCGTTGTATGGTCGGAGATGTAGAACTCCTTTATGTTAGCATGAATCTGGGGAAAGTGTCGTGCTTGGACCTGAAATTGTTCAAGAGACTACTGAGAAGGTGAAGTTAATTCGAGAAAAGATGAAAACTTCCCAAAGTAGACAGAAGAGTTATCATGACAAGCGGAGGAAAGACTTAGATTTTCAAGCAGGTGATCATGTGTTTTTAAGAGTTACACCTATGACAGGTGTTGGGCATGCATTGAAGTCTAAGAAGCTCACTCCTTGTTTTATTGGTCCGTATCAGATTTTGGACAGAGTTAGAAATGTTGCTTATATAGTGGCTTTACCGCCTAATATTTCGAATTTGCACGATGTGTTTCATGTGTCACAACTTTGGAAGTATATTTCAGATCCATCTCATGTGATTCAAATGGATGATGTGCAAGTACAGGATAATCTTACTATTGAGACAATGCCTGTGCGAATCGTGGATCGTGAAATGAAGACCTTAAGAGGCAAGGAGATTGCGTTGGTGAAAGTTGTCTGGTTAGGAGCTGCCGGAGAAAGCATGACTTGGGAGCTGGAAAGCAGGATGAAGGAATCCTATCCCGAGTTATTCGAATCAGGTAGATTTTCGAGGACGAAAATATTCTAAGTGGGGGAGGGTTGAAATGCCCACTTATTTAATTATTTATTTAATTAAATAGTTTTGAATATTTCCCATTTTAATTGTTGAAGTTGTGTGATATCAATTTGAGTTGTAGAAATGATATGTTGTTAGTTTACTAGAATTATAAGAAGTATGTGGGCTTAGTTGGTAGTAGCAATGTTGGGGGTGTAGTAAGTTGGCCCAATAGAAATAAGAGATAAGTGGAGTTAGTGGGAAAAAGGAAGTTACAGGAAAATAAAAGAATTAGGTTATCAGTAAGAGAGAAAAATAGGTTTTTGGAGAATACGAGAAGTTGCAGAGAAAGTGGAGCAAGAGGTTTTGGAGAATTACGTGGGATTTGCATAACCGAAAATCCAATCGAAGAGTAGAGCGACCTTCAATCCAAGGTAAGGGTGGGGTTCTAACTCTATAATTGGGTTTATGATAAATGGTATGTGGGATTGGATTTGTAGAATTGCTTCTGTCCATGTGTGTGTTGATTCGTTATGGTTGATTACCTAAATTGGTTAATGTGGTTGAATTAGTCGTAGAATCGTTTGATCGCTGTGGTTTTGTGTGATTTTGTTGTATTGTTGTAGCACTGTGATGGTATGAGAATTGATACTGAAGGTTGGAGGAATTAATTGATGTTGTTAAATTAATCGTAGGATAATTAAATTATGTTATTTGAATATAATTATCAACCTTGCTGTTGTAATATGTTGTTGTGGAACTGAAGCGAAGAGGAAAGTCTGGACTGCATGAGTGAATAGAGGAGAAGAATGAGAGAAACAGAGAAAACGCAGGTTTGAGTTGAGACGCAGGTTTTGGAGTCATGACGACCGTCATGGAAGTATGAAGACCGTCACACCCACGAACAACATCACGTCTGTCACACTCTCGTGACGAGCGTCACGCGGGCGAATTCTGGGCTGTGTGGAAGTTGGAGATTATGCTTCGTGGTCCTTGGTCGGTGTATCCTGGCGTGATTACTGATATGCTTTAGTCGAGTATAGAGCCATAATTTGAATGAGTACATAATTACCAGAGGCTTAATTAGTGAATTAGAACCACTATAAATAATTAATAATTGTGTTGCAATGAATTAGTAAGAAACATAATTAAGTTGAACATCAGTATAAGCAGCAGTAGTAATACAAACCAGTGTAGACTGTAAGGAACTGATAATAGTACTGTGACTAATCAATAGGAGGATAATTAAGTAACTGGGTTGTAGAATTTAGTAGTATGTTTGGTGAGTTGTTGCTGACCCGAATTTAACAGGGAAATGATAGAGTTGAGCAGAGAAGTTAGTTAATTGGTTTAGTCAGAAGGTTATACAAATAGTAATGCGATGTAACTGGTTGTTCCTTGTGTTGTGTTCCTTGTTGCAAGTTGAGAAGTTGTTATATAATTCCGTAGTTCTGGCAGATAAATTGATAATGGAATTAATTAACTGATTTTCAGTTGAAAATTACCGGATAATGAAATGATTGATTTTAGTACCCTTTTAGTGGGTGCATTATAAATTCTAGTTGCTGTGATCCCGGTTGTTGAGAATTACAAGCTGTGGAATATGTTGAATTGCCTCTAATTATTGGCAAGAATTTAAGTTGTAGGCCTATGGCCAATGCTGATTTGTTGTGGTGCTGATAGATGTAATTACCAGTGTTGTTATTATGATGTTCATGATGGGTCACAAGGCATAACATATTAAGCAGGCCTGGATTGGCAACATATTAAGTTGGCCTGGATTGGCAAAAATATTAAGTGGAAGGCTTATGCCTTGTTGACGTCAATATTAATTGGCAAATTTTTAAGCTGGGAGTTCTGCTCCAATGGTACCACATGCATGTGCATTTTGAGTCGCATTTCATGTTGCATCGTGGTTGTTGTGTTGTTAATTTAATGTGATTTTGTTACGTTGTTATTGCATTGTGGATTAATATTGATTTCAAGGTTGTTGTGTTGCTGATTTATGTTGATTTTTGTTGCTTAAAAAGTTGTGAAGTGGTGATTTTATAATCTGATCTAATATATTATTTATCATATATCCGATTATAAGGTTTGATATCTCACCCCTTCTGTGGTTGGTGATGGTTTATACGCCATCGTGCAGGTAATCCAGAGTGAAGGTTGTCTACCTTCATTAGTTCGAGTCGGTGTCGTCGCTCTGATACGTAGCACTCGGGGGGATGAACGCATGTTTTCTTTAGTGTCAGTTTTATTATGTTGCGAAATTTTAAGTTGTTTTCATTAAAGACTTGATGTCTTCGAGTTGTTTTGGATCAAACAAGCTGTCATGGTATTTCAGCTGAATTTATGAATCTGTTGCGTATTAATAAAGTTGTTCTGTGACAAAGACTGGATTATGTTCATCTGAATAGTAAGTGTTATGTATCCATGTTCAGGCGGTAAATGCCGTTGTTTTTAAGTTGAAAATGTGACATCCTGTTTATGTTGAAATTTTATTACTCTGATTTTATTAAATATTCGCCGGGTAGAAAATGGGGTGTTACATACAACATCAATATAGGGTCAAACCCTGGTGGTTGCGTTGTACGGTTGTTATTGTTGTACGGTGGACGAGCCTGCTGAAGAGGTTGTTATGTCCTTTGCTGATATTGTCTTTGACTTGGTTGGCTATGAGCAACCTGAGGTTGATACGTTGGAACAGGCGTAGGGTTGATAGCAGGAGTTACTGTTGCTACTGGTTGATACCGTCGCCTTGGCTTTCCGGGAGTGATATTACCAATATCTTGCTCTTTTTTCTTAGGGAAAGCATTACCGTATCTTTTGGTACTGCTTAATGGTCCTGCATCTTTGACCAGACATCCTTCTCGGACTGCCTCTTCAAGGTGTACTCCCATGTTTACCATTTCGGTGAAGTCGCTGGGCGGACTAGCGACCATTCGGTCGTAATAAAATGAACTTAAGGTTTTCAAAAAGTTCTCTGTCATCTCTTTTTCCTCAAGAGGGGGACAAATCTGGGCGGCAATTTCACGCCATCTCTGAGCATATTTCTTAAAGGTTTCCTTGTCCTTCTGCGACATTGCTCTGAGTTGATCTCTATCGGGTGCCATGTCCAGGTTATACTTATATTGTTGAACGAAGGCTTCCCCAAGATCTCTGAAAGTAACGATATTGGTGTGGTTTAAACCCATGTACCATTTGAGCGTGGCACCGGTTAAACTATCTTGAAAGCAATGGATCAGTAACTGTTGATTTTCAGTCTGAGTCGACATCTTTCGAGCGTACATCACCAAATGACTTTGAGGGCAAGAGTTGCCCTTGTATTTTTCAAAGTCAGGCACCTTGAATTTGTGCGGAATTTTCACATTTGGGACCAGACAAAGGTCAGCAGCGTCCTTTCCGAATAAATCCTGACCGCGAATGGCTTGCAGTTCCTTCTGTATCTCCAGAAATTGTTCCTGGAACTCATTCATTTTGTCGTACATACTTTCATTTCCACCAGAGATTACTTGTGGAATCTGTCCTTCCGGGATAGAGTGTACCACGGGTTGTGGTATAGTAATTACGGCGGTGACCTTTAGTTCTTCCCTATCCCGAAGTTTGTAACCTTCAGGAGTTGCTGTCATGACTCTTGCATCCTCGCTTTCCCGAAGTTTGTAACCTTCAGGCCCAGCGATTCCTGATGCAGTTTTTGGGTCTTCCGTGACCGGCGGGATATATCCTTCAGGGATAAAGTTGATAGGCATACCCCAGGGACGATCTTTAGGCTTTTTGTACCGAGGATCATATGTCTCCACTATGGGCGTAGATGTGATCTCTGAGATCACAGTCCTTTGTTGTTGCCTCTAAGTTGTTGCCAGAGATTGCATGTCACTGTGAGGTTTTCTCATATCTTCTTTCAGAGCGTCGATTTCTTCTCTCAGCTCTCTGTTCTCATCCTCGAGATCATCCATTTTCTTTTGTCGATTGGCCCGAGTATTGTACGGATGAGACAGTTTGACTCTAGAATCGTGACACAAACGTGAGATTCGAAGGTAAGAAGAATGTGTTATGTGAGAATGATGAATGATGTGTAATGATATTAATTAATAATAATTTTTTGTTTTAATCAAAAAGAAACTTCAACAAATGGATTACAAATATCATACAATGGGGAGACCCCGTTTTATTGAATTTGAAAGATTGTGGAAATGGAAATACAGTTTTTTACAAAGTGCTGTAAAAGGAAATGTCTAAGCTTATGGATCCTAACTCCTCTCTGAGGAGAGCTCAGGTGTTGGTTCTGGTATTTTCCTTTTCTTTGACCGGGGCTCTTGAGTCGTTGTTGGGTTGTCAGTCCTTTGCCAAGTGAAAGGAGAGAGCAAGTTTCTTCGGTCTTCCTGACTTTCTATAACATGTTGCTCTAATATCTTAATCAAAGCGTCCTTTTCTTTTAACAGTTGCTAAATTTTGGTACACTCCACATTGAGAATGCGGTACTTGTTCTTCCAAGATTTTTTTCCCGTTGAACTTTGTTGAGAGCAGCCTGGAGTTTTTCTGTATCAGACATAAAATAAAGGACAGATTCCCTCAACGGAAGAACTTCTTGACGAGGGTATGGCATCCTCAGCTTGAGGGCTCTAGTTTGTACCCAGTGGAGATAAGGTTCCATAGAGACACAGTCTGGTTTTCCTAGAGACTCTCTTCCTTTTCGGTGAACATGTTTCCAGGCATGCACTATTTCTGTCTTTAGTGCCCTGTCATTTTCTCCTTCCTTGAAGAAAAGACCTTCCAGATGAACATTACGCGGGATATATCTCATCGGGTATCCGAGTTGACGACGAACTAAAACTGGATGATAGTTGATTCCTCCTTTAGTTCCTATGAGAGATACATTAGGGAAATTTCCACATTTGTCAATGATCCTTATCCCGTCATAGATCTGATTGTACCAGTTTATGTCAGAGTTGGTAAGAGACATGATTCTCTGTGACCAACATAAAGTACTCTTATGATCCCAAAAAGCAGCAGAATTAGGTAAATGGGAAGTGAACCATTTGTATAGCAGGGGTACACAACATGTGATCATTCCTCCGCTGTACAAATTCTTTAAGTGTACAGAACGATAAGCATCTGCGAGCAAGGTCGGTACAGGGTTTCTAATCAGAAATATCTTAATGGCATTGATATCAATAAAGTTATCGATGTTGGGAAAAAGGGACAACCTGTATGTGAGTAGAATAAAGATATCTTCGAAAGCAGTTACGTTTCCTATACAGGCAAATTACAGAGATTTTTCTACTAAGAACTTGGCGGGTAAACCTTGTATTCCATCCTTAGCGGTCATGTGAGTCCCGACTTCTGACTCGTTCAAATAGATTACTCTGCAATGGTTTGATCCTTTAGAATTTCTTCCAGTCTAGGAAAGGGAGCTTGATCAGTGATGGGTAAATCAGTCAGATGAGAATACTCCTCCAGTGTTAGTGCTAGTTGATAATCCGGGAATGTGAAACAGCGATAAACCGGATCGTAGAACTGAATCATTGTAGACAGGATTCCTTCAACTACATGGACCCTTAACAGAGACAGCAGTCCTCCATACTTAGCTCTAAAAGCATCAGGGTTGGTGATTATCCTTGCCAACCCTCTTAAATCCTCTAGTTTTGGAACCTTGAAAGTGTACTTGTGCGTCTTCCTTCTACCGAAATCCATAATGCAACCTTTCTCTCTGATATTTGCAATCATTGTGTTAGTTTAATTTGAAAAAAGGAGAGAAGAGAAAAGAAATTTTTCTTTGTTTAAGAGTTATTTTAAATGAATGCATGAATGCAGCACACAAAAACATAGATGAAATTCTGGCACAGATATCAGATGTCCTATACAGATGTTGAGACACTGATATCCAACACAATGAACAAGATAACAATTAAAAATAACAGTGCAAAAAGTAAATAACACAGCGATATGTTTACCCAGTTCGGTCTAACACACCTACTCTGGGGGCTACCAAGCCAGGGACGAAATCAATATACGATAGTATCAATTCACAGATCATACAAACACCGAATAATTTGCTCACTTAATCACTACCCTTCTTATGACTTCTACCTAAGACTCACCTAGGTATGAGGCCCTCCTCAAATCCCTCTACAACCACAACCCGTGATTGGTACCTTTCCACACAAGAAACAAAAATGAAAGACACACTTTCAAAACACACAATCCTCAATACTTCACAGCTTATGAGGATTGACACACAAGAAACTCAATGCTTAAAAGCTTATGAGTAACTTGACAGAACTTACAACACAAGAAATCAGTCCTTATACTGTTATCAGAATGATACCAGTTAGGCTCACAAAATACACACGAAAACCCTAACAACACAAGTAAGTTCCACACCTAACACTAGGTTTACATCAGTCAATATATAGCAATTAATCTGGACTGAATTGGGCTTCAAAAACGCAGCAAATAGACTGCTCACAAATCTGCAAAATTAACTCCAACAAAATAGGTCTTAAATCCAAAGTTTCCTATTTTGTCTCCATAATTAGAAACAGCAGCAAATCCGAAAACCAACAAATAAACACAATCCAAAAATGCTTTGGATGCCACATAGGATAACCAAATATTCACAGAATATTCAGTAACAAATCATAGTAACAGAATCTTCATTAAAACTGACTTCACAGCGCGATGTCATATGAGCTGCCATGGAACATCTTCATTCGACATGTTGAAAGCAGCCACTTAGAACATTATGATTCAACATCTTGCTGCTATAATAGTTTTAGTAAAATAAATGCCAACCACAAAAGCACAGAAATAACAATCTCCCCCTTTGGCTTATTTTGGCTAAAACTACACACACACAAACAATCTTTCAAAGAAGCACAAACAAAATATCCAAATATCAGACAGCAGCGAAAACACCAAAAAATTGACTGCATAGCAGCATCCCCCTTCAGCTGCAAACAAACACTCAGTCCACACAAACAACTCATCATAGCAAACGAGCAAAACTCCCCTTCAACAGCAGCAACATTTCACATTCTCCCCCTCAACTACTGCAGCAGCACAAGCACACAAGCACTCTCCACACAAACATCCACACAACAGACTACTCCCCCTTTTTAGCCATAAATATGACAAAGGCAAGTAGAACAAGTCAAAGTCAAATTAAAACAGAGTAAAGATCAGAATACATCACAAGGCTATTCAGGTGTTCAGACAAAAACAACAAAAGCAAAATAAAACTTTTGCAGAAATTATGCCATTATTCTGCAGTAGCATCATTGTCAGACTCTGCAATGTCTTCACTCTCTCCATCAGCAACAGCATAAGTATCAGTATCACCACTCCTAGATCCCGAGTCATCTGAACTCTGCTCACATTCTCCATCAGAGTCTACAGAAGCATCACCTTCAGCAGTTCCTTGGTCCTTACCAGCTGTCCTAGCAGAAACATTCCTCTTCTCCATGAAGGTCTTGATCAACTGTTCAAGTTTGGCCTTCTGAGCAGTGTCTCTTCTAATGGATTCTTCCAGTTCCTGGCAAGTTTCTTGCAACTGAGCAATGATTTCATCATCAAGATTAGCATGACTGGAAGTCTGTGAAGATGTCCCAGCAATGTTTGAGACATGTGCTCCACCAAGTAGCTTGTAGTGAAGGGATAGAGGAGGTTTCCTTTTGAGTGCAGTGTCACCCCTCAACACAAGATTAGGACACTGTTCTAGAATAATATCGCAGATCAAGGAATGGAAATAGATAGGCATCTTGACAGCAGGTGAGCTAGCTTGTTTCAAGATCTGCTCAAAGATGTATGATCCAAAATCAAAGGCAATCTTCTTCCCTATAGCATATATGAATCTGCCAAGTGTAGAGGAAATAGTAGATGTGTGATTTGTAGGAACCCAATTTACCATAGCAATCCTGTGGAGGATGACATATTTGACACTTAGTTTTCCAGACGACAACTTCTCTGCATTCAGCCAATGTCTCATACAACCACCTGTAATCTCCTTGCAAACAGTATTGTCTGTTACCTCCAACTCAGGTTGGGGTTCCTTGCTCCTGCCCAGATAGTTGTTGATAATTTCAGGTGAAAAGGTGACAGCTTCTCCTCTCACAGATACTTTTCTGAGATTGTTTCCCCTGTTCTCATCACACTCTTCATATATACTCACCACAAATTCTTTGACTAGATTTCCATAGCAGGGTCCTAACTTGGACACTGTTCTCATCAATCCAGCCGCAGCAATGAGCTCCAAGATTTCATTGTACTTTTCGAAGTCCTTCCCCAACTCTCTCTCCAGAGCAATCCTTCTTTGATCAACAATTTTCCATCTATCTGCATTTCTCATAGAACTTTCAGTAGAAGCCTTCTTGCAGGTGGAGGTTTTTACACCAATGATGTCCTGGACATCTGTTTCAACTTCATAGTCAGAATCACTTTGATCAGCAATTTTCCTTTTCTTAGTGGGCACTACAACCTTGCTCCATTGTTTAGGAGGCCCCGCTTGAACTTTTCTTTCCCCACCTCCAGTTTTACCACGCAACTTCGAAGACTTGGAGCCTTCACTTATCACAGTTTTTCCTCTTCTTTTCTGAATTTTTCTCAGCATTCCAGCAATAGGTTCCTCATTAGAAGTGAGGTCATCAACATTAATAACATCGTCAGTCCTTACATCAGCTTTCCTTTTACTTCTTCTCTCACGGTCCACATGCATGGGAACATCACCATCAGTCCTATCAGTAGGGCTACTATTGATATTTTCTGTCACTGATGTTGGAGCATTAGACTCGACATTTTCCTTAATTCCACTCAGAATCGAGGCAACAACCCTCCTAAGTTCCCTATCCTTTTTAACAGCATCATTATCAGTGGAATTCTTGTTTACATCTTTAGAATCCTTCTTCTTCTTAACTAAGCCAGATTTAGACCCCTTTTCAGCCACGTTTTTCTTAGGGCTTACTTGGTCAGCATACAAACTAGTCATGGAGTGGACCTTCTTTCTAGGAGAGAAAGGTTTAGACTTCTTACTTGGAATGTTGACATTTGTTGTGTGAGAAGCTTGCTATTTTACTTTAGGGTCAGCCGGCATAACATTCAAAGGAGCAATGTCGAGCACTAGGTCAGAGAGATTTATCATCCACAGTGATTCTGCATCTCCAGCATTGATTCGTGGAGAACCAGTGTTCTCGTGCATGGATTCGGAGTTAGGATGTTGGGACATGCTTAATTGATCACACGGTACAGTCTTGAGAATGTTAGGAGAAAACCCTAAGACGCGAGAGCTTTGAAGAGAGGGTGCAAGAGGAATTTGTGTAGAGTAAGTTTACTGAAAATATGGTGTGTTTGTCCGCCTATTTATACTTTTAAGGACTGGGCCCAGAGTAGAGCGGTATTCATAGAATTTTATTACCCGACTCGCCTCAATTGCACACTTATCAAATTCTCCTTCTAACCTTACCTTGCTGGCATACTTACTAAGTTTAAACTCATTATTACATTTCATCAAGCAAACATCATGAGTTGCTTTACAATTTATCAGCACCTGTTCTAACTTGACCGTCTTCCCAGTATCTTTCTTAGTCTCCACGCTTCTTTCAGTGTTCTCAGAACTCCACAGATAGCAGTTATCTGACTCTCTCTTACCTCTCATGATAACCTTACCCTTCTTGTTTGTTATCTGACATTCAGAATTGGTAAAGTTGACCTTGAGACCTTGATCACATAATTGACTTATGCTTATCAAGTTTGCATCTAGTCCTTCAACAAGTAAGACCTCCTCCAGATCGGGTTGTCCTGCACAGTCCAGTTTTCCAACACCTATTACTCTCCCTTTTGATCCATTGCCAAACGTTACGTCCTTAACAGGATAAGACTTAACATCTGACAGACATCCCATGATACCAGTCATGTTCTTGGAACATCCACTGTCGAAGTACCACTTTTCCCTTGCAAAGACACTAAAGGACTTATTAGCTATGTGTTCCTCTGCAATACTCTTAGGAGTCCACACTTATGTTGTCCCAACCCACTTTTGTTTCCTACTAGACTGTAAGCCAGTCTTGGGGTAGCCATATAACCTGTAACAGAAGGGTTTTATATGTCCAAGCCTTCCACAATGGTGGCATTTCCACCTTTGATTCTTTCTTCTTGTGACATTCTTCTGATGTTTGTGAGGATGTTGCAACATGTTATACGACATCTTTGATTCTTTTTCAGGTTTAGCAGGTGTCACTTCAGGCCATTTTCCCTTGTCCATCTCGCTGGAACTTTCAAACCCGAGACCCCTAACATCTCCAACATCTCTCCCTGACTTTAGAATCTCATCAAGCACATCATAGCAGCTATTAAGCATTCTGACTGTTTTGATGACATTATCCAGTTTAGAGTTCAGAATAACTACTTCATTTTTTAGATCAGAGATAGTAGCCAGATGCTCTTCCTATTCAGCTTTTAGATGAGCAATGATTTTCTTTTGTTCTTCTTTCTACTGACACACTTCTTCACTTTTAATGCATAAGTTCTCATAGGAAGCAGCTAGCTCTTCAAAAGTAAGATCATCACTGACTGATTCTTCATCAAACTCACACACACCTGTTAATGTTGTGACCCTCTTTCCAGACTTCTCATCAGTTTCAGTTTCAGAATCGTCTTCTGACCATGAGACTGATAGCCCTTTCTTTTGCCTCTTGAGATATGTATATGTGGGGTACTCAGACTTTACATGCCCAAAACCTTCACACTCGTGACACTGAGCTCCTCTCTCTTGGTTAGAATTACCTTCAGTACTGGTATTTCTCCCAACATTCTGATTTTTAATGTTGTCAGATGGCTTGTCCTTAACATTTGATCTTGACTTCTAATCCACCTTTCTGAGTACTTTGTTAAATTGTTTGCCTAGTAACACCAGATCTTCTGAGAGGCATTCATCTCTGTCCAGATTACTTTCCCTTTCTGAATCACCTGCCTTTGACACAAAAGCTATACTCTTCTTCTTTTCAGTCTTTTCACTGATCCCCAATTCAAATGTTTGAAGTGATCCCACAAGTTCATCCACTTTTATTTTATCTATGTCCTGAGTTTCCTCAATAGCAGTCACTTTCATGTCAAACCTCTTAGGTAGAGATCTGAGGAATTTTCTGACCAGTTTGCTGTCAGACATCTTCTCACCTAGAGCACTTGAAGCATTAGCTATTTCAATAATGTTCATGTGGAAGTCATGAATGCTCTCATCTTCCTTCATCTTCAAATTTTCAAACCTGGTAGTGAGAATCTGAAGTTTTGACATCTTAAATTTTGAGGTTACTTCATGAGCAATCTTCAGGACCTGCCAACCCTCTTTAGCAATGGTGCAGTGTTCAATCAACCTGAAGATATTCTTGTTAACACCATTGAACAAAGCATTCATGGCTTTGGAATTCCCTACGGACCCTTTGTAATCTGCATCATCCCAGTCTTCCTCTTCCTTCATAACATCAGTAGGGGTACCTTTTTCATCTTTAACCTTAGGGGGCTCCCATCCTTTTATAACAGCTTTCCATGCTTGATCATCCATGGATTTGATGAAAGCTATCATCCTTGGTTTCTAATAGTCATAGTTGGAACCATCAAGCAGAGGTGGTTTGTTCAGAAATCCTCCATCCTTGTCCATTGTACCAGAAAGTACCTTCCCTGAATCTCACCCAGAACCAAATAAGGGTGCAAGCTCTTGATGCCAATTGAAATTCTGGCACAGATATCAGATGTCCTATACAGATGTTGAGACACTGATATCCAACACAATGAACAAGATAACAATTAAAAATAATAGTGCAGAAAGTAAATAACACAGCGATATGTTTACCCAGTTCGGTCTAACACACCTACTCTGGGGGCTACCAAGCCAGGGACGAAATCAATATACGATAGTATCAATTCACAGGTCATACAAACACCGAATAATCTGCTCACTTAATCACTACCCTTCCTATGACTTCTACCTAAGACTCACCTAGGTATGAGGCCCTCCTCAAATCCCTCTACAACCACAACCCGTGATTGGTACCTTTCCACACAAGAAACAAAAACGAAAGACACACTTTCAAAACACACAATCCTCAATACTTCATAGCTTATGAGGATTGACACACAAGAAACTCAATGCTTAAAAGCTTATGAGTAACTTGACAGAACTTACAACACAAGAAATCAGTCCTTATACTGTTATCAGAATGATACCAGTTAGGCTCACAAAATACACACGAAAACCCTAACAACACAAGTAAGTTCCACACCTAAAACTAGGTTTACATCAGTCAATATATAGCAATTAATCTGGACTGAATTGGGCTTCAAAAACGCAGCAAATAGACTGCTCACAAATCTGCAAAATTAACTCCAACAAAATAGGTCTTAAATCCAAAGTTTCCTATTTTGTCTCCATAATTAGAAACAGCAGCAAATCCGAAAACCAACAAATAAACACAATCCAAAAATGCTTTGGATGCCACATAGGATAACCAAATATTCACAGAATATTCAGTAACAAATCATAGTAACAGAATCTTCATTAAAACTGACTTCACAGTGCGATGTCCTATGAGCTGCCATGGAACATCTTCATTCGACATGTTGAAAGCAGCCACTTAGAACATTATGATTCAACATCTTGCTGCTATAATAGTTTTAGCAAAATAAATGCCAACCACAAAAGAACAGAAATAACAATAGAAAAAACATGGGTTCAAAGGTTTAGCGTCACGAGCATGGAGTCATGGCTCTACCCATCCCCAAAGGTTGTACTATGGTGAATTTTTGTACATGTTCTCAAAATCATTGACCACCCTTGGGATAACAACAGCAGGCTGGTTCACCCGAGCAAGCTGTAGCATCTTAGGATAATCTTAATTGAGTGTAGTATCGCGTGACAACTATTTTCGATAGCTACCGCACTACTAAATAGCCACATGGTTACTGTCTACTAAATCCTCAGTTTCATGGATACCACAATCGGACAATCAGCTTTCACAACTGAAGTCGTTAGACATTGAATCCGCAAAGGGTACCTCCACTGATTTGATGGTCTACCGGGACAGCTTCTTTGGGATTCACTCCCTGAAAGACCACCCGTCTCTGCCATCACCTATCTTAGGTATCACTCATACTTTCCACATGCGACATCACTCGCATTCCCATTAGCAGAAAAATACACACGGATATCAAGTAGGAAAAGCGATATATATATATATATATATATATATATATATATATATATATATATATATATAAATATATATATATATATATTCATTCCTAAAACTAACATCCTAGGCCTATTAGGAATTCTAGTCTATAATCCTAAACAGACAAATTGTTTCCCCAGCAGAGTCGCCATTTATCTATAGCGTGCGATTTTTGTCGGTGACGCGACCACCTTATCACGAAGGGTATTCTCCTCACAATGAGGAGAAGTGGGGTGCTACTTTCTGATTTCTTATTTATCTCGTGAAGCTGAAAGAGAAAGGGAAGCTATCTAAAACTAACCTTGCACGTGAATGTTTAACTGAACAAACGCTTAAAGAGATTCGGGGAGTTCGGGGTCAGGTTATATAATGGGGAGTTATCAGTTACCCATCCTATATGTGGTTATCCAAAGGTTGTTAGTTTTAGGTTCTGCTTTGTACTTGATGGTGTGTATCTGTTGATGGGTTGGGGAAAGTTTGGGAATGTTTGAGAGAGAGAGAGAGAGAGAGAGAGAGAGAGTTTTTGATGATTTTGGTGAGGTATTGGACCTCAGTTTTGATTGGTATGTGTGAAGGTACTGGACCTAAAGTTTTTGGTTGGTATGCTCGCTAAGATTTCGCAATCTTATGCCTACGTATTCCCGTTAAAGATAACTGGGAAATCAGAAATAGGAGGAAAAAAGATGATGTTTTGGTGTCTTGTTCAAAGCCCAAGATTGAAGCTAAAAAAGTATTGTAGTACCCTAAATTTTGACCAAGGGTTTTTAGATTTTTTTTTGCCAATAGGGGGTATCATTTGGGTATTAGGGGAGGTTTGTTAAGTAATTTTTGGGGCCCATATTTATGTGGGTCCATTTGAGGCTTTTTAGTAATTTTTATATTAGCTAATACTATTGCATTATTGAATTTCTTTTTATTTTAGATAATTAGGTTTTTTATTAATGTCATTTTTTTTAGAAATTAGATTTTTTTAATAAATTAGGCATTGGCTCTTTTATTTGAACAAAGGGTAGATTTTTTATTTCCAAATATAAATAGTTTTTATTAGGAATATTGTTTTGAATTTAATGTCATTTTTATTTTTTAGATTTTATTTAATTAAGTAGGAATTGTGGTTTTATTTATAATTAATGTTATTAGGATTTTTTAGAAATCAGATTTTTAGGATACTTATGTTGTTATTTTAAGTTTTAAATTAATCCGATTTATTTAAATCAATGGTCATAGTTTTTAGATTTTTAAGATTATTTATGATAGAAAAGATTTTGGTTTTTTTTGGGTTTTAAATTATTTAGAAGAAAGATTATTTTTAATGTAGTTATATTACGTTTTTATTTTATTTAGGATATTGTTTTTTAAAATTATTAAGGGTCACGTTTTTATTTATTTATTTTTTTTTATTATTTATTTTTTCATTTATTCAGAATTATTATTATATTTTTTACTTTGTATGGTTGTATATATATAATTAAATTTATTCAATATTTAATAATTATTATTTTATTTTTTATATAGAAATTAGATTTTGATTTTAAAATTAATTAGGATTTGTGGTTTTATTAATAGTTAAGGATCATTCAATATTAGATTCTTAATTTAATTTGTATTATTAGTGGTTTTTAAATATTTATTTGATTGGCTTTTATTTGTTAATTAGGAATGTTGTTTAGGAATTATTATATCTTAAGGTATCACTTTTCATGATTATCATTATTAGTAATATAACTTTTATATATATACCTTTTTATTTTATTAATTAATTAGGGACTAGATCTTTTTATTAGAATAAAATTTAGATTTTTTTTATATAGAGTTTTATTTATGATCTCATTTAGAATTTACTATTTTTGAGAAATTTGAGTGGTTTTATTTTAGAATTTTAATTTTAGGTTAATTGGAAAATAATTAGGTTTTTTATTATTATTTTTTTGTATTCCGTGATTTAATATTTATTTTTTTTCTTTTTTTCTTTTTTTCTTTCGAGTTAATAATTACATAATAGTCATGTTTTGTTAATTATTTATCAATTATAATTATTTATTTATTTTTTATTTTAGGACCGGTAGTTTTTTTTTATGTCTATCATTTTATTTTTTTTTATTTTTTTTTTTAACATTTATAATTATCATTTTCTTTTTTAACATTTATAAAAAAAAATCAAATCTTTTTATGTATTTCTGGAATCACTTACAACAGAAATCGAATCAAATTGCAAAATCAAATCAAAATTACATTAAGAATTTCTAAATCTAATCTAACATTAAATTCCTAAAACCTATTTTTTATCTATAAAAATCTAAAAGAAATCCAGAAAAAGGGACAAAAAACCCTAAGGTGAAAATCGTTGCGTGAATTCCCAACCTCCACTTTAAGCTCAATAAGATAGAGACTTAGGGTTCATCATTAGAACCCTAAGCCCCTAAGCAAAACCTCATTTAAAACCTGCAAAAGAAAAAAGAAGGGATTAGTGATCGGAAACGGAAAAAGAGGAAGGAGCAGCATAAATCAGACACGGCAGAGGAGGTAACAGAAACTTAGCTTTTTTTCGTTTCTTTGCTTGATCAGTTGTTGAGATTTTATTGTTGTTGGTTGTGAATTAGGGTTTTTTCTTTCTCTCCTGGACCTAGAGCAACTGGGCCTAGCGCCCAGTTCACTATCTACACCCCCCACCAATAGCCCAGTTGCTGTTTAAAAGGGTTTTACACCCTCTGGTTCTTTTTTTATTTAATTAATTTCATTTTTTAATATAATTTAATTTAATTATTAATTATTTGAGGGTTAATTAGGAGATTTAGGTTTTTAGGACAAATTAAGGGTTTAGGGATTTATTTTGGGATTTGTGTTTTTTTTATTTTTATTAAACATATTTTTATTTTTTAATTCTAAGAAAAAACCACCATTGAATCAATTCCTTGATTCAAGTTGTGAGATAAAATTTTCATTTTCTTTTGATTTGTTAATTTAGTTTTTTTATAATTTAACTTTTTTTTATTTGGTTGTAATTGAGTTTTTAATGATTCATGTAATTTAAAAATATTATTTGTATTTTTAATTTTAAGGAGAAATTATTTTAACAAAAAAAAGGATAAATATGGGGTGTGGATTTAAAAAAATAAGTTTAATCTTATTTTGGATAAAAAAATATTTCCTTAAAGAATTTTTGGAATTCGGATTTTATTTTGGGGACTATTTTGTTATTTGACATATTAAATTATTCAACTTCGTGGTTCAACTTCTTTTCTTTTAATTAGAAAAAGTGGTTTTTTTGGGATTTTTAAGATTTTAAGGGATTTACACATGGGGATAAAGCTCTTGGTACGAGAGCCTAAATAAAGGATGGGATTTGGGATTGAGGAATTAAACTCTTGATATCCGAGAGTATAAATAAAAGGATTAAGGGATAAAGCTCTTGGTCCGAGAGCCTAAATAAAGGATGGGATATGGATTTTTGGGATAAAACTCTTCCTCCGAGAGTATAAACAATGGACAAAGGGATTTAAGGGATATAACTCCTCATCTAGGAGTATAAACACTAGATTTAAGGGATAGAACTCTTTATCCAAGAGTATAAATAGTGGATGGGATTTAGGGATAGGATTTGGGATTTAGGAATAGGATTAGGGGGTAGGAATAGGGGAGGTGAACTACGGTTACTCTGATCCTTCATTTTGAGGGTACGTAGGCATAGGGTTGCAAACCAACCCTAGCGAGTATAATTAGGAAAAAACTTAGGTTTTCTTTTCATTTAGACAAATAAGCATGCCCTAAACTCAAAGGTGGATCCCATTGAGTACAATGGAAGTAAGGGGTGCCTAACACCTTCCCTTTACTTAACCGACTCCCGAATCGTAGGAATCTCTACCTTAGGATAGGATATTTAGGTTTATCATTATTTTCCTTAAAAAATATGGTGGCGACTCGAAAATTTTTGCCGGCCGCGACAGTTGGCGACTCTGCTGGGGATTCCTTCCTAGCGAGAGTCAATCCTAGCCTTAGGATTTAGGGATTTGTTTGTCTTGGATGTTATTTTGGTTTTTTTTTATTGTTATTTATTTATTTTTATTTCATATATTTATTTATTTAATATTTTTGTATTATCATGCAAGGGATTGGGACATAAAAAAAAAGGAGTAAAGCTAAAACCCAAAGCTTAGAGGATAACCCTAGAACCTAAAGTGGAACGGAAATGTTTTTACGGGGGATGCAACGTCCCCTAAAATGCATTGATGCCACACTCAGAGTAGATTCTTCCAAAGTCGTCTTCACGAAAGGGCTAGCCCCTCTCGTAGTGGAATGATTTGGATGTGGTCCGTGACTCTGAGAACCTTAACCTACCCCACACCAATCTATGGAGACCCTATATATTCAACCCTCAAGGGCTGTTGCTAGGCTCCTACCCCAAATGAGACTTATCCTGAAGGATTACCGTAGGAAGGCTTGCTCCTTCTCATGGTAAAACAAGGGTATAGTCTGAACATGTTGGGGTCGTTATGCTGTCCAAATTTTTATATCCTACATGTGAGGGGATTGGGTAGATAAGCTTTAGATCTAAACCTATCATAGGGAGCTTACCTAGTTAGGGTCATGCTTGCATTTTCACCCTACCCTAACCAAAAAACAAAGGGTCCATGTCATCATGCATTTAAATTTTTTTTTCATATATGCATTTTTTGTGGGGAATTTCAAGATGTGTTGTAGGAATAGTGGAAAGAGAGATTCAAGCGAAAGGGCTACCCTACGCATCAGAGTGCCAAGTGTTGATTTACTAAGTCTCAAAGACCTTCAAGACTTAATCTTCTCAAAGGATGTTTATACACAAGTATGGAAGCATCTTCGATCTCTTAGGGATCCCTATGAAGGTAGAGGCCATAACTACTCTTGCACAATTCTAGGATCCTCCTCTATGTGACTTCCCCTTCAAGGATTTTCAACTAGCTCTTACGCTATACTTGGATTTACAAGGAAAAAAAAAACTTACAAGGGGAATGGGGGCAAAACCAAAAAAACATATAAGGAAAAAGGGTCAAGCCTAAGGACTTAGCTGTACCGATTCAAGACCTATTGTCTCGCCACAAGGAGGATAGGGAGATGCAAGGGTACTTGGAGGAGTTTAAGAAGGCATTGGGGGCATCCACTTAGTTTACGCCTCCTTAAGTTCAGGAGCTTCCATCTTGGGATTATTGTTTTGGGTTGTTCCCGAGGAATTATTATTATAAGGCATTTTGGATTTGGGATTGGCTAATGGATTTGGATTTGATATTCTATGTGTATGGGTTTCATCCTTTAGATATATTCATCTATGACTACAATGGATTTTGTAATTCCCCCCAAATAAAAATTTTAAAATTATTTAGCATACATCATCCATATTCATACGTTCATCACCAACATGCATTCAATATAAAAAAAAATCATTTTTCATTTTAAACTTTGTCTCAGGCATAACAGTCTGACTTCCCGACCTCGCACTCGAGCGTACCAAAGGAAAGCTATGGATCAGATGGAGAAGGAGATGGTTACCCTAAGAGGAGAAATGGATACTGTCAAGCAGAACGTGGAAGAAATGAAAAGCCAGATTGATCAATTGACACTTGTCGTCCAGAATTTGATAGCCAGAAGAAGCAAGTCAAGCCAGCAAAGGAAGGTTCCTACTCCTACCTCCCATGTTGAAGACAATAACACCCTGCTAGGGTTTGTCCGTGATCTGGAACGTGAGGAGACTGAGACTGCTAAGCACAAAACTGTTGACCAACCGCTCGAGGGAACCGTCTCTCCACCTATTTCCAATGGGGCACCTCGTACTACTTACAGACCTACCCCGCGTGAGAACTACTCATACGAGGTGAAAATCCGAGACGAGGGGCCCTCGAAAGTAAAGGAACCACTGTTAGGGAAAGGAGAAGGATTGATGATAGGTACAAAGCACTTGAGGAAAGGCTAAAGGTCGTGGAGGGACTCAATGTTCTTGGAGTGGATGCCTTGGAAATGTGTCTGGTGCTCGATGTGGTCATACCTCCTAAATTTAAGGCACCTAACTTCGAGATGTATAAAGGAGTTAGTTGTCCCAAAAATCACATCCGGATGTTTTCCCGAAAGATGGGGGCTCATGCTAAAAGTAAAAAGCTGATGATGCATGTTTTCCAAGACAGCCTTAGTGGGGCATCCTTGGATTGGAATGTACAACTAGAGAGGACTCACATCAAGAACTGGGAGGATCTGGCAAGTGCCTTTATAAGGCAATACCAATATAATGTAGACATGGCCCATGATCGCATACAATTACAAAACATGTCTCAAAAAGGGAACGGATCTTTCAAGGAGTATGCCCAGAGATGGAGGGAGCTAGCCTCTCGTGTTCAACCTCCATTGCGGGAAAGCGAGCTAGTAGATACATTTATGGGAACTCTGCAAGGGCTATACTATGAAAGGATGATTGGGGCAGTCTCAACAGGATTCACTGACTTGGTTATCATTGGAGAGCGAATTGAGAACTGTTTAAAGACAGGAAAGATTCGGCAATCATCCTCCGACCAACATAACAATAAGGGGTACCCCGAAAACAACCCAAAGGAAAATGATGTCAGTGTTATAGACCCTGAATATCCAAATCTGGGAAATAATACGTTACTGGGGCATATTAGGGCAACAGTCAACGCTATGGAAGGGATGGAAGATGAATTCCTTATTAATAAGGAAGACCTAACAAACTGGGGCAAACAATGGGAGTCACCTGAGGAGAAGGACTTGTTTGGGCTGGGTTACAAACCGGCTAATGAAGGATTAGAAGGCAATTTCCATGGCGTGGGATTTGGAATGGGGGACCATATGGCTGCAATGGAAGAGGAAGAAAGGAATGCCTAATTTCAGCAAGTGGAGAACCATCGGGATTTCTGAGACGATTTTTGTTTCGAAGTAATTTACTTTTTCCTTAAAATAATAATAAGTCCCTTGCTATGCCCAAGGCAAGTGGACAAAGCTTTGTAGGGCCACCTGTTATTTCATTGGATTTATTTCTATCAATAAAATTGCATTTTGTTTTCAATCAAGATCTTTTTCTTTCATTTTCTGTTTATTCAAAATGGCAATATACCTTCTTTCGATATTTTCATTTCTAGCACTTCATTCCAAAAAAAATAGAAAAAAATCTTCCTCATGCAAATTTAAAAATGGACCTATTAAAATGACACCGCTATAATCTCGAATGACTCTGAATTACCGATTAACCAAGCGGAAGAAGGTGATGAGGACAAGTGTGAGCTTCCCGAAGAGTTAGCCAGACTGTTGAGGCAAGAGGACAAGGAAATACAACCTCATCAGAAACCAGTGGATGTGATCAATCTGGGAACTGAAGAAGATAGGAAATAGGTCAAAGTCGTGCCTCTCCGGATAAGGATATAAAGGAAAGACTGATCGAGCTATTGCAAGGATACTCTGACGTGTTTGCATGGTCATACCAAGATACGCCAGGACTTGATGCAAGCATCGTCGAGTACAAACCACGACTCAAACTATAATGCACGCCAATCAAGCAAAGGATGGGGGAGACTAGATCAGATATGATCCTCCAGACCAGGGAAGAAGTCAAGAAGCAATTCGACTTTTTGTCACAGGGTAACGCCTATTGGGTTAAAGAACGTAGGAGTAACTTACCAAAGGACTATGGTAATATATGGCATAAGGAGATAGAGGTTCATATGGGTGATACGATTACCAAGTCACAAAAGGAAGAAGATCACATAACTAACTTGCAAAGTTGTTGGATCAGTTAAGGAAATTCAAGTTACGACTAAACCCCACAAGGTGTACTCATGGAATCAAATCTGGAAAAATACTGGGGTCCATGGTCAGTCAAAGGGGAAT
Source organism: Lathyrus tuberosus (assembly GCA_022829125.1). NCBI lineage: Eukaryota > Viridiplantae > Streptophyta > Magnoliopsida > Fabales > Fabaceae > Lathyrus > Lathyrus tuberosus. The sequence goes on from JALAZF010000393.1 coordinate 651,254, forward strand.
AAAGGACAAAATGAAAGTCGTTCAAGGGATGCCAGCTCCAAGGATAAAAAAGGAAGTTCATGGATTTTTGGGGAGATATCTCCCACCTTACAGCTACTTGTGAGCCAATCTTCAAATTACTCAGAAAAGGACCAAATCATTGAATGGAATGAAGGTTGTCGAAAGGATTTCGATTGGATCAAGGAATATTTGCAAAAGCCACCTATATTGGTGCCACCAGTCTCAAGGAGACCACTCATAATGTACTTAACAAAATTTGAGAATCCCATGGATTGTGAAACTTTGGACTCCTATGAAGGACCTAGACCTGGATCTCGAGGGAAACTTATATTTGTATAAGGACTGGGGTTATCAATAGGAATTTAGAATCATGAAGGAAGCTAATCTGGATAAGGCAGAATGGGTGCAAACTAGGCTCGATCAGTTAACCTCGTATAAGGGAAACGTGTGGCTGTGGGCAGTTATTTTCGTCCTCGCCTACGCGAAGAGGGAGACTTGGGGTTAAGGAAAATATTACCCATCCATAAAGACCACCACGTCAAATGGACCCCACCCTATGAAGGGCCATATGTCGTGAAGAGTGCCTCCTCTAGCGGAGCACTAATATTAACAACCCTGGAATGAGCGGATTTACCACGACTGGTGAACTCTGATTCGGTCAAAAATGCTATGCCTAGAAAAAGAGGATAAAAGCCCACTAATTCGAAAACCCTAAAGGGCGACTTAGGCAAAAATTAGGGCGTCCCGGTGGATTGAAAACTCAAAAGAGCAATCCAGGAAAATATTAGGGATTTGGATAAAAATGATACCCGACAAGTCGAAAACCCTAAAGGGCGGCTTAGTCGAAAAAATGGTATATCATCCCGGTGGACTAAGACTCTAAAAAGAGCAGTTCAGGCAAAAGTTAGGGATATCCAAAAGGTATATGACTGAAAACACTCGAGTCACCTCGTAACAGGAATTCAGAAGGGAGCGGTCATTCTAGCCGTCATCTTCAGAAACGAAGTGTCGTGATCTTGGAGTCTTAGGGATATTAGCTGGTGTTATATTTAATAGGGACATAAATAAATTTGTTTTCTTATTGCCATTTTATATTTTTTTGGATATTACGGTAATATCTCCTTATGAGAATTACCCTCCTTACTTATCATTGCCCATTTCCGGGCCAATTCTCAATAAATTTGCTTTTTCAAATACATTTCTTCGCCTCCTAAATTAGTCTGCTTGATTACAAAGTGTCGATTAATTGTGAAATAATGCATTGAAATATCAGGTATAAATAAAAGCTTTGAAAAGGGAAAATGGATTTTACTTCGGGTTTTGGAATCATCAAAGGGATCATACTCTTCCAAAGCGGGATATAGGGTCTATACACTGACAGGAATATACGTTATAATCTAACCAACATGGGAGGTTCTTTAATGGCACGTCACAGGAATCAAGGGTATCATGGCTTACTATAATTATCAAAGTTTCAAGGGTCAAGGAATCAGGAAGTTATGAAAAGTTTTTTTCACATACAAACGCATGCATTGCATATCATAAAAGAGGCGTTAGCCCAAGTCATGCATCAATCATGTCGCTACGCTCCAGCATCTAACATGCACTCATAAACGCAAACATGCGTACATGCATGGGGTTCATAACCACCATTAGGGGTTTCATGGGGATTGTTACTCAAAGGGTTTTACCAAGGGGATTTCATTAAGGGATTTATCAGGGGTTCTACAAAATTCCTATCCAGGGATTTTTTATCTAAAAAGTTTTTCAGGGGGTTCAATTGGATATTTTCCTAGGGGTTTATTACCAGGGGCTTTAGGGTATTAGTTCAGCGGTCAAAATTAGGGTCCTTCTTGTATTTAATTGTCTCCTCCTCAACAGGAGGAAGGCTCATTGACATCATCCTTCTGAGTCGAAGACGATTAAATAGGGGCAGCTGTAGTACCCTTAATTTTGACCAAGGGTTTTTAGATTTTTTTTGCCAATAGGGGGTATCATTTGGGTGTTGGGGGAGGTTTGTTAAGTAATTTTTGGGGCCCATATTTATGTGGGTCCATTTGAAGTTTTTTAGTAATTTTTATATTAGCTAATACTATTGCATTATTGAATTTCTTTTTATTTTAGATAATTAGATTTTTTATTAATGTCATTTTTTTTAGAAATGAGATTTTTTTAATAAATTAGGAATTGGCTCTTTTATTTGAACAAAGGGTAGATTTTTTATTTCCAAATATAAATAGTTTTTATTAGGAATATTTTTTTGAATTTAATGTCATTTTTATTTTTTAGATTCTATTTAATTAAGTAGGAATTGTGGTTTTATTTATAATTAATGTTATTAGGATTTTTCAGAAATCAGATTTTTAGGATAATTATGTTGTTATTTTAAGTTTTAAATTAATCCGATTTATTTAAATCAATGGTCATAGTTTTTAGATTTTTAAGATTATTTATGATAGAAAAGATTTTGGTTTTTTTTAGGTTGTAAATTATTTAGAAAAAATATTATTTTTAATGTAGTTATATTACGTTTTTATTTTATTTAGGATATTGTTTTTTAAAATTATTAAGGGTCACGTTTTTTTTTTTTTTTTCATTTATTCAGAATTATTATTATCTTTTTTACTTTGTATGGTTGTATATATATAATTAAATTTATTCAATATTTAATAATTATTATTTTATTTTTTATATAGAAATTAGATTTTGATTTTTAAATTAATTAGGATTTGTGGTTTTATTAATAGTTAAGGATCATTCAATATTAGATTGTTAATTTAATTTGTATTATTAGTGGTTTTTAAATATTTATTTGATTGGCTTTTATTTGTTAATTAGGAATGTTGTTTAGGAATTATTATATATTAAGGTATCACTTTTCATGATTATCATTATTAGTAATATAACTTTTATATATATACCTTTTTATTTTATTAATTAATTAGGGACTAGATCTTTTTATTAGAATAAAATTTAGATTTTTTTTATATAGAGTTTTATTTATGATCTCATTAAGAATTTACTATTTTTGAGAAATTTGAGTGGTTTTATTTTAGAATTTTAATTTTAGGTTAATTGGAAAATAATTAGGTTTTTTATTATTATGTTTTTTGTATTCCGTGATTTAATATTTATTTTTTTTCTGTTTTTCTTTTTTTCTTTTTTTTTCGAGTTAATAATTACATAATAGTCATGTTTTGTTAATTATTTATCAATTATAATTATTTATTTATTTATTTATTATTTTAGGACCGGTAGTTTTTTTTTATGTTTATCATTTTCTTTTTATTTTTATTTTTTTTAACATTTATAATTATCATTTTCTTTTTTAACATTTATAAACAAAATCAAATCTTTTTATTTATTTCTAGAATCACTTACAACAGAAATCGAATCAAATTGCAAAATCAAATCAAAATTACATTAATAATTTCTAAATCTAATCTAACATTAAATTCCTAAAACCTATTTTTTATCTATAAAAACCTAAAAGAAATCCAGAAAAAGGGACAGAAAACCCTAAGTTGAAAATCGCTGCGTGAATTCCAAACCTCCACTTTAAGCTCAATCAGATAGAGACTTAGGGTTCATCATTAGAACCCTAAGCCCCTAAGCAAAACCCCATTTAAAACCTGCAAAAGAAAAAAGAAGGGATTAGTGATCGGAAACGGAAAAAGAGGAAGGAGCAGCATAAATCAGACACGGCAGGGGAGGTAACAGAAACATAGCTTTTTTTCGTTTCTTTGCTTGATCGGTTGTTGAGATTTTATTGTTGTTGGTTGTGAATTGGGGTTTTTTCTTTCTCTCCTGGACTTAGAGCAACTGGGCCTAGCGCCCAGTTCACTATCTACACCCCCCACCAATGGCCCAGTTGTTGTTTAAAAGGGTTTTACACCCTCTGGTTCTTTTTTTATTTAATTAATTTCATTTTTTAATATAATTTAATTTAATTATTAATTATTTGAGGGTTAATTAGGAGATTTAGGTTTTTAGGACAAATTAAGGGTTTAGGGATATATTTTGGGATTTATGTTTTTTTTATTTATTTTTTATTTTTATTAAACATATTTTTATTTTTTAATTCTAAGAAAAAACCACCATTGAATCAATTTCTTGATTCAAGTTGTGAGATAAAATTTTCATTTTCTTTTGATTTGTTAATTTAGTTTTTTTTTATAATTTAACTTTTTTTTATTTGGTTGTAATTGAGTTTTTAATGATTCATGTAATTTAAAAATATTATTTGTATTTTTAATTTTAAGGAGAAATTATTTTAACAAAAAAAAGGATAAATATGGGGTGTGGATTTAAAAAAATAAGTTTAATCTTATTTTGGATAAAAAAATATTTCCTTAAAGAATTTTTGGAATTCGGATTTTATTTTAGGGACTATTTTGTTCTTTGACATATTAAATTATTCAACTTCGGGGTTCAACTTCTTTTCTTTTAATTAGAAAAAGTGTTTTTTTTTGGGATTTTTAAGATTTTAAGGGATTTACACATGGGGATAAAGCTCTTGGTCCGAGAGCCTAAATAAAGGATGGGATTTGGGATTGAGGAATTAAACTCTTGATATCCGAGAGTATAAATAAAAGGATTAAGGGATAAAGCTCTTGGTCCGAGAGCCTAAATAAAGGATGGGATATGGATTTTTGGGATAAAACTCTTCCTCCGAGAGTATAAACAATGGACAAAGGGATTTAAGGGATAGAACTCCTCATCTAGGAGTATAAACACTAGATTTAAGGGATAGAGCTCTTTATCCAAGAGTATAAATAGTGGATGGGATTTAGGGATAGGATTTGGGATTTAGGAATAGGATTAGGGGGTAGGAATAGGGGAGGTGAACTACGGTTACTCTGATCCTTCATTTTGAGGGTACGTAGGCATAGGGTTGCAAACTAACCCTAGCGAGTATAATTAGGAAAAAACTTAGGTTTTCTTTTCATTTAGACAAACAAACATGCCCTAAACTCAAAGGTGGATCCCATTGAGTACAATGGAAGTAAGGGGTGCCTAACACCTTCCCTTTACTTAACCGACTCCCGAATCGTAGGAATCTCTACCTTAGGATAGGATATTTAGGTTTATCATTATTTTCCTTAAAAAATATGGTGGCGACTCGAAAATTTTTGCATGCCGCGACAAGTATATTTGTGTCTTGTTCAAAGCCCCAGATTGAAGCTAAAGGAGTATTTGTGTCTTGTTCAAAGCGCAAGATTGAAGCTAAAAGGTTTGACTGATAGAGAATTTGTCATCTCTAAATGAGATATCTCGTCTGTTTATCACAACTGTTGGGTGACTGATTATAAAAGAGGGTTACTTTAACTGGGATATGAGAATCCAGCAATGCCATAATTTCCTTTATAGGGGGTTTGTCCTGAAGGAGAAAACTTTAACTTAGTGTAGAGCAATGCCATTTTTCCTTAGGAATCTTTCATACTAAGAGAGGGACAGTGGCGTGAATGTAAATAATCCAGAGGCTTGCCACTTACACTAATTAGATGAAAGAGAGGATTTACCAGGATAAAAGATGGATGACAGCTTGGATATTTGAATCAACAAGTGTGCCATTTATAGCAGTTATCTGGGATTAAGGTTTGTTTTGAATATCTGTTTTGATGTGTGATATACAGAGAAATGACTTCCCACGGAGAGATTTTGATTTCCTCTGAGGGGATGTTGATTTTTGTGTGCCTTGATTAAAGCCCAAGGTTGAAGCTAAGAGATTGATTGACTTCATTGGGGAAGTCTTTATACAAAGCCTAAGAGGAGGCTGGAAAAGACTGACTCATTAAGAGAGTGCTTATATATGTCCTGTACAAAGCCCAAGATTGAGGCTAAAACACACTGACTCTTTTGGGGATATCATTATACAAAGCCTAAGAGGAGGCTAAAAGCTTGACTTTTCTGGAGAAAATATTCTGTCTGTCTTATACAAAGCCCAAGATTGAGGCTAAAAGGGATTTTGACTCCGTTGGTGAGGATTTGTATGTGTCTTGTACAAAGCCCAAGATTGAGGCTGAAAAGAAGATTGACTCGGTGGGAAAGAAATCTTTACTTGTCTTGTACAAAGCTCAAGATTGAGGCTAAAATGAGATTTTTACTGACTCGGCTGAGGATATTTTAGATGTCTTGTACAAAGCCTAAGATTGAGGCTGAAATGAGTTTGACTCTACTGGAGAGTATTATATGTCTTGTACAAACCCTAAGATTGAGGCTAAAAGAGGATTGACTCTGCTTAGGAAATTTATATGGTGTCTTATACAAAGCCCAAGATTGAGGCTGAACAAGCTGGAGAAATCATTATACAAAGCCTAAAAGGAGGCTGACTTCTGTTAGGGGAAATCATTATACCAAGCCTAAGAGGAGGCTGAAAAAGATTAACTCAATAAGAAAGTGTTTTTATCTGTCTTGTACAAAGCCCAAGATTGAGGCTAAAAGGGTTGACTCAACAAGAGAGTATTGAAAGGTGATTGACTCAACAAGAGAGTCTGAAAGGGTGATTGACTCAACAAGAGAGTCTGAAAAGGTTAGCTCATCTGCGGAAAATCATTGTACAAAGCCTAAGAGGAGGCTGACTTTGCTGAGGGAAGGAATGGTCATTATACAAAGCCTAAGAAGAGGCTATCTTTGTTGGGGAAGAACAAAGAAAGAAATCTTTATACAAAGCCTAAGAGGAGGCTGTCTTCTGCTGAGGATTATTGAGATCCAGAGGCAGGTCCAAATGGGGAATCAACTCTTGCTGAGGGTTTACAGAAGGATTGAGATATCAGATGCCTTGAGGTTCTGATTTGGGATAGTGTTATACTGATAGTAAGCTGACCCTCGCTGGGGATAATTTAGGATAAAAGGCAGAGTTTTAGATCCGGCGAGAGTTTTAACTCTACTAAGGATTGGTTAAATGATCAGGGTTTCTCCTATATTTGTAAGGAACTTGAGAAGGTCTTTGAGATCCAAGAAGGTTTTAGACTGTCCAAGTCTACTGGTATGGAAGAGTTTATCTTTGTACGATGCCCAATAGGAGGCTGGTGTTTTAAGGAATAGGAATCAACCCTAAATTGGTCTGAGGTTTTGACCCAAGAAAGAATGCTCTAGCAAAGGATGACTAAGTTCTGTCCTATACCTTTAAGAGGTCTTCAGGGTCCTTGTATTAAGCCCAAGAGAAGGCATGAGAACTTCTAAGAAGCCGGAGGGTCCTTGTACAAAGCCCAAGAGGAGGCGGGGATGCTTTTAGGAAGCCTGTGGGTCCCAAACCTAAGAAGAGTTCAAGAAAAGTTTCACCGAGAATAATCTTTTCTTTAATGAACAGTTCTAGGGTTAGAAGAAATTCAAGAGAGGTTTCACTGAGAATTAATCCTCTCTGGGGAAATGAACTTCTTTGACAATTTTTAATAGTGACAGTCTGAGAAAAGTTTCACCGGGAATCATGCCTTTCTCTTTGTTCCATATTGCTTAAGCCCAAGAGAAGGAAAGTCTGTATCTGGAAATCCTTTGGGGATCTAGTTTTAACTGTATTAAAGAGTGACCAACTGGCTTTACCTAGTTCTAGACCTAGTTGACAGGGAAAACTCTAAGCAGATATATAAGTATATATACTGTTGATATATGATAAGTATTTAAAAGGATATGAAAGAAGGACTTACAAGTGAGCAAGCTTTCTGCAATACAGTTATATATATATATATATATGAAAGCGGGTAAATGAAAGCTGATAAAACTTACAGGCGAGCAAGTTTCCATTGTAACTAGGGGTGGAAATAGGCTAGGCTAGGCTTTATAAGGCCTGGGTCTGGCCTACAATAAACTTAAAAGGCCTGAGCTTGGCCTATGGCCTATTATAGGCTCTCTTTTTTGGCCTGACCTGACCTTTTTAAAAGCCTGGCCTGGCCTGAAAGCCTATTTACAAGCCTTATTCTCATTTTGGTTCTCAATTATTCCATATTATTTAAGAAGCTTTATAGGCTGACCTATACATATATATATAGGCCGACCTATTTAGCCTTTGTTCTAATATATATGCATATATAGGTCAATATATGTATACTTTTTTCTAATATATATATATATATATGCATATATTGGACAACCTATTTAGCTTTTTTTTAATATATATGAAAATATAGGCCGACCTATAAGGCTTCATAGGCTTTTTTTAATAGCCTAAGCCTGACCTATTTAATTAAATAGGCTTTTAAAAAAGCCTAAGCCTGACCTTTTTATTAAAAAAGCCTGGCATGGCATGGCCTTAAGTAGGCTAGGCTATAGGCCCCTGTAGACCGGTCTGGCCTATTCCAACCCCTAATTGTAACAGATGTATGGTTAGTTGTTTAAGAAATTAAAGAAAGTTTTGATAACAACTATAAGTTTAAACCTAAATTAAAAGGGAAGTTGTTTTTGAACATATTAGGGCTTATACTCAAGGAGAGGCCCAGATGAAAAACAATAATCGTACCGTTGTTCTGTAAACTGTATTGGGGCTTATACAATGACTGAGGCCCAAAAAATGTTTTATGTACCAAGGGATGGGTCTTGCAACTCAAAGAGAGGCCCAAAGGTTTGAAAAATAAAAGAAATGAGACTTACAACACAAGGGTAGGCCCAGATGAAAATGTTTTGAAAAAGCGACGATCGCCCCGAGATCTTGAAAACGCAGTGGGTCTTATACAATGACTGAGGCCCAAAATTATTTATGTACAAAAGGGGTTGGGTCTTACACTCTATTAGAGGCCCAAAGGTTGTTTGAAAAAATATTTGTTAGGGTGATAGTGATCAAAACCCTAATTTTGGTTTTTAAATGTATTTTAATTGAATAAAAATTCAATTAAAATAACCAAATATGTGAAAAAAAGGTTGTGATCTTGGATTTATATTTGGAAAATCATGTTTCATTCATAGGATGATTTAAAAATCATTTGAATTTTGCAAAACCAAGAGAAAGAAATATTTTTAATGTTTAAAAACAAATAAAAATGTAATTCTTTACAAAAATACCAAATATATGAAATAAGTAATATTTTTGTGAAATTTTCGTCGAATACAATATTTTAATGTTTTTGTGAATTTTCAAAAAAATAATCAATAAAAAATAATTAAATTGAGAGAGAAATTAATTTTTCAATTAATTAACAAAAACATGAAAATATGGAAAAATAGCAAAATGTGAAAAATGGCAAAATGGTCTGGGTGGGGTTTGAACCCACGACCTTGGCAACAATCACACATGCGTGCTACCACTGGGGTGGTGATACATGCGTGTATCAAAACCACCCTATTAATTCATAAAGTATGCCTTGTTTCTAGGTCTGGGCAAGGCAAGGCAAGGCAAGCTTTTGGGCAATTTACGTGAAGCCTCTAACTTTCTCATTTCTCCATGGATTGGGACAAAATTTAGGTGCATCTGACCTAGAATTTCATTAGGAATCCAATGGTGCCCTTGGAATTTTCAGAAAATGTTTCCTCCTCAAAATCCGATAGTGGTTTTGAAATAGGCCTATTTTTGCATGTTCTATGCTATCTCATGGTACAGGCAAGAATTACATGGCAAATTGATTCAAACACAACATATACAATATGTATGAGATGTTTATGATCAATGGACATCAAAGGAATGCATAATTCAGAGGGTTCAAGTTGTCATGCACTTACCTCTTTGAGCTTTTTGTGCTATCTGCCAAGTTCCTTGTGCCAGAAGTAATTTGATGCTTTGGACACTCTCAATTGATCCCTTAGAAGCTTTTAGAATGATTAGAACCAGGTGGAATCCTCAGGAATAAGTTGTGGCACTTTCTTGCAAAAGGGGCAAAAGTGACCAATATGGCAACTCTCTCAAATGGTGTTCCAGATGAGGGGAACCATTTGGGACAGTTTGAGGATGATATTTGGAGTGTGTTTGAGGCTTTTTTTGGTTTTGGAAGTGACTGAATCAAGGCATGGCTTGAAAATGCAGAAAAGTCAATTTTTGAGGTTTTCGAAGTGGACTTTGTGATTTTGGTGTTTCAAGTCACAAGTGATTATTTGAACAACTTAGATACAACATATTAGAGGTGTTTGGATCATGAGCTATGGTGGAATTGCTCTCTAACTCAAAAACTCAGAGATACCTTCCTAAAGAAGGCATTTTGGCCTAAAGAAAGAGACTTTGAGGAAAGCAAGTGTTGTAGTGCTTTGGTGTACTCAAACTGAGCACAAATTAGCTCTATTTATAGTAGAGCAAGTTTGTTTTGCAAGAAATAGTGAATGGCAGCTGCAGCAGGCCTTTGGCCATTGTTGAACAAAAGGAATCTCAAGTCTCCTCTAGCCATTGACTTGAGGTTAGGGCACATGCCTATGGTCTTATGATTCAGTGCTGATCCTTGACTCATTCAGTTAGGAATGTGTCAGTCCATGCCACCTTGGTGTATCCATTAAATGCATTGAAACAAAATTGGAGTCTTGGCACCTTTTTAGCCTTTTTAGGTTTGTTATGGCTAATGTAGATTCTTGGACTTTGGAGGCTTATGGATCAGATCATTCTCCTTTTATTTTATCCTCAGATGTGTCCAAAATTATGACAAGGCTTGGAGTTGTTCAAATTTCCCAAATCGAACAAAATAAAAAAATCTGCCAAAATCTGCCTTGCCTGGGATAGTTGGAAATGGTGATTTTGAGGGATTCATATCTCCCTGCTCAGGTTGAGTTATGGGAGGCTCTTGTACTTTTTAGAAAGACCTCATATGATACAAAACAAGTGTGATCATATTTTGTTTTGAAACTATTTGGATCCAACTGAAAAAACCTCATGAACATGGATATTCAAGGCTGGTAACTTTGGCAGATTTTCACTAAGTGTTGGAAAAAGTGTTATTTTCATGTTTTTGTCATTTTGATCACTCTAACTTAAAATCCATAAAGAATTGGAGTCTGAGGTAGTTTAAGCTTTTGTAGAGTGTAGCAAGACCTGCAAATCCTGTTCTGGATCACCCAAAATGGTTACTTGGATCTCAAGTTATGGTCCTTGGAAGTTGGTACCAAAACCACTTTTATTCCATAACTTAGAAAAATTTTGGTTTCTCAAGGTTGCCCCTTTTGAAAGAAATCTCACTTTTCTTGATTTTTCATGATGGATGATGATCAATGTCACACATTAACATTATTTTGACTTAGGGGAACCATATTTGTGAAAAATTCCAAAAAGTCAAACTTGATTTTGTGCACAGTTGACTTTTTATCGGATGAAATCCAAATTGTGCGATCCTTTGTGAAATCAAGTCCTTTACCTAAATCAAACCTAATGGATGGATTCCATAGGTGTTATAGGGTGTATTGAATCATGTCCCAAGGTTTGGAAGCATGTCTTGGTCAAAAGTCAAAGATACAGTTGACTTTTTCCTCAAAACCCTAATTGTGATCCAGATGAAATTGAAACTTATGAACCAAGCTTCTTGGGTCAATCCATTGTTGCAAATGTATCAATTTAGTGTATTTGAAGTCCTCAAATCATGTCTTGAGGTCTTGGCTCATGCTTTGTCCCAAAAGTCAACTTAGGGGTGAATTAGGTCAAGAAACCCTAATTCTTGATTTTTGGTAAATGAATCCCCTGAGGTCAAATTGACTTGATGATTGGGTCCATGAGGTCCCTTGGAGTATCTTGGGTTATGCTTTGAAGCATAGGCTCATGACTAGATGAAAATTTCCATCTGGAGGCCTTGGTCGACCAAAACCCTAATTTGGTGACACTGGCGATCTTGAGGCTTGATCCACTTGGAATATTACAACTTTGTGCTTGATTCTTGATGTAGAAGTCCTCTTGATCCTTTATAGGTGCTTGAGAAGTTAGACAATTGAAGATCATGTCATTTCTTGATTGATCCTTTGTCTAAGTGCTCTGAGAGGGCTTAAAACCCTAATTCCTGGTTGTAGTGAAAGCTCAACAACCCTTGAGGAGATTGACAAGGCCTGAAGGTACATCCATGTTGTGGTTTTGATTTGCACAATGATGAGAAATCTTGGTGGTCAAAATTTGGGGTATGACAGATGCCCCTATTTAATCTTCTTGGACCCGAAGGTGTGAATGGCGAAATTATTCGGGCATTCGGGGTGCAAGAGGATTAAATATCGGAATACCCAAAATTTTGATGGTGGTTATGAATGGCAGTTTGCTCATCCATCTTCTTTTGCTAAGCAATAATGCTTAGAAAAGGGTGGAACTTCCCCTCGATCCTGGTCTTCAGCCAAGGAACTGGTCTTAGTTTCTGAAATAAACTTCCCCTCGATCCTGGTTTTCAACCACGAAACTGATCTTAGTTTCTGATGTAAACTTCCCCTCGATCCTGGTCTTCAGCCAAGGAACTGGTCTCAGTTTCTTTCGTTAATAAACTTCCCCTCGATCCTGGTCTTCAGCCAAGGAACTAGTCTCAGTTTCTTTTGTCAATAAACTTTCCCTCGATCCTGGTCTTCACCCAAGGAACTGGTCTCAGTTTCTTTTTCAATAAACTTCCCCTCGATCCTGGTCTTTGGCCACGGAATTGGTCTCAGTTTTTTTTTTAATTCCTTCCTTGACAAGGGACGTTATGTGTATCGGTTTTCCTCAAACTTCTCGCCGAATTTTCCTGGGGAGATGCCATTTGATGGGAAAATTTTTGATGTCAGACTTGCTGGGGAACCCATTTGTCTAAATTGTAGAGGTGTTCAAACTTATCCATTGGAGACGCCATTTGTTGACTCTACTGGGGAAAACGAGTCTCTTGAGAGGTTGTTTCCTGCTTGGGGATATTACATCATATTTTTCTTCGAGATCTTCTCGGAGAAATGCCATGTGATGTGATCCAATTTTGAGGTGCTGATAACATCATTAACATTGACTTTCTGGAGAGAAAAACCAATGTGTTGCCAAGAGTCTTTAGTTGCGAGGCTTTCTCTGGGGATTTTCCTTAATCCGGGAAAGCGAGAACATCATCTTCAATAGTAAAGAGTGACGTTTGTCGAATGTCTTCTTGCCTTTTAGAGGTTCAAGTTATCAAAGTGGTCGAGAATTGTCTCCAATCCAGAAATAAACTAGGGAGAGAGATTGTTCAGACAAAACATTTCCTGACATGGAAAGAACTGACAACTCAATTGGTAAGAGGACTTTATCACTTGGGGATAAGACTGACCAAAGTGATAGTGATGTTATATGAATATGAATTAATAATGCATGGTGTATGTATGTATATGCTGACAAAACTAACGCGACATACAGACTAATAGATGAACACGATTGGATACTCGGCCATTGCGGGGGATGAAAAGTATCACTGGTTCAAAATAGAAATCCTGCCTTGCTTAAGAAAGACGGTCCCTGTGGGGAGAAAGAATTGTTCAATCGGTCTTAAGAGATACGTATTCTGCCGGTGATGTCAGATGAAACATGGTTTCTGACACAGTTGATCCTTCATTCAGGCGTACTGGTTTAGAAGGAGTACTTTGATTATGCACTTTGAGGTTCAATCACCTTCGGAGAAACGATCGACGTTCTTTCGATGTTCAACAGTCAAAGAAATTGCCATCTTTATTATAAAAGCAGAAAAATTTTGAACAGTAAATTCATTTTTGTTTTATTTCAAGAATCGTTGATCATGTTATAAAAAATCATTTTGTAAAGCTAAAACAAATAAGAATTGCAAACAAAAGCACTAGGGCTCAAATTTTATTGATAGGATGGAAATCAGCCAAACACGTGATTCCATAGAGTATTTACAAAGTTAGAAAATGGTAATTTAAGGGAAAAGGGCTACATTGAAACATAACGACCATTATCCTTCTACCAACTTTGAATTCTAGACATCCCGAGCTTCTATCGAAGTGAACCTTGATTGGGGTTTTCTTGACGAACGGTATTACCGCTGAGGGATTTAACTTCGTCGGACGTAGTTACTTGCCATTAATCCATAGCTTTTGCCTGGATTGTACTTTGAGATTTTTAATCCATCGAGATAATTTTTTTTGCTTATGTCTCTAATTTTTGCCTGGACCTCCCTTTCGGGTTTTCAATCCACCGAGACGTTTTTTTTAGTTTAGGAAAAGTATTTCTTGACTACGTCAACATTTGTGGGGTAGGCAAATTCTTCTCCATCCATGGTTGCGAGTCTCAAGGCACCGCCTGAGAAAGCTTTCTTGACCACATATGGGCCATCGTAATTCGGAGTCCATTTGCCCCGGGAATCAGTGAGGAATGACTGTATCTTTTTGAGCACGAGATCTCCTTTTCTGAAGACACGGGGTCGAACCCTTTTGTTGAACGCCTTCTTCATTCTCTGCTGATACAACTGACCATGGCATAATGTCGTTATTCCCTTTTCTTCGATCATATTCAGCTCGTCATGTCGACTTTGACACCATTCAGCCTCTGTTAACTTAGTTTCCATCAATACTCGGATCGATAGGATCTCTACTTCTATGGGGAACACTACTTCCATGCCGTATACTAGAGAGAAAGGGGTTGCCCCTGTTGAAGTGCGGACAGATGTACGATAACTGTGAAGAGCAAAGAGTAGCATTCCGTGTCAGTCTTTGTAGGTTACAACCATCTTTTGAACAATCTTCTTGATATTTTTATTAGCTACTTCTACCGCTCCGTTCATCTTGGGTCGGTAGGGAAATGAGTTATGGTGTTCGATCTTGAACTCAGCGCACAACTCTTTCATCATCTTGTTGTTCAAGTTGGATCCATTATCCATAATGATCTGGCATGGAACACTATAACGGCAAATGAGATTGTTTTTGATAAAGCGAACCACGACTTGTCGGGTTACATTAGTGTATGATGCTGCTTCGACCCACTTGGTGAAGTAGTCAATGGCTACCAGGATGAACCGATGTCTGTTTGAAGCTTTGTGTTCAATCATGCCAATCATGTCGATTCCCCATATAGAAAAGGGAAATGAGGAAGAAAGAACTTTGAGATGCGTTGGCGGTACATGGATTTTATCTGAGTAAATCTGACACTTGTGACATCTCCTTATGTACTTATAGTAATCAGATTCCGTTGTCAACCAATAATACCCTGCTCTTAGAATTTTTCTCGCCATTGTGTGTCCATTGGCATGAGTGCCAAAGGATCCTTCGTGAATTTCTTTGATCAGCATGTTTGCTTCTGGTCTGTCTACGCATCTGAGCAAGACCATGTCAAAGTTTCTCTTATAGAGTGTATCACCGCTCAGAAAGAAACTGCCTGCCAATCTTCTGAGGGTCTTCTGTCTTTTCTGGATGCCTCAGGTGGGTACTCTTGTTTCTGAAGGAAGCATTTGATATCATGATACCAAGGTTTATCGTCTATGACTACTTCGATCGTGAAAATGTAGGCGGGCCTCTCAAGGCGCATTATGTCAATCTTAGGTATGTCGTTCCATTGACCTATACTAATCATGGAGGAGAGAGTGGCTAACGTATCAGCCATGTGATTCTCTTCACGAGGGATATGATGAAACTCGATTTTGTTGAAGAATGGTAACAACCTTCTCGCATAATCTTTGTAAGGAATCAGTCCTGATTGGTATATGTTCCAATCTCCTTTGATCTGATTGATAACCAGGGCTGAGTCTCCATATACATCCAAGTTCTTAATTCTCAAGTCGATCGCTTCTTTGTGACCCATGATACAAGCTTCGTATTCTGCCTCGTTGTTTGTACACTTGAATGTCAGTCGGGCGGTGAAAGGAATGTGGGTACCTTGAGGTGTTATAATGATTACCCCAATTCCATTTCCATAATGATTGACAGCTCCGTCAAATATTAGTCCCCATTGGGAACCTAGTTCTGGCCCTTCATTGGGTAGCGGTTCATCGCAATCTTTCACTTTTAAGTACATGACATCTTCGTCTGGGAAGTCAAACTTGACTGATTCTTGATCGTCAATTGGTTGATGAGCCAAATGATCAGCTAAAATACTTCCTTTGACGGCTTTCTGAGCATGGTACTCGATGTCATATTCTGATAACAACATCTGGCAACGGGTAATCCTTCCCGTGAGAGCAGGTTTTTCAAAGACGTACTTGATTGGATCCATTTCGGAGATTAACTAAGTAGTGTGATAAATCATGTACTAGCGAAGATGTTTGGCTGCCCAAGCCAGAGTACAACAAGTTTTCTCAAGCATGGTATACCGAGTTTCAAAGTCGGTAAACTTCTTGCTCATATAGTAGATGGCAGACTCTTTTCCCTTCGTTTCGTCTTGTTGGCCAAGTACACAACCCATGGAGTCTTCCAAGACTATTAAATAGATGATCAGCAGTCTTCCCTCCACTAGAGGTGATAGAATTGGTGGGTTCAATAGGTATTCTTTGATACTGTCGAAGGCGGTTTGACAGTCTTCTGTCCATACGCAGTCCTGATTCTTTATGAGTAATTTGAAGATTGGCGTGCATGTCGCGGTCACGAGGAATATAAATCTGGAAATGTAATTCAAACGTCCCAGGAATCCTCTGACTTATTTTTCAGTCTTTGGAGAAGGCATTTCTTGAATGGCCTTGACTTTGTCAGGATCAACCTCAATTCCTTTCTGGCTGATGATGAACCCTGGCAGTTTTCCTGAGCGGACACCAAACGTGCACTTGTTGGGATTCAAGCGGAATTTGTATTTTCTCAAATGCTCGAATAGTTTTAACAGGTAGGTTGCATGCTTCTCCTCTATTTTAGATTTAGCAATCATGTCATCGACATACACCTCGATTTCTTTGTGCGTCATGTCGTGAAACAGAGTAGTCATGGCCCTCTGATAGGTTGCCTCGGCGTTCTTTAAACCGAACGACATTACCTTGTAACAAAAGGTGCCCTATGGGGTAATGAAGGAAGTCTTCTCCATGTCTTTAAGCACCATTTTGATTTGATTATAGCCCGAGAATCCATCCATGAAGGAGAAGACTTTAAACTTTGATGTACTGCCTACCAGCATGTCTATGTGTGGTAGGGGAAAGTCATCCTTCGGACTGGCTTTGTTCAGATCCCTGTAATCTACACACATTCTGACTTTTATGTCTTTTTTTGGAACTGGTACTATGTTGGATACCCATTGAGGATATTCTGATGTGGCGAGGAAACCTGCGTCAATCTGTTTCTGTACTTCCTCCTTGATTTTGATGGCCATGTCTGGATGAGTCCTTCTCAACCTTTGTTTTACTAGCGGATATTCTGATCTTAACGATAGATGATGTTCCATGATGCTGGTATCCAACCCTGGAATGTCCTGATAGGACCAGGCAAATACATCGGGAAAACCTTTGAGAAGTTTTATCAGGCCTTCTTTGACAGTCGACTGAGTAGTACCCCAATCTTGACTTCTTTCCTCTCTTCTTTTGTACCCAAGTTGACCGTCGGCTCTTTGTGAGGTTCAATGGACCTTTCCTCTTGTTTGAGTAATCGGGAGATCTCTTATGGAATTTCTTTGTCTTCTTCTTCTTCAGCTTCAAATACTGGGAATTCAAAGTTGGGAGAAGACATTGGATCGAATGTTTCAATGGGGTTTAAAACAAGCAATTTGCATGAGGTGATGATTGTTTTTTAGAAGAGATAGAGAGAATGCAAGAGTGTGTGCAGTATGTTTTCTGAAAAATGCTTGTTTTATTTTTGAGTTTTTTTTAGGATTACCATTTTCTGAAAAAGCGAAAAGTGAAAATAGCAATAAATGCGGAAATTACAGAACAATGTTATTTATTTATGATTTGGTCGATTCTTGAAACTACATCCACATAAAACAAAACTTTGTCGCTTTGGGCAAAGCGAAGAGGGACAATTACAGAAAAGTGAGCCCTATAAAAACATCTGTTTCACCTGGGCAGGGTGAAAGGTTAAAACAAATATGGCAATTACTTAGACTTATGGACGACTTTCGGGACATCGACAACAACCCATTGGCGGCGAACTTCTCGGTGAATCACAAAGTCTGGTACCTTCTTTCTTGGTTTGTCCTCAGAAATGATGTTGATTTCTGGCGAAGCAGGATCATTGGAGTCTTCCTCCCAGGCAGAGTTGTCGTAGACGAACTCTTTGGTTGTATCTTGCACAGGGTTTTCACCCTTAGGCAGATCTCCCCATCCAGTTGGCTGGATGTCTTCGAGCCTGATACGAGAGCTTTCTGGAGCAGTGTACTTGACCAAGAAGTCGTACTTGCCACTCGGTTGTCCTAAGGTGTCCCATACTTCGGTGGAACTAGAAGAGTCATCCCTCTCGATGACGTTGACCTCGGGAAAAGCGTAGTTGATGAACTCTTGTCCTACAATCTTTGCAAATTCATCGCCGTGCTAGATACTTTCGGAATGTCCTGAGTAATGATCCCATGATTTGGTGGGGACGCAGGTATTCTTTTCAATGATGCTCAGTTGATAAGTGTCGTTTGGATGACTCTTTTGCCCCAAGTCTTCTGGGTACAACTGCCATATAGGCAAGTCATCCATTGGGTCATAATAGTCATAGTCGAAGTTGTCTTTCATTAGAGTGTCCTCCTCTAATGAGTTGGGTTGAGCACGACATCCTTCCGGATCACAATCTCCATACATCATTCTGACATCTGATCTCGGTATATATCTCGGACTTTGCGTGGGATAGCAAAATAACGTATGTGTTTCTTCCTGAGACATATAGCCGTCCTCGTTGAGATAGAACTTCCACTCTTCATCTGTATCAGAGGAATCCCCCTCATTGATGGTATGTACTTCTTGAGACACTGGGTGGAGGAAACCTCCATTGTGGAAGAAGTCCTGAATGGGATGAAAACTTTCATCGTTAGTAGCAGTTTGGGTACAGGTTGAAGAAAAACCAAGACCTTTCTTTGTCTTGTTATCCATAGGAATGATAAGCTGTCCCCATCCTTTTGCGTTGTTACTCTCTATTACTTTGAGAGCATCTTTGTACGAGGAAATTGATGTTCCTTTTTTTGATTGATTCTCATTTCTCACCGAGAGCGCTTGGAACTGAGTCCCAACGACCTCTTCTGGTTCTACACAGGTTGATGATGATAAGTTGCTTACGAGTAAGGCTTGCTTTCCATAGACTGTGACTAGTTTGTCATTCTTGACGAACTTCGGCTTCTGGTGAAGTGTCGAAGTGACTGCCCCAGCCTCGTGTATCCAAGGTCTTCCTAATAAACAGTTGTATGCTGCCCAGATGTCCATGACCTGGAAAGTGACTTGGAAAGTGTGAGGACCGATAGTTATGGGAAGGTCAACTTCGCCGATAACTATTTTTCTGGATCCATCGAAGACTTTGACGATGACCTCGCTACCCCTCATCGAAGAGATCCTTGAAATGATGGTCGCATCAGAGTAGATTTTGGCATAACATTCAGAGTTGATTCGGTGTTTACCAGTACACTGGCTAAAGCATCGTCCTGGCAGTTGACTGTAATGTTAAGCACCATGTTGTGATTTTTGCCTCCTTCTGGTAGTTCTTCATCACTGAATCCTAAATTGTTGCAGGAAGTGGTGTTGGAGATGATGTTGTCAAATTGTCTTATCGTCACATCTTGTTCCACATAGGCTTGCTCTAAGACTTTCTGTAGAGCTTCTCTGTGAGCTTCGGAACTGAGCAAAAGATATAGCACAGAGATTCTTGAAGAAGTTTGCAACAGTTGGTCTACAATGTTGTACTCGCTTTTTTGGATGAGCTTCAGCATCTCATCGTTGTTCTTTGAAAGGTCAGGATTACTAGATTGGCCGAATGGTTGATAGGGAACTTCTGTTTGAGGTTCCTTTTCTCTGGTGGGTTCTCCAACTCCTCTGTTGAAGATTCGACCGCTCCGTGTTACTCGACTGATATCGGCAATATTCATGACGGAGGGTAATGGAGTTTCCTTTCCATTCTCGATTGTTGTTGCACCGTATTTGTAAGGGATAGCCTTATCGGATTTGTAAGGTACTGGTCCCGGCAGATAGATAACTATAGGAGTCTTTTGATTTTTCTGACCATCGTAGCCGGCCTTAATTGGTTCGAGGTTGAGAATCTTTCTACTATCAAGAGGAACTCTTGATTCATGGAGTAGACGGATTATGGTGCATACATCTTTGATCCTTTCATGATCAGAGATTATGACGACGTCTTTGCTTTGATCAAGGAAATATTTTGACATTACGTTGGTCGACCCAGAATTTGAACACGGTCGAATCTCTTTTCGGTCCACCTGATTTTAAAGAGCTGCTCGCACGAGGTAGCATCCTTGGTTGTTCCCTAAGCAAACTTTACAGCGCTCATAGTTGTGTGGTGGCACCCGGCCACATCTGCTTTGTATGCAGTGCAACTTCACTAGATCTGTTTCCATCGCACGAACATCCTGACTTTGATGCCTAGTAGGATTCCCGTCAGTCATACTGACTTGTTGTGTGTCTTCATCTAGATAGATCGGAAGCCACCAGTGGTTCAACAGGTGTTGAAGCGTTCTTCGGACAAGTGCACATCCTTGGTCATTCTCACGACATACTTTACAGTGTTGATAATCATGTGAAGCCAGAAAACCGAGCCGAACCTACTTAGCATCTAATTCCACCAGACTGGTATTCATTAAGCGAATATCAAAGATTTGAATCATGTTGACTTGATAGTGACTTCTATTACGGTAGTCCTGGATCCATCCAAGATCCATCTGACGCAGGAGGGCCACTTGTAGAAAATAGTATCCCTGATTGGTTATTGAGAAGATCGGATAGGAATTGTAATCGTGCCGTGGCAGATCATGATGTTGGCTTTGCCTTGAGTGCATTGCCACCAAGTTGACATTCATGGCCAAAATGTTGTGGTTTTGAATGAAGTTGGAATTTGCGTGAGCCATATTGACCTCACGGATTCGGTGATCTTGAATCCATCCAAGATTCATTTGTTCTTGTAGAGCTAATTGCACTACGGAACATCCTTGATTATTCTTGGAGCAGATATCACACTGGTGATAATTTGAGACGGTACATGACCATACCCGCTATGTCTGCAATGCATCCTGACCAGGTTGGCTCCCAATAGAAGTACATCGTGAATTTGATATCTGTGGTTAGATTCTTCCTCTATCAAATTTACTGCAGCCTTCTCACGTTGTGGCAACGGGTTCGTCTGAACATTTGGATTTGTATCCTTGAAGGATAAGACCCCGTTCCTGACAAGCTTCTGCACATCAGATTTGAAGCTGAGACATTTTTCAATGTTATGCCCCGGTCCTCCTTGATGGTAAGGGTAAGTTTGATCCGCTTTGAACCAAAAAGGTTGATTTTCTAGTAGTGTAAGAGGAAACCTGGTTTGGACGTGCCCCTTGGCCAGTAGTAGTGGAAACAGTTCTGCGTACAACATTGGTATAGGGTCAAACCCTGGTGGTCGCGTTGTACGGTTGTTATTGTTGTACGATGGACGAGCCTGCTGAAGAGACTGTTGTGTCCTTTGCTGATATTGTCTTTGACTTGGTTGGCTATGAGCAACCTGAGGTTGATACGTTGGAATAAGCGTAGGGTTGATAGCAAGAGTTACTGCTGCTATCGGTTGATACCGTTGCCTTAGCTTTCTAAGAGAGATATTACCAATATCTTGCTCTTTTTTCTTAGGGAAAACATTACCGTATCTTTTGGTACTGCTTGATGGTCCTGCATCTTTGACCAGACATCCTTCTCGCACTATCTCTTCAAGGCGTACTCCCATGTTTACCATTTCGGTGAAGTCGTTGGGCGCACTGGCGACCATTCGGTCGTAATAAAGTGAACTTAAGGTTTTCAAAAAGATCTTAGTCATCTCTTTTTCCTCAAGAGGGGGACAAATTTGGGCGGCAATTTCACGCCATCTCTAAGTATATTCCTTAAAGGTTTCCTTGCCTTCTGCGACATTGCTCTGAGTTGATCTTTATCGGGTGCCATGTCCAGGTTATACTTATATTGTTGAATGAAGGCTGCCCCAAGATCTCTGAAAGTAACGATCTTGGTGCGGTTTAAACCCATGTACCATTTGAGCGCGGCACCGGTTAAACTATCTTGAAAGTAATGAATCAGTAGCTGTTGATTTTTAGTCTGAGTTGACATCTTTCGAGCATACATCACCAAATGACTTTGAGGGAAAGAGTTGCCCTTGTATTTTTCAAAGTCAGGAACCTTGAATTTATGCGGGATTTTCACATTAGGGACCAGACAAAGGTCTGCAGCGTCCTTTCCGAATAAATCTTGACCGCGAATGGCATGCAGTTTCTTCTGCATCTCCAGAAATTGTTCCTGGAACTTATTCATTCTGTCGTACATACTTTCATTTCCACCAGAGATTACTTGTGGAATCTATCCTTCTGGGATAGTATGTACCACGGGTTGTCATGACTCTTGCATCCTCGCTTTCCCGAAGTTTGTAACCTTCAGGAGTTGCTGTCATGACTCTTGCATCCTAGCTTTCCCAAAGTTTGTAACCTTCAGGAGTTGCTGTCGTGACTCTTGCGTCCTCGATTTCCCGAAGTTTGTAACCTTCAGGCCCAGCGGTTCTTGTTGTAGTTTCTGGGTCTTCCGTGACTGGCAGGATATATCTTTCAAGGATAAAGTTGATAGGCATACCCTAGGGATGATCTTTAAGCATGTTGTACCGAGGATCATATGTCTCCACTATGGGCGTAGATGTGATCTCTGAGATCACAGTCCTTTGTTGTTGCCTCTGAGCTGTTTCCAGAGATTGCATGTCACTGTGAAGTTTTCTCAGATCTTCTTTCAGAGCGTCAATTTCTTCTCTCAGCTCTCTGTTCTCTTCCTCGAGATCATCCATTTTCTTTTGTCGATTGGCTCGAGTATTGTATGAATGAGACAGTTTGATTTTAGAATCGTGACACGAATGTGAGATTCAAAGGTAAGAAGAATGTGTTATGTGAGAATGATGAATGATGTGCAATGATATTAATTAATAATAACTTTTTGTTTTAATCAAAAAGAAACTTCAACAAATGGATTGCAAATATCATACAATGGGGAGACCCCGTTTTATTGAATTTGAAAGATTGCGGAAATGGATATACAGTTTTTTACAAAGTGCTGTAAAAGGAAATGTCTAAGCTTATGGATCCTGAGTCCTCTCGGAGGAGAGCTCAGGTGCTGGTTCTGGTATTTTCCTTTTTTTTGACCGGGGCTCTTCAGCCGTTGTCGGGTTGTCAGTCCTTTGCCAACTGAAAGGAGCGAGCAAGTTTCTTCGGTCTTCCTGACTTTCTATAACATGTTGCACTAATATATTAATCAAAACGTCCGTTTCTTTTAATAGTTTCTGAATTTTAGTACACTCCACCTTGAGAATGCGAGACTTTTTCTTCCAAGATTTCTTTTCCCTTTGAACTTTGTTGAGAGCGACCTGGAGTTTTTCCGTATTAAACATAAAATAAAGGACAGATTCCCTCAACGGAATAACTTCTTGATGAGGGTAAGGCATCCTCAGCTTGAGGGCTCTAGTTTGTACCCAGTAGATATAAGTGTCGCTCCCGAAAGATTCGCATCCAACGGTACAAATGCGAGAGTGGCGCAGAAAACACAGAGTCGCCAGTAATATGTATTTATCCCGAGAGAGGGAAAGGAAACACGGCATAAACCTGAAGAGAAAGGGGGAAAGACATGGTCATCGCAACCATAGTCCGAGTTCGGGAGTCGGTTATGCGAGGGGAAGGTGTTAGTACCCCACGCATCCATCGTACTCGATGGGATCCACGCTTATTGTCTAAACGGAGGGTGAGCTGTCCTACTATCTATGGCTGAATAAAAGAAAACGGGGATGGGGGTGACTAAGACGGACTCGGTAGGACATATTCGATGCCCTAGGCCTACGTACTCCCTCAGTGCAATGGGAAAGTCAGATTCAACGCAGTTTGGACGGGAACTGTGGGGGGAAGGTTGCTCGCCAAGACAATCGTTGTCTTGTGCATACATATCCTCAATCGGACGAGAGAGAGGAATCAGAGCTAATGTAGTTCGTGGGTACGACCACGGATGGGTAAGTGTTTTTTACGTGAGCGACGAGCTCTTTTCTGAAAATGAAATTTGAAACCCAACAATCCCGAAGGATAAAAAGATTTGAATTTGTTTTTGTGTTTTTTAGACAGAAGTGTTTTCTTTTTAAGTTAGTTCATAACTTGCATTACACCAAAGTCTAGGGCACAAGGACGAATACTTAATGAATCATCCCAAGACAGAACGCTCGCTAAGCACTCTAGAAAGATGAGAGGAAGCCCCTCATTTCTCATTCCCCACGCTTAAGGCCCGTGCGCAATACACTTTATCTTTATTAAGTGTTTTCAAGAAGTTTTGAGATGAGAAGAGAGAAGACCCAATGGAAACTCTAAAGGGAAACTAAGAGTCCTAATGTTATCATGCATGGGTGACCTATGGTTAGTGAGGCTTAGGAGGGACAACTACCTAATACCTAATGCTAATCCTACTCCAAGCTTAATCAAAAATTAAGTTGGACTAGGTAGCTCTAAAGGGAGAGAATCCAAGACTTAAACAAGTCTTGAGATTCATGGGAGAAAGAGAGTGAAAGAGGAGAACGAGAAAGAAGGATGAGATAAGAAACAAGATAGGGTAGCAAGCACATCATATCAAGTATATCCAACTTACATCAATAAACAAGTCTCAAAGATCATGCAAAACATCTCAAGTAAGCATGCAAAGGTAATCATGAAAGAATACAAGCATACTTATATGAAATGCAAAATTAAGCACCAATGAACTTCATATCAAGATGAAATGAGAAAAATAAGATGAAGATGAAAGCAAGTCAGAATCAAGATCATACCATCATCAATAATTTTCATGTGCAAGAGAAGATCAAAACATGAAGCATAATGCACCAAAGAAAGTCCACAAAAGGAAGTCAAAGTACAAGCACTTAAAGCATACCCAAACATGATCCACAAATTGCAAAATTTGGTCATAAGGGACCTCAACCAGGGGTAAACATCATATCAAATACTCATGCAAAGAATCACAAAGAAACTCAATCAATTAGGCATGGCAAAGCAAATAGGGTTAAGAGATGTCAAGAGATGATCATGCATAATTCACTTAAGCACAAATAATCAAACATATATTAAATGACATTCAAAAATTGTGGAATTAAAACCCAAGTGACCTAAGTCAGAAGCTAGCAACATTCCAAAAGATCACACAAAAATTCACAAGTTAAGTACCTTAAATAATGCTTCAAAGTTGCATAAGAACAAAGAAGAACAATGCACAAATAGAGGGACAAAAATGCAACATGAATTGAGTTTAAAAATATTAGAAAAATTTTTTTAGGAACCTTAAGATGTCTTCTGAAATATACAAAAAGAATGGGATGTAAATCATATACCAATGATGAGAACGAAAATCAACAAGGCAAGGTGTGCACAATTGAGACAATTCCAAAGGAAATTAATCAAACAATTAATTCAGATGCACAAAATAAAATAAAAATGGAAAAATAAAATTTGACAAAATTTTATAAAATCCTAAAGATGATCCATGAATTTTTTCATAATTTTCTGATGCATTAAACTAATTTTAAAAATTAAAAATGCAAAATGAAACAATTAAATAAAGTAAAAAGAAAATGAAGAAGCCAGGGGTGCATACAAAGCAATTCACACATTCAAAAAAGAATGGGATCAGATAAAGGGGGTGGGAAAAGTAAAGAAAATCCAGCCCAATCAAAAGCGCAAGTCAACATAAAAATTGTGGAACTCAGTCAACTAAAGGACTTAATCCACACCACCAGATCAATCAAACGTTCCACAATCAGTCAACAAAATCAAAAGTACACATGATTAAAGGCTCAGATCACACGCGCATGGTAATTAATGTGGGGAGACACACAACAATCATGACCTGGACTAACTAAAACTCACGTGAGAAGCATGTGGAAATTTAATGCGCTGGCAAACCATAAACCATCAGATCAATCTAACGCACATGAATCAGTCAGCAAAACACAAAGTATGCAAGATGTGTGGCTCAGATTTGATGCACATGGTAACAATCATGGATTAGCACACACACACGTTAATGAAAACACATGAAAAATAGATGAAGTGGCTAAACATGAACCATCAGATCTGAACAACCAACGGCTAGATTTCATCTTCTTCCTTTATCACCTGAAAATGAACCAGACGCCGGAGCCCTAGCTCCGGTCGTCTTCTCCGGCAACATCAAACTCAAAAATTCCCAAAAATCAAGAACTCCACCATCATTCAACTCAGAATTCAACAAGGATCGTGAATATCACACTTAAATCAACAGATCATGCATAGATTAAACAAATCGAAGACAAAAAGTTTGAACTCAAAAACTTCAGATCCACGATTCAGCCATGATATACGACCAAAATCAAAACAAAACACATCAGGATGATCAGCCAAGCATGAGGAACATTATGCATACAATAAAATCAAGTTCTATGATCATGAATTTCACACTAACCTGAAACTTGTAGAACTCCGAATACACCAAGAAAACCTTCAGAAAGCTGCAGATCTACTCCTTGGAACTTCTGATTGCAAAATAAATGCAATATGGGGCTTGAATCAGGCTGGATCTTGAAGTTTGAAAGTGAACAATTCAAATTCGAATCTGATGAAAACCTTGCTTAGAGCTTCAAACAATGGTTGATTCTTGTTCTATGGAGTATGTGGATCAAGAATATGCAAAAGGTTCTTCAGAAACCCTTGTGAGGAGTGAGTTTCGAAGAAGGAAAGTTTTGAGTGAAAAATGAAATTCAGAGCAAATGAGAGTGCATGACGTGTGAATGAACGTGTGAGTCTCCTTATATACACTTAGTTAGAGCTTTGAGCATGATTAGGGTTTGATTAATCCCTTGATTAAGGCTATCCAAAGTGATTTGCAAAAATGCAAGTTGTGATGCACACCCTTGTTCACACGTGCATTGTCATGCTTTTCATCATGAGTCATTCACATTTCTCTTGCTGATCACAATGGAATTGGGTTTGGGCTTTGTAATGACTTGATTTATGAGATTCAATCCATCTTGCAAAATGCATTTTGTGAAATAAGTGAAGTACATGGCACAGATTCACTTGATTCAAGGGTCAAAAATGGTCCTTAGGATGTGTACTTGGATGTTGCAATATGACTTGAAGCATTAGAGGTCAGTACAAGTCATTTTGAATCAAAATGCAAAAGGTGGAAAAATGGATACATGAGAAAACCCTAAAAAGCACCTTGCCTTCTTTTGATCATAACTTGAGTTTCACAAATGGTATGGAGATGATCTAGTACTTTTTGGAAAAGAGAGAAAGAGATCTTCAACTTTCATGTTTGAGGAAAATTCATTTGAAGCTTCTTTGATGATGAAAAGTCAAGTTGAAGATGGTTTGAAAAGTTGCCAAAAATGGAAGTTTCACATTATAGGTCATTTTACAAAAATAGTAACTTTTGCACAAACTCTTGACTCTTGATGACTGACATGAATCTTGACATTTGAGGACCATATGAGGGCATAAGACCTTAAAAATCATGAAGAGTACCTCAAAATTCCATGGTTGACTTTCCTCCTTACAGTTGACTTTTCTTGGTTCACAAGCAACTGATCCACTGATCATCTTCCACAATGAACCACTAGCCAAGCCTTCCTCTATGAGTGTTTGGGAGCATATGGAACCCATGAGAGCATGCTTGAATCCACAAAGTTTTCTCAAGAAGCTCTTTGAACCCAAGAACCCTAATTTGGTCCCTCTGGTTAGGAGGGAAAGATTCACTTGAAATCCTTTGCCATTCTTGATCTTATGAAGATATGATGACCTCCACAAAACATCTTGAGGCTTGAGACTCCTTTGAGATGAACCAAGTACCTTGATCCCATGCTAAGAACAAATGCTATGCACAATTGCTAATGCAAGAAATGCAAAGAATCATAAGCCAGTTAGCTTCAAAACAAAAGAGCAAATTTTGGGGTGTTACAGCTGCCCCTATTCAATCAACTTGGTCCTGAAGGTATGATAGCAACGGTTGTCATGCGTTCAAAGGATTCACAGAGATTGAATACCAAAAGAAACCTAAAATTTGTAATCCTCAAAGGAGGGACGACTCTGCTGGGGAACAAGCAATAAATGCTGCACTGTCACAACACGGACGAGTGTTAGCTATGCTGGGGATAAACACGGACGGGTGTCAAGGAATCAAAGATATCAGATACGGACGGGTATCGAAAAGATACACGGACGGGTGTAAAAAGGTTCAATATGGACGGGTATCGAAAAGACACATGGATGGGTGTAAAAGGGTTCAATGCGGACGAGTATCGAAAAGATACACGGACGGGTGTAAAGAGGTTCAATACGGATGGGTATCGAAAAGGTACACGGACGGGTGTAAAGAGGGTTCAATATGGACAGGTATCGAAAAGGTACACGGACGGGTGTAAAAAGGTTCAATACGGACGGGTATCGAAAAGGTACACGGACGGGTGTAAAAAGGTTTAATATGGACGGGTATCGAAAAGGTACACGGACGGGTGTAAAAAGGTTCAATACGGACGGGTACGAAAAGGTACACGGATGGGTGTAAAGAGGTTCAATATGGACGGGTATCGAAAAGATACACGGACGGGTGTAAAAAGGTTAAATTTACTAGGGATTGGCCTTATTGGGGATTAAAATGATGAACTAAACATGGACGGGCGTTATTAACAGGTCAATACGGATGGGTATTGAAATCAAAGGTTCAAACACGGACGGGTGTCGAAGGAAACACGGACGGGTGTCAATGTAAGAACCTTGAAGGGATGAATCAAAAGACCACCTGGACGAAAGGGGTGAAAAGAGATCATGGGTTCACAACCCTGGTAAAACACTCTGCCGTGGGACTGTCAAATATTGTTTTGAATGACTAAACCCAACACTTGTGGAGTAAAGTCGAATGATATTTCCCTGAAATCCGGTTTTCCTGACGAAGGAAAACCCAAACCTGGCTTATGCTTCGGATGCATATGTTTGAATTTTGCCGTAATGCTCCACACGAAGTGGAAATGCTACGCATTTAGGAGGATGCCATGAAAAAAATGCTTATACAATGCAAAAAGACCGTCCCAGCGAAATAAATGCTGAGAACAGAAGCAGCTCCACTGAGGACGACAAACTATATTGTCATCAAACCAAAGAAACCATGTTGAGGAAAACTTCACCCTGCTAGGGAAGATCACAATCACCAATTCTGCTGGAGATGGATGAATCTCCGAGAGAAAACCCACTCAAATAGGGAGGAACTGAAAACTGAAGATGGAAACTTCTCCACTGGAGATGACCAAATGTTTCAGAACCTGGATTCAAAACCTGCTGGGGATACTAATCGCCAACAAACTCTGCTTGGGGATAAACTGTAAGAAACATTGAGGAAAATAGATTGCCCCATGCTCAGTGGGGAAACACTGTCTTTGATCAACGAGGACACTCCATCAGACTCTTGCAGGAGAGGCTGTAAAAATAATAACTTCTGGCTACCTGCTGAGGAAAGATGAGCCAAATCACAACTCTGGCTGGGGGTAAACCTCTTATATCCTGCTGAGGGGGACGATCCTCAATGACTCCGCTTGGGGAATTACTTCTTTATACTCTATTGAGGAAGACGATCCTCGATACTCTGACTGGGGGGGAGCAGCAAGCTGCTGAGGATGATCAGACTTCAAAGTTGGGAAGAGTAGCTCTACTAAGGATGATGAACTTTCAGTGCTGGACTGGAGAAAAACAAACTTGTTACCCAGCTTGTCCTGTCTCTATGGTCATAACCGGCCCCTTGAACTCTCCACTTGCCCCAGACCACCAGGTCTAAAGGAAGAAATCATCTTAAGAGAATTTTATAGAAGACCGGGCCCTCACACTGCCCCAGGGTCTTCAAACTCTTGGAGAGATTTATCAGATCTTGACATAACTGCCCCTGACTTCATAATCCATGAAGTAACTTGCCTCGAAAGGATTTGTAATGACTTGAAAATACTCTGCCCCAGTATTTTGAACTTTGAAGAGGTGTTTTCAATTAACCGTCTTCAGGAGTGGACAACTTCTTACGCTCTAGAGGTGGCCTGCCCCAAGTCTTGAAGAAACTATGCCCCTGACTAATCTTACAGAGATTTGTCAAATCGACGTGATTGCCCCTGTTTGGCTGCTTTAGGGAGAGTTTTCAATGTGACTGCTTCAGATTAGCCGCATCTTATCACCATTTATCGGGAACCCCCAAGCTGCGCACAGTCTCTTGGCCACATACCCCTTGACATGACTGTCCTTCGGAGTTCTCACCATCTCAACTTGGCGTGATCGAGCTTCTCGACTGACATTCATTGTGTAAACTTCTTCGATGTCAAACACATGCGAGCAGAAAATGTTTATTATGAGAATGACAATTCTAATGCAACACCCGTGTTAGCCTGAAGTTTTATTGAAAATGCGTCGCCAAGCCTTGTGAACGAATCACTAGCTGGGATGCGACATTAATTTTTTGAAACAATACGCACATGCAATACCAACAAAAATCTTATTAGCATAACTCATAGGAGTCATGAACGATATCTCGTTGAAGTACGCCTTCGGAATAAACCCTGTTTCAATTAGGACTTTTTAAGGGTTGTAACATGGTCTGGTTCACGATTTTGAGAAGAAAGGATTTAAGGCTCAAAGTTTATTGGTGCCCACCCACTCTTCGTGATGTTCTCCAATCCTATGTTCAGCTAATTTGACACAAGCGCTCATCTCTCAAAAGGTTTCCCGATTTCTAGGGAATCCATGCAACTGGTGATTCGACACCTGACGAGGTTTTGGACTAACAGTCGCCCCTTTTTGTCTTTTGTGTCTATAGTCACACGACTTTGTTCTTATCGAGGATTTTCTTTATAATCCTTTTGGCTTTTCGCTTTCTCATTCTTTTGTTTTTTGTTCCCTAATTTTTTCCTGGACTGACTCTTTTGAGTTTTCAATTTTGAAGTCCAGCGGGATGCCTTAACTTTTGCCTAAGTCACTTGCTTTTAAGTTTTTCGACTTAGCAGGCTTTATCTTTTCTCTTTTTTCTCTTCTTTTTTTTTTGAACAAGTTGTGTGACACCGTTTTGCCTGACTTGTTTGAAAGGGCTGTGACTGTTTCACTCTTCGGTTGGTGAGGAGTAACCATTGTGGTTTCACATCTTTTAACCTCTTGACGGTGGAATAGAAGGTGATGGATCCTCAGATGCACACTCTTTTTGCAATTTGAACGCTCGGTCAAACTAACTGACGCCTACCCTGCCCCAGGTTAAGATTGAGGGTTTTTTTTTCGTTTCTAGAAAGAAACTCCTACTTCAAGGCTCAAAGGGGTTAACGAGGGTTTATCTCCCTTATATCTCTGGTGTTTAGGGATTTGAAACAATGCCTGTACATCCTCAACATGGTTTTATCCAAAAGCACCTAACCGAAGATTTTGCGTTTTTACCTCATCATCCTCCCTCAAAGAGTTTAGGCAAGAAAAGTTGGTATTGCAGTGTATATAAACATGACATGAGTGCATAAAAGTAAGATACTTCAGGAACAACACGTTTATTTCATTAAAATCAACATTCAAAACACAAACAAATTTTTACATGCAGACAGTGTTTAAACAAACAAATGAAAGCTACATATGAAATGCAGTAAAGGAAGCTGATGATTGCCATTGTTAAGGAGACTTGACTCCGTCTGGACTTATTGCTTCTGATGATGTCTTCGCAGCCTCGAGTGCTCACTCTGATAAAGAAGCTTCACCTTGTGGGGGTACCGTCCGGGGTGATGACCTTTGAGTCAATCAAATCTTGCACCATGTGCTTGAACGCATTACAGTTATCAAGTGTGTGTCCAAACGTTCCCGAATGGAACTCACAGCTAGCGTTCATGTCATAGTCCGGAGGAATAGGGTATGGTACTGGCATGGTATTCCTCAGCTGGATCAGCGAGCTTTTGAGCAAGCGAGCAAACAACTGACTATAAGGAATAGGAATAGGATCAAACATCCTCTTGGGCCTTCTTGGTCTGAGTTGCCTCTGCTCCTGATGCTGATTTGGGCGCCCCACCTACCCTTTTACTTTCCTTTCCACATTCGGCTGAGTCACGAACAAGGGTAGTTGATATGGAGCTTTTACAACATAAGGTTGTGGAAGAGATCCTTGACATGAGGTGGATCCTTTGGAAAAGGAAGGAGTCCCCAATTCCTTTGCAACAGTGGGAGTAAAATCACCTTGTTTACCAGTGCCAACTGATGTAAACTTGATTGCCTCTGAATCAATGAGCTCTTGGACTTTATGCTTGAACCTTGTACAATTCTCAACATTGTGACCAGGTGCCCTAGAGTGGAACTCACATCTAGCATTAGCATTAGGTCCCAGAGGAATCTTTGTGGAAAGAGGTCCCAAACTAACACGTTCAACCAGTTTGAGCTCGAGCAAATAAGAAAGCAACTGCGCATACGACATTGGAATGGGATCAAACTTCCTCTTAGGCCCCTCTGACTTAGGATCCTCTTGAGAAGCAGGAAATGATTGCTGACGAGAAAGCTCTGGAACTTCAGTTTGTGGAAGAGATTCACGAGGCAATCCACGATCTAGATCAAATCCTAAAGAGATGGGAGGAGTAAGGACCTCTGTTGTGGAAGCGGACATATGACTATTTTCCTTCTTCAACACCTTATTCAAGATTTCCGTAGCCAGACCCACCTGAGTCCTCATCTGATTGACTTCCTCTCTTAGCAGCTTCTGTCCTTGGGACATGACCAGCATATCTTCCCTAAACTGCCTCATCTGAATCTTCATTTCAGTTACCTCTGTATGGAGTTGTTCCATGGCTATCTTCGGATTGAGACTGGTAGAATACTGATGAATTTGCTGGTCAACACTCCTGTCTGTTAAAAAGAGAGAGCATAAGAAATCCAGAGAATCCGAGATAACCTGCTATGCAAAATGAGATGATTATGTAAATGCAAATGCAAACATGTATGAACATTATCAAGGCGATCTATCCCTTGATTCCAGTTTTAACAACAGAAGAGAACTGAATTCCTGATCAATAAAGAGAATAAGCATCTGTTACAACACAAGTCTGAATAAGCATAAACAAAGACCCCGACCAACAAGCCTGGCGGTGATCCCGAAAATACAAAGGAAACAGCAGTAAGGAAACTAAGGCATATCATCAAGACTCAGCCGTGCTAGAATTCCCCATTCGTCATTCTTTTTGCACCAATTCTGCACTTCCTTGAGAAGCTTCTTGGTATTAGGATGCTCTGGTCTCTGAATCAACTCGTGAATCAAAAGATCCCTCCTGTGCAAGATCCCTGTTAAATAAGGACTATGCAATTCCCAATCATCTTCTCCAGAAGCTCCACCTGAAATTGGATCTTCGCTTCTGGCTCTTTTCACTTCGGCTTGGATCTTCAGCTGTTCCATATCTGCCATGGTTTCCTTGAGCTTTTCCTCAATTGCTCTCCTCTCAAAGATCCCTGATAAAATCTCCTTATCCTTTTTCCGAAGCTTTGTCTTCAAACCTTCAATCTGCTCCAGATACTTGTCCTCTTTCAACCTGTTGGCAGTAATTGTTGTATTCCGACAGTCACGGAACCTGTGAATTCTTGACATAGCATAAGCCAACTCTTTCTTTTTGGACGAAAGGACCTTGCTAACACTTTTCAACGCTTGAGCCATTTTCTCTCTGGCTGTGGCTTCTTTAGACAATTCTTTCTCCTTTACAGCCAAAAGTTCTGATTTCAACCTGGCAACATGGATAGCTTCGCCTTTTTCGTGCTTCAACTGACCAACCTCTCTGCCCAGCTCACGATTCTCCTCTCGGAGTTTCTCCTTCTCAACCCATAACTTATCATACTTCTCTATATCAACAGTCGTGGAAGCCTCGATCATCAAAGGATACAAAGGTGGTTCCACCGGGAAAGGAAGAAGCTCATCTTCTGCTCTTTTCTTAATCCACTCTTCATAGGAAGGAAAAGCCCGGTTATTACATTTCCCAAATGAAGTTTTTCCCTTCTTGGTCACCTGCTTCCAAGCATTCACAATCTTCCTTATCATCTCTTGATCCCCAGTACCATTGAAGAATAAGGACTCTCTGATATCTCGCTCTTCAGGTGGACCTCTCAAAGGATAACCAAACTGCCTGACAACAAGGGAAAGATTATAGTTAATTCCACCTTTTCTCCCTATCAAGGGTACATTAGGGAATTCTCCGCACTTGCAAATAATCTCCATCCCTAGCAAGTCATGGTTGAACCAAACAATGTTGTCAGCAGTCAAGCCCATTAACCTCTTTGACCACTTCAGAGAATCTCTCGTATCAACGAAAGTGCCAGCTTCGGGGAGATGACTCAGAAACCAAGTAGATAAGAGTGGTGCACAACAACTCACAGTTCTTCCACGCCTATTTTCATTCTTGTAGTGGACTGAGTGATACACATCACCTAGCATGGTAGGTATAGGGTTCTTTGAAATAAAGATTCTGACAGCATGCATATCCACCAGATCAGGAAGATTGGGAAACAGGACAATCCCATAGATGTACATAGCCAGAATAGCTTGGAAAGCAGTCCAATTCCTCTCCTTAACATGTATGCAAGCTTGATCAAACAAGAACTTCAATAAGAAACTCTTAGCTCCTTGTTTCTCCACAATATTACTGCTCAGAGCGGATTCACCAATATGAAGAGCAATGGCCATTTCTTTTATCCCGGGGCGTTCTTCAGAAAAGAATACTATGTCATGCCTGATGGGGATTCCCAAAATAAATGAGAACTCCTCCAATGTTGGAGCCAAGATAAAGTCTGGGAAAGTGAAGCAACATAAAGACGGATCATAGAACTGAAGAAGTGTATGAATGGCATCCTTCTCATACTTGGAGATACTGTAGACAAACTTCAGAAGTCTCCCATACTCTCCATCGAACTCTGTACGAACTCCGAGACCAGCCATACTAATCAGCTTGTGAATCAACGTCAAGGTCGGGTCTGGGAACGAATAAGCAACAGTCTTCTTTCTCTGGACATCCATGTTAAGGCAACCTCAGAAAACCAGAATCAAGAGTAAGATGCAAGCCCTGAAAAATGTCAAACATTTTAGAATGCAAGAAAAATGATATGCACATGCAAGCATGGGATCAAGGCATCACTGCTGGATGTGCTGTGCTGTTAACTGGACGAGAACCACAACCCAGAAAACCAGAATTCTAGAATACCGAACCACTGAGATAACCAGAAACCCAGATAATCAAACACTGATGAGAAATCCAGAAAACTGGGTAGGTTGAAGGTTTCGGTTTCCTGCAAGCCTATAAACACCCATCCCATCTCTCATAAGGGTTCTAGAAAACCGAGGATCTTCAATATCACAGCTCTCAGGTCGAGAAATGATGATACGTTCACCATTTCTGGTTTGGCATCATCATCAATCGAGGAGGCCTCAATTGACTCCCCTCAAAAATAAGGTCATCCTATGCGAGTCCCTCAGCATTGGGTCCTCGGATCGACAAGTGTAATGGGTTTGCCATTTCTGGTCTGCCATTATCACAGGTCGGGAGGAGAGGCGCAACTGAGGTATCGGAGAAACGGTCACCAGAGTCAACATCTCTCTAGATCAACACCCTAACATGCACAAGACACACACGTCAGAATGCGTCCCAAGATAGCCTCGTCTGGTTGTGAATTTCGTGAACACACAAACGCACCAAGATAGCACGTAGGTCCCACTACTCTTCACTCTAGTCCTAGGGTGTACTCAAGCCTGGGTATTGGGCTTATCTCTCAGAACAACCCAACCTGCCAAACAGAAACCAGCCAGCACAATACAGCAATATCCAGTATGACAGTGATAAGATGAAATGCAATGCAATAAAAGCTGTAAAACAGTAATATGCAACATAATAAAGCACAACAAATAAACACCCAACAAAAAAACAAACAAGCGCTAGGATCGACTCGCTAAAGGGGATGGACCAGCAAGAGGTCAACCAGAGTTCCCCAGTAGAGTTGCCAGCTGTCGCTCCCAAAAGATTCGCATCCAACAGTACAAACACGAGAGTGGCGCAGAAAACACAGAGTCGCCAGCAATGTGTATTTATCCCGAGAGAGGGAAAGGAAACACTGCATAAACCTGAAGAGAAAGGGGGAAAGACATGGTCATCGCAACCATAGTCCAGGTTCGGGAGTCGGTTATGCGAGGGGAAGGTGTTAGCACCCCATGCATCCATCGTACTCGATGGGATCCACGCTTGTTGTCTAAACGGAGGGTGAGCTGTCCTACTATCTATGGCTGATCAAAAGAAAACGGGTATGGAGGTGACTAAGACGGACTCGGTAGGACATATTCGATGCCCTAGGCCTACGTACTCCCTCAGTGCAATGGGAAAGTCAGAGTCAACGTAGTTCGAATGGGAACTGTGGGGGGAAGGTTGCTCGCCAAGACAATCGTTGTCTTGTGCCTACATATCCTCAATCAGACGAGAGAGAGGAATCAGAGCTAATGTAGTTCGTGGGTACGACAACTGATGGGTAAGTGTTTTTTACGTGAGCGACGAGCTCTTTTCTGAAAATGAAATTTGAAACCCAACAATCCTGAAGGATAAAAAGATTTGAATTTGTTTTTGTGTTTTTTAGACAGAAGTGTTTTCTTTTTAAGTTAGTTCATAACTTGCATTGCACCAAAGTCTAGGGCACAGGGACGAACACTTAACGAATCGTCCCAAGACAGGGCTCCCGCTAAGCACTCTAGAAAGATGAGAGGAAACCCCTCATTTCTCATTCCCCACGCTTAAGGCTCGTGCGCAATACACTTTATCTTTATTAAGTGTTTTCAAGAAGTTTTGAGATGAGAAGAGAGAAGACCCAAAGGAAACTCGAAAGAGAAACTAAGAGTCCTAATGTTATCATGCATGGGTGACTTATGGTTAGTGAGGCTTAGGAGGGACAACTACCTAAAACCTAATGCTAATCCTACTCCAAGCTTAATAAAAAATTAAGTTGGACTAGGTAGCTCTAAAGGGAGAGAATCCAAGACTTAAACAAGTCTTGAGATTCATGGGAGAAAGAGAGTGAAAGAGGAGAATGAGAAAGAAGGATGAGATAAGAAACAAGATAGGGCAGCAAGCACATCATATCAAGTATATCCAACTTACATCAATAAACAAGTCTCAAAGATCATGCAAAACATCTCAAGTAAGCATGCAAAGGTAATCATGAAAGAATGCAAGCATACTTATATGAAATGCACAATTAAGCACCAATGAACTTCATATCAAGATGAAATGAGAAAAATAAGATGAAGATGAAAGCAATTCAGAATCAAGATCATACCATCATCAACAATTCTCATGTGCAAGTGAAGATCAAAACATGAAGCATTATGCACCAAAGAAAGTCCACAAAAGGAAGTCAAAGTACAAGCACTTAAAGCATACCCGAACATGATCCACAAATTGCAAAATTTGGTCATAAGGGACCTCAACCAGGGGTAAACATCATATCAAATACTCATGCAAAGAATCACAAAGAAACTCAATCAATTAGGCATGGCAAAGCAAATAGGGTTAAGAGATGTCAAGAGATGATCATGCATAATTCACTTAAGCACAAATAATCAAACATATATCAAATGACATTAAAAAATTGTGGAATTAAAACCCAAGTGACCTAAGTCAGAAGCTAGCAACATGCCAAAAGATCACACAAAAATTCACAAGTTAAGTACCTCAAACAATGCTTTAAAGTTGCATAAGAACAAAGAAGAACAATGCAAAAATAGAGGGACTAAAATGCAACATGAAATGAGTTTAAAAATATGAGAAAACTTTTTTTAGGAACCTCAAGATGTCTTCTGACATATGCAAAAAGAATGGGATGCAAATCATACACCAATGATGAGAACGAAAATCAACAACGCAAGGTGTGCATAATTGAGACAATTCCAAAGGAAATTAATCAAACAATTAATTCAGATGCACAAAATAAAATAAAAATGGAAAAATAAAATTTGACAAAATTTTATAAAATCCTAAAGATGATCCATGAATTTTTTCATAATTTTCTGATGCATTAAACTAATTTTAAAAATTAAAAATGCAAAATGAAACAATTAAATAAAATAAAAAGAAAATGAAGAAGCCAGGGGTGCATACAAAGCAATTCACACGTTCAAAAAAGAATGGGCTCAGATAAAGGGGTGGGAAAAGCAAAGAAAATCCAGCCCAATCGAAAGCGCAAGTCAAAATAAAAATTGTGGAACTCAGTCAACTAAAGGACTTAATCCACACCACAAGATCAATCAAACATTCCACAATCAGTCAACAAAATCAAAAGTACACATGATTAAAGGCTCAGATCACACGCGCATGGTAATTAATGTGGGGAGACACACAACAATCATGACCTGGACTAACTAAAACTCACGTGAGAAGCATGTGGAAATTTAATGCACTGGCAAACCATAAACCATCAGATCAATCTAACGCACACGAATCAGTCAGCAAAACACAAAGTATGCAAGATGTGTGGCTCAGATTTGATGCACATGGTAACAATCATGGATTAGCACACACACACGTTAATGAAAACACATGAAAAATAGATGAAGTGGCTAAACATGAACCATCAGATCTGAACAACCAACGGCTAGATTTCATCTTCTTCCTTTATCACCTGAAAATGAACCAGACGCCGGAGCCCTAGCTCCGGTCGTCTTCTCCGGCAACATCTGTCGCTCCCGGGATTTTCATCCTAGTACAAACGCGAAAGTGGCACCGAAACTGAGTCGCCAGCAATGTGTATTTATCCCATGAGAGGGAAAGGAAACACCGCATAAACCTGAAGGAAAGGATAGAGCATGGTCTTGCGACCAAGAGAACTGGATTCGGGAGTCGGTTACGCGAGAGGAAGGTATTAGCACCCCCTCACGTCCATCGTACCCGATGGGATCCACGCTTGCTTGTCTCAATCAAAGGGTGATACAAAAGGATACTGGAAAAGGAACTGAAAGAAAGAAAGGAGAGAGAATGGAAAATGAACGAGAAACAAATGTAGGGAAAATAAAAGAAGTGCTCGCATGGGCCCTACCCCACTGCCTACGTATCTCATCGGGAGCATGAGAATTAGAGCGACGTAGTTCCCCTCACTAGGGATGGATTGTGTTTTTTAGAGAACGACTTACGTTCTAGCTCAGGTGTTACAGGCTCGCTGGTCCGAGTGCGTTACCATCTTGCAAGAGAACGAGTAGAAGCGCGTTCGTACGCTAAGAGTGAATGAGGTGAGAAAAGAATTCCCGAAGGAAAGACGTTATTGTTTGTTTTTGTCTTTTAGAAGGAAGTGTTTTGGATTTGTTTGCATATGACAGTGTATCTGGATCTTAGTCATTGGAATGTGTACATTCTCACATTCCAAGATGGAATGGGTAAGAAAGCACACTAAGAGTGAAGAAGACCCCCACACTTAGTTCCAATTGTCAAGGTTCAAACACACTAGCATACTTGTGTTTATTAAGTGTTTTTGTTGATTAAGAAATGAAGAAGTGTTTTTTATTTGTACCTTCAACAAGTATTGCATTTAAGTCCCTCATACAAGATCAAATGTTTAACACATTGACCCAATATGGGCTATATGCTATACATTCTAAGATTATAAGAGAAGACCCCTTATAATCTTTTCTTTATATGAAAGGCCTAAATGCAATAAATGCCTACCTTTATTAGATTGTTTGAGTTTTCTTTAAGATGAGAAGAGAGACTCAAGAGAGAAGAAAGGTAAAATCTATGTGGATTAAGACTCAATCCTAATTGAAGATTAAAGGGAGTGATCCTAATGGTTTGTGAAGTTTCAACCTAAAGTCTAAAGAAAGAATGAATTAAACAATTCACTTCTAAAGTAGAAGATGAATTGTAATTCAAAAAGGGAGAGTGATGACTTATTAAAAGAAAGCACATAAGTGCTTAACAAAACACAAAAATGGAATTGTAAAAGATATGAAAGGAAATTTGAATGTGGGTTCCTTATCCACACTCAATTGCAACTTACCAAAGCCCCTACATGGTTAGTAAACATGTATAAGAAGTATAAGGAATAAAAGAACATTTAATGCACCATAAAACTCAAAAGAATTAGATGAGAAATCAAATCCTAATGTCACAACCAGAATGTACATCATATGGAAAACAAATGATTATTATCAAGCAAGTCCAATTGAACAAGCAACAAACATCATCAATGGCATTAGAACATGTTACCACAAGAAAAGGAAGATGAAAGATGAAAAAGAATGATAGAACATGCATAAATGGAACATGTAATCTAAGGATCAGAATTGAAATGAAGTAAAAATGATTCACCAACATCTCACAAGTATTTATGAAGTAAACATCAAGACATTTAAGAAGTGATAGAAGAAGTAGAATTGAAATGGAAGTTCAAAAGAGAACACAAGTACAAACACAACATGTCAAAGGTGCACAAAGTTTAAATAAAAGTCAACATGCAAGGATGACATGTAATATGTACCAATTACCTATAATGTCAAGTGAATAGTTCACAAAGTAGGCAAATGATCATGCAAGTATGTACAAAAGAAATCATGTGAACATGCACAAAGATCCCAAGGATATGACATGTTGTAATGCTTCCAATGAAATGTCTTAAACAAAAATCAAATGAGTTCATGAAAATTATTCAAACATGGTATTGAGGTACACAAAACAGAAATGAATCACTTATCAAAGTATCATGCAAAAATTCAAGGCAAAATGATGTCAAACAATGCACTTAGGTCAAGTATGCACATCATACAAAGTAGCACAAAAATGAACACCAAACATGCCATAAACTGGCCTAAAAAAATCAAATAGAAATCATTTAACATACCTCAAGATGATAATAACTCAATGCAAAAATAAGAGCATCAAAACAATTTTTAATGATCAAGAACAAAATTAACCAAAATCATGTACCACATTAAGAATGCATACAAAAGAAAATCAAAGAAAATTATAGAACAAGGGCAAAAAGTCATAAAATCAATAAATAAAATCATGAAAAATTTTATAAATGTTTTAATGATGCTCATGAATTTTTGTGGAATTTTATAATGCAATTTGGTATTTTTAAAAATTGAAAAGCAAACGAGTAAAAATGAAAAAAAATAAAATGAAATGTAAATGTGAATGGGGGTGCATGCATAGTAATTGATCAGTTCAAATTAATTGGGCTTGAAAACATGGGAGGTGTGGATATCAATCTGACTAGGTCCAATAAGCGCGCATAACACAATAACTACCATGCTCTTCAGTCAACACAAGTCAAAGCAGTTACAACCATTGGATGAAGTCAAGTCATACGAACAGTCAAAGTATGTTAATCTAACGCACGTACATGCATGACCACACTCCATACCATGTACCACGCCACACGAATTTTAAAAATAAAATCAGAAAGAGCACATGAGAAGCACATGCGTTTTAATGCGTTGTCGCGCTATAGACCACACGATCATGAAAAATGGACGGACAGGATTAAAACGCACATAAACCCTAACAATTACAGTCATCGGCCGGAGGTGACTTCCGATCACCTTCTCCGGCCAATAGCCACCACCTGCAACTCTCACTCTTCACCAAAATGCACAAATCATATACCAAATTGAAGCTAAGCTAACGCAGATCATGAATTCAGTGACACAATATACAAACAGTTCATGACATGAGAGAACCGAACCAAGGAAGATTTGCCCTAACATTTGGTCTATGCCTCTAAAGGCCTATCAACTAGCCAGGCAAGTTCTTGAGCTTATAAGAAGCTGCAAGAACCTGAAAACAAACTCAAATCAAGTCTATAATGGATGAAACTCGTACCTGAATATTGGAGATTTGGAAATACTCTTCAGAAAACCAGAGATCTTAGCTTCTTCTTCAACCTTGGAGCTTCACGAACTTAGCAAAATAAATGCTATACAACCAATGGTCTTGAGAGCAGAGAGATTCAATGTTGAACAATGCTTGCAAAATCTTGAGGACTGTGTAGAAAGGCTTCAATTCAATGCCATTGATGATGATGAAGATGAAGTAGATGAAGGAAAGAGGGTGAAGCTCGTCTGAAATCAGAGGGAAAGTAGAGAGAATGTGAGGGAGAGTTTGAAGTGTTTTGAAGTGAAAAATGAGAGAAATGAAGCTGAATGAAAATGTGAAGTGAGATTTTGTTTTATAGTAGGCTTTAACCACGGTTAAACTGAGTGAGGTTAACTGAGTTAAAGTGGTTATGCTGAGTCCACCCTAACTAACTGAGCCAAGTTAGTTAGGGCGAGTTATCCATGGATGTGATATGGTGGAGAAGGTGTATGACAGTTGTGGTGGAGATTAATGGAATGAGCTAATTCATGTGTGCTGCAGCAAACGAACTTGTTCTACAAGTTTCCATTCCTTTTCCTTTTTCATGAGCATGGGTAGCACGTGGTATAGTAAATGGGAAACATGTTTGGCTAAATGAAGCAATGTTGGGATGGTGAACAATGCACGGGCAAGCTAAGACAACAACAATAACATTCCTTTGTTTTTTTTTGTTTTATATGACAGTTGAGCATAATGGAGATAGGGTTGTTTGAGGATGAATTACTCTCTACTCCATGGGTGGTTTAGTGTGTTTTTGGATTCAATTGAAAGAGGGAATATAATGCAACAAGTTTGGTTTGAGATTGGAGTTGATATGAAGTGTGTAAGAGGTTGGAAAATAGCCTTGAACATCAAGGTTTGGAATTGTGTGGTGGGCGTGGGAAGCAGGTCATGGCATGGCAAGTGACATGCATGGAAGTTCAGCCTAATCAACCTATCTTGAGACCAAAATTTCCCCTTTATAAATTGATCAAATGGGATTTTGTCCAACATGAAAATTGAAGGTGACATTGCAATGAACAACTTTCATGTTGAAAACTTTTCCATTTGAGGCCTCTAACTATG
Organism: Lathyrus tuberosus; assembly: GCA_022829125.1. Classification (NCBI taxonomy): domain Eukaryota; kingdom Viridiplantae; phylum Streptophyta; class Magnoliopsida; order Fabales; family Fabaceae; genus Lathyrus; species Lathyrus tuberosus. The sequence continues at coordinate 694,145 of JALAZF010000393.1, forward strand.
AGAAAAATGAGTGGACATTTGGCTCACCAACTGTTTGAGAAAATGACTGCGCGCGTGCCCTGAAAATCTTGGTCATGACCTAGTTTTGAACCTACTTTGCTCCAACTTTGATCAATCATATCTCACTCAATTTTTATCCAATAGAGATATTCCACATATGGATGTGAAGCTTAAAACAAGATATTTTGTTGTGGCCGAGTGGAATTTTCATTTGGTGCTTCAATTTTAAATGGCCTTGGTTCAAACTCTGATGCAAAATGGCCAAAACTTGCTATTTTTAGTAACCCTTCTTCATCCAAACATGGCAACTTTCCACATCTTGATTTTTTCATGATTCCTTTGGAGTTTCTTGACCAAATTTTGTACATTGGACACATATAACATGAATTTCATGATTTTGGGCTCAAAAAGTCAAGAGTTGACTTTTTCTTCTGATTATTTGACTTGGCCCCAAATTTCCTGATTTTTGATCTTTTTTCCAATTGAACCACTTCTTAAACTAATTGAGAGGCAATTTTCCATACACATACACTTAAGAACATGTAGAATACCATGACATCAAGTTTTGTCCAAAAAATCAAAGATTCCCTGATTTAATGGGAAACCCTAGTTTTGGTGCCCACCTCCTAGGAGAAAAATGTGCAATCTTCAATTTCAAATTCCTCAGAGTATGTTGTGTATCCTCTTAAAGGATGATGAGATATGCCATTTGAGGATGATTTTGGATCAATGGGCTACCTCTTTTGAGGGTTTTCCTTCAATTTTTGAACCTCTTGCATAGTGAAAGATGTAGTGCTTCAATCTCCCATTGAATCTCTCATCCTTGAGGTTGTGGATGATCCATTGAGATAGTATGAGACATGAAAGACCTCTTGGCTTGCCTTGAGGAAACTTGATTGACCTTTTTGTGCTTTGAATGATCCCTTGATTGACCACCTTCCCCCTGATCACATGCCCTGATGGTAAGAAGGATGCTATGCTTCATTTTTCTATGTTAAATGCAATGTAATGTTAATGAGGTGGATATGATATGATAAATGATAATGCCATGCTATGATGACAAAGAGGGAGAGCAAATTTTGGGGTATTACAGCTGCCCCTATTCAAGCACTGTAGACCTGAATGCCTGAAAGCAATTGCTTTCGGACTTTCAAGGTATATAGTGATTGAATACCAAATATAACCAAAAATTTGCTCTGGATGATGAGGAAGAAACCCCCCGACATTGCTGGATTGAATCTTCAATGAAACATTGTCGGAGAAATTTGTCTTTTGAACGGCACCAGACGACTGCTGGCTCGCCACACTACTGGTGGACTGATAATGTCTTTTATGCAATTCTAGACGACTACTGGCCTGCCACACTACTGGTGGACTTTGATAATGTCTTTTATGCAATTCCAGACGACTACTGGCCTGCCACACTACTGGTGGACTTTGATAATGTCTTTTATGCAATTCCAGACGACTACTGGCCTGCCACACTACTGGTGGACTTTGATAATGTCTTTTATGCAATTCCAGACGACTACTGGTCTGCCACACTACTGGTGGACTTTGATAATGTCTTTTATGCAACTCCAGACGACTACCGGCCTGCCACACTACTGGTGGACTTTGCAGCCTCGTGCCACCCGAAGACGGACTTTTGCCAATCCACTGTTGGACCTTGCCACCCGAAGACGGACTTTCGCCAATCCACTGTTGGACTTTTGCCACCCGAAGACGGACTTTTCGCCAATCCACTATTGGACTTTTAGCTGCTTTGCCACCCGAAGATGGACTTTTGCCCATCCACTGTTGGACTTTTAAAATTTGCCACCCTTAGATGGACCTTTCGCCAATCCACTGTTGGACTTTTGCCACCCGAAGACGGACTTTTGCCAATCCACTGTTGGACTTTTAAAATTTGCCACCCTTAGATGGACCTTTCGCCAATCCACTGTTGGACTTTTGCCACCCGAAGACGGACTTTTACCAATCCACTGTTGGACTTTTAAAATTTGCCACCCTTAGATGGACCTTTCGCCAATCCACTGTTGGACTTTTGCCACCCGAAGACGGACTTTTTCCAATCCACTGTTGGACTTGTGCCACCCGAAGACGGACTTTTGCCAATCCACTGTTGGACTTTTGCCACCCGAAGATGGACTTTTCGCCAATCCACTGTTGGACTTTTGGCTGCTTTTAACAATGTCAGACGACTACTGGCTTGCCACACTACGGGTGGACTTTCGCAAAATTCCAATACTGGATTACACTCTGCATCCGTGTCAGACATCTCTGCCGACTTTGCTGAGGAACAATGATCAATGACTTGACTTTAGAGGTTCCTGAGAGGATAGTATCTCTGCTGGAGAATGAATGAACAATCCGTCTGCTTCGAATTGTCAAGTTTACCAAAAATAAATTGGACTTAAAGAATAATAAATCTGCCAGAAATCACTTCATCTGCTGGGGGAATGAATTCTGGTCACAGCGATTCCGCTGGGGATGAGAATTTCTTTGCATGGCGTCTTGCTAGGGAAGAAAAGTCATAAAAAACTCTGCTTGGGGATCTATCCAATCCAAGACCCTTTGTAGGGGTTATCAACCTTCTGACCCGGCTGGGGAAAGACTGTACCATCCTTGTTGAGGAATAGATTCTGCTGATCTTATAAACCTCTACGGGGAGAACAACAACTCAGCTGGGGAGTATCGCTGACAAGATTCGATGCTGACCTCTGTGGGGGATCATTACCAGAGACACAATCTTGCTGGGGATCAGGGCTACTCTGCCAGGGATATGCAAATCCTGGTTAGAACATTCCACTGCAACTTGCTAGGAAAGAGTCCTTAGAGATCTGTTGGGGAAACCCAAAGCAAATCCACAGTAGTCTGCTGAAGAATATGACTGTCGAGCTTAAGATAAGTACCACAATGCCCCATGTTAGGCGAGCTTCCCTTTAGACAATTCCGTTAAGGATGACGAGTTTATAACAAACTCTGCTGGAGGAAACTGCTTTAAAACGTCTCGTGCTGGGGAATGCCTTTTGAGAGGATTTTACAGAAGACTAACTGTCCTCAAACTCTACTGGGGATGATCAACACTTCATGCTGGGGAAACAAACATGCCCCATGCTTGGACAAACCAACAATTTGTCCCCGAAGAGGATGTCATAAGAGGATTTTACAGAAGATTTAGCCTTTTCAAACTCCTGCGACTTCGCTGGGGATAATGACCATCAGTTTCGGTATCGGCGAGACCACTCTTTTGGGGAACTTGTGACCGTTATCGACACAGAAAAGCTTGTAGCTGTTGGAAGTACTGTATGAGAGAATCGACTTAATAAGATACAACGGTACCCAGTTGAACTTAATTCAATGATAGTGAACCGTTATGAACGACCGTCGACCGAGCGATGAACGCCGACCTCCTTACCCGTAATTGCCCCAGTCTTTTGCGTGGGGTAATTGATTACTGGTCTTGTGCTTAAAATCATCTGCACCTGCTACCTGCAACAAAAGAATATGCACACATGCCCCGAATATTGCGTGGCTAGAATCCACCATCCGGGAGTATTCAACATTCAAAGTAATTTCAAATGTTTTTTTTTTTTTTTTTTTTTGCGCATGTTATTACAAGGCCACCATGTTTTCACATGCATTGTTTTATCAAAAATTAGGACGTTTTTGCAAACAAAGCAATAAAACAAAAAATAGAAAGCTTTTTATTGAAATTCAATTTATTGACTAAGAGCCCAGAATAGGCAATTACATCAGGAAGCAATCCCTGGAAAGAGGTGATCGCTGAAAATTGAGAAAAGAAACTATCCTAATGGCAATGTGAAAACGGAATTCCACTGAGTTTCCATTCTGTTATGACCAGTATGTCTTCAAAACTCCCCGACCTTGCCTTCTGAGGAATGATCAGACCGATTCCTATCTTTCAGAACGTCAGTTGTTCAAACGGTAATTGGGTACAGATAACTCAGACCGTAGTCATTCGCTTAAATCCCTCTTTTGCGTGGACCGCCCTTTCAGGTTTTCGATCCACCAGGATACCCTTTTTTGCCTAAGTTGCCCTTTCGGGTTTTCAACTTACCGGGTGTACAATTTTTTCAATTATATCCCTAATTTTTGCCCCAACCTTATTCTGTTTTTGGTTCGCCGGGATGCCCTTTTTTGCCTAGATTTTTTTATTTTTATTATCCAGCGGGTCTATTCATGCGAAGTATTTTCTGACTACGTCCGAGTTGACAGGGGATGAAAAGTCTTCGCCATCCATGGTTGTAAGCAATAAGGCTCCGCCCGAAAAGACCTTTTTAACCACGAATGGACCTTCATAGTTAGGAGTCCATTTGCCCCTGTGATCTGTATTGGGAGGAAGGATCCTTTTGAGTACCACATCTTTGTAAACCCGAGGACGCACCTTTTGGTCAAATGCCTGCTTCATTCTGCGCTGATATAATTGCCCATGACATACAGCCGCCAATCGCTTTTCCTCAATAAGGCTCAGCTGATCAAATCTTACTCGTACCCATTCAGCCTCATCTAGCTTAACATCTATCATGACTTTGAGGGACGGAATCTCCACTTCAACCGGTAGCACTGCCTCCATACCATATACAAGTGAGAATGGGGTTGCCCCAGTGGACGTGCGTACCGACGTTCGATACCCATGAAAAGCAAATGGTAACATCTCATGCCAATCTTTGTACGTGACAACCATCTTCTGCACAATCTTGATATTTTTATTGGCCGCTTCGACCGCGCCATTCATCTTTGGACGTTACGGAGAAGAATTGTGATGTTCGATTTTGAAGTCCCGGCATAATTCAGCCATCATCTTGTTATTCAAATTAGAACCATTATCAGTAATGATTCTTTCGGGAACTCCATATCGGCATATGATATCCCGTTTTAAGAAACGAGCTACCACTTGTTTTGTAACATTGGCATAGGATGCAGCTTCAACCCATTTGGTGAAGTAATCAATCGCCACCAAGATGAAACGATGACCATTAGAAGCTGTAGGCTCAATCTTCCCGATCATATCGATGCCCCACATGGCAAACGGCCAAGGCGACGACATGATACTCAACGGATTTGGAGGCACATGCACTTTATCTGCATAGATCTGGCATTTATGGCATTTGCGGGCATATTTGCAACAATCTGACTCCATAGTCAACCAATAATATCCCGATCTTAACAACTTTTTAGCCATTGCATGTCCTCCGGCATGGGTACCGAAAGAGCCTTTGTGCACTTCAATCATCAATAGGTCTGCTTCGTGTCTATCCACACATCTAAGCAGGACCGTGTCAAAATTCTGCTTGTACAACACATCATCCTGATTCAGGAAGAAACTACCCGACAACCTTCTCAACGTCTTCTTGTCTTTAGCGGATGCCCCTGGCGGGTACTCTTGACTTTTTAAGAAACACTTAATGTCATGAAACCATGGCTTGTCATCAGACGCTGCGTCGACCGCAAACACAAATGCAGGTCTGTCAAGGCGGGATACTTCAATCTTAGGTACATGGTTCCATCCTTGCACTTTGATCATGGAAGACAAAGTGGCCAAGGCATCAGCGAACCTATTATCATCTCGAGGAATATGGTACAGTTTCACTGTTGTGAAAAATGTCAGCAATCTCCTTGTATAATCTCTATACGGCACTAGATTTGCTTGGTGCGTGTACCAACTCCCTTTCACTTGATTGATTACCAAAGCTGAATCACCAAATATATCAAGGGTCTTAATCCGTAGATTAATCGCCTCCTCGATCCCCATTATACAAGCTTCGTACTCTGCTTCATTGTTGGTGCATCCGAAAGTTATTCGGGCAGTGAAAGGCATATGAACACCTTCCGGCGTGATAAGAACTGCTCCAACTCCGCACCCATTCATATTGACAGCCCCATCAAACATCAGACTCCATTTGGATTCAGGATCTGGCCCCTCCTCCGGGAGTGGTTCCTCGCAGTCTTTAGCTTTGAGAAACATGATGTCCTCATCAGGGAAGTCAAATTTCATGGGTTGGTAATCATTAATCGGCTGTTGCGCAAGATAGTCGGACAAGATACTTCCTTTGATGGCCTTTTGGGAAGTGTACTGAATGTCATACTCTGTCAAGACCATTTGCCACCGTGCAACTCTGCCTGTCAGTGCTGGCTTCTCGAAAATGTACTTGATAGGATCCATTTTTGAAATCAACAAGGTTGTATGCCTGGCCATATATTGCCTCAATCGCTTAGCGGCCCATGCAAGTGCACAGCATGTCTTTTCAAGCATGGAGTACAGGGACTCACAATCATTGAACTTTTTTCTCAGGTAGTAGATAGCATGCTCCTTCCTACCTGTCTCGTCATGTTGACCGAGAACACAACCCATGGAACCTTCAAGCACTGTCAGATACATTATCAGCGGTCTCCCTTCAACTGGAGGCATTAGAATCGGAGGTTCCTGCAAGTATTCTTTTATCTTATCGAATGCCACTTGGCAATCGTCATTCCACCTGACCGTTTGATCTTTTCTTAGCAGTTTAAATATTGGTTCACACGTGGCTGTTAGGTGAGATATGAACCTTGCAATGTAGTTCAATCTACCCAAGAAACCACGAACCTCTTTTTCTGTTCTCGGTTCAGGCATTTCTTGTATTGCTTTCACCTTGGCAGGATCAACCTCAATTCCTCTTTCGCTCACAATGAAACCCAGCAACTTTCCAGAACGCACCCCAAACGTGCACTTGTTTGGATTTAATCTCAGACGGAACTTTCTCAACCTTTCAAACAGCTTTTTCAGGTTAATCAGATGTTCCTCTTCTGTTCTCGACTTGGCAATCATATCATCTACATAACATTCGATCTCCTTATGAATCAAGTCATGAAACAATGTTACCATCGCCCGCTGGTACGTTGCCCCTGCGTTTTTCAACCCAAAAGGCATTACTTTATAACAATATGTACCCCACGGAGTAATGAACGTGGTCTTCTCCATATCTTCAGGTGCCATCTTGATCTGGTTGTACCCGGAGAAACCGTCCATAAAAGAGAACACTGAAAACTGAGCTGTATTATCGACCAGCACATCAATATGAGGTAGTGGAAAATCATCCTTCGGGCTAGCTTTATTAAGATCTCGATAATCCACACACATTCTCACTTTTCCATATTTCTTTGGTACTGGCACGATATTGGCTACCCGCGGAGGATATTTAGTCACAGCAAGAAACCCAGCATCCCACTGCTTCTGGACTTCCTCCTTAATCTTTAAAGCCATGTCGGGGTGAGTCCGACGAAGTTTCTGCTTGACTGGCGGACATTCTTCTCTCAATGGCAGCCTGTGCACAACAATATCCGTATCCAACCCCGGCATGTCTTGATACGACCAGGCGAAGATGTCAACATACTCGCGCAACATTTCAGTCAAAGTTTTCTTCACATCTTCTTGCAAGCTAGTACCAATCTTGATCTCTTTCTTGGCATCCTTGGTACCAATATTGATGATTTCTACAGTCTCCTGATGAGGCTGGATGACCCTTTCCTCTTGTTTCAATAATCTAGCCAGTTCTTCAGGGAGTTCACAATCTTTCTCATCCCCTTCTTCGACTTGATAAATCGGATTGTCAAAGTCATACATAGCCATATCAAAATCGTTATCAGTGGTATCCGGAGGATCAAGTCTGCATGAACGGGTTCATGCCTTATTTTAGAATTTATTTTTAAGCGAAAACAAAAGAAAATGAAACATTGCCATTTTATTATTTTTGTGTAAAAATAAAAACTGAAAGACAGAGAACAAAATTTGATTGCAAAACGTCCTTTATTAATGATTAAAAATTGCAAATGCAGCCAGGGTGGCCCTACAAATGAATCTATACGCCTTGGGCAGAGCGTAAGATTTTGACATGCATTATGGTTAGAAAAAAAAAAGAAAAATTACTCTGTCTGAAGAGTAACCCGGATGACTTCTTCAACGAACCAGTTCTGCACTTGTTGTCCCGGAGCATGAGGGCGTACCCAGTTGTCCAGGTCACCATCACTGTCAACACTATCCTCTGTAGCTGCACAAGACTGGTCCGTGTAGATAATTCCCCCACTATTGAAAGTAATGGGTCCACTGCTCCCCGCATCTGAAGTTGTAGAGGGATGATAACCAATACTAAATTTGTCTTCTTTCATTGGGGTCTCTATCAACCTGCCCCAACCTTGGGCGTTGCCTGCCCTGACTACTTCGACAGCTTGTTTGTAAGATGAAATGGAGGTACCGGCCCCAACTGGTACAGAAGAAGACTCAGGTGCATCGTCAATATTGACCGCTTCAAATGATTGGCATAGCATCTCATGAATTTCCCCATCCATTTCAATGTACTTGAACGTGGACAAGTGACTCACAAAGATGTCTTCTTCACCGCACACCGTCACAACCTGCCCTTCAAACTCATACTTCAACTTTTGGTGTAAAGTGGAAGTAACAGCCCCGGCTCCGTGAATCCAAGGGCGTCCCAATAGGCAGCTATATGCAGGTTGTATGTCCATTACATGGAACGTGGATTTGAATACCTGTGGTCCAATTTGTACGGGCAATTCCACCTCACCAAACACAGATCGTCTAGTCCCATCGAATGCTCTGACCACCAATTCACTAGGCCTTAAGATCAAACCATCAACTTCCAACTTCATTAACGCCTTCTTGGGCAAGACATTAAGTGATGAACCAGTGTCTACCAGTACATGAGATAACACTGCACCCTTACACTCCATCGTGATATGCAAAGCCTTATTGTGGTTTCTTCCTTCAACAGTCAAATCTCTACTTGTAAAGCCCAAGCCATGGCTAACGTTAACATTGGAGATTACGCCCTCGAGCTGATTAACAGTAATTTCCTGTGGCACGTATGCACTCTTCAATACTTTCAACAACGCCTGCCGATGCGCTTCAGAGCACATCAATAGTGACAAGATTGAAATCTTTAAAGGGGTCTGATTCAGTTGGTCCACAATCTTATAATCGCTTTTCTTGATTATCTTCATGAATTCTTCCATCTCCTTATCAAAAGTAATCTTTGTCTCTGCTTCCGGTGTAGGCGCATTTTCAACCACCTGTTTACCCTTAGCCTTTGCTGCAGCTTCTGCCTCTTTATCACTTCTCAAAGTTTGGGGAGCGAACAACCTTCCGCTTCTTGTAAAGCCCCCTACACCCCCTACGTTATCAATATTTGGGCTGACTGAGGACTCAACTTCCTGCTTTTTACCTTCGTAATACACATCTGCCCCATAGTGCCATGGGATAGCCTTCGTAGATGTGAACGGAATTGGTCCTGGCACCGTGATAGTGACAGGACTGGGCCTTTCTTGCGCAACGCTCGCCACGGGAACTGCATTGACCGGCATTTGAATCTCAGTGGGAGTATAATAGATGGTCACGGTTGATACCTCATCAGTGTCTTTCACGACTCTGTCGAACTGTAGACATCCTTCATCGATCAGATTCTGTAAACCCATCTTCAACTTATCACAGCCATTCTCCTGATTCATACACTCAGAACAATCTTGATTACAGCCCGGGAACACCTGTCCCTTCAATAAACGATCTTTTACAACCAACAAAGGAGTTTTCACTTGATGGATGTCTGCCACCAAATTCAATCTCCTCCCATCTTCAATAGCGTACACATTTGCCGCACCATGATCAGGCATGGGATGCTGAGTAATATTAGGAGCGGGAGAGAAATTGATGGCTTTAACATCAATTAAGTCTTGTACTTTATGGTGGAAAGCCTAGCATTTTTCAATGGAGTGCCCCTGAGCACCTGAGTGGAACTCACAACGAGCATTAGCATCGAAGTTAGGTGGCAGGTTTCCAGCAACCGGAGCTTTCATAGTACGGAGTTCTACCTACTTTAACTCGAGTAGCTGGGGCAACAGCGCGGCATAAGTCATAGGGAGAGGATCCATCTTACGATCCCTCTGCCTAGACCTTTGCTGGAAAAAAGGTTGTTGTTGTTGCTGCTGAACTTGTTGTTGGGGTTGTTGTTTCTGAACAGACAGTGTGGGGATTGTTACAGCATCTACTTGATAATAAGCTTGAGAACGCCCTCTGCCTCGTCCTCTAAACACAGCATTCGTATCACCTTCTCTTCTTTTCTGGCTACCAGTAAACGGTTTCTTCGTCCCCGAAGAGCCAGCCCCACTCACATCTTGGATCTTTCCAAGCTTTAACAGACTTTCTATTCTTTCTCCCGCAATCACAATATCAGCAAATCCAGTTGACAGACAAGCAGCCAATCTATCAAGATAGGCCCCTTGCAAGGTGCCCATAAACATATCTGCCATTTCTCTGTCTGACAAGGGAGGTTGAACCTGTGCAGCCATTTCCCTCCACCTCTGTGCATATTCTTTGAAACTCTCCTTGGCATTTTGTGACAACCCCTGCAATTGAGTGCGGTTGGGCGCCATGTCAATATTGTACTGGTATTGCTTCAGGAACGCTTCTGCCAGATCTTTCCAACTCTTCACAGCAGCTCTATTCAACTTCATATACCAATTCAAAGACGCTCCAGCCAAACTGTCCTGAAAATAGTGCATCCATAGCTTCTCGTCCTCTGTATGGGCTGAAATCTTCCCAAAGTAAGCTTGAAGATGCGTTTGGGGACACGCATTGCCGTGATACTTATCAAAAGTGGGAGGCTTGAATTTAGGAGGAATTCTGACTCCTGGGACCAGCCCTAAGCTAGTAACATCGATACCCATAGAGTTCTTGCATTCTATGGCCCTGATCTTTTCTGCTAGCTCATCATACCTTCGATCACCGTGATTACCCATATCAGCATCCAGCAGAGTAAATTGGTCTTCCAGAGGATCTTCAAGAGTAACACCAGCATGCCTACCATTTCCATTACCCCGATTGTTACCACCAGGAGGAGGGTTGCCACCGGGAGGAGGAATGCCATGTCCCTGTGAATTGTCATGCTGATCACCTTCGGGCCCATTTTCTGGACGCTCGACCAGAAGTCTCAATCTCTCTTGATTTTGCGCCATGCCAGTCATGAGGGTCATGAACTGGTCCATACGCGCCCTCATTTCAGCCAAATCACTTTGTACTTGATCCATGATTCTTACTTGATTTCTTCGCGTCGAATATCGGTGAATATAATTCTCAGCTATACTGCCTGAAACCAAATAAAGGTTAGAGACCCTGCAACAAGTACCTGAAAAGCAAGTAACAGAAATGCAGAATGATATGCAATGCCATGCAATGTTATGTTTATCATTTCCAAAGTGCTTTACACCCTGATTCCAATCCAAACCACAGAAATCTGAAGACCAGAAATTGTGACATAAAGAGACGTATCGTGGTCATATGCTTGTGTACAGATATCTGATAAAGCGTAATTCTGAATAAACTGCTCATACTCATTCGACAAAGTATTCAAGTATTTAAGAAAGGCTCATCCGCCAATGCAATACAAGGACAAAATGGATCCATCAACAAGCCTGATGGTAACCATTAACAACAAAATACAGGGAAAAGAACATCAGTCTGACAATTCCAAATCCTTCAGCTTATCACTTGAATACTTGATCTCCTCAAAAAGTATACGTGTACGCTGATGATTCGGCTTTTCAATCATTTCTTTGATCAAGACATCCCTTTTCTCAAGAGCTTCAGTTAAAGAACCCATATGCAGCATCAGAGCTTCGTCATCGCACACTCCTTTGTGTCTCTTTATGCCAGCTTGCGTCTTGAGTATCTCCTTCTCTATCATGACTCCTTCAAGCTCTTTCTTAGTATTCTTCAACTCTCTTCTGGCTTCTTCTAACTGTTCTTGACTTTTACCGAGACTTTCCCTATACCTTCTCCTCTGCTCATGTGCCTTCTTAAGCTCTTCGTCTTTAATTTGCGACTGTTCCCGTAACTCATTATTCTCGAGCCTGACCTCATCCCAAGCTTGCTGAAACTTAGATAACTTCTCTTTGTTCTACGCTAAGGCCTGTTTGGTTTGCTTATGGGCTTGAGTGGCATCATCAGCACCTCTGCTAACTTTCTGAAAATGTTGCGCTCTTTCGGCAAAATCCTTTTCTTTTGCTGCTAGGACTCTTTCAGCATCTTGGGCCTTCCGTTCCAGTTCTTTGTTGGCATGTAGAGCATTCTGAAGACAGCTACTCAACTCGGAATTCTCTCCTTGAAGCTTTTTCACCAAGGCTTGCAACTTGTCAACTTCTTCCACAGTAGCAGTGCTTCTTGCTTTCTCATTCTCCGGATACAAAAGGGGTGCCTTACCAAAAGGCAAGAGAAAATCTTCAACTCTTTTCTTCACCCACTCTTCATATGCTGGATAAACCCGGTTGTTAGGCTTGCCTAGAGTAACTTTCCCCTTTTTCAGTATGCTACCCCAGCTTTCAGAAGCTTTCTGTGCTGCTTCCCAACCATCTGATGTATGAAAATAGAGGGACTCCTCCACATCTCTCTTAATAGGCGGACCTGTCAGGGCATACCCAAATTGTCGAATGGCCAAAGAAGGATTGTAGTTAATCCCACCCATTCTTCCTATCAGTGAAACGTTAGGGAACTTACCACAGCTGTGGATAATATTCTTGCCAATCAGCCCATGATCTACCCATACGATGTCCTTGGCCACCAATCCCATTAAACGCTGTTTCCACTCTAGAGAATCTTTGGAATCCACAAAAGCCCCTGATTGTGGTAAACGGCCTGCAAACCACTTATAGAACAAAGGTGCACAGCAACGAATTATCCCTCCTCTTTTCTTTTCGTTTCGGTTGTACAACGAGTAGTGAAGATCTCCCAGTAGCGTTGGCACCGGGTTCTTCATCATGAATATTCGTATAGCGTCTGTATCAATGAAATCCGGCTCGTTGGGAAACAACACTATGCCGTATATACAAAGGGCTAGCAAAGCATTAAAAACAAGCCAATTCTCGCCTTTAGCTGCTTCCTGGGCCTTCTTAATCAGATATTCCAGCTTGTAACCACGAATCTTTCCTTTGTTGGAGACATTGGCGTCTAACTCTGATTTGCTCAAATAAAGAGCACCAGCCACCTTTCCAAAGTCAAGATCCCCCACCGATCCAAAGAAAGGGGGCTCCTCCTTGATAGCAATCCCCAACATGTTGGAATACTCCTCCAAGGTAGGAACCAACACATAGTCTGGAAATACAAAACACCTCAGAGGCGGATCATAGAACTGCATCAACGTATGGAGACCTCTGGCTTCATAATCACTGACATTACGGACCATAGATAAAATCCACCCATATTTCTCTTCAAAAGCTTCTCGTACTGCAGGGCTCGCCATTCCCTTTAGCATAACAATAGGGCCTAAAGTAGGCGTAAGGAACTTATAGTTGATGATATTCTTCCTCTCTTTAGTGTTCATCTTTGCAGGGACCTGATGACTGGAATCAAGGGTAATATATGCACCTGAAAATGAATAAACATGTATGTTAAGATATGATAATGCAATGCAAAGGGCAATGTGATCAGGTAATCAGGTGTCTGTGCTGAACTGTGAACGGTGTCAGTGTAGCTCTGAGACTAATATAGAACCATAGATAAGAACCATCTGAATACAATAGGATGAAACTTCCTTTTGTACGATGATGATAGAAAATCGGGTATGTAGGAGGTCATGGTTACCTGCAAACCTGTAAACAACCCGCCCTTCTCACATGTGGGTACTAGGATGTTCAGTATCCCGGGCTCTCAGGTCGAGAAATGATGATACGTTCACCATTTCTGGTTTGGCATCATCATCAATCGAGGAGGCCTCAACTGATTTTCCAAAATGAAAGGTCCTCAGCTTCTGGCACTGAGGTCGAGAAGCAATAGTACATTCATCCCTCAGGGTACAGTACTATCGCCAATCGAGGAGTGCCTCCACTGATTCTCTTTCAAAAAGGGATGTCCTATAGCAAGTTCCCAGCATTGGGTCCTCGGATCGAGAATGTGCAATGGGTTTGCCACGGAATGTGGTCTGCCACTGTCACAACTCGGGAGGAGTGCCGCAACTGAGTCCTCGGGAATGGTCACCAGAGTCGACAGTTCCTCAAGAGAATAACTACTGGCCTGCATAACATGCAGTAGCAGAAAGCTCCTGATAGAACCTCGTCTGGTTGTGGGTCTCATGAACAACAATACGTGGTCACCACCACGCAAGCGTCACGACTATCCACTCTAATACCTATGGGTGTACTCAAGCCTTGGTAGTGGGCTCATATCTCAGAACACCCTGCCCGCCAAACAGAAAACAACAGCACGATCCAGCACAATAATGATATGTAATGCAGTAAATGCGATAAATACAGTAAAGCAGCAATACAATAAATAGCAATACAATACAACAGTAAATACAGCAACATACTGCATCAAAGTAAACACCCAATGAAAGAAAAACAGACAAGCGCTAGGATTGACTCGCTAAGGAAACCAGAGATTCTGGGTTCGGTCCCCAGCAGAGTCGCCAGCTGTCGCTCCCGGGATTTTCATCCTAGTACAAACGCGAAAGTGGCACCGAAATAGAGTCGCCAGCAATGTGTATTTATCCCATGAGAGGGAAATGAAACACCGCATAAACCTGAAGGAAAGGATAGAGCATGGTCTTGCGACCAAGAGAACTGGATTCGGGAGTCAGTTACGCGAGAGGAAGGTATTAGCACCCCCTCACGTCCATCGTACCCGATGGGATCCACGCTTGCTTGTCTCAATCAAAGGGTGATAGAAAAGGATACTGGAAAAGGAACTGAAAGAAAGAAAGGAGAGAGAATGGAAAATGAACGAGAAACAAATGTAGGGAAAATAAAAGAAGTGCTCGCATGGGCCCTACCCCACTGCCTACGTATCTCATCGGGAGCATGAGAATCAGAGCGACGTAGTTCCCCTCACTAGGGATGGATTGTGTTTTTTAGAGAACGACTTACGTTCTAGCTCAGGTGTTGCAGGCTCGCTGGTCCGGGTGCGTTACCATCTTGCAAGAGAACGAGTAGAAGCGCGTTCGTACGCTAAGAGTGAATGAGGTGAGAAAAGAATTCCCGAAGGAAAGACGTTATTGTTTGTTTTTGTCTTTTAGAAGGAAGTGTTTTGGATTTGTTTGCATATGACAGTGTATCTGGATCTTAGTCATTGGAATGTGTACATTCTCACATTCCAAGATGGAATGGGTAAGAAAGCACACTAAGAGTGAAGAAGACCCCCACACTTAGTTCCAATTGTCAAGGTTCAAACACACTAGCATACTTGTGTTTATTAAGTGTTTTTGTTGATTAAGAAATGAAGAAGTGTTTTTTATTTGTACCTTCAACAAGTATTGCATTTAAGTCCCTCATACAAGATCAAATGTTTAACACATTGACCCAAGATGGGCTATATGCTATACATTCTAAGATTATAAGAGAAGACCCCTTATAATCTTTTCTTTATATGAAAGGCCTAAATGCAATAAATGCCTACCTTTATTAGATTGTTTGAGTTTTCTTTAAGATGAGAAGAGAGACTCAAGAGAGAAGAAAGGTAAAATCTATGTGGATTAAGACTCAATCCTAATTGAAGATTAAAGGGAGTGATCCTAATGGTTTGTGAAGTTTCAACCTAAAGTCTAAAGAAAGAATGAATTAAACAATTCACTTCTAAAGTAGAAGATGAATTGTAATTCAAAAAGGGAGAGTGATGAGTTATTAAAAGAAAGCACATAAGTGCTTAACAAAACACAAAAATGGAATTGTAAAAGATATGAAAGGAAATTTGAATGTGGGTTCCTTATCCACACTCAATTGCAACTTAACAAAGCCCCTACATGGTTAGTAAACATGTATAAGAAGTATAAGGAATAAAAGAACATTTAATGCACCATAAAACTCAAAAGAATTAGATGAGAAATCAAATCCTAATGTCACAACCAGAATGTACATCATATGGAAAACAAATGATTATTATCAATCAAGTCCAATTGAACAAGCAACAAACATCATCAATGGCATTAGAACATGTTACCACAAGAAAAGGAAGATGAAAGATGAAAAAGAATGATAGAACATGCATAAATGGAACATGTAATCTAAGGATCAGAATTGAAATGAAGTAAAAATGATTCACCAACATCTCACAAGTATTTATGAAGTAAACATCAAGACATTTAAGAAGTGATAGAAGAAGTAGAATTGAAATGGAAGTTCAAAAGAGAACACAAGTACAAACACAACATGTCAAAGGTGCACAAAGTTTAAATAAAAGTCAACATGCAAGGATGACATGTAATATGTACCAATGACCTATAATGTCAAGTGAATAGTTCACAAAGTAGGAAAATGATCATGCAAGTATGTACAAAAGAAATCATGTGAACATGCACAAAGATCCCAAGGATATGACATGTTGTAATGCTTCCAATGAAATGTCTTAAACAAAAATCAAATGAGTTCATGAAAATTATTAAAACATGGTATTGAGGTACACAAAACAGAAATGAATCACTTATCAAAGTATCATGCAAAAATTCAAGGCAAAATGATGTCAAACAATGCACTTAGGTCAAGTATGCACATCATACAAAGTAGCACAAAAATGAACACCAAACATGCCATAAACTGGCCTAAAAAAATCAAATAGAAATCATTTAACATACCTCAAGATGATAATAACTCAATTCAAAAAGAAGAGCATCAAAACAATTTTTAATGATCAAGAACAAAATTAACCAAAATCATGTACCACATTAAGAATGCATACAAAAGAAAATCAAAGAAAATTATAGAACAAGGGCAAAAAGGTCATAAAATCAAGAAATAAAATCATGAAAAATTTTCTAAATGTTTTAATGATGCTCATGAATTTTTGTGGAATTTTATAATGCAATTTGGTATTTTTAAAAATTGAAAAGCAAACGAGTAAAAATGAAAAAAAATAAAATGAAATGTAAATGTGAATGGGGGTGCATGCATAGTAATTGATCAGTTCAAATTAATTGGGCTTGAAAACATGGGAGGTGTGGATATCAATCTGACTAGGTCCAATAAGCGTGCATAACACAATAACTACCATGCTCTTCAGTCAACACAAGTCAAAGCAGTTACAACCATTGGATGAAGTCAAGTCATACGAACAGTCAAAGTATGTTAATCTAACGCACGTACATGCATGACCACACTCCATACCGTGTACCACGCCACACGAATTTTAAAAATAAAATCAGAAAGAGCACATGAGAAGCACATGCGTTTTAATGCGTTGTCGCGCTATAGACCACACGATCATGAAAAATGGACGGACAGGATTAAAACGCACATAAACCCTAACAATTACAGTCATCGGCCGGAGGTGACTTCCGATCACCTTCTCCGGCCAATAGCCACCACCTGCAACTCTCACTCTTCACCAAAATGCACAAATCATATACCAAATTGAAGCTAAGCTAACGCAGATCATGAATTTAGTGACACAATATACAAACAGTTCATGACATGAGAGAACCGAACCAAGGAAGATTTGCCCTAACATTTGGTCTATGCCTCTAAAGGCCTATCAACTAGCTAGGCAAGTTCTTGAGCTTATAAGAAGCTGCAAGAACCTGAAAACAAACTCACATCAAGTCTATAATGGATGAAACTCGTACCTGAATATTGGAGATTTGGAAATACTCTTCAGAAAACCAGAGATCTTAGCTTCTTCTTCAACCTTGGAGCTTCACGAACTTAGCAAAATAAATGCTATACAACCAATGGTCTTGAGAGCAGAGAGATTCAATGTTGAACAATGCTTGCAAAATCTTGAGGACTGTGTAGAAAGGCTTCAATTCAATGCCATTGATGATGATGAAGATGAAGTAGATGAAGGAAAGAGGGTGAAGCTCGTGTGAAATCAGAGGGAAAGTAGAGAGAATGTGAGGGAGAGTTTGAAGTGTTTTGAAGTGAAAAATGAGAGAAATGAAGCTGAATGAAAATGTGAAGTGAGATTTTGTTTTATAGTAGGCTTTAACCACAGTTAAACTGAGTGAGGTTAACTGAGTTAAAGTGGTTATGCTGAGTCCACCCTAACTAACTGAGCCAAGTTAGTTAGGGCGAGTTATCCATGGCTGTGATATGGTGGAGAAGGTGTATGACAGTTGTGGTGGAGATTAATGGAATGAGCTAATTCGTGTGTGCTGCAGCAAACAAACTTGTTCTACAAGTTTCCATTCCTTTTCCTTTTTCATGAGCATGGGTAGCACGTGGTATAGTAAATGGGAAACATGTTTGGCTAAATGAAGCAATGTTGGGATGGTGAACAATGCACGGGCAAGCTAAGACAACAACAATAACATTCCTTTGTTTTTTTTTGTTTTATATGACAGTTGAGCATAATGGAGATAGGGTTGTTTGAGGATGAATTACTCTCTACTCCATGGGTGGTTTAGTGTGTTTTTGGATTCAATTGAAAGAGGGAATATAATGCAACAAGTTTGGTTTGAGATTGGAGTTGATATGAAGTGTGTAAGAGGTTGGAAAATAGCCTTGAACATCAAGGTTTGGAATTGTGTGGTGGGCGTGGGAAGCAGGTCATGGCATGGCAAGTGACATGCATGGAAGTTCAGCCTAATCAACCTATCTTGAGACCAAAATTTCCCCTTTATAAATTGATCAAATGGGATTTTGTCCAACATGAAAATTGAAGGTGACATTGCAATGAACAACTTTCATGTTGAAAACGTTTCCATTTGAGGCCTCTAACTATGAGAAAAATGAGTGGACATTTGGCTCACCAACTGTTTGAGAAAATGACTGCGCGCGTGCCCTGAAAATCTTGGTCATGACCTAGTTTTGAACCTACTTTGCTCCAACTTTGATCAATCATATCTCACTCAATTTTTATCCAATAGAGATGTTCCACATATGGATGTGAAGCTTAAAACAAGATCTTTTGTTGTGGCCGAGTGGAATTTTCATTTGGTGCTTCAATTTTAAATGGCCTTGGTTCAAACTCTGATGCAAAATGGCCAAAACTTGCTATTTTTAGTAACCCTTCTTCATCCAAACATGGCAACTTTCCACATCTTGATTTTTTCATGATTCCTTTGGAGTTTCTTGACCAAATTTTGTACATTGGACACATATAACATGAATTTCATGATTTTGGGCTCAAAAAGTCAAGAGTTGACTTTTTCTTCTGATTATTTGACTTGGCCCCAAATTTCCTGATTTTTGATCTTTTTTCCAATTGAACCACTTCTTAAACCAATTGAGAGGCAATTTTCCATACACATACACTTAAGAACATGTAGAATACCATGACATCAAGTTTTGTCCAAAAAATCAAAGATTCCCTGATTTAATGGGAAACCCTAGTTTTGGTGCCCACCTCCTAGGAGAAAAATGTGCAATCTTCAATTTCAAATTCCTCAGAGTATGTTGTGTATCCTCTTAAAGGATGATGAGATATGCCATTTGAGGATGATTTTGGATCAATGGGCTACCTCTTTTGAAGGTTTTCCTTTAATTTTTGAACCTCTTGCATAGTGAAAGATGTAGTGCTTCAATCTCCCATTGAATCTCTCATCCTTGAGGTTGTGGATGATCCATTGAGATAGTATGAGACATGAAAGACCTCTTGGCTTGCCTTGAGGAAACTTGATTGACCTTTTTGTGCTTTGAATGATCCCTTGATTGACCACCTTCCCCCTGATCACATGCCCTGATGGTAAGAAGGATGCTATGCTTCCTTTTTCTATGTTAAATGCAATGTAATGTTAATGAGGTGGATATGATATGATAAATGATAATGCCATGCTATGATGACAAATAGGGAGAGCAAATTTTGGGGTATTACAACATCAAACTAAAAAATTCCTAGAAATTAAGAACTCCACCATCATTCAACTCAGAATTCAATAAGGATCATAAATATCACACTCAAATCAATAGATCATGCATAGATTAAACAAATCGAAGACAAAAAGTTTGAACTCAAAAACTTCAAATCCACGATTCAGCCATGATACACGTCCAAAATATAAAAAAACACATCAGGATGATCAGCCAAGCATGAGGAACATTATGCATACAAGAAAATCAAGTTCTAGGATCATGAATTTCACACTAACCTGAAACTTGTAGAACTCAGAATACACCAAGAAAACCTTCAGAAAGCTGCAGATCTACTCCTTGGAACTTCTGATTGCAAAATAAATGCAATATGAGGCTTGAATCAGGATGGATCTTGAAGTTTAAAAGTGAGCAATTCAAATTCGAATCTGATGAAAACCTTGCTTAGAGCTTCAAACAATGGTTGATTCTTGTCCTATGGAGTATGTGGACCAAGAATATGAAAAAGGTTCTTCAGAAACCCTTGTGAGGAGTGAGTTTCGAAGAAGGAAAGTTTTGAGTGAAAAATGAAATTCAGATCAAATAAGAGTGCATGAGGTGTGAATGAACGTGTGAGTCTCCTTATATACACTTGGTTAGAGCTCTGAGCATGATTAGGGTTTGATTAATCCCTTGATTAAGGCTATCCAAAGTGATTTGCAAAAATGCAAGTTGTGATGCACACCCTTGTTCACACGTGCATTGTCATGTTTTTCATCATGATTCATTCACATTTCTCTTGCTGATCACAATGGAATTGGGTTTGGGCTTTGTAATGACTTGATTTATGAGATTCAATCCATCTTGCAAAATGCATTTTGTGAAATAAGTGAAGTACATGGCACGGATTCACCTGATTCAAGGGTAAAAAATGGTCCTTAGGATGTGTACTTGGATGTTGCAATATGACTTGAAGCATTAGAGGTCAGTACAAGTCATTTTGAATCAAAATACAAAAGGTGGAAAAATGGATACATGAGAAAACCCTAAACAGCACCTTGCCTTCTTTTGATCATAACTTGAGTTTCACAAATGGTATGGAGATGATCTAGTACTTTTTGGAAAGGGGAGAAAGAGATCTTCAACTTTCATGTTTGAGGAAAATTCATTTGAAGCTTCTTTGATGATGAAAAGTCAAGTTGAAGATGGTTTGAAAAGTTGCCAAAAATGGAAGTTTCACATTATAGGTCATTTTCCAAAAATAGTAACTTTTGTAAAAAACTCTTGACTCTTGATGACTGACATGAATATTGACATTTGAGGACTATATGAGGGCATAAGACCTTAAACATCATGAAGAGGACCTCAAAATTCCATGGTTGACTTTCCTCCTTACAGTTGACTTTTCTTTGTTCACAAGCAACTGATCCACTGATCATCTTCCACAATGAACCACTAGCCAAGCCTTCCTCTATGCGTGTTTGGGAGCATATGGAACCCATGAGAGCATGCTTGAATCCACAAAGTTTTCTCAAGAAGCTCTTTGAACCCAAGAACCCTAATTTGGTCCCTCTGGTTAGGAGGGAAAGATTCACTTGAAATCCTTTGCCATTCTTGATCTTATGAAGATATGATGACCTCCACAAAACACCTTGAGGCTTGAGACTCCTTTGAGATGAACCAAGTACCTTGATCCCATGCTAAGAACCAATGCTATACACAAATGCTAATGCAAGAAATGCAAACAATCATAAGCCAATTAGCTTCAAAACAAAAGAGCAAATTTTGGGGTGTTACAATAAGGTTCCACAGAGACACAGTCTGGTTTTCCTAGAGACTCTCTTCCTTTTCGGTGAACATGTTTCCAGGCATGCACTATTTCTGTCTTTAGTGCCCTGTCATTTTCTCCTTCCTTGAAGAAAAGACCTTCCAGATGAACATTACGCGGGATATGTCTCATCGGGTATCCGAGTTGACGACTGACTAAAATTGGATGATAGTTGATTCCTCCTTTAGTTCCTATGAGAGGTACATTAGGGAAATTTCCACATTTGTCAATGATCCTTATCCCATCATAGATCTGATTGTACCAATCTATGTCAGAGTTGGTAAGAGACATGATTCTCTGTGACCAACATAGAGTACTCTTATGATCCCAAAAAGCAGCAGACTTAGGTAAATGGGAAGTGAACCATTTGTATAGCAGGGGTACGCAGCATGTGGTCATTCCTCTACTGTACAAATTCCTTAAGTGTACATAATGATAAGCATATGCGAGCAAGGTCAGTACAGGGTTTCCAATCAGAAATATCTTAATGGCATTGATATCAATGAAGTTATCGATGTTGGGAAAAAGGAACAACCTGTATGTGAGTAGAACAAAGATATCTTCGAAAGCAGTTACGTTTCCTATACTGGCAAAGTACATGGCTTTTTCTACCAAGAACATGGTCGGTAAACCTTGGATTCCATCCTTAGTGGTCATGTGAGTCCTGACTTCTGACTCGTCCAAATAGATTGCTCTTGTAATGGTTTGATCCTTTGGAATTTCTTCCAGTCTAGAAAAGGGAGCTTGATCATTGATGGGTAAATCAGTCAGGTGAGAATACTCCTCCAGTGTTGGTGCTAGTTGATAATCCAGAAATGTGAAACAGTGATAAACCGGATTGTATAACTGAATCAGCGTAGACAGAATTCCTTCAACTACATGGAGCCTTAACAGAGACAGCAGTCCTCCGTACTTAGCTCTGAAAGCATCAGGGTTGCTGATCATCCTTACCAACCCTCTTAAATCCTCTAGTTTTGGAACCTTGAAGGTGTGCTTGTGCGTCTTCCTTCTACCGAAATCCATAACGCAATCTTTATCTCTGATATTTGCAATCATTATCTTAGTTTAATTTGAAAGAAGGAGAGAAGAGAAAAGAAATTTTTCTTTGTTTAAGAGTTTTTTAAATGAATGCATGAATCAGCACACAAAAACATAGAAAAAACATGGGTTCAAAGGTTCAGCGTCACGAGCATGGAGTCATGGCTCTACCCATCCCCAAAGGTTGTACTATGGTGAATTTTTGTATCTGTTCTCAAAATCATTGAACCCCCTTGGGATAACAACAGCAGGCTGGTTCACCCGAGCGAGCTGTAGCATCTTAGGGTAATCTCAATTGAGTGTAGTATCGCGTGACAACTATTTCCGATAGCTACCACACTACTAAATAGCCACATGGTTACTTTCTAATAAATCCTCATTTTCATGGATACCACAATCGGACAATCTGCTTTCACAACCGAAGTCGTTATACATTGAATCCGCAAAGGGTACATCCACTGATTTGATGGTCTACAAGGACAGCTTATTCGGGATTCACTCCCTGTAAGACCGCCCGCCTCTGCCATCACCTATCTTAGGTATCACTCATACTTTCCACATGTGACATCACTCGCATTCCCATTAGCAAAAAAATAAACACGGATATCAAGTAGGAAAAGCGATATATATATATATATATATATATATATATATATTCATTCCTAAAACTAACATCCTAGACCTCTTAGGAATTCTAGTCTATAATCCTAAACAGATAAAATGTTTCCCCAGCAGAGTCGCCATTTATCTGTAGCGTGCGATTTTTGTCGGTGACGCGACCACCTTATCGCGGAGGTTCTTCTCCTCGCAATGAGGGGGAGTGGGGTGCTACTTTCTGATTTCTTATTTATCCCGTGAAGCTGAAAAGGAAAGAGAAGCTATCTAAAACTAACCTTGCACGCGAATGTTTAACTGAATATATATATATTCATTCCTAAAACTAACATCCTAGGCCTCTTAGAAATTCTAGTCTATAATCCTAAACAGATAAAATGTTTCCCCGGCAGAGTCGCCATTTATCTGTAGCATGCGATTTTTGTCGGTGACGCGACCACCTTATCGCGAAGGGTCTTCTCCTCACAATGAGGAGGATTGGGGTGCTACTTTCTGATTGCTTATTTATCCCGTGAAGTTGAAAGGGAAAGGGAAGCTATCAAAAACTAACCTTGCATGCGAATGTTTAACTGAACAAACGCTTAAAGAGATTCGGGGAGTTCGGGGTCAGGTTATACAATGGGGAGTTGTCAGTTACCGATCCTATATGTGGTTATCCACAAGTTGTTAGTTTTAGGTTCTCCTTTGTACTTGATGGTGTGTATCTATTGATGGGTTGGGGAAAGTTTGGGAATGTTTGAGAGAGAGAGAGAGAGAGAGTTTTTAATGATTTTTGTGAGGTATTGGACCTAAGTTTTGATTGGTATGTGTGAAGGTACTGGATCTAAAGTTTTTGGTTGGTATGCTCGCTAAGATTTTGCAATCTTATGCCTACATATTCCCGTTAAAGATAACAGGGAAATCAGAGCAATCGTAGTTCCATAGGAGGAAAAAAGATGATGTTTTGGTGTCTTGTTCAAAGCCCAAGATTGAAGCTAAAAAAGTATATTTGTGTCTTGTCCAAAGCCCAAGATTGAAGCTAAAGGAGTATTTGTGTCTTGTTCAAAGCCCAAGATTGAAGCTAAAAGGTTTGACTAATAGAGAATTTGTCATCTCTAAAGGAGATATCTCGTCTGTTTATCACAACTGTTGGGTGACTGATTATAAAGGAGGGTTACTTTAACTGGGATATGAGAATCCAGCAATGCCATAATTTCCTTTATAGGGGGTTTGTCCTGAAGGAGAAAACTTTAACTTAGTGTTGAGCAATGCCATTTTTCCTTAGGAATCTTTCATGCTAAGAGATGGATAGGGGCATGGATGTAAATATTCCAGAGGCTTGCCGCTTACAGCAATTAGATGAAAAAGAGGATTTACCAGGATAAAAGATAGACGACGGCTTGGATATTTGAATCAACAAGTGTGCCACTTAGAGCAGTTATCTGGGATTAGGGTTTGTTTTGAATGTCTATTTTGATGTGTGATATACAGAGAAATGAATTCCCATAGAGAGATTTTGATTTCCTCTGAGGGGATGTTGATTTTTGTTTGCCTTGATTAAAGCCCAAGGTTGAAGCTAAGAGATTTATTGACTTCAATGGGGAAGTCTTTATACAAAGCCTAGGAGGAGGCTGGAAAAGACTGACCCAACAAGGGAGTGCTTATATATGTCATGTACAAAGCCCAAGATTGAGGCTAAAAGAGACTAACTCTTTTGGGCATATCATTATACAAAGCCTAAGAGGAGGCTAAAAGCTTGACTTTTTCGGAGAAAATATTTTGTTTGTCATATACAAAGCCCAAGATTGAGGCTAAAAAGGATTTTGACTCCGTTGGTGAGGATTTGTATGTGTCTTGTACAAAGCCCAAGATTGAGGCTGAAAAGAAGATTGACTCGGTGGGAAAGAAATCTTTACATGTCTTGTACAAAGCCCAAGATTGAGGCTGAAAAGAAGATTGACTCGGTGGGAAAGAAATCTTTACATGTCTAGTACAAAGCCCAAGATTGAGGTTAAAATGATATTTTTACTGACTCGGCTGAGGATATTTTAGGTGTCTTGTACAAAGCCCAAGATTGAGGCTGAAATGAGTTTGACTCTGCTGGAGAGTATTATCTGTCTTGTACAAAGGCCAAGATTGAGGCTAAAAGAGGATTGACTCTGCTTAAGAAATTTATATGGTGTTTTGTACAAAGCCCAAGATTGAGGCTGAACAAGCTGGAGAAATCATTATACAAAGCCTAAAAGGAGGTTGACTTCTGTTAGGGGAAATCATTATACCAAGCCTAAGAGGAGGCTGAAAAAGATTGACTTAATAAGTGAGTGTTTTTATCTGTCTTATACAAAGCCCAAGATTGAGGCTAAAAGGGTTGACTCAACAAGAGAGTATTGAAAGGTGATTGACTCAACAAGAGAGTCTGAAAGAGTGATTGACTCAACAAGAGAGTCTGAAAAGGTTAGCTCAGCTGGGGAAAATCATTGTACAAAGCCCAAGAGGATGCTGACTTCGCTGAGGGGAGGAAGGATCATTATACAAAGCCTAAGAGGAGGCTATCTTTGCTAGGGAAGAACAAAGAAAGAAATCTTTGTACAAAGCCTAAGAGGAGGCTGTCTTCTGCTGAGGATTATTGAGATCCAGAGGCAGGTCCAAATGGGGAATCAACTCTTGCTGAGGGTTTACAGAAGGGTTGAGATATCAGATTTCTTGAGGTTCTGATTTGGGATGGTATTATATCGATAGTAAGCTGACCCTAGCTGGGGATAATTTAGGATAAAAGACTAAGTTTTAGATCCGGTGAGAGTTTTAACTCTACTGGGGATTGATTAAATGACCAGGGTTTCTCCTACGTTTGTAAGGAACTTGAGAAGGTCTTTGAGATCCAAGAAGGTTTTAGACTGTCCAAGTCTACTGGTATGGAAGAGTTTATCATTGTACGATGCCCAAGAGGAGGTTGGGGTTTTAAGGAATGAGAATCAACCCTAAATTGGTCTGAGGTTTTGACTCAAGAAAGATGGCTCTAGAAAAGGATGACTAAGTTTTGCCCTATACCTTTAAGAGGTCTTCAGTGTTCTTGTATTAAGCCCAAGAGAAGGCATGAGAACTTCTAAGAAACCGGAGGGTCCTTGTACAAAGCCCAAGAGGAGGCGGGGATGCTTTTAGGAAGCCTGTGGGTCCCAAACCTAAGAAGAGTTCAAGAAAAGTTTCACCGAGAATAATCTTTTATTTAATGAACAGTTCTAGGGTTTGAAGAAATTCAAGAGAGGTTTCACCGAGAATTAATCCTCTCTGGGGAAATGAACTTCTTTGACAATTTCTAATAGTGACAGTTTGAGAAAAGTTTCACCGGGAATAATGCCTTTCTCTTTGTTCCATATTGTTTAAGTCCAAGAGTAGGCAAGACAGTATCTGGAAATCCTATGGGGATCTAGTTTTAACTGTATTAAAGAGTGACCAACTGGCTTTACCTAGTTCTAGACCTAGTTGACGGGGAAAACTCTAAGCAAATATATAAGTATATATACAGTTGATATATGACAAGTATTTAAAAGGATATGAAAGAAGGACTTACAGGTGAGCAAGCTTCCATCAATACAGTTATATATATGAAAGCGAGTAAATGAAAGCTGATAAAACTTTCAGGCGAGCAAGCTTCCATTGTAACAGCTGTATGGTTAGTAGTTCAAGAAATTAAAGAAAGTTTTGATAACAACTATAAGTTTGAACCTAAATCAAAAGGGAAGTTGTTTTTGAACAGATTGGGGCTTATACTCAAGGAGAGGCCCAGATGAAAAACAGTAATCGTACCGTTGTTCTGTAAACTGTACTGGGGTTTATACAATGACTGAGGCACAAAAAATATTTTATGTACAAAGGGATGGGTCTTACAACTCAAGTAGAGGCCCAAAGGTTTGAAAAAGAAAAGAAATGGGACTTACAACACAAGGGTAGGCCCAGATGAAAATGTTTTGAAAAAGCGACGATCGCGTCGAGATCTTGAAAACACAGTGGGTCTTATACAATGACTGAGGCCCAAAATTATTTATGTACAAAAGGGGTTGGGTCTTACACTCAATTAGAGGCCCAAAGGTTGTTTGAAAAAAGATTTGTTAGGGTGATAGTGATCAAAACCCTAATTTTGTTTTTTAAATGTATTTTAATTAAATAAAAATTCAATTAAAATAACCAAATATGTGAAAAAAAAGGTTGTGATCTTGGATTTATATTTGGAAAATCATGTTTCATTCATAGGATGATTTAAAAATCATTTGAATTTTGCAAAACCAAGAGAAAGAAATATTTTTAATGTTTAAAAACAAATAAAAATATAACTCTTTACAAAAATACCAAATATATGAAATAAATAATATTTTTGTGAAATTTTCATGGAATAAAATATTTTAATGTTTTTCTGAATTTTCAAAAAAAATAATAAATAAAAAATAATTAAAATTGAGAGAGAAATTAATTTTTCAATTAATTAACAAAACATGAAAATATGGAGAAATAGCAAAATGTGAAAAATGGCAAAATGGTCTGAGTGGGGTTTAAACCCACGACCTTGGCAACAAGCACACATGCGCGCTACCATGGGGGTGGTGATACATCCGTGTATCAAAACCACCCCATTAATTCATAAGGCATGCCTTGTTTCTAGGCCTAGGCAAGGCAAGGCAGGCAAGCTTTTGGGAAATTTACGTGAAGCCTTTAACTTTCTCATTTCTCCATGGATTGGGACAAATTTTAGGTGCATCTGACCTAGAATTTCATTAGGAATCCAATGGTACCCTTGGAATTTTCAAAAAATGTTTCCTCCTCAAAATCCGATAGTGGTTTTGAAATAGGCCTATTTTTGCATGTTCTATGTTATCTCATGGTACAGGCAAGAATTACATGGCAAATTGGTTCAAACACAACATATACAACATGTATGAGATGTTTATGATCAATGGACATCAAAGGAATGCATAATTCAAAGAGTTCAAGTTGTCACGCACTTACCTCTTTGAGCTTTTTGTGATATCTGCCAAGTTCCTTGTGCCAGAAGTAATTTGATGCTTTGGACACTCTCAATTGATCCCTTAGAAGCTTTTAGAATGATTAGAACCAGCTGGAATCCTTAGGAACAAGTTGTGGCACTTTCTTGCAAAAGGGTCAAAAGTGACCAATATGGAAACTCTCTCAAATGGTGTTCCAGATGAGGGGAACCATTTGGGACAGTTTAAGGATGATATTTGGAGTGTGTTTAAGGCTTTGTTTGGTTTTGGAAGTGACTGAATCAATGCATGGCTTGGAAAATGCAGAAAAGTCAATTTTTGAGGTTTTGGAAGTGGACTTTGTGATTTTGGTATGAGCTCTATTTATAGTATAGCAAGTTTGTTTTGCAAGTAATAGTGAATGGCAGCTGCAGCAGGCCTTTGGCCTATGTTGAGCAAAAGGAATCTCAAGTCTCCTCTAGCCATTGACTTGAGGTTAGGGCACAGGCCTATGGTCCTATGATTCAGTGCTGATCCTTGACTCATTCAATTAGGAATGTGTCAGTCCATGCCACCTTGGTGTATCCAATAAATGCATTGAAACAAAATTGGAGTCTTCGTACCTTTTTAGCCTTTTTAGGTTTATTATGGCTAATGTAGATTCTTGGACTTTGGAGGCTTGGGGATCAGATCATTCTCCTTTTGTTTTATTCTCAAATGTATCCAAAATGATGATAAGGCTTGGAGTTGTTCAAATTTCCCAAATGATTGGCAAAGGCGTCGAAATCCTGCAAGAAACCGAAAAAGCCAGATTTCTCCATCGACACAGTATTCAGTCGAAACTGGCCTTTTGGGGGGGGGGGGGGGCAATTTGTTGACACTGGATTTCGACTGACGGTGGGATTCAGAGAGTCCAGGGCGTGTCGGTGCAAAGAGGCATGTCAAGGTGTCGAGTCGACACCAGCAGAAAGGCACGTCGAAGAAACGGCGAAAGGCTTTGGCGTCGGAGGGAAATGAGGTGACAAGTTGGTGTTAATGTCAAGAAACAAGTGTTTAGGCGGGAAAAGTTTGAAACTTCCAAGACTATGGTGTAATACCCATATATAATATAATACATCGAAGCATCCATATCATACATGAATTCACTTTTGGTACTGAAATATACAAGTCCCTAGTTAACACATTATACATATACATGCCCAGAAACACTATATCAAAACAACTAAGGCATTATATATACAAGATGTTACAATACTAAGAACTAGATCGAATAATGATCTCTAAATAATCTTCACAACGGAAGTCTTGCCATCCTCAAAAGCTACGAACCGTAAGGAAAAATCAAACAACTTTATCCTTACCCTTCGCCGAACCTGTAGTACCTGTGATGTAAACAACAACATGGGGTGAGATACATTAAATCTCAGTGAGTTCTCTATCTTATAAGTCCTCTCGGCTTTACAAGGTTCTAACAATCCTAACTCAAGTCCAAGGGAAAGGGAAAGGACTTCGAGTTCACAATTCCAATTCTCACACTATATGGAAACATGTCATGAATTCAATAACTCAAAATATTATCACAATTTGGCACTACCAACCAAGGCATCTTTCCCCGGCCAACCCTACAAGAGAGTTCAACATGGGTGACGGATCCTTAAAAGCGTAGACATCCATTCCCGGCTAGTCCTTCCAAAGGATTATGGACACGGGTCCCGGAGCTAACATATATAACTTTCCTCGACCAGCCTACACAAGAGGTTATGGACACGGGTCATAGTTACCTACACACAGTACTTTCTCCGGCCATCCTACACAAGAGGTTATGGACACGGGTCACTAATACCACCCACTAAGTAACTTTCCCCGACCATTCCTTCCTGAGGATTATGGACACGGGTCACGGTCACTTACTTAATAAACACTTTCCCCGGCCAACCCTTCTCATGAGTTATGGACACGGGTCACAGATATTTATTAAGGGGTAAAACGGTTCCGATTACGTGATCATGTACACTATGTCATTGTATTCGACAATCACAAGGCCATTGTTGCCTTAATCACAAAGGACACAAAGGTTCACCCACATGTTCCATACTAGTGCCTTACTCTCTTCTAGACCACTACTCGTCAAGGATACGCACAAAGGCATCGAATGCACGAGCATCGCCATCTAGATTCTCTACCACAATCCTAGTTACAACCTAGAATTATACTATCTTGTTTTGGGGTAAAGTTTCCTCACTCTTCTTGATTCATATTTTAAACATGCATATTTCTTTCATTCACAATTCACAATTAGATAGACATGGTATAATCACAAGTAGTACAAACACACATATAATCACATATCACTTTCACATTTACATAGTTAACACAAGTCGTAGGTTTCCTCTGATTCATTTAATCGAGCATTAAATCAATATTTCTCATACTTATCCCGTAGGATATTTCCACAGCTTACATCGGCTATAATTATGCCTCGATCGGATTTACGATCCAAAAGATGACAATTCTAACATTTCACAAAACGTTACTTTCCTTCATTTTCCCCTAATGACACCAAGAACGTCCCGATCCGAGTTACGGATCAAAAGTTATGAAGGAAACAAAACGGGAAAAGCTGTCATGTTCGCTTTGCGAGGTACCAGCGAATGTTCGCTCCCCATTCGTAGTGCGAAGCTCCCAGCGAATGCCTAAACAACACTGGATTCGTCGTCCCATTCGTAGTGCGAACGTCTGGCGAACCAAGTCAGAACTGAAACGAGGTAAAGTTCGCAGTGCGAACCTCTGGCGAATGTTCGCCCTCACCTTCGCCGTGCGAATAGCCAGCGAATGCTCGCTTTCCCCTTCGCTAGGGGATTCGCAATGCGAACCTGCGAAAACTGGGTTTTCCAACAGCGTGAAAACAGAGCTTTGGGACCAAAATCCCATCCAAAACTTCACCCAACATACAAATATGCATTAACAGATGATCATACACTCATATCGCCTATACTACTCAGTTTATAACACATTTCAACCGTTAAATTTCATCGATTAACAATTTAAGCAATTTCTCATAAACCCTAACTTAAGCTAAAAACATCTCTAACTCTAGAACTTAAGTTTCTATCTAGAACCCACCTTGGATAGGGGATGATGATGAAGATGGGAAGATGAACGATGAAGAAAAGGTTATGATCCAAGTTGTTCTTCAAATTCTAGGTTTTCCCTTCTTTTTCTCTCTTCTCTTTTTCTCCTCCTTCTTTCTACTTCTTCCTTCTATCTTTGGTTCCAAATGAGAAAAGGAAAGGAAAAGAAATGTTACATAGAGATATCATTTAGTTAGTAAAACTAACTTAAATGTCCAATAAGTCTCTATAACACCAAAAGTTAAAACCTCAGAGCTAAATAATATTAATCTGATCTGCTCTGAACTCATCAGTTTACTCTAATTGTTTTATCCAATAAATTCCCAGAGTAGACCGGATAAGTTTTGGAAATGCATCAGAACATAATACTCATCCGGGAATACATCGGAGAGACAAAGAAACATCAGAAAATACATCGGATGAGTTCTAGAAATACATCAGAACACAATACTCATTCGAGATTACATCAGAGAGACAGAGAAACATCCAGAAACACGTCGACTAAGTTATGAAAATACATAAAAAAACGATACTCATTCTGGAATACATCGGATAGAAAAAAGAGACATTTGGAAATACATCAGATAAGTTCTAGAAATACATCAAAACATAATACTCATATGGGAAAACATTAGAGAGACAAACACACATTCGAAAATACATCAGATAAGTTTTGGAACTACATCAGAACACAATACTCATTTGGGAATACAACCGAGAGACAGAAACATCCTGAAATACATCAGATAAATTCTAGAAATACATCAAAACATAGTCTTATCTGAGAATACATTAGAGAGACATAGAAACATCTGTAAATACACCAGATAAGTTCTTGATATAAACACGATACTCATCCGAGAATATATTGAAGAGACAAAGATGCACGATTGAAAAGGTTCAGGATATTTCAAAATCCAATCATAAATGGAATGGAAAAAATTAAACGAGCATGCCAAGTTAAACTATGCGAACCGTAGGTCAATAAAACTCATAGCTGCAAGCCCGGTCTCGAAATTTTTCGCCTACTAATTTTACGTTCATTTGAAAATCGATTCAACCGGTCTGCCTATAAAACTGAAATTTTATTTTGGTCATTCCGGTGTTAAAAAATCTATGAGGTTATTGGTTAGCCTAATATAAAATCATGGTTTAAGTTTGAGAGCTCATCCCGGTGTTAAAATCTCTCAAGGTTTGTTTGAAGCTTTAAGACTAACCGTTCTAATATTCTTGTGGAAAGGAGACTAACTGCTTTAATCCTTCGTTTGAAAGGAATAGTCATCACTTTACTCCATAGTTTGTTGTTTCGTTAGAATTTAGCTATAAAATTCATTTTTACTTATATAAGGGGGTTCGAGAGTTTAACCTACTAAAAGCTTTTAAGTTTATTGGATACTCTCAAAATCAATTCTTGGGGAGAAGATTTTGTATTTTTTTTTATTTGTTTAAGTGAACCTCTATAACTCTCGATGTCTTCTATCTTCCCTTAAACTCTTTAATTTCTGCACTTTACATTCTACTATTTTATTTTTCCGAACCAAATACATAAACTATTAAATATTCTCTCCCCTCCCCTCCCCTCCATTTACCTCAACCAACCAGACCCTAATGAAAAAAGTTATGAGGATTCTCATACCCAAAGGAAAAATATCTCATAGTCGCAATGACACATATTGATGTAGCGGGAACATTGGTTCTGTATGTGCCCCTTAGCTTCAACTAGGGGCAACTGTTCTGAGTTGGGCATGATATTTTTATATTGCTTAGAAATTGAGGATAAGGACAATTTATATATAACACCCATGCTCTTCAAGCCAACGAGACGTCGTTTTTATAGGACAAAGTCGTGAAGGATACTCACACCCAAAATTGACAATATATCATTGTCGTAGTAACACATACTTGAGGTCGATTGGAACAAATATTCTTATGAAATTATTTTAGATACAAAAATTCATAATTTTTATAACAATTTTATCAATATTTCTTTATGAAATATTGAAAAGGGGAAATTATTATTCATGGGTTAATTTATTTATTTATAAAAGGTTTAAATAGTCTCTTCGTCCCTGTAAGTTGGCGTGCTTTTGTTTTTAGTCCCTAAACTATTTTTTTCTTGAAAATAATCCATGAATGTTAAATTTTTTTTGTTTTAGTCCTTGAAAATAAAAGCCTCGGAAAAATATGCAGGTTTCTTGCAAATTTTCCTTCGAATTTTCCTGCGAATTTAAAATCTGCATGTTAATGCGGATTTTCTTTCGGATTCTCACTATAGGGCCTAAAACTAAAATGACTTTAACATTCAGATATTATTTAAAATAAACTATTTAGGGACTAAAAAAAACACGCTAACTTATAAAGACGGAGAGACTATTTGAGACTTTATAAAATAATAGTTTAACATTGTTTAGAAATTAAGGCTAAGAATAATTTATCTGTAACACTCATGCACCTCAACTCAATGAGACGTCTTTTCTAAAAAGTCACGAAAGATTCTCACACTCAAAACACACAATTTATCATAGCCGCAGTAACACATACTTAAGATCGATTGGAACAAATATTCTTATGAGTTTATTTTAGATACAAAAATTCATAATATTTAATTACAATTTTATCAATATTTCTTTATAAAATATTGAAAAGTAGAAAATTATTATTAATTGGACGAGTATGTTAACTAAAATGGTAAGTGATAATTCAAGGAAATGAATATAAATGGTTGATACATGGTTCAATCACTACTAACAACAATTATTTGTATTATTTTATTATATAATAATTTAAACAAGTTGTTAATGTTGGAATATTTTATAATATTAATATTATTTAATTATTATATTCTAATAATTGTTATGTGGATATATATATTTTAATTATATTAGTTATTTACCAAAATTAAGAGCCTTAACTGATTAAGTGGTCAAATAAATTTAAAAGGCTAATTAAATTTCTATTTAGTAATTAATTAGATATGGACTCAAATATGAGTGGATGTCAGGATTGCCCATTTGAGAATAATGGGAACCTTAATTGGCCATCACACTATATATAGGCTATGGTCCTCAATATACCGTACACAAACAATTTATCTCTTCTACCCATCTGAAGAGTATTCAAGGCATTAGGAGTACCGGTTGAGAAAGAATCATACAAGTCACTAGGTGTCCGTTGTTAGTCTTTTACCTTTCAGGATTACCGCCAACAAAACTTTCTCAATAGGTCCAGGTATTCCTTCAATCTCTTCTCTCATATACTAACATGTCGTAGATCCTGTAAGTGTATACATGTTCATATTATCTATTCTATTCTGCACTAAAGTATATGACATAATATGTAAAACATGTATATGTGATTAATTGTTATTGATTTAATTCCAACAAGTGGTATCAGAGCAGGTCTCCATGTTTAGTTTATTGAGATTTGTCCTCTAAACATCAATGTTATTTTTATTTATTTATGTTGGATCATGAAACATATATTTGAAATTCATGGTTTTTTTCAATATTGATATATATGTTTTAAGAGGCATGAAGTTTTAATGATAATTTTTCAGTATTTTTTTTTGTTTCACTTACTTAAAATTTATGGAAAGTTTTGAATTTGACATAGAAAATATATGATAAAGATTTGTTTGAAAATTAAATTTGAATATTTTTTGGAAGAAAAATTTTTGTGAAATTTTTGGTTTTTTCAATTACCTTTATATAACACTTAATAGTGAATCTAAAATATTGTGATCCGATTTTGGTAAGTACTAAATTAAGGTTTTGACTCTTTAAATTTTAGAAAATTTGAATTCTACTGTTGCCGGCGGGAACTATAAATGGTGATGGCTAGAGATTAACAACTATGAATAGTTGCTAAGTTGAATGTTTGCAGAAGGAATTTTGTTGTGCGGTTGTAGTGATGGTTGAGCTTGGTCGAGTTATGGTGTTGGGATGTTGTTGTTCGTTGAAAGATCGAGACGGAGGTCATGAGATGCGGTGATGAAGGTTAGAGATAAGAGGTTGTAGTTTCGATTCAAAGAGGAAAATGAAAGGGTGTTTTCGGTTGTGGAAAGGAGAAACTCGGTGGAGTTAGTGATTTGAAGTGTTCTGATGGTGAACGGCGAAAGTTATGAGGGTGGTGATGTGAGCGATTGAGGTTGGGTTTTCTCCTTCTGCATTCAGTGAGAGAGATAAATTTTCTGGGTGAAGGTTTGTATATTATTGTTAGGTTTTTGTCATCCAAATGAGAAGAAACAGAGGTATATAACTATATATGGATGTGAGTGGGAGAGTCTCTTTTAAAAGTGAATGGAGGTGAACGTTTTATGAGTGGTGGTGTCAATTGATGATAGAAGTTGATGAAAGAATTTTTCTTTTCTGTTAAGGAATCTAAAAGAAGTATCTGAGAGGATTTTTCAAAAAAAGAAAGTAAAGGAGTATTGTTTTTTTAAAAAGAAAAAAAAAAGAGGAAGGAGTTTATATGGCAGAGAGAGTTTTTTCAAGAGAGTAAGAGCATGAATATCGCTTGTGTTTCCACCGTTTCTACACATTTTTTAAAGCAACTAGTCAGAATACATTGGATATTTGATGATAAAGCTCGTTCACAAATGCGCACACGTTCTTTAATTGGAGAACGTTTCTACAACTACCAGTAGTACATTTATATAATTATTTAAGTGTCAAAGTGTTGTGATTGGTATATTGTGAAATTTTGTGGGAATTATTTTAAGTTTTTAATAGATTGTATGGATATTTAGAAAATATAGTTGAGTGATTTAAATTATTTAAAAATATAATATAATCTAAAAAAATAAGTGGGACCCAATTAAAGAATCCAAGTGAGTATAATAGATGTGGATACTCTAAAGAAACGAATATTTTTTGTCTTTTCAAGAGAGAGAGAGTCCTTTTTTCCCATCACGTGAGAGAGAGTAGAGTATTATAATACTCACCTTATTTTTCAATTTCTGAAAAGCAATAATACTCGGAAATTTTGCATAAAAGGACTGTTCTATTGAAAATGAGAGAAGATTGATGGACCTACGTCTACCCAAGAAGAAGGAGAGCATATAGACTGGATGCAGACAACCTCGTCAAGACTGATTCAAACAAGGATGGAACCATTACTTGCTACATCAACAATCTTCCAGAAGACATAAGGGAAAGAGAAATGACAAGAACTTTTGAAAAATGGGGAAAAGTGACAGACGTTTACATCGCAAGAAAAAGGAATAAAATGGGTCGAATATTTGGATTCATCAGATACTCAGACATAAAAGACCCAACGTGGCTGGAGGAACAATTTAAGGATGTATGGTTTGGATCTTACAAAGTTTGGGTAAACATTGCTAAGTACTCAAGACAGGCAAAGAAAACATCGACAACAAAAAGTAGTAGGCGTCAGGATATGAAGAACATCGTGAGATACGACAAAAAGAACACATCAACACAAAAACATCTAAAGGCCACCGATGCAGAGGAGCGGAAGATAGGGATATGGCATAACGTAAGGAGGGACGGAAGGAGCTACGCAGAAGTCACGAGGAACAATGGATTTATTGTCACAAAGGAGCAGACAAGGGAATGGAGAATAAAGCCACAACAAACAAAACACGATGAAGAAATAATAGAAGGGAGAGGAATGACGATAATAGTGAAAGAAGAAGAGATGGAATGGGCGAAAACAGGTTTCACTGGTTTTGTTCGTGACACAAACCAGATACATAAAATGCAAGATCTCATGGCAGAAGCAGGGGTTACTACCATAAAAGCTATTCCACTTGGAGGAGAAAAGGTATTTCTGAAAGTAAATGAAGACGAAGATATGGGAGAAATCCTAAAAGAATATGAGGGCACATTTCAACAATGGTTCAAATCGCTGCGTGAGTGGAAACCAAGGGACGTAGCAGTATCACGATTGGTGTGGATAAGAATATATGGGGTGCCGGTACATGCTTGGAGAAGGAAGGTATTTTCAACCTTGGTCACAACTTTTGGAATACTAATCGACGTAGACTCATCGACAGAGAAAATGCTAAGACTGGATATAGCTAGAGTGTTAGTAAGCACAACTAAGGTGGATTTCATCAACAAAGTGAGAAGAGTTCAAATCAACGGCGAAGAATTCATTCTAAGATTCACAGAGGAGTTATGTGATTGTACACTCCAACCGGATGATCTAGACAGTGAATCAGATGAGGTATCTATAAGGTCTAGCTCCAACAGTGATGAGTCATTCATACCACCTTCAATGGAGTCTTTGGACTTGGAAGAGGAATACGAAGATGTTCACCAGATAGAACGCAATCATGAAAAGTTACTTTCATCATTGGAAAGACCAAACCTGCGCCAAACTGTGGAAGTCCAGAACAAGGGTGCTCCACTTTTCCCAAAGTCAGCGGAGGCAGAGCAGAACCTAGAAGAAAGAGGAGTCTCAGATGAAGTGCACTTAATAAAAGAAGGAATTAACTTCGAGGATGAACATAGAAATCTGAGAATTGTGGAGCTCGAAAAAAGCGACTTTTCAAAAGACGCTGAGGAAAGGGATATCAGCACTAGAAATTTGGAAGGCAATGGATACTTAAGAGAAGGAGAAGCAATTGGTCCAAGTCAACAAACCTTGAAAGTAGGAGAGATAAAAGGGCACGTGAACAAAATAACCGTTGGTGGACTGGGCCCCAGTCAACAAAAAAGCCCATTTAATAATAACAAGACAATAGTAGAAAAATGTAATCAGTCAGCCAAAGAGAATAACATGGTTGAAAGTGGAACAAATGGAGGAAGCATAAACATGGCAGGAAATGAGAAAATCAGAATTAATGAAGGGACCGATGAAGAAAGACGAAGGAACCAAAAAGAGATGAGGAAAAGGAGATCGACTATTCTGAAGGAAAAAAAGAAAATTAGAAGAAAGGGGAAGAAAATAGAGACAAAGTGCAAGTGTAGTCAACGCAAGAACCCACAAAACCAGGTAACAACAAATTCAGAACTCAACTCCATTTTGAACAATTTAGAGATAAATAAGTGGAAAATTTTAATGGGAGAAGCAAAAGAAGTCGCAAGAGATGTCTGGGACTTGGGGAAAGAATATGGCCTAATACATAAAGGAGAAGAGGGAGAGATACTACAAGAACTATCAATAGGAGTACAAGGTGGGAGGCAGGATCCTGAACTTTAGCAGGAGATCAGGAAGAATTGGGTGATTTCTTAAATAAATTCATATCATAATGAAAATGATAAGCTATAACATCAGGGGATTAGGAGGATTGGCTAAGAAAAAGGAAATCAGGAAAATTGTGCAAGGTCAGAAAACCAAGTGTTATATGCATACAAGAGACAAAAATGGAGGTAATTGAGAGGTTTCACTGTGAACTGATTTGGGGGTCTGCAGACTATGGCTTTGAATTCAAACCATCAGATGGGAGATCAGGTGGACTTCTATCAATATGAGACAACAGAGTTTTCAATCTGAAGAAAAAACAAATTAATGACCATGTTCTGTGGCTGGAAGGTGAACGGGGAGAGGAGAAAAAACCGGTGACAGTTGTGAATGTATATGCTCCTTGTGAGGCTAGAAGGAAAAAAGCATTATGGGAAGAATTGCAAGTGATGATAGAAAGAAGGAAAAATGAAAGGATTTGTCTGTTGAGAGATTTTAACACTATTCGGGACGAAACGGAAAGAAAAGGGACTAAGGATAACTCTAGGAAAGAGAAAATGACAACATTCAACAAGTTCATAACAGATTCAGATCTAGTGGATTTACTGCTTAATGGTAGAAGGTTCACATGGGCTAGAATGGGAGGTTTAACAAAAAGCAGACTGGACAGATTTCTAGTATCAGAGGAGTGGATTTCATCTTGGCCAGCAAGCAGCCAGTGGTGTCTTGATAAGACCTTATCAGACCATTGTCCGATAATGCTTCGCGAAACAAACATTAACTGGGGACCAAAGCCATTTCGCATGTTAAGTTGCTGGAAAAACGTCGAAGGGTACCATAAGTTTGTTAAAGAACAGTGGAGGCAGCTGAAAGTGGAAGGTTGGGGAA
Organism: Lathyrus tuberosus; assembly: GCA_022829125.1. Lineage (NCBI taxonomy): Eukaryota > Viridiplantae > Streptophyta > Magnoliopsida > Fabales > Fabaceae > Lathyrus > Lathyrus tuberosus. The sequence continues at coordinate 733,525 of JALAZF010000393.1, forward strand.
TGTACGTACTAAAAGAAAAACTCAAATTCATCAAAAGGAGGTTGAAGGAATGGCATAAGAATCACACTCAAAATCTGGAGGAGAAAATTAAAGCGGCGAAAGAGGAATTCAACAGGCTTGAAATTAAAGAAGAATCCTCGAGTTTAACGGATGAAGAGCTGCATAGCAAGAGAGAACAGGCAGCACTGATTCATCAGCTTTCTAACCTCAATTGCAGCATTCAATGGCAGAAGGCGAGATCGAGATGGCTAAGAGAAGGGGGCGCTAACTCCAAATACTTCCATGGTTGCGTAAATAAAAGGAGAAAGAATAATGAGATCTTATGTTTAGAAATAAACAATAAGAAACTCACAGAAGTGGAGGAAATCAAAGGTGCTGTTATAGATCATTTTCAGAGACAATTTTCAGCCAGGGGCGTGAGACCAATGCTCGAAAATATGCAAGTTAAGAGGATTTCATATGCACATAGCTACTACCTTACTAAAGTTTTCACAGAACAAGAAATTCGACAGGCGGTTTGGGAATGCGAAGGAACAAAAAGCCCGGGACCAGACAGGACAAACTTTAGTTTTATTAAAGATTTTTGGGATGACATAAAAGAAGACTTCTATAAAGTCATGACAGAATTCCACTCAAATGGTCGAATAACAAAGGGAGCTAACAGCTCATTCATAGTTTTGGTTCTGAAGAAGAAAAATCCATTGAGAATATCTGATTTCAGGCCAATTTCTCTCGTGGGATGCATATATAAGGTGATCGCCAAAGTTTTGGAAAATAAATTGAAAAAAGTGGTGGGCTCAATCATCTCAGAAACTCAAACAACATTCATATCTGGAAGGCAAATATTAGACGGAATCGTGGTTGCAAACGAAGCTAGAGAGAAGAAGAAAGAGGTGATCTTATTCAAAGTGGATTTTGAGTAGGCGCTCGATTCCGTTGAATGGAAATACCTTGAGAACATAATGTCGAAGATGGGATTTAATGATAGGTGGAAGAAGTGGATTATGGAATGTCTAAAGACGGCATCAACGCCTGTGTTGGTAAACGGCAGCCCGACAAAGGAATTCAAGATGGAACGTGGACTACGTCAAGGAGATCCACTATCTCCTTTTCTATTTCTTATAGCTGCAGAAGGTTTCAATTTATTGATGGAAAGAGCAGTAGAGTTGGGAAAATTCAAGGGATTCAAATTCGCCAACGGGAATGAACGGTTCACACATTTACAGTATGCAGACGATACCTTGATTGTGGGAGAGAAGAATTAGGAGAATGTTAAGATCATCAAGGCAAATTTAATGTTGTTTGAGGCAATGTCAGGATTGAAGGTAAACTTTCACAAGAGCAGACTCGTTGGTATCAATATCAACCCCAACTGGATCGAAGCTGCAGCAGCTGCCCTCAGATGTGAAATCGGGAATACTCCTTTTAACTACCTTGGCTTACCTATTGGAGCAAATCTGAGGAGAAAAGGCACTTGGGTGCTCGTGATTGAAGCAGTTAGAGATCGGCTATCTAGACGGAAAAACAAACTCCTATCCATAGGAGGTCGGGTGGTGGTCCTAAAATCAGTCTTGTCGGCGTTACCAGTCTATTATCTCTCTTTCTTCAAGGCACCGTCAGGTATCATCCTTAAACTCGAATCTTTGTTTAAAAATTTCTTGTGGGGAGGGTGTGAGAATGAGAGGAAAATTATTTGGCTAAAATGGGATACAATATGTAAACCAATTGAGGAGGGAGGATTAGGTATTAGAAACCTTAGAATCTTTAACCTTGCCTTAATGGGGAAATGGGGTTGGAAAATTAAAAATGAAAGGGAAGGGCTTTGGTTTAGAGCACTGTCAAATAGATATGGTGCAGAGGCATTGGTAGATAGATTGGGTGATAAGGACAGCTCTATTTGGTGGAAAGACTTATGCAAAATAGATATAGGGGGAAGGGAAACATCAAACATTTACACAGTAAAAGAAGTTTACAAAGAATTGATAAATATTCATCCAAGTCGCAACAACCCGAGCTGGTCAAAAGTGTGGCAAAAGGAGGTCCCAAGCAAAGTTTCTTTCTTGGTCTGGAGGATCTTTCACAATAGAATTGCCACTAAGGACAATCTCATTAAGAGAGGGGTGTCTTGTCAAGGATTGATAGTATGTGCAGGAGGGTGTGGCTACAATGAATCGATTTCTCACCTCTTTTTCGAGTGCCCGTTATTTGCAGGTATTTGGTATTCAATTTGTCAATGGATAGGAGTCAAAACGGCTCTGCAGAACGAAAGCATGGCACATATGAACCATTTCACAGGTCTGATTGGCACAGTGGGGTCTCCTTCGAAGATCGCCTCGACAATCTGGTTCGCAACCATATGGAACATTTGGAGAGCTAGGAATAACAAAGTATTCAACAACAAGGAAGTGGACAAGGACAAAGTTTTAGAGAACGTAGAGCTTCACTCATGGAACTGGCTGAAGAATAAAAACAGCAACATCAGATGCAACATGGCAGCATGGTGGCGGTGTCCGAATCTAGGTTCTTGACTCGACTTGGCATTTGCAGCCAGCTTTGGTCTGTGGAGTTATTTGAGTGGCTTGATCCGAATAGGCTTGCATTGGTTTCCGATTTCCTGCTACCTGTCACCATTGTTGCCTCAAGTTTTCTAGATTGCTGCAAACCTGTTGTGCTGCATTGGTTCATGTTGGGTTTGGATTCGCAGTTGAGCAGTTGATCTCTTGTTCCTTCTGGCTCAGATGTTGCTTTGTTAGGAGATATAGTGTAGTCATAATTGATCTTCGATCTTGTATTCAATAAGTTGCCTCTGCGGTTCCATTTCAGTTTGCGGTGGTGGTGTTCATTTTATTGGTTTAGGTGCTGTCTTCTTTGTGGTTTGTGGTGTAATGTGTTGGTTTGCTGGAGGGTCTTGTAATAATCTTTAGTTTTGCTTTGGTTCTCTGGTGTTACTTTGTGCTCTGGATTTCTGGTGTAGCAGTATGTAAAACAACATCTACTGTCATTTTTCTGGTGTGGCATACCTTATGCCTTTTTAATAAATCTTTACTTTTTCAAAAAAAAAAAAAATAGAAACAGATCCTCTCCTGCCATATATGCATGTTTGCGTGACAGGTGGAGAGAAATTTGTTGCTAGTGGAATGAGGCAGGCAGCATAACCTTGTAATAGAGAAAATTCTTATTTGTTCCCTTGCCAGCTCACGTTGAGAGAGTATATGGTGAAGGATCCAATGCTCACATTTCCATTATCTCTTTTTGTTATTTTTGGAATTTTTAATAACTAACTTTAATAATTAAAATAGAAGCAAATTAATCAAAATAAAATTAAACTAAATTTAAATTAAATGTTTAAATAATTTTAACTAATTACATTATTTAATATGATTGAAAAACAAAAATAAATGACCGATTACGAATAAAAGTCAGGCGTAAAAGTCCCCAAAAATTAAACTGCTTGTACTAAAATGATCAGTGCGGAATAAACGACTCAGTAAAATATATCGTTTGATCAGATTTTAAAATAAATTTTGACCGGTTATAAGGCTCAGCTGATAAAAAATGCGACTAAAAAATAGTCGAAAAATTAAAACGAGCACACCAGTATGAATTACGTGAATCATAGATCAAGAATACTGCCTTCTGCAAGCTCGATTTTAAAACTTTTTGTACACTGATTTTGCGCACAGTTAAAAAAATTAATTCAACCGGTCCGTCTCTATATCCTAAAATTTATTCTGACTGACATTTTAGACATTATTCATGATGAAATACATGTCATGCTGTATAGATAATGCAAACTAAAAATAAAGTCAGATAAATAGAAATTTACAAAGGATATGACAAATTTGAGGTATGACATAGTCTATTTTATAATCCTCCATATTTCTTTTTTTAATAATATACTCCCTCCGTTTCTTTATAAGTGTCACTTTTAGAATAATTTTTTGTTCATTTTTAATTGTCACTTGCAAAGTTCAAAGTAGTATTAAATGCATTTTTGTCAAAATTATCCCTAGATAATTATTACAGAAAAAGTATTATCTAAGGTATTACGTAAAATAATAATTATTGTATGAAAAATAACAATATTAATTAATTTTCTTGATATGCCTAAAAAAATTACATTTAAAAAGGAACGGAAGGAGGGAGTATTATCTAATCAAATATTTAATAGTCAAACATTATAGACCTATTTACAACATATGCAATTTAAAATTTATCCTTTTAGAGTATAAAGTTAAACTCTTAACACTTAAGAAATGGTGGACAATTCAACAATTAAAGATAAAAAACTATTAAACAAATATTTTGTTAGTCCCAAAAGTAAAAAAAAATATGATATATTAACTTATTTTTACAGTTAATATGATGAATCCTAGAATTAATAAAAGTATATTTTATTCACCTTTTTATTAAATGTTAAAGTTACAATTTTTAATTTTAAGGTTTATATTTATCGTAATAACAAAGAAAAATATATTTATAATATTCAAAAGAATTGAAAAGTTCATAATACTCTATTTTATAATCCTTCATATATCTTTTTTAATCATATATTATCTAGCCAAACATTTAATAGTCAAACATATATTGCCTATTTACAATACATTCAAGTTATACTTTATTTTTTAAAATTATAAAGTTAAACTCTTAACACTTAAGAAATAGTTGAAAATTGAACTATTAAAGATACAAAATTACTAAACAAATATTTTAATACTCTAAAAGTTAAAGAATATGATATATTAATTTTTTTACAATTAATATGATGAATCCTACAATTAATAGAAAGTATATTTTATTCAACTTTCATTAAATATTTATGATACAATTTTTAATGTTAATATTTATATGTATCTCAATAACAAAGAAAAATATTTTAAAATATTCAAAATAATTGAAAAGTTTATTATACTCTTTTTTATAATCCTTCATATGTATTTTTTTAATCATATATTATCTAGTCAAAGATTTAATAGTCAAACACATATTAACCTATTTACAACATATGCAATTTAATCTTTATCCTTTAAAATTATAAAGTTAAACTCTTAACACTTGAGAAATTATGGACAATTCAATTTAAGGAATGTTCTTTTACTCTCAAAAGTCAAAGAATATGTATTAACTTTTCTTTTTACAATTAGTATGATGCATCCTACAATTAATAGAAAGTATATTTTACTGAACTTTCATTAAATGTTTAGGTTACAATTTTTAATATTAATATTTATATTTATCTTAATAACAAAGAAATATATATTTAAAATATTCAAAAGAATTTAAAAGTTCATTATACTCTGTTTTATAATATGTCTTTTTTTTAATTATATATTATCTAGTACTACCTCCGTTCCTTTTTATAATAGACAAGTCATTTTTTAGGTACATTGAATAATCAATGTATCTAGTCTATAATCTCACTAAATACATTGATTATCTAATGAATCTAAAAAATGAGTTGTCTCTTATATAAAGAAACGGAGGTAGTAAAAAATTTAATAGTCTTTTACTTTTATTTTTTATTAAATATAATTTAATTTTTTATTAAAACAAAAGTGCATTAAATGATAAATAATGATTTAACCATCCCTTTAACAAATAATTAATTTCCTCTTTATTTTATTTTATTTTATTTTTCAATTTCCTTTTTATACTTCCGTCACATTCCTATTTGTATATATATCGCTCTTATTTTAAGTTGAAAATAATATGTTATAGAGAAGGGAAAAAAAAGAGAGAAAAAATTATTTTCTAATAGAAGTCATGATAAGAATTAGAAAAAGGAAGTTCACATTCAAATTATTTGAGAATTTTAGTCCTAGAAAAATGTGTTACAAGAAAAGATTAAAAGGATTGTTCGCTAAAATGAAGCAGGTGACAACCCTTTGTGATCTTGAGGGATGTGTTGTTGTGTTTGGTTCAGATGATACAACACTTTCAATGTGGTCATCTCGTGATGTAGCTACAAAACTAATTCACAAATTTCAGTCGATGCCAAAATATGCAGGATTTAAAAATGTGAGTGATCAATTATCTTTTTTGAAGAAAAAAGGTAAAAGACTTCAAGCAACCCTTGACAGGATCAAAGAAGATAATGAAGATTATCAAATCGAAAATGAAGGTAGGCCTTTAAGTGATTTGGAACCTAGGGTGTTGAATCGTTTGATTAGTGTTATGCTGAAAAATATAAGATATTTAGTCAAAGAGTAAGGTATTTTGAAGAGGATGTGTCCCCTCTTAATAATCTTTCTCCCGCCACTTCCTCAAATGTCTTGTCCTTTAGAAAATGACAATGGGGAAGATTATGAGATATACACAAATGAACAAAGTTTGAAAATCTTAATAATGGAGGTGATATTTTATTTCATCAATAAAATGCTGGAGAATTGGATGACATTGAGGTAGAAACATAGAGATACCACCAAGTGTAAATCTTAATGGTGGTGGTAGTGGTGATATGTTGGCTTATCAAAGCAACATAGGGGTACTAGCACTTAAAAATCTATGTCAATCTTAATGGTGGTGGTGATGAAAGTGGCATAACTATGTCAATGCCTTCAAACATCTATGAAGACAACAACAATGGAAGACATATGGGAAGTTTCAACACAAAAATTTGCTGACAATAACTATGGAAACAATTTCAACAATAGATTTCTCTAAGATTTATTTTCTAGCAACAATGATAGATTTGATGTTGAATTGCCTATATTATTAGGAGAAAACAGTTCTAAAAATTGATATTGGTGACTTATCTAAAGTTTTATATTATTAGGAGAAAAAAGTTCTAAAAATTGATATTGGTGACTTATCTAAAGTTTTATTGAGATGTGATTGTGTTCATTATTTATTATTTTAAAGCTATTTCTCTCTTGTAGCCTAACAATTTATAGTATTTTTCATCCTCTTTATTTTTAAATAAATTTTATGGATTTTAATTTAAAAGTTGTTTTGGAGTTTTATTAAACAATGGTAATTCCTATCTTAATCAAAGTATTCATTTTTCAATGAAGTAAAGGTGGGATTATGTCAAGCTAATCGATAGAGGCATTTGGCTCAACATATGTCAGGTCTTTACGAAATTTTGTCATAAATATTAGAACTATCAAGACTACAAACAATTTAAAAGTTATTTTAACCCAAAAAAAAAAGTCAATCTATTTCAATAAAGGTATTATTCTTTGTTTTAAAAAAAATTAAACAATCAAATAAATCTACTTTAATAAAATATAATAAATATTTATATTATTACTATTAGAGTTAAATATAAAATATCCTACAATGTGAGCAGCCATTGGTTTATCCCTTGTAAAAAAAAATTGAACTCTCTTTTGGAATGTAAAGATTTTGTTGTCTTGTCTTCTAAGGTGACAATTTAACAAGAAATATTTTGTTCTGCTTACGTGGCCGGCCTGTCTAGGTAGTTAATATTTTAATTATATTTTTTTTAAATCCACGTGTATTTTTTATTTAAAAAAATATTTTTTTAATTAATTTTTTTATAAATATTGAGGGGTAAATTAAAACTCGCTCGCATTGCAGGGGATAATTCAAAATAAACTAATAACATTTTTATTATTAAAAAAACTTTTTATTAAATTATTATTATTATTATTATTATTATTGCAAAACAAATTATGTTTTTTATTAAATAATATATAATTGTAGATAATAAAATAAAAAGAAAAATTAAAATAAAATAAAACTATTTTCGGTAGACTTTTACTTTAATAAATGAGCACTCCCTCTTTTCTAGGGCTGGAAAGATTTACTCTATTTTTAGGTATGATGGAAAGACATTTGACAACCATAGCTTATGTGGTTACGAGTCGGGGTACGGTAGTGATTCGCTATTCTAGGATGACTTCAAAGGCATCTCGTCCTCAAAAGAGGAAGGGAAGCAACCCACCCTCTCAAGAGGGGTTGGGGCAAGGGGTGATCGGTCGTCTAGCGGAGCTACACAGCAAGCCACTATATGCGCTACTCCGAATTTTTCTTCTGAGACTTCCGCCTCTTTTCCCAGCTGTCCCTTTTTCCCTAGTGTCGCAGTCTCGCGGATTCTCTTTATTGTGACTTATTGTTTTGGAAAGTCTCTTCTTCTTTCTTGCCTACGGGCCAGCCTTGTCGAAGCAGGAAAAATATCTTTTTATCTTCCGAAAGGAGGCTAAAACAGCCAAAGCAATATGTTCAGAAACTGTCTTTAGATCCTAACATTGTTATGAGAAATGTTCCAGATGGGCTAATCTCCGCCGAACCTGTGCAAGAAAGGGAAGAAGAAGTCACCACCATAAATTATGGATCACAATAGTCACTGAACGAAAGAGGTGTTACCTTATTATACGCTATTTCCTAAATAGAGTTTCAAACTGGGGTTAAACAGGATCAAAATAGTGGCACTAATCAATGATATAAAGAGCACTCCCTTCCAATCCCATTTCTTCCCCCCAAACCCTATACCCAGACAGAAGGAATGCATGGGCAGGAAGGAACTATGCGCGGGCAAAAAAAGAGTCCAAAACCGACACTCCTTCTCAGGCGAAATTGGACAGATTGAAGCTTATTTTCTTTTTGCAGGAGGGCCACGCGAGAAAAGCGGGTTTGAAGCCAATTGAAGTTCGAGACCTAAGATAAGGTATGCGCCCGGTGAATGCGACTGAGATTTTCCTGCGCCTGCCTATTGTTAAAAAAAAGGAAAGCACTTGAACCGGCCAAAGGAGGACTCATTCAAGACAACTTCATAGGTGTGAAAGACTAGCTTGATGACAATACCTCTTTCTCAGTGGGCTTTTAGTCTAAAAAGGCTTCATTCTTCGTTTGGTTTTGACTACCCATCATCATACCGAGATGAACTAGTGTTAGGACAAGAGGTGGTAGACCTCGTCGTACATTGATATTTGCACATTGAAAGACGAGGAATAGCGAGTCGATAATGCTCGAAAATAGGCAGATTTTATGATTGGCACAAGATAGTGAAAATATGTTCTATAGAGGGAAGCGGTGCCATCAAATCTTGAGTAATGGCAGTGAAACCAAAAAGGTCAGGTCTTGCAGAGCCTCAATTGGAATCATAGGGTGGACGGTCTGCGTGTATCGGGATATGGTATGGATTCTCATTCCTTTCTGGAAGCCTAGGCATAGACTAGGAGAGGTCCGACTCAATTTGTTACATACGTTCTTTCTGCTTTTCAGAAGGTCTAGAGTAGGGAATCGAAAGATAATATTTATGAATTGATGAGAGAAGAGGGCGCTAGTTCAGATAGCGAAGAAGAGCTAGCTTGCCTATTTCCAACGGTTAGATAAATGGTTGGAATTGAGATGGTTCCTTTGGGATCTTGCCAATTCATTTCTTTGTTCACCTAGCAGTCTTTGCTTCCAGTACACCTTGAATTCTCTTTTGTATCGCATCTTTTCCTCGGACGGCAGTACACTCTGAGCGTGCATCCTATCTATGTGCATTCACCCTCTCCTAACAGGATAAAAAAAATCCAAGCTATCTACCCTATTAACCCAATACTGACTAGTTGAACTCAACCCTTAGCTCTCACTTTAAGCATTGAATGAATCCCTATGGCCTAGTTCAATGATTGAGTACTTGTGTTGTGTAGCGTGCCATACCCCAAATTTTAACCACTAATATTCTCCATCATTGTGCCAACCATCATCACAATATGGATGAACCATCATACCTCATTAGTCTCCCCAAAGATGGGTGAGCATCCACTACAATCAAACTTAGGGTTCCAAGCCCTCACAGAGCTCTTAGATAAAGGATAAATCAAGGAATGAAATAATCTTTAACTTGTCTAAACCTCTCAAACATCCACAATGGATCAAGAGGACTCCCACATCAAGGATCAAGCACAAGGCTGCAACATTCCAAGTGAATTAAGCCTCAAGATCGCCAGTGTCACCAAATTAGGGTTTTGGTCGACCAGGGCCTCCAGATGGAATTTGTCCTCTAGGCATGAGCCAATGCTTCAAAGCACAACCCAAAATACTCTAATGGACTTCATGGATTGGATCATCAAGTCAATTTAACCTCAGGGGATGCATTCATAAAAAATCAGGAATTAGGGTTTCTTGACCTAATTCACCCCTAAGTTGACTGTTGGGACAAAGCATGAGCCAAAACCTCAAGACATGATTTGAGGGTCCCTAATATACTACATTGATCCATTTACAACAATGGATTGATCCAAGAAGCTTGATTCACAAGTTTCAAGTTCATCAGAACCACGGTTAGGGTTTCGCGGAAAAAGTCAACTGTGTTTTTTACTTTTGACCAGGACATGCTCCCAAAACTTAGGACATGATTCAATACACCCTATAACATCTATGAAATCAATCCATCAAGTTTGATTTAGGTCAAGGACTTGATTTCATAGAGGATCGCACAGTTTGGAATTCATTTGATAAAAAGTCAACTGTGCCAAAAAGTCAAAGTTTGACTTTTTTATTTTTTGATCAATTATGGTTCCCTAACCCTAAAATGATGTTAATGTGTGATTGGGATCATCATTCATCAAGAAAAATCAAGAAAAGTGGGATAACTTGTAAAAGGGGTAACCATAAAAAACTTAGAAATTTTTTAAGTTATGGAACAAAGTGGTTAGGGTACCAACTTCCAAGGATCATAACTTGTGATCCAAGCAACCATTTTGGATGATCCAAAGATGGATTTGTAGAGCTCATGGCATACTTTGAAAGTGTCAACTACACCTCACTCCAATTCTTCATGGATTTTTAGTTATGGAGTGACCAAAATGACAAAAACATGAAAATGCCACTTTTTTCAACACTTAGTGAAATTTTCACTAAGTCAGAATCTGTTTCACTTTTTTCAAAATGTAAGTGCATTTTTCGCTTAGATCCAAAAAAATGTCAAGACAAACTATGATCACCCACATGTTGTATCATATGAGAGCTTTCCAAAATGGCCAAGAACTCCATCAAATCCCATTTGAGCTAAGAGTTATGACAATGGCAATATGCCTTGCTGCAACTGTCATGGCAAGGCAGATTTGTGCATTTTGCTCGATTTGATCAAATTGTGCAAATGAAAAACAAGTTTATCCATTTGAACACCTTAGGGGGAGACCAAGGAGGAACAAACACTGATTCATCAGCCTCCCGAGTCTTTGTAACTAAAATTAGCATGTCAAACCTAAAAATGCCTAAAAGGGGGACAAGACTCCAATTTTGTTTTGGAGCATTCAATGGATGCACCAAGGTGGCATGAACTGAGCCTTTTCCAACTGAATGAGTCAAGGATGATCTCTGAACTAGGGAACCAAAGGCCTGTGCTCTAACCTCTAGTCAATGGCTAGAGGAGACTTAAGATTCCAAAGTGATGCAATTGGACAACGAGCTGCTGCAATTGCCATTCACTATTGCTTGTAAAACAAACTTGCTCTACTATAAATAGAGCTCATTTGTGCTCAGTTTAAGTACACCAAAGTCCTACAACACTTGCCTTTCTCAAAATCATCTTCTCACTCTCAAAAATACCTTTCTTAGCAAGTCACTATCGAATTTTTCAGTAGAGAGCAATTCCACTCAAACCAATTGCTCTAACACCTCATAAACATCATATGTGGGATGATAAAACACTAAACACACAACTGTAACACTCATTTCTCAGAATCACCAGCCAGTTGCTCATGTTTTCAACCAAGTTGCAGTTGAGATGCCATGAAGTGATCCATCCATTTCCAATCCAGTCCAAGCATTCAAACACACTCCATATGGTGTAGGGAAGCTGTTCAGATCATCACAACTCATCTGTAACACTTCCAACTCAAAAATCACATTGTTCTTGCTGTCACGACCTTCAAGTAAGCCTAAACTTGGCCATCTCTTAATCTATGCATATTTCCTCGCACAATACTTTTGCCAAATGTTCATAATCATGCATAGAATGTTTCTCCTCAATTAATTGCTTTGTTTGAATCGTGTATCAAAATTCTCAGCCTTCATGCAAATTTTAGGGTTCTTGAGGTTTTGTCTTGATTTCTTATTCTATGCTTAAAATAAATGAAATTAAAGATCATAGGCATAATCGTGAGGTGAAAACGAGCAGATTGATATGTGGATTGTGTGATTTCATCAATTATTCAGTGAGATTGGATAGAAAATGCAAATATGAGCAAAACTCCCTTTGCGCGTATTCTTGCCCCATGTTCTTGGCGCCTTTTTCACAAATTTGAATATTTGAATTTTGTGATTTTATTTAATTGATTCAAAAATTAATTTCTCTCTGAGTTTTAATGATATTGAGTTGATTCTTTTTTTTAATAATTCACAAAAATATTAAAATATTTTATTTTGCCAAAAATAAAAAAAATTATTTATTTCATATACTTGATATTTTTGCAAAGAATTAATCTTTTATTTGTTTTTTTACATTTAAAATATTTTTTCCTCCTTGATTTTCCAAATTTAATTGGTTTCCAATCATTTTGTGGATATAAACATGATCTTTGAAACATTGATCCAAGATCACCACTCATTTTTCACATGTTTTCAATACTTTTTATTAATTTTTTAACAAAATTAATTCCTTTTTTAAAAAAAATTAGGGTTTTGATTAATTCAACTCTCATCAATCATTTTAAAACACTCATGGGCCTCTAATAGAGTGTAAGACCGAACCCCCTTTTAACCAAAACCATTTTGGGCCTCAGATATTTTATAAGTCTCTCTGCATAAAAAAAAAATCTCGGCGCGATCGCCAATTCAAAATCAAATCCTTTGGGCCTCCCTTGTGTTATAAGTCTCATCTTTATTCATTTTTCAAACATTTTGGGCCTCTAATAGAGTGTAAGACCTAACCCCTTTGTAAATAATACCTTTGGGCCTCACATATTGTATAAGTCCCTCTGTATATTTTCAAACGTTCGGCGCGATCGTGGCCTTTTTAACAAAATCAATTGGGCTTCTCCTTGAGCTATAAGACCCATCTTTATTCATTTTCAAACTCTTTGGGCCTCTAATAGAGTGCAAGACCCAACCCCTTTTTGAAACCAAAATGATTTGGGCCTCAGATGTTGTATAAGGCCCACTGTGTTTTCAAAAACCTCGGCGCGATCGTCGTTTTCAAACAAATAACCCTGGGCTTCTCCTTGAGTTGTAAGTTACATCTCTTGTACAAAAATAAATCTTTGGGCCTCTAATAGAGTGTAAGACCCGTCCCCTTGTACATAAAAACTTTTTGGGCCTCAGTCGTTGTATAAGGCCCTATATGATATTCAAAACAACGACGCGATCATCGTTAAAACATGGGCCTCTCCTTGAGCTGTAAGCCCCAACAATCTTTTCAAAGCACTTTCTCCTTTGATTTTGAATTCAAATATATGTTGTTATCAAAACTTTCTTTAATTTCTTTGTTGAACAACTAACAAAACAGCATGAAAGCTCTACAACGGGTAAGTGTTTATCCGCTTCCATTTACCGCTTTCATATGTATATAACTATATTGTGGGGTTTGTAGCACCCCAAAAATTTTCCTTCAATTTTCTAACTCAAGTGTCTTATGCTTCATTTGCATTTTAGCTAGGTCATCGGGTACATACATGCATATCATTTGGCTTTGTGGTTATGGGATCAAGGTTCTCTGTTCAAGCATCGTCAGGTTGCAACAGACGTTTATTTCGTCACTCGACATATGCGCAAAGTATTTCTCTAGGTTACGTAATCAACGGGTCAACAAAGCTCTTATCAAACATAATTTTTCATGTCAAGAATCTCAGAGGAAGTTGAAGTTTTTAGCCCATTCAGAACAGTTTGAGCAGAAAATCAGTTTGCTGTGCAAATTTGCAAAATTCATAACTCTTGCTCTGGAACTCGTTTTGGCTGGATATTCAACAGTTAGAACCGTCTTGGTATTCTCTACAACTTTTATGTTCGGCTCAGAAGTCAATTCATCAAGGAAAGTGGTGGGAATTATTTGTTTCTGGAATTTCAGTTTCGCTGGATAATTGCGTCAGTGGTATTCAAAAGGGCTTAACTTCTTATTGGATCATCATTTCTGAGCTATTCCTATGCTAAAAAGTTTCATATTGAAATTATCTGCAACTTTTGTGTTTGGACCGAGGGCTGATTATTTGAGGAAGATCTCTGAACACGCGAGTTTTCAGAGTCGATACAGTGCAAAAAACAGTGAAAAATAGTGCTGAACCGGTGTATTTCGGACACTAAAAAATTCATAACTCTCAGCTCGTTTATCGGATTGATGCCGTTCTGGTGCCTAAAATTCCATTTAGATGTTATCTTCGTGTCGTGAATTCAGTTTGGGTCAGGTCCGAGCGGAAGGACCCCGAAAATGTGAATTACCAGTGGGGTTCTTTGATGCAGTGCACTGTCTGTCAGATTTTGTAAAATTCATAACTCGGTCAATTTTTATCGGATTGTGTCCATTCTCGAAGCTACAGTTCACAAATTTTGTGCTCTTTAAGATTTAAGACAAGCTCGAGTTAGAACGATGCTCCGAAGATCATCGTTTTGGTTTATTTCGCAAAACGGAAGTGTTGAACCGGAGAAAAAGGCTGAAAGTTGTTTCACGGGAAAATTCATATCTCACTCTTTTTTTTTTCGATCGCGCTCATCTTTTGACACGAGGTCATTGACTCATAGATCTACAACTTTGATGACAAAATCGAGTTGAAATTATGCTCCGAAGAGGTTGACCTCGTCATGTTTTCGAGTAGCGGACACCAAATAAGCTGAAAAAACAACTTATTCAGTGACGTCTTGCAGGTTAAACATATCGATCGCACTCGATTTTGATTGTATGACTTCCTTTCTTTTTGCATTGCGACCGTGATTCAGAGGTGGACGATGTTGTGGAAGGCTCGGAGTCGAAATTCCTTGCCGAAGACGGTGTTATTTTCACTTAAGCCAAAATTCTACCTTTTGCCCTTCATTTTAGACTCCACTATATATTCAAAACTCTCTCTCATTTCCCATAATTTTCACTCATTCTCACAAACACCAAAAACTCTCTCAAATTTTTCTCTCAACCCTTACAAGATCAAAAAATCAAAAACTCATACACTCATTGGAGAGACACGTGATATTTGGAGGAGAAGAAAACTTGAACCCTAAAGCATCTCACATTCGTATCTCTCAATCTACAAGGAGTTTTCACAAAATTCTTTCACCATCAGAACCCTTGGGATATCTAGAGCACGAACCAATCACCCTTTGAAGCTAACAGTGGAGATACGCGTTGTACCATCTCAGGTTAGTGATGATTTTCATGATCATAAAACTCCCCTTTTTGTTGCGCATATTGATGTGTGATTGTCACTGATAACTCTGATGTATTTATTTTTGAATTTGGACGTGTGGTTTGCTTGTATGGTGTGTTTAAAGTTTTGAACCCTAACATTATTTCATGCATTTTTTATTGTGTGCTAATGGTTTGTGATTTTTGATGACATATTCGTGATCCTCACGAAATTCTGGTTAGAATGGTATAGGCACTTGCGTTTTCTGGGTTGTTTTTGAGTTGCAGGTGGTCGTGGGGGCGGCCGGAGCTAGGGCTCCGGCGACTGGTGCGGTGGTCCGGCGAAGGAGGGGTTCCAACGAAGAAGATGAAATCCTCACCATTCACTCTTTTGATCCCACGGTTCCTAGGCTGCCACGTTTTATTTTTTTGGTTTTTATTTTATTTGATCATGTGTTTATTAACCCACGCGTGTTACCGTGTACACCCAATCATTTTATTTCATTTTGTTTACCTTTTATTTGTGTTGACTAATCTGGTGCGTTGAAAGGATCAGACGGCTATTAAGCTGCCAGCAAATTAATGAGAACATGTGCATGGCACATGGCTGCGCATGGTATACTGACTACTTTGGTGTGCGTGTGTGCGTGCTAATTAGTGTGTTCTTTTCATCTTGACCGTTAATCATAGAGACTTGGTAATTGTGTTGACTTAGTAAAGGGCGTTGGATGCATCCAAGGGTAAGTGGTAGGTCAACTGGTGGACTGAAGTCCACACGTACTCTTTTTTTATTTTATTTTTCTGATGGGTTCTAATGTTTGGGCTCGCTAACTACACCCACTCCCTCTCAGCCCATGTTCTCTTTCAACGTGACTCTTTACTTTCCACACCCCTCACCCATTTTCTTCATTTTTATTCTTATTAATTTATTACATTTTCATTTTTAATTATTAAAAATAGTTTTTTGCATTAAAAAATTCCAAGAAAATTCATGCATCATTTTTATAATTTTATAAAATTTTCACAAATTTTATTTTATTGTTTTATTTTATTTTTATCATCTGAAATAATCATTTTAATAATTTCTTTCTTGTAATTATTTCATCATGCATACCATGACTTGTAGAATTTTGTTCTCTGCATCCATAAAACATTTTGCACTCATTCTTTTTGCATTTTTTCACCAGTACATTGAATTGCATTAAAATATTTTTATTTCATTTTTAAAACTTTTCCATATTGCATTTTAGTCCTCCTTTTTGGCATATTGAACCACACTGCTCATCTGACTTTGGCATAACTGTTTGAGTGAATAACATTTTGAATTTTTGCAGGAGTTTTTGATATGTTGTTTATTTCTGGTTGATCAATGTTGGTATTTAATTTTGTGATTTTATAAGTTGTTTTACTAATTATGAGATTGCCCTTTGTTTGAGATCTTCTTATATGCACTTTTTTGACCATGTCTGATTATGTGTTTGAAAAGGCACTTGTGCCATTGTTTTGGGATTGTGTTTTGATTTTAGCAACCATGTCTGGTTGTTATTGGTCACTTGGTTACTATTATATGTCATTGTTTGGTTTTCATTTGCCTTAATATTACTTGTGTCTGTTTTGTACGAACTGTTTATGCAGGGGCTGAGGTAAGTTATTTGAGGGTGTGGATAGTTATCCATATTCACCCTTACTCTTTATGTCTCTCATCTTTTCTTTTCTTTAGGCTTAGGTTGTCGTCAAACCTCACTAACCGTAGGTCACCCATGCATGATAACATTAGGACTCTTAGTTTCCCTTTAGAGTTTCCTTTGTGTCTTCTCTCTTCTCATCTCAAAACTTCTTGAAAACACTTAATAAGGATAAAGTGTATTGCGCACGAGCCTTAAGCGTGGGGAATGAGAAATGGGGGGCTTCCTCTCATCTTTCTAGAGTGCTTAGCGAGCGTTCTGTCTTGGGACAATGCGTTAAGTATTCACCCCTGTGCTCTAGAATTTGGTACAATGCAAGTTATGAACTAACTCAAGTCACTTCTGTCTTAAAAAATACAAACAAACTTCAAACCTTTTTGTCCTTCGGGATTGTCAAACTAAAGGCTATTTTCAAAAAGGGCACGTTACTTTCCGTCTGAGTCGCAAACAGGCATCAACCCTAACTGTCGGACGAGAACTTAACGTCGCTCATAAAAAACACAAAAAGAACTTTGTCCGAACTACGTTGACTCTGAATTCCCCATTGCACAAGAGGGGTACGTAGGCCTAGGACGTCGACGTCCTACCAAGTCTGTCTTTGTTTTCCCCTCTCCCGTCTTAGTACAGCCATAGATGATAGGATAACTCACCCTTAGAATAGACAACAAGCGTGGATCCCATCGAGTACGATGGACGCGTGGGGTGCTAGCACCTTCCCCTTGCGTAACCGACTCCCGAACCCAGGTTATGGTTGTGATGACCATTCCTTTCCCTCTTCCTCAGGTTTATGCGGTATTCCCTTTCCCTCTCTTGGGATAAATTTACACGGCTGGCGACTCTGTTTTTCCACACCACTTTCGCGTTTGTACCTAGATGAAAATCCTGGGAGCGACAGCTGGCGACTCTGCTGGGGACTGGTTGACCTATGCTGGTCCATCCCTAAGCGAGTCAATCCTAGCGCTTGCTTGTCTTTGTTCTCTTTGGGTGTTTTTGTTTTGCTTTATTTGTTGTACTTTATTTTTACCGCATTTTCTGCATTGCATTTCACTTTTATTACTGTCATACTGTTGTGTTGTGCTGGCTGTTTTTATTTTGCAGGTTGGGTGGGTCTGAGAGATAAGCCCAATACCCAGGCTTGAGTATACCCTAGGACTAGAGTGAAAAGTAGTGGGACCTACGTGCCCGCTTGATACGTTTGTGTGTTCACGAAATTCACAACCAGACGAGGCTATCTTGGGACGCATTCTAACGTGTGTGTCTTGCGCATGTTAGGATGTCGATCTAGAGAGCTGTCAACTCTGGTGACTGATCATCGAGGACCTTAGTGGAAACATCCCTCCTTAGTGGTGACAGTGGCAGACCACGTCCTGTGGCAAACCCATTCGCACCCGAGGGCCCACTTTGGAACTTGTATAGGATGGCCCCTACCTTTTGAAGAGAATCAGTGGAGGCACTCCTCGATTGACGATAGTACTGTACCCCGAGGGATGAATGTACTATTGTTTCTCGACCTCAGTGCCAAAGCTGAGGACCTTCCATTTTGGAGAATCAGTTGAGACCTCCTCGATTGATGATGATGCCAAACCATAAATGGTGAACGTATCATCATTTCTCGACCTGAGAGCCCGGGATACTGAACATCCTAGTACCCACACGTGAGAGGGGATGGGTGTTTGCAGGTTTGCAGGTAACCGAAACCTTCAACCTACCCTATTTTTCTGGATTTCTCATCAATGTCTGATTATTTGGGTTCCTGGTTATCTCAGTGGTTCGGAATTCCCTGTTTCTGGGTTGGGGTTCTCGTTCAGTTAACAGCACAGCACATCCAGCAGTGTGGCCTTGATCCCATGTTTGCATGAGCATATCATTTTTCTTGCATTCTGACATGTTTGACATTTTTTCAGGGCTCACATCTTACTCTTGATTCCGGTTTTCTGAGGTTACCTTGGCATGGATGTCCCGAGAAAGAAGACTGTTGCCTATTCGTTCCCAGATCCGACCTTGACATTGATTCACAAGCTGATTAGTATGGTTGGTCCCGGAGTTCGTACAAAGTTCATTGGAGGGTATGGGAGACTTCTGAAGTTTTTCTACAATATCTCCAAGTATGAGAAGGATGTCATTCATACACTTCTTCAGTTTTACGATCCGTCTTTGCGTTGCTTCACTTTCCCATACTACATCTTGGCCCCAACGCTGGAGGAGTTCTCATTTATTTTGGGAATCCCCATCAGGCATGACATAGTATTCTTTTCTGAAGAACACCCCGGGGTAAAAGAAATGGCTGTTGCTCTTCATATTGGTGAATCCGCTCTGAGCAGTAATATTGAGGAAAAACAAGGGGCTAAGGGTTTCTTATTGAAGTTCTTGTTTGATCAAGCTTGCATACATGTTAAAGAGAATAATTTGACTGCTTTCCAAGCTATTCTGGCTATGTGCATCTATGGGATTGTCCTGTTTCCCAATGTTCCTGATCTGGTGGATATGCATGCTGTCAGAATCTTTATTTCAAAGAATCCTATACCTACCTTGCTAGGTGATGTGTATCATTCAGTTCACTACAAGAATGAAAATAGGCAGGGAAAAACCATGAGTTGTTGTGCACCGCTCTTATCTACTTGGTTTCTGAGCCATCTCCCTGAAACCGGTGCCTTTATTTATACGAAAGATTCTCTGAAGTGGTCAAAGAGGTTAATGGGCTTGACTGCTGACAATATTGTTTGGTTCAATCATGACTTGCTAGGAATGGAGATTATTTGCAAGTGCGGAGAATTCCCTAATGTACCCTTGATAGGGAGAAAATGTGGAATTAACTATAATTCTTCCCTTGTTATTAGGCAGTTTGGTTATCCTTTGAGAGGTCCACCTGAAGAGAGAGATATCAGAGAGTCCTTATTCTTCAATGGTATTGAGGATCATGAGATGATGAGGAAGATTGTGAATGCTTGGAAACAGGTGACCAAGAAGGGTAAAACTTCATTCGGGAAATGTAATAACCGGCTTTTCCTTCCTATAAAGAGTGGATTAAGAAGAGAGCAGAAGAGGAGCTTCTTCCCTTCCCGGTGGAACCACCTTTGTATCCTTTACTGATTGAGCCTCCTACCACAGTCGAGATAGAGAAGTTTAACAAGTTGTGGGCTGAAAAGGAAAAGCCGCGAGAAGAAAACAGAGAGCTACTAAGAGAGATCCATCAGTTGAAACATGAGCGGGGTGAAGCTGTTCATACCGCCAAGTTGAAGACAGAGCTTCTTGCTAAGGCAGAAAAAGAGCTAGCTGACATGGTCACATCCAGAAAAAGGATGAAAGAAGCTTTGGATGGTATCAGTAAGGTTCTCGAGTCTAAGAAGGAGGAATTAGACAAGGCTTTATTGAAAATTCATAGGTTCGATGATCACCAAGAAACTGCAATGGCCGAGAATAAGAGAAAGGAAGACGGTTATCTAGCTCAGATTGATCAGTTGAAGTTGACGCTCAAGAAAAAAGACGCTGAGATCCTGTCAGGGGTATTCAAGAGACAAGTAGTTGAGGGTCGACTCAATGAAGCCATAGCCTCCATAGAGGAACTGAAGGTCCAAGCTGAAGTGAAGAAACCTAGACATGAGGGTCCTAGCATGGATGGTGTTCCTGGAGAAGACGCTTGGGAGTTGCATTGCCGATACTTGGAAGGGATCATACATAGGAGAGACGTTCTCATTCAAGAGCTAATTCAGAGACCAAAGCATCCCGACACCAAAAAGTTGTTCAAGGAAATTCAAGACTGGAGCAGAAAGCATAGTGGATGGGGGGATTGACACTTGTGGACTTTGATGATATGCCATAGTTTTCTATTTTCTTTCATTATTTGGACCACCGCCAGACTTGTTGGTTGGGATCTATGATTATTGTATTCAGACTTGTTATCTTAGATTTGTGATTGTTGACATTTGGTTTTCCTCCGGTTTTCTTAATATATGAGCAGAAGTTTCGTTCTATCTTGTTATTAAACTGGAATCAAGGGGTGGATCGCCCTACGAATATTCAAACATGTTCATTTGCATTTGCATATTCATAATCATTTTGCATAATCATTTTGCATGACAGGTGTTTATCTCCGGTATTCTTATCTTGTTTTAATCTCAGAATTGCAGATCAGCACATTCACCGGTATCCTACCAGACAAAATCAGAAGAGACTCGTGGATCAGCTACAGAATGAGATCATTGAGATGCGGACTTGCATGAACCAATTCATGGAATTAATGCAAGGTGTTGCTCAAGGCCAAGAGCAGTTGAGGACTTTCGTTTAGCCACTGATTACAAGAAATGAGGAAGACGGTAATAATGTTCAGAAGGGCCCTACGGGCGGAGGTATTCCTGTTTCTGGTGTTGTGATTCCTCCGGGCGGAGATGAAAATGCTGGGGGTGGTATTGGTGCTAGCGCAGTTCATGGCCGTCAGTATGATGATATTCAAGATGATGCATTTTCTCTGCCAGGTAGGGATGCTGGTCCCCAGATTGACAATGATCAGAGGCTCAGGTTAATTGAGGAACAGTTAAGGGGTGTTGTAAATCAGGATTCTGTGGGTATGGACCTAGAGGATTTGGGGCTGGTTCCAGGCGTTGTTATCCCGCACAAGTTTCAGACTCCTACCTTCGAAAAGTACAATGGTATGACTTGCCCAAGGACTCACGTCAGGGCATACACGAGTAAAATGGCTGCTCACACAAAGAACGAAAAGTTGATGATGCATTGCTTTCAAGATAGCCTATCTGGGGCATCCCTGGAATGGTATATGCAGCTAGAGAGGAAAGACGTTCGTAGTTGGAGAGAGCTGGCAGGGGCATTTATTAGACACTATCAATATAACACTGACATGGCTCCAAACAGAACACAGCTGCAGAATATGTCTCAAAAGAGCAATGAAAGCTTTAGAGAGTACGCCCAAAGGTGGCGTGAATTGGCTTCCCGAGTTCAACCTCCGATGTTAGAAAGAGAGCTCGTTGATATGTTCATGGATACGCTTCAAGGGTATTATTATGAGAAATTGGTTGGATGTTTGTCAGCTGGATTTTCAGGTCTTGTATTGGCAGGAGAAAGAGTTGAAAACGGCATCAAAACGGGAAAGATTCAAGTTGCTCCCGGTTATTCTGAAAATGCGAAGAAACGTTACAGGGGAGAAGAAGGAGAGACTAATGTCGTTCAGTACCAACAACCTTATGCTCCTCAACAACAGAAGTATCAGCATCAGAATCAGCATAGACCGCGCAACAACTTGGAAAGAAGGAATGCTCCTCTTCATCCAGTTCCCATGTCGTACAGTCAACTCTTGCCACACCTGGTTCGAAACTCATTGGTGGAGCCTAAGACTTTGAAGCCTGTTCCAGAACCATACCCTCTGGGGTATAATCCCCATGTGCGATGTGGATATCATGGAGGATCTATGGGGCACTCAACCGAAGATTGCAAAACCTTCCAAGCCAAAGTGCAACAATTGATTGACAAAGGGTACATATCATTTCTAGAAGGAGACTTGGTTGTGCATGTCGACCTCTCATCTGTTTGAAGACTTCAAGGGTCTTCTCCTAAAGCCAGTAGTCCAAGAGGAGTCAAGTCTTCTCAACAACGGCAGTCATCAGTTTCTTTACTGCATTTTCATTTGTAGTTTTTCATTTCTTGTTAAAGCATTGTATGCATGTAGAAACTTGTTTGTTTTTAATGACAATCACAATACAATGAGCATGTTTTTCTTGAAGTAATCCATTCGTGTTCACTCTTAAATGTTTATATGCACTGCAATACCAATTTTCTTGTCTAGAACTCTCGAGGGAGGATGACGAAATAAGAGCGCAGATTCCTAATGGTGTGCATTTGGTAAAACCCTGTTAAGGATGTACATGCATTATTTCAAACCCACAAACACTGGAGATATAAGGGAGATAGACCCTCGTTAACCCCTTTGAGCCTTGAAGTGGGAGCTTCTTTCGTACGAAAAAATCCTCATACTTAACCCAGGGGCAGGGTAGGCGTCAGTTAGTTTGACCGAGCGTTCAAATTCCAAGGAGGGTGTGCATCCGAGGAACCATTACCTTCTATCCCACCATCAAGAGGTCAAGAGATGTGAAACCACAATGGTCATCCATCAACAATCATAGAAGTGAGGCAGTCACAACCCTGTCAAGCAAGTAAGACAACCAGTGTCACACGCTTTGTTCAAAAAGGGGAATAAAAAAAAAGAGAAAGCCCGCTAAGTCGAAACTTGAAAACAAATGACTTAGGAAAAAGCTAGGGCATCCCGCTGGACTTCAAGATCGAAAAACTCAAAAGAGTCAGTCCAGGCAAAAATTAGGGATCAAAAAGGGGCAAAAGAAAGAAAAAGCGAAAAATCATTACAAAAGAAAATCCTCGATAAGAACAAATTCGTGTGATTACATACACAAAAGATAAAAAAGGGGTGACTGTCACTCCAAAGCCTCCTTAGGTGTCAAATCATTAGTTGCATGGGTTCCTTAAAGATCATAAACCTTTTGAGAGATGAGCGTTTGGGTCAGATTAACTGAACATAGGATTGGAGAACATCACGAAGAGTGGGTGGGCACCGATAAATTTTGAGCCATAAATCTTTTTTCTGAAACCGTGAACCAGACCACGTTACAACCCTTAAAAGTCCTAATTGAAACAGGGTTTTTTCCTAAAGCGTACTTCGACAGGATAGTGTTCCTGACTCCTATAAGTTGTGCTAATAAGATTTGTTGGTATTGCATGTGCACATTGTTTTTCCATTCAAAAGTCAAGGTCGCATCCCAGCTAGTGATTCGTTCACAAGGCTTGGCGATGCATCTTCAATAAAAACTTCAAGGTTAACATATTTGTTGCATTAGAATTATCATTCTCATAAATAACTTGTTCTGTTTGCATACATGTGCCTAAGCATCAATGCAGCCTACATAGTGAACGTCAGTCAAGAAGCTTGATCCTGCCAAGTTGGGATGCTTGAAAATTCTGAAGGACAATCATATCAAGGGGCATGCTGCCAAGAGACTCAGTGTAGAGTGGGCTCTCCCCTGTAAGTCATGTTAAGATGTAGCCAATCTGGGGCGGTCACGTCGAGAAATCTCTCCGAAATTCAGTTATTCTGGGGCATTCATTCTGAGATCAGGGGCAAAGTCACTTCAAAGCTCATATTGGGGCAGGCCACCTCTAGAGCGTGGGAGATTGTCCACTCTTGAAAATGGTTAATTGAAAGCACCTCCTCAAGGTACTAAAGCAGAGTATTTTTAAGTTATTACGATCCCTTTCGAGGTAATGTACATCATGGATTATGAAGACTGGGGCAGTTATGTCGAGATATGATAAATCTCTCAAAGAGTTTGAAGACCCTGGGGCAGTGCGAACGCCCGGTCTTCTATAAAATCCTCTTGAGATGATTTCTTCCGTTAGACCTGGTGGTCTGGGGCAAGTGGAAAGTTCAAAGGGCCGTTTACGACCTTAGAAACAAGTCAGGATTGGATGGCAACAGGATTGTATTTCCCCAGCAGTTTGCTCTCCCCAGCATTGAGATTGCACTTTCCTCAGCAGAGCAGACTTTCCCCAGCAGAAGACCTGGAAAGTATTTTCTCTGGATCAAGACGTTATTTCCCCACAGAATCAGGGTGTTCACTTCCCCCATCCAGTCAGGAAGCGTGCTTTCACCGACAATGTCATATTCTAGTCCCCATCAAGGTGGGAGTAAAGTCATTCTCCCCATCAGCAGGCTAAGTTCAGCAGTATCCCCAAGCAGGATGGTATTATGGACTGTTTTCCCCAAGCAGGATGGTATTATGGACTGTTATCCCCAGGCAGGATGGTATTATGGGCTGGCATCCCCTAGTAGGTCTTAAGCCCATCTGTTATTGGCAATCCTCAGTAACAGACTTCCGGTTCCGTTATTGGCATTCATTCTTAATTCCCCCAGCAAAGGAGAAACCTCAGGTTTTGGATGTTACCTTCAGTGAAAGACAGGTGTGGCCCCCGGTAGTTCTTTCGGGATTTCATCCCCAGTAGAAGTTGTTGATCCGAAGAGTCGATCAGTATGACCCTTCTCAGCAGAGTTCCTGGATTCAGAGGACAATTTATTTTTGTCATCCCCAGCTGATTTGGTCTTTTCTCTCCAGCATTTATTTTGCTGGAGAGACCCCTTTTGCATATCATAAGCATTGGCATTGCATCCTCAAAACGCGTAGCATTTCCACTTCGAGTGGAGCATTACGGTAAAATTCAAACATTTGCATTCGAAGCATAAGCCAGGTTTGATGTTTTCCTTGCCAGTTCTCTTTCCCAGCAGAGATGGCATAACTCAGGAGATTTTGGTTCATCCTCGGTGAGATCGCCGAGGAATGTGTTCATCATACCTGTGCTCCCCAGCAGAGTATTTTATTTAGACTTCTCCTTTCCCCAATGGAGTCATCTTATATGTGGGTTGTAAGTCCGATGATTTCACCTCTCACCCTTTCGGTTCACAACCGTATTTTTGTTAGAAATTTTCCTTGGAATGGCCAATCTCCTTTGTAAATCCAGTTCTCGTCTGGTAGTCAGTTCTCGTCTGACTTACTTGGTGAAACCCAGTTCTCGTCTGGTAGTCAGTTCTCGTCTGACTTATTTTGTAAATCCAGTTCTCGTCTGGTAGTCAATTCTCGACTGACTTATTTGGTGTAAACCCAGTTCTCGCCTGGTAGTCAGTTCTCTCCTGACATCTCTTTTGTAAACCCAGTTCTCGCCTGGTAGTCAGTTATCGTCTGACATCTCTTTGGTAAATCCAGTTCTCGCCTGGTAGTCAGTTATCGTCTGACCTATTATTGTGGTAAATCTAGTTCCCGTCTGGTAGTCAGTCCTCGTCTGACTTATTTCGTGAAACCCAGTTCTCTTTATCAGCAGAGATAACAACCCTTTGAAGATTTTCTTTGTCAGTTCCTTTTACCAGCAGGGATGGCATTTATTTTGCTAGTTCTCTTTATCAGCAGAGATAACAATCTTTTGAAGATTTTCTTTGTCAGTTCCCTTTATCAGCAGGGATGGCATTTATTTTGCTAGTTCTCTTTATCAGCAGAGATAGCAATCCTTTGAATATTTCCTTCGTCAGTTCCCTTTATCAGCAGGGATGGCATATTTCGAGATTCCTTTGTCAGTTCTCTTTATCAGCAGAGATGACATAACCTGGAAGTTTTGTTTCACGTTATCCCCGGCGAAGTCCACTTTATGTTGGTTATCCTTTGCGGGTGCAATTGAGGTTGTATTCGTTTTGTGGGTGCGATTGAGGTCGTATTCCTATTTTCTTAGTGGGTAGAGTGATTGAGGTCAGTCTTCCTTTGCGGGTGCAATTGAGGTTGTATTCGTTTTGTGGGTGCGATTGGGGTCGTATTCCTATTTTCTTTGTGGGTAGAGTGATTGAGGTCAGTCTTCCTTTGCGGGCACGATTGAGGTCGTATTCGTCTTATTTTTGTGGATATGGTTGAGGTCATACTCCTTATTTTTCAGCACGCTCCATTTCTTTATTCTCACCTTTAGCAAATTTCTGGGGCTCTTTCGGTATTCAATCCCCGTGCATCCTGGAATGTCTGAAAGCCGTCGCTATCATACCTTCAAGACCAAGTTGATTGAATAGGGGCAGCTGTAGCACCCCAAAAATTTGCCTTCACTTTTCTAACTCAAGTGTCTTATGCTTCATTTGCATTTTAGCTAGGTCATCGGGTACATACATGCATATCATTTGGCTTTGTGGTTATGGGATCAAGGTTCTCTGTTCAAGCATCGTCAGGTTGCAACAGACGTTTATTTCGTCACTCGACATATGCGCAAAGTATTTCTCCGAGTTACGTAATCAACGGGTCAGCAAAGCACTTATCAAACATAATTTTTCATGTCAAGAATCTCAGAGGAAGTTGAAGTTTTCAGCCCATTCAGAACAGTTTGAGCAGAAAATCAGTTTGCTGTGCAAATTTGCAAAATTCATAACTCTTGCTCTGGAACTCGTTTTGGCTGGATATTCAATAGTTAGAACCGTCTTGGTATTCTCTACAACTTTTATGTTCGGCTCGGAAGTCAATTCATCAAGGAAAGTGGTGGGAATTATTTGTTTCTGGAATTTCGGTTTCGCTGGATAATTGCGTCAGTGGTATTCAAAAGGGCTTAACTTCTGATTGGATCATCATTTCTGAGCTATTCCTATGCTAAAAAGTTCCATATTAAAATTATCTGCAACTTTTGTGTTTGGACCGAGGGCTGATTCTTTGAGGAAGATCTCTGAACACGCGAGTTTTCAGAGTCAATACAGTGCAAAAAACTGTGAAAAATAGTGCTGAACCGGTGTATTTCGGACACTAAAAAATTCATAACTCTCAGCTCGTTTATCGGATTGATGCTGTTCCGATGCCTAAAATTCCATTTAGATGTTATCTTCGTGCCGTGAATTCAGTTTGGGTCAGGTCCAAGCGGAAGGACCCCGAAAATGTGAATTACCAGTGGGGTTCTTTGATGCAGTGCACTGTCTGTCAGATTTTGTAAAATTCATAACTCGGTCAATTTTTATCAGATTGTGTCCATTCTCGAAGCTACGGTTCACAAATTTTGTGCTCTTTAAGATTTAAGACAAGCTCGAGTTAGAACGATGCTCCGAAAATCATCGTTTTAGTTTATTTCGCAAAACGGAAGTGCTGAACCGGAGAAAAAGGCTGAAAGTTGTTTCACGGGAAAATTCATATCTCACTCGTTTTTTGTCCGATTGCACTCATCTTTTGACACGAGGTCACTGACTCATAGATCTACAACTTTTCTGACAAAGTCAAGTCGAAATTATGCTCCGAAGAGGTTGACCTGGTCATGTTTTCGAGTAGCGGACACCGAATAAGCTGAAAAAAACAACTTATTCAGTGACGTCTTGCAGCTTAAAAATATCGATCGCACTCGATTTTGATTGTATGACGTCTGTTCTTTTTGTATTGCGACCGTGATTCAGAGGCGGACGATGTTGTGGAAGGCTCAGAGTCAAAATTCCTTGCCGAAGACGGTGTTATTTTCACTTAAGCCAAAATTCTACCTTTTGCCCTTCATTTTAGACTCCACTATATATTCAAAACTCTCTCTCATTTCCCATAATTTTCACTCATTCTCACAAACACCAAAAACTCTCTCAAATTTTTCTCTCAACCCTCACAAGATCAAAAAATCAAAAACTCACACACTCATTGGAGAGACACGTGATATTTGGAGGAGAAGAAAACTTGAACCCTAAATCATCTCACATTCGTATCTCTCAATCTACAAGGAGTTTTCACAAAATTCTTTCACCATCAGAACCCTTGGGATCTCTAGAGCACGAACCAATCACCCTTTGAAGCTAATAGTGGAGATACGCGTTGTACCATCTCAGGTTAGTGATGATTTTCATGATCATAAAACTCCCTTTTTTGTTGCGCATATTGATGTGTGATTGTCACTGATAACTCTGATGTATTTATTTTTGAATTTGGACGTGTGGTTTGCTTGTATGGTGTGTTTAAAGTTTTGAACCCTAACATTATTTCATGCGTTTTTTATTGTGTGCTAATGGTTTGTGATTTTTTATGACATATTCGTGATCCTCACGAAATTCTGGTTAGAATGGTATAGGCACTTGCGTTTTCTGGGTTGTTTTTGAGTTGCAGGTGGCCGTGGGGGCGGCCGGAGCTAGGGCTCCGGCGACTGGTGCGGTGGTCCGGCGAAGGAGGGGTTCCAACGAAGAAGATGAAATCCTCACCATTCACTCTTTTGATCCAACGGTTCCTAGGCTGCCACGTTTTATTTTTTTGGTTTTTATTTTATTTGATCATGTGTTTATTACCCCACGCATGTTACCGTGTACACCCAATCATTTTATTTCATTTTGTTTACCTTTTATTTGTGTTGACTAATCTGGTGCGTTGAAAGGATCAGACGGCTATTAAGCTGCCAGCAAATTAATGAGAACATGTGCATGGCACATGGCTGCGCATGGTATACTGACTACTTTGGTGTGCGTGTGTGCATGCTAATTAGTGTGTTCTTTTCATCATGACCGTTAATCATAGAGACTTGGTAATTGTGTTGACTTAGTAAAGGGCGTTGGATGCAACCAAGGGTAAGTGGTAGGTCAACTGGTGGACTGAAGTCCACACGTACTCTTTTTTTTATTTTATTTTTCTGATGGGTTCTAATGTTTAGGCTCGCTAACTGCACCCCCTCCCTCTCAGCCCATGTTCTCTTTCAACGTGACTCTTTACTTTCCACACCCCTCACCCATTTTCTTCATTTTTATTCTTATTAATTTATTACATTTTCATTTTTAATTATTAAAAATAGTTTTTTGCATTAAAAAATTCCAAGAAAATTCATGCATCATTTTTATAATTTTATAAAATTTTCAAAAATTTTATTTTATTATTTTATTTTATTTTTATCATCTGAAATAATCATTTTAATAATTTCTTTCTTGTAATTATTTCATCATGCATACCATGACTTGTAGAATTTTGTTCTCTGTATCCATAAAACATTTTGCACTCATTCTTTTTGAATTTTTTCACCAGTACATTGAATTGCATTAAAATATTTTTATTTCATTTTTAAAAATTCTCCATATTGCATTTTAGTCCTCCTTTTTGGCATATTGAACCACACTGCTCATCTGACTTTGGCATAACTGTTTGAGTGACTAACATTTTGAATTTTTGCAGGAGTTTTTGATATGTTGTTTATTTCTGGTTGATTAGTGTTGGTATTTAATTTGGTGATTTTAGAAGTTGTTTTACTAATTCTGAGATTGCCCTTTGTTTGAGATCTTCTTATATGCACTTTTTTGACCATGTCTGATTATGTGTTTGAAAAGGCACTTGTGCCATTGTTTTGGGATTGTGTTTTGATTTTAGCAACCATGTCTGGTTGTTATTGGTCACTTGGTTACTATTATATGTCATTGTTTGGTTTTCATTTGCCTTAATATTACTTGTGTCTGTTTTGTACTAACTGTTTATGCAGGGCTGAGGTAAGTTATTTGAGGGTGTGGATAGTTATCCATATTCACCCTTACTCTTTCTGTCTCTCATCTTTTCTTTTCTTTAGGCTTAGGTTGTCGTCAAACCTCACTAACCGTAGGTCACCCATGCATGATAACATTAGGACTCTTAGTTTCCCTTTAGAGTTTCCTTTGTTTCTTTTCTCTTCTCATCTCAAAACTTCTTGAAAACACTTAATAAGGATAAAGTGTATTGCGCACGAGCCTTAAGCGTGGGGAATGAGAAATGGGGGGCTTCCTCTCATCTTTCTAGAGTGCTTAGCGAGCGTCCTGCCTTGGGACGATGCGTTAAGTATTCGCCCCTGTGCCCTAGACTTTGGTGCAATGCAAGTTATGAACTAACTCAAGTCACTTCTGTCTTAAAAAATACAAACAAACTTCAAACCTTTTTGTCCTTCGGGATTGTCAAACTAAAGGCTATTTTCAAAAAGGGCACGTTACTTTCCATCTGAGTCGCAAACAGGCACCGACCCTAACTGCCGGACGCGAACTTAACATCGCTCATAAAAAACACAAAAAGAACTTGGTCCGAACTACGTTGACTCTGAATTCCCCATTGCACAAGGGGGGTACGTAGGCCTAGGACGTCGACGTCCTACCGAGTCTATCTTTGTTTTCCCCTCTCCCGTCTTAGTACAGCCATAGATGATAGGATAACTCACCCTTAGAATAGACAACAAGCGTGGATCCCATCGAGTACGATGGACGCGTGGGGTGCTAGCACCTTCCCCTCGCGTAACCGACTCCCGAACCCAGGTTATGGTTGTGATGACCATTCCTTTCCCTCTTCCTCAGGTTTATGCGGTATTCCCTTTCCCTCTCTTGGGATAAATTTACACGGCTGACGACTCTGTTTTTCCGCGCCACTTTCGCGTTTGTACCTAGATGAAAATCCTGGGAGCGACATGGTTGTTTCACTGTAAGTCTTCTTTCACATCCTTTTATATACTTGTCACATATCCACTGTGTAATACTAGTATAGTTATTTAGAGTTTTCCCCGACAACTACGTCTAGAACTAGGTAAAGCCTGTTGGTCACTCTTAAATACAAACAAAACTTGATCTCCCGTAGGATTCCAGATACAGTCTTCCCTCCTCTTGGGGTTAAACAATATGGAACAAAGAGAAAGGCAGTATTCTCGGTGAACCTTTTCTTAGACTGTCACCCTTAGAAATTGTCAAAGAAACTCTAACTCCCCAGAGATGATCTTTTCTCTGTGAATGGCATCTCTTGAGTTTCTTCCAAATTCTCGAAATTTCCTGGAATGATATCTTCTCTGTGAATTGCATTTCTTGAGCTTCTCTTGGTTTGGGGACCCACAGGCTTCCTAAAAGCATCCCCGCCTCCTCTTGGGCGTTGTACAAGGACCCTTCGGCTTCTTATAAGTTCTCATGCCTTCTCTTGGGCTTATTACAAGGTCCCTGATGACCTCTTAAAAGTATAAGACAGAACTTAGTCATCCTTTGCTAGAGCAGTCTTTCCAGCGTCAAAAACTTCGGCCATTTTAGGGTTGATACTCATCCCTTAATGCCCGCGCCTTCTCTTGGGCATTGTACAAAGGGTAAAACTCTAGACTTGGATAGTCTAAACCTCTTGAGTCTCAAAGACATTCTCAAGTTTCTTTCAAACCTAAGAAAAAAAACCGATCACTCTGGATCAATCTTCGACAGAAACCCGGTCTCTCACATGAGAGTTCCCCACATTTGGACCCGCTTCAGGATCTAAATAATCCTCAGCAGTAAGTCAACCTCCTCTTGGGCTTTGTACAAATGATTCTCCCCAATGGAGCTAATCTTTTCAGACTCTCTTGTTGAGTCAACAACTTTTAGCCTCCGTCTTGGCTTTGTACAAGACATATAAAAACATTCTCTTGTTGAGTATAAAAGATTCTCTTGTTGAGTCAACTTTTAGCCTCCGTCTTGGACTTTGTACAAGACATATAAAAACATTCTCTTGTTGACTATAAAAGACTCTCTTGTTGAGTCAATCTCCTTTTAGCCTCAAACTCGGGCTTCGTACGAGACAGCAAATCACTCTCTTGTTGAGTATAAAAGACTCTCTTGTTGAGGCAATCAACCTTCAGACTCTCTTGTTGAGTCTGTCACCTGTTCAAGACTCTCTTGTTGAGTCAACCTTTTTACCCTCCGTCTTGGGCTTTATACAGGACAGATAAAAGTACTCTCTTGTTGAGTCAAACCCTTTCAGCCTCCATCTTGGGCTTTATACAAGATACATTCTCCCCAACGGAGTCAAAATCCCTTTTAGCCTTAATTTTGGGCTTTGTACAAGACAGAAAGAACATTTTCCCCGGAAAAGTCAAACTTCCCGCCTCCTCTAAGGCTTTGTATAAAGAAACCCCCAGTTGAGTCAATCAACTTCTTAGCATCAAACTTGTGCTTTGATCAGGGCACACAAAAATCAACAATTCCCTCAGAGGAAGTCCAATCCCTCTTTAGAGATGACAAATTCTCTCTCAATCATAACTTTTTTGCTTCAACCTTGGGCTTTGAACAAGACACAAATACCCTTTTAGCTTCAATCTTGGGCTTTAAACAAGACACCAAAACATCTATTTCCTCCCATAGAATAGGAGGAACTACAATCGCTCTGATTTCCCTGTTTCGTTAAATGGGAATACGTTGGCATAAGATTGTGAAATATTAGCGAGCATACTAATAAAAAAACTCAAAGTCCAGTACCTTCACACATCCATCAAAAACATCAGACCTAGTACCTTACCAAAATCCTCCTGTACAGTCATGACACTCCATTCTTAAACGAAATATACCTAAAGACAGGCCCCCTATTTTGATAGCATCTGTAAACCAACAGTTTTGACTGTTTAACCTCAGTATGCAAGCAGGGTTAATTGGAGATATCTATTTCCCTTCCTTAATCAGCTTCACAGGATAAAAAATGAATCGAACTTTAGTACCAAAGCGATAGTGATTCGAAACCACAAAAACCGTGCTACATAGCCATAGTTTCATAGTCTTTGTTAGTTTATTGTTTGGTTGAGTTATTAGCACCCTTAACCTGCTACATACGACTGGAAGCAAGCGTACCAGAGCTGGGTCAGCGAGTGAGTGATTAGTAGTACATTAAGGGCGAGAGTAGCGGCTTAGGTTATCGATTACCGACTTCTCCTTTTGTGATAGAGAGTATGCATTGTACGATTGCTAAGTGTTAAGCATATAGCCAGGGCCAATTGCATTTATTCATTTGGAACCTTTAGGCAGTTGGTCAAACTGCCGACTAAGTAGCAGGAATTACTTGACCTCAGCCTAACAACATTATCCTAGTCCGATCACTTATTATCGCGGGCCTGAAAGGCTGCATTGGCGTATGCACGTATATCATAGCATACATACAAGGTTCTTCTCTTTCTCTGGGAAGACTTTCCGAATATAGTTTGTCTGTCTCCTCTTTCGATTCGGAGCGGCGGTCTTGGTTTTGGAGAATGCTTTGGGGTTCACCCCCTCCTGTCTCTAAGAAAAGTCGCAAGGAAAAGCTCTTTCATCAGGGGTTGGGGCATTTCCTAACAGGTTTATTTGTCTGGGGAACTTTCGATCTGGCCCTTCCTTTTCATCTGTCTTCTGCCACCAAGTACGCGTACTACCTGTACCCCTTCTGCCAAGGGCTTAATTTCCTTCTTAATCCGCTTAAGCAGAATTATAAATGGCCTTTTCGCTCTTTTATAAAGGAGAAGCGCGTATATCTTTTATCTATGCTTGGTTGGTGGTATAGGATAGGATGAGCTAACTGAGGCAGTGATGAGCTAGGATAAACACTTTATCGACCCGGTTTAGAGGCAAGAAAGTTGAAACATAGGTTTAAGACTGGCTCTCTATAGTTATATTTAGGAAAGCTCAATCTCTCCATGAACCCTTGCTGCAAAAGTCATGTCACTCCCGCTCGGCGAATCAATTGCAAGTCCCAACCCAAAAAAAGAGGCAGAGTGAAAGGAAAGGCGGATTGACTAATTGATTTAAAGAGTTTCGAAGGGGAGGTTAACAGAAGGCATATTCCCATCCATAAGCAAGGAATTAAAAGGCCCATAATATCTACTAACGACTGTGGGTGGTTGGGGGGAAGATGTTGGAATCGATAAAGTCTTCATCTTTCGGAATTCCAGGCGTAGGTCCCCGCGCAGGGGTGATCCTTCTCAGACCTTTCTCCAGAGACCGTAATAAAGAGTATTTGCTTACTTACATTATAAATGTGCTTCACTCTAAGGAGTTAAGTAATGAATCCAATTTTCCCGAGCTTGCCTGGATGGAAAAGCCCAACGACTAGTAAGTGTAGTTAATTATGTCTAAAACTTTCTTTAAATCTTTCTTTATTGGATGGATATTATTGAAAGGCTAAGTGTGCTTATGAACGAACATAGGATTTAACTGGTTGGTTCTAGAGAACCAGATGGGAAGAAAAGACCCAGAGGATTCTTTTGAAGCAGCATGACTAGACTCAACTCACGAATTTGTATTGAAAACTTTTTTTCATTGGTAGTTAGAGTACCAAACCGGTCTAATCTCTTTATACGGTAAGCGACATCGCCTTTTTTACTATGGATTAGCCCTCAGTAGCATTCCCAACTACATGCTTTTATTCTTAATTTTTGTTAATTTGACTAGGAATTACTCCCTTTTTTACCCTATCTGATTCTTTACTTATAGTCTCTACCTTTGTATCAGATGTTCCTGCACCCTTTGGTTTAGCATATCCATCAGGATGGCAGTGAAGAAGCAAAATAGCCTTCTCCATAAGTCTAAATATAACCATTGGTTCAATGTAATTAGGATCACCTTTTATCTTTGAACTTATTATCTACATCACCTGAGACTTGGGGTTCTTCTTCAACTGTCTCAGAAACTTAACATTGATTTGTCGAGGATGAGGAGCCATCACTCTGACTTCCAGAACAGAACAAGGACCTTCTCTGATGATGCAACCTTCAAGAAGGGAATTCGGAATCATAAGACGACTTTTCAACAAAGAGAAAAAGGGTGCTTTCTCAGAAAAGAAAGAGAGATTGGCATTCCTCCGATCAGCATGAGAGCTCGATCCAGCTGAAAGCGATCCCTCAGAAAGTCCTTATAAATGGAATGTTCCTCTATTTGCTCCGAGACCCTCTCCTTGCTCGACGGAAGATGTGCGGTTCTCTGCTTCAGCCGTGGGCTTAACACCGGAATTCCAAGCAAAGACGTTAGAGGATACTGCATCTCGTAACGGTAGAAAGAGGAAAGGTTAAGCGAAAAAGGTTAAGATTGCTTAATGAGTTATGGCCACTAGTCATTCGGATTTATCCTGACTCATGTCAGTATTATCACAGGGAATTTAGCTAGCCTATATCTCCGTTTTCGCTTCCGTACTCAACCATCTTTCTCCTTAGTCCGATCTAGCCTCTATTGATTGAGACAAAAAAATTCCCTCCAGACAGAAAGAGAGTATTTCCTGCACGGAGTAGTGAATAAAGAGAGATGTGGTTGTTGACCAACAGAAAGGATGCATGGGACTAGCCGACCCACGGTCGGTCAAATCCCTATGAATATATGAAAGCTTCTTCCGACGATAATTAACTGACTGCCCCATGGTGGCTGTTAAATAGGAGTCGACTCCCCTCTGAATGTCCTCATTTGTTATTTGATTTCCCGGTAAAAGGGACTTTTTCATTTCAATTATAATGGATTCCTGCTTTATTAAGGAATTTCGGTAGCTCACATCTAGGGAGTTATCTTCGTGTAATGACTCAATATTACGCAATTCACTGCTAAAATCCCGGACAGCCCGACCCTCCCCTTCTGAAGCTGAAGGACCAGGCTGATCTTGGTTTTCGTGAAATACAGGCAGAGCCCTCTCTAGGGAAGGAGGTTGATTGAACCCCCCAGACATTCCTCCAGATGAAGAGGGGTAGAATTGTGCCACAGCTCTAGCGAGGTCTTCCATGAAGACATAACCTAGTTCCATTATTCCTCGTGAAAGAACAAGACAATAATCTAGTAAAAAAATAAAAGGTATTTCCCTCTATTGGGAATCTTCCTAATAAGTGGTAGATTACTAAAAAATGTGAAAACTGAAGTGTCGTGAAAGACTGGGATGGGAAACAAAACGGAATGTACCAGATTTTTAGCACGTGCAACCATCAAACCAGAGACCAAAGCGGGGCTCGACAAAACAGAAAGTATCATGGTACCCTTAGTCCAAAAAGTCTTCCCTGAAATGGAACTTTCATGCTAGTTCTTGCTTCAGAATGAAAGTCAATCTATTCCAACCAACACGTTTGTTCTTCTTTCCTTTTCTTCTTCCAAGCCTTACATGCACTAAGTTACTGACACTTACGGAATACAAAATCTTACACTGTGCACTGACTATAGTCAACTTCTATTCGCATTGACCGTAGAAAGTTTGTTCCTTCCTATCCTTTTGCACTGACCAAAGTAGGTCGAGTTGACCTTCCAATGCATTATTTTCGATCTTGAACTACAATAGACTGAAGACGAAGCCAATTTCGATAAAAGGTGAAGTCGAAGCTACTCGATCATTCAACAGGGACAGCTGGAATCTACGCTAGGATCCAACCTGCGCTGCCAGCTTTCTTCTCTTATTTAATTTTTAGTTACAGGGAAAGATAACTCCTAAATGCAGCCGGGGTCTTATATATGATGTCACTCGCCACAATAGAAAGACTGTTTTCACGAGCTTCTGTAAGCCTATCGCCTATTGGACAAGGCAAGGGAGAAGGAACTCTGATAAAGTTAAAATTAAGGTATTCCCTGGTTCGGTTTACCTGGGCCAGAAAAAGACTAGACACATAAACCGAAAGTCTTCTTTGAATCAAGTTCTCACTTCACTTACCCTCTCGCTACCTTCTCGTTGTTTTTGTTTTTGTTTTTTTACTTGTTGGCTAACGTTGACCGGCTTCGCGGGACCATTTCGGCCTACACAGGGCTAAGCTCTATTGGGCGTAGCTTATTCGATCCAAGCAAACTACTCGAAAAAACGAGAAGAAAGATCAACTCTTTTATCTAAGCAATTTCTTTGTTTAAGTAAGCTGACTGGTCTAACCTCAGATTATAGGTCAATAAGTGAGACAGAGGTTGTTGGGGAAAGACGAGAAAGTAAGTCCGTCAAAATAAGTCCATTTACTTCGTAACCTTTACTTGGAAGACTAAACCCGCGCCTTACCTGGGGCTGCAAGTAAGGACTTCACATCCAGATTGGACGCAAACAAGCGCACTAGCTATTTATATAAATTCCCCCTAAATGATCATAGGCCGGTCAGTTCAAAGCTCTAAGAGGGATAAAAACCTCCATATCTTACCACCGCTTTACTCTTTGAGTTGATAGCCAAAGAGATATTCTAAATAATTAAGGAGGGGGACCCACAACGAAGGAAGGGGGATACTACTTGTAGTACCCTAAATTTTTACCAGTGTTTTTTCATCTTGTGGGATTTTTCTTGTGCTACTAGGGGGTGTCATTCAGTGTCATTTGGGCTTTTGGGGGGTCTGCTAGTACTTTTAGACTTATTTTGGGGTTTGGGTTTCATGTAAGGGTTTGTTATTTGTTATTTTTAATTAGGGATTAAAAGTCTTAGATTATTTTTAGAATTTTGGGTCAATTATTTTTAATATTAGGGAGCAAAGTGTTTTTAATTGGTATTTCATTTTTGAGTTTATTTTAGATTTTTATCATGATCAAGTTAATTGGGTATTATTTAAGAATTTGGGTTTTTAGTTTAAGTAGAAAATAATTAGGTTTTATTTTGGTTTTAACTAGTTTATTAGTATCTTTTTGTTTTATTAAATTTCTATTTTTGCTGGGCTTTCTAGTATTTTTTAATTAATTAGGAACATTGTTTTAATTAAGATTTAGATTTTAATATATATTATTAGGGATAATTTTATGTTAATTATTAATTAGGGTTTAGGAGTGATTAGTATAGGATTTTATTTATTTATTAATATAGTTTATAATTATTATTTATTTCATTTAGGGTCATTTTTCTTTTATCAATAATTAAGGTTGTTAGTGATATTTAAATTTAATTTGGGGATAGACCGATCTATGAATATTATGAGTGTTAATTTTATATTTATTTATTAATATGGTTTTTGTTATATTTTTTATTTATTTTTATTTTTGGTCAGAATTGTTGACCAGTCTTGCCTTCTTCTTCCCCAAAATTCAAAACCCTAATTTCACGCCGAATCAGAGGGAAATGGATCAAATCATATCATTTTTATTAATTTTGGAATCAAATTACAAGACGATTACAAAATCCAATCAAATCTCAGATTAAAAATACAAAATCAAATTAAAATTGAAAAACAACAACAAATCAAAATCTCAGATTGAATCAAATCAAATCAGATCAGAAATTTCTAAAACTAAATCTAATCTAACTTAATTTCTAGACCTAATTCTAACTCTATATAAACCTAAGACAAATCTAAAAGAAGAAAAAACCAAAAAAACACTTACTGCTGCGAATCCTCCTTAAACCCTCAGTAAAGCTCTCGATCTCATAGGGATTTAGGGTTCATCATTAGAACCCTAAGATTTCCTGAGCTAAGCCACCTGCAAACAAAATGAGGAAAGGATTTGGGGAGGAATCAGAAGATAAAGCAAAGGAAATGAGGGATAGGATCGGCTTAATCGGACACGGCAAGGGAGGTAACCCAAAATCCACTTAGCTTTTGCGTTGTTTGACTGATTATTGTGATTTAAGTTTTTTAGGGTTTTTCTATAATTTTTAGGGTTAGGGTTCTTAGTAGGGTTAGGGTTCTTCGCAGAACCCTTAGGGTTCGTAGGGTTCATGTAGTTTCTGGGTTTAGACGAAGGGGTAGGGTTAGGGTTCTTAGGGTTCCTCGCGAACCCTAAAGAACTAGAGGGATCTGGGTTCAATGGGGGTTAGGGTTCATAAGGGTTTGAATTTTCCGATGGCAATCAACCGGAATCTGGGGTTTAGGGTGGTTGGAAGGGTTGCGCACGGTGGCCGAACGGCACACCGGCAACGAAAACGAGGAGAGAAGCGAGAGGGAATGAGAAAGTTAAAGAGAGATGGAGAGGGTTAGAGAGAGAAAGAAGGGGATGAAATGAGGGAGTTCTGAAGAGAACTCCAACTTGTACTCCCTTTATGAACTTCCAGATCATGCGCACGTGGCCCTCTTCACGACCGCGTGATCAGAGGACGTTGACTCATCCAATGAACGTGTGACTCTCATGCTCTATAGTTTACTCTTTATTTGAGCCTTTCGTTTGGAAGGTATGTAGATCCAACGCCCCTGTTTCAATCACGATGTGATGTGTTAGATGGATCCAACGATCCAGGGAGAGAGTC
The DNA here is from genome assembly GCA_022829125.1 of Lathyrus tuberosus. Taxonomy (NCBI): domain Eukaryota; kingdom Viridiplantae; phylum Streptophyta; class Magnoliopsida; order Fabales; family Fabaceae; genus Lathyrus; species Lathyrus tuberosus. The sequence continues at coordinate 772,819 of JALAZF010000393.1, forward strand.
AAAGTCAGACTCTCCCCACATGGACTTCCTTTACAAATTTGGGTTTTGGTTGATGGGCCTTGCGCCCTGACGCTAAACACACCACCCAAACACAAGCCCAGTTGCTTATTCAATATAATATGCACCCCCTGGTTTTTTTTAACTAATTAAATTAATGACTTAATTTAATTAGTTAATTAGGATTTAAGTACTCAATTAGGAGTTAAAAATGGGATTTTAGGATTTTTAGTATTAGGATAAATATTAGGTTTCTTATTTTTTAATTTTTTAACAATTAGTTTATATATTAATTTGTTATTTTCTTTAGGAAAAGTTTTCTTTTTATATAATGGAATTGGTGTTCTTGAAAATTTGTAGGATGAGACATGTTGGTTTTTTTATAGAAAATTCATGTTTGGTTTTTATTTTTTTTATTTATTAATTAAGTTAATTTAATTAATAAATTAGGTTTTAATAGTTAATTAGGATTGAGTAGGATTTTTCGGTTATTATCTATTAGGATAAGTAATTATAATTGTGGGTTTTACTCTCTTTTAAATCAAAGTTAATTTATTTAAATTTAAAATCATTTATCTTTTGTAAACCTAAGGTTTTTTTTTTATAAAAAAAAATAGGATTCTTGTTCTTAAAATTTGGGACAAAGTTTTTTTTGAGAATGTGGAAGTTTTATTTTAATGGGATTTTTTATTTAAGAACTTAGTATTTGTAAATTCTTTTATATATAAATTTGGGTTTGGGATGAAAACAAGTTAAATTAGATTTAATTTAACTTTGGGGTTAAAATATTATTATTTTTTGGATCATTAGAAATTTAGGGATTATTCTGGAGTGACTTGGGATTATTTTTGCTATGTTCTTTAGCACAAAATGACATTTTAGATTTTTTAATACAAGGATAAAAAGGGATTTTTTTGGGATATAGGATCAAGGGATAAAGCTCTTTACCCGAGAGCCTAAATAAGGGGTGGGATTTAGGGATAAAACTCTTAGGTTCCAAGAGTATAAACATAGGCCAAGGGATAAGGGATTAAGGGATAAAACTCTCCGTCCGAGAGTATAAATAAGGGATTAAGGGATAAAACTCTTCGTCCGAGAGTATAAATAATGGATAAGGGATAGAACTCCTTATCTAGGAGTATAAACAATAGAATAAGGGATAGAACTCTCCATCCGAGAGTATAAACAATGGATAAGGGATAGAACTCTCCATCCGAGAGTATAAACAATGGATAAGGGATAGAACTCCTCATCTAGGAGTATAAATAATAGATTAAGGGATAGAACTTCTTATCTAGGAGTAAAAATAATAGATTAAGGGATAGAACTCTTTATCCAAGAGTATAAATACTGGATTGGGTTTAGAATTAGAAATGGGAATAGGATTTAGGGGGTAGGAATAGGGGAGGTGAACTATGGTTACTCTGATCCTTCAAATTTGAAGGTACGTAGGGATAGGGTTATAAACCCTAGCGAGTATAATTAATAAAAAAAACTTAGGTTTCTTTTGTAAATAAATCATTTAGACAAACAAACAAGCTTACCCTAAAATCTAAGGAGGATCCCATTGAGTACAATGGAGGTGAGGGGTGCCTAACACCTTCCCCTCACTTAATCGACTCCCGAACCTTAGGAATCTCTACCCTTAGGATTAGGATTTTAGGTTTATCATTTATTTTCCTTAAAAAAATAAGATGGCGACTCGAATATTTTTAGCCGGCCGCGACAGCTGGCAACTCTGCTGGGGACGCCTCCCTAAAGAGAGTCCCTCCTAACCTTAGGTTTTAGGTTCCTTGTTTGTTTTGGGTGTTTATTGTTTTTATTTTTATTTTTTATTATGATTTATTTTATGTTTAATTTGTTTTTATTTATTACATTTGTCTTTTTTTTTTTTTTTGTCATCATGCATTGGATTGGGGCAAATGATGTGTGAAGCTAAAGCCCAAGCTTGGAGTACAACCCTAGATTAGGACGTGGAACGGAAATTTTTTTGGGGGGGATGTGACATCCCCAACAATTCATTGATGCCACACTCATAATAGATCCTTCCAAAGGTGTCCTCATGAAAGGGCTAGCGCCTAACGTAGAGGATGATTTGGATGTGGTCCGAGACTCTGAGAACTTTTAGCCTACCCCTTACCAACTCATGGAGACCCCACGTATTCAACCCTCAAGGGCTGTTACTAGGGTCCTATACAGGTGAGACTTATCCCGAAGGATTACCATAGGAAGGCTTGCTCCTTCTCATGGTAAAACAAGGGTATAGTCTGTACATTATAGGGTCGTTATGCTGTCTGAACTTTATATCCTATATGTGAGGGTATTGGGTAGACAAAACATAGACCTAACCTATCATAGGGAGCCTACCTTTACTAGGGCATGCTTGCATATTACCTTACCCTAATCAAAGTATATAAATTTGCATTCATCGTCCTCATAAACTCTTTTTTGCATTATCATGTCACAGGAATCTTAAATATTTTCAAAAAACAGGGTTAAAGTCAAAGGCAATGGAATTCGGGAAAAGGAAAACTATCACAATTAGAGTAAGAACGTCTGACATAGGGGGCTTAAAAGCTTATGTTATGGGGTTGCCTCAGGAAAGGAGAAAGTCCCTAATTCGTAAGTATGGGGATATATTAGATCTTGTCAGTACTCCTATTCAAGAAGAGGGTCTAACCGCCTTGGCTCAGTTTTACGACACAGAACTAAGGTGCTTCCAGTGTCAAGACTTTCAAATAGCCCCCACTCTAGAAGAAGTTCGTAGGATACTGGGTCTCCCCAAGGGCAACAAAGGTCCATTCAAGGCTTTAGGATATCGATCTACCTTCAAAGAAATGGCAAGTGGTTTTCATGTCCGTGAGGAAGACTTGCAAGCTAACTTAAGGGTTCAAGAAGACTTTCATGGGTTCTATAAAGGGTTCTTGGAGAAGAAAGCCAGTCATTTTGCTGCTTGCAAGAATTGGGCAGCCATGGACGCTATCATGGTATTCCTCATCTTTGGGTTAGTTCTATTCCCGAGCGCGAAGAACTTCGTAGACATCGCTGCCATTAACTTATTCTTGGCTGTGACCATTGGAGAAGAAGATCCTACACCGGCCCTCCTCGCAAATATATACTTTACCCTTCACCAAAAATTTGAAAGAAGGGGAGGGGCTATGTTGTGTTGCTCTCAGTTATTGTACAAATGGTTGTGCTCTCACCTAGTGAGGGATTTAAAGGATATGGAAAAATGAAAGCCTATGATTGGTCTCAATATTTGGTATCTCTTGTTGATAAAGACATCTTGTGGTTCCCTCAAATACTCCATCGAGACGACGTGATCCTAAGCTGTGGGGATTTTCCTAATGTACCCTTGATAGGATCGAGAGGGTGCATAAGTTACAATCCTGTCTTAGCAATGAGGCAATTGGGGCATCCATTGGCCTAAAGCCAGAGGATAGGTTGTTAGAAGGCTTCGTCCTACAAAATGTAACTGGAAATCATCCCGATGTTCTAAAGATTGCTCAAGCTTGGAGGCTAAGTATCAAAGGGAATGGCAGTCTTAAAAGACCAAGGGAAGAATCTAGGGTACCGTATCTGCAATGGATGAAAGAAAGGGTGAGTATAGTGAAGCTGCCTTTTACTCTGGATCGTTCTGTTAATCCAAGGGTTCCCCCACCTGCCGCAATCTCCATAGAGGAAAGTGAAAGACTCAAAGAGACTATTTCACAATTGGAAAAAGAAAAAGAAGAATGGGAAGGAAAATTTTACCAAGCCACTGGAGAAAGTAGTCAGCTGAGAAGGAGTCTCAATGAAGCTATGGAGCAGTCAAAGATCAATAAGGGGATAGCCCAGATGGAAGAAGAGAAGAAGGAACAAGCTTACGCCGACCTTCAAGCTGTGAGTTCACGTCTCAAAGACCATAAGGAGCAATTAGATAGAGCCTGGCGTCAAAGGGATGAGTGGAGGGACATTTGGATGACGTCAATGCAAAGAGAGTTCAAGGAGGGATGTGATAGGCGTATCCACAACCTAGAAGTGGAAGTCCAAAGCTTGGCTAACGCTCTTCTCGAGAGCAAAAGGCAAGCCTTAGATGCAACTGTGCGGATGAGATCAGCCGCAGAACTTCTTGCCCTACGGCCAGAAGGATGGTTAGAAACTCAAGAGGAGAACCAGGAGCTTAGAAGGCTATACGGGGAGCTTCAGGATTCTTACGAAGATCAAAGGGCATGGGGCATTTATGTTGAAGAACATAACCAACAACTAGAGCAAACTACTAGGGAGGATTTGGAGATCATGGTAAAGTTACAAAGTGATGAGGCATATTATCGAGAAAGGTATCAGAAGTTGGTCTTACTATCCAACGATCTCATCCACGAGATCCCTCGAAGTTTAAAGAAGGATGAGTACATGGATGGTGTCTTCAAGCCAGTAAAAGAGATCGCCGATTTTCTTGCACTTTGTCGTGAGATGGTAGAGGAGTTTAGAGCAAGGATTAGGAGGAGGATTTAGCTTTTCTATGTAATGACTTCTTACGTTTGGTTTTTAGTTATGAATAATTTAAGGGTGTATCCCTAGTTTGGTTTTTCTTATGTAATAAATGGGGCTTTGACCCTAGTACTTTCCTTTCATGAATAAAAGTATTTGTTTTCCATTATCCTTGGCTTTACTCTTAATAAATAAAAGTTTAAGATTCCTGGAATAAAAATAATTTCTACATACTCATACATTCATGCATGCATAACATAATTAAAAAAAAAATCAAACGAAAATCATTTTTTTTAAATATCTTCTCTCAGAATCATCGCAACAATCTGACGTCTCGACCCAACACCCGTGCTCACCAAAAGAAAGCTATGGAACAAATGGAACTGAACCACGCTGCTCTAAAGGGAGATGTGGATGCTGTCAAAGGAAATGTGGAGGAAATGAAGGACAAAATCGACCAACTAACTCGAGCTATTCAGAATATGATAACAAGAGACACCGAGGCTAGTAACCGTTGGAGTGTCCCTACCCCTCCTCCCAAGTATGAAGATAATAATCCTCTTTTAGGATTTGTGGCTGACTTGGAACGTGAAGCATTAGAGGCTAGTAAAGGGAAGACTAACACTCAGCCTCCTGTAGGGTCTGTTCCTCCACCTGAGCATAATGGAGAATCACCACCTATACAGATACCTGTTTCTCGTGAGAACTATGATTACTGGAATCTCCAATTTGGAGAGGACGACTCAAGGCAAGTATTTCGTGAAACCAAACTGGCTGCCATGGAAGGAAGAAGGGAGGATGAAAAGTATAAGATAATTGAGGAACGGTTAAGGGCTGTGGAAGGATCCAAGGTCTTTGGGATTGATGCCTTGGAAATATGTTTGGTACCCGACGTGGTCGTGCCTCCTAAGTTTAAGGTACCTAACTTCGAGATGTATAAAGGAGTTAGTTGTCCCAAAAATCACATCCGGATGTTTTCTCGAAAGATGGGGGCTCACGCTAAAAATGAAAAGCTGATGATCCATGTTTTCCAAGGCAGCCTTAGTGGGGCATCCTTGGACTGGTACATGCAACTGGAAAGGACTCACATCAAGAACTAGGAGGATCTGGCGAGTGCCTTTATAAGGCAATACAAATATAATATAGACATGGCCCCTAATCGCATACAATTACAAAACATGTCTCAAAAAGGGAATGAATCTTTTAAGGAGTATGTCCAGAGATGGAGGGAGCTAGCCTCTCGTGTGCAACCTCCATTGCGGGAAAGCGAGCTAGTAGATACATTCATGGGAACTCTGCAAGGACTATACTATGAAAAGATGATTGGATCTGTCTCAACTGAATTTGCGGATTTGGTTATCATTGGGGAAAGGATCAAGAATGGATTAAAAAGTGGAAAGATTGGAACGTCGTCTTCCAGTCAACATAACAACAAAAGGTACTCTGGAAACAGTTTGAAGAAGGAGGCCAATGCCATTTCTGCTGATAGGTATACTCAAGTACCTTATAACCCTTACGTGGCGGCTACGACCTCTAGTCAAGCGTCTCCTACGCTCCAAATCCAGCAGCCAAGGGCGCCACCTCCGCAAAATCAGCAACAACAGAAGTATCCCCGAAGGGAACAAAGAAGGCCATGGAAGGACTTTGACCCTATACCCACTACATATACTCAGATCCTGCCAATGTTAATCCAAAAGGGATTGGTAGAAATCAAGCCGTTAGGGCCCCCTTCTACGCCTCCTCCTCGAGGGTATGATGCTAATGCTAGATGTGATTATCATGCTGGATCGCCAGGGCTGACGACTGAAAAGTGTTTAGCTTTCAAGTTTATGGTGCAAGATTTGCTGGATCAGAAGGTCATTAACTTTAGTTACAACAATCCAAATGTAGGAGATAATCCTTTCCCAGGGCACGCTGGACCAACTGTTAACTCCATTTAAGGGCTGGGAGAGGATGTTCTAATCAGAAGGGTAGACCAAGTAAAGACTCCTATGATGAAAGTAAGGGAAGTATTAATTGGGTACGAGGAGTTTGAAAGGTTGCACGGTGACTGCGAGGATTGCGTGTCTGATCCCGATAACTGTAAGAAGATGAAGAAGGTCCTCCAATAATTAATGGACCAATGGATAATACAGATTGGGTACTTAAGGAATATGAATGAGGTGGTTGCCTTAGAATCCCAGGGGCAAGTACCTTCTGAGATTCCATACCAGAAAAGAGGAGTTGTGACTCCTATTCAAATACCAGTTCCAAGGTCTGCACAAGTGCCTATTCAAATACCAGTTCCCAGGCCTGCACAGGCACCCATTCAAATACCAGTTTCAAGGCCTGCACAGGCTCCTATTCAGATATAAATTCTGGTACCTGCACGAATGCCAATTCAAATACCTGTTCCCGCACCAGTCAAAGTTCCAGGGCCTGCAAGGTCAGAAGGCCCTATCACTTTCCATGTTCCAGCACCATTTCCATATGAAAGCACCAAGACTGTACCTTGGAAATATGACATCACTGCATCCGTAGGAGGAAAGACTATAATACCATCACCAACTGTTACTAACATAGCTGGTATTGGAGGAATGACCCGTAGTTGAAGAGTATACTCCTCAGAGCAACCTAAGAAGGATACCCCCGAAAGCTCAAAGGGGAAGGAGACCACAAATACAGATGAGGGACCGTCCAAGAAGGGTATATCTCAAGAAGACGCCGAGGAATTTTTGAGAATCATAAAGAAAAGTGATTATAGGGTGGTGGACCAACAAAATCAAACACCGTCCAAGATCTCTATTCTATCCTTGTTATTATGCTCAGAGGCACATAGAGAATCCCTGCTGAAGGTCCTGAATGAAGCCCATGTCACCAAGGATATATCAGTGATTCAGTTCGACGAGGTAGTCACCAATATCGCCACCAGCACCTGTCTGGGTTTTAGTAGTGAGGAATTACCTCCCGAGGTGCAAGCACATAATAAGGCCTTGCATATATCAGTCAAATTTCAAGACACTATTCTCTTAAGGGTGCTAGTGGACACAGGGTCTGCCCTAAATGTCATGCCTAAGGATACCCTTATGAAATTAACATCTGTAAGGACCTTTATGAAGATCAGCTCCCTGATTGTTAGGGCTTTCGACGGTTCAAAAAGAATGGTAATTGGGGAGGTGGACATACCTACAGTGGTGGAATCACATACTTTCATGATCACTTTCCAAGTCATGGACATCAATCCCTCCTACACTTATCTTCTAGGACGACCATGGATTCATGCTGCGGACGCAGTTACTTCCACACTTCATCAGAAATTGAAGTTCATATCTGGGGACAAATTAATAATCGTTGATGGGGAGGAAGACATGTTTGTCAGCCATCTCTCATAATTCAGATACATAGAAGTGGATGGGGAGACATTTGAGATACCTTTTCAAGCTTTGGAGGTTGCAACGGTCAGTCGTAAGCAAGTCGTTCGACAAGAGGAAAGGCCAAAAAGGATCACAAACTTAATCCAGAATGGGGATACTAGGGGCTGGGGCAAGGTGATAGAGATACATGAAAAGAAGGATCAATTCGGGCTGGGTTACAAACCAGCTAATAAAGGGGTTCAGAAGTCTCGTCGGATGACATTTCCTCCTCTTGAAGAAACTTTCCATAATGCCGAATTTAGAGATGAAGATCAAGTGACTGCAATTGAATAGGAAAATAGAGGGATACCAGATTGGGTGTGCCATTGCTCACCAGATACAGTTCTCAACAATTGGAGGGCCATCGAGATTCCAGAGATGATTCCTGTTTCGAAGTAATTTACTTTTCTTTAAAATAATAATAAGTACTTTGCTATTCCCAAGGAAAATGGACAAGCTTTGTAGGGCCACCTTTTGTTTCTTTGAATTATTTAATAATGAAATCGCATTTGTTTTCAATCAAGATCTTTTTCTTTCTTAGTTGTTCTTTTTTTCAAATGGCAATACACTTTATTTTCAGTACTTTCATTTGCACCAATTCAAAAAATAATAAGCATAAAAATCTCCCTCATGCAGATTTAAAAATGAACCTATTGAAAACGACACCGCTATAATTCCTTACAACTTCCAGTTCCCGATTAACCAAGCGGAAGAAGGTAATGAGGACGATTGTGAACTTCCTGAAGAGCTAGCCAGAATGTTAAAGCAAGAGGATAAGGTGATACAACCTCATCAGGAACCAGTGGATGTGATCAATCTGGGAACTGAAGAGGACAAAAAGGAGGTTAAAGTCGGTGCTTCTTTAAACAAGGACGTAAAGGAGAAGTTGATCAAGTTACTACAAGGGTATGTGGATGTGTTCGATTGGTCTTACTAAGATATGCCTGGTTTGGACACGGATATTGTTGAACATAAGCTACCGCTTAAACCCGAATGTCCACCGGTCAAACAAAAGTTAAGACGGCTAGACAAGATATGACTCTCAAAATCAAGGAAGAGGTTAAAAAGTAGTTTGACGCAGGGTTCTTAGCCGCAGTGAAGTATCCAGAATGGGTAGCCAACATTGTGCTCGTGCCAAAGAAGGATGGAAAGGTCAGGATGTGTGTAGACTATCGAGATCTTAATAGAGCAAGTCCTAAAGATGACTTTCCACTACCCCACATTGATGTGTTGGTGGATAACACGGCTCAATTCTCAGTCTTCTCATTCATGGATGGATTCTCCGGATATAATCAGATCAAGATGGCTCTCTCCGACATGGAAAAAATCACTTTTATTACTCCATGGGGAACCTTCTGTTACAAGGTAATGCCCTTCGGGTTAAAGAACGTTGGGGCAACTTATCAAAGGGCAATGGTAACTCTCTTTCACGACATGATGCACAAGGAAATAGAGGTCTACGTCGATGATATGATTACCAAATCACAAACTAAGGAAGAGCACATATTCAATTTGCAGAAGTTGTTTGAGCGGCTGAGGAAGTTCAAGCTACGACTAAATCCGGCGAAGTGTACTTTTGGTGTCAGATCTGGGAAGTTGTTGGGGTTCATAGTCAGTCAGAAAGGTATAGAAGTTGATCCTGACAAACTAAAGGCCATCCAAGAAATGCTAGCTCTGAGAACAGAAAAAGAAGTATGAGGGTCCCTGGGGAGATTAAATCACATTGCGAGATTCATCTCACATCTTACTGCTACCTGTGAGCCAATCTTCAAGCTGTTGAGGAAAGGTCAAAGCATCGAGAGGGGTGAAAACTGTCAAAAGGCCTTTGATCGAATCAAAGAATATTTGCAAGAGCCACCTATATTGGTGCCACCGGTACCTGGAAGACCGCTCATAATGTACCTAACAGTGCTTGACAATTCGATGGGTTGTGTACTCGGACAACAAGACAAAATAGGGAGAAAGGAGTGTGCAATTTATTACCTGAGTAAGAAATTCACCGATTGTGAATCCAGATACTCACTCTTGGAGAAGACCTGTTGTGCTCTTGTATGGGCCGCCCGACGATTAAGACAATACATGGTGTGCCATACTACTTTCTTAATATCAAGAATGGACCCCATCAAGTATATATTCGAGAAGCCTGCAGTGACTGGGAGAGTAGCTCGGTGGCATATGTTACTAACTAAATATGACATCCAGTATGTTACCCAAAAGGCCATAAAAGGGAGCGTGTTAGCCGATCATCCCGCTCATCAGCCAGTAGATGACTACCAACCTATGCAATTTGACTTCCCCGACGAGGATGTGATAGCTGTAAGAGATGATGATATCCCTGATTCCTACGAAGGGCCTGAGCCCGGATCTCGATGGAAGCTTATATTTGATGGAGCCTCAAATGTAGAAAGACATGGGGTAGGGGCTGTTATAACTTCTCCAACAGGATTCCACATACCTTTTACTGCGAGAATATGCTTCACATGTACCAACAATATGGCGGAATACGAGGCGTGTATCTTGGGAATCAGCGAAGCCATTAACCTTGGAATTAAGATCTTAGAAGTCTATGGAGACTCGGCTCTCGTCATCAACCAAGTCAATGGAGAATGCAGAACACTTAATGCCAAACTAACTCGATATCGAGATTGTGTCTGGAAAAGGATAGCATACTTTGATGAGATCACGTTCCACCATATCCCCAGAGATGAGAATCAACTGGAAGACGCTTTGGCAACTTTGGCGTCCATGTTCAAAGTCAGATGGTATAATGAAGCACCGGCTATAAGAATTAATCGCCTAGATGAACCATCTTATTATGCAGCAGTGGAGGTTGAAGGAGATGATAAACCATGGTTTCATGATATCAAGCGATTCCTCCAAAAACAAGAATATCCTGCAAATGCCTCAAGTGGGGATAAGAAAACGCTTAGAAGACTGGTAGCTCAGTTTTTTCTCGACGGGGATGTACTTTATAAAAGGAATCATGACATGGTGTTACTCCGGTGTTTAGATGGGCATGAAGAGGATATGCTTATCAAAGAAATCCACGAGGGATCCTTTGGAACTCACGCAAATGGGAACGCAATGGCCAAGAAGATTCTCTGAGCAGGGTATTATTGGTTGACTATGGAATCGGACTGCTTTAAATATGTCAAGAAGTGCCACAAGTGTCAAATCTACGCGGATAAAATTCATGTGCCACCGACTCCTCTGAATGTCTTAACTGCTCCATGGTCTTTCTCTATGTGGGGGATAGACATAATAGGGATGATCGAGCCGAAGGCATCAAATGGACACCGGTTCATTCTAGTTGCTATCGACTACTTCACCAAATGGGTAGAGGCTGCTTCCTACACTAATGCGACAAGGCAAGTAATAACACGATTCATCAAGAAAGAGATAATCTGTCTCTATGGGGTTCCTAACAAGATCATCACGGATAATGGGCTCAATCTAAATAACAAAGTGATGGATGAGTTATGCGAGAGTTTCAAAATCGACCACCACAACTCGTCGCCGTATCGCCCGATGATGAATGGCGTGGTAGAAGCATCCAATAAGAACATCAAGAAGATTATCCAGAAAATGGTGAAGACCTACAAAGATTGGCACGAAATGCTCCCTTTCGCACTACATGGTTACAGAACCTCAGTTCGTACTTCGACAGGCGCCACTCCTTTTTCCTTGGTATATGGCATAGAAGCGGTACTCCCTATTGAAGTAGAAATTCCTTCACTTAGGGTCATAATGGAGACTAACCTGGACGAAGCAGAGTGGGTACAAACTAGATTGGATCAACTGAATCTCATAGAGGAGAAGTGCATGGCTGCTGTATGTCATGGTCAGTTATATCAGCGGAGACTCAAGAAGGCATTCGACAAGAAAGTTTGTCCTCGCCTATTTGAAGAAGGAGACTTGGTATTGAGGAAAGTGCTACCCGTCTATAGAGATCCTCGTGGCAAATGGCCCCCAAACTATAAAGGACCATATGTCATAAAGAGCGCCTTCTATGGTGGAGCTTTAATGTTGACTACTATGGATGGAGCGGATTTACCGCGACCGGTAAATTCCGATTCAGTCAAAAAATACTATGCCTAGAAAAAGAGGATAAAAGCCCGCTAAGTCGAAAACCCTAAAAGGCGACTTAGGCAAAAATTAGGGCGTCCCGGTGGATTGAAAACTCGAGAGAGCAATCCAGGCAAAAATTAGGGACTTAAATAAAAATGATACCCGACAAGTCGAAAACCCTAAAGGGCGGCTAGTTAAAAAATGGTATATCATCCTGGTGGACTAAGACTCAAAAGGAACGGTCCAGGAAAAATTAAGGATATCCAAAAGGCATAGGACTGATAGCACTTATGGTCACACAACAAAATTCGGAAAGGAATGATCAATCCAGTCATCTTCTTCAAAAGCGAAGTGTCATGGCCTCAGAGACTTAGGGATATTAGCGGGTGTTTGAATTCAATAGGGACATAGATAAATTTGTTTTTTCGTATTGCCATTTTTCATCTTGTAAATTTGTAGTAACTCCTCCTTATGAGGATTGCTTTCCTTATGTACTATTACCTATTCATGGGCCCATTTTTTTTATAAATAAAATTTTCTTTTCTTTCCATTTACTCCGCTTGATTACAAAATGCTGATTAATTATAGAATAATTCGTTGAACCATTAGGTATAATCAAAAGCTTTCAAAAAAAAAAGAGAAAAAGGAAAGGTATTTTACTTCGATTTGGAAACAGTAAAGGGACCATATTTCCTCCAAGTTAAACACAAGGTCTACATATTAACAGTCACAATTTAATCATTATGGAAATTTCTTTATAAAGAATAATACGCATCTCCAAGAGCATATGACTTGATACACTTATCAAATGAGTCAAGGGCTTAAGGTTCGGGAAGTCGGAATGTTACAAAAGATTTGGTTTCCGTAAAAACATGCACTGCATATCATAAAAGAGGCGCTAGCCCAAATAATGCATCATGCATAAAAGCATACATACTTTTAAACATGCATACATGGTATAGGATCATAATTACTTTTGGGGTAAAAGGGGTTTAATCGGATATTTCACTACGGGTTTGTTACTAGGGATCTTGAAATAATCAGGGCAGAACCTGTCTGACTTAGCGGTCAAAATTAGGGTCCTTCTTGTATTTAATCATCTCCTCTTCAAAAGAGAAAGACACATCGACTTCCTCTTTCTGAGTCGAAGACGATTAAATAGGGGCAGCTGTAGTACCCTAAATTTTGACTAGTGTTTTTTCATCTTGTGGGATTTTTCTTGTGCTACTAGGGGGTGTCATTCAGTGTCATTTGGGCTTTTGGGGGGTCTGCTAGTACTTTTAGACTTATTTTGGGGTTTGGGTTTCATGTAAGGGTTTGTTATTTATTATTTTTAATTAGGGATTAAAAGTCTTAGATTATTTTTAGAATTTTGGGTCAATTATTTTTAATATTAGGGAGCAAAGTGTTTTTAATTGGTATTTCATTTTTTAGTTTATTTTAGATTTTTATCATGATCAAGTTAATTGGGTATTATTTTAGAATTTGGGTTTTTAGTTTAAGTAGAAAATAATTAGGTTTTATTTTGGTGTTAACTAGTTTATTAGTATCTTTTTGTTTTATTAAATTTCTATTTTTGCTGGGCTTTCTAGTATTTTTTAATTAATTAGGAACATTGTTTTAATTAAGATTTAGATTTTAATATATATTATTAGGGATAATTTTATGTTGATTATTAATTAGGGTTTAGGAGTGATTAGTATAGGATTTTATTTATTTATTAATATAGTTTATAATTATTATTTATTTTATTATTATTTTTATTTATTTCATTTAGGGTCATTTTTCTTTTATCAATAATTAAGGTTGTTAGTGATATTTAAATTTAATTTGGAGATAGACCGATCCATGAATATTATGGGTGTTAATTTTGTATTTATTTATTAATATGGTTTTTGTTATATTTTTTATTTGTTTTATTTATTTTTATTTTTGGTCAGAATTGTTGACCAGTCTTGCCTTCTTCTTCAAAACCCTAATTTCACGCTGAATCAGAGGGAGATGGATCAAATCATATCCTTTTTATTAATTTTGGAATCAAATTACAAGACGATTACAAAATCCAATCAAATCTCAGATTAAAAATACAAAATCAAATCAAAATTGAAAAACAACAACAAATCAAAATCTCAGATTGAATCAAATCAAATCAGATCAGAAATTCCTAAAACTAAATCTAATCTAACTTAATTTCTAGACCTAATTCTAACTCTATATAAACCTAAGACAAATCTAAAAGAAGAAAAAACCAAAAAAAAACACTTGCTGCTGCGAATCCTCCTTAAACCCTCAGTAAAGCTCTCGATCTCATAGGGATTTAGGGTTCATCATTAGAACCCTGAGATTTCCTGAGCTAAGCCACCTGCAAACAAAAAGAGGAAAGGATTAGGGGAGGAATCAAAAGATAAAGCAAAGGAAAGAAGGGATAGGAATCAGCTTAATCGGACATGGCAAGGGAGGTAACCCAAAATCCACTTAGCTTTTGTGTTGTTTGACTGATTGTTGCGATTTAGGCTTTTTAGGGTTTTTCTGGAATTTTTAGGGTTAGGGTTCTTAGTAGGGTTAGGGTTCTTTGGGGTGGGGGTTAGGGTTCTTCGCAAAACCCTTAGGGTTTGTAGGGTTCATGTAGTTTCTGGGTTTGGACGAAGGGGTAGGGTTAGGGTTCTTAGGGTTCCTCGTGAACCCTAAAGAACTAGAGGGGTCTGGGTTCAATGAGGGTTAGGGTTCATAACGGTTTGAATTTTCCGGTGGCATTCAACCGGAATCTGGGGTTTAGGGTGGTTGGAAGGGTTGTGCACGGTGGTCGGACGGCACACCGGCAACGAAAACGAGGAGAGAAGCGAGAGGGAATGAGAAAGTTAGAGAGAGATGGAGAGGGTTAGAGAGAGAAAGAGGGGGATGAAATGAGGGAGTTCTGAAGAGAACTCCAACTTGTACTCCCTTTGTGAACTTCCAGATCAAGCGCACGTGGCCCTCTTCACGACCGCGTGATCAGAGGACGTTGACTCATCCAATGAACGTGTGACTCTCATGCTCTATAGTTTACTCTTTATTTGAGCCTTTCGTTTGGAAGGTATGTAGGTCCAACGCCCCTGTTTCAATCACGATGTGATGTGTTAGATGGATCCAACGATCCAGGGAGAGAGTCAAAGTCAGACTCTCCCCACATGGACTTCCTTTACAAATTTGGGTTTTGGTTGATGGGCCTTGCGCCCTGACGCTAAACACACCACCCAAACACAAGCCCAGTTGCTTATTCAATATAATATGCACCCCCTGGTTTTTTTTAACTAATTAAATTAATGACTTAATTTAATTAGTTAATTAGGATTTAAGTACTCAATTAGGAGTTAAAAATGGGATTTTAGGATTTTTAGTATTAGGATAAATATTAGGTTTCTTATTTTTTAATTTTTTAACAATTAGTTTATATATTAATTTGTTATTTTCTTTAGGAAAAGTTTTCTTTTTTTTATATAATGGAATTGGTGTTCTTGAAAATTTGTAGGATGAGACATGTTTGTTTTTTTTTTATAGAAAATTCATGTTTGCTTTTTATTTTTTTTATTTATTAATTAAGTTAATTTAGTTAATAAATTAGGTTCTAATAGTTAATTAGGATTGAGTAGAATTTTTAGGTTATTATCTATTAGGATAAGTAATTATAATTGTGGGTTTTACTCTCTTTTAAATAAAAGTTAATTTATATAAATTTAAAATCATTTATCTTTTGTAAACCTAAGGTTTTTTTTTATAAAAAAAATAGGATTCTTGTTCTTAAAATTTGGGACAAGGTTTTTTTTTGAGAATGTGGAAGTTTTATTTTAATGGGATTTTTTATTTAAGAACTTAGTATTTGTAAATTCATTTATATATAAATTTGGGTTTGGGATGAAAACAAGTTAAATTAGATTTAATTTAACTTTGGGGTTAAAATATTATTATTTTTTGGATCATTAGAAATTTAGGGATTATTCTGGAGTGACTTGGGATTATTTTTGCTATGTTCTTTAGCACAAAATGGCATTTTAGTTTTTTTAATACAAGGATAAAAAGGGATTTTTTTGGGATATAGGATCAAGGGATAAAGCTCTTTACCCGAGAGCCTAAATAAGGGGTGGGATTTAGGGATAAAACTCTTAGGTTCCAAGAGTATAAACATAGGCCAAGGGATAACGGATTAAGGGATAAAACTCTCCGTCCGAGAGTATAAATAAGGGATTAAGGGATAAAACTCTCTGTCCGAGAGTATAAATAATGGATAGGGTTTTTAGGGATAAAACTCTCCGTCCGAGAGTATAAATAATGGATAAGGGATAGAACTCCTTATCTTGGACTATAAACAATAGATTAACGGATAGAACTCTCCATCCGAGAGTATAAATAATGGATAAGGGATAGAACTTTCCATCCGAGAGTATAAACAATGGATAAGGGATAGAAATCCTCGTCTAGGAGTATAAATAATAGATTAAGGGATAGAACTCCTTATCTAGGAGTATAAATAATAGATTAAGGGATAGAACTCTTTATCCAAGAGTATAAATAGTGGATTGGGTTTAGAATTAGAAATGGGAATAGGATTTAGGGGGTAGGAATAGGGGAGGTGAACTACGGTTACTCTGATCCTTCAAATTTGAAGGTACATAGACATAGGGTTGTAAACCCTAGCGAGTATAATTAATAAAAAAAAACTTAGGTTTCTTTTGTAAATAAATCATTTAGACAAACAAACAAGCATACCCTAAAATCTAAGGAGGATCCCATTGAGTACAATGGAGGTGAGGGGTTCCTAACACCTTCCCCTCACTTAATCGACTCCCGAACCTTAGGAATCTCTACCCTTAGGATTAGGATTTTAGGTTTATCATTTATTTTCCTTAAAAAAATATGATGGCGACTCGAATATTTTTAGCCGGCCGCGACACTACTAATGCTTGCTTCAATCGCTTTCTTTATCTTGTGGTCGACTGCAATTGAAAGATTCGTTCCTGTTTTAGGATTGGGGCGGTGTCCGCCCACTAATGTAAAGATTGGGCGGGGGAGAGGTTATTTTGACAAAAGATTATTTATTTTTTATTGAGTTCCAGGCTTAAGAGCCGAATTAGCCATTGGGATTGGTGTACAGATAAGACTGATTGAGATTTATAATTAGCTGCAACAAAAGAATACACTCTTTCGACAGAGAAGTGAACGACTCCGATCTGCAGATAAGAATAAGGATAACCTTGAAAGGAGTCTTCTTAGCTTGAAAGAGGCCTTGAAGGAGTGAAAGAGAGAAGATTGAGTAGCCAGGTGAATATCCTTTGCTATTGAATTTGAAGAAGATGTGGCTCTTTCAATAAGATCTTGGACTGGGATACTAAGCAAGAGAGCCAAAGGGGAGAAACGAGATATAGATTACTGGATCAGTCTGGCTACAAGACCTTGAAAAGGGAATAAGCCCTGGGACTTCTTTTTTAGTTAGAGCTTTCAATTTATTGGTCAGTCATAGCTGCAGCTATAGCCGATAGACTAGGTCTATAGGGCATGCCCTTGAGATGTAGAAGGACTGGTCTTTTCCTATTTTAGGAAGGTAGAAGGCGCTGCCCTATACGTGCCTGCTCGCTTGAGCGACTCTCAGTCATTGTAAATAGATAGAAAGAGCACGAAAGTATACTGTCTTACTAGATCTGCTCTATGGAAATGGAATTGAAATCCTCTTAGTCTGATTCCTTACGAAGAAAGTCTGACTCTATCTGCTCAATAGCGTAGGGATTTTGGTAAAAGGTGTACGACTTAGTATGAGAGGTTCTGAAAGAGTGAAGGTAGTACATCTTTCTTTTCCTTTTGATTGAGATGGACTCCTCTCTACTTCTGGGACGAGGTATGACTGAAATAGGAGAGGTGTCCTTCCTAGGTAAGACCAGAACTGGTTAATTAGTCTGCCTTCTGTGATCCGGGGATGGAAATTGGAAGGCGGTAGTTCAGGGACTGTTTTGGGGGCATTGATCCTAGGTCTTAATTTGTTGTCATCTTGGGGGATTCTTGTGGCATATCATCTTCCATATGTAGGTTTTTCCCAATCCTCATAATGGTCTTTCGATTGTTGCTCCAATTCTACTTGAGCACTCTTGATGCCCAAAGTCTTATGGTCGACGGCTCTTAAGGGTTTACACTCACAATGAAAATGAATGCATCCCTTATTCGCCCTGGCTTGGTTAAGCCCAGAAGCGAAAACAAGGAAATTAGTACCGAAAACTCCTCCGATATAGGCAGGCTCTTTAGGGCAATTCTCCTCTTCCTTAGACATAAAATCTAGTTAGACCCACTAGGTAAATAAAGGAATTACCAAGTTCAGACACATATCGCAATCTTACATCTACGTTTGCCTTACCCACAGAAAGCCTTTGCACAGATTTCCTTCCTACATTTTTAGCAGAGAGAAGAGAATAATCTAGTTAGTAATCCTACAGAAGCCAGAATCAATCCTATAGATTAGAAGCTGTAACCTATAATATTATATGCATATCCTAACCAGGGAATATGCGCAGAAAAAAGCACCTTTTTTCACTTTATCACTGGATTGTGAACTTACTGATCCTTTTGATGAGAATGCCACTACTTTTACTTACTATCTTCAAAGCCGCCTATTGGCGTGTCTGGATCAGGTGAATCGCTTGGCTAGATATCTCCTTAAGCGATATATCTTTAACTCCTTAGTTCCGGATAAGAAGGGATAAGCACGAAAAACCCTAGCTTTCTGTCGATCCTTAGCTCCAACTTGCGTCAGATCCTTTTGCCCCTTACTCTGCTGGATGGAAAGCGGATGCAAGAGAACTCTCAATGGCTGCAACTAGAACTGCCATTGAACTATATGGATAGCAAATCCCACCGGATGGAGATATCTTCACTTTTTTTCAAGCCGCTTGCCGGTAAGAAAAAGAGACAGCTACTGGACACTACGGGTACTGTAATCGATCTAACAGAACTGGCTTGTTGAACGAAACTCAGACTAGAGATATCAAATGACCCAGGGGACTGGACCTCTAGATGTAGCAATGGATGTAAGAAAAAAGTCGCAGAATAGAATAGATAGGCAAAGCAGCACTTAGCACTCCAACTAATGGCTTTAAGACTGTTGCAATTAGTACAACAACTTCTCAGGGGATTCAATCAAGAAGAGTGGATTATGGGCTACACTAAACCTTTTCCTTTTCTTTTGCTGACCGGAAAGATTTGATGTACAGACTGGATAAACATCTAAGAGCTTCTGATTTGCATTTGCTTTGGGATTTCTCCCTTGCGTATTCTGAAAGTCAGTGCCACAGTCTCCTCTCCGGCTCGTTATAAGTATTCCACTCTAGCCTCTCTACATGAATCCCATTCCGCCTCCCTTGCATGCAAGTCTTCAGAAAGGGGCGGTCCTGACCTATTAGGAAAGGGGAAAGCAACAAGAATCTTTCTACCTTCACGGGTGAACCTGGAAATAAAGAAACTAGCATTTCCCTTCACTCATGCGGGTGCAGGGTCACGAGCTCTTCATGGATAGAAGATAAAGATCCGGGTAAACCTCATCAATTCCATTCTATGTCGGGGCGGTGCCATCATTTCTCCCAGAAGGATTTCTTAAGGGGAATGATGAAAGAGGTTTGGTATTCGAACTCACGAAGCCACTTTCGAAGGGGAACTTCTTCCTTTAAGAGTTGGAATCTCTGAAAACGGGGGAATTTATGGATCTTTTTCCATATCCCTAGCTCTCAAGAAGATAGGAGTATGTCATGGCTACGCGATTAATAGTGATATCGTCATAGCAGCAGAAGCTGACAGAGTCCTATTATCATAGCGAGGAAGGATAATAGTATGAAAAGTAGTCCATTACATATGTATGGTATTTTAGTACTTATACCCGTCTAAGCGGCTAGTCTTTGATGTCAGGTTTAACTCAGCGTGGCTTTCCGTTAGGTTATAAGGAGGATTTACAGGTGAGAGGTGTGTGTCAGTAGAGACCATGTGCAAAAGATGTCGTTGAAACGCTTTAACAAACAAGGTCGTTACGTAGATGCTAAAAAAGCAAGCCGCAGCTCGTGATCGATCTATGGACTTAGGTACTTAGAGCTAATCGTATCATAGCAGTTATTTCTGAGTAGAAAGGTATTCTATTAAAAAGAGAACTCATTATGTAGTAATATTTAGAAGTCAGTATTCTAGCCACTTCCTTCGCTATTGATGGGACATCTAGATCTAGGTCAGCCGCATTTGCAGTTGAAGCAGTTGACGACCGGGCCAAGGCCAACAAGAGCCATGTTTACATTTGATGAGCCTGACTAATAGCAGCAACCAGGTTATGTCTGTGCCGTGACTTTATATGAACCGTGTCAGAATGAGCATCAAATCAACAAAAAGTTATCAGCTTCTTTCTTAAGTGCTTCAGTTCGACGTGATCTATTGCAGACGGTTTTTCATCAGACTCATCCCCTACTTTCCACGCATCATGAGCGGATTCACCTTTCTCCCTCTGCTACTCCAGCCAATTAGTCATCTGAATCTTAGAATGCGCTAATGATTGGGGGTTCACCCAAGCTTTCTCGATCAAACTCTCTAACGTCAAAGAAAGACTTCGAGGAGCAAGGATGATTTGAAATAGTTTATTTTTTATACACTTAACACCAAGCCAATCTCGACTTAAGTAAGTACAAGCAAGGCTATGGACTCTATCAAGAAGGTATGGAACATCTCGAAGCACCTCTTGAAATTCCTTCTTTTCCAAATCTCTCTTAGCTTATTTTATTTCGAGTTAGCGGTTATAGGGAAGGATCACTCCTAAAAGCTACCTTTCTCTTATATACGAGAGCACTGCTGCCACTTCTGAAGCTAGGGACTTCTTTTTGTCGATGCCTTTACTTTAGAGAATGAATAGGGGCGAAGCGGTTGAATTGGCTTCCAAATCGATATTTCCTCTGCCTCTTATCTTTTATTTATATTTAAGGCACTCGAAGCATATTGGAAAGTTTCCAGTAGAGCGGGAAGGAGGCTTAGTCAAAGACTTTCAAGAGCTTGTTGGAGGCAATTTTTCAAAGGAAAGGGAAGAGCCCGGCAAAGTCCGAAAAAAGAGATTGAATACCCGGAATTCGCCGAGAAACCCCTCCCTTTGAAGTAATTCAATCTTTTTAGCCAGAGGTTCCAAGTCCATAAGCTACTCTGATTGAACTCGACATCAGTGATTTCGAGCGTTATTGAAAAGCAAGGGCATTTTTTAAAAGACCCTACTACTAAACTAAGGTTCTTTTAAAGATTACTTTGGTGGTCACCGGTGGGTTAACGATAGAAATCTGTCTTGGTGTTCATCACCTGGTTAAATAGGTAGTAAAGTTAGGTCGTCGATCAGGGTGGCTGTATGTTGCACTTTACTGTAAATAAGCATCAACATGCTTTATGCACTATTCTTCTTCTACTCACCCTAAGAGGTTGACCGAAATATCTGTTCCCATCTCTCTCACGAGGATGAGACTCCCAAGGATCATTCCCCCGTTTCACCGTAAGGTGATCCGTAGGCATGATGATCGAGCAGATATAGTAGTAAAGTTGTATCTTTCTTTACTATAGCAAACATTTTTTAATTGGCTAAGAAAGTGGATAGATCAACTTTCTCTTCTATCACTACTCCCCCTTCTAATGTGGAGGCCTTGGCTACCGATGCTGCGAATTCTTTTTTTTTTAAGAATTATTGCAAAGGTATGTTCCGTCTATCTCTAGTATTCCTTTGCTACAAGGAATGACTTGGGATCCGATCCGACCTGGAAGGCCACACCATCTAAGATTAAGCCTATCCGATTTAAGGGCTCTCATCGTAAGAAAAGAGTTACATCTGTATTTCGAGCCTTCCCCTTTGAAATCCATTCAAGGTTTCAACTTGATGAGTCTCGGAATTAGTTCCGTGGGCGTCAACAAGCTAATTGGTTAGGCGTGTTGTGGTTTCCTTGGACGAGGTCTTGTTTCGACCCCAAAAACGAACTCATCTCGCAGATAGGTTGTTCTGCATTTTAGGAAGCTGTTAGAGTCTGACATCCTTGTCCAGAGTTTGCTGAGGTTATGCCCAACCTCGGCTGACTAGGTCAGTCTATAGAGGCTGGGGGGAAGCGTAGGATATTTCCCATAGGTAACTGGGTTATCCCGCGTGTTTTACATCCCCTTCATAAGTGGTGTATGACGGTTCTGTCGACACTCCGGGACTTTAAACCAAACCTCTCCGGTGGAACGGTTGGCAGGCTCATCTATAACGTATTCTGCAGATCTTAAGGAAAGCAGACAGGGATACAATCAATAAGCTTCCTTCCTGGTATCAGATTCGATGCACTGGCCAGGCTATCTCATAGTCAGGTACTCACTGCCAGTAGACTGAATCAGGTAGACAGTCAGCTCTCTTACAACCGGTTACTGTAGGAGAGAGTTATAGTCTAACTGCTGGTACGGGTATGCTAATAGATAGAGGATTTGCCAGTCCTAGAATCAGAAAGTAGCTTGTCTGCCGGACTGGCTGCTTCATTGAATGTGTCGATCTTATTCTATATAAGGAGTTGATTTGCATCCTTGTCTGGCAGTTAGCTAAGCGAGAAGCTGTGATCGAGGAAGCCCCGTCCGGTAGTGCCTCTACTCTACTAGTC
Source organism: Lathyrus tuberosus (assembly GCA_022829125.1). Classification (NCBI taxonomy): domain Eukaryota; kingdom Viridiplantae; phylum Streptophyta; class Magnoliopsida; order Fabales; family Fabaceae; genus Lathyrus; species Lathyrus tuberosus. The sequence goes on from JALAZF010000393.1 coordinate 795,389, forward strand.
CTAGTACTAGATACTAGATAGACAGGCCGATCACCGGTGGTAAAAGATCCTTCTCTGCTTGTCTAACTCAAGCCAGAAAGCATCAATCACTTGAAATAGTCGCGGAACACATGCAAGTCCAGATTTAAAGATAAGAGAGCCAAGTCTATCTCTTAAGACCAAAAGGAAATGTTGGGGGGACAGGTCTCTAGGGAATAAATGCGAGACAGAGGTCTAACCTAATCGTTTGTTTCATGCAGTGAAGCGGGCTAGAGCCAGGAGTATGGGATTGTTTGAAGGCCTTTCCGGTCCGGTTTTAGCCAACTATATATAGAGTCAAGGAATATAATTTCTTTTGGGCAAGTAAAGTCAAAAGAAAGGGCAATATTCCAAAAAGTAGTTCCTGACTCCAATCAGTCAACTACGGGCGGTAAAAGAGCTGGTAGTGAATCTTCGGCGCAAGTTGTAGAAGTAGGACTAGTTTAGGTTTAGGCGAGGGAAGAAGCAACGGCTAACGAGATAGGGGCGACAAAGCGAGGGGATTGAGCCTTTCTCCTAGCGCAAGAGTTTTCGTCGTTGGATTAAGACGACTTAGCTACTTGTCTGAAAGCGGAAAAGGAAGTTGACTAACTTCATTCGGTAAAGCTAGATAGCAACCGAAAGAGGCCTGAATAAGTAAAAAAAAAGGGGAAGTCATTGGATTATTCGCTTTGATAGGATTGTCTCCTTATGTGGTACTCGACCGGCTAGACTTCTATTACTTTTTTTTTAGTTTTTAATCGTGTTAAGCATTTCCTATAGCTGGCGAGAAGGGATTGCTTATTAACGAACCTGGCTGGAAAAATTCTAAAGAGGGATCACAAATTGCCCTATTTGTGGGACAGACGGGGATGGCGTTTTGCCATGCTTTGAAAGATTGTAGTTGGGCAAGATTTATTTGGTCTGTTAAGCCAGAGATCTGGTCGCACTTCATGTCAGCCCTCTTACTCAATAGATTTATTAAAATATCCATGGTGTTGGTATGCATACAGTGTCGGAGCTTGAATGGCCTCTCATTTCATTTTTTAAGTAGCAATTCACCAACTCTGGGCCCAACACCATTCAATCTTGTAAACTCATTGATACCGCAATTGGAAAAAGAGATACGAACGGAGAGGAATAACCAATCGATGAAAGAACATGAAACCATTATGTTTCAATAGAGGTACGAGATACGGTTGGGGGCAATGAAGTAGGTGAAGTGGTTGGATTTTGCGAGTTGTTCCAACCACTACTGGATGTGATTCCAAGATCCAAACGAGAATGAATACCACACAGAAGAGTAAAGACCATGCTCCCTAATAGAATGTTTAACCGATCCATTCTGAATCGACCGAATTGGTACGGAAGTTGTAACATGGGAAAACCACATAAAACACAACTTATTTGAATAACCTGATGACCTACCAATTGTAGAAGTAGGATCTTTGGCAAGCAAAAAGCACTTAAATAATACAATTCGAGTGTACCATCTTCTTTATCATTTCGAGGAAAAGGTGCGGGAGGAAAAGAAAACAACGAAGGGATCCGAATCGGACCTAAATGGGAATGACTTGAAAAGACTTTTTCAAAATCTAGTATTATGGGTGTTACGACGATATACGAGAGAAATGGAGAAAAACTCGTGATTGGTGTGGAGGGGAAGATATTTTTATTATATAGTTCAAGAAAGAGTCGTCTCATTTATTTACATTAGCCATGGAAGATAAATAAAAGTCAATATCTGTGAAACATGAGCTTATGATATAGCTACACCTAATTCCTAGAGAAGATAGGAAAAAGATAGAGGAGTATGTGAAACTGCCATTCTATGCTCAACCTTCTGACCACGATCAACTAAGACAGATAAATAGAGGACTTGGACCTGTAATGTGTACTTAAGGGCTAGGTAGACAGATGCCTCTTCCTATCTTCCTTCTTGACTAGACCAAAAGATGGATAGATCTAATACGTTAATTCTTTTGATCACAGGTAGCGAAACCAAGAAAGAAAGGATTCGCGAGTGGTGCTTTCTATTTTTTGGAATTTCTTCGCCAATACCTTATTTATAGCTTTCCTTTAGCTGCTACTTTTTTCCCAGTCCACGCCCAATCAGTTTAGTAAGTGTGCCTGATTCGTCCTTCTTTGACTAAATGGATGCTTTAGGGGAAGGAGGGACTTCACTAAAGATGGTATGTCTGTGCGCCTGGAAGGGAAGGCTTTCGTGCAGTTAGTTCAAGGCTGAGGTCAAGCTATGGGTGCAAGGAGGTCTAGTAAGTTCCTTTTTCGTCTTTTTCTTGTCATTGGGCAGGCGATGCCTTCTTAAATGAGATAATTTATCTTTAGCAAGAAGCAAGCCCTCTTCAAGCTGTCGAATATAGATTGAAGAGGGTGATCGTAGATCAGGGGAATCAAATCCAATTGCTACAACCAACACATTTATATAAGCTAAACCTAATTGTCATACCCCAAATTTTGACCACTAAGATTTCCCATCATTGTGCAAATCATCATCACAATATGGATGAACCATCATGCCTCATCAAATGCCTCAAGGGTTGTTGAGCATTCACTACAATCAAAATTAGGGTTTTAAGCCCTCTCAGAGCCTTAGACAAAGGATCAATCAAGAAATGTCTTGATATTCAACTTGTCTAGCCTCTAAAATATACACAATGGATCAAAAGGACTCCCACTTCAAGGATTAAGCACAAGGCTTCTCCCTTCTAGGTGGATCAAGTCTCAAGATCGACAGTGTCACCAAATTAGGGTTTTGGTCGACCAGGGCCTCCAGATGGAAATTTTTTATCTAGGCACAAGCCAAAGATCCAAAACATAACCTAATATACTCCATGGAACCTCATGGACCCAATCATCAAGTCAATTTGACCTCAGGGGATGCATACATCAAAAATCAGGAATTAGGGTTTCTTGACCTAATTCACCCCTAAGTTGACTTTTGGGACAAATCATGAACCAAGACCTAAATACATGATTTGAGGGTCTCTAATATACTATATTGATCCATTTGCAACAATGGATTAATCCAAGAAGCTTGAGCAACAAGTCTCAATTTCATCTGCACCACAATTAGGGTTTCGCGAGGAAAGTCAACTGTAACTTTGACTTTTGACCAGGACATGCTCCCAAACCCTAAGACATGATTCAATATGCCCTAGGACACCCATGGAACATGTCCATCAAGTTTGATTTAGGTCAAGGACATGATTTCCTAAAAAATTGCACAGTTTGGAATTCATCTGACAAAAAGTCAACTGTGCACAAAAGTCAACTTTGACTTTTTGATATTTTTCACCAAAAAGGATTTTTAACCCTAAACTGATGTTAATGTATGATTTGAATCATCATTCATCAAGAAAAATCAAAGAAAGTGGGATAACTTGTAAAAGGGGTAACCATAAAAACTTAGAAAAATTTCTAAGTTATGGAAAAAGTGACACTAATGTGCCAACTTTGGAAGACCATAACTCCTAAACCACAAAGCCATTGTTCCCCATTCAAAGCTTGATTTGTAGATCACATTGCCCTCTACAAAAGCTTCATACTGACCTATGTCCAAATTCCTCATGGATTTTGAGTTATGGAGTGATCAAAATCAAGAAAAGTCACTTTGTTCCAACACTTAGTGAAAATTTCACTAAGTCAGAATCTGCCTTTACTTTTTTCCAAATGTAGGGGGATTTTTCACTTGGATTCAAAAGAGATCAAGATCAAACATGTTCAAACAGTTGTTGTATCATGTAAGGGCTTTCCAAAATGGCCAAGAACATTACCAAATTCAATTTGAGCTATGAGATATGACATTGGCAAGATGCCTTGCTGAAATCTGCCAAGGCAAGGCAGATTTTTGCACTTTTGGTCAATTTGCCAAAATTAGCCAAATCCAAACACTCCTATCCACTTGGACACCTCTGAGGGTTGAATCTAAAGGGGACAATCACTGAGCCAAGCCTCCAAAGTCTTTGGAACAAGAAATAGCATGTTGAACCTAGAATTGCCAAAATAGGGACAAGACTCCAATTTTGGATTGGAGCATTCAATGGAAGCATCAAGGTGGCATGGACTGAGCTCTTAGCAACTAAATTCAGTCAAGACTTATCCAAGACCAAGGGAACCAGCAGCCTGTGCCCTAACCTCTAGTCAATGGCTAGAGGAGACTTGGATTTTCATTTGCCAACATTGGCCAAACCTACTCAGTAGTTGCCATTCACTATTCCTTGCAAAACAAACTTTCTCTAATATAAATAGAGCTCAATTGTGATCAGTTTGAGTACACCAAAGCCATCAAACATATGCTTTCCTCAAAATTTCTTCTTTCACTCCAATTTTGCCTTCTAAGGCAAGTCACTATCGGGTTTTGAGTTTGAGAGCTTTTCCAATCAAACCAATCACACACACACCTCATATACATCACATATGAGCTGATCAAACACTTAAACAACAACTGGAACACTGATTTCTCAGAATCACCAGTCAATTGCTCAAGGTTTTAACCAAGTTGCAGTTGAGATGCCATGAAGTGATCTAGCCAATTTCAGTTAAGTCCAAGCATTCAAACACACTCCATAGGGTGTAGGGAAGGTGTTCAGATCATCATAATTCATCTGTAACACCTCCAACTTAGAAATCAATTTGCTCTTGCTGTCACGACCTAGAGGTAAGCCTAAACTTGGTCATCTCTCAATCTATGCATATTTCCTCGCACAATACTTTTGCCAAATGTTCATAATCATGCATGGAATGTTTCCCCTCAAGTAATTGCTTTGTTTGAATCGTGTATCAAAAATCCCAGCTTTCATGCAAAATTTAGGGTTCTTGAGGATTTATCGTGATTTCTTGTTTTATGCTTAATTTAAATGAAATTAATTGTCATAAACATGATCGTGAGGTGAAAACGAGCAGATTGATATGTGGATTGCATGATATAATCAAGTATTCAGTGAGATTGGATAGAAAATGCAAATCTGGGCAAAGCTGAAAAACGCGCGTGTTCTTCAGCTGTTCTTGGCTCCATTTTCACAAATTCAAATATTTGAATTTTGTGATTTTTATTTAATTGATTCAAAAATTAATTTCTCTCTGAGTTTTAATGATTTTGAGTTGATTCTTTTTTTAATAATTCACAAAAATGTTGAAATATTTTATTTTCCCAAAAAATCCCAAAAATATTATTTATTTCATATAATTGATATTTTTGCAAAGAATTAATATTTTAATTGTTTTTGACATTTAAAATATTTTTTCCCTCTTGATTTTGTAAAGATTAATGACTTCTAATTATTTTGTAGGTCAATACTTGATTTTTGAAGCATTAATCCAAGATCATAATTTGTTTCCCACATGTTAAACAATTTTTGATCATTTTAATTGAATTTTTATTCAATTAAAATACATTTTGGAAATAAATTAAGGTTTTTGATTAATTCAACCCTCACAAATCATTTTCAAAACCTTTTGGGCCTCTATTAGAGTGTAAGACCCAACCCACTTGTACAGAAACTTTTGTGGGCCTCACTTATTGTATAAGTCCCTCTATACATTTTTAAATTCGGCACGATCGTCGTCAGTTTAAAAATAAACCATCTGGGCCTCTCCTCGAGCTATATGACCCATTCAAAACTTTTGGGCCTCTTGAGAGAGTGTAAGACCCAAACCCCCTTGTACAAACCATTTTGGGCCTCACTTATTGTATAAGTCCCTCTGTACAAGTAAACGGCGCGATCGTCGCCTTTTTAAAAAATCAATTGGGCCTCTCCTCGAGCTATAAGACCCATTCAACACTTTTGGGCCTCTAATAGAGTGTAAGAACCAATCCCCTTTTAACCAAAAACAACTTTGGGCCTCAGATATTGTATAAGCCCCTCTGCGTTAAAAGAAAACCTCGACGCGATCGCCATTTTAAATGAAAGATCATCTGGGCCTACCCTCGTGTTATAAGCCCCACTCTTTTTCTTTAAAAACTTTTTGGGCCTCTTGAGAGAGTGTAAGACCCATCCCTTTGTACGGGAAACAATTTTCGGGCCTCAGTCACTTGTATAAGTCCCTCTGTACAAATTCAAATAGTGCGCTCACTGATAAAACCCTGGGCCTCTCCTTGACCCGTAAGCCCTAAATCTTTCTTTTTCAAAGCACTTTCTCCTTTGATTTTGAATATACTGTTGTTTTCCATCTGTCTTTGTTAAACAACTAACCAAACAGCATGGAAGCTCTATAACCGAGTAAGTGTTTATACGCTTTCATTTACCGCTTTCATATACATATAACTGTATTGTGGGGCTGTTTTGCTGTAAGTCTTCTTTCATAAACTCATATCAACTGTGTAATAATAATATAGATATTTAGAGTTTCCCCGGCAACTACGTCTAGAACTAGGTAAAGCCGTTTCGTTTATTCGTAGAAATAGACAGCTAGATCCCCAATAGGATCACCAGATACAGTCTTCTCTTCGGCTGTCCTCATTAGGAATTGTCAAGAAACTCTACTCCCAGAGATGAATGTATTCTCCGTGAATGGCATCTTTGAGTTTCTTCCAAATTCTCAAACTTTCCTGGCTTGATCTATTCCTCGTGAATAGCCTATCTTGAATTTCTTGGGGTTTGGGGACCCACGGGCTTCTTAAAAGCATCGGCCTCCTCTTGGGCATCGTACAAGGACCCACAGGCTTCCTAAAAGCAACCCCGCCTCCTCTTGGGCTTAGTACAAGGACCCGCCGACTTCTTAGAAGTATTCACAGCCTCCTCTTAGGCTTCGTATAATGATCTCTTCCTCCGGGAATGATAGCCTCCTCTTGGGCTTCGTACAAGGACCCGTCGACTTCTTAAAAGCTTCCAGCCTCCTCTTGGGCTTCGTACAAATTGTCCTGATGACCTCCTAGAGGTATAGGAACAGAACTTAATCATCTGCATAGAACAGTCCTTTCAAAGAGTCTACTATTGTTTCTCAAAGCATAGTACAAAAGATGAAACTCTAGACTTGGACAGTCTAATTTCCTTGAGCCTCAAAGACATTCTTAAGTGGCTCCTTCAAAAATAAGAAGGAAACCCGTAGACTTGTACAGTCTCAATACCCTTTGGATTTCCCACTTCCTTAAAGAACAGGAAATATCCCTGATCCTCGAATCAAAATCCCTGAGGGCTAACATTACTCATATAAGAACTGATTTTCTCTTTAAATCAGCGTATTGGACCTGTCACTCAACTAAAACAGCGCCATAGCCTCCCCTTGGGCTTTGTACAATGATTCTCCCCAACAGAGTCAAACAACGTTTAGCCTCTCTCTCGGGCTTTGTACGAGATACATAAGAGACTCCCTCGTTGAGTCAATCACCCTTCCGCCTCCATCTCGGGCTTTATACGAGATACAAAAAGGTTCTTATTGAGCCAAACAAATTTCAGCCTCCATCTCGGGCTTCGTACGAGATACCATAGAGGACTCTCTTGTCGAGTCACTTCCCTTTTAGCCTCTCTCTCGGGCTTTGTACGAGACACAAAAACACCCTCTTATTGGGCCCATAGCCTCCTCTTAGGCTTTGTATAAGGAAACCACTGGTTGATCCAATCAACCTTTTAGCATCAAAACTGTGCCTCGTTCACAGTACACAAACATCAACAACTCCTTCCCTTTCATCTAATCACTGTAAGCGGCAAGCCTCTAGATCATCTACATCCATGCCACTATCCCTCTTTTAGCATGAGAAATTCCTAAGGAAAGATAGCATTGCTCTACACTGAGTTAAAGTCTTCTCCTTCAGGTTAAAATCCCCTATAAAGGAAATTATGGCATTGCCGGATTCACACATCCCGGTTAAAGTAATTCTCCTTTATAAACAGTTGTGACATACAACCCCCTCTTTAGAGATGACAAATTCTCTCTAAAGTCAAATCACCTTCAGCTTCACATCTTGGGCTTTGAACAAGATACAAATCACCTTTCGCTTCACGTCTTGGGCTTTGAACAAGACACCAAAACAACCATTTCCTCCCATAGAATAGGAGGAACTACGAACGCTCTGATTTCCTTGTTTCGGAAAAACAGGAATACGTAGGCATAAGATTGAAAGAAAATTCTTAGCGAGCACACTAAACAAAAACCCAAAATCCCATACTTTCATATATCCGTCCTAATATCTAAACCTCCCACCACTTTTAAAAAAATAAACCCAATAGAGACCCCGAATCTTTGTAGCATCTGTAACCTAACAGAGCGCTGTATAACCTCAGTTTGCAAGCAGGGTTAATTTGAGACATCTATTTCCCTTCCTTCATCAGCTTTAATAGGATAAAAATGAATCGAGCTGTAGATACCAAAGAGCGGTAGTGCTTTGCAACCACGTCCAAAATCACTCGCCACACTAATGTTTTGCCGGATGACAGAATGGGAAAGAAAGGCTAGCAGATCCTTTCTTAGGAGGGAGTCTTTATTTTCTTTTCCTAGCTTCCTCAAAAGCATGATGTAGCGACTTACTATTAATTAATAATGCGAGCTAGCATTTGGGGCTAATGTTTGTAGATGTGATACCTCCAGGTCAGAGACAGAGAATCGTTGTTATCGGATCTGGTAATAAACGTATGCTTAGTAGGGGCAGAACCGGCTTGCTTTTGGTACTAAATTCCTCCTCCACCCGAGCGTTTATTGCTTTATTTCTCGATGAAGGAATTGGTAGAGGTGAAGAAAAAGAAGTGAAATCTTGACCAGTTCGTATAGAAGTCAAGGGAAGATTTTTCAAGGAACCAGCTCCTGGGAACTTCTATTAACAATGGCTTTAGGTCTTAGTATTTGGTACAGCATATAGAGTCGTGAGACGCTCTACTTCCTCTTGTTCAGTATCTATTCGCTGGCTATTTCCGGCTCGCCCAGATGCTTTGCGAGACTGAAAGCTTCATTTTGTGTTCGGTTGCGTTATCTACCGTAAAGAGGGACTCCCCCTTTCTATTAGAACAATGTTAGTTCGCTATTACTGCTGGTCAGGCCGACGATAATTCGATTATGATATTGCTATGTGCACCACTAGAGCTTTGATCATATGCTTTGAGCCGAGTCGATGAGTTTGAATATTCATTTATGTACGTATGCCATGTAGATTGAAAAGGGAGAAGCCCTAACTGGGGGAGTATAAATAGCACACCAGATGGATCATTCAATAGAAAGCCGAAGGCGAAGAGTTAACACCTCCAAAGGGCTGGGTTAGAGAAAGCATCTTTTGTTGATACTTAGTGTACACCACCACCTACTGATATGGATTAATAAACATTGCTTTCTATTGCTTGTAGCGGCATTGCTTCCTTTTGTTCACCGCGTGAAATCTTGAGAAAGAAGGCCTTGTGGGGCATCTCCAACAGCGCCAAAGAAGGAAGAAGTAAAGTGGGTGAACGAGAATTAGATAAATCAGAGTGTAGTAACCGCATTTCTTACAGCTGTAACCTTTCCTTATCGGTCGATCATCCGAGCATCCGATCCAATTCTCCTTTCAGTGATCTCATACCTCTTCGCTTAGCTCGAGTGATTGAATACCATAGCTACTAAGTGATGGAATATCGTTGCTTACGAGGACAAAAGGTCTGATAGGGAGAAGAATGTGAAATCGCTTGCTCGCAAGAGGAAGGAATGATTAGCTCAAGCCTATAGTATAGCGTTAGGGCACCTCACTCGAGGATTTTACCGATTGAAGCTTGCTTGTTAGAAGCTTTGGAAGTTTACTTGTTGCTTGTTGGCTCACTAATAGGGTCACGAACAGTAAGAAGATAAAGAATAGTTTCGATTATTCTGATTCTGCAACTGTAATCAATTCTATTATATTTAGCTTTTCATTCAAGTCTATTGGAAGTTCATTCTCTCTTAGCTCTCCGGAATATTCATTCAACATGTTGCCCTAGGTGGAATGGGAAAAGACTCTGTGAACGGATCGCCCAGGAGATAGTGATAAAGTTTCTTTAGCAAGAAAAGGGAAGTGACCTTTACTAAACAAGCAACAGACTGACTACTTACTAAGGATTCGAAGGAGAACAGTAAGCGATGGAATTGATCACTAAGCTGAATAGAAAGTCATTCGATACCTTCGCTTACAGAAAGAGAAATAGTTAAATTGAAATAAAGGAACTATTCTTTATCTTCTGACTCAGGAGCTACCTTTTCCCTCTTGTTTTTAGACTGATTACCGAGTCTTCTATTCCTGTAAGGGGGAGTGGAGTGAGTTCATGGAGCGAGGTAGCCCCGCAAGGAACCCAGATAAATTAATCTATAGCTCAAGTGAAGTGACCAAAGAAGCAAGACTAAGCGCAAAAACAGAGATCGAAAGCCCAGGACCAAAGTGTTTTCGTGTTATTAGCGTTCAGGCCAAAAAAACTCGTGGCTAAGGTCCATGCACACTAGTTCAACGCACTCACATAAAACACGCGAACTGAACTAGCAAGATTAGGGTTTGGTTTTTAAGACGGTGCAGACTCAAGGAAGAACTTTGCTTGAAAGCTAGAAAGGCTTAATAAGTGCATCTCCAGTACACTGAGCTTACACCTTCTAAATTTTCAGCACATTTTTACGAACATTATTATTTATTATATTTTCATAAGTAGTAAAGATTTACAACTAGGGCTTTTCCCATACCATACATGCAAACATAAAAAAGAAAACCAAACAAAGATAGTTAGCATAGATAGGAGTTTATCTCCAGTAAGCATCCGGAGTAGATCTCAACTAAAAAAGACAAAGAACGCCATACATTAAAACACACTACTTTGCGTCTACAGACACTTATTTAAATCTTCTAGAAAGAGTCGACGGACCATTTATGAAGCTTACGCACACATAGAAAAACCAGCCACACAAGTAAACACAACATTACAACAAAGTAAACAAACGACATATTAAGTTAAAAGAAAAGCAAAAACAAAGGACTTCTTAGTAGTTTCCCCCAGGTCTCCTGCGGATGATAGAGGCCGCCTTGATAAGCAGTAATTCACGCTCTCGGATGAGAACCCTCCTTTGTTCTTCCAGAGCGCGAATGTGGTCCTGGAGCTCTTGTATTCGCTTTACCAGGACCTCCTCCTCGACAGGAGGCATGTGCTCCCAGAAGGCGGCCAGGGTTTGCTCCTGCTGGAGCATTGCGTTCTCTACATTAATAATTGCTTGATCAATTTGAAAAAGCGTTAAAGTGGTAACTAGTGGATCCATATCTATCTCCCCCTGCTTTGCCAAATAGAGAAAGCAGCTTTTATTTATAGACGTGGGAAGCTCTAAGCGGAAAAAAAAAGTCTTTCATTTTTCGCGGGTATCGCCACGTGGCTTAATCTCGAAAACTCTTTCAGGAATAGAACTTAATAATATAGCGCACATCAGAGAAGAGAGTAACCCCCTTTATAATAAGAGAGGCCCCCTGCGTCCTTTCTTCATAGATGGAGCAATCCTCACTCGATAGCTCGAAAGCGGATCAGTACAAACCCACGTGATCCGTATTCGCTTATGTACCAGGCGTGCTTTGTCGTACCCTGACTACTCCTCTTTCACTAGCTTCTACTTGTCTTTTACTAGCTTATTTGTACCCAGCTTCATGATTGAACTCCCCTCGGCCAATCATCACTCGACAGTAGCTCCGTCCTAGCGTAGGCTGAAGAAGTAAAGCCTCTGCCTCTATCGCTTAATTGAAAGGATCAGACACTTTCCCCTACTTTTGACAGCAGAACAAATTATATTATTAATATAAGTAAGGTAAACTTGCTTTTGCCGATTGCACTCGGATAGCGGCATGGGCCGTCCTGGAATGGGAAAAAAAATAAATTAGATGGACTGGACTTGGGCTTTGCTTGGAAAGCTAGGAAAAGGTGGCATTTCCGGGACAGGTCTGAAAATGGATCGGAATGCTAACATTGGGCTAACCTTCACTCCAATAGAATGGGGAAATGAGCATAAGCATATTTTGTCTGCCATCCCTCAGGGCAAATCCGTGTTCATCACAGGCTCTGCTGGGACTGGTAAAACCCTATTGCTTGAGGAAATAAATTACTGAAAAAAATTACCAATATGTGATTTTGTCATACAAAAAGATCCAATTTGTTTAGACTCGTTAGGTTTGGCCCATTACCTTGAGTGAGGCCGAACGAGTACACCTTTTGTTATGAAGATGTGATCTTATCCACTGATGGGTCTTGCTCTAAGCCCAACCCTCTCGTCTTAGGGTAGGATATCCAGAAACCTTCAATCACGGGAACTTCCCCTTTTTGGTAGACACCTATGTTGGGCTGACTAAGCCCACTATCCTATCTAATAGGGTCCCATCTTGTGTCGGGTTAAGGGCACTTAGTGGAACCGTATTTCTTCACTTGTAGTCTAGGGATTTGCTTGGCATTGGGCTTCGATATAGCTTGCTTTCCTGGTTTTGGATTAAACCTCTGCTCTCCTAATTCAGTCTATAGGCTTAGAATTTAGCCCAGAAAGAAACCTTTCTTAGGATCCAATTGCTTGAATCGATGGGTACTTCTAGTGATTTGCCAGAGAAGCTCTTGTATTTCTTTAAAGAGTTGGTTAGTGGCATAGACACCTCTTAACTCTAAATCAAATATTCAAGAGACTAAAAAGAACTGAAATGCACATCTAAAAGGAGAGGAACTTCACTCGCAAAAAAGAAAAGGATAAACAATAGACAGAAAGAGAAGGAATAGTGGGCAAAGCGATTCCATTGCTTAATGAATGGACCAATCCAAGACTTGGAATGCTACCAGAATTGACAGCAGCTCTTACCTTACTAGCACGATACTTAAATGGCCCTTAGCTGACTAAAGGCTACAAGACTTCTTCTACACCTACTATCCTCACTCTCAGATAAAAAGAGAACGGACAAGAACTACTTTTACATCCTCAAGCTAGAAAGAGGATAGGCTATTGGGGCTTCCTGCGAATTCTGTGGAAGGTAACAAGATGGTAGAATATTCGAGGGACCACAAAAAGGGGAAGTCAACTGTTGCTTCTAAAAGGGCCCAGATACCGCCTAAACTAGTGCAAGGTTGTATTCCCAAGGAAGTTAGCATAGCAATAGGGAATCCATCTACTATTGACTAAGGAAAGATGGTGTTGGGGGTCCCACTAAGGTGAATGTTATTGAACCTTCTTATGCAAAAAAATCCATGCAAAGAATTCCTTCTACGTCCATTGCTACTGTAAGACCACTAACAGAAGGAGATGAGCAACATGTGGGGCCTACACACTTGGAACAGCCTCGCCAAGAGTCTGCATAGGCCCAGGAGTTAGGTTCTTTTATGGAGCTTTTAAAACACCAGTTGCAGTAGGAAGACCCCCTGACCCAAGGGAAAACACCTGTCCTTATCGCTTTATAGTGCCACAAGAAGTGACAGAGGTAGAGGGAAAGGTTAATTCTCATTAAACGTTCCTCTAGTAAGGCACCATCACCAGCGCACATGAGAAAAGGCCAAGGAGAAGGTGAGAGGAAGGTTCAAACACCAGGCTACACAGCCTTAAACTCAAGCAATGATTTATTATAGCTATTGAGTTTAGTACATCGTACTCAAACCTATACCCACTCTCATACCCTACGGTAAGTGAAAGGAAGCAGTACATTCCACTTTTTAGGGAGGAGCTGAATGATAGACCTTCCTCTTGAAACATGGGGTGAAGTATTAGGGAGTTACACAGCCACTGTTGGTCTTATATCCCTACCACCAAGACTAACAGCTGCGAATTCAATAGCATCGACGAGAGAGAGAATTCCTATTGAGTTAGATTTCCTGGGGGAGAGGATATTCTATAAAGGCTATACCACGACCACCCCATAAGCTACAGCTTCCCCTACCGGAGTTGTGCTTGGTGGAATTCACGCCTTAAATCATCACTTTCTCACCGACCTTTACCCATGCTAAATGTGTCCCAATTTACTAACGAATCGGTGACGTAAAGCTTCTATTCTCAATTTATCCTTTCTTCCCCTTTGCAGCCTCACAGTTGTCTTTGATTTTATTGCCCATCGATAAAGGAATGACTCCTGGTGAGCCAATGAGCTCAAATCAAGCTAGAGAACTTCCTGAACCAGATAGTGTGACGGCGGAACTTATTGCTATCTATTAAATCCCAGAGTTTAGTTAGGAACCTCGTAGGCCGAGAATGCCATCAAGAAGCCTTTTCCTCTCGGTGTCAGTGTCAGCCAAGTTAGCATCGGCTTCCCCAAAGCCATAATTTTCAGCTGATGATATTGATGAGTGATCCAACAGTCTTGAGTGGTAGTTCTCAAAGGAGAATGGATCTGAGGTACTAAGTAGCTATGGAATGAAGGCGAACTAAAAGCTTTCTCCCATTCTCCTCCAGCCTCTCCTCTGACCACGAGTGGCATACTCTGATATGAGTAGATCAGATTAGAGTACCGCGCCAATGTCGTTTAAGACAGCTGAGTTTAACAGACTCTGTATGGGAAGAAGGGCGGGGACACTCATAAAATTCTTCTTATTAATCACAGGTATGAGTTTTAGGGCCGACCGCGTCTAAAAAAAGAAAAAACTTGACCTTTTTAAAGACATCCCTCGAGCCCCGCAGCTTTAACACCGGATGTAAGTACGGTCAGATGAATAGAACCAATACTATCTCAACGACTATAGGTCGGCTGACGGCAAGGAAGAAAGTTTAGTTTTCCCCTATCCTGTATGATTTATAAAAGTAGGGTCTGTAGGCAAGTCTATTGACTTGTTACCATTTCTCTCTGCCATTCAAAGAGAAAGACCCGGCGCATCTCTTCGCTCTTCGAGCCAACCGTTCACTTCCTCTAACGAGCGAGTAAACAAAGTTAACCACTTACTACGTTCTTTCAGAACCTTAGATTCCATGAAATTAAATGATGATCCTCAGGAGGAAGAAGATGCTCCCAAGCGACCCCGGGGATCCAGCTCACTATCCACCGTTATCCCTTTCCATTCCTACCCTATTCTCCATTCTTACGTAGTCACCATCACAATCGGAGTTCAGTTTCTCCTTCTCGCAATTAGAATCTAACTCGGAACCGTAAATCTCAACTGGAAGACTATTTGACATGGAAGAGTCACTGCCTAGGCATACAAAAATATCCTTATTGTGGTATGCTCCTATATCATCCTACTGATCTTTTTTCGACAGCGCACTGACGGTGATATGCCTTGAACTTTTTGAAATGATACGCCACAACTGGAAAGGGGCTTCCTAAAGCCCATAGGCCTGTGCAGACGTGAGGAATGTATTCTTTCTTTCTCAGACGGGGCGGAAAGACTCCGAAGTTGTCGAAAATCGTACGCTATTAGATAGATGCACCTTATCCGGTCTTTGCGGAATAACCGTAGTTAGTGGTTTAGTAAGGGCATTAGGAAAAGGCGTAACCGCTATTTGAGAGATAACTAGTTACTTTATTACCTAAAGTTCACTTATTTATAGCCTACCACTAGCTTTTTATTTTTTGGAGGAAGCTAAGCCAAGTCCAAGATTATGCTATAAGGCATCGATTTTCAGCCAATTGCCTTCTGCAAAGGTCTCATATTCTTTAACAGATTCTCTATAAAGTGTACGGTACGGATGAGAAGAACAGATAAGGGTCTTGCCCGATCTTTCCTTTACAGGTAGGATATGTGTTTGATAGGAACGTCCTAAAAATGTGGGGCGCGTTCCGTCTATATCAGTTAATATGCTGCTGGAGTTGGATTCTTTGAGTTGTTAAACAATAGATACATGGGGGTTTTAATAACGTCGGATCGACACATCAATAGCAGCTGACACAGAGGAAGAAATCCTTGCTCTTCGGGCTAAGATGCTGACTTTTCCATGGAAAGAGTAATGAGAGGAAAGCCTTGACCTTCCCTTGTTCTACCCTTCGAACTCGGAGATTGAAAGGTAATTGAAGAAGATCACTCTATGCAGCGACAGAGGCAAGATCTCTATATGTTGATAGGACTGAGTCCCCCTTTAGAGATAGGGGAGAGATAAAGCAATCGGCAGGGAGGCATTACTCCCACACGAAAACAAAACGTGCAAACAACCTTTCCTTCCTTCTCTTCTGGGCATGTCTGACTAGTGTAATCAGTCCCTTGCTTTCCTTCCCCATTGTCACTTTGCCGGAAAGAAGTTCCTTCTAATTAGATAAGGGATATGCTTTTGTAATAGAAATTGGATGCTTTCTCAACACGGATTCCAAGGCTTATTCACCATCAAGCGCGGTAAGAGCTGCTATTTACTCAAGAGCGGCTAGTCTTGGAGAGGCAACTGCTTGAGCTTCTACTCTCATTGCGGTTACAAAGACAGCAAAGGGATATTTAAAAGAGGGGGCACAAGAGCTCTGAGTCATCCAACAAGGCTTACTGGAAAATACTAGAAGAGTATGGCCATCAGTCCTAGAGCCTATGAGTGTTATGCAAACAACATTGATTCACCAGAAAGACCGTGACAGTTCATGTCCAGCTCCTTCTATTCTATAGTTCCTTCCCCCTTTCCTTCACCACCAACTAGAGCGCAGTCTTTGCCGGTCTCAAGGTTATCAACAAGACAAGACCGATAACGTGGCTACGAGCTCTTTCCTTACTCAGACAGACCCTAACCCTAAGCGGGCACGGTGACAAGACTTTGATGCGGGGTTCAAAAGATAGGCTTGCAACGGATTCAACCGATCGATTGCCCGTGGCATATAAAGAATGGTGAAGCATAAGGTTAGTAACATCGGTGCTGATAACTTCCTTTTCTCCTTCGATGGTGGGCTTTGTAGGAGTTGGGCGAGATGCAAGACTTTTTCCTCAAGGAGTTAGAGTAGAAGTTGTTTACTCGTATAAAAGAATAAGACCGGCTTACCATTCTATTAAATAAAATGAAAGGGTTGAGAGTGGATTCCTTTCTTCAATATATTCCACCGAGGCGACTAGGGCACCTTTTTTGTAAGAGACGCTCAGCTCAAGCCAACTTCTATCAGTTCAGGTGGAAGGTCAGGGGAGTGGTACAATTAGGCCTTCCCTTCGGTATGTTATATCAGTATGTAAAGTTAATTTCTCTCGTAGGCCCACTTTTGAAACTTCTGGTTTGAGGGACTTCACCGCTAACGAGCATCGACAATCTATCGCAAGCAATCAAAGTGATTCCCTTCCTTATTCTAATAGAAAAGGTAATCCGGGCCCTCCCTCTGTCTATAGCTATGCGATCTCTATCACTGCTAAGGTCAGGTTTTTTTTGCTGGATCAGATATGGAGATTTCAGCCCTTTCCTTCCTTGTTTGCATTCCAGGTTAGTTCTAAAGAAAGGGTTGGAAAATGGAATCAAACAAAAGGTCAGATAGGCCTCCCGTCCCATTATACTTCCTAAGACAAGATCCGTTGTGGTTCGGAGTCTCGTACTAGCCTCGCCCTATCTAAAACAAAAAGGCAGATGGAAGATGGCCTTCTTTCTTAATGAGCTCTCTCGCTTGACTTTATCGGTATAGCATTTCTTGATAGATTGGATAGAGAGTGGCTTCTTCCCTTCCGCTGTCTATGTTTTCAAACATTTCATCGGTGTCAAAATTTTCTTCATCTCAGCCAGTGTAGGCTTGCTCCGCACACAAAGGCTACATCTGGGCCTTTCATTGATTTGACTTTTCCATTCATTTTTGGATCCCATCCTTTGCTCCGGGCACGTTGTTTAGATCTATTTCGGTTGCCAATGAAATGGAATATGGGGAACTCTCCGTCTAAGTGGTTAATCTGACGAGTCAATTCTCAATGTTATGTTGTTATCCGTTCGACGATCCTACTTTTGATGTCACCCCCGCCTCTCCCTCCCAGTGGAATATCCCAACTATTCTCTATCCAATTCCGAAAGAAGATTTTTTCTTGAGATGCTGGTAAGGAACAACCAATTATAAAAGCGGGTGGCAGGGAATGAAATCACTCCTTTGATAGCAAAATATATAAATTTTTAAGAGCTAGGGGCAGGTCATCTATTCCTGCTTTAATTTCTTAAAATAAGCCTTAGATCTCTTTCTCGGTCGAGGTGGGAGTAGGCAGTTCTCTATGAACTAGATGTTGAATTATAAAAAAGATGAGAGGAAGACGCTTCTTCGATTAGGTGTCTCGTGGCAGGGGCTGTGCACAATCAAAGAGGGATGGCTAATTTCCAGCTTGCTGACTTCACTATGACCTTCCCCACCAAATCTTCCTCCACTCCATATAGGCGGGGGAATAGGAGAAGCCCCGGAACTAAGCTTGAAGCTTCATTCAGATCGATTCCAGTTGCCGCTACGCCACATCAATCTGTTATGGCTCGACCCTCTTCTTTAGCAGCTACGGATTCTCCGGGCAACCATATTAGGAATTACATCAGTACATTAGTTAGACGAGCAGGAGCGTATGTACCCCGATTCGCACCAAGTTTTCTTTGTCGGGCATGGAGAAAGCTCCAAGGATTGACCCGCTCTACAACCCTAATTCATCGTCATTAGGGCGAAAGAAGAGTGTGTGTGATAGAAGCATATCAGTTTCAGCCTAGGGATCAGCCTATCAAACAAAAAAAAAGTAAGCGCGTATGCGGTCTGCCAGTCTTTGACTTTCTTTGAAGGCTGGTTTTCGAGCGAAATGGTTTTGACCTTGAAAGTCTTTAGGCTTTGACCTACCAGCCTAGACCTATTCTAATAGATTAGGCCTAAATTCCCCAACTCCTTAAAAAAAACTTTTTTAAGAATCGTTATTTTGTTCGATTCAGTAGTATTAGGAATGGTGTATCCAGCAGACGGTCTTTCATCAGTAAGCGATGTGCTAGTCTTTCTTGGTGAATGCCTATCTGGCTGGTGTTCAAGTCTCTGATCCTTGTCCTTCTATTAGTGGTAGTATCCTAAGATTCCGGTTTAGAAATGATCTATTTCTATAACTATAAATTTCATAAGAGAAGAAAGATCGTAGCGTAGATTCCGTCCCTCCCAGTTCACAAATGTAGTTGCGTGTAGTTAACTTTTTACTTCGAGATTGGCTTGGTGTTAAGTGCTTGTGTAGCCTATGCGAAGCGAACAAGCACCGGATTGAGCTGCGCGAAAGCCGCGTTCGTGCATTCGTTTTCTTGCTGGATACAAGATCGAAAAGAATGCATTGGATGGATGCCCGGGCATTGAGAAGGAAGAACACTTTCAGAGGCGAAAGACCATGGGGAGATACCGTTTGTGATCCATGGATCTCCGATCGAGAAATCGTATCCAAGCTCCACGGTTAGTCTGCGTTCTTTGGACTTTTCAAACTTAGCGAACTCATCTTAGTAGCTAAAGAAAGGGAAATCAACCGAGACCCTGTTAGTAGCGGCGAGCGAGAGCGGATTGGGGTTTGAAGAAAAACAAACATGAAGCTTCGTTTCTCTTTCGAGTATGAGAAATTCCTCGGCAGCAAAGTGTTCACTTCTTTTTCGCCAGGTTTCATTCGATTTGTTGTGGATTGGATGATGGAAAAACCAGCAAACCCCTTTCATTTAATTTAAAGGGCACAGTGAACTGGTTTAGATAGTATGGCAGTGGCCAACAGCGTCGTGAAATCATCAGCTCCAGTGATGATGATACGGTGGGGGGTGTACCTGCAAGGTACTCCGACGCTCAAGTTAGGAAAGGTCAGAGAAAAGGGCAAGTACAGAAAGCAGGTGTGAGTTGGAATGTAATGTAACCTGACCCTCTCAAGTGAGAGGGTATTTATAGAGAGCCCCCAGCGCGGGGCCAACGGTTACCTGCACTGGGCTGGATTGCAAGGCCCAATCCAGGAAACTGCCAGGGCTTACGTGGCATAGGGAAGAACAGCACGTGGTCTTCGCCGTGGGGTAACGGTCCCGAGATCTCTGGAAGGTGTGCAGACTGATTCCTTCAGAGGCGGGAGGTTACAAGGTGACGTGTCCTCGCGGGGAGGAGTTCTTGGGTGTCGAGGAGAGACGTGCTTCGCAAGGCTTGCCGCCCCTGCTCGACAGTGTCGGCTGCACGTGCCCAACATTGCTGGAGGTTCGCACGTGCTCGACGCAGGTGTGGATATGGGCCTTGTTTGACCATCCCAGATCCTGGGGTTTGGGCCTCCCGACTAAAGGGCAGGCGTTGGCCCTGTTCAGAACAGAATCCCCCCAAGTCGTTGCTCTGAGGTGTCGGAGCAATGACTTAAGGGTTCACAATCGCGTCAAGGACGTACTGAACGTGCTCGGAGGACTGGGATGATGATAGTCGTCTGATACCCGCGGTTGCCCTTTTGTCGGGGAACGTGTCAAACAGGGGACCTTTCCGGTATTGACGGGTTTACACCACTACGAGCGAGGAATGTCAGACGGGCAGAAATCTTGAAGTATGCTCGAGTTCGATAGGCCGTTGTTGGGCGACTCTGCGGGAATACGAGAAGTTGTGGAGTCGAGCATCAAAGCAAAAGGAAGGACGCGCGTGGGAGAACGAAAGGACGTACGTGGGAAAGCGTGTGCCACGTGTCACGCGTCATCATTACCTAGGGCGACTAGGCTAGGATTAGTGCACTTGAATGCCTAGGGACGCCTCGAGTCCCGTGAGGGCCTTATAAATAGAGGCCAGCCCGCGTCATTTGCACGTTTCCTTTCTCTCTGCTCAGATTCTCTCTCCTCCTCTCTTTGCTTTTGCCACCGTTTCGCCACCGCACGCCGCCGTACCGGACCTCATCAACAGTCGTTTTCAAGTAAGTTTCTTGATCCTTTCCCTTTCTAAATGTGTTTCATGTGGTGGTACTCCGGTGACTTGGTGAAGTTCCCAGGGAAACCATGAAATTTCCGGCGAAAACTGCGGAGTTTCTCTATGTTCTTGATGAATCTCGCGGGGAGATGGGATGCGTCCCACGGGGACAAGAAGAATGTCCCGAGGACACGAGATGGATATCTCGGGGACCTCAACAATATCCCGAGCTGTGGGATAAATCCCCTGGGGCGATGTATCGGTGACCTGAGGATGGTCAAGGGGACGCTCGTCGGATATCCCGAGGACTTTGGGTGAGTACGACTGTCCCGTGATCCCGGCGCTCCTTCTTCGCCCTTTCACTTGATCAGTGGTGGAGGGGTGAATTTGATATGGACCATCGAATTCACTGTTTCCTTCTGCTTTTCAGGTAAATGGAAGCATTGGTCGTGGCCGTGGGATCTATAGACATTGACGACCAACCTAACTCCCCGATGGCGTCGATCACCAGCGTCGAGGGACAGCCGCCCGAGGAGTGGGTTAGCAAAGAGCCTCTGAATATGGTCTCCCAGTTCATCGATGGTGATGAGGACGACATCTTCTGTACCGTCAAGCATCGCCTGGAGGGCTCCGCAAAGACCTGGAAGGTGTTTAGACCTCTGGCGCACCATCGCATATGCTCGACGTACCGAGGGACGAGGTTTCCTTTGTACGAGTTTATATTCGACGAGGCGGGGTGGCGCCTGCCCTTCACTGATTTTTAGCAATCGGTGTTCGTTTGGCTGCGCCTGGCTCCCTCACAGCTCCATCCCAACTCTCTCGCTTTTCTCCGTGCCTTCGAGCTAGTCTGCAAGTACCTCAAGATCGGGGCGACTGTGCCCCTGTTCTTCCGTATTTTCCACTTACAGAGACAGGAAACTGGTGGCAGACACGGCTGGGTGTCCTTCAAATAGGTGAGCAGACTGTTCCATACCTATATGGACTCTGTTCATACCTTTAAATACTGATACTACATCGTGTGGCCGGTCTCGTTCGAGGTCGTGGAGTTGGTGTATAGACGGGTCATCCGAGAAGAAGACGGGCAGCAGGAAGAAGTTCTCGAGCCGATGTTCCCCCTATCATGGACGAAAGAGCATTTCAAAAGGGGTACAGACAGTTACATCGTCAGTCCTAGTCGACTTTACGAAGGGGACCGTCTGGCTTACGAGGAAATAGTCAAATTTGTTGCCGGATTTTCCCCAGCCAAGCTCATGACATCGGACGGGAAATTTATCCGGGGTGATGACGGGCAAATTTTGACAAAACGCCGGTTGATCAATACGAGGGCCCTCCTCGAGATGTTTTCCGATGAGGATGCCCTTGTGCTGTTAGGTGGTGGAATCTTCCTCGACTTACTCTTTCCTTGTGTTCTGGGTTTCGATTGACTGATGCATTTCTTTCTCTTTGCAGGTAAAATGTCGAGTGCGGAGGAGCGCATCAAGAAGCTGGCGGCTACCCGTAATTCGAAGAAAAGCGAGAAAGGTCGTGTCGAACAGATCTGTTCCCAGCACCCAGGCTCCACTTCAGCACCTGCAGACTCTTCCAGCTCTCCCCAGGGTAGTCAGTCTCCCAGCAGTTAGGGGTCCCCGAAGAGACAGCGCTTGGATGGGCAGGTGCACGTCGATCTGACAGTGACCGATAGTCCTCCCTCGGAGAAGCTCGTGCTTCCACCCTGTCACTCGAAGCCTCATTTCTTTTCAGATGCCAACTCTCCGGCCATCACTGCTGCTGAGGTCCAGGCCATCCTTGGCGCTGGTCAGGCTTCGAGAAGGAGGACTTTGCTTGAGGACCTGTCTGCCATGATGCAAGTCTGTTCGGCTGCTCTGGTCCTGAACGACGAGACCTGCCCAGCAGTTGAACTAACCAGGTCACAAGAAAACTTTAAGCTTGTTCCTGCTGAGATGGAGAAAGCGAGTAAGGATCTATCCGAGTGCAAAAACTAGAACAAGGCACAGGCCGAGCTTCAGGAGAAGTTAGAGGAGAGGCTATAGAAAGCTGGCGAGGAGAAGAAGGGTCTCTTGGCGAGGATCGCCGAGTTAGAGGAAGTCGTTCGCCCTGCTGAGGAGGAAACCGAGGAAGACAAGCTATTGACCTCCCGGGCATCTCTGATAGCAAAGCTCAGGCAAGCCGAGCAGGATAGCCTCGTGGTGGCCGATATTGGTTTCAACAACGCCATGCAGCAGCTTCGGGTCCTCAACCCTGGCCTCATTACCGAAGGGGCTGACCCTGACTACGAGGTGGTCGAGGGTCAGATCGTGCAGCTAATGCATGAGGATGAGGACGACGGAGGGGCTACAAGAAATGAGCAGCCAGAGGGACCTACCATCGACTAGGTTTTTCCCTGTTCGTTTTGTTTGGCCTGCGAGCCATTTTCTTTTGATGCCTTTTGCCCAGCCTGTAATATTTGCATAATGGGCTTTTGCCCGGTTTTAATACTTTTCTTGTTGTGTTTATCTGTGTGTGTGATGCTTGTGTATTTGATACACTTTACTTGTTTTTGTCTAAGTAATTTGGTGATTTTGGAAGTTTGCTCGACTTTGATGATCCTCGACTGCGTGGAGAGCTGGTCGAGTGGTCGGAGGTGTATTCTGACCTTCAACGAGGCTAAGAACTCGGTCGAGGTCTTAACTTCGTGGCGTGAACTTCCCATCACGAGCTGGGTGTTCTGCCTAATTGGTACGGCGACGACAGAGCTCAATCGAGGTATCCTCGTCGGATCAAAAGTCTTCGTGCACACAGAACACGGCCTTTGACCATCGTGTTTCGTATAGAGGTGTCGCGCTTGTACCCTAGTGCGCCTCCGTAATCGCGATGTTGTCGCGTCGCGAGCAGTGTCTAACTGTAGTATTGCTTAGGTTTCTCAGCGTTCCATGGTCGAGCGAGTTCCTCCCCGTGTATATTTTTGAGGTAGTAGGCTCTTGTCCCCATTTTTGCGCGGACGCGGTACGGGCCCTCCCAGTTTGCGGCAAGTTTTCCTTCTCGCAAATCTTTCTGGTTCCTTCGTAGGACGAGGGTGCCTACTTGAAAATCTCGTTTAATAACTTTATTGTTATAACGTAGAGTTATTTTCTGCTTAAGTGAGGCTTCCTGGAGGGATGCGCCCGTCCGTATCTCCTTGACAAAGTCGAGCTCTTCTCTCAGGGCCTCATTATTCGCGTCCTCGTCGAGGGGGGCCTCCGTCCTCCTCGAGGGTTCCCTGATCTTCACGTGGATCACCGCCTCTATTCCGTTGGTCAGACGAAAGGGGGTCTCCCCGGTCGTGGAATATGGGGTTGTTCGGTAGGCCCAGAGGACGCTGTGTAGTTCCTCGACCCATCGTTGCTTGGCGTTGCCTAGTCGGCATTTCAATCCTCGAAAGATTACCCTGTTCGCTGCTTCGTCCTGTCCATTCATCTGAGGATGCTCGACCGACGTGAAGTTCTGCTTTGTGCCCAGTTTGGTGACGAAGTCTTGGAAGTTCCTGTCGGTGAACTGCGTCTCGTTTTCGGTGACAATCGCTTGGGGCATACCGAATCGGGCGAGGATGTTCCTCTTGTAGAAGCGGAGTATATTGAAGGCCGTGATTTTGGCCAAGGCTTCCGTCTCGATCCACTTCGTGAAATAATTTACGCCGACGATGAGGTATTTGTTTTGGTATGACCCCACGACGAAGGGCCCGAGGATATCCATTCCCCACCATGTAAACGGCCACGGGGATGACAACGTTTTGAGCTCGTTTGGAGGGGCAAGGTGCATGTCCCCGTGTCGTTGGCATCGATCGAACTTCTTGACGTGCTCCTTGGCGTCCTGTTGCATGGTGGGCCAATAATATCCCGCTCAAGCGCTTTACGGGCCAAGGATCGCTCGCCGAGGTGTTGGGCATTGATCCCCTCGTGGATCTCTTGGAGTATATCGGGGACTTTGGTCTCTTCGACGCACCTGAGGAGGGGAATAGAAAAGCCACGATGGTATAGTTTATCCTCGACTATCGCGTACGAGCATGCTCTTCGCTTAACCACCCCTGTTTCCTTGGGATCATTAGGTAGTTTACCTGTGGTGAGGTATTCGTAGACCGGGGTTATCCAGCAGTTGCTGTCCCCGATGGTGTTCACGCCAGTCGAAGGAGAGGGTTTGTCGATGCTCAGGCGGGAAAGCACTTCTTGTATGACGGACTTGTTTCCGCCTTTCTTCTTTATGCTCACCAATTTGGACAAGACATCTGCTCGGGTATTGTGATCGCGTGGGATGTGAGTTACTTCTGCGGAGGTGAAGTTCTTCATCTTTTCTTTCACCAAGGTCAAGTATTCGATGAGGCTGTTGTTCTTGGCTTGGTACTCTCCTCGGACTTGAGAGGCTACGAGTTGAGAGTCGGTGAAAATTTTGACTTCTTTGGCGCCGAGGTCGTCGGCAAGACGTAGTCCAGCGAGGAAAGCCTCGTACTCTGCCTGGTTGTTCGACGTTGGGAAGGACAATTCGAGAGAGACCTCGATCAGAATGGCTTCCTCATTCTCAAGGATAATGCCCGCCCTACTCCCTTTCGTGCTGGATGCCCCGTCGACGTAGATTGTCCACTTCTGGGATCCGTTGGCTGAAGGTTTTGGGACGGTCATTTATGCCACGAAATCCGCCAACACCTGGGCCTTCAGGGCTTCCTTCCCTCGTACTGGATGTCGAACTCAGCGAGTTCGAGCTACCATCTGAGCATCCTTCCTGCCATGTCTGGTAGGCCGAGGAGCTGCCTTATGGACTGCTCGGTCCTTACCACGACCGTGTGGGCTAAGAAGTAATGGCGCAGCCTCCTGGCCACGGTGACGATGGCTAGGGCAACTTTCTCGATCTTCTGATACCTGATCTCGGGGCCTTGGAGGGCCTTGCTTGTGAAGTAAATTGGTTTTTGCCCGTCGGGGGTTTCCCGGATGAGGACAGCGCTGACTGCTTCGCCCGTGATGGCGAGGTATAGGAACAGCGTCTCCCCGCTCTCTGGTCGCGATAGGACCGGGGGTTGCGACAGGACTTGTTTAAGATGGAGGAGCACTTGCTCGCACTCCTCGCTCCATTCGAACGTGGATTTTTGTCGTAGAAGCTTAAAAAATGGGAGTGCATACTGCACAGATTTGGCGACGACGCGGGAGAGGGCGGTCAGTATCCCGTTTAAAGATTGTATTGACTTCTTCGAGTTCGGGGTCGGGATCTCGGAGAAAGCCCTACATTTGTCAGGGTTTGCCTCGATTCCTCACTCTGTGAGGTAGAAACCAAGGAACTTGCCCGCCCGAACGCCGAAGGTGCATTTGTTGGGGTTGAACCTCATAGGGCATCTCCTCGCCGTGTCGAATACCTTCTTGAAATGGGCAGTGTGGTTGACTTCTTCTGCGGACTTGATGATCATGTCATCCATGAAGACCTCGAGCATGTCGATGATCTCTCCCCGGAAGACTTTGTTCATCATCCGTTGGTAGGTCGCGCAGGCGTTCTTCAGGCCGAAGGGCATTACATTGTAGTAGTAATTGCTCGACTCGGTCATGAAGGCAGTATGCTGCTTGTCGGCCTTGTCCATAGGGATTTGGTTATACCCCGAGTAGGCGTCCATGAAGGACAATAGCTTGAAACCTGCAGAATTATCGACCAGCTGGTCGATGTTAGGCAAAGGATAAGTATTTCGGGCATGCCCGATTAAGGTCGGTATTGTCAACGCACATTCTCCATTTTCCATTACTCTTTTTGACAAGTACAACGTTAGACAGCCAGGTTGTGTACCTGGCCTCCAAAATAAAATTCGCCTCTAGGAGGTCTTTTACAGCTTTTTCAGCAACCTCCGCTTTTTTAGGAGACTGCCTACGCTTATGTTGAACTATGGCCCTAGTGGCCGGATCTATGGTGAGCTGATGGCAGGCCACCTCGGGGTCAAGGCCATGCATCTCAGAGGTGCTCCATGCAAACAGATCAGCGTTCTCCCGGAGACATGCCTTCAGCTGCTTCTTCGCCAGGTCGGGGAGTCTGGTGCCGATCTTCACGCTTCGGTCTGGGTCGTCTCCTAGGGCGACGAGCTCGAAGTCTCCATCCGGGACTGGGCACGCTGGGTGGAGAGGCTGCCTGTTGCTTTCCACCAAGAGGTCGAGGTCAGCTGCTCCACCTTCTTCATGCTCGCCAAGGAACCTGCTGTCGAGGTCGACCATTTTGACGCGTGGGAGTGGCTTTTGCATAGCGTCCGGGGATGACTTTGCTCTGGTCTTGGACTTGGTGCTGATGGAACTCATGCCTATGATTGCAACGTCGAAGCACCTCCTGGCCGCTTCAATGTCCCCGTGCATGGTGACGACGCTACCCCGGCCCGCGTAGTACTTCATCTTCAGATGGACTGTTGATGGTACTGATGTGAGTTCGACCAGGGTGGTCCTCCCCAGAATGCAGTTGTATAGGGATGGACATTCGACCACCAAGAAGCGGGTCTTGATTTGTCGGGCAGTGTCTTCGCTTCCAAACGTGACCACTAGTTCGACATAGCCCCACGGTCTGGTGGTGGTGCCGTTGAATCCCTGTAGATCCGAGCCTACGTAAGGGGTCAAGTGCTTCTCATCGAGCTGGAGGGTTTCGAAGAGGTGGGCGTACATGATGTCCACCGAGCTCCCTTGGTTGACCAGGATCCTACGGACGTCAAAATTTGCCATCTGTGCCCGGATCAAGAGGGGGATAGAGGCGTTAGGGGCCTCGCCTGGCAGGTCTTCGTTGTAGAAGGTGATGGGGTTTGACCTCCCATGTACCTTGTCAAAAGTGGTGGTCTTCGCCGACGTTGCGGACTCCAGTTCGTCGAAATTTCGCTTAATTGGCCCGACGGACACCTTCTCGGGGCCCCCGCCAGAAATAACCACGCCTTGGGGAAGCCTTCCCATGTGCTGCGGGCAGTGACGGGGTCTTCGTCGGGGAAGCTCGCCCACATGCTGCAAACTGCCTCTTGGTCCTCAATTCCCTCGGGGATGAAGAAGTCCTCGGGTCGAGTAATGCTGAGGGCGACTTGCAGTCGATTTTCCCCAGCGGAAGGCGTCGTCTCCTCGACGCTCTGAGCATCTCGGGCACCCGATCGGGAAGCATCGTTCCTTTGAGAGTACTTCTTCAGATGCCCTTCCTTGATCAGGATCTCAATTGCATCCTTAAGGTGGATGCAATCTTCTGTGACATGTCCATGGCTCCGGTGGAACTTACAGTACTTGGACTTATCCGTGTTTGGTTTGGGGGTTATCGGCTTGGGAAAGCGGAGACCCCCTCTCTTGAACTCCGAGTTGGCGCACTCGGAGAGAATTCGCTCGTGGAGAGCGTTGAGCAGCGTGTACTCCGTGAACCGGCCAGCTGGACCTCTCGGCTCGCGAGAATCCCGGGAGCGGCCTTCCTTTCTTCTCTCTCTCCCACGCCGGGGGGGAGGAGAGCCTTCATCTCTGTGGCCGCGGGGGCCATCTCTTCGCCGCGAGTCGAGGGCCATTTGAGCAGCCTACGTCTCTTCGAACTCGGTGTACAATTGAGCTCGGAAGAGTAGGTCTTCCAAGTTGCGAGGTTTATGGATCCCCACAGCCTTGGCAAAGTCGGTTCCGGTGCGTAGTCCCCGTGCGATCAATAACTTCTTCATGTCGTCGGTCGCGTGGACCTCGACGGCTTCTTTGTTGAATCTCTTGATGTAGTCTCTGAGGGATTCGTTCCGCCCTTGGAAGATGGCCTCCAGGGAGGCCACCGTCTTCGGGTGTCGACGAGAGGCGGAAAAATGCCTGGAGAACTGCTTTTTCAGCTGTTTCCAGGATGTGATGGATTCTGGAGCAAGCCTCTTGTACCACATCATGGCTCCTTTCCGATGGGTAGTCGAGAAGAGCCTGCACTTAATAGCTCCCCGGACGTTTCTATAGTCGAGCATGGCTTCGAAGCTCTCGATATAATCATCGGGGTCGGCTGTAAGGTCATAAGTCCCTAGTTGCGGGGGCTTCTCCATGCCCGCAGGTATAGGTGTGTCCATAATTTCCCTGGATAAGGGAGTTCTCTGGTCGTCCTCATCACTTCTGACCGGCGACTGCGATGGGGAGCGATGGTTCCGACCCGGTCCATGTCGACGAGGAGAACTCCTAGAATGGCTCTTCGTCTTCTCGCCGTCATCCTTGCTCCTCTTCCTGGTCGGGGAGCACCTCGGTTCATTCTGAGGAGGGGAGCGGGGGCTCTTCTGAGTGACCGCAGGCTGGATTCGCTCCAAGCGTGGTCCGCGACCTTGGCGCCGCGGGAAGGGGATGCGAGAGTCCGCCTGGGGAATCCTTCGCGGGGAATGAGAACGGTTGGGAGATGGGGGGTGACGATGTCTTCGCGGGGAAGATCGTCGTGGCCGCCCCCTCTTGAACGCTTCGATTCAGAGATTTTGCTTAGCAATCAGCTGGTTAGTCTGGTTGACCAAGGCGAATAGGGCCACCGTGCCCGGATCCGCATTGGGCGGTGGAGGGACAGGCTGGTAGACAACCTGTGGGATGTCCTGTTGGGCGGCATCGCACGCCACATCTTTGGAAAATGGGGAACCGATCTTCCCGTCTCTCACATCGACATCCTCGACATGAATGGCAGCGTTGTCTTCACGGTGGTCTCCATTTTCAAGCTGCGTGAAGACGGTGTCCGGAGCTTTGTTTCCAGTCTGGTTGTTGGTCATGTTCGTTACGAAAAGAGAGATTTGCTTTGGTTTAACGATGAAGGAAAAATGGGGAAGCAGTAGTCCCCACAGTCGGCACCACTGATCGTACCTGGATCAGACAGTATGACAGTGGCCAACAGCGTCATGAAATCTTCAGCTCCGGTGATGATGATACGGCGGGGGGTGTACCTGCAAGGTACTCCGACGCTTAAGTCAGGAAAGGTCAGAGAAAAGGGCAAGTACAGAAAGCAGGTGTGAGTTGGAATGTAATGTAACCTGACCCTCTCAAGTGAGAGGGTATTTATAGAGAACCCCCAACGCGGGGCCAACGGTTACCTGCACTGGGCTGGATTGCAAGGCCCAATCCAGGTAACTTCCAGGGCTTACGTGGCGTAGGGAAGTCCAGCACGTGGTCTTCGCCCTGGGGTAACGGTCCCGAGATCTCCAGAAGGTGGGCAGACCGATTCCTTCGGAGGCGGGAGGTTACAAGGTGACGTGTCCTCGCGGGGAGGAGTTCTTGGGTGTCGAGGAGAGACGTGTTTCGCAAGGCTTGGCGCCCCTGCTCGACAGTGTCTGCTGCACGTGCCCGACATTGCTGGAGGCTGGCACGTGCTCGACGCAGATGTGGATATGGGCCTTGTTGGGTCATCCCAGATCATGGGGTTTGGGCCTGCCCGACTGAAGGGCATGCGCTGGCCCAGTCCAGAACAGTTGTAGATAATAAAATAAAAAGAAAAATTAAAATAAAATAAAACTATTTTCGGTAGACTTTTACTTTAATAAATGAACACTCAGGGTCATTAACTATGAAGCTAATGTAATTACTAACTTTCAAGTTTCATTATCTCTTGAACTCGTTCTAATCAGACCAATATAGAAATAAGTGTTGTGACCATCATTTGATGTACGAATTATTTTGCAACAGTGGTAAATATCTTGATCGTCCTCATTAATGAAATTTATATCGAAGATCTCCCTATCCATACTTGTGAGACCATGTTTCAATGAATATATCGAAGATGTCAATCTTCATATCTCCGAATAAAAGAAACTTGAATATGGGCATTTGTCATACCCTAATTTTTAACCATAAGATCTCACCTCATTTGCATCTTTACAATGCATCAAGATTACAAACTTGGTTCTCCTCTAGCCCTACCATCCTTGGGTTTTGTCTTTGCAGAGATCACCAAGCACTTTTCTTTGTATTTTTTTCCTTTATGCTTATATG
The DNA here is from genome assembly GCA_022829125.1 of Lathyrus tuberosus. NCBI lineage: Eukaryota > Viridiplantae > Streptophyta > Magnoliopsida > Fabales > Fabaceae > Lathyrus > Lathyrus tuberosus. The sequence continues at coordinate 825,920 of JALAZF010000393.1, forward strand.
TTTTATGTTTCACTAATCACTAATCAAAATATCAAAAAAAATGTCTTGTATCCTTTTGTTTCTTTGTAAGGTAGGGTGCTATATCAAGAACACCAAGCATGATTCATCAGCTCGACAATGTTGTAACACCCCAAAATTTGCCTTGTTGTTTTTAGCTAACTGGCTTATGTTTCTTTGCATTTCTTGCATTAGCATTTGTGCATAGCATTGGGTCCTAGCATGGGATCAAGGTACTTGGTTTAACTCAAAGGAAGAAGAGGTTTTTCAGGTTTTCAAACAACAGTTCATGTGCATTGTCCAAGGGGCTAAGAGGAGAGACAATTCTTGATGCTATCAATTCTTGAACCACAAATGAACCTTGGGCCTCAAGGTGTTTTATTTGGTCCATCATCTCACCACAAGATCAAGATTGGCAGGGGAATTCAAAAGAATCACACTCTCCTAACTTGGTTTCTTAAATTAGGGTTTTGGAGATTCTGAGATTTAACCCTCAAATGAGCAAGCTCTTTGATTGTTTATCATCTCCAAATGGCACATATCATCATTGGTGGACATGACACACATCATACTCAGAGGAATTTGAATTTGGAGGATGTGCTGATTTCTCCTAACCAGAGGAGCCAAAATTAGGGTTTCCTATAGAATCAGTTTATTTCTGATTTTTAGGACAAGACTTGACCTCATGGTATTCCTCATGTCCTTAAGTGTCTAGGATTGGAGAATTGTCCATCAATTTGCTTCAGAAGGTTTTCAATTGATCAGAAATTTGAAAATCAGGAGAATTGGGAATAAAGTCAACTGTGCAGTGGAAAAGTCAACCCCTGACTTTTTGAGGTCAACATCATGATTTTCAAGTCAAATATGGTCCATGGACAAGATTTGATCAAGAAATGTTCAAAGGTTCATAAAAAATCAAGAATTTGGGAAAGTTGCTAAAATTGGAAAATTAGGTTTTTAGAAACTTACTATTTTTAGTAAGTTTTTAATCACTTTCTAAGCCATTTTTCACCATTTTCAAGGCCTCATTCAAAAACCTTTTCCACATGGAAGTTGTAGATTGAAGTTTTCCCTTCAAAATGAGCACAAGAACCATGCCATTTGGATCATTTTTGAGAGAGTTATGATGTTTCAAAGATGGAGGTTTCAAATTGGAAATTTGGAAAAAACTTGGAATTTTTCTAAGTTATTTTTGACAGCTTGGTGTACCATTATTCTTGGCCAATTTTAAGTGACTTCCAAGGTTTGAATTGAGAAACTTCTAACATGAAAAGTGTAGAGGGCAATCCCCTCTTTCCAAAGAATCCAAATTCGTGTCATTTGAACCATTGTGGTGAGAGTTATATACCTTCAAAGTTGGTGTCATCATATGGTCAATTTGTGTTCATGACTTGAAGTTTTTACTCAATTTTGGCAGCCGTGAGAACCCGTATTCATGGTTTATTTCCACAAGGTTCCAAGCATCATTTCAACTTCTTTTCAACATCAAGTTCATTCTCCCCTCTTCCTACTTTTGCTTGACCTTGAAATCTTCCCATTTAAGCCATTCTTCATCAAGATATTACCAAGCAAAGTGCTATGCATGACTTTGATCCCTTTGTGCATATGGTGGACATTTTGGACACCAAAGGAGGTTTTTTCTTGCAGCATGATAATACTTGCACGCATATCCCCATTTCTTTACTACAAATGACCAAGCAAGTGCATTTTATGTATGAACCCATGTTGCATATTTTGCCTCAATTTGGAAAAAGAGAAAATTAGCACATTCTGACTTCACTCTCCTCTATCACGTGCCAAACCTTTTCAAGACCTTCTAACATCCTTTTCACACCCTTACTTGGCTCACAAGACCACCCCATGCACCCCATGTGAGAGGGATCCGTACCACACTCTCCATATCAAGTATTGTCAAAAAAAAATTTGAAACGAGCTGCTCATTCTTTTTAGGCCCATTAAACCACTCACAACCCTTCATATATAAGTGCATAAACCCTAGAGAGAGGCAGAGGATTTTTCTTGGCAAGAAAATAGAAAAAAAGCATACACTCTTGTTTTTTTTTCTCTGAGTCGAGTCACCCTTTTTCACATCCCTTTGCTCCATTTTATGAAGGATTCTTCATCTTTTGAACTTTATTCTGCTTCTGTACGCATCATTTGGTAGCTGGAACGTGTATTTTGGTCGGTTCACCATTTCCATCTCCCTCACTTATTCAAGTTATGGCATGAGGAATTGAAGAGGTTTCCAAGCAAACAAAGTTTCGATCCGTTCTCTCCAGCTCAGAGGAGTTTTCCCTGCATCTTTTTCTAGTCTCACCTCAAAGTTTGAAGAACCAACGGAGTAGCTCCGTTAGGTAATCATTCTTCTTCTCAAACACTCCATGCTGCACGTTGATACTGTTTATTATTGGCATTTCTGAAGTCCTACACCAGTGTAGGCCGTGTTTATGTGTGTGTTGTGTTAGTTTGCGTGCGTTTCAGATTGTGTGTTGTTTTTTCGTGCTTAGATTTCTTCATGTTAGAGTGATTTTTAGAAGAAACTAATTGTGGATTTGAGTTCTCCATGGAATTTCGTGTGGAGGGATGTTTGGTTTTCGTGTTTCTGTGAGGGTCGGGCTGCAACTCCGGCGTGTGTAACCGGAGAAGACGACCGGAGCCCTAGCTCCGGCGTCTTGAGCGGCGACTTGATGTGGCAAAGGTTTGACGGTTGACCAACCAATGAAGGCATAACAACGCGCCACCTCATTTGATGAGAGAGGCCAGCGTGGCCAGGTTGAGCTTGAAACGTTGCGTTTCATACAAACATTTTTTTGTTGTTTGTTTTCTGAATTTTAATGTTGTTTTGGGCTTGGTAATTTGCTATTTGCACCCTGCGTTATGGTCCATCATGTATTTCAACGTGACTCCAATTGCTGATGCACCCCCTCATTTTGTTAATCTTTTTTTTTCATTTCTTTTTTTTATTTTTCTATTTGAATTTAGTTTCAATTGTTAAAATCATTTTAAAAAATCCACAAAAATATTTTTATGTTTAATTAGTATGTCAACTTAATTCTCATAATTTTTATTTTATTTTTATTTTCGTTTTTTTATTTTATTTTGAATTAAATTGTTAGAGTGTTTCCAATGATATCCTATTTCTAGGGTTAGGAATTTTTGTGGCTTTCACACATCATTTGAGGCCAATCTTTTGGTCACTTTATGGGCATAATATGAGGGTGTTTCAATGCTGGTTTGAGGTTGGTTTGAGTTACTTTTAGTGACTCACCACTCAAGTTTTATTAACCCTCAACTCTTGCTCGATTCTTTGCACATCTTGACATGTGGATCACTTTTAGACAAGCTCTTTAATTCTTTTTGATCCAATCTTTTTGAATATGTTACTTGATTGAGTTAGCTTCTGTTTAGACATTTTTTTTGGGATTTTATTAATCCACTTTGCTATTTTTGGTTGAGTGTTGTTTGTGATGCAAGTTTGGTTGAGGTATACTTTGGTACATGATCTAGTTTAGATGCATTTGCTTACTTGTGATTGAGTGATGCTTAAGATGTTTTTATGGTATGATCATGTACTATTTGAACTTACTTGTGGCTTTGGAATCATCTCTTTTCACTCATTTTTCTATTTGTTCTTGATTTTACAAAGTGTTGTTATTTTGACTTGAGTTTTGTGGATGTCTTACTCACTTTTGGTGCATGCTTTGAATATGTTGCTTGATGATTAATCTTGTATGACTTGAGTTTGGGTTTGATATGACGTTGATGTATATGCTACTGCCTCTTGAGTTCTATATTTGATTTTCATGTTACTTGAGCATTGTTGGATGCATTTGGTTTGAATTATGTGATGCATATCATCCCTTTTGCTTTGTAACTTCTTTGGTGCATCGTATTGCATAATGTGAACCTAGTTTGCATATGTGGATTGTTAATGATGATATGATGTGAGTTCTGGTCTTGTTTCATTTTCATCTTGTCTCTTTCATTTCACTTTGGTATGAGATCCATGTGTGCTTAATTGTGCATTTAATTCAAGTGTGCTTGCATCCTTCCATGTTTACCTTTGCATGATTACTTGAAGTGATTTGCATTAATCTTTGAAACATGTTGATTGACTTGAGTTGGACATTTATGATATGATGTACTTGCTGCCCCATCTTGTATCTTATCTTCTCCTTCTCTTTCTCCTTCTTCTCTTTCACTCTTTTCATCCCTCGAGTCTCGAGACTTGTTTAAGTCTTGGACTCTCTCCCGTTAGAGCTACCTAGTCCAACTTAATTTTTGATTAAGCTTGGAGTAGGATTAGCATTAGGTTAGGTAGTCGTCTCTCCTAAACCTCACTAACCATAGGACATCCATGCATGATAACATTAGGACTCTTAGTTTCCCTTCAGAGTTTCCTTTGTGTCGTCTCTCTTCTCATCTTAAAACTTCTTCAAGACACGTAATAAAAGTTAACGTGTATTGCGCTTGAGCCTTCTATGTGGGAAGTGGGGAGTGAGGGGCTTCCTCTCATTCTTCTAGGATACCTAGCGTACGTCCTGTTGGGGACGATGCGCGAAGTATTCGTTCCTATATTCAAGACTTGGGTTCAATGCAAGTTGCGAAACAACTTAAAAGACATTTCTGTCTAAAAAACACCAAACAAATTCAAATCTTTTTTGTCCTTCGGGATTGTTGGGTTTCAAACTTCTTTCTTTCAGATAAGAGCTCGTCGCTCACGTAAAAAACACTTACCCACCCGTGGTCGTACCCACGAACTACATTAGCTCTGATTCCTCTCTCTCGTCCGATTGAGGATATGTAGGCACAAGACAGCGATTGTCTTGGCGAGCAACCTTCCCCCACAGTTCCCGTCCGAACTACGTTGACTCTGACTTTCCCATTGCACTGAGGGAGTACGTAGGCCTAGGACAACGATACCGTCCTATCGAGTCACCTTCTTTTTTCTTTTCTTCTTCATTCCTTCGCTCATTTCCTTTCCCGTTCTTTCTCGTTTCCAGTAGCAGTGGAGTTCCAGACGACGACACCCTTTGATGCAGACAGCAAGCGTGGATCCCATCGAGTACGATGGACGTGTTGGGTGCTAACACCTTCCCTTCGCGTAACCGACTCCCGTACCCGTTCTCTTGGTCGCGAGACCATGCCCTTTCCCTTCTTTCAGGTTTATGCAGTGTTTCCTTTCCCTCTCTTGGGATAAATACACTTTGCTGGCGACTCTGTGTCTTTTGCGCCACTCTCGCGTTTGTACCGTTGGATGCGAATCTTTTCGGGAGCGACAGCTGGCGACTCTGCTGGGGACAGGTTGACCTCCTGCTGGTCCTTCCCCTTTAGCGAGTCAATCCTAGCGCTTGTCTGTTTGTTTTTGTTAGGTGTTTCTATGGTGCTTTGCTTTGTTGTATATTACTGTACTGTTGTTTACCGTTATTTTGCTTTACTGCTTTATTGTTTTTACAGCTTTTATCGCATTGCATTTTATATTGTCATACTGGATATACTGCGCTGTGCTGGCTGTTGTTCTGTTTGGCGGGTTGGGATGTTCTGAGAGATGAGCTCATTACACAGGCTCGAGTATACACTTAGGCTTTAGCGTGGGCAGGCGTGACGCTCCCGTGGTGTTGGCCACGTGCGGGTGATCACGATCCCTACAATCAGACGAGGTTTTATCCGGAGCTTTCTGCTACTGTATGCTGATACAGGCCAGTAGTTATTCTCTGGAGGAATCGTCGACTCTGATGACCATTCCCGAGGACTCAGTTGCGGCACTCCTCCCGGGATGTGACAGTGGCAGCCCACTTCCTGTGGCAAACCCATTGCACACTCTCGATCCGAGGACCTAATGCTGGGGACTTGCCATAGGATCCTTCTTTTTTGAAAGAGAATCAGCAGACGACCTCTTTGATTGGCGGTAGCATTGTATCCTTCGGGCTGAATGTGCTATTGCTTCTCAAACCTCTGAAGCTGAGGATCTTTCGTTTTTGGAGAATCAGTTGAGGCCTCCTCGATTGATGATGATGCCAAACCAGAAATGGTGAACGTATCATCATTTCTCGACCTGAGAGCCCGGGATACTGAACATCCTAGTACCCCCATGTGAGAGGGACGGTCTGTTTACAGGTTTGCAGGTAACCGTGACCATCAACCGACCCGATTTTCTGTTGTTATCACTATGGTTGTTGTTGATTCTGAGTCTTGGTACAGAGCCTTGATTTGTTCAGTCAGCACAGTGCAGCCAGTTTATGTGGATACCTTGATCCCGTGCTCTGCATTGCATTCCATGTATCTGACATTCATGTTTGTGCATTTTCAGGTAGTATCTAGTCTTTGATTCCAATCAGAGGGCGTTCTTAGGGATGGACACTAAGAGGGGTAAGAAGAATATCATCATCTACAAGTTTCCGAAGATCACTCTTGGTCCTTTGAGCAGTTTACAAAGTATAGCTGGTCCGGAAGTTTTGGGAGCCTTTGAAGAGAAGTATGGTTGGATACTGTCCCTGGTTCGGAGTCTCAGTAAATATGAATATAATGGGCTACATACCTTGATGCAGTTTTATGATCCTTCCCTGAGGTGCTTCGTGATGCCAGATTATGTCTTGGTTCCTACCCTGGAGGAATACTCCAACATCTTGCGGATTCCTGTCAAAGAAGGTGTTCCTTTCTGTGGTTCCCAAGGAGAGTGTGATTTCCAGGCAGTGTCTGAGGCTCTTTATTTGAGCAGATCTACAGTAGAGGATGATTTTTCTAAGAAAGGAAAATCCCGAGGGTATCATTTGGAGTACTTGGTAAAGAGGGCTCGAGAGGAAGCTAAGGAGAATAGGTGGAGGGCTTTTAATGCTATATTAGCTCTGTGTATATATGGCATTGTGTTATTCCCTAATGAGTCTGACTTCGTCGATACGGATGCTATTCAGATATTTACAGCTCAGAATCCGGTACCGACTTTGTTAGGTGATCTCCATTACGCTCTATATAACAGGAATGAGAAAAAGCGAGGTGGTGTGGTTTGTTGTTGCGCACCTCTCTTCTACAAGTGGTTTGCCAAACGTTTACCCCAATCCGGTGCTTTTGTGGATTCGAAGACTTCTCTAGAGTGGAGTAAGCGTCTGATGGGATTAGCTGCTAAAGACATTCTCTGGGTGGATAAGGGTTTGTTGGGGACTGATATTCTACATAGCTGTGGCAGGTATCCTAATGTACCTTTGATCGGAAGAAAGGGAGGTATTAACTACAACCCATCTTTGGCTATCAGGCAGTTTGCGTACGCCCTAAGAGATCCTCCAGCTGAGAAAAATTTGGAAGAATCCTTGTATTTTCATATGATTGATGGTGTAGCTATTGCACAAGAAGCTTCTCAAGCCTGGCTCAACAGACAGAAGATAGGTAAAACTGTTTTGGGGAAACCCAATAACCAAGCTTTCGCTCCGTATGTTGAATGGGTGAAAAAGAGAGTAGAAGAGTTCTATTTGCCTTTTGATCGGGCGTCTCCCTTGTATCCAGAGAGTGTGGAGGAAAGACTTACTGTGCCTATTGAAGAGTTCAACAAGCAACAGAAGTTGGTGCAAGAATTGAGGGCAGAGAATTCCGGTATGAATAGCCAGCTGCAAGGAGCTTTGCATGACAATTTGGAGCTGAAGTGGCAGGTCAAAGAGTCGACTGAGCGTCTGAAGAAGACAGAAAATGATCTGAATAGCAGAATTCAGCATTTCAAGAAGATCAGCATGGCAGCAGAGACTTCAAGTCAGACCACCAGGACAACTAAGAAGCTTTTGGCTAAGACTGAAACCAAGCTTGATGTTTATCAAGAGATGTGGAGTGAGGTTCAAGTCGAAAACGAGGTACTAAACAAAGAGCTGCAAAAGGCGAAAGAAAAGGGGAAGCATTTCTTCAACAAGTGGAAAGAATCCCAAAAGGAGATTGAAGAGCTTAAATTACAGGTTGGAATCAAGAAGGTAAGGCATGAAAGTAGCAATGCTGAAGAGCAGATTGCAACGCTGAACCAAGAGATTGCAAAGAGAAACAGGTTAATCAAAGGGCTAATCTCGCGACCGGCACATCCTGACACTTTGAATCTTCTGGAAGAAGTGGAGGCTAGCCTGTTTGGGGTAGAATTGTAGTTTATTGTGTATCTGTTTTTATGTGGTTACCATCAGGATTGTTGATGGAATCACCGTTGGTTACGATTGACTTTGTTTGTATGAATTCTTCCATCTTGATAATAGAATGTTTGATTCAGATATTTTTGCCTTGGTAGTTTTCTATTTTTGTGATTGGTTTCTAGTGGTTGGATCCGGTGGTATTTCTGGGTCGGATTTATTTTCCGATATTGCGTCTAATCCCTGGCCCGGTTGTTTGGAATGGAATCAAAGCGGATATACCTTGGAAATGTTCAAATATGTTTGTTGCATTTGCATTTGCATAATCATATTCATTCTTTGCATTGCAGGTTTTCTTGGGTTTCTCTGGTTTTCTTATGTTCTCTCTTTCTTTCAGTCAGGATTGATCAACCAACTCATCGTTATTCTACTCGGCTCAATCAAAACAGAGTGATGGACAAAGTTCAAGCAGATATGGCCGCTATGCAAGCTCGCATCGACCAGTTCATGGAAATGATGCAGGGTGTGGTGCAAAGTCAGAACGAGTTCAGAACTCTGGTTCAGCCGTTAGTGGCACAGGTCGACGAAAATGGTATCCTACACGGTGGTCTTATTAACCGTAATATCCCTCCGGGCGGGGTTGGTGCTGGTGGACAGGGCAGAATTCCTACAGTGGTTGGAGAGGGAAGTACTGTTCGGGCTATCCATGGCCATCATTTTGATGATCAACAGGACGATGTGTTCTCGGTCAGGAGTCTAGATGCTGCCCTTCCTGTGGTCAGTGATGAAAGAATCCGTTTAATCGAAGCTCAATTGAAAGGAGTGGTGAAGCAGGATGATTTGGGGATTGATTTGGACGACCTAGGGTTGGTCCCTGATGTTGTTATTCCACACAAGATTCAGATTCCTACGCTAGAAAAATACAATGGCTCTACCTGCCCAAGGACTCATGTGAAGGCCTATACCCGGAAGATGGCTGCTCACGCTAAGGATGAAAAGTTAATGATGCACTTCTTCCAAGACAGCCTGTCTGGCGCGTCTTTGGAATGGTACATGGGGCTAGAAAGCAGAGATGTTCGTACCTGGAGAGAGCTAGCTGCAGCTTTCATCAAGCATTATCAGTACAACACGGACATGGCTCCCAACAGAACTCAGTTGTTGAGCATGTCCCAGAAGAATGATGAGAGTTTCAAAGAATACGCGCAAAGGTGGCGTGAATTGGCAGCTAGGGTGCAGCCACCAATGCTAGAGAAAGAGATGCTAGATATGTTCATGGACACACTGCCTAAGCACTACTATGAGAAGCTTTTGCCTTGTTCTCTAGGCAAGTTTGCAGATGTGATTGCTATTGGGCAGAAGATAGAGGTCGGAATTAAGGCTGGGAAGGTTTCTAGCAGTGATGGATCGTCTTCCGGACAGGGAAAAAAGCCGTTTGATAATTATAAGAAGAAAGGAGAGACCAACGCTGTATCATCCCACAGGGGAAAAGGGAAACAGCGCCAGTTTAACAATCAACAGGTAGCATCAGTAACCATTCCAGCAACATTACCTCCACCACAACAGCAAAGGGGTAATGCTAATCAGAATAGGCAGCAGGGTCAGTATCAGAACAGATAGAGGAATGCAGAGAGGCATTTTGATCAACCCCCAATGTCATATGCACAGTTGTTGCAACACTTGCTGCAGTTGCGTCTAGTTGAGCTTCGTACCTTGGCTCCACCAACAGGGGAACTCCCACGAGGCTACGATGCTAACGCACACTGCGATTTTCATTCTGGTGCTCCTGGGCACACGGTGGAGAAGTGCAGGGCGTTTCAGCACAAGGTGCAGGACCTTGTGGACTCAAAAGCCATCAATTTCGCGAATGACGGACCCAATGTTATTCAGAACCCGATGCCTAATCACAATGGGCCAAGGGTGAATGCTATAATTGAGGACTGTGAAACTTTGAATTTGATTGTGGATGTGGAGGAGCTGAAGACTCCGTTGGTGGTGGTTAAGAACAGATTATTGAATGGTGATGTCTATCCGGGTTGTGGTGAGAACTGCTCAGATTGTTTGATAAAGGTTAATGGTTGTGATTCGTTGAAGAGGGGTATTCAGAATCTGATTGATGAGGGCTGTTTACAGTTTGACAGAGGTAATCAGCTAGAAGAGGTTGTTAGTGAGAAGGTTGCCACTATCACTATTCCATTCAAAACAATTACTATTTCTGGTCCAGCAAGGCCACCTCCAGTCATTATCACAAGGGCTGGACCCATTCCGTACGAGAGTTCTAAGGCTATTCCGTGGAATTATGGTGCAGAGGTATTTGTCAATGGGCAAAAGCAAGAGCTAATGAATACTTCACCAGTGGGTTCTAGTTCAGGGGTTAAAGTTGAGACTGATGCCATAACCAGAAGTGGTAGAGTGCTCCCTCCGGTTAACGATCAACCCAGTACCTCTAGGCAGGATAGAGGAAAACAGGCGATGGATGGTTCTGTTCAGACCCCAGTGATTGTGGAATCTACAGTGAAACCGGTTGATGATGCTTTTTCAGAAAATGTAGAGGAATTCATGAGGCTCATCCGAAAAAGTGATTATAAGATCGTGGACCAGTTACATCAGACCCCGTCCAAGATCTCTATTTTGTCTCTGCTCTTGTGTTCTGAGGCTCACAGGAATGCTCTTTTGAAGGTTTTGAATGCAGCCTACGTTCCTCAAGAGATTTCTGTTAATCAGCTGGAAGGGGTTGTAGCGCACGTGAATGCGGGTAACGGCCTGGGTTTTACAGATCTTGATTTGACTTCTGCTGGCAGGAATCATAACAATGCCCTGCATATTTCGATCGAATGCCGTGGCTCGCTGATGTCACATGTCTTGGTTGATACTGGTTCATCGTTGAATGTATTGCCCAAGAAAGCGTTAATGAAGTTGGATACTCGAGGACTTATTTGTACACCAAGCGACTTAGTGGTGCGAGCTTTTGATGGCTCGAAGAGATCTGTTTTTGGCGAGATTGTGCTTCCAATCAAGGTTGGACCGGAAATCTTTAATGCAACGTTTTACATTATGGATATTCAGCCAGCGTATAGCTGTTTATTGGGTCGTCCTTGGATCCATGGGGCAGGTGCTGTAACTTCCACTTTGCATCAAAAGCTGAAGTATATGGTTGATGGTCACATAGTGACAGTGTGCGGAGAAGAAGACATAATGATCAGTCAGCTGTCAACCTTCAAATACGTGGAAGTGGATGGTGAAATCCATGAGACGTTGTGCCAGGGGTTTGAGAAGGTGAAAGTTTCTGAAGAAGTTGTTCAGTCTGAAGCTATAATACAGCCCGTAGTAGCAAATCAACCTGAGGGTTCCATGTCTTCGTTGAGAGACGCCAAAGCTGTGGTTGAAGCTGGTAGCTCACAGAGGTGGGGCCGGGTGGTTGAAGTCCAGAAAAAGAAGGATACTTATGGATTGGGATATAAGCCATCCAGGAGAGATGAGGATCCCCCAAGATTCTATGGCCCTGTCCGGTTCACTAGCGCTGGAGTCTTCTTCGACAGAGTTAATGCTATAGATGAAGAAGGAGACAGTGATTGCGACATGGATAGCTGGATCCGTCCTTGTGTCCCAGGGGAAAGTCTGCACAACTGGTCTTCCGAGAAAGTCATTCAAGTGACAGGCTTCGAGTAATTGCTTTGTTTTCCTATTTTGTTAATCCTACGCTCTGCCCAAGACGTAGTGATTCTGTTTGTAGGGCTTTTAACTGTCGCATCTTTTGCTTTATCATCAATAAAGGACTTTTCACACTCAAATATTTTGATCTCTGTCTTTCTGTTTTTATTTTTATGCATTAAAAAACCCACATCAAAATGGCAATGTGTTTCTTTTGTTGCATCATAATAAAACATACCTCATAAATCATTGCAGGTCTTTTTGTTCAGATGACACCGATCATGACTCAGCTATAGCTCGGTATGACTTTGACAATCCAATCTATCAGGCTGAAGAAGAGGCTGATGAAGATTGTGAACTGCCCGAAGAGTTGGCCAGACTGTTGAAGCAAGAGGAGAGAGTCATCCAACCTCATCAGGAGGAAATTGAGATTATAAATCTGGGAACCGAGGACGCTAGAAAGGAAGTAAGAGTAGGGGCTGCATTGGAAGACAGTGTCAAGGGAAGATTGATTGAAATGCTCCGTGAGTATGTGGATATCTTCGCCTGGTCTTACCAAGACATGCCCGGGCTGGATACTGATATTGTTGTGCACCGGCTACCACTCAAAGAAGGTTGTGCTCCGGTCAAGCAAAAGTTGAGAAGAACTAAACCGGAGATGTCTGTCAAAATCAAGGAAGAGGTTCAGAAACAGCTAGACGCCGGATTTCTTGCCGTAACAAATTATCCTCCATGGGTTGCTAACATCGTGCCTGTACCTAAGAAGGATGGGAAGGTCAGGATGTGTGTTGATTACAGAGATTTGAATAGAGCAAGCCCAAAGGATGATTTCCCGCTCCCTCACATTGACGTGTTAGTTGACAATACTGCTCAGTATTCTGTGTTTTCCTTCATGGATGGCTTCTCTGGGTATAACCAAATCAAGATGGCTCCAGAGGACATGGAGAAAACAACATTCATAACACCGTGGGGAACTTTCTGCTACAAAGTGATGCCCTTTGGATTGAAAAATGCAGGGGCAACTTACCAGCGGGCGATGGTGACTCTCTTTCATGATATGATTCACAAAGAGATTGAAGTCTATGTTGACGACATGATTGCGAAGTCACAGACGGAAGAAGAACATCTGGTGAATCTTCAAAAGTTATTTGAAAGGTTAAGGAAGTTCAGACTGAGGTTGAATCCAAACAAATGCACCTTCGGGGTGAGATCAGGAAAATTGCTGGGGTTTATTGTTAGTGAAAAAGGTATTGAGGTTGATCCTGCAAAGGTAAAAGCCATACAAGAAATGCCTGTGCCGAAAACAGAAAAAGAGGTTCGTGGTTTCTTGGGGAGATTGAATTACATTGCTAGGTTCATCTCGCATCTCACAGCCACGTGTGAACCAATCTTCAAGTTGCTAAGAAAAGATCAAGCGGTCAGGTGGAATGAAAATTGTCAAAAGGCATTTGAAAAGATTAAAGAATACTTGCAGGAACCTCCGGTCCTTATGCCGCCAGCGCCAGGAAGGCCTTTGATTATGTATCTCACGGTTCTTGAGAATTCAATGGGTTGTGTGCTCGGTCAACAAGACGAGTCAGGTAAAAAAGAGCACGCCATCTATTACCTGAGTAAGAAGTTTACTGATTGCGAGTCAAGATACTCGATGCTGGAGAAAACATGTTGTGCACTCGCTTGGGCCGCTAAGCGTTTGAGGCAGTATATGTTAAACCATGCAACCCTTTTGATTTCGAAGATGGATCCAATCAAGTATGTGTTTGAGAAGCAAGCACTTTCTGGTAGAATAGCCCGTTGGCAGATGGTTCTGACAGAATATGATATTCAGTATGTTTCCCAAAAGGCCATTAAGGGAAGTGTTTTGTCAGAATATCTCGCAGAACAGCCAATTGAGGATTATCAACCGATGAAGTTTGAATTTCCGGATGAACATATCATGTATCTGAAGATGAAGGATTGTGAAGAGCCTTTGCCTGATGAAGGACCTGAGATTGGATCTCAATGGAAGATGGTTTTTGATGGGGCTGTTAATTCATATGGCAACGGAATCGGGGCAATCATTACGACTCCACAGGGTTCTCATATACCCTTTACTGCCCGATTAGCGTTCATATGCACCAACAATGAGGCGGAGTATGAAGCATGCATCATGGGGTTAGAAGAAGCAATTGATTTGAGAATCAAGAACCTCGATGTTTATGGTGATTCTGCGTTGGTGGTGAATCAGATTACAGGAGAATGGGAGACTCGTCAAGTAAATCTCATTCCATATAACAATTATGCCAGAAGATTGTTACCTTTCTTTGACAGAATAGACTTCCATCACATTCCCCGGATAGAGAATCAGATGGCTGATGCGTTGGCAACATTGTCATCAATGTATAAAGTGAATCTTTGGAATGAAGCTCCCTCAATCAGAATCATGCGCTTGGATAGACCTGCTTTTGTATTTGCAGTTGAAGGGGTATCAGATGGCCAGCCTTGGTATCATGACATTAAAGTCTTCTTGAAGAGTCAGGAATACCCAGTCGGGGCATCTTCCAAAGATAAAAAGACATTGAGGAGGTTATCAGGAAACTTCTTTTTGAACAAGGATGATGTGTTGTACAAGAGAAACTTTGACATGGTCTTGCTACGTTGTGTTGATGAACACGAGGCAGGCTTGTTAATGGAAGAGGTTCACGAAGGTTCCTTCGGTACTCATGCCAATGGGCATGCTATGGCCAGAAAATTGTTGAGAGCGGGGTATTATTGGATGACTATGGAGTCTGACTGTTTTAAATACGCCCGAAAATGTCATAAATGCCAGATTTATGCTGACAAGGTGCACGTACCGCCTACTCCTCTAAATGTTTTGTCGTCACCTTGGCCTTTTGCAATGTGGGGCATTGACATGATTGGAAAGATCGAGCCGACTGCTTCAAATGGACATCGCTTTATCCTGGTGGCTATTGATTATTTCACGAAGTGGGTGGAAGCAGCATCGTATGCCAACGTCACTAAACAAGTGGTAGCCCGGTTCATTAAGAAGGACATCATCTGCCGGTATGGAGTCCCGGAGAGAATCATTACTGATAATGGTTCAAATCTGAATAACAAGATGATGAAGGAGCTCTGCCAGAGCTTTAAAATCAAACATCACAATTCTTCTCCCTATCGTCCGAAGATGAATGGGGCTGTTGAAGCGGCTAATAAGAACATAAAGAAGATTGTACAGAAGATGGTAGTGACATACAAAGACTGGCATGAGATGTTGCCTTACGCTTTGCATGGATATCGTACTTCGGTACGTACATCAACTGGGGCAACTCCTTTCTCACTGGTGTATGGCATGGAAGCAGTCCTGCCATTAGAAGTTGAGATTCCTTCTTTGAGAATTCTGACAGATGTGAAGCTGGATGAAGCTGAATGGGTGCGTTCCCGGCTGAATGAATTGAACCTCATTGAAGAGAAGAGATTGAAAGCCATTGCGCATGGCCGGTTGTATCAGAGCAGGATGAAGAAAGCCTTTGATCAGAAGGTGCGTCCTCGGTGTTTTCAAGCTGGTGAATTAGTTCTGAAAAGGATTACTCCTCCCCAAACAGATCACAGGGGCAAGTGGACTCCGAATTACGAAGGGCCATATGTAGTAAGACAGGTTTTCTCTGGTGGAGCCTTATTACTCTCAACTATGGATGGCGAAGATTTTACGTCCCCTGTGAACGCGGATGTAGTCAAAAAATACTTTGCATAAAAGAGACCCGCTGAGCATAAAAAGAAGGTTCAGGCAAAATGGGGCATCCTGGCGAACCATAAAAAGAAAAGGTTCGGGCAAAAATTAGGGATAAAAAGAAACAGAATAAACCCGCAAGGTTGAAAACCTGAAATGGCAACTTTGGCAAAAAATGGGTATCCCGGTGGATTGAAAACCCGAAAAGGGCGATCCAGGCAAAAGTTAGGGATTTTAGAGCAAAGACTACGATCCGCGCCCGATCTGTGATCACCGTTCACACTTGGAAAATTCTGAGGAAAGGAATCAGTCCAGTTAGTCGTCGTCGAAGGCCAAAGTATATGCGGATGAACAAGTCATATGGGTTATAGCTGAGTCGAGTCATGGTGGATGTCTGTTCCCCACATTGCCGACATTTGTATTTTCTTTTGCTTTTTGCGCAATTACCTCTTTCCAGGAATTGCTTCCAGATGTAAATGCCTATTTACAGGCCAATTCATTCAATAAAGTTTGCATTTCAGTTAAAGAGCTTTTGTTTTCTGTTTTACCTGTGTTGTTTGTGAAAATGTCCGATATTTTTGATAAAAACATTACATGCTAAAACGTTGAGCTTTATGACAGAAGTTGGAAAACAGTGGCAATTGCTTAGGCGACAGTCATTATGTTGATAATCAATGTAATTATTTCTGCGCATAGACCTTTCTGTTGGTTTTGCAGGGTGACAGATGTACTCCCCCAGTAGAGTAGAGCTCTCCCCTACTTTGAAGTCTGATCGTCCTCAGCAGGTTATTACTCTTCCCCATCAGAGTATCGAGGGTCGTCTTCCTCAACCAGAGTATAAAGAAGTAATTCCCTAAGCGGAGTCGTTAAGGATCGTTTTCCTTAGCAGGATATAAGAGGTTTTCTCCCAGGCCAGAGTTGTGACTTGGCACATATTTCTTCAGCAAGTGAAGTATCCCCACGGAGCATGGGGCATTTATTAGTCCCCCAGCTAGTCAGGAAGCATGTGTTATCCCCTAGCAGATGAATGTTGACAATTACTTTCTCTCCCAAGCGGAGTCGTTGAGGATCGTCTTCCTCAGCAAAGTACAGAGGATTATATACCCAGCCGAAGTTGTGTTTGGATTATTATTCCCCAGCAAGTACTCAGAAGTTGATTGCTTTGAGGTGAATGTTGCCGTACCTCCAACAGGAAGTTTGTGGACGAAGATGTTATTATCCCCACAGGGTCCTGGTGTCTACTTTCCTCGGTTGGTCAGAAAGTATAGTCTCGACGCCAATGGTTTGATCTAGTACCCAGCAGGGTGAGGGTAAAGTTACTTCCCTAGCAGCAGATTAAGCTCATTTCCCCAATCAGAGTCTGGTGGTGAGTGGTATCCCCAGCAGGTCTTAAGGCCAATCGTTTTTGGCAGGCGCCGAAGCCAAGTTCTGAAATAGTAGGTCGTCCCCAGCGGTGGAATTTCCATCTTCAGTATTCATATCCTTCCCCAGCTGAGTGGGTATTCTCTCGGAGCTTCGTCCATCTCCAGCAGAGTTGTTGATCTTGATATTCCTCAACGGAGTGGATATCCTCTTGGAGTCTCGTCCATCTCCGACAGAATTGGTGATTGTGATATTCCCTAGCAGGGAGAAGTTTTCCTCAACAAGTTTTCCTTTGTTTCAGTGGCAATTTAGTTTGCCGTTCCTAGCGGAGTTGCTTCTGGTCCTCAGCATTTATTTTGCTGGGACGTCTCTTTTGCATTGCATAAGCATTTGTTTTGCATAGCATCCTCCCAAATGCGTAGCATTTCCACTTCATGTGGGGCATTACGGCAAAATTCAAACATATGCATCTGAAGTGTAAGCCAGGTTTGAGTTTTCCTTCGTCAGGAAAAGCTGGATTTCAGAGGTGTTGGGTTAAACAATATTTGATAGTTCCCCGGCAGAACGTTTTGGCCAGGATTGTTTATCCTTGATTTTGTTTGTACCCCTTCGTCCAGGTGGTCCTTTGGTTTATTCCCTCGAAATTTTTACCGTCAGACACTCGTCCGTGTTTCCTTCAGCACCCGTCCGTGTTTGAACTTTTTCAATACCCGTCCGTATTGACCTTTTGATGACACTCGTTCGTGTTTCCTTCGGCACCCGTCAGTGCTGCGATTCAATCCCCAGAGAGGTCGCCTTTTTGTTTCAATACCCGTCCGTATTGACCTTTTGATGACACTCGTCTGTGTCGCCTCCCGTTCCCCCAACGAGATTAATTCCCGATAAAGTTGCTTTACAACCTTTTTCAATGCCCGTCCGTATTGAATCTTTTACACCCGTCCGTGTACCTTTTTCAATACCTGTCCGTATTGAATCTTTTACACCCGTCCGTGTACCTTTTTTCAGTACCCGTCCGTATTGAAATCTTTGGCACCCGTCCGTGTACCGTTTTCAACACCCGTCCGTGTACCATTTTCAACACCCGTCTGTGTTTGAACTTTTATTTCAATGCCCGTCCGCATCGACATTTTACACCCGTCCATGTATCTTCTCAATACCCGTCCGTATTTGATATCCTGGATTCTTTAACACTCGTCCGTGTTTTTCCCCGGCGTAGATAACACTCGTTTGTGTTTATTTCAAGACTTTTCAATACAGTTTTGGTTTCCAACACTCGTACGTGTTGTGACAGTGCAGCATTTATTGTTTATTCCCCAGTGGAGTCGTCCCTCCTTTGAGGATTGCAAATTTCAGGTTTCTTATGGTATTCAATCTCCGTGAATCCTTGGAACGCATGATAGCCGTCACTATCATACCTTCAGGATCAAGTTGATTGAATAGGGGCAGCTGTAACACCCCAAAATTTGCCTTGTTGTTTTTAGCTAACTGGCTTATGTTTCTTTGCATTTCTTGCATTAGCATTTGTGCATAGCATTGGGTCCTAGCATGGGATCAAGGTACTTGGTTTAACTCAAAGGAAGAAGAGGTTTTTCAGGTTTTCAAACAACAGTTCATGTGCATTGTCCAAGGGGCTAAGAGGAGAGACAATTCTTGATGCTATCAATTCTTGAACCACAAATGAACCTTGGGCCTCAAGGTGTTTTATTTGGTCCATCATCTCACCACAAGATCAAGATTGGCAGGGGAATTCAAAAGAATCACACTCTCCTAACTTGGTTTCTTAAATTAGGGTTTTGGAGATTCTGAGATTTAACCCTCAAATGAGCAAGCTCTTTGATTGTTTATCATCTCCAAATGGCACATATCATCATTGGTGGACATGACACACATCATACTCAGAGGAATTTGAATTTGGAGGATGTGCTGATTTCTCCTAACCAGAGGAGCCAAAATTAGGGTTTCCTATAGAATCAGTTTATTTCTGATTTTTAGGACAAGACTTGACCTCATGGTATTCCTCATGTCCTTAAGTGTCTAGGATTGGAGAATTGTCCATCAATTTGCTTCAGAAGGTTTTCAATTGATCAGAAATTTGAAAATCAGGAGAATTGGGAATAAAGTCAACTGTGCAGTGGAAAAGTCAACCCCTGACTTTTTGAGGTCAACATCATGATTTTCAAGTCAAATATGGTCCATGGACAAGATTTGATCAAGAAATGTTCAAAGGTTCATAAAAAATCAAGAATTTGGGAAAGTTGCTAAAATTGGAAAATTAGGTTTTTAGAAACTTACTATTTTTAGTAAGTTTTTAATCACTTTCTAAGCCATTTTTCACCATTTTCAAGGCCTCATTCAAAAACCTTTTCCACATGGAAGTTGTAGATTGAAGTTTTCCCTTCAAAATGAGCACAAGAACCATGCCATTTGGATCATTTTTGAGAGAGTTATGATGTTTCAAAGATGGAGGTTTCAAATTGGAAATTTGGAAAAAACTTGGAATTTTTCTAAGTTATTTTTGACAGCTTGGTGTACCATTATTCTTGGCCAATTTTAAGTGACTTCCAAGGTTTGAATTGAGAAACTTCTAACATGAAAAGTGTAGAGGGCAATCCCCTCTTTCCAAAGAATCCAAATTCGTGTCATTTGAACCATTGTGGTGAGAGTTATATACCTTCAAAGTTGGTGTCATCATATGGTCAATTTGTGTTCATGACTTGAAGTTTTTACTCAATTTTGGCAGCCGTGAGAACCCGTATTCATGGTTTATTTCCACAAGGTTCCAAGCATCATTTCAACTTCTTTTCAACATCAAGTTCATTCTCCCCTCTTCCTACTTTTGCTTGACCTTGAAATCTTCCCATTTAAGCCATTCTTCATCAAGATATTACCAAGCAAAGTGCTATGCATGACTTTGATCCCTTTGTGCATATGGTGGACATTTTGGACACCAAAGGAGGTTTTTTCTTGCAGCATGATAATACTTGCACGCATATCCCCATTTCTTTACTACAAATGACCAAGCAAGTGCATTTTATGTATGAACCCATGTTGCATATTTTGCCTCAATTTGGAAAAAGAGAAAATTAGCACATTCTGACTTCACTCTCCTCTATCACGTGCCAAACCTTTTCAAGACCTTCTAACATCCTTTTCACACCCTTACTTGGCTCACAAGACCACCCCATGCACCCCATGTGAGAGGGATCCGTACCACACTCTCCATATCAAGTATTGTCAAAAAAAAATTTGAAACGAGCTGCTCATTCTTTTTAGGCCCATTAAACCACTCACAACCCTTCATATATAAGTGCATAAACCCTAGAGAGAGGCAGAGGATTTTTCTTGGCAAGAAAATAGAAAAAAAGCATACACTCTTGTTTTTTTTTCTCTGAGTCGAGTCACCCTTTTTCACATCCCTTTGCTCCATTTTATGAAGGATTCTTCATCTTTTGAACTTTATTCTGCTTCTGTACGCATCATTTGGTAGCTGGAACGTGTATTTTGGTCGGTTCACCATTTCCATCTCCCTCACTTATTCAAGTTATGGCATGAGGAATTGAAGAGGTTTCCAAGCAAACAAAGTTTCGATCCGTTCTCTCCAGCTCAGAGGAGTTTTCCCTGCATCTTTTTCTAGTCTCACCTCAAAGTTTGAAGAACCAACGGAGTAGCTCCGTTAGGTAATCATTCTTCTTCTCAAACACTCCATGCTGCACGTTGATACTGTTTATTATTGGCATTTCTGAAGTCCTACACCAGTGTAGGCCTTGTTTATGTGTGTGTTGTGTTAGTTTGCGTGCGTTTCAGATTGTGTGTTGTTTTTTCGTGCTTAGATTTCTTCATGTTAGAGTGATTTTTAGAAGAAACTAATTGTGGATTTGAGTTCTCCATGGAATTTCGTGTGGAGGGATGTTTGGTTTTCGTGTTTCTGTGAGGGTCGGGCTGCAACTCCGGCGTGTGTAACCGGAGAAGACGACCGGAGCCCTAGCTCCGGCGTCTTGAGCGGCGACTTGATGTGGCAAAGGTTTGACGGTTGACCAACCAATGAAGGCATAACAACGCGCCACCTCATTTGATGAGAGAGGCCAGCGTGGCCAGGTTGAGCTTGAAACGTTGCGTTTCATACAAACATTTTTTTGTTGTTTGTTTTCTGAATTTTAATGTTGGTTTGGGCTTGGTAATTTGCTATTTGCACCCTGCGTTATGGTCCATCATGTATTTCAACGTGACTCCAATTGCTGATGCACCCCCTCATTTTGTTAATCTTTTTTTTTCATTTCTTTTTTTTATTTTTCTATTTGAATTTAGTTTCAATTGTTAAAATCATTTTAAAAAATCCACAAAAATATTTTTATGTTTAATTAGTATGTCAACTTAATTCTCATAATTTTTATTTTATTTTTATTTTCGTTTTTTTATTTTATTTTGAATTAAATTGTTAGAGTGTTTCCAATGATATCCTATTTCTAGGGTTAGGAATTTTTGTGGCTTTCACACATCATTTGAGGCCAATCTTTTGGTCACTTTATGGGCATAATATGAGGGTGTTTCAATGCTGGTTTGAGGTTGGTTTGAGTTACTTTTAGTGACTCACCACTCAAGTTTTATTAACCCTCAACTCTTGCTCGATTCTTTGCACATCTTGACATGTGGATCACTTTTAGACAAGCTCTTTAATTCTTTTTGATCCAATCTTTTTGAATATGTTACTTGATTGAGTTAGCTTCTGTTTAGACATTTTTTTTGGGATTTTATTAATCCACTTTGCTATTTTTGGTTGAGTGTTGTTTGTGATGCAAGTTTGGTTGAGGTATACTTTGGTACATGATCTAGTTTAGATGCATTTGCTTACTTGTGATTGAGTGATGCTTAAGATGTTTTTATGGTATGATCATGTACTGTTTGAACTTACTTGTGGCTTTGGAATCATCTCTTTTCACTCATTTTTCTATTTGTTCTTGATTTTACAAAGTGTTGTTATTTTGACTTGAGTTTTGTGGATGTCTTACTCACTTTTGGTGCATGCTTTGAATATGTTGCTTGATGATTAATCTTGTATGACTTGAGTTTGGGTTTGATATGACGTTGATGTATATGCTACTGCCTCTTGAGTTCTATATTTGATTTTCATGTTACTTGAGCATTGTTGGATGCATTTGGTTTGAATTATGTGATGCATATCATCCCTTTTGCTTTGTAACTTCTTTGGTGCATCGTATTGCATAATGTGAACCTAGTTTGCATATGTGGATTGTTAATGATGATATGATGTGAGTTCTGGTCTTGTTTCATTTTCATCTTGTCTCTTTCATTTCACTTTGGTATGAGATCCATGTGTGCTTAATTGTGCATTTAATTCAAGTGTGCTTGCATCCTTCCATGTTTACCTTTGCATGATTACTTGAAGTGATTTGCATTAATCTTTGAAACATGTTGATTGACTTGAGTTGGACATTTATGATATGATGTACTTGCTGCCCCATCTTGTATCTTATCTTCTCCTTCTCTTTCTCCTTCTTCTCTTTCACTCTTTTCATCCCTCGAGTCTCGAGACTTGTTTAAGTCTTGGACTCTCTCCCGTTAGAGCTACCTAGTCCAACTTAATTTTTGATTAAGCTTGGAGTAGGATTAGCATTAGGTTAGGTAGTCGTCTCTCCTAAACCTCACTAACCATAGGACATCCATGCATGATAACATTAGGACTCTTAGTTTCCCTTCAGAGTTTCCTTTGTGTCGTCTCTCTTCTCATCTTAAAACTTCTTCAAGACACGTAATAAAAGTTAACGTGTATTGCGCTTGAGCCTTCTATGTGGGAAGTGGGGAGTGAGGGGCTTCCTCTCATTCTTCTAGGATACCTAGCGTACGTCCTGTTGGGGACGATGCGCGAAGTATTCGTTCCTATATTCAAGACTTGGGTTCAATGCAAGTTGCGAAACAACTTAAAAGACATTTCTGTCTAAAAAACACCAAACAAATTCAAATCTTTTTTGTCCTTCGGGATTGTTGGGTTTCAAACTTCTTTCTTTCAGATAAGAGCTCGTCGCTCACGTAAAAAACACTTACCCACCCGTGGTCGTACCCACGAACTACATTAGCTCTGATTCCTCTCTCTCGTCCGATTGAGGATATGTAGGCACAAGACAGCGATTGTCTTGGCGAGCAACCTTCCCCCACAGTTCCCGTCCGAACTACGTTGACTCTGACTTTCCCATTGCACTGAGGGAGTACATAGGCCTAGGACAACGATACCGTCCTATCGAGTCACCTTCTTTTTTCTTTTCTTCTTCATTCCTTCGCTCATTTCCTTTCCCGTTCTTTCTCGTTTCCAGTAGCAGTGGAGTTCCAGACGACGACACCCTTTGATGCAGACAGCAAGCGTGGATCCCATCGAGTACGATGGACGTGTTGGGTGCTAACACCTTCCCTTCGCGTAACCGACTCCCGTACCCGTTCTCTTGGTCGCGAGACCATGCCCTTTCCCTTCTTTCAGGTTTATGCAGTGTTTCCTTTCCCTCTCTTGGGATAAATACACTTTGCTGGCGACTCTGTGTCTTTTGCGCCACTCTCGCGTTTGTACCGTTGGATGCGAATCTTTTCGGGAGCGACAAATGTGAGATAAAGATTTCCTCAAGGTTAAAGTGTGATCAACCATTGATTCCCAAAGGCTATCTCATCAAACCATGGCTTCTACTATCAAAGTGCAAGGTTTCAAGCATCTTTCAATCTCATTTTGATCAAATATACCTCAAGGTTTAGTAGCTTGTCTCTCAAGAGAATTCAAAGGTTCATGTGTTTATTTTCATGCCTTCATCAATAAGTTACCTCAAGCTTTGCTCAATTTAATCAAAGGAAATTCAAGGACACATTATTTTGAGTTCATATGATCATCCATGTGCTTTAAAATGCAAGAAAAGTCCAAGTTAACAAGTTGATTCAAGAAAGTTTGACCTAAAAAGTCAACATTTGAAAGTCAAAGTTCCAAGGGTCACAACTCCTTCAATTCTCAACATTTTTGAATGCTTCTTTTTGCATATGATTAGTTGAGTAATCTACTTTAAATGACAAAATGTCTTCTTCATTAACTTTAACACTAACACTAACTTTAATTATATTAACTTTTACTTTACGTCATTTATTTTTATGCACTTTTATCTTTACGTTCTTTATTTCTTTCTCTTTATTTTATGATTATCATTTCATATCATATTTTCATCTTGTTTATGTTTATGCATTTTTCTCTTTATCCAATTGGACTTTTTTTTTCTTTTTAAGGCATTAATAAAGGCTTAAACCATTAATAGACTCTTAATGTTCCTTGGACTATTTGGTGACTATCTCTTGCATGGATTTGGAGTTTTAGATTTAGAATTAGGTTCATTGCCCTATGCTTTGGAGTTGTAACTTGAGAACTTGGATCTTATCTGGTACTTTGACCTTGAGTTGACCACTTATGAAGACTTGGCTTGGAGACTTGGTTTTCATCTGATGTTTGGTTTTTTTCTCTGCTTATCTTGTTGCTTATGGCTTAAATCCAAATGATGGGATAACTTGGTATCTTAGTTAGATCTTTCCTTCCTTAGCTTTTATTTTATGCTTTAGGATAGTCTCTTCATCTCTTCCCCTTCTTAAATTTTCAAAATCTTCTCCCTTTTTCAAAACCTTCTTGTTTTTAAACTTGAACCCCTTTTTCAATAAACCTTGACTTTTCAAGTGCATTTTCAAAATCTTTTCTTGAATAAAGTGCTAATCAATCTTAAGCATGTCAAGACCATTTCAAAAGACTTAAAAAATATTTAACTCATTCAAACCATTTGTGTCTTTTGTGCACTTTTCCTTTTAAACTTTTTCTTAAGGTTTAGACATGAGTCATTTTCATAGTTGAGATGTAATTCTTCTATCCCCATAGTGATGTTTAGTGTTGATTATTTTCCACTTGAGAGAGCTAGTGGCATACTTGTTGATCTCTATCCAAGTTGGAGTCCTTCTCAATAGTGATGTAAAGTTTCATTTTTATACACTTGTGGGTGACTAGTGTAGCGTTCTCCTTAAAATGACAACTTGTCTTGCCATTTAAAATCAATCAAAACAAATCTCTTTTGCAATTTTTACCACGAACTACGAGGTTTTGATCCTCTGTTGCACTTTGTGGGTACGTAGGCACGAGACTCAGGAAGTCTTTTCAAACACAAAATTATTTAAAAAATGCTTCTCTTCTCACGTTGGATTTTCAAAGAGGTTCATATAAAGTACTATAGACGTTTTGGGTGCTAACATCTTCTATTTGCGTAACCAACCCCCTTACCCTTGTCTCTGTTTTTATTAGTTTTGTTTTAAAACTTCTTTAGGTTTTGTTCTATCTTTTTCCTTTCCTTTGGAAAATAAAAGTGTGGTGGCGACTCTTGCAATATGAGTTAAGTTAATCAATAGCTTAATCTCAAATTTTCCCGCTACAGTTACAATGAAAATAACAGACTTCACCGGTACCAAATAAAGACCAACACAACATCTATGCAATGAATATACAGGACAAAAAAATGACCAGTAAAAAATGAAAACTGTATTCCCAGTCAATGACCATGTTGCACCGAAAAGCATGAAAGCTGCAATACTATGTGACTTTGATTTTCACGTGGAAATCTTGAAAATGTAGACAAACTAATGTATAGTATAATAAAGTTTTTGGACATGAAAAGATTATAACTGTGGACCATAAATTAGGTACACGTGAATACAAGATTGGGCAAAATATGAATACTACATTGGCAACACAACTAAAAGTGATATGAACCTACATAAAACTATTAAAAAAATAGTTTATTCGTTTATATTGGTTTACCCAATGCAATAGAAGTGAGTTTTGATTTACCCTCTTCCCTCCGTAATTAAAATAAAACATAAATTTAAAAAAAAATTAAAAAAATTATTTAAAAAAATCCACGTGGATTTTAAAAAATAATTAATTAATTAAAATAATAGCCACCAAGGCATGCCACATAAGGAAAAATTTCTAAGGTTTTTTTTTGTAGCTATGAGTGAAGATTAGAGGGGGGTTATATAGGGATTGTTAGTAGGGGTGTTCGCGGTGCGGTTTGGGCGGTTTTAACGCTAAAAATCATTCGAACCGCAAGGGAAAAAAGCATGCGGTTTGGTTTGGTTTGGTTGGATTTTAAAAAAAATCTGAACCAAACCAAACCAAACCAATGCGGTTTGGATTGGTTCGGTTTTTTACAAGATTTTTATTGAGTGATATTTACATATATAGAAAACAACATAACTTTCTGTTTAGTCATTCATACATTATCAAATAACAACAAAACTCATCATATTTAGACAAAAAATTCTCATTCAATATACAAAAATCAATTTAAACAAAAGTGGAAAAAAATAGTAGCATAAAACAATATCAAAATATTATAATAAAACAGAAACTATAACAGAAGGGAGATTAGAGAAGATAAAAAAGAAAGAACATAACATATGTAAGATTAGAGAAGAAAGGTGCGATAAAAATATAATTAGAAGAGAAAATAGTAACATAAAAATGAGAAGATGAAAAAGAAAGAACATGTGAGATGAGAGATTAGTGTAGAAGAGGCGAGACGTACATGACAAAGAAGATGAGAAGAATGTACAATACTATTAGGAGAGATTTGAGAAGATTAAAACTGAAAAGTTAAGTGTGAGTAAGAGAAAACATTTCATAATTGTAAGGTTAAGGCATAATGGGTTTGAGTTTTGGGTTAGATGTGAGATAAATGAAGTTTGGGTTGTAACATAATGCGGTTTAGTTTGGTTTAGTTCGGTTTGCAAAATACAAACCGCAAACCAAACCGAACCATGCGGTTTTGTTAAAAGATGGCCCGAACAAATCCGAACCAAATGCGGTTTTTTGCGGTTTGGGTTTGGTTTGGTTTGGTTTGCGGTTTTTTATTGGGTTGGTTCGGTTTTGAACACCCCTAATTGTTAGTGTGTGAGACCTAATTCGTGTGAGAGGATTGTGAGAATTGTGTGAGCTGATTGAAATTTGCAAGCTGTGTGAAGGGAAATCAGTTATGCAGTGAGTGTGTATTCCCTAATTTTAGGGGATTTTAGGTGAGTGAAAAAGAAAATATTTGTGTAATACTCTTTTGTGATCCCATGTAATTGTTGTGAAATTGTAATTGTCTTTTTATTGTTGTAAAATTCAACTTGTAATTGTGAAATTCCAATCTCAGCCCATTCTTGTTACTATTGTAATTTTTTAACGTAATTAGTAATTCAAACTTCGTAATTGTTCAAATTATTTTGCTTACTTTACTTTTAAAAACCTTGCAAACAAATACATTGATGTAATATGATGTCAAGTATGAATCAAATGGTTCAACTTGTATATTTTTTTTGGTTATTCTTTACTTGAGAAATCTTGCTGCAAAGACTGAGTTGGGCAAAGAAGGAACAATGACTCACCTTTGTTTTCCTTTATTGTTATTTTTGAAGAGTGAAATTGAAAAGATGATGATGAAAAAACATAGTTTTTATGCAAAATGGAAACACCACTCAAAAGTTAACTCAAGTTGTCTTGGTATTTTAATATTGTTATGAATGGATTAAAACCAAATTGTCTTAAATTTTTTATGGTAAAGAGGCTTGTGTGATGTATGATTTGAAATGGGAATTGAAACTTTATTTTCAAAAGATTAAATAGAGAAAAATTAATGAACCATGTATGAATGCAATGATCCAATTTTAAACCTTGTATAAAGTTTTTTTACTTGAATGAGGGAATTTGATTTTTTTCATTCTAGACAATTGTAATGGACATTTTGGTGAATGAGGTTAAAACTTGACCCATAATTTAGATTTTTCTTACTTATAGTGCCATGTGTGAAGCATTAAAAGCCCAATTTTAAGTCTTAACCAACATTTCCATGTCTGATCTTAAAGGAAGGCAAACAAATCAAGCTAATGATGCACGTGAAAGAGAATCAATACAAATCCAAAATAGAACTTAGTTGCCAAAGAATGAACCATTGATCTCACTTCTTGTTAACAATCTTATAAAAAAATTCAAATTACTTTAGCCTAAATGAAACCAAGTAAGCAACTAGGATGAAAGCAAGAGGAATGTTCTTAACAGAAGAAAAAAAACATGGGGTTCTTTATATCACAATCCTTTTAACACTTGCAACTGATTATTAGCCTATGAAACCAAAGACCAAAGTTTGATTTGAGACAAAATGTTTTCCTTTTATTTGTTATACAATGAATCATATTGAAGTAAAAAATGATGAATGAAATTGAGATGTAACTTTTCCAAAAATGAATGCAAAGGTGTTTAAATGTCTTATGGGCGAAATTAGGGTATGACGGTTGCCCCTATTTATGTATCTTTGACTATGAAATATGAAGAGTGTCAGTCTTCATATAATTGCGATGGAAGATAGTTCAATACTAAAGGATCCAATTTTTTCCCTTAGAGAGATGAGATGTTATGTGTTAACGAAAAATTTCTCGTTGGGGACATGAAAATGCGAAGCAGACTCTTTGGGGATGATTGAGATGACTTGTAAAGGAGGTCTGCTAGGGGTTAAATGAGGTAAAGTGAAAAGGACTCATTGGGTAAAAACAATGATATTTTTTGGAAATACGTCAGAACGACAGACATATTTGAAAATACATTGGAAAAAGGAGACAATTATGAAAATACATCAAAATGATAAGAAACATCTGGAAATAACTGAGATACAAAAGAAACAAGTTCTCAAAATACATCAGAACAACAAGAAAACGTCCGAAAATACCTCAGATACAAAGGGGAAAAGTTCTGCAAACATATAAAAAAACAGACATATCCAACAATACATTAGACAAAAAGGAAATATGTTCTAGACATACATCAGAAAGACAAACATATCCGACAATACATCGGACAAATAGAAAATAAATTCTAGAAATACGTCAGAAATACAGACATATCTGACAATGCATAGGAGAAAAATGAATTAAGTTTTGGAAATACGTCAGAAAGGCAGACATATTTGGCAATACATCAGACAAAAAAGAAATAAGTTTTAGAAATACGTAAGAACATCATACTCATTTTATGATGTTACAACAATGGTGATGCCTTGAAATGATTTAGAGGGGTATCTGAAGATGCATCTACGAAATAAATCACCTTTCCAACACCTTTTAAAGGACTTCAGGAAACATTTGGATATGCATCTCCAGATACGCCCTATAAACATACGGAGATACATCTTTGTACCATATTATTTATAACTGGGGTGAATCTCATATTAGCGTAGTTTTATGAGATCTTGGTGCGTTCGGAGATGTATCTTTGGATGCATGAAGGATAATTTTGGTTTTTCAAGGATGTGGTATGCCCATATAAGGGTGGAATGAGTAATGTCCTTAAGACCGGCTTCCAGAAGACAAGAGCGGTGTAAGCATAGGCCACTGAGAAAACACCCTCATTCCCAAGTCGCCATCACTAAGTTTCCACATCCAAGGATAAGGTAATAATACATTGGATTGTTTGTAAGATGTTAGAGACCAACAAATTTTCACATACAAAAGAGATTCTCCTGCACTGAATATCTCAAACTAAACCTTCTTTAACTCACCCAATTTCTTAACCATTTGATTAGAGATAAGATAAAGCTTAAAGAATCGGTCCTTAAGTGGAGTTGGAGAAGAGGTCATAGTTCTTCAACAAGATATTGCACTATAACTATGTTGGACCATTTGAAGAAGCTCACATATGTACCCCTCATAATATAACTTTTACTTTTTGAATAAGCTAACCTTCTTGGGAATGTGAGGTCTTGGAATTTTGATCGTAGAAGAAGATCTTTCATAAATGGTAGAGTGTGAGGTAAATCATAAAGCTTGATGATTTCAGCAAAGTAAAAAACACAACCATATTCTTATGCATCATTAGCAATCCCAACAAGCTCTATAAAAACATTTAACTCCAGTGCCATATTCACCAAACAGTACCACTATGCCCTTCACCAACCAATAGAAAAAGGAATGATGTAAGAGGGTCACCTGATTTCAACTCTCTTCCTAATACTAATCTTCAAAGGCCGGTCATGTGAGTGTGTAAGGTGTGCCATCGCACATGGACTCAAAAATTAAAAAGCCCGTTATAACAAATATTTTATCTTAAAATATTTTGTTAGTTTAATTTAAATTTGCATAGTGACCTTGTAGTTTTAGAGATGTGCATGTCGCGAATTCGATTATGCCGATTCTAAAGTTTAGACTTATTTTGTTTATTTTACTTCACAAAAATATAATAGAAAGATATCGAACCTCATTGTTCAAGTAAAAAATATAGAGCCTAACCTCTACACCACTTTCTATTTATTTATAAATGTAGAAATCATAATATATATATATATATATATATATATATATATATATATATATAATCGTACCTGGATCAGACAGTTACAGGTGGCCAACGACGTCCGTTGAGCTCCGGCTCCGGTGAGGTTGAAGTACGGCGGGGGGGTGTACCTGCAAGGTACTCCGACGCTCAAGTTAGGGAGTGCACAGAGTAACAGCAAATACAAAGAGTGAGAAAAGTGACTTAACCTGACCCTCTCAAGTGAGAGGGTATTTATAGAGAGCCCCCAGCGCGGGGCCAACGGTTACTTGTATTGGGCTGGATTGTCAGGCCCAATCCAAGTAACTGCCAGGGCTTACGTGGCGTAGTGAAGACCAGCACGTGGTCTTCGCCCTGGGGTAACCGCTCCTAGATTTCCGGGATTAGGGCAGACCGAATCCTTCGGAAGTGGGAGGTTACTTGGAACGTGTCCACGTGGTGTGGACCGTTAGACACTCCTCGCGGGGGGAGGAGCCTTCTGTGTCGAGGACCTATCAAGCCGCACGACGGACATGGCCTCGCAGGGAGGAGTCATGTCTGCCGAGGAGTGACGTCTGGCATACTCGCGGGGAGAAGCTGGTATGTCGGGGATATACCAATCCGCCGGGGGGTGCGAGGTCCTCCTGCCCTATTGGTCCAAGTGCCCGACACAAATAAAGTGCTCGGGGGAAACGTGGGTATGCTTGCAGCAGTCAAGTGCCCCGCAGAGGGGTCCTATTGGGCCTCCCCATGCTATATGGGTTGGGCCTGCTCGACTGTTGGGCAGCCTCGGCCCAGTCCAGAACAGGAGCCCCCCAAGTCGTTGCTCTGAGGTGGCAGAGTGATGACTTAAGGGTTATTGTATGTCGAGGATACGCTAAGAGAGGAACCGAGGAGGTCGATATCCTATGCGAAATTCCTTCGGCCGGATGAGCGTCGGGTAGCGGACAAACGTGTCTAGTCGCATGGTCGGGGAGATGAAGGGTTTCGGATTCGAAGCGTTGGGGAAAACTGAAACGACGCGCGTGGGGAGACGAGTGGCTGCATGCGTGCCACGTGTCGCCTGCCATCATTACCTAGGGAGGCTAGGGCGGCTGGCTAGGGTAGCGCACTCGAGTGCCCTACGCCCCTCGGGTCTCGCGAGAACCGCTTATAAAAGCCGTTCCCCTCGCTCATTCTCCACTTTTCCGCTTCTCTCTCAAGAAACTTTCTCCCTCTCTCTCTAACCTCTTCCGTCGTAGCTCGTCGCCGTCAGCCACCGGGCACTCTCTGTCGGAAGCATTTCCTCCGCTAGGACCGCCGTTCGCTGCCGTACCACAGCCGGAAACCTCCGTGCCGGAACCCTACATCGCCGCTTACCAGGTATTTGCTCCAAACCGGACCTTTATTTTGCGTTTTTCTTTGATTTTAACTAGTGTAGGGCGTTTCCTTGGTGAATTGATGACATTCCCATGAGAAACGAAGGGATTCCCGACGAATACGGCGGGAATCTTTAGTTGTGGAGAGA
This sequence comes from Lathyrus tuberosus, assembly GCA_022829125.1. Lineage (NCBI taxonomy): Eukaryota > Viridiplantae > Streptophyta > Magnoliopsida > Fabales > Fabaceae > Lathyrus > Lathyrus tuberosus. Next base: position 857,587 of record JALAZF010000393.1, read on the forward strand.
GAGAGAGTGCGAAGATTCTTGCTCGCTTTTGATGAATGTCTCGGGGATCAGGGACGAACACGTCGGGGATCCGTTGAATGTCTCGGGGTCCTTGATAATCAGTATATTTGTTAGTGCCGCGGGGACACGGGGCAGAACCTTCCGGGGAGACGATGAGTTCCCCGGTGGGCAAGTTGATCCTCGGCCGATCTCATCGGGGAGTTGAGAAAGCCTTGCCCCTTCTTCGCCCGTTCGCTTGAACAGCGGTGGAGGGGTGAATTTGATACGACCAATCGAATTCACCGTTTCCTTCTGCTTTTCAGGTAAATGGACGATTTGGCTGCAGAGGTGGCCGCAGGATATTTCGAGGAAAACGACGACGACCAGCCTGACTCCCCCATGGCTCACATGGCCTTTGCGCAGGAGAGGCCGCTCGAGGACTGGGTCTGTAGCGAAGCCCTTGAGATGTCGTCCATCTTCGTGTACCCAGATGTGGGCGATGCTTTTTGTACCGTCGAGCACAGACTAATCGGAAGTGGTCAATCCTGGAAGGTTTTTCGTCCCGAGGAGCATCACCGGATATGCTCCCCTTACCGGGGAATGCGGGTCCCCTTATACGAGTTTATGTTCGAGAAGGCGGGGTGGAGGCTGCCTTTCACGGATTTTTAGGAGGGGATCTTTGACTGGTTGAAGTTGGCCCCTTCGCAGATTCATCCGAACTCGCTGGCCTTCATCCGGGCTTTCGAGCTCGTATGCAAATATTTGGAGATCGTGCCGACCGTTCGCCTTTTCTTCCGCATATTCCACCTCCAACGGTCGTCGGTAGGAGGTCGACACGGCTGGGTGTCCTTCAAGCAGAGCAAGGCGTTGTTTCACACTTACTTGGATTCCATCCGGGATTTCAAGTTCCGCTATTTCTATGTGAAGCCGGTCACCCTCGAGGCGATATATTCATTGTACCGAAAAGTCACCCGCGAGGTCGACGGCCGTTCCGAGGAGGTGCTGGTGCCGAAGTTTCCTCTGTACTGGACGGAGGAACACTTTAAGAAGGGAGTTGACAAGTATAAAACGAAACCTGTTCAGATGGAGGCCTACGAGCGGGAAGCCTACGATAAAATCGTAGCTTTCGTCGACAGCTTTACAGAAGCTCGACATGAGACGCTGGACGGCCAGCCTATAATAGGTGCAGATGGGCAGGTGAAGAAAGAACGTCGCCTGATAAACACCCGCGTTCTGCTCGAGACCTTCTCCGACGAGGAGGCCATCGAATTGTTAGGTGGTGAAACGCCCTTGCTTTAGTTCTTCCTCGTATCTGTGTTTCTCGCTTTACTAACGCTTTCTTTCCTTTTGCAGGGACAATGGTCGGAGCCGAGGAGAGGTTGAAGAAACTGAAAGCGAAGAGGGCCCGGGAAGCGCAGGCCCGGGAAGAAGTGTCGCGCTCCAAAGATCAGGAAGTTGCCCCTTCTGGGGCCCCGCACGAGGGTGTTTCCACGGCCGCTGCCCCCGAAGGATCCACTCCGTCCCAGCCTGCTGCCGCTGTGTCGGGGACCGCGGGTGACCGCACAACTCCTGCGGGAAGCCAATCCCCGGCTACCCAAGGGACTCCGAATAGGCAGCGCGTTGCGGAGGTCGTCGACCTGGGTGGTGAAGACAGTCCCCCGGTTCCTTCCAGCTTTGACCTTCCCCCCTGCCATCAAAAACCTCACTTCTTCTCCGAGGTCACTTATCCTCGCACCCTTCCCTCCGAGATCCAAACCGTGCTGGGGACCGCTACTGAAGTGAGGAGGAAGATGCTTTTTGAGGACCTGTCGGCCGTCATGCGTATCTGCTCGACTGCCATCATTCTAAATGACGAGACCCGCCCTGCTGCTGAACTGGCCCGCCTGCAGGAGGCGCTGGATACCTTGGGCGCTGAGATGCTCGGCATGCGCAAGGAACTAAAAGAGTGCCGAGATCTGAACAAAGAGCAAGGCAAGCAGCAGCAATTGGTCGAGGCCAAGCTTAAGGAAGCCGAGGAGACAAAGAAAAGCCACCTTGCCCGAATCGCTGAGCTGGAGTTGGAGGAGAAGCGGCTTAAGGTAAGGATTGCCGAGCTGGAAGATGCGGTGCGGCCAGCCGAAGGGGAAACTGAGGAGGACAAACTCCTGACCACTCGTGCGGCGTTTGTGGCGCAGCTCCGGAAGCTTGAGCAGGATCTCCGAGTGTCCGAGGATGATTCTATCGAAACCGCGGGTATAGGGTTCCGCAGTGCCGTGGCGCAGCTTCGGGTTCTCAACCCCGACCTTGTCATTGAAGGGATCGACCCCGACGCTGAGGTGGTGGATGGCCAGATCGTGTATCCTCTGCGGGAGAACCACATTCATGCGCACGAGGAGCCTGATGGACCGCAGCTGAGTAGGTTTTTATCTTTGTTTTGGTCGGCCTGCGAGCCGTTTTGTTTCGCCCGGCTTGTGGGCTTAGCTGATGTACTTTTTGCACAATGGTTATTTTCGCCCGGCTTGTGGGCTCATATTTGTAACTTTTTGGACCAAGTGTTTTGCCCGCTATTCGTACTTTATAATATCTCTTTGTTAATTTTCCTTGTGTGTGATGTGGTGTTTGTTATACTTTATTGTTTGTTATACTTTATTTTTGCCCAAGTAATAAGGCTTCGGGATTTGCTCGACCTTGATCGTCCCTGACCGCGTGGAGAGCTGGTCGGGCGGCCGGAGGAGTACTCCGACCTTCAACGAGGCTAAGAGCTCGGTCGAGGTCCTAGTCTCGTGGCATGAACTTCCCATCGCGAGCTGGGTGTTATGCCCGGTTGGCACGACGACGGTGGGCCTCGATCGAGGTATCCCCGCCGGATCAAATGTCCTCGCGCACACACAACGCGGTCTCTGATCATCGTGTTCTTATAGGGGTGTCGCGCTTGTACCCCAGCGCGTCCCCGTATCGCGGTGCTAGTGAGCCGCGGGAAGTGTTTAACTGTAATATTGTTTTAGCTTTTCAGCGTTCCATGGTCGAGCAAGTTCTTCCCCGTGCAGATTTTCGAGGAAATAGGCTCCTGTCCCCGTTTTCGCGCGGACGCGGTACGGGCCCTCCCAGTTCGCGGCGAGTTTGCCTTCTCGCGAGTCTTTCTGGTTCCTTCGTAGGACGAGGGTGCCCACCTGAAAATCACGTTTAATGACTCTGTCATTATAACGTAGTGTTATTTTTTGTTTAAGTGACGCCTCTCGGAGAGAAGCGCCCGAGCGTGTTTCCTCCACGAAGTCGAGTTCTTCCCTCAAGGCTTCGTCGTTCGTGTTCCCGTCGAGGGGGGCTTCCGTCCTCCTCGAGGGTTCTTTGATCTCCACGGGAATCACTGCCTCCGCTCCATAAGTCAAACGGAAAGGGGTCTCCCCGGTCGTGGAGTGTGGGGTTGTTCGGTAGGCCCAGAGAACGCTGTGTAGCTCTTCAACCCACCGTTGTTTGGCGTCGCCCAGTCTCCGTCTTAATCCTCGAAGGATCACTCTGTTAGCGGCCTCAGCCTGTCCGTTCGTTTGAGGGTGCTCGACCGACGTGAAGTGCTGCTTCGTGCCTAGTTTTGTGACGAAGTCTTGGAAGTTCCTGTCGGTGAACTGGGTTCCGTTGTCTGTGACGATGGCTTGAGGCACTCCGAACCGGGCGAGGATATTTCTTTTGTAGAAACGAAGTATGTTGAAAGCAGTGATTTTGGCCAATGCTTCTGCTTCAATCCACTTTGTGAAGTAATCTACCCCGACGATGAGGTATTTGTTTTGATACGACCCCTGGACGAAAGGCCCGAGGATATCCATCCCCCACCATGCGAACGGCCACGGGGAGGATAGTGTCGTGAGTTCGCTAGGGGGAGCGAGGTGCATGTCCCCGTGCCGCTGGCATTTATCGCACTTCTTGACGTGCTCCTTGGCGTCTTGTTGCATGGTCGGCCAGTAATATCCTGCCCGGAGTGCTTTACGAGCTAGCGATCGTCCGCCAAGGTGCTGCGCATTGATTCCCTCGTGGATCTCCTGGAGTATGTCGGGGACCTTGGTATCTTCGATACATCTGAGGAGGGGAATAGAGAATCCTCGCCGGTATAGCTTATCCTCGACTATAGTGTACGAGCATGCCCGTCTCTTGACCATTCTAGCTTCTTTGAGGTCTTCGGGCAGTTTGCCCGTCGTGAGGTATTCGTATACCGGGGTCATCCAGCAGCCCCTGTCCCCGATGGCGTTGATATTCGAAACCATACCTGGTTTATCGACGCTCGGGTGGGAAAGGACCTCTTGTATGACGGACTTGTTTCCGCCTTTCTTTTTCGTGCTTGCTAATTTTGACAGGACGTCTGCCCGGGCATTATGCTCCCGGGGAATGTGAGTCACTTCCGCCGAGGTGAACTTCTTCATCTTCTCTTTTATCAAGGCCAAGTATTCTATGAGACTGTCGTTCTTGGCTTGGTACTCTCCTCGGACTTGCGAGGCTACGAGCTGGGAATCGGTGAATAGCTTGACCTCCTTGGCGCCAAGGTCCTCGGCCAGCCTGAGTCCCGCAAGGAAGGCCTCGTATTCGGCTTGGTTGTTCGAAGTCGGGAAGGCCAGTTCGAGGGACACCTCGATGAGGATGCCTTCCTCGTTTTCGAGGATGATTCCCGCTCCGCTTCCTTTCGGGCCGGATGCTCCGTCGACATAGATTGTCCATTTCTGCGACCCGTTGGCTGAGGGTTCTGGGACGGTCATCTCTGCTACAAAGTCGGCCAGCACTTGTGCCTTCAAGGCTTTCCTCCCTTCGTATTGGATGTCGAATTCGGCCAGCTCGAGTGACCACCTGAGCATCCTCCCCGCCATATCCGATCATCTGAGGAGTTGCCTGATCGGCTGGTTGGTCCTCACGACGACGGTATGGGCGAGGAAGTAGTGGCGGAGTCTTCTGGCCGCGGTGACGAGGCCCAGTGTGACTTTCTCGATCTGTTGATACCTGAGCTCGGGGCCTTGGAGAGCTTTGCTCGTGAAGTAAACTGCCTTCTGTCCGTCTGGTGTTTCCCGAATGAGGACGGCGCTGACCGCTTCGCTCGTGATCGCAAGATATAAGAAGAGTGTTTCCCCGTTCTCGGGTCGCGAGAGGACCGGGGGTTGCGATAGGACTTGTTTCAAATGTGCGAGCGCTTGTTCGCATTCCTCGCTCCACTCAAACTCCGCTTTTTGCCGGAGGAGTTTGAAAAAGGGGAGTGCGTACTGTGCGGATTTGGCGACGAACCGGGAAAGGGCGGTGAGCATTCCGTTCAATGATTGTATTGACTTCTTCGAGCCCGGAGTAGGGAGCTCAGAAAAGGCTCTACACTTGTCGGGGTTTGCCTCGATTCCTCGTTCCGTGAGGTAAAATCCGAGGAACTTTCCTGCCCGGACACCGAAGGTGCATTTGTCGGGATTAAACCTCATACGGCATCTTCTCGCCGTGTCGAACACCTTCTTGAGGTGCGCGGCGTGGTTGACTTCTTCTGCAGACTTGACGATCATGTCGTCCATGTAGACTTCGAGCATGTCTCCTATTTCAGTCCGAAAGACCTTGTTCATCATCCGCTGGTAGGTCGCACCGGCATTCTTCAGACCGAAAGGCATTACGTTGTAGTAGTAGTTGCCCGACGCGGTCATGAAGGCCGTGTGTTGCTTGTCGACCTTGTCCATGGGAATTTGGTTGTATCCTGAATAGGCGTCCACGAAAGATAGTAGTTTGTAACCTGCAGAATTGTCGACCAGTTGGTCGATGTTAGGCAAGGGGTAACAGTCTTTCGGGCAAGCCCGGTTAAGATCAGTATAATCAACGCACATTCTCCATTTTCCATTATTTTTCTTAACAAGTACAACGTTGGATAGCCATGTCGTGTATTTGGCTTCCGAAATAAAATTTGCCTCTAGGAGGTCTTTTACAGCTTTCTCAGCAGCCTCCGCTTTCTCGGGAGACTGCTTGCGCCTACGTTGTGCTACGGCCCTAGCGGCCAGATCTACTGCGAGCTGATGGCAAGCCACCTCGGGGTCGAGGCCAGGCATCTCGGATGCGCTCCACGCGAAGAGGTCAGCGTTCTCCCTCAGACATGCTTTAAGCTGCTCTTTGGCTAGGTCGGGGATCCCGGTGCCGATCTTCACGTTGCGATCTAGACCGCCTCCGATGGCCACGAGCTCGAACTCTCCATCTGGGATGGGGCGTGCTGGGGGGAGAGGCTGCCCGTTGTTTTCCGCCCGGTGGTCGTGGTCTTCGACTCTGTCTTCATCGGGCTCGCCGGAGAACCTGCTGTCGAGGTCGACCGCGTTGACGCGCGGGAGAGGTACCTGTCCGACGTCCTGGGGTGGTTTGGCCACGGCCTTAGGTTTGGGACCAATGGAACTTAGGCCCTTGACGGCGGCATCGAAGCATCTCCTAGCCGCGTCGATGTCCCCGTGCATCGTCACTACCCGTCCCTTCCTCGTGTAGTACTTCATTTTGAGGTGGACCGTTGACGGGACCGTCGTGAGTTCAGCAAGGGTGGTCCTTCCGACCCGGCGCGTAGTCCGTGAATAATTAAGTATTTCTTCATGTCGTCGGTCGTGTGGACCTCGACGGCTTCCTTGTTAAACCTCTCAATGTAATTTCGGAGGGATTCGTTCCTCCCTTGGAAGATCTTTTCTAGGGCAGCCTCTGTCTTCGGGTGTCGACGAGACGCGGTGAAGTGTTTGGTGAAGCGTTGCTTCAGTTGTTTCCATGACGTGATCGAACCAGGTTCCAGACCCTTGTACCATGTCATGGCTCCCTTCCGCAGGGTGGTGGGGAATAGCCTGCACCTGATGGCTCCCCTGACATTTCGGAAGTCGAGCATCGCTTCGAAGCTCTCCACGTGATCGTCGGGGTCGGTCAGCCCGTCGTAGGTCCCCAACGGTGGAGGTTTCTCCATGCCTGGAGGGATTGGGGCGTCCATGATTTCCCATGACAAGGGGGTCCTTTGGTCCTCGTCGTCGCTACCAGCCGGGGATCTCAAAGGTGACCGATGGTGCCGTGGAGGGGAGTTCCTCGAACGGTTCTTTGGTCTCTCTTCGGTCTGCTTGGACTTCTTGGAGATGGTGGAGGCCCTGAGTTCCTTCCGAGGCGGGGAACGAGGGCGTTTCTGGGTGATCGCCGGCTGCGGTCGCTCGAGACGCGGTCGTCGACCATGGCGTACGGGCGACGGAGTCCGGGAATCCTCGGAAGGGGTCCTTCGCGGGGAAGGAGAGCGGCGGGGCGACGGGGGACGGCGATGTCTTCGCGGGGAAGATCGTTGTGCCCGCCCTTGCTCCAGGGCTTCGATTCTGGTGTTCTGCTGCGCGATCAGCTGATTGGTCTGGTTGATCAATGCAAATAGGGCCACGGTGCTTGGGTCCGCGTTGGGCGGCGGAGCCACTGGCTGGAGAGGGGTTTGCTAGTCGTCCGTGCGGACGACGTTGATAGTCGCATCCTGGGAGTCCGGGGAGGCGGTCTGTCTGTCTCTTATGTCGCCTTCGTCGCCGTGGAGGATGATGGCGTCCTCACGGTGGTTCCCGTTCTCCAGTTGCGCGAGCACGGTGTCCAGAGCCTGGTTGACGGTCGGATTGGCCATGTTGGTGATGAATAGAGGAAGCTTTGGTTTATCGAGGAGAAAACGGGGAAGCTTATAAAGTTCCCACAGACGGCGCCACTGATCGTACCTGGATCAGACAGTTACAGGTGGCCAACGACGTCCGTTGAGCTCCGGCTCCGGTAAGGTTGAAGTACGGTGGGGGGTGTACCTGCAAGGTACTCCGACGCTCAAGTTAGGGAGTGCACAGAGTAACAGCAAATACAAAGAGTGAGAAAAGTGACTTAACCTGACCCTCTCAAGTGAGAGGGTATTTATAGAGAGCCCCCAGCGCGGGGCCAACGGTTACTTGTATTGGGCTGGATTGTCAGGCCCAATCCAAGTAACTGCCAGGGCTTACGTGGCGTAGTGAAGACCAGCACGTGGTCTTCGCCCTGGGGTAACCGCTCCTAGATTTCCGGGATTAGGGCAGACCGAATCCTTCGGAAGTGGGAGGTTACTTGGAACGTGTCCACGTGGTGCGGACCGTTAGACACTCCTCGCGGGGGGAGGAGCCTTCTGTGTCGAGGACCTATCAAGTCGCACGACGGACATGGCCTCGCAGGGAGGAGTCATGTCTGCCGAGGAGTGACGTCTGGCATACTCGCGGGGAGAAGCTGGTATGTCGGGGATATACCTATCCGCCGGGGGGTGCGAGGTCCTCCTGCCCTGTTGGTCCAAGTGCCCGACACAAATAAAGTGCTCGGGGGAAACGTGTGTATGCTTGCAGCAGTCAAGTGCCCCGCAGAGGGGTCCTATTGGGCCTCCCCATGCTATATGGGTTGGGCCTGCTCGACTGTTGGGCAGCCTCGGCCCAGTCCAGAACAATATATATATATATATATATATATATATATATATATATATATTTATATATATATATATATATATATATATTATAAACATTTGTTATGACATCTCAAAGTCTATCCCTTATTGTTATATATTGTAAATAAATGATATAAACATTTTCACCATACAAATTCTAAGAACAAAGAGAATAGTCATTATTTTAATTTTATTTTACTTTAATTATTTTAAAAAATTTCAATAATAATTTTTAGATAATATTAAAGATCAACCATATAACTCATTCATTTGTTATTTGATTTTTATGATAAACTATCATAATATTATTTGTGACTTTATCTTTTTTATATAAAAAAAGTACATAATTTTTTTAAAGATGTATTATTGTTGAGCTTTATTTTTATAATCATTTTTAATTATAATTTTTAATATTATTTACACCTTAAATTTTAAAAAAAAATTGTTTTTTTTTTTAATTTTGAATATTTTTTTATTAGGATCCAACATTAAAGATTAGATCGGGGCTCCAAAAAACTTTGGATCGACCCTGTTAATCTCAAGACAAGTCAGTGAGCCATTAACCAAGATTACAAGATTCCTGCTAATCTCAAGTCAGTGAACCATTAATCAAGATTACAAGATTCTCATAAAAAACACAAGCCTTTCACTTTCTCTAATATAAATCATTTTACATTTCCAATACGATATTAATGACACTTTCTCTAATATACCCTCAAATATTTATTACTGTATTATTTATTCATTCAACTCTAATTTCTCTCTTATGTAATTATGAGAGATATTACCGTAAAATCGTACATAATTTGTTTTTTCCATAAAATAATTATTAAATTTTTTAATTTGTTAGAAATACCTAAAACGTCTTGTCTTATAATTTAAGCCGGAGGTAGTAATATCCTCTTTAGGAGCATTAATCTGAAGTCACTGCCATGAAGTCACTGAACAACCACATCTGTGCGATGGGAACTATCAGCACCATACTCATTTAACTCTTACAGAAATGCACATCCCAAACAAAATAGATAATAGTCTTATTTAACTAAATATAGACTCCTTTATTTAGTTTCAACTCTTGGTCATCTGATTTGGTGTATGTTTTTATAATTTAGTTTAACTTGGTTCAAACGTAGTTTTTTTTATTTCAACTCACTAATCAGTATTTCTTAGTATTGCTTACTACATGCAGTTGCATGATTCCAATAATGCAGGAAACCCAAGTCAGTAATCACTCCCTTCCTGACCTGTGTGCGCCATTGTGTCTTTTGGTTATAACACATATAATAATAATGACGACTTATCATATAACCAAAAAATGGAGTTTACTTTCTAAAGTGTAATGCTTTTTTTTGTCAGTAGACAAAATGACAATAATAACAACTAAAAACTCACGCATAACTCTATGGTCCCAGATTCAAACCCGAGTAATGGTGTTCGGCCTAACAATATCTCACTTATCAGCTGAGTTAGAACTCCTAGACTACAATACATTTATTTACAATCATGGTAGAAAAAAAGAGTTTTGTTTTTTTGACTTATTGAAAACATATTACAAGACTAATTATTTTATCATGAATATATACAATTATATAGAAAATAGGATAATTACAAGATATTCACTATGTTGCTCAACTAAACAATATGGATAGAGTCTTTTTCCTATATTTTGTGCAGGTATTTTTATCAGGATAATCTAAATTTACATGCGCACAACTTCCAGTTATAGCAATCACCAAGATTCTCATAATATCTACACACCTAAGACTGATTTTTACAAAATCGCTATCGATGAATTGTCCATGATATATCTTGTTTGAAGGATTCTTTGCCTAAAACATAATAAAAAACAAACATATTCAAATTCAGTCATATCTATAATTTAAATATAAAAGTAAAATCTCCACCATTGAATAGATGCAAACCTCTCTCCAAATCAAATGGAATCGGCCGACTCTGAAAATGTTCTCTGTGCCCTGGAATCGGACAACTCTGAACATGTTCTCTGTGCCCTGGAATCGGATGACTCTGAACATGTTCTCTGTGCCCTGGATAACCAAAACATCCAGATTGAGTAGAGCTAGTACTGAATTGGGAGTATGCTGAATGCAATTGATCATAAATCTCTTCCATCCTTCTACAATTTGCATCTCTGTGATCCATGTCAATAAAAACCTAGAGCTAAAAGTGTTAATTTTAAATTGGATGATGAGAAACAATGGAGTGAAGGGTGATATAGAGAGTAAGAGACTGCACCTGTGCTGCATTGTTCTTAAATACTGGAAGAAATCGTTGCCTACAATATTGGTTAAATAGAACAGTACCAATCAACAGCGGAATGGTAAATCCAGATGCAATTGTTGATTGTTTTAGTCCAAACACCCCAAGTGCAATAATTTGCGCCACAAGTAATGAAGAGATCGTCGTGTTGAAGGCAATAGGCCATAATTGTCCGCCACCATCGTATTTTGTAATATAAACGTTGAGAATCTGCAATTTATGATATTAAATGGATGTCATTTTCAAGATGAAAATTATTAAACATTCGGATGTTATTTCAGTACTATAAAAGTATAGTATTGCACTAGAAACAACTAAAATATTATTACTTTCATTGCATGCATGAATATAAGTTTACGTCACTTAATCAACTTATTTAGTTTGTCATTTTCTTTTAAACAATCTTCAATTGGTGGATATGAATTATAAAACAACCATATAGAAAGCCAAATAATCCGATTCTACTTGCGAATCAAACCATGCATGCAATTTCTAAATTTTTTGCAATTCTTGACAATGCCTTAAAATATAACCCAATGTAGCTTAAGTGCTATAGTCATGGGCTCTGTTTGGTAAAAATAGCGGTTGGCTAATAAGTTAGCTGATAGCTTATAACTTATGACTGATAGCTAGTGCCTGATAGCTTATAGTTGATCGCTGATGACTTATAGCTGATAAGCTAATTGAAGTGTTTGGTAAAATTAGCGGTTTAATTATCTGATAAAATAAAATGACATAAAAGATATTTAATAATTATTATTTTATTTTAAATTATAATAAATTATAAAGGATAATTGTGGGTTTTAGTTAAAATAATAAGGGTAAAAGCGGAAGAAAAAATGATAAGCTATAAACTATAAGTTAAAACGCTATTTAAAATAGCGTCTGGAAAATAAGCTATAAGCTCGTGATAAAAAAGACTGTTACCAAACAGATCTTTTATTGTCATACGAGTTTATAAGCTATAAGACATAAATTATAAGCCCAAAAAATGTCTTGCCAAACAGAGCCATATTCTCCCACTTAAGGACTTTGGAGTGTAACACTTCATGTTATAAAAAGTATTAAGAAGCTCCAAGAAAATGTTTCTTGTACTAAGATAAATGTTATACGCGACTTACGAGATAATGCGGTACACAAGTTAGCAAGAGATTTACTTCTAGGCACTATGTTTTCACTTTACATGAGTGATAACTTGATCTCATAGAAACCATGCATAAAATGGTATGACAAGATCAAGTATAAAAAACAGCATATACAGTCTTAGCCTCAACGACATGTGAACTTAAGACTCAAATGATTGCTTGATGAATTTGCATTAGGGATCTTGGTGACAAATAAATTATCTCACAATATCACATAAAAATTAATCATTCCACAAGAGGTCTACAATACATATTGTAAAAGATTGTAATTTTAATATTATTGTGAATTTCTTAATTGGACACAATTAACTTCATGGAGAACAAAAGACATGGTGAAAATACTAACCTGATTACGATATACGATGTATGCAAGGAAAAAGTAGAACAGTAAAAATGGCAGTATCAGGGGTGCAAGAATAGAACATGTGAACCCAAGAAATCCAAATAGCAATATTCTTGGAACTTCTGTATGGTAAGGAAAAGTTAGGGTGCCATTATATGAATCTTGCCCAGAGCAGAGTACTAGTCTTTGGAATATGTTACAAAAAAGAGGAAATGGTTGTATAATCTCAAAAGCTAGACTCGCCCACCCTGATGATAAAACATATGTTGTGAAGAACGTAGCCTGTACGCCATGAAAATAAAGATACAACACTATAGTTAATAGAAAATCACAAAAGATTGAATAATTATTTATTTTGTTCTTAAAAATTAGAAGGAAACAACAATAATTTAATGGTGGTCAAATCTTTGTTGTCAATGTAAATTCGTAAAAAGAAACATAATTTAAAATAGGAATTTATCACTGGCCATCTTGGAACATGAGTATATCACCTGTGATGGAACTGCCTTTGCCAGTTGGGCAGGTAGTTCTGTTATACTTGTAAACACCGAGAGTTGACTGATAACAGACCCGGCAAAAACATTGACAAAAAAAACATTCCAAATAATGAAATACAAAACTTTGTAGCATGCACTTCTCTTCCTACAACTACGAGAAATTGGCCCCTCCACTGATGAAAGTAACATCATCACTGGTCCAACACCAATATTAAATAAAACCAAAATCACACTTGGCAAGTAACCAGACACCAGTTGAACCGTAAATTTCCTGAAAAAATTTATTTACTATATGATAAATTTATATCATTTTAAACTTTCAAAATTCTATATGATATAAATAAACATGAATCATAACTTCAATTAGATCTTAAGAGCAAGTCACATGCCAGAAAATATTGAACTTATTTATAATATAGTATTTTTTTTTGCTCTTAACAAAAATGGTTTACTAAAATGAAGTTACAATGTTAATTTGTCATGCATAATTATGATAATTGTAACAGAAACAAATGTCGAGCATTTTCAATATATTCTTTCCATAGATAAACTAATATGTAAGAGCAACATAATAATGTACGAAATCCCAACTATACTAACACCTCAGATAATAATAGTCATCTAATGCAATCTAGAAATTTTATTAAAATTTATGAAAATAAAAACATAAAGGGCATAGCTCAAACCCACCATGAAAAGGATAAAAATCTGATCTATATGTATTGCAAAAAAACAAGACGTCAAATCTATGGAAACAAGTGATATATGACCTTGTATGTGCAACATCTTACTTTTTAAGTATGTCAGTCAAGAAAGGGAACATTTTCTCAAGCTTGTCTAATTGAGTCAAGCCTTGTGCAAATGTGACAGGGAGGAGAAATAGTAACACGAAGGTGAAAGAAGCCACCCATGTAAATATCTTTCGAATCCAAAGTTGCTCGTAAGGTATGCAAAGGTTGGACCAGTAAATATCACGTGGTTCAGGAGCTTGATCTGTGACCCATAACATAGGATTTGTTGCTTGAAGATTTCGAGCAGCCATAAGGGCAGCATACCGAGTCTTAAAGAACACGAAGGCAGCTGCACATTCCTGCAATAGAGACCCAAACTTGAGCATAAATTGTTAATTCCGTACTATTTTATTCTATAAATACCTTTAATAGAAGAAAATTTAATGTTGTTTACATGGCATAAATTGGGTACATGTCAAAGATGATTAATTAGGTGAATAACTAAAATTTGGGTATAATTGAAAGAGGTTCAAGTAAATGTCAAATAATAGTAAATATCTTAAAATCATGGTTCTTTTTATTATAAGAATGAAATAGATTTGTAAATAATGTCATAAATCATATCATATATATCAACTAAGTTAGAAAATTGACCTTTTTTCTTGCAACTAAATGCACGTCAGTTAAGCCTGTTCTCGAATGTATACTATCTGTTTCATTAGCCATAATCTTAAAACTAGTGGTTCCTCCACAGAAGTAACATTGCACAATGCTTGGCTTACAACTGTGTTCAAAACCATCACCCAACATCTTACATATATATTCTGCATCATCCTAGAGGAAGATTAAAAGAAACAAAAGTTTAAATAATCGTCATAACAGCAAGGAGAAGATTGCTAAATTTTTATTAAAATAAGGCTTTAAATAATGTAGATCACAAATGACAATCTAAGAGAAAAAAAGAATTCAAAAATTCTAGGTGTACTGATGAAATCAATTAAGTTCAAACCTCTGCTAGGAACATTGTAGATATCAATGAATTTTATGCATGTAATACAAATGAATGTTATCAATATTCTTTTAAGAGAGAAAGGAAAACAAACGTTTCATAGTAACACTGCATCTAAGTCAATCTACCTAGAACCAAATTGTCCCCTTCAAATGTCTACTACATACACACACATTATCTATTAATCATAATACTACATAAGATATAAACATTGCGGGTTTCAAAAAGTACTTATATAATATAGCCTGAATATACAAAAAAAAAGTGTTTAAAGATAAAAAGCAGACCTTTATCTTCTCAACAGCACCACACTTATACACTATTTGGTGTGACAAATATGTTGATGGGTAGTAAAATGTGAAAAACTTCTTCACAGCTTCAGAGTATGAACCCTCGGAAGACCAAGGTATTCCTCGGACAAGAATCGTAAAGTGACTTGGTTTTGGAGGCAACCCAGTGATATGTACTAGGCATAAATTTGTAATGCTCTTGTATTCCTGAACATTATTTTTAGTTAATTTGTCGAGCAATAAAGGTCATATTTGTTAAGTGGAAAAAATTTTGTTAGGTAACCCAATAAAGACAGGTAAGATTAGATCCTTACAAAGTAAAGAAGTGAGCATGTTGTCAATGATATGATGTATAATGCAAGACAATGAGCCCCAAGCCTGTCATCAAGCAAAACTGTCAAAAATGAAACTATTAAACAATTCTTGATGTTCCTAGGGAGAAAGGTCAACATAAAAGCTGTCAAAAATTATTTTACATAAAAAGAAGTAGCTTTCTCAACCTCAAACGTACAGATCGAGCATATCCAAATATTTCTTTTAGTTATTCGTTCTTATCTATGAAACCTCATAAACATATTTATATCTTTTATCATTTGTTCATTATTTTCTTAGGCTCTACACATTATTTTCTATTTGAACTACACTCACATGATGAACACTTCCATCCAAAAAAAAGACATTGTGCATACCATCTGGATCCTTCCTGGACATTCTCAATGGTAAAGGCTTCCAGTGACTCAAAAGGTAGGTCTTTGCGTATCCTTTGATGACCATAATAATTCACTGGAAGCACCAAAATTGTGCAGATGATAGCAGCAACAGAAAATACTCGAATACTGAAGCAGGAAATAACAATACCAACGGTTAGTAAAACTACAAAAAAATATTATAAAACTCACTTGCACTTAGTTTTTTTATTTGATATGCTATTAAAATTGTGATTAAAAATTGGTTTTCATTTCTGTAATATACATGATGTTGAAAGAAAATATGTAATCCTCAAACAAGTAAATAGAATAAACAGAGTAGTCAATCCCAGATAGCGACGCGAAGCGGCTGACCCTAAAACAGGGATTGCAGGATAGTGTATAGCGGAATGGCCGCTATTTAATCATTTCTCGGATAACTTACATGAATAATAATTATAAACATAAGAAGTGAGAGAGGTGAGGAGGAACTTGTGATTTTTCTTTGGAACGGTTGAAGTGCAGAAATGTCGATGAAAGAAGGTCAGGGTTAAGTCTCAACTCAAATTTGATTGAAAAACTCAAAACTACCCTCAAAACATTCAAAATTTAAGGGGTAATTTCGGTTTTTCAAAGGAAAAAATAATAGCGGGACAAAAACCCCTCCTGGCCAGGAAACTCTCTAACCACTATTTACCCTATAGTGGCCGCTATAGTGTTCTTCACCGCTGACTCTTCCAAGTGGCCAGCCTCCACTCTGCTCCACTATTGGCCGCTATTGACTACTGAATAAATTGGAAAAATTTGTCATGCTGATTGAAAGGGTACAACACACTTGAGTTTAGCATTACCAAAAACCTATTTTAAATACTTTATGACTTATCCTAGTATCCCTTATTCATCATATATAGTCAACAAAAAAGTCACTTCTAATTATCCAAGCATAAATCATACTCAATTTCAATTATTAAATGATAAATTACTATATAAGAAATATAGTCTCTTGTGCATGCAATAATATGATTTATATATGCTTATACATGTTGCCACACATTGTCATCTTAAAATGTCAAAATCTACAGACTAATCATGCTATAACAATATATTACTTTTTACATTCTTGCACGAGAATGATGACATAAATTACAAAGCTCAACTTAAGAAGGATTGAACAACCTGAAAACGAGCATCCTGCTAAAAACGACAGCATCCAAACCCCCAATATCAAGAAGTTCCTCTTCAGTTGTATCACATGCTTTCATAACCCATGTAGGAGATGGAACAAATCTTTCAAAAGAAAGGTCAAGGTTTTTCGAACCACGAACGGCTAATTTTCTTCCGAAATATACATGAACATTGCTGGGTTGTTTTCTTAAAATTGAATAAAGTGAAAAGAGTACCACACACACAACGATATTAATTCCAGCAGAAGTTAAAAGAGCAGCAATGTTCATCTCTGCTCAATATATTGGCAGCAAATTTGACACCTCTCATTACCCAATTACAGAAACACAACGCATAAAAAACACATTCATCCCCTGAAATCACACAATATCACAATCAATTTCACCGTTATTTCATTCAAATATAACATTTCTTTCATACGTGCATTCAAAATCAAAAACAAAAAAAAAATGTTGAAAATGGAAATTAAAGAAGTACCTGCATGCGTAAAGGTGAAGAAATTGTCAATGAAGAGAAACCAGGAGCACCATGGTTGAAAAATCACAATGTGGATTGGGTTCAGAATTTGGGAGAAGGTTTAACGTAGAAAGTGAATTGAGGGAAAGAGAGAGAATTTGAAACCCTAAAAGTTTTGTGGTTTTTTGTTTATTAAAACTGTAAAATTGAAAAGAGAACGATGAAAGGGTTGGAATTGCATGAAATGAATAAACACTTAACACATTCTTTCTTTTTTTGCAGCCAACTAAAACAAAAAATTTAGAAAGCGTAACCAAATCTCCACGTGGCTAACCCCCAATGTCTGAAACTCACACATGGTTTTCTAATATATGATAATACTAGTAAAAAAACGTGTATATGGTTCCTTTATAATATGCGCATTATTTCACTAAAGTTATAAAAAAATAGATGTAGACAAAAATATTGATATGTTTTTTTTTTTTTAAGTCAATGATATAAAAAGAAGAATATAAGGGGTATTCAAACTCTTACAAGCAAAGAGATATTCCTGATAACACGAAAATGTATCATATATTTGCCTTGATTTACGACTAATAATTACGTTATTTCAGCTTAAGTTTCGATTATTCCGCGAGTATTCTAGTGTTTTCGCAGGTATTTCATTGTCCAAGCTAAAAAGGAGCAAAGTAGAAAAACATGAAGAAATGAGAAGAAAACAGGAAGAAATGACAGAGAAAAAACAGAAAAATGGAAAGTGGTGTGTGTGACGACCGTCACACATCCACCACGACCGTCACGCACATCCAAAGGCTACCACGCTCGTCATAGAGCCATCACGACCGTCACACGCGCATAACTGGTTGTTACGTTCAGAACACAGACGTGGATACGAAGGGCCAATTCAGTCAACACTTTCTCCTTGAACTTCTCCAACTTCTCATTATCTCCACTACTCCTCCAACGCCCCATTATCTCCACTATTTTTCACATGAATTCTGAAGTAACTTCCAACCTGTTATCACTATATATAGGACCTATCATTTAGTTTCAAGGGGATCCAAGTTTTTGTATGCGAAAGCACTGTTGAATTTATTTCGTATTTTTAAGCAGAAATTACTGGTGTAAAAAGTGGTAGTTTCTCACATCGAGGAACTACCACACCATTAGTGTTAGACCTTCAATCTATGTAATGCTTAGATCAATCTTGCCGTCATTATTTCAAGATATTTAATTCAGTTTTATTTCCAGTTTTATCTTCAGGTTCATTTACTTTTACGCTTTTATTTTCTACCATTTATATTTATGCTTTATCTTTCTGCCATTGTTATCATTTCAAGCTTTTACCATTTTTCTTCAAGCATCACTTTAAATCATTTTAAACCGCTTGCTATGTTTTCGCCTAATTCAAAAACCCAAAATTGTTTATTTGTTTCTGTCACTATGTTCGGCTAAACAGTTTAGAGTCCGGTGTATGAGGACCGTCGTTACCGACGGGACTCGGTAGAAAATAATAGATGCGAACTTATGATTAAAATTCTAGTTTGGTTTTAAATTCCAAGTCTAATTTAAGTAGCTTTGTCACGAGAGTGAGAGGTTATTTAACACGATTTTGTCACGAGAGTGAGAAATTAATTAAGGTTAGAGCCGGCACTGCGAGAGCGTGGGGGTCGAACCGGATAGTGGAAATTAGGCAACATATCTAAATACAGCGAGAGCGCTTTAGATACGTTTAGGATATTATTGGCTTTCAAAATATATTTCCTAGTTACCGGGCGAGCGAGAGCAAAATCTTGGGATTAGGGAACATGACTTTAGTTATTACCGCGAGAGCGTGAGGCGAAGTCTTTAAGTTGGTATATTCTACGGAACTAAGTTATAGTCGTAATTAGTACCCGAATTCTACAAAGTCCTTTAGGAACGCGGAATCCATATTCCGGACTCTCTTTATTATCATATTTTCTAAGTTCATTTTTAGTTTAGTTCTAGTTTCCTCTTAATCAAATATTCATCAGCCTTAGCTTTACAAAGTAACGATAGATTACAGTAGATTGACAATGGTCTCTGTGGGTTCGACAATCTTTTATATTACTTCGATAAATCTGTGCGCTTGCGGACGCATCAAGTTTTTGGCGCCGTTGCCGGGGACCAACAGTCAATATTGTTATTCCGTTGTTGCGCCGTATAGACTACGACACTCCCATAAAAAAAATAATAAAAAAAAAATTTAAAATTAAAAAAAAAACTATGTATCACCCAATTTTTTTCTACAATCACCACTCCCAGTATTTCGAGGAATCGCAAGAATCCCATAATTCCAACCTTGAAATACAAATGGCGAATTTCAATGCATCACTAACTCATTCTCACCCAAATTTCCTCTACAACTACCAATTCCAACATTTTGAGGAGCCGCAAGAATCTCGTAATTCCAACCTTGAAATATTAATGCAGGATTTCAATGCAACACTGACCCACTCCCAAAATTTTGAGGAGCCGCACCCAAATTTTTTCTATAATTACCAGCCGCAAGACTCCCAATATTTTGAGGAACCATAACCAAATTTTCCCTATGATTACCAATCCCATTTTGAGGAACCGCAAGAATCCGTCAATTCCAACCTTGAAACATTAATGGAGGATTTCATTGAAACAACAACTAATTCTAGGCTAGAATCTATGATGGAGTACTTTGTGGAGACCCAAACTCTCCATAATGAAGAGCTTAGAAGACAACATCTCGATACTTATGAAACCCTTAGGCAGATAAACACTATGGTCGAGTCCCTCGCGACACACACTGAGGCATTGGAGACTCAAATCTCCCTGCTTGCACAGACACCTATAGGTCCCTACCCTGAGGAGCATGTGGATGTTGTAACAACCATTAATGAAAAACAAATCGAGAATCCCGAGGAGAGTGATAATGAGGTTGAGGAGAGTGATATTGAGGATGAGGAGAGTTCTGGTGAGGAAGAAGTAGAGATTGAGAAAAATTCACTGGGATCACCTGAAAGGGAGGTCGTCAAAGAGGCAACGAAGGAAGCACCTAATGTCGTCCCTCCTCCATATACCCCACCAAAGGTAGAATCCCAATCCAAAACATATGCGGAGGTATTGGAAAATATCTACACCGATGCATCTCTGTCTGAGGTCCTGTATAAAAAGAGAAAATTCGAGGACCATAAAACTAGGGATATCATTACTGTTAAGAGGGTAAAGTTAAACTTTGAGGTGATGGATGAAATAACTAAGCCCAAACTCGAAAAGTTATTACTTAGGATAGATCTAGAACTGCCACCACAAGTTCAAAAGAATGAACCACCCCACAGAAGGAAGAGAAGAAAAGACGAGGGATATGTGAGATGGCTTGATAAGCGGCCATGGAAACCGAAAATTATTAGTCGTCGAGCTATCGACATTAAACAAAGCCCTACGTGGGAGGAAACCCACGAGTTTTTAATTTAATGTTTTACTTTTATTGTTTGTGTTTGCAGAAAATAAAGAATTGTATCGCTTGTCACGTCTCAGCCATATTTAGGCGAAAAATCTCTAGGTGACAATCCCTTAAGATGAGTTGGTGCCCATGCATATTCCTACGAATGTCGCTGCTGCTGGTGACACCAATGACGAGTATGATGAGAGAAAGCATGTCTCTCCCGTTCGTAACTTACATCCTCCTTATTCTTTGCATGGTCAGGTTCCATCTGCACACACCGCACCGTATTTTTCTAACAATTTTTGCAGGTACTTCCTTCGGAAATAGGCAATATGATGAGAGGCTTCAATAAAATGAAGTTTCAGCAAATTCAGATAGCTCGTAGTACAAGACGCCGGAATAGAAGTGGCCAACAAAGACAGGGCCAACAAGGGAAGAATCAGCGCGAATTTGGTTGTGGTAACACGAAGTGGCATTCATACAGGTTCTATCTTTCCTCTACCACCTTTTATCAAAACATTGAGGACAATGTTTGGTTTAAGTGTGGGGGAGGAACATTTACCACTTTCATTTTACCGCTTTCTAGTTAGATTTACTGTTTTCTAGCATGATTTTAAATTTTTTCTATTTTAATGTTTCGTTGCATCTTTGCATGTGCTGTCGAGTCTTTATGTTGATTTTATGTTGTTTATCGATTTCCCCATTCCCTTGAGCCACGCAAAATATTTTGAAAATTTTTGAGTTAAAAATAGTGTTTCTTTTGAAAATCTTAGGTTACAGACGAAATTGAGGTTAGACTGTGAGACTTGGGAAAATTCTGCAAGATCGGTATCGTCTTAACACCGTGAGCCTCTAAATTATGGAAATCAATTTGAGTACTTGTTATGCCATAGCCTTAAGTTCGCATCCCCTTAGTAGTCCCTAAGTAGTTTATTTAGCAGTCAGCACCATCCTAAGCACGCACTAAGTAGGAAGTTGATGCAAATAAGTGTATGATCTCAAGCTTAAAAGGCAAATTAAGAAAAGAAAAAAAAGAATGCTCCTTCTAAGTTAGGTGATCCTCACCCGATCATTTAGCCCAACGGTGCAAACTTCTTTAGTGATATTTAAGACAATGTGCCAAAAGAAAGAAAAAAAATGATAATAATGAGATCATAGTCGCTAACAGGCCATCCTACCATGAGTGTGAAAGGATAACGAGCTTAATGTGATTGTGCCAGAATGAAAAGGGATAAAAGAAGGATGAGTGAGTTAGGCTTAGGTATAATGACATGATTCAGATTGGTTTGTATAGGATGGGGGTTAATGACCGCAAAAGCGGAATTGTGTTGTTACGATATCCTTAGCGTGTGAGCAAGTACCTATCAACACAAACTTAACCAAAGTAGAGTTGGTATCCTAGGATGAGTATCCGTATGCACTATTTGTCTTACGAGTCATGTTTTGCTTGAGGACAAGCAAAGGTTTAAGTGTGGGGGTGTTGATAACACGAAAATGTATCATATATTTGCCTTGATTTATGACTAATAATTACGTTATTTCAGCTTAAGTTCCGATTATTCCGCGAGTATTCTAGTGTTTTCGCATGTATTTCATTGTCCAAGCTAAAAAGGAGTAAAGTAGAAAAACATGAAGAAATGAGAAGAAAACAGGAAGAAATGACAGAGAAAAAGCAGAAAAATGGAAAGTGGTGTGTGTGACGACCGTCACACATCCACCACGACCGTCACGCACATCCAAAGGCTACCACACTCGTCACAGAGCCATCACAACCGTCACACGCGCATAACTGGTTATTACGTTCAAAACACAGACGTGGATACGAAGGGCCAATTCAGTCAACACTTTCTCCTTGAACTTCTCCAACTTCCCATTATCTCCACAACTTCTCCAACGCCCCATTATCTCCACTATTTTTCACATGAATTCTGAAGTAACTTCCAACCTGTTATCACTATATATAGGACCTATCATTTAGTTTCAAGGGGGTCCAAGTTTTTGTGTGCGAAAGCACTGTTGAATTTATTTCGAGTTTTAAGCAGAAATTACTGGTGTAAAAAGTGGTAGTTTCTCACATCGAGGAACTACCACACCATTAGTGTTAGGCCTTCAATCTATGTAATGCTTGGATCAATATTGCCGTCATTATTTTAAGATATTTAATTCAGTTTTATTTCCAGTTTTATCTTCAGGTTCATTTACTTTTACGCTTTTATTTTCTGCCATTTATATTTATGCTTTATCTTTCTGCCATTGTTATCATTTCAAGCTTTTACCATTTTTCTTCAAGCATCACTTTAAATCATTTTAAACCGCTTGCTATGTTTTCGCCTAATTCAAAAACCCAAAATTGTTTATTTGTTTCTGTCACTATGTTCGGCTAAACAGTTTAGAGTCCGGTGTATGAGGACCATCGTTACCGGCGGGACTCGGTAGAAAATAATAGATGCGAACTTATGATTAAAATTCTATTTTTGTTTTAATTTCCTAGTCTAATTTAAGTAGCTTTGTCACGAGAGTGGGAGGTTATTTAACACGATTTTGTCACGAGAGTGAGAAATTAATTAAGGTTAGAGCCGGCACTGCGAGAGTGTGGGGATCGAACCGGATAGTGGAAATTAGGCAACATATCTAAATACAGCGAGAGCACTTTAGATACGTTTAGGATATTATTGGCTTTCAAAATATATTTCCTAGTTACCGGGCGAGCGAGAGCAAAATCTTGGGATTAGGGAACATGACTTTAGTTATTACCGCGAGAGCGTGAGGCGAAGTCTTTAAGTTGGTATATCCTACGGAACTAAGTTATAGTCGTAATTAGTACCCGAATTCTACAAAGTCCTTTAGGAACGCGGAATCCATATTCCGGCATCTCTTTATTATCATATTTTCTAAGTTCATTTTTAGTTTAGTTCTAGTTTCCTCTTAATCAAATATTCATCAGCCTTAGCTTTACAAAGTAACGATAAATTACAGTAGATTGACATTGGTCTCTGTGGGTTCGACAATCTTTTATATTACTTCGATAAATCCGCGCGCTTGCGGACGCATCAATTCCCTACCAATTCTAATTAAAAAACTAACAAGGAACCATACAAAAATCTAAAAAAGAAGAATTTGAATAATGAACATTACCAAAAAAAAAAGAATTGGAATAATGAATATCACTAATACTCCTCCACCTCCAAAAAAATGATTTTAATATTCCACCCAACATCATCCACACTTCCATAAACACTTTTGAAAATACGATTATTCCTCTCCATCTATAAACACCAGACAACCGCGATCCAAATCATCCCTCTACCTGCTTTTGAATGTCCACCTCCACTCCAATCCAAAAATATTGATATGTGTATTTTAAAAAATACATATAAAAGAAAAAATAAGTCAAATTTTAGGATAATTACATAATAGGAACATCGAACAGGTGAAGTAGAATGTTCTCCTAGAACCTCTTCAAGAATTCATTTGATCAAATCTCTTTGATTTTTGGGATATTGAACCCGTTTCGTCTTCGTCTTCTTTCTCTTTCCCCTTTCATCTTTTGTTTCCTTTCCTTCTCTTTTCTTCCCATGGTTCCTTGGTGTAAGTGTTTCCGGTTGTTTTGTCGTGTTTCGCATTGTGTAGTTTCGTGAAGTGTTTTTCGCTCTAGAGTTTGGTATTTTTCCTTGTCTCTTTTGTCTTGTCCTTTCTACATTAAGGAATATCCTTTTTGTTTTTTTTCTCTTTTGGTGTTGTCTCGTCTGGTTTGTCCTTTTGTTTTTCTTCTATTTGATTTTCGTATGCCTCGGTCTCTTCTTGCCCATTATTTATGCTTATGTGCGCTAGTAGATATTCGTCTCAGGTATAGACAACCTTAGAGCCATTGAAATAGGCAAAAGACCCAGGTCCAGCAATTATGCTTGATAACCTGCTCATGCAAATTCCTGAAACACATGGTCAATAGGGAAACAGAAAACAACAACTATAAAGAAACTACAAGAAAAACGATCAACATTAAAAAAAGATAAAGAGAAAAGTCATAAGAGATTGAGGAATATGATTTCTGTGTTTGGGATGACAACGATATACAGGAAGCATGCAAAGACAGTCAGCTTTCAGTCCTAGGAAAAATTTTATCGGAGAAACCCATTCATCGTCAATCTCTCCAAGTAGGTTTGGCATGAATATGATGTGGCTCAGTAGGGCTAGAGGTCTCGAAGATTGAGCAGGGCATCTTCAATATATCCATGAAAAAGGTTATGGATGTTAAGAGGATCCTGAGAGGAAACCCGTGGACATTCATAAATGTTTGGCTTGCAGTTCAACCCTAGAAGCTTGAAGAAAACTATAAAGAAACAAAATTTCACATAGTTCTGGTGTGGGTGCAATTATATGACATCTCCCTAAAAAATAAAATCTAAACAAATGGGCACAAAAATCGTAGCTAAAGTGGGCATGGTGATGGAAACTACCATATACAACTATCTAAAAAATGTTACTATTGTTAAGGTGAAGGTGATGTTAGACACTACCAAACCCCTCAAACTAGGGTTGCATATAGGTAACATAAAGGAAGGAACCTCATGGGTGGATTTCATGTATGATAAGATACCTATGTTTTGCTTTAAATGTGGGCTTATATGCCATAATGAAGAGTTTTGCCCGGATGAAGAAAGTAAAAAAAACTAGCTTCATCGAAAACAACCCTCTTGGACTCTGGTTAAGGTCTAACGAGTACGGGAGACGTATTAAGGATACCACAGACAAGAAGTTCAGCAATAACTCTATGGAATCACCTAATCATGGGGGTCCAAAGCCTAATACCTTAAGTTATGCTTAGGAAACTGGGAAGACTCCAAATATCAGAAAATTTCAAAAAAGACAAGAATACATTTCAGATGGAAACAAAGATTATTCAGTATGAGGAACAACCTAACACAGATAGTGATGAACATCAAAGGAAAAGGTTATGCATATCAAAGAGCAACAATAATTAAATAGAGAAAATGATAGGCCTCTTGCTAGAGGCTAGCCGAGAGATATGAAGATCCTCAATTGGAATATTCGAGGGATAAAAAACCCTCGAAAGATTAAAGCTCTCAAAATTTTTCTTAAAGTCCATCCGCATGATATATTATTTATATGGGAAGTTAAGTTGAATTTACTTCAGTTTAAAAACATGTTTACCATTTTCAAAACTATATGGACAATTTATATGTTTGTGACTGCTCCACTAAAGTTGGTGGTAGAGCAGGTGGTTTAATTCTGCTTTGGAAAGAGTCTGTAAATCTGCATATTACTGATAGTAATAGCATGTTCATTGACTCTTACTTTGATTCTACTGATATTAAAAATCCTATTAGGCTTATTGGCATATACGGGTACCCTCATCATAAGAAGAATCTAACTTGCACTATGATTAATAATTGGTGAATTCTTATCTACCCACTTCAAAAAGTTGGGTAGAGTTACCCATAGAGTAAATTAGGCTACATTGCATTGAAAATCTACAAAATTTAAATCATTAAATAAATAATTAAGTATAATAAAATGATATAGCATTAGTGGATTGGTTGAAGGTAGACTACCTAACTTTTTGTGATGGGTAACGAAGTTGTCCCCTTAATAATTTATATAATAGTAATACTTATAATGATGAATGGATATTATGTGGGGATTTTAACATTATAAATTATGGTAAAGACAAAAAGGGTTGCAATTAGTATACACCTTTTTGCTTTCTAAAAGTTGTTTTTGTATATTTGGTGAAAAATTATTCTATTCTCTAACGCCATTTTTTAAAACAACCAAGGCCTTTTCACCGTTGACCTCTTGACATGTTACATCAACATCATTATCTCAATCCCTTCATCCTCGATATTCACATCGAAAGATATGTATCCATCGTCTTCTTCCCAACTACCTCAAGTTGCCTCTGAATCAGATTCTTCAACCTTCGAACCAAACATCTTGCCTGATTTCTCTTCGGCGTCAGGCCTACCGGACCTTGCGCCTCTTCCATCAGCTTGATCTGAACAGATTCTCATTAATTTGAATGTTGTTAACTTCATTGATCATCATTGCACATCTGGTTCTGACCATAAAACTTGCTACGTCCATTTTGGATTGATTAGTCGTAATATCATCATTGCACATATAAGTTACCACTGTCTTTGTTAAGAATTTAAAAAAC
The DNA here is from genome assembly GCA_022829125.1 of Lathyrus tuberosus. Taxonomy (NCBI): domain Eukaryota; kingdom Viridiplantae; phylum Streptophyta; class Magnoliopsida; order Fabales; family Fabaceae; genus Lathyrus; species Lathyrus tuberosus. The sequence goes on from JALAZF010000393.1 coordinate 884,209, forward strand.
CTTGGAGACCATGCATCGTATGGAATTCCATAACATCCTATCCACATGATTCTTTCAGGATCCACATTATTTGGTTTCCATTTCCTAACTTCCTTGAACCATTGGTTAGCCGAACTATGGCTTCCTCTATTAGAGCTTTCAACTCTCCTTCTTCGAGTTCCTCTAATAGACATAATTTAGATCCTAAGGGGTTCACTTTGACAAAAAATTATCCTTAATGGTGAAATATATCTTGCATGTTTTAAGCTAAACTCGGATTCTCTACTATTTCAATATAAGCTTTCTCAAACTAGTTTAACTCGTCTTCTTCCAGATTAAACTTCAAATGGATTGTTGATTGAGCTTTGGCTTTTAAGTGGTGATTAGGAACTCCTTGACCTCTATTAACCTTAACATACGATCTTCTGTTACTCCTAACATTATTCCTACCATCGATTGCAGAAAACTCAAATTGTTTCCTTCTTCCAATAAAACTTCCTCTTTGGTCAACTTTTGCTTGCTTCGTCCAGAAGTTAACTTCTTCCTTACCCTGCCTCTCCTCCCTTCCATTGCCTCTTACCTTTTTCCACTTCACTTTGCCTCCTTCCTTTGAAATCTGCATAGTTTTATGTATAACTTTCTTCTTTCAATAGATGTGTTGTCAAGTTTTACCTCCAGCATTTTAACATCTCTGTCAACAATTGTCAAATACTTGTAATAGAAAACAGTTACAGAATAACATAAAGAAGTTAAATTGCTCATTGAAAAAGATGAAGTGAAAAATGTTTATCTGTTGTATTTAGCTCACTATTACAATACAAGGATAAGGTATGTATACAATGAAAAAGAGAGTCAATTACAACAAGCCAGCTCAGCAATAAAATTACATTAGCTAGAAATAAATGAAAGCTATGTAAACAAAGGCAAAAAGGAAGTAATGTAAACTAATATCCCCCCTCAAGTTGGACTGTGGAGGCTGCAAAGTCCTAACTTGGTCATAATGGAGGAAAAGGCTGGAGAATGTAATGGTTTGGTAAAAGCATCAGCCAGCTGAGCAGTAGTAGATATAGGGAGTAGATGAATGAGCTTGGATCCAATATTTTCTCTTACTACATGACAATCAAACTCTTTATGTTTGCTTCTTTCATGAAAGGTCGGATTATGGGCAAGATAGATGGCAGACTTGCTGTCACATTACATAGAGGCAGGATTTTGAAATGTGGTCATGAGATCCTTGAAAAGGTTTTGCAACCATTGCAATTCACAATTAAGAGAGGCTAAAGCTCTATATTCAGTCTCAGTGGAAGATCTGAACACTGTATTTTTTGTTTCTTGGATTTCCAACATAAAAGGGATGACCCAAGCATAACACAAAAACCAGTTATGGATTTTCTGGTTGTTGGACATCTAGCCCAATCAGAGTCTGCAAAAGCAGAAAGTTTGAGGGAACTTGAGGCAGAAAAGAAAACACCTCTAGCAGGGTCAAATTTAAGGAACCTTAATACCTTTGTAGCATCCTGATAATGAGAATCAAGAGGATTAGAAACATATTGACTAAGATGTTGTACTGCAAAAGAAATGTCAGGCCTTGTGTTAGTCAAATATATCAGTCTACCTATGCTTCTATAAGAAGTGGGATCTGCTAGAGGCGCACTCTCAGTAGGAGATAATTTGAGGTTGGGATCAAATGGAACCAGAGATGGTTTAGCATCCAAAAAACCAATGTCTTCCAACAATTCCAGTGAATACTTTCTTTGGTTCATGAAAATGCCTTTGGATGATCTAGCAATTTCAAAACCTAAGAAAAATCTGAGTTGCTGTTGGTGCAAAAATAGCAGCAAGCAAAAATATATAAGTAACTCAGTTTTATCGTTCTCCACAGGGATCAGTGCGAGGGAAAGAATGCCATTCAACGGTTTCTATATTTCTAAGCTCATGAATCAAAAGTTTTGGTCTAAAGCGGAACCAAAAGCAAATGCGGAAAATGTAAAGACGGAAAATATAAAATAAAGACAGAATTATAAACGGAGCCCTGTTGGAATTGGATCTCATCAATTGATAACATATGCATTCTTCTAATCAAGTAAACACAAATCAATCATTTGCCTAATATCCTCACGTACCACTCACAACAGAGGTTATGTCTAACGAAACGTCGAGAGAAAAACTGTATTGTCTCATTGGTGATGTCTCACACAACTCAACCAACACAGAGAATAAGAACTGATACTCATGCAAGTGTTAAGTCTAAATCTATGTCTAGAGTCTAGCCCCAACAGATATTACTATAACAACCATAGCAGATAAATGATTTCTTCGTATTAAACAAAATCAGAATACGTACACACGCTTAACCCTTTTTACATGTATTCAACTAATTTGCCCAATGAATGTGACTATCCTTCTTCGTCGCTATTATCACGCATCCTCGCGATATTGTATCGATCCTACTCATGCTAGCCATGCTACTTAATCAACACAATACAACAAACGATAAAATGAATATCAACTTGCAAAACCATGTCAAAAGCTTGCTCATTGATAAATGAAAATCTAAGATCAAAGATTTGTAAAGGTGTTGTCAAAACCACAAACAATTAACCAAAGATAACAACAATAGAAAATCTGAAAAGGTATCAAGAGATTACATCCCTCTCCAACAAGAAAGCAAAGATCCTACCTTTCCTCCCTTGGAAATGAAGAAATGCAAAGTTCCGCTCTTTACTACAAGTTCTGTTCCAAGAAAAACTAAGAGATCATGATAAAAAGTGTACAAATTCTATTTATACAAGTTCAGAATTTCGCAGGTTTGCACTGCAAACCATTCATTCGCACAGCGAATGGTGAAAAATAGGCACTTCAGGTGCCTCTGCCGATCAAACCGCCCCAGAAGATTCTCGTTACTTCGCACTGTGAACATTCGCTTTCCCGTTCACACTGCAAACTTTGTCTCATTTTTCCTCAAATCAATTCTGCCACCATTCGCTGGCTCACTCGCTGCAGTTCGCACTACGAACGCTCGCTGGCATTCGCCTTCCCACTCGCACTGCGAACACCCTGCTATCATTCTTCTTCTCTTTGGCAGCTTGCACCATTTCATGCGTCCTACAACATTGGATGTTTAATGCCTATTTTCTGCATAATAGCACACATATTACAAGCACCAAAGGTATATTCATAAGGTTAGGAGAATAATAATAATCATTACTAAAACGAATGAAAACACGAGAAATGAGTTGAAAAAGTGCAAAGAACGATAGCTCCAATTTAAGTCAATTCTGCACCTAACAGTTGCCCAAGGTCTTTGATTTTAAACTTCTGGTCAAGGACTCCTTTAACAAAGTGAATCTCATGAGTGGAATTACTAGCAATTACAATATCATCCACATAGACAAGTATGGATGTAAAGCATTCCTTGTGAGATTTCACATATAAGGAATGATCAGCCTGAGATTGAGAATAACCCAAAGAGAGTAAAAAAGAAGAGAGTTTAGAGTATCATTGCCTACTTGCCTGTTTGAGTCCATATAAGGATTTCTGAAGCTTGCACACTTGAGAAGGATTAGATGTGGAAAGATCAGGAGGAAGGCTCATGTATACCTCTTCATGTAAATCACCATGAAGAAAAGCATTATTGACATCCAACTGCTCTAGATGCCAACCTTTGATAGCAACAACAGCTAATAGGACCCTAACAGTTGTGATTTTGGCTACTGGTGAGAAGGTATCAAAATAATCAATGCCCTCCATTTGTGTGTAACCTTTAGCAACCAACCTAGCTTTATACCTCTCAATGGAGCCATCTGCCTTGTATTTTATCTTATAAACCCACATGCATCCAATAAGAACTTTTCCTAGTGGAAGATCAACTACACTCCATGTATGATTTGCCTCAAGAGCCTGTAACTCAGCATTCATAGCATCTTTCCAACAATCAAATTTGATGGCTTGGTTAAATGTTTTTGGTTCAACATTAGAAGAGACAGATAAACAAAAATGCTTATAAGAAGCACAATGATCATATGTAAGAACAAATGATAAAGGATATAAAATTTTTTAGGAAGTAGTATGTGTTGTGGAATAGCAATGGTAGTCTTTTAAGTAATGAGGAGGATGAGAGATCCTAGATGAATGTCTAGAGGGTAATGAAGTGGAATCTGCAGAAGTCTGAGAAGTATCAGAGTCCTGAGAGGGAGCATTGGATAGTTGGGGATTGGATAAAGAATCAATTAGAGGATGAGGTGTAGGTTCTGTAATATATTGTTCATTAGTAAGGAAATAACCATCGGGTAAAGGAGAGGAATGTAAAGGAGAAGGTGTAGTTGTAGGACCAAGTTCAGTATTTTGTGTACTATGTTCAGAACTACAAGGAGAAGTGGAATGATGGATAAGGTTAACATTAGTAGAAGGTACAGGATTAAAGGTGTTGTGATGTGACAAATCAGTGGGGCTAATATGTGGGGGGCTGGAACAAGGTGAGTTGACTGTGAAGGGAGAAGTATTGGCATCATTATTATCACTAGTGTCAGAAGAAAAAGATACATCAGTGGTGTTGGGCTGTGTGCTAGAAGGAGAAGGATGAGTGTCAGAAGTATAGTCAACAAGACATTGGGTAGGATTTAAGGCTACATCAGAGGAAGGATTATCAGTTTTGAAAGGAAATGTAGTTTCATAAAAAACCACATTCCTTGAAATGAATATCTGATGAGTTTGGAGATCATAGAGTATGTAGCCTTTCACACCATCTTTATATCCAATGAAAACACCCTTTCTAGCTCTAGAGTTAAACTTTGTTCTATGAGCTTGTAAGGAGGTAGCAAAAGATAAACACCCAAAAACTTTTAAATGAACTAAAGAAGGAGGTTCATTAAATAAGACTTCATAAGGACATTTGGAGTTAAGAAGAGGTGTAGGCAACCTATTTATTATATGAACAACATGTTGTATGCAAAAGTTCCACATGTTTAGGGGAATGTTGGAATAGAAGAAAAAGGATCTAGCAACCTTAAGAATGTGCTTATGTTTTCTCTCCACCACCCCATTTTGTTGGGGTGTTTCAACAGATGTTCTTTGATGGATAATGCCTTTTGATAATAGAAAATATGATAAAGCAAGGAACTCTGATCCATTGTCAGATCTAAGGCATTTAAGGGTTGCATTAAACTGGTTTTACACATAAGCAACAAACTAAATAAAACTAGTTTTAGTTTGATCTTTTGTTTTAAGGAATATTACCCAATTATGCCTTGTGTAATCATCAACAAGAGTCAAAAAGTACTTGTGACCTAGAATGGAAATTGTTGAAAAGGGCCCCCACAAGTCAGCATGTAAAATAGCAAAAGGCATAGAAGATTGTGATACACTATTGGGAAAAGGGAGTTTCTTTTGTTTAGCAAAGTGACAAGAGTCACAAGGTACATCATTATTAGTACATTTGATAAAAGGAAAAGTTTTGGATATAGCTTATAAACCTAAGTGTGAAATATGGCCTAGTCTTAGGTGCCACAAATTATAAGGATTATTAACAGTGGAAATATGAGCAGGGTGAGGAGCTTTTGAATCAAGAACATAGAGCCCTCTGAGTAAGCTAGTTATACCAATCGTTTCCTTGGTATGACTCTGCATGATGTGACAGGTATTAGCATCAAATTGGACAGAAAAATTATTACTCCAACAAGTTTTGCAACAGAAATAAGGTTGACATGAAAATTGGGAATATAGAGAACATTATGGAGAGTTAAAGAAGGACAAAGAACACTTGTGCCAGAGATAGATGCAGTAACTTGTGAACTATCTGGCATACTAGCATGAATAGGCACAATATGTTTATAGGTGATAAATGATGCAAAATTGAAAGAAAAATGATCAGTAGCACCAGTATCCAAAATCCAAAGGTTAGGATTCTTACCATTCACATTGGAAGAGTGGGAATGCATGACAAAAGGTGAGGTAGACACAGAGTTAACAATGGGAGTTGGCTTTAATTGTTGAAGCAATGCTAGAATGTTGTTATAGTGTTCTTGAGTAAAACCAAATGAAGTGGAGTTTGAACTTCCAGGAGAAGCTTCAGAAGCATTATTAACAGTAGCAGTTGAAGGTGAAACATTTGCATTGCCTTGAGCCTTGGTTCTACCTCTATAACCTGGTGGATAGCCATGCTTCTGAAAATAGGTGTCAACTGTATGGTTTGTCCTATTGCAGTGTCCTCTTCGAGATATATTGTTGAGTCTAATTCTTGGCCCAAAAATTACCATTATCAGTCTTGGCAGAATAATTGCTTTGTGCCTGAGCCTGAGTCTGCAATGCAGTGGCCTCATCAGTGGTAGGAGCAGATGCAATCACACTAGAATTTGAGCTATCCAATTCTCTTTCTTGTTGAATAACAAGAGAGAAAGCTTTGTCAATATTTGGCAAAGGATTCATCATCATAATTTGCGTTTTTGACTGAACAAATTTTTCAGTTAATCCCTTGAGAAACCTAATGACATAGTCTTGCTTTTGGTACAATTTGATTGAAGCAGTGGCACCACATGAGCAAGGAATGTCACAAGAACAGATAGGAATCAGTCTATAGGTTTCTAATTCACCCCACATAACCTTCAATTGCGTAAAATAATTGGATACATCAAGAGTACCTAGGGGTGTTCGCGGGCAGGTTTGGTTCGGTTTTGAGTGAATCTGATACCCAAACCGATAAAAAATATATGGATTGGTTTGGATTGGATTTTCACTTTTTTTCTATAAAACCCAAACCGAACCAAACCGAGAAATAACGGGTTGGTTTGGGTTGGATTGATCGGATACATTAGAAACAAATATGTGAAAATATTTTTAAAAATTTCTAATTTACATAAACTAATTTTCTATAATAATATAGTTTTTTTAATGTATTTTTTGTATTTTCATATGGAATGTGAATGTCACAAATATGTTTCCTTTTTCTTCCTTCTTAAAGTTGAATATCTTATTTATAATGATATAAATTATATGAATTAATATGGTTGGTTCGGGTAGACGGGCTTGCGGGTAGAATTTTGAAAATCCGTTGCCCGAACCAATGGACATCAGGTTTTATTGGTTTAGTTCGGTTAATGTCCGAACTAAAAAAATGCCCGACCCAAACACCATGGTTTGGTTTGGATTCCGGTTTGGTTCGGATTTGCCCGAACCAATGAACACCCCTAAGAGTACCTTGGCGAAACTTGTAGAGATCCTCTTGAATGTCAGAGATGCGAAAGATATCGCCATGGGAAAACCTAATCTGCAAGTTCTTCCAAACACCAGTAGCATTGTCAATCCATAGAACAGATTTTGCAATAGACTCCGAAATAGAACGTTGAATCCACGCAATAACCATGGTATTACATCGAATCCATAACGCATACAACGGGTCTGAAACCGGAGGTTTTGTGAGAGTGCCATCAATGAACTTATCTTTTTTCTTGGAGATGTGTGCAATCTGCATCGATCGAGCCCAAGTGTGATAGTTATTGTCATTGAGCAATGGTGTGACAAGAACGATTGCTGGATTTTTCGTTTGGATGAATATAAAACGGATTAGCAGAATTGGTAGAGAAATCGCCGTAGCTCTAGTTAGCCATGGAAGGAATCAAGAAAGACGAAATAAATAGAAAAAAGGCGATTGAGAAGAAAATGAAGAGGAGAACGCAAGAAGAACAGTCGCAGAAAGATCAATAATGGTTACCAGAGCTATGTGAGGTCTGATACCATGTCAACAATGGCCAAATACTTGTAATAGAAAACAGTTACAGAATAACAGAAAGAAGTTAAATTGCTCATTGAAGAAGATGAAGTGAAAAAATGTTTATCTATTGTATTCAGCTCACTATTACAATACAAGGATAAGGTATATATACAATGAAAAAGAGAGTCAATTACAACAAGCCAGCTCAACAATAAAATTACATTATCTAGAAATAAATGAAAGTTATGTAAACAAAGGCAAAAAGGAAGTAATGTAAACTAATAATCTCTCACATTGAAAAAGCGAAAAAAGTCATACTTCCTTCCTCTTTTATCTCTCTTAAGAGGTATAACCACTTCACCTATCTCCCCATGTTCCTTAAGAACATAGTACAAGTCTTTCGCTCTCATATTATCTATAAACTCTATGATGGGAAACGTTGTTGTTTTTGGATCTCCCAGTCTTCTTTCAGATCTTACTGCATCCCATTTTCCTTTCCTCCTTATTGCGTGATTGGATGAGACCCTTGTTCACCCGTCTTCGTCGTTTGTCTTATCATTGACTATTGTCATTCTGGAAATAACTGGGAACAAGTTTAGAAAGTTATAAGTTTAGGGTTTTAGTGAATGTGAAATTTAGAGAGAAGTCAAAGTCTCTCTCTAACTCATTTGGATACATTTTTGTAAAAATTATGTTTGAGTTATGTATTTTTTTGATATCATCAATTATGTTTGAGTTAATTAATAATACTAGTAATTGTAGTTTATTTTTGTCAAGTAATCAAGTGTTTAGAATTCACTCTTTAAAGAAAAATAAATGGGATGTCGCTGGTTCGAATTTACGCATCTGTATCGAGTAGTTATTGATTTAATAAAAAGTTTGTGTTTGAATTAGTTTTGATATCATTAATTTTGTTGTGTATTATCATCTTATAGAGTGACTTAGTTCTACCGAAAGAGAAGATGTAAGTAGAAGAAAAATATATACTAGAGGAACATATATGATTTATTTTATAACTTTTAAAATTGTTATATTATAATGCTCTTATGTTCATATTGTTGAAATTAAACCCAAGACTTTGAGTAATTCCGAATCAATCTTGATGAACAAGATTCAATCACACATATCGAATTCCCTCTTGTTCGTCACTCTACACTTTAGTTAATCACCCAACCTTGGTTGCAAGATTTTATTGTTGCACAATGGTGATGAAATCAAGAAAAGAAAATTGAATTGGGGAAGAAGAAGAGGTTTAGGGTTTTCACGAAAATAGGGAAGAAGAAGAATTTCTGCAGAGTACCTCTCTGCTCTCAAAACTACAATTTTATTCAAGTGAATCACACATTACAATAATAGGGGTTACTTCCTATTTATAGATTTAACTTGCTTACTCCCTAAGCAAAGCCCAAAAACAAAATCCCAAAATATCTAATTCTGCTAACACTATAAAATTAGGTTTAAGACAAAATCCATGTCGAGGTTAACTCCTTAACACTTCGACAACTAGGTGTTTCAACACACACACACACACACACACACACACACACACTATGTTATTCGACAACTTCATTGTCCCTATCGAGCAACCTGCTTCGACACAAGGAATTACAATTCAACACACCACCTAATTCATTGGGTCTAAGCTATCTATATTCATCATAGATCTTAACTTCTTGAACACTTTAACTACACTCCTTTCGTCATGATATCTGTAATCTGATTCTCAATTCTACAGTGTTCCAAGTTCATCTTCCCATCTGCTACCTACTCTCAAAGATAATGGAACCTCATTTCAATGTGCTTGCTTCGACCATGTGCTATCAGATTATTCGCTAGGTTGATAGCAGACATGTTGTCAATTTTCATGATATTTATCCATGATTTTTCCTTGTAATCTCTTCGACCTAATTCACCATCCACGTTGCTTGACATACACAGAGAGAAGCAGTTGTATATTATGCTTCACATGATGATAGTGCCACTACTGGTTCCTTTCTTAAACTCCAAGAAACGGGTGCACCATCTAGCATAAACACATAACCAGACATGGATTTTCTATCCTCAGCACCACTACACCAACTTGAGTCGGTGTATCCCACTAATTTGCATTCTTTTCCTTCATCAGCTGCAGGAAACAAAATTCCATAGTCAAGAGTTCCTTTTAAATACCTTAGTATCCACTTCGTCGTTGCTAGGTGTGATACATTTGGCTTCTGCATGAATATACTTATCATACCTACATTGTATGCTATATCAGTCCTTGTGTGACAAAGGTATCTAAGTGATTCAATGAGTCTTCTGTATTGTGTTGGATCAACATCATCTTCTTCTGTGTCTTTCGACAGTTGCATTTTGGGCTTAGCTGGAGTCGAAGTTGGGTTGCAATCTTGCATCTCAAATCTCTTGAGTATTTCGCCTGTATATCTTCTTTGGTGTATCATCAAACCTCTATCACTCTTGTAGAATTCGATGCCAAGGGAATATGAGAGATTTACCAAGTCTGACATTTCAAATTCCTCACTTAGGTCATGTTTGAAATCTTTGATCTCCTTATTGCAGCTTCGTGTTATCAACAGGTCATCGACATAGAGACATAGTATAAGCAATTCACTATTGCTTCTTCTTACATATACTTCATGCTCAATTGTGCACTTCACAAATTCCTTCTCCCTTAAAAAGCTATCTATCTTATTATTCCAAGCTTTTGGAGCTTGCTTAAGTTCATACACGACTTTATGTAGCATGTATACCTTGCTTTCTTCTCCTTGTTTCATAAACCCAACTGGTTATGCAACATAAACTTCTTCATCTAATGGGCCATTCAGGAATGCATATTTCACATTCATCTGACATATGTGCCAATTGTTCATGTTTGTTATACCAACAACCAAACTGATTATTTCGATCCCAGTAAGAGGTGCAAAAACTTCGTCGAAGTCGATTCCTTCTTTCTGAAGAAATCCTTTCGCCATAAGTCTTGCCTTTTGTGTTGAGTTACTTCTCCTTTGGGATTCAACTTCACCTTGTATAACCATTTCACATTGATTACCTTCTTATCTTAAGGCAATTTGATAAGTGACAAAGTGTTGTTGACTTCAATGAACTTCAGTTCCTCATCCATTGCTTTCTTCCACTTTGAATCTTTCAATGCCTTAATTGCATTGATTGTTTCAACATCTTCATAAAAAGTATAGTATACCAACTCACCTTCATCATCGACCATATCATTTGATGTAATCACACATTCTTGCAACCTTGCAGGCATGTGTCGTTCTTTGAGGTCCGCTTGTGCTTGCTTGACCTCTGACTTCTTTCTGCTGAACTTCTCTTTCGATTTTACTTGCTGGTTCTTCACATAAGTTTCTCACTGAATACTTCTTTACATTTCGAGTCCAATCCTATTTCTTAAGCTCATTTATGATTACGTCCCTTCTAATCACTACTTGCTTATTTACTGGGTCGAACAACTTATATCCTCCAGTCGAATGATATCCTATTAGGATCATTTGACTCGACTTGTCATCAAGTTTTCTTCTCAACTGATCTTGCATATGTCTATGTGTTATAGATCCAAATATCTTCAGATGACTGAAGCTAGGCTTAACACCAGACCAACATTTTTCTGGCGTGATTCCTTATATCCTTTTCGTTGGACATCTGTTCAAAATATATGTTGCATTCGACACAACTTCTCCCCATAATTCTTTAGGTAGATGCTTGCCTTTCAACATACTTCTCACCATATTCACGATGGTTCATTCTTCCTTTCTACAGTTCCATTCAGCTGTAGAGTGTAGGGTAGCTCCACCTCATATATAATCCTCGCTTTCTCACATAATGTGTCGAAGTCTTTCGACATATACTCTCCACCACCATCAGACCTTAGAATCTTGAGCTTTCGACCACTTTGTCTTTCGACATGGATTTAAACTTGGCAAATACCTCGATCACTTCACTTTTCTTCTTGATCAGGTAAGTCCACAGTTTTTGACTGAAATCATTTATGAACATGACAAAGTATTTGTTACCTCCAATCAAATCCACCTGGATAGGACCACATACATCAGAGTATATGACTTCGAGAATTGCCTTCGACTTGCTTCTTGCATCCTTGTTGAAGTTGTTTTTGTGTTGCTTCGTCTACACACATTCTTCACACACTTCATTTGGAATGTCAATTTCTGGTAATCCTGAAACCATATTTCTTCTCTTCAGATCTCTGATGTCTTTAAAGTTTAGATGGCCAAGTTGTAGTGCCATATCCATTCATCCTTGTTAGCTACAATTGCAAGACACTTGCGCTCCATCATATTAAGTTCAATCCTGAAGGCTCTATTTTGAGACATAGGTGCCTTCAAGATTAACCTTCCACCTGAGTCGAGAACTCTCATCATTTTGTCTTCGATCGACACCTTGTAGTTCTTTTCAACCAACTGCTTTATATTGAGAAAATTACTCTTCATGCCTGGTATGTACAACACATTGGAAATTACCGACCTCTTGCCATCTTTCCTCATAATCAGAACATCATCAATACCTTCAGTTGCTAGAGTATTGTCATTTGTAAATTTCACCATGTTCTTCATTAAGGATTTTATGTTGACAACTCAGTCCTTTCTACCAGTCATGTGTGATGAGCATCCTAAGTCCAAGTACCATTGATCCTGGAGTCTTTCTTCATCTCTTGTTGTGACCATCATAAACATTTCTTCTTCTTCATGCTTTTCAAACTTTGCATCGTTTTCTTGATTCTTATGTTTTTCAGGACAATCACTGGAGTAATGACCACATTTTTTACAATTGAAGCACTGAATGTGACTTTTGTCAGGTTTTAGACCACCACCTTTTCCTCTACCTGCAGCACCACCTTTTTGGCTGCTTTGGTATGAGGACTTTCTCAGATTCGACTAGCCTCATTCTTGCTGATTTCGACCAGTTAAATTGTTGTAGCCTCAACTGCCTTTGTTGTCAAACCACTTCCATTTGCCTTTCTTTTCTCTTGTTGATTGCACCTGCAAAGCCATATCACTCTTTGACTTGCCTAAAGCTCTTTCAGCCATTCTTTGTTCATGAGATTCAAGCGTCCCTTGAAGCTCTTCCTTTGTTAATGTTGACAAGTCTTTAGACTCTTATATGGCTACTACCACGTGGTTGAACTTTGGAGCCAATGACCTCAAGATCTTTACAACAACTGATCTTGATGTCAACATTTCTTCACATACCTTGATTTGATTCGCCAATTTTATAACCCTAGTGAAAAACCACGTTATGCTTTCATTGTCTTCCATCTGAAGCAATTTATACATTCATTTGTGAGTTTGTAACCTCACCTACATCACCTTCTCTGCACCTCCAAACAATTTCTCCAAGATCTATCATGCTTCTTTCATTGATTCTACATCGCTTACCATTTTAAAATTGTCTGGATTAAGACATTGATGAATTATAAAGAGAGCTTTATAATCTTTCTTCTTCAATTCTTTGTATGCAGCCTTTTCTTGATCCGACACATTTTCTGCAAGTGGTATTACTCATTCCTTCACAAGATCCCAAAAATCTTTGTAACAGAAAACCATATTCATCTGTTTACACCAACTCTCATAATTCAGACCCTTCAAAATTGGGAGACACACCGAAAAATGCCCGTTCGAATGATTCATCGCAATCGTGTTTTGCTTCCCACGAATCGCTCAGCCAGTGCTCTAGATACCAGATGTTGGAATTAACCCCAAAACTTTGAGTAATTCCGAATCAATCTTGATGAACAAGATCCAATCACACCGATCGAATTCACTCTTCACTAGAGTGAATCAACCAACCTTGGTTGCAAAATTGCATTGCTGCACAATGGTGATGAAAACAAGAAAAGAAAATTGAAATGAGGAAGAAGAAGAAGAGGTTTAGGGATTTCACGAAAATAGGGAAGAAGAAGAATTTCATACTGTAATTTTATTCAAGTGAATCACACATTACAATAATATGGGTTACTCCCTATTTATATATTTAGCTTGCTTGCTCCCTAAGCAAAACCCAGAATACCTTATTCAGCTAACACTACAAAATTAGGTTTAAGACAAAATTTATGTCGAGACTAACTCCTCAACACTTTGACAACTAGGTGTTTCGATTCACACACACGCTATTTGACAACTTCCTTATCCCTGTCGAACAACCTGCTTCAACACAAAGAATCACAATTCAACACATATTATAAACTATATTACAGAACTCTGAGGATGATATTTTCATCTATTGTGTAGTTTGAGATATTTTTATAATTTTTTAATATATATTTTCTTTTGTTTAACAATTATAATGGATATATAATTTATTTACATTTTATTGAATTATTTTATAGAGAATTTATTTTATTTATCGAATAGTTCATGTGTTTAATTAAGAATTTGATTTAGTTTATTTTAAAAATATATAAATTATTATTCTCACTTATTTATTTTTAAAAGGTAAAAAAACTAATACTATAAAAATTGTTAAAATAATTAATTTATTTTTTTATTATTTTAATTTCACAAAGAGTAGCGGTTCCATACCACATCAACATGAATTTTGAAAACAATTTCATTAGTAGCAACCTTTTCAAACCAACATAAGTTTGGATTCTTAAATTTTGTGTTATGTGTTTTGCGACAGTTTTGAATTATTGCAATTTTATTAAGGAGGCATTTTAAAACCGTCGCAACTATTTATAAAATGAGATATTTGCACCGTTTATGGAATCAGCTATCACGGCTGACAAAATTACAGAGTTGTCATCATCCTTTACTCGTTTTAAAGAGACAGAAAAATAATGATAAAATTTAAATTCTAAAGGTGAGACGCTATGTTCGGGATGTGAAAGGTAAAGACCTACTCACTGGTTGATAATAATCATTTAGTATGATCGATTACTAGATAAATCCCCTTGAAGACTCACTGTGAGTGAGATTGCTGGAAAAGTCCTTTATTGAAAGGTGTTTATGGGAGGTTACTTATTGGGTAAGGCCAATAAGTGTTCCTACTTAAAAAATGTATCGGTATAGCTGGGGATTGGATCTCTAAGAATGGTCGCAAGTCCTATGTTATGTATGCAACTATATTGATTATTCAACAGTCAAAACCATCATAAATCTCAAAATATTAATGCAAATGATTTGTTTTCTTGTAATAATTAAATGTATAAAAGTCATTTTAAAAGTTTTTTTCCTTTAAATCTTTGCTTTTTAGTAGAGTATATTCTATGTCATATTCAAAAAAGTTTTAGAGGTATTGTAGTCACCAAATTTAAAATCTCCAACAAAACATTTAAATATGCATAATTTAAAAGAAATTTAGAATTGACAAACACATAACATTATATTTACTTTCTATAAACATTATATACATCATAGATGCAATACAATGAAATTAAAATACATTAATGTACATATACATGTGAAAGTAGTTTTTTTTTTTCTCTCTACACAAGTGTACAATACATAATTCATATGTTTTTAATCTTTACAAACATATCATGTTTTATTTTTATAAGAGAAATGGTTTAACGGATTCTAATTGTTCTTACGATGATATTTGAAAAACCTACTTAGTAATTTCTTTTCTTGTCCTATAATAATTCACATCAGTAACAAATGGTTGTTTGATAGAAAGCACGGTTGAATTCAAATCTATAAAGACCTTAATCCTTCTCATCGCAACTTTTAATGTTTCTTGAGACATATTCGCAAAGCAAATCCTAAACCAACCCGGTTCAGAACAATGACAAGAAGATCCAGGAGATATATTCAAACCAACTTGATAAAGAATCGTTTTCCAAAGCTCTTTCTCCGCTTCAAAAGTCGCAGAACTCAACAAATGCTTCATATCAACCCAACAAAACAATCCAGCATTGCTCTTTAAACACCGAATCCCCGCATTTCTCAAACCACTTACTATTGTCTCCTTTTGCTTCTTCAACCTTGTTTTGTTCTCTTCCATATACTTAAGAGTAAATTTCTTGTCACCGAGTAATTTTGCTAGCAAATATTGAGTTTGCGACGAAATAAGTCCAAAACTTGACATTTTGGTAGCCATAGATACAACCTTTTCGTTGTTTGAGTATATCATTCCTACACGAAAACCAGGTACACCTAAATCTTTTGACAGACTATAAACAACGTGAACACGCTTTGAAATTTCATCATTTTCGAGACTTCTTTCGTTTATAACCTCCATGATACTTACGAAGTTGGGTGAATCAAATACGGTACCCGAGTAAATTTCGTCGCTTATTATGTGGATGTTTTTGTCTATTGCAAAGTTAACTAGATGGTTAAGTTCAATTTTGGTCATGGTTATGCCCAGTGGATTTGAAGGGTTGGTTACTAGTACACCTTTGACATTGAGGTTCAAGTTTTTGGCTTGTTGATAGGATTGTTCTAAAGCCGAAGAAGTGATTCTAAAACCATTTGAACTTGAACAATGCATTGGAACAATTTCAACCCCTGTGCGCCATTTAAGATCTCGATCGAACCTGCACATTTTTTTATCAAGTGAAAATTTTAAGGATTAAGTATTTATAATTAATTAAATTATGTTTAAACATTATTAAGAATATATAATTAATTAAATTAATACCCTGGATAATAAGGTGTGGGAAGAATGAAAGCTTCTCCTGAATTAGCAAGACAAAACATGAGAATCTCGTTTGCAGAAGTTGCTCCTGCTGTGAGGACAAGATTCTTGGAATCAAAATTAATTTCATTTCCTCTTATTTTTGCCATAAACTCCACCAGTTCCTACGACAACATAAAGAGAAGGGACTACCTTAATGAATACTACAATTTTTTTTAGGAGTTTAATGCATAAACACGGTCAATAGGAAGAAATATGAAGAAATTTTACACTTATCTAATAAGAAATTATCAATATGTCAAATCATCCAAGTCATTTTAAATTATCTATATGATGTGATGTAATACACGTCGTTTATTTTAAATTATTAATATGATGTGGAACGATGCAAGTCACAAATATTATCTATTGGTAATTGTGCAAACGCAACCAATTTATAAAATATACACGATTTATTTATTTTTAGAGGAAAAATTCTGATCAATAAGTTAATAGACCAAAATAATAATTTAAATAAAAAACAAAAAAGTAGTATTTTTATAATATCAAATTAAATATTTAAAAAACAAGGCTTGAGGATTTATATAAGAACAGCAATGCTATGCTTACACCCCATTCATACACTACACCGTATACACTGTTCACAAATATGTGAACAGTGTTGTGAACAGTAAATCCGTACATGAATAGTGACGTGAACAGTATCTGTAAACAGTACATCCGTACATGAATAGTGATGTGAACAGTATCTGTGAACAGTGACTTTTAATAGTAAATCAAATTTAGTTAATGAAATGTAAAAAGTTGGTTAATATAGTGATGAAGTTGGTTAATAAAAGTCCAGATATTAAAAAAAAAATTTACTAGTAAAATAAAGTTGGTTAATACAATGCAAAAAGTTGGTTAATGAAGTTATGAAGTTGGTTAATAAACATCCAGATGTAAAAATAATTTTTACAAGTAAAACAAAATTAGTTAATGCAATATAAAAAGTTGGTTAATGAAGTTATGAAGTTGGTTAATAACACAATTTCATATCAGTATTATTTAATTCAAAAATAAAAAATAATATTTTTTTATATTTTTTTAAAAAATATATTTAATATTATAATATTTTACTGGTCACCGTATTAGTAAACAATGAAATACGGTGTAGGTGTAGGAAATGGTGTAAGAACAACATTTCTCATATAAGAATATGTTTTGCATGCATGCAACTCATAAAGTAGCATAATTACATAAATTTGATAGGCTTGATGTTTCCTATTGGTTTTTAGAATGATGTTTACTATAAAAGTTTTTAAAAAAAATGTAAAATGACAACACATACATGCAACTAAAAAATGTTTTTAAAAAAATGGAATATAGAAAATTTTTAAATTAATAAATATAATATAATTTAATGATGTCTATTGAATGACATATTTTATGCATAGTCATTAAAATGTGTTACTATTAGTATTAAGTATATAAATGTATGTGTCTTACATTTTTGAAAGCAGGTAAGCCATGATAATCTTGGAATAGAGCAAGTTCTCTAAATATGGAGATTCCATCGTTTTTCATCTCCATTGTATCAGAATTTCTTTCGAGCCATGATTCAACTACGTCAAATGAAAGCTGCAAATTCAAAAAATAACTTATGCTTTTTTAAAGAAATATATATAAAAAACATAATAACTTGTATTACTGATAAATGTTTAAACCTGTCCTCACCCTTTTGTAATGCCTATTCTCAGCCACTCACGTTTCATGTCTCTTATTCTCATGTTTTTAAAGCCTTTTTATAATATTAAATTCTTGTTTCTTCCTTTCTCTCGTATTACGTTTTTTTTTAAATCTCTTTATTATAATAAATTTATGTCTCCTCCTCGTTTACAATCTTACTCATTTACGTTTATTAAAACCTCTTTTTACTAATAAATTCATATTAAGATACAAAAACTTAAATCAGATCGAGGACATATTCAGTCTTATACCAAAAAAAATAAATATACATATAACTTGATTTTTTTTTTGTAAGCAAGTAATTCATTAAGGGTTTTCGAAACCTGTTTACAAAAAAGAACCGATTTGCAACAAACTCGACAAAAAAGAGAAAATGAAAAACAAACGAACCTACGAAAGTAAAAACAACTGGTTTTTACAAAAGTCGTAAAAGTTACACTTGGTTTTGACAATATCTCCAATTAAAGACCATTTCCAAAAGGAAATGTTGATACTCCACACAACATCGAGAATGTTTCAACCAATGTTCTCGAAAATTATGCCGTTCTTCAAGATTCAAATATTCCAACATATAACTTAATTTATAATTTGTTTTAAAAAAAAGTTTGCTTTATATTAAAAAATAAAATATACATATAACTTAATTTATAATTTGTTTTAATAAAAAAGTTTACTTTATATTAAAAAAAAGTAATTTAAAAATATATTTGATTTTTAATTTCCAAAAAAATAAAATTAGCAAACCTGATTTTCAGCCAGTCCCATCTGAATAATCCCACTAGGATTATGAATTGGATGATAAGGATTCTTCTCATACTCTTGCCATCCTAAAAAGTAACTAGAGTCTTGCCCATGAGAGTCCTCACTAGCCTTCCTAGACAACATGTTTTCTTAACAAACACAATAATATATCCACAATTGTTATATCAATGTAACTTGAGAAATCAAAATGTGAAATCAAAACACAAGAGAAATTGATCACAAGTTTTTTATAGAACAATGATATTGAGGAAGTGATGTGGTGAAAATAATAGCCATATAGGGTTACATATTTATAAGGCCGTAAGGTACACCACTAGCCAGACAAAGTGAATGACATTATCACGACACAAGAATGTCTGCACTCATGCCAATTTAGTCAATTGAGGATAACTGTAACTTTATAAAATGTCTATATCAATGTTTTTTCTAAAACTATGTTGCTAACTTTTATTTAGAATTGAATAAATTGTTCACAATGTTTTTAGAGAGTTTATATATAAAAGAGCGGTTATATTTCTAATGTAGTGATAATAAAGTAATAAATGCAAAATCTTAATGTTATTAAAGTTATGGGACATATTCAACCTCCATTAATATGTTTTTTTTAAGATGGCTGATTTTATATTTATAAGAGATACTCCAAAATTACAAATTAGTGAAGGAAAACATAAAAATAATTTTTTATTTATAATAATGGTTAAAAGAAAAGTATGTAATGAAGTCGGCTGGAAGTAATGTAACTTCCATCTATACGTCAACTTAGATAATTGGACTGAAACTTCCCTCTAACTTCATGGAATTACTAATGAATGTTCAATGCAGCTGTTAGAGATGAGAAAAATATGAGTGATTTTATAATTGAAAGAAATGAAAGAAAAAATGAGCTTAGCATATAGGTCCGAACCCTTAACAAAAAAACTGAATCCCTTAAGGGTTGATCAATAAAAAATAAAATATATTTTTCGCGGCTCGGAACGGTTAATAAATTAAAAGTTATTTAAAAATAATGAAATTGGGTTAAAATTTATTTTAATAGATATGCATGTGAAAAAAATAACACATCAATTTCAATTATAAGTCATTTTGATCATTTATGTGTGTTAAAAAATATAGTTAATGTTATATGAAAAATATAAATTATAAATCATTTTATGAAATTGTCTTATATATTGAAAAAGTAAATTAAGGTAATTGAAAGAATAGAGGATATAATAGAACAAATAAAACGAATAATTTTTTTGGTATTTTAAAACGATATATAATTTAGTAATTTTTTTAAAAATGACTTATAATAAAAAATTAGAAGAAGCAATTTCAAAAATTAATTTTTTTATTCAAAAGTCAATTATGCATAGACATAAAATTTATAATCTATAATATTCATTAAAACAAATTAAGTTTAATTAATGCTGAAGTCCTTTAACTTAATTTCAAAATTTTCTTTATTTCTTATTTAATAAATATTACATATTAGTTCTTTAAAAATAAAAGTGGAAATATGTTGGGCTGAGTTAGACTTTGTCAAACCTGAATTTGTTTTGCTAAAATTTTTAAAGCGTAAGTCTAATTTATGGTCTATCGTACGTTTGTTTTTAAACTCGAGTCTGACTTTTTTGAAAGTCTGTTTGGTCTATTAATCTACATAAAAACCTATTGTTTAATGATATTAGAACCAAAAGAGATATTTTTTATATAGGTTGCAAGAATCAGTATGTATGCTATTTTTTCAATCTATTTGTTTCATTTATGTTATGGCTGCAGAGAAAAAAGCTTGATGACTTTAAGTTCCGGAATGCATGAAATGTTTATTCATTAAACAATTAATTTTAAGCATGTGTTGTTTTGGAAAAGCTTAAGAAGAAATGTGGATGGTTTCAATGAAGGGCTTAAGAAGAAATGTGGATGGTTTCAATGAAGGGCTTTTGAAGAGATGTTATTGCAATTATTGAAGAAATGCTATTAATCTGCAGATCCGGATAAAATCAAAAGTATTATATAAAATCATTTACTTCTAAATATAATTAAATCTAATATAATTAAATCCAATATAGAAGTAAATCATTATATTTAAAAAAATCATTTAGAAGTAAATACCATATTAATCATTTAGAAAAAAAAATCATATTAATTTTAATTATATTGGATTTTAATTATATTGAATTTTAATTATATTGGATTTAATTATATTGAAAAAAAAATCATTTAGAAGTAAATACCATATTAATCATTTAGAAAAAAAAATCATATTAATTTTAATTATATTGGATTTTAATTATATTGGATTTAATTATATTGGATTTAATTATATTGAAAAAATCATTTAGAAGTAAATACCATATTAATCATTTAGAAAAAAAAATCATATTAATTTTAATTATATTGGATTTTAATTATATTGGATTTAATTATATTGAAAAAAATCATTTAGAAATAAATACTATATTAATCATTTAGAAAAAAATCATATTAATTTTAATTATATTTGATTTTAATTATATTGGATTTGATTATATTGGATTTAATTATATTGAAAAAAATAATTTATTAGTAAATACCATATTAATTTTAAAAAAAAAATCATATTAATTTTAATTATATTGAATTTTAATTATATTGAATTGAATTATATTGGATTTAACTATGGCTTGTGTAACCACTGTGTCTTACAGATTCTCTATTAATGGAATACCTTCAGGGTTAGTCAAAGCTAAAAGAGGGTTGAGACAGGGTGACCCCATATCTCCCCTTCTGTTTGTACTAATTATGGAATATATGCACAAGATTCTTAAGGGACTGCAACAAAATCCCAACTTTAATTATCATCCCAAATGTGAAAGAGTTAGAATTGTGAATATTTGTTTTGTTGATGATATGATGGTGTTTCTGAGAGGTGATCTGATTTCTCTGAAACTCATAATGAGGAAGATGCAAGATTTTACTGATACAATAGGTCTACACATAAGTAATCCTAAAAGCAAGTTGTTTTGTGGGGGGATTGATAGACTTACACAAGACCAGATGCAGACTGAAACAGGTTTTGAGATAGGTGTTATGCCTATCAAATATTTGGGCATTCCTCTGGATAATAAAAGACTGACTGTTGCTAATTGTAACCCTCTGCTGGAAAAGATGTTGAAGAGGCTCAATCATTGGAGTACTCGGTTATTATCATATGCTGGTAGAGATCAACTGATTAAAAGTGTGTTGTTCTCCATTGCAAATTATTGGATGCAGATAATTCCTCTCCCCCAGCAAGTAATTGACCACATTGAAAGAATATGCAGGAGATTTCTATGGACAGGTGATCAGTGGTTTTCCCTCGTATGTTTTTGTGTCTTTTTGTGTCTATTTCAGTTGTGTTTTGTTTGCATTTGAATTCATATGGTTATTTTCATGTTCTTATTTAAGTTAGTCTAAGTTTCAATATTATTTCTTTCATAGACCTTTTATGCTTTGATTTGGTAGTATTTTCTGTGCTTTTCAGGTATACATGAATAGTCAATGATCGAACATACGCGCGATGAAGCTTCGGAGCCTAAAGATGATTTTTCGGCAGCATCATAGAAGCCTGACACGGGTGCCCGTGTCACAGGACACGGCCCGTGTCAGGGCCCCTGAAGAGGAAAACACGAGGCAGCAAGAAAGCATGCCTGACACGGCCGCCCGTGTCATGGGACACGGCCCGTGTCAGGAGCCCTGGAGAGGAAAACACGAGGCAGCAAGAAAGCATGCCTGACACGGCCTCCCGTGTCATGGGACACGGCCCGTGCCAGGAGCCCTGGAGACCAAAATTTTGTGATTTTCCCTGCTTTGCTAAAACACTTATCTGAGGGGTATTTTGGGTATTTCCTGGAATGTATGGACAGATCAAAGTTATTTAAGTTAGGTTTAGAGGAGGGAAAAAGATCATCTTGGGTTTTTACGAACAATTATACGAGAAAAGTTCATGCTTGGGAGAAATCCGGGAGAACGGAGATCATCGATTCGCGGAAGCAATTGAGATCAAAGTAATCCTATACTCTTTGTAATGTCTTTCTTGTATCTTTCCCTTGTTTTTGTTTTAATTATGAACATGAGAGGCTAAACCCCCCAATGCTAGGGGGGTGTCCCTGATTTCCTTATGTAATGACAATTGAATCTTTTTAGTAGTAATTGTACTGTTTATTTTATGAATCTTGTTATACGATGTTCTTTGTACAAATCTTTATTGGAAAATTGGATTTGAATTACGGTTGAATTTAGGTTGGAAAACCCTTTTTAACGCTTTCGCATAACAATATTATATTCAATATCGCCGAGGAATTGGGATATCATATTTTAACCGTGTTACTTTTGTAAAACAAAAAGGCTTGGGATTCTCTATATACCACCAAGGAATTGGGGTCTAGAGAGAATACCAACAGGTTTTCTCTAAAGGAATTTTGGAAAACTAACCTAAAGAGGCGGTGATAATAAAATTTATAGTATTATTGCACACATAGGAAAAATTGTTATTATAAGGGATTTCATACACCTCTCCCGACATTATTTTCATAATCGTTTAAAACCTTAATTATTTACGTTTCTTTTCGTTGTTAAAACTACAACGCATCAATTCTTATGAAAGGAACTTTTGTTTAATTAAAAATACATTTGGCATTATAAATTCTGACAGTCCACAAGAGATCGACTTTGGGGAAAATCCCTTTTATTACTACACTGATAAATAGTACACTTGCTATTTACCGGTCAAGTTTTTGGCGCCGTTGCCGGGGACTGCCAAATTCATAGTGTCTAATTTATTTTAATTGAAATTTTGTCACTCAGTGACCAAAATTATTTATTTCTGTTTGTTTTTGTTCATTGTTATTTTTATTTGTTCTAATAACTTTCTAACCTTTGTATGTGAGGTAAGGCCTCGGCTGAACTTTCTTTTGACGCAGAACCTGAGAGATTCTTACACGCCAGACGCCGTCAAGCAAGAATAAAGAAGCTGGCAGCATCAGTGTCAGAACCAATTAGTGTTGAGCCAGAGAAAGAAGAGTCAGTTTCAGGACATTCAGAGCATACAGATTCCGGTACTGACTCAGAGCCAGAAACTATTCCCATGGCAGAAGATCCACCTGCCGAAAGACTTCTCGGTGATTATGGTCGAGCAAACGCTCCAGCAGTATGGTTGACAATCGTTAATCAACCAGTTACTGTTGCACAGTTCCAGTTGCACCCGTCCACCATCCGACAGCTTCAGAGTAAGCCGTTTTCAGGAAGAATCAATGAAGATGCCAACAAACACTTGCAAAGATTCCTTACCATGAGTACGTCCTTGAAGATTGAGGGACACTCTGAAGAAGCGAAGAAGTTAGTGATGTTCCCGTTCACTTTATCCGATGACGCCGAAGAATGGTTTTATTCACTACCCGCTGGGAGTATTACTACTTGGCAAGAGATGGAGACTACATTTCTGAACGAGTATTTTCCTGCATCTGTATACATCCGAAAAAGATATGACATTGTTAATTTCAAGCAGAAAGAAGGGGAATCACTCGGAGATGCTTACAAGCGATTTAAGAGGTGCTTGGTTGCATGTCTCACCCATAATATGGACGCAACCGAACAAATGCAGAATTTTGTGAATGGGTTAAGGATGAAGACAAAACAGCTTATCGACACAGCTGCCGGTGGTTCTACAAATTTTTCAACAGCCACTGGTATTAAAAAGATAATTGAAGCGATTGCAGCAAATGAGCACCTGGAGCTGTATGATCGCAGTGTTAGCCAACCTGAGAAAATAATTGACCTGAAGCTGACAGAACAGGTTGTGAAAATGGAAGAGCAGATTGCGCCTGAAGTGGAGAGAAGGTTAAAGAAAATGAGTCTAGATAAACAGACGGTAGCACAAGTGCAACCGGTTCAAGCGGTGAATTGTGAAATTTGCGGAGGTCCTCACTTTGCCATGCATTGTGTGGCTACAGCACAACAGGTTAAGGCGATCAATTTTCTGAAGCAGAACAACCCGTATTCGAACACATATAATCCAGGATGGAAAAATCATCCAAACTTTTCCTGGAAGGATCAACAAGGAAATGTTCAGAAGCAAGGACAAGCTCCATACCCGAACCAGCCCCAACAACAGCAACCACCGCCACAACAACAACAATATCAGCAACAACCTCAACAGTACTACCAACCTCAACAACAGGTCCAAAAGAAAGCGGATTGGGAAATCGCCATTGAGAAGATGGCAGCTCAAAGCTCTTAATTCCAAGAAGAGACAAGAAGCAATCTTAGGAATACAGGTGCCTCCATCAAAAATCTAGAGGTCCAGATGAGCCAAATAGCTCAACAGTTAGCAGGTTCTAAAGCACAGAGTACTCTTCCAAGTTCAACGGTAACCAACCCGCGAGAGCATAATAATGTTAGTGCAGTATCCACGAGACGGTCCAAACCTCAAGAGGACACCGAGAAAGAATCTGAGGGGGAAGACCGGCTGCTTGAAGTTGAGTTGGAGATTAAGGAAAATGAGGTTGTGAATGAAGAAGTGAGTATACCTGAGCAAGTAACCAAGAAGAAGATCACTGAACCCAAACAGAACATAAAGCTCCCCTTTCCAACTAGAAACAAAAAGAAGGGGCAGCACGAGAAAAATTTTGAAAAATTCTTGGAAATGTTCAAGAAGCTTGAACTCAATATTCCTTTCCTGGAGGCGCTCGAACAAATGCCTACTTATGCCAAGTTCATGAAGGATATCATTTCCAAGAAGAGATCCGTCGATATAGAACCTATTATTCTAACCGAAACGTGTAGTTCTATTTTGCAGGGAATGAAGATTCCGGTGAAAAAGAAAGATAGAGGCTCGGTCACCTTTCCGTGCACTATTGGAGATAGGTCTTTCAATAAGGCTCTTATTGATTTGGAGGAGAGCGTAAGCCTTATGCCGATGTCCATATACAAAAAGTTGGGGATTGGGACTGTACAAGACACTAGGATGACTTTACAATTTGCCGATCATTCTGTTAATAGGCCTTATGGAATAGTAGAAGACGTTCTAGTGAAGATTGATAAGTTTGTGTTCCCGGTGGACTTTGTTATCTTAGAGATGCCAGAGGACGAAGAAATACCACTCATTTTAGGAAGACCATTTTTGGAGACCGGACGATGTTTGATAGACATAGAAGAGGGCACGATGACTCTTAAGGTCTATGATGAGGAGTTGAAGATTGATGTGCGAAACACTATGAAGCACAAGAATGATATTGGTACGAGCCATACTATAGAGGTGATAGATCAAGTGATTGATAATGAAAATCCGATAAATGCACAAAAATTACCGTTGGAAAAAGTGTTGAGTTTGTTAATTTTTGAAGATAGTGAAGAAGCCGGTGAAAAAGAGTTGGAAGTGATTGCCATGATGGAATCTCAACCTCCATTTAAGGGACCGCGAAAGCACCGGTGGGAAGATCTTAGGACACCTCAACTCGCGGAAGGTGGTGAAGAGACTAAAAAGGGGACTGAATTGAAAGAACTACCCGAAAGCCTCAAGTATGTTTTCCTCGATACCGAAGGTAAATGTCCAGCCATCATAAGTGCTAGCTTAAAAACTTTCCAAGAAGATAAGTTGATTGAAGTGCTTAAAAAGTACAAGGGAGCTATAGGTTGGAAAATTGAGGATTTGAAGGGTATCAGTCCTACTATTTGTATGCACAAAATTCTCATGGAGGATGACCATAAACTAGTTGTCCAACCTCAAAGAAGACTTAATCCTGCCATGAAAGAAGTTGTTAGAAAAGAGGTGGTGAAATTTCTTGATGCGGGTTTGATTTACCCAATATCTGACAGCTCGTGGGTGAGCCCTGTCCATGTAGTGCCCAAGAAAGGAGGAACCACCGTCATTAAAAATGAGAAAAATGAGTTGATTCCTACGAGGACGATCACAGGGTGGCGAGTGTGTATTGATTACCGTAGGTTAAATTTAGCTACCAGGAAAGACCACTTCCCTTTGCCATTCATTGATCAAATGTTGGAGAGGTTAGCAGGTCATGATTATTACTGTTTCTTGGATGGATACTCAGGGTACAACCAAATTGCGGTTGCACCGGAAGATCAAGAAAAGACAGCCTTTACTTACCCTTATGGAGTCTTTGCTTACAAAAGAATGCCATTCGGGCTATGTAACGCTCCGGCCACCTTTCAGAGGTGCATGACTTCCATTTTTGCTGACATGCTTGAAAAGCATATGGAAGTCTTCATGGACGACTTTTCGGTATTTGGCTCTTCCTTTGATAATTGTTTAACTAACCGTTCTCTTGTTTTACAAAGATGCCAGGAGAGCAACTTGATTCTCAACTAGGAGAAGTGCCATTTCATGGTGCGTGAAGGTATTGTTCTCGGTCACAAAATCTCACATAAGGGGATGGAAGTTGACCAAGCCAAAGTGGAGGTAATCTCAAAGCTTCCCCCTCCTGTGAATGAAAAAGGTATAAGAAGTTTCTTAGGACATGCGGGTTTTTACCGCCGGTTCATAAGAGACTTTTCTAAAATAGCCAAACCTCTAACCACTCTCTTAGTTAAGGATAGAGCTTTTGTGTTTGACAAAGAGTGTGCCGATGCATTTGAGACACTTAAAAATAAACTTGTGTCGGCACCTATCGTGATTTCCCCTGATTGGTCTCTTCCATTTGAGATCATGTGCGATGCTAGCGACATTACCATAGGGGCTGTATTGGGGCAGCGAAAAGAAAAGCTTCTTCATGTTATTTATTATGCTAGTCACGTTTTGAACCCTGCACAGATGAATTATGCAACTACCGAAAAGGAGTTGTTAGCGGTGGTGTACGCCTTTGATAAATTCAGGCAATATCTGTTGGGTTCAAAAGTGATTGTTTATAGTGACCATGCTGCCTTGAAATACCTTTTTGCTAAGCAGGATTCCAAACCAAGGCTTTTGAGATGGATTCTACTCCTTCAGGAGTTTGATGTGGAGATTCGTGACAAGAGAGGGTGTGAAAACACCGTGGCTAACCACCTCTCTAGGATGTCACCCATTGTGGAAACCGAAGACAAGCGTCCAATAAAGGATGAGTTTGCTGATGAACACATCCTAGCTATTATTGGCGTTCCTTGGTTTGCAGATTACGCGAACTATTTGGTGGGTGGTATCATACCTGACAATTTTGACTCTAACCGAAGAAAAAAGTTTGTTCATGATTGCAGGTTCTATGTATGGGATGACCCGTTTCTCTACAAAAGAGGAGTAGATGGATTGGTTAGACGATGTGTGCCAGAGGAGGAACAGAGAGATGTGCTAAAAGCGTGTCATGACTCAGAATATGGAGGACACTTCAGTGGTGACAGAACCGCACCCAAAGTCCTTCAGTCGGGGTTGTATTGGCCCTCATTGTTCAAGGATGCTCAAGCATTAGTTAAAGAATGTGACAAATGTCAGAGGACGGGGAACATCTCCAAAAGGAATCAGATGCCCCAAAACTCCATGCTAGAAGTTGAGTTGTTCGATGTTTGGGGGATGGATTTTATGGGGCCATTTCCATCATCGTTCGGAAAGAATTATATCTTAGTAGCGGTGGATTATGTGTCCAAATGGGTGGAAGCGGTGGCTTTACCTACAAATGGTGCTAAGGTTGTTGTGAGGTTCTTAAAGGAGAATATCTTTGCGAGATTTGGGGTACCAAGAGCTTTGATTAGGGATGAGGGAACACACTTCCTGAATCACCTAATGGAGAGGTTGCTAAAAAAATACAATGTTAAACACCGGATTGCCACTCCGTATCATCCCCAAACGAGCGGCCAAGTAGAAGTCTCAAATAGACAACTTAAGCAAATTTTGGAGAAGACTGTAAGTTCTTTGAGGAAGGATTGGGCGACAAAGTTGGATGATGCCCTGTGGGCATATAGAACAGCTTTCAAGACACCAATCGGTATGTCACTGTATCAGTTGGTCTATGGGAAGGCTTGCCATCTACCGTTAGAATTAGAACACAAAGCATTTTGGGCAACCAAATTCTTGAACATGAATCTATCTCAGGCTGGGAGTTCCCGGATTCTTCAACTTCATGAGTTGGAAGAATTTCGGAACCACGCATATGAAAATGCCAAGATGTATAAGGAACAAACCAAGAAGTGGCATGATAAAAGAATCCAGAAAAAAGACTTTTGGGAAGGACAATTGGTTCTTTTATACAATTCACGTCTGAAGTTGTTTCCTGGAAAATTGAGGTCTAAATGGTCAGGACCATTTATTGTGCATAAAGTGTTTCCACACGGCACGGTTGAGATAAAGAACCAAGCTAATGGAGATGTATTCAAGGTGAATGGGCAGAGGTTGAAGCCCTACTTCCAAGGTCAACCAACTGGTCAGGTGGATGTCGCTCGTCTTACATAATGGGACGGACGACCGTCGAGCCATGCGACGTTAAACGAAGCGCTTTGTGGGAGGAAACCCATAGTTTTGTTTTAATTAATGGAGGGTGTGTGTGTTTATTTAGTGTTTTGCAGGGTTCACGTAGATAATCAGAAAGGAAAAGAGTCCAGCATAACAGGAGGAGAGAAACTGCAGAACGAAAAAAAAAAATTATAAAAATAAAAACGGGGAAGATGTGCTCTGACACGGCCGCCCGTGTCACGGGACACAGACCGTGTCAGACCCCCTTGGTTGCTGGTTGGTTAAATGAGAATGTTTTTTTGACATCCTACCTGACACGGCCGCCCGTGTCACATGACACGGCCCGTGTCAGGAAGGGCGGATTTCTAAAATTTTTTTTTTATTATTTTATTTTATTTTATTTTTTTTTTTATTTTTTGTTTTATTTATGCATTTATTTTTATGATTTTATGATTTTGAATTTGATTTAGTGGACCCCATGTCATTTATCCTCATTATTTACTTTTACTCTTTATTTTAGGTTTTTTTTTACTAACTTCTCTCATCTTCTTCCTCCACTCTCACTTCAAAACCTAAACTCCATTGCCCTTTTTCACATAACCCTCATTTTTCCAAGCACCCACTCACCTAAACCCTTACCTTGTTTCACAAAAGTTGTTCCTCTCATCTTCCTCGTCAAGTCTACGGTAAATTTTTTTTCCTAATTCCTGTTTTCAGTTTTCTTGATTTTTTAGGGTGACGAAAATGCCCCCGAAGAGAGGAGACAAAGGTAAGAAGGTCGTGGATGAAACCTCCCGTTCGCGAAAGCGAAATATCCGCCAGCCGAATGCTCACGACATTATATTTGATAACAAAGATCATGAGCGGAGGTACGCCTTGCATGTTAAACGCAAAATTACACCCACCAGGTATATCTGTTATGAAACTTTATCTACTCTGAGGCTGAATACTGAGATAGATAGAATGTTTCGCACACTAGGAATGCTGGAGTTTATGCAGTATGAAGCACCTACTTATGAACGCATAACTTTAGAATTTCTTAGTACTATTGAATTTAAATTGAAAAAGAAATGGACAGCAGGTTCTTTTTACCATTTTTATGGGACTATGAGTTTTAGGTTGTATGATAATGACCATGAGCTGACCGTGGAAGAGGTGGGGAATATTTTGAAACTTCCGACGGTTGGCCCTGGATTTGTGCCTGAAGATTTTGAGGCAAGAGAATTTTGGAGAGCAATTACCGGCCAACCAGAATATGTGGCCAAGGGAGCCAAGGCTTCTGGGATTCAGAATCCGTGTTTTCGTTATGCGCAGAAATGTTTGGCTTACACTTTGTTTGGCCGTGGTGACAGCACCGGGGGTGGCAACCCAGAAAGAGCTGTTCTTCTTATATGCTATGGATAACAATATCAAGGTAAGCGTTGCAGCCTTTGCAGCTGATTATTTAGGACGAGTTGGTCGAGCTCCTTCGGGAGGAATCTCTGTTGGGGGTATGATTACCCAGATAGCCGAGCACTTGGGATATGACCAAGCTGTACTTGATGAGACTCCAGTGTCAGGTAACACCCGTCTTGACATGAATGCGCTAGTCCAACAGCGTATGATTACTTTTAATAATGGGAATTATTCTTTATTATGTTCTGGTCAATTTTTGATGGCTTTACCTAACCCCCACAGAAGTGGGATTCAAGACACTGATAATTGGATTTATGGAGGTGCCGTCGTAATTGTTACGGACGAGCAAGATGAGGATAATGTTGATGCAGGTATTCCAGCTCAAGAAGGTGTTAGGGTGGAACCTGAACCTTATCAGACTGTTCCCCCTCATGAAGGAGCATCAAACACTGGAGCAAGATCTTTTTCTATGACACCAGATCAGTGGACATGGTTGCAGCATGAAATTGGTGAAATCAGGGAGGAACAGTCCCACCAAAGGAATGCACTTTCTCGCCAAGGCGATGAACAGGTTCGGCAAGGAGAGATGATGCGAGAAATGCATGAGTGGATGCAGCAGATGAGGCTGCACTTCCCCCCTTCTCAGTAGAATTTTGTGAGTCCCCTCTCACATTTGTCTAACAATAGTGAGGTCACGGTTGAATTCAAGTGTGGGGGGGGGGGGGGGGGGGGGGGGGGGTTTACTTGTTTTGTGTTTGTTTTACTCGTTTTGTGTCAAATTTTCTTTTGAGTTTTTAGTTATGTTTTGTTATGTTTAAGTTGTGTCAGAAAACCACTGTGATACCCGTCCTCCAAATTGAAAATTTTTGCAGGTTTTGTTAAGTCTTGTATTCATGAGTGAGGGAGAAGAAAGTATATAGAGTTTGAGGGAAAAGAATCTTAGTGAGAATTTTTGGAAAAATTTGAAAACGTCAGTATACTACAAACACCCCAGATCCTCTGAGTATGGGAACGAGTCTAACGTGTAGATTTGTGCCATAGTGCTTTATTCTGAGAAGTAGTCCCCGAGTAGTTTAAAATGACAGTCTGGCATACCTATAAGAATTGCGTGTACAAAGTTGAAAAAAAAAATAGAGTCAAGGCACCGAAAAAATGTGAATAATGGTAATTAGACGACTTGTCCTTCTAAGTTGGGTAACCCTCACCCGGTTATTTAGCCTAACGGCGGTCGAACCTAAGAGCCGTCCCTAAGTGGACAGACAAATGCCAATGTGCGAGAAAAATAAGGGTGCCTAAAAAAAAAAATAAACTTTGATCAATTTTGTACATGTGAGAAAAAATCATCATTGATGCCTTAAAAGTGATTGTCCGAACAACAGGGGTCGAAAATCGAGGAAAGACTTAAGCCCAAAGCATAGTTGGAGAGGTAACCGAAAAGGGGGTTGAGGTCCGTGGTTTCAACGCGGTGTAGTGTTTGTGCGATACTGTTGTTGACGGAGAAGTACCAAGATTCCTTGTTGAGCAACTTGGAACGAAAAACTCACGTATGAGTACTATCACCTCCACTCGTGAATGTTTTTTTTGCGACAGTTCACTGGCGATTTAACTCTTTATGCAAGCTTTTTGCTTGAGGTCAAGCAAAAGTTTAAGTTTGGGGGAATTTGATCAGTGGTTTTCCCTCGTATGTTTTTGTGTCTTTTTGTGTCTATTTCAGTTGTGTTTTGTTTGCATTTGAATTCATATGGTTATTTTCATGTTCTTATTTAAGTTAGTCTAAGTTTCAATGTTATTTCTTTCATAGACCTTTTATGCTTTGATTTGGTAGTATTTTCTGTGCTTTTCAGGTATACATGAATAGTCAATGATCGAACATACGCGCAATGAAGCTTCGGAGCCTAAAGATGATTTTTCGGCAGCATCATAGAAGCCTGACACGGGTGCCCGTGTCACAGGACACGGCCCGTGTCAGGGCCCCTGAAGAGGAAAACACGAGGCAGCAAGAAAGCATGCCTGACACGGCCGCACGTGTCATGGGACACGGCCCGTGTCAGGAGCCCTGGAGAGGAAAACATGAGGCAGCAAGAAAGCATGTCTGACACGGCCGCCCGTGTCATGGGACACGACTCGTGTCAGGAGCCCTGGAGACCAAAATTTTGTGATTTTCCCTGCTTTGCTAAAACACTTATCTGAGGGGTATTTTGGGTATTTCCTGGAATGTATGGACAGATCAAAGTTATTTAAGTTAGGTCTAGAGGAGGGAAAAAGATCATCTTGGTTTTTTACGAACAATTATACGAGAAAAGTTCATGCTTGGGAGAAATCCGGGAGAACGGAGATCATCGATTCGCGGAAGCAATTGAGATCAAAGTAATCCTATACTCTTTGTAATGTCTTTCTTGTATCTTTCCCTTGTTTTTGTTTTAATTATGAACATGAGAGGCTAAACCCCCCAATGCTAGGGGGTGTCCCTGATTTCCTTATGTAATGACAATTGAATCTTTTTAGTAGTAATTGTACTGTTTATTTTATGAATCTTGTTATACGATGTTCTTTGTACAAATCTTTATTGGAAAATTGGATTTGAATTACGGTTGAATTTAGGTTGGAAAACCCTTTTTAACGCTTTCGCATAACAATATTATATTCAATATCGCCGAGGAATTGGGATATCATATTTTAACCGTGTTACTTTTGTAAAACAAAAAGGCTTGGGATTCTCTATATACCACCAAGGAATTGGGGTCTAAAGAGAATACCAACAGGTTTTCTCTAAAGGAATTTTGGAAAACTAACCTAAAGAGGCGGTGATAATAAAATTTACAGTATTATTGCACACATAGGAAAAATTGTTATTATAAGGGATTTCATACACCTCTCCCGGCATTATTTTCATAATCGTTTAAAACCTTAATTATTTACGTTTCTTTTCGTTGTTAAAACTACAACGCATCAATTCTTATCAAAGGAACTTTTGTTTAATTAAAAATACATTTGGCATTATAAATTCTGACAGTCCACAAGAGATCGACTTTGGGGCAAATCCCTTTTATTACTACACTGATAAATAGTACACTTGCTATTTACCGGTCAACAGGTAAGGATGAGAATAGCAAAAAGGCTCCTATCGCTTGGGAGCATGTTTGTGACCCTCGCAATGCAGGAGGATTGAATATAATTTCTCTGGCAGATTGGAATATTGCTTCTATTGGCAAATTGTTGTGGAATATCTGGGCGAAAAAAGACAAGTTGTGGATTAGATGGATTCAAACTTATCATATGAAAGAAGAGGAGGTCACAACCTATCAGCCAACTCCTAATTGTTCTTGGATCTTGAAAGCAATTTTTAAACATAAGGAAGAGATCATGACTGCACCAGCCTGGAAAGATTTTGAACAGAGAGAAAAGTCCATCACCAGGAAAATGTACCTGAACATTAGGGGGGGAAAATCAAATGTGCCATGGAGAAAATTGTTGACTGATAATGTAGCAAGACCTAGGGCTGTATTTCATTTGTGGTTAACCTGTAACAACAGATTGAGTACTAAAGACAGGCTGCATCGTTTTGGAATTGTGACAGATGGAAAGTGTGTTCTGTGTGGATTAGTTGAAAGCTGCAATCACCTCTATTTTGAATGTAATATTACAAATCGGATTTGGAAGCAGGTCCTTGCTTGGATAGGTATCACTCATCATCCTGGAATGTGGCAGAATGAAATGATGTGGATAATTCAGAGGGCGAAAGGTAAGGGTTGCAAGAGAAAGCTCCTCAAGACAGTGCTGGCTGAGACAACTTATCAAATTTGGCACATCCGAAATCGTATTATATTTCAAGATGGTAAACCGGAGGAGTTGAAGGCTGAGGATATCATCAATATGGTGCACATTAGAGCTAAGAGGAATAGAAAAATGCATATGCTATGTAATTTGTTGTGATGTTAGTTTGTCTCTTTGTACTTTTTGTCTATTTTGTCCTTTGGTAGCCTGGATCCTGTGATCGGCTTGGATGTAATTGTTTTTTTTGGTAATATAATATTTCATTATTCCAAAAAAAAAAAAAAATTATTTATTTATAATAATGGTTAAAAGAAAAGTATGTAATGAAGTTGGCTGGAAGTAATGTACTATACGTCAACTTAGATAATTGGACTGAAACTTCCATCTAACTTCATGGAATTATTAATGAATGTTCAATGCAGCTGTTAGAGATGAGAAAAATATGAGTGATTTTATAATTGAAAGAAATGAAAGAAAAAATGGGCTTAGCATATAGGTCCGAACCCTTGACAAAAAAAACTGAATCCCTTAAGGGTTGATCAATAAAAAATAAAATATATTTTTCGCGACTCGGAACGGTTAATAAATTAAAAGTTATTTAAAAATAATAAAATTGGGTTAAAATTTATTTTAATAGATAAGCATGTGAAAAAATAACACACCAATTTCAATTATAAGTCATTTTGATCATTTATGTGTGTTAAAAAATATAGTTAATGTTATATGAAAAATATAAATTATAAATCATTTTATGAAATTGTCTTATATATTGAAAAAGTAAATTAAGATAATTGAATGAATAGAGGATATAATAGAACAAATAAAACAAATAATTTTTTTGGTATTTTAAAATGATATATAATTTAGTAATATTTTTAAAAAATGACTTATAATAAAAAATTAGAAGAAGCAATTTCTAAAATTAATTTTTTTATTCAAAAGTCAATTATGCATAGACATAAAATTTATATGCTATAATATTTATTAAAAAAAATTAAGTTTAATTAATGCTGAAATCCTTTAACTTAATTTTAATTTTTTTTTAATTTTTTATTTAATAAATATTACTTATTAGTTCATTAAAAATAAGAGTGAAAATAAGCTGGACTGAGTTAGACTTTGTTAAGCCTGAACTTGTTTTGCTAAAAATTTTAAAGCGTAAATCTGACTTATGGTCTATCGTAAACTTATTTTTAAACCCGAGTCTGACTTTTTTAAAAATCTGTTTAGTCTATTAATCTACATAAAAACCTATTGTTTAATGATATTGGAACCAAAAGAGATATTTTTTATATAGGTTGCAAGAATCAGTATGTATTTTTTCAATCTATTTGTTTCATTGATGTTATGGCTGCAGATAAAAAAGCTTGGTGACTTTGAGTTCCGGGATGCATGAAATGTTTATTCATTAAACAATTAGTTTTAAGCATGTGTTGTTTTGGAAAAGCTTAAGAAGAAATGTGGATGGTTTCAATGAAGGGCTTTTGAAGAGATGTTATTGCAATTATTGAAGAGATGCTATTAATTTGCAGATTCGGATAAAATCAAAAGTATTTTATAAAATTATATATTTTTAAATATAATTAAATCTAATATAATTAAATCTAATATAGAAATAAATTATTATATTTTAAAAAAATCATTTAGAAGTAAATACAATATTAATCATTTAGAAAAAAAAATCGTATTAATTTTAATTATATTGGATTTTAATTATATTGGATTTAATTATATTGAATTTAATTATATTGAAAAAAATCATTTAGAAGTAAATACCATATTAATCATTTAGAAAAAAATCATATTAATTTTAATTATATTGGATTTTAATTATATTGGATTTAATTATATTGGATTTAATTATATTGAAAAAAATCATTTAGAAGTAAATACCATATTAATCATTTAGAAAAAAAATCATATTAATTTTAATTATATTGGATTTTAATTATATTGGATTTAATTATATTGGATTTAATTATATTGAAAAAAATCATTTAGAAGTAAATACTATATTAATCATTTAGAAAAAAATCATATTAATTTTAATTATATTTGATTTTAATTATATTGGATTTAATTATATTGAAAAAAATCATTTATTACTAAATACCATTTTAATTTTAAAAAAAATCATATTAATTTTAATTATATTTGATTGAATTATATTGGATTTAATTATATTGAGAAAAAAAATCATTTAGAAGTAAATATCATATTAATCATTTAGATTTTAATTTTAATTATATTTGATTTAATTATATTCAAAAGTAAATGAAATACTTTTGATTTTATCCGGATCTGCATATCAAAAAATGATTTTATGGATTTTTTTTTGTTTTTTCCGGATCTGCAGATCAGGAATTTTTTCTGATTTGCACATCCAGAACAAATCAACGCTTTTAAAAAAAATAGTGCGTCCGGTGTGCACATCCAAAAACTGGAGACAAAAACGAAATTTCACATGGTGTCTAACCTTAACAATAATGCAATATATACTTGTTCAATTGATTTTACACCACTTCCTCCTGCTACCAGTTGGACAGCCAACCTCCCTAGTTTTCCAGCAAGAACAACAAATGGTTTTAGCTTAGTCACAGTCAGTCACAAAGAGATAAAGACAAGTAATAAAATTCATAATAAAATCATTGTATTAGATTTCTGAAATCAAACTTTTACATTTATCATCGAAACAACTAAGTTAATAACAGTTAAAATCTAAAAAATGGACTTTGGTTCCAAATATCACTTCCAACATTTGAATATGGTTACACAATGAATTAATGAATTATCCGACATGGAAAAAATATAGATAGGGAGAGAAGCAATAACAATACCATGAAGCAATGTATATATCATGAAACCAAAGCATAAAGATGATTTTTTTCTAGTACCTCTAACGGAACCATTGGTGCATTGACTGCGGTATCTAAGTTGCTCAAATAAATTGGTTATTTAAATAATTTATATCTATATTTAAATTCCGTTATTAAAAACCAGTTAATTATTAGTATGGTTTTAACTAAATTCATATTTTGAATATATTTTTAATATAAGTTTAACCAAATCCATAATTTGGACATCCATATCCAAAATAAAAACCAAATTAGTCAATTTTTATATAAAAAAAAACTGAAAATTTTTTTCAAAAAAAAATTATTTTATTTTGAAAAAAAAGATATTATTTTTTGAAAAAATATTATTATTTTTTGAAAAACAATATTTAAAAAAAAATTATTTTAAAAAAATAATATTTTTTTTGAAAAAAAATTATTTGATTTTTTTTTCAAAATTAAAAAAAATGATTTTTTTTAAATATAAAACTATTTTTTATTTTTTTAAAAATATTATTGGAAAAAATAATTTTAAAATAAAATTAAATAAAACTTAATTATAAAATTGGTTATGGATATAACCGGTTAATAACTGGTTTATAACCATTTTACGAAAATGAAAACCGGTTATAACAATTGGTTTTAATAACCGATTATAACATATGAATTATTTATGATTATGGATTGATTATGAAAAATAACCGTCCATGAGCATCCCTAGCGGTATCAGCAAGCTCCGCTTTCAAAATCATATAAACAACTTTTGCTATTTCAATAGTCACACCTTTTTGGTCATCATTTTCAAAGGTTATTAGACCTTATAGTAAAAAAAAAAGGGTAAAACTTACATATAAACAATTTTCTATAAGTAACTTACTTTAAAAAAAAGGGTAAAACCCCATGATTCCAAATCTTTTAAGCTCTGGAATCACAAAATAGCAAAAACCTATGATTTTAAATTTTAAAAAAATTGATTTTTTTTTCCAACAAAGAAAACCCTAAAATTCAAAAAAGATTAAGCCTTCAATTGAATCACCAGGTATCATTAAAAACAAAAACGAAATTAGGCAATAACTCTGAGATATGAAATAACTCTGAGATCTGAAAACAAAAATATTAGATCTAAGTCTCACAAAACCAATCTCACAAAAACGTAGGACTTCACTCATTCAGATTCATCAAACTTGAGCAGATTGAGATGGCTATTGAAAAAGTCAACAAAATCAAGTTTTAGAAAGACACAGAAATGGTGGCTAGGGTTTAAGGAAGAGAGAAGAATTTGCTTCATAAATTATACGTTTCAAATTCTTTTATTTTTAAATTTTAAATTTTAAATCAATATAAATAAAATAATTACATATCATATAATGTAGAACCAGTCAGACTGCCACACATACACAACTTAATAGAATTTGACAAAATTTAACGGACATGACTAATGTCACTAATAGAATAACATTTAAAGGACATAGGACGAACATTTATTAAATAGGTGACTAAAGTGAAACCTTAAATTAAATTAAAAGATCAAAGGATGTATTAAGCTAAAAAGTTACTCTACCTTTTATTAATTATGCAAAATTATACTAATTTTTAAAATAATTAGTTTATGCATTTGGCTCAAAGCATACTCTATTAATATCAAGATAGATGTAGCAAAAATTGAAGAAAAAAAAACTAATAAACATTTATTTTACATTGGACAAGAGTGATTCTTTGTTTATGCTCCTAAATAAATACTCTATTCGTCTCATAAAAATGGTCTATTTGAGCTATATGTGATTCTTAAGAAAATAATTAAATTTCTTGATTTTAATAATAAAAATAGTATAATTTACTATACTACCCTTATTATTTATAGTTAGTGGAGTTGTTAAATAGAAGGTGATCATCACAACTATATAATCGCTTAATTGAATGCTTCTATCAAGCATCATGAAGGAAGCAACAATTAGCTGGTACACGAGCCTACCGTAACACTCAATAAACGAGCATTCAGATTTCTCCTAAAAATTGATACATTAATTTTTTAGAAGTAAACACTAGAAGATAAAACTATGAGTGTGTTCAATGTTATTCAGGGTAAGACGAAAACCCTAAAAGAGTATTTAGTATGATTCAACGATAGGGGTTTCCAATCCCAACAGAAAAATGTTTTGGGAGAATTTCAGAACGTTTTAAAGGGCATGCACTTTAACTAAGCTCTAGCTTAAAAGCTAGCTAACATCATGCAATAAGTAATGAAGATGGAATAATGCTACATAAAAGAAGAGGGGAGAAATGAAGAGAAAAGAAACAGAGACACTAAAGAAAGATCCTCAGAAAGGAATGACACACTAAGGTGAAAGGAAGGACAAAGCAAGCATGGACAAAACTACAAGTCGATTTAGTTAAATTTCGTGTTCCTTCAATTTACTAAAAAACGTAGGCAAATTCATAATACACAAGTCTTTAGATTTACAAATTGCAATGACTTTAGGTTTCCAACTGTGGTTCAAGCATCTAAGGACGTTGAGCCAAATCCCAACTTTGAAAAACCCTTTCAAGAGTTCTTAAGTGATTTGCTATATGAATGAAATGTTTTTGATATCATACACTTTTTTCTTCTGGTTTCATTCTAAATAATTCATACTCATGTGTTCATCCGAACCTTTTATTTCCCTCAGTTGTACCTTCATGGGTAACTTGGAGGATGTCTAACATTTCTTTAGTAGTATTACCATTTGATACTTGAAAAAATTTATTCATGCCTAAGGCAGTAGTGATGATCATTTTGACTTTCAAATTGTATTTCACTTTTCTTTATCCTTTTTGGTCTATAGACTTCTAGGTTTGTCCACCGCTTCATTATTAGCTCAAAACTTGAATTGTTGCTTGTCCTCAAGTAACTTGTCTACACACTAAAACTTTGTCAGAAATAAATCACAAACCTTACCAATTGAATGTCACTTACCTTTGCTGATCGAGACATTCGTTCCCTTTTTTTTATCCAATCAGCTCATATCAATTCTTCTAGCATCAATACTCAACATATCTCTCTACTCACCATTATGCACTCAATTACAAGGGTGTTCACTGAATCAACATGCAAGAGTAAAAAAATAAATGAATTTGTAAGTTTTCTACAAAATCAGTCAGATTATATTTAGACACACACATTTGAGAACTTTTAAGGTTGTAACATGGCTTATGTCAGGGTAAGATGATTTTTGGATAATAGGCTTAAACGTTGGAGGTCTTCTAGATATTACAAATGCATGGATGCGATCAAAAAAAGAAATAAGTAAAGAATGGAAATATTTGGGCTCAAACCTCACTTGCTTAGATTTCTTGAGATCGAGTATAATTTGCTAGTTTCCCTTTTCTTCATCAATCTTTAATTAGCAGGGGAACCTTTGTATCGATCACTTTTATTCATTTTTTCTTGTGACTTTTATTTTCATTCACTGGTAAGGTAGCAACTTAAATTGAAAAGAATAAACAACAATAAACAAGTTCATTAATTCAAAATAACCAAGTGGTACAAAAAAGGGAAAAGACGATTTTTGAGCTAGTTTTCCACTTCTAAGACACTAATACAAAAGGGAAATAATTGAAAACAAAAACTAAAAACTACAAACCAATCTGTGGGTTGCTCCCACGCAACACTTATATAAGGTCCTTAACTTGACTGTTTGCTCCTCTGTTAGGGCGACACATATGATACGAATTAGACATCACCCTTATTCTTTATCTTGTTTAGTAGGCTTCCCATGAACTCGAGGAATCGATGATGTGGTTACCAAATCTTCTTTGACTCAGTAATAACGAACAATGTATAAATGAAGTCTAATACTTTATCAATTTCTCTGCTTCCATCTGCTTTGTTTCCAAAATAACTCTTGGGGACAAGCCATTCTTAAAGATGTTCAGGTTGGATATCTATGCCTAAGCAAATTATTGCCTTTGAAACTTCATCCATCACCAAACCATCCTCTCTTGGTCTTCTTGCTATTTTCCCAAGGCTATTCTTCACCTAACATTTTTCTATTCATGATTCAATCATTTTATCTAGTAGTGTACATGTGTCTTCTTTTCTCTTTCCACTAGTCTTTTGGGTAGAACTCACCATTCCACTTCTCAACTTAATTGAGCTATTATTCTCACTCTTTGGGTTACCTACCGTATTACCAACAAATACCTCACTCGAACTAGCCTGAGCCACCATTTGTCGCAACAACAGACCGAATTGCAACTCTAAATTCTAAAGAGATGCCTCAGTGTTCTTGTTCATTGTCAGCTAGTTCTTTATTATCCCTTCATTATTCTTTTTTACTCTATCAAAAACTGCTTAAGTGGCTTGCATAAAATTTACCAAGGCTTCTTCTAATTGGGATGATATCCTTAGTGGTGGATCTTGAGGCACTTATGGACTAAAACTTTGAATATGATTATTGTCCCAGTTACAAATCAAATGCTTATCCCACCTTGGATAGGTATTAAAGGAAGGATTTGGCTCATGATAGTTTCTCGCATACTCCGCCTCTGCAACGTAACTCTCTGGTGTACATTGACCATTTTGGTGACATTAACCAAAGAAGTCACATCACAACACTCTGATGGGATTAACATTTATCAAACTCAGAGTCGAGGCTGCAATTTATTTTTTCAAGGTTTCAATCCGTACTAATAGCACATGTCAAAGATCCTCTCCATTGTATATTCCTTCTTTACCGAGCACACACAATCAAAAGACAAATACTTTAGTAGCAATGCACTAGCTGATAAAACTAAATAAGAATAAAAATTTGGAAACTAAACTAAGATAAAAAGAAGGAAAACTATTTTAAAAAATTCAAAAACTTAAAATAACTAAATACAAAATTTACGAACGACGCACAATATTGCCTTGTCGAAAATATCAACAATCCATGGAAGCGATGCCAAAAACTTGATGACAATTTACTAGCAAGTGTATTAGCGTTGTTATCGAAGTAATAAAAATAAATTCGTCTCCATAGGAATTGCGAACTTAGAACAAGGTACATTGTGCAATGTAATTAAAAACAATAAACCGATTTTTTTTCCAGATTTGTTTGGTCAAAAATACAAGAAAGAGTTGTTATAATAATGATGATAAAGGCGGTCAGGTCTTATTATCAGAATCCTCTATTTCTATTTGATTTATGAAACACGCGTTAACAAACATGCAATGACTACAGAGTTACACGACAGACTAACTCTACCACTACACTCAATCCCTTGACGTGTAGCTCACTAGTCTACATGTCAATTTCTCGATCCCTCAGGCCAATTGTACCATCAAAATATGAAACATAGTCCGTTAATCCCTAAGTTACAATTCCTAATTATACTATCCCTAGTTCATTAGTGAATTCAACAATTAAAGTATGTTAGATAAATAACCATAGGGTCACTAGTCACTAATCAAAATCAAACCAAATGTCGTAACAAACAATAGGCAATGAGCATAATCAATAACTGAATAATAACAAAAATTTAAAGAAATTACATAAACATCATCTAATCATATATCGCAATCAAATAAAAACAGGTTCATCATCCAATAAGACCTAACCTAATGGGAATCTGGCTACTCGTGTTGAAATTAATCAATACCATAAGTGTAGATTCAAAGAGCACGAAGAATCTCTGAAGAAAAAGCTCAATAATGGATTCAATGATCTTCTAAAACTCCAAATCATCCAAATACGCTACTTTTTTTCCCATGGAAATCGAACCCCTTTTCTTCTCCATTTTTTTCTTTTCAAAACCCCAAAAAGCGTGTCAGCAAAAGCGTCCTAATGCGGCCTCGCTGAGGAGAAACATGGGCGCATTGATTCTAGTGGCTAGATCTCCTTTTTATCTTTCTATTCCAAAAAACTCTCGTCTCAATTCGAGTTACAAGACTCCATATATGATCAAATTAATTGACATACATCATGATTTAAATTGTACTATAAAATGCTCATTTCTTCGTAATTTCTTCACTATTTCTTCAATAATTCACTAAGTCCCTATTTCTCCCTCTTGATAGTTTTTTGCTCACTTCTTCACACTTTGGTAAAATTTTTGCTCATTATTCCTTTGATTTCATATGAAGTTGCTCGTAAAAAATCATGTAATGACAACTGTCATCAGACATATACATGTGTTATTACATGATTTTCTTGAACCAGTTTTTCAAGTGGTTTGTCACCTAGAATTTTTCCAATGATACTCTCTCTAGAGGGTTATGAAAGACATTCATTATTTCTAGGGTTTGGTTAGTGATGCCAGAGTCAAAGTCCTTAGCCTTTGTGCTAGGTTTTGGAGGCACGGTTGTAGTTTTAGTAACAAGCTTACTAGTAGGAACACTTATGTTAGCTGGATTCACATATTTAGATGGTTTACATTTTCCCATTTCTGGGAACACAACTTGGATATTAAGATCTCAAGAACTTCCTTTGAAGGTTGAGTTGTGACATCCGCTTAAGTATTGATGGTTTCCTTGATGTATATTTGAACAACATGGACATCTTATTTTCCCTTTCCCATTAGGTGAAACATGGTTAAAGACACAGATTTTGTCACAGTCTAGGGAACATTATGCTCTAAATTTTTCTTCTTTATTTGAGCACATAGAGACACAATGTCTCACACAATATCATGACATCTTTCTACACATGTTGCCTATAAAGTGACACCAATCAGATGTTAGAACACCTTTGTACAGAACAAAGCTTTATAAAAATAATGGATAAACTCCATAATAATTCTCACTTAAGGACAAACATAATCAGATTAATACGCATTCTCACATTGAAAACATAATAATCTTTGATGTTAAGATCTGATCTCAATCTCAAATTGAAAACATCTTCACTTATGTAAAATCTTCAAGTTCCCTTTCAATAGAAATCCTCCAAATTATACTCGGAATCACTTAATGGAATCCTTGAATGAATATGAACACAAGAAACTCCAAAGCATTTTGGAGAAGAACATTCCTTTTTCTTCTTTGAAAATTGACTACCAGAATTCCACAACAGATCTTCTTTCTAGAAACATTCAATCAAATATTAACATTTTAATGAATTCCTCATAACAAACTCACGCTATTATTGATTTAAGTAACACTCATCCACGAGATGAAGTTTCAGTGTTTGATGAAAAAGATGAATTTTCCAAAAAATCTCTTTGCTATATGTTATGAAAATAACGAAGATA
This sequence comes from Lathyrus tuberosus, assembly GCA_022829125.1. Lineage (NCBI taxonomy): Eukaryota > Viridiplantae > Streptophyta > Magnoliopsida > Fabales > Fabaceae > Lathyrus > Lathyrus tuberosus. The sequence goes on from JALAZF010000393.1 coordinate 928,580, forward strand.
AAGTGATTTTATATCCAGTAGAGACAAGGCACCGAAACGCAGTAAGAATAACCTTACGATCCGAGTCAAAATATTGAGATTTATTCTAATCAAATAATAAAATGAATCGAATAAAATAAATAGAAAAAAAATAGAAATTTCAAGTTATAATTTGAAACATGATTTGAGTCATGTGATTTGAATCACATAGATTCATGATTCAAATTTTGTTTTTTGAACTAAATTCATTTTTTAAAAATATGCTAATGATTCTGATCAAACGAAACCATGATTCAAATCATGTTTCTCGAATTAAATTCATTTTACAAAAACAGACTTATGATTCGAATCACACATATACATGATTCAAATCGTGTTTCTCAAAACATAAAAAATCTAAAATATAAACTTTATATTTTAAATCAAATAAGCGATGATTAGAATCATGTTTCCCGAATTCAATTTTTGAGAAAAAACTTTTCCCATGATTCGAATCAGATTACTGCATGATTCAAATCGTGTTGAACAAAATTCCTTAATTCAAATCATATATTCTTTTGATTTGAGTCAATTGTGTTGATTTTGGTCAAAATATTGTTTTATGCATGCAAAAATCAATTTTTAGGAGGTGCAAGTGCAAGTTTATTGTGAGAGACTCAATTGCAATATAATAAGCACTAAGAAACTCTAATTCCACAAAGTTACCCTAAGAGCAATTTTATTTAATAATCGACAATTAATTTCAATTTTTAAGAGAATTTAGTATAATCCATGTTTGTCAAGAGATGCGTCGTGGCCATGAAGTAAATGACAAACCATAATATGACTTGAGTTCAATATTTATACCACTAGAACAACTAAATGAAACTCAAATTAAATCTGAATGCAACTTAAATGTGAATTTGGATTACACTTCAACACCATCCTTTAATCTACATTCAAGACTAAAATCAACAACACCAAATCCATCCCTCAAATGGATAAAGTATTTAGTCTTGATATCTTTAGTTAACACATCTGTAATTTGCTTCTGAGTGCTACAATGAACAACTTCAAGCACTCCATTATGGACCTGATTGTGCAGAAAATGGAACTTGGTGTCAATGTGTTTGCTTCTTCCATGCAGCACTGGATTCTTGGCAAGGCTTATAGCTAATTTTTTGTCAATCATCAACCTCACAGGATTGCTCACCTTGATCTTTAGATCCTGCAATAAGTTCATAATCCAAACATCTTGACACGTAGACAAAGCACTTGCAATGTACACTACTTCACAGGTTGGCAATACAACCACTGGTTGTTTCTTAGAGCACCAAAAAATGGGACCTCCCATATACTTGAAGAAATATCTAGAAGTACTTCTGTTGTCAACTTTTTCTTCACACCAATCAGAGTCTGAATATCATATCAGCTCTGAATCAAATTTAACACCAGAAGGGAACAAAACTCCATACCTCAGAGTCCCCTTAAGATACCTTAGTATCTTGACGGTAACTTGGTAATGTGAACACTTTGGTTTGTTCATAAACGTACTCACCATTCCAACTGCATAGCACATGTCAGGTCTGGTGTTACAGAGATATCTCAATGAGCCTACCAACTGTTTAAAATTTGTAGGATCTACATCATCACCCTTAACATTAAAATCCATCTTGTGATTTGTTTCAATAAGTGTGATTGCAGACATACAATTTATTTTCTCAAATCTCTTCAGAAGCTCAAGTTCATACTTCAGCTGATACAAAATTATACCCTTATCAGAGTACAAAATATCTATCCATAGAAAATATACCATCTTTCCTAGATCAGTCATCTTAAGCTCATTCATCATCACCTTCTTGAACTTAACTATCTCATTTGAACAACTCCCTGTTAGTAATATGTCATAAACATAGAGACACGCCATAATCATATTTCTATCAGATGTATGTTGAACATAAACACCATACTCCATATCACATTTTCTAAATCCTTGAAGCTTGAAAAATGAATAAATTTTTAGATTCCAAGCTCTATGAGCTTGTTTCAGTCCATACAATACTTTATGCAACTTGTACACCATTCATTCCTAATTCTTTTTCATAAATCCAGGAGGTTATGGCACATAAACTCCTCTTGTAAAGGACCTTTCAGAAATGCGGATTTCACACCTAAATGCATCAGAGACCAATTTCTATTAGCATCTATAGAAATCACCAATCTGATTGTTTCATGCCTAGATACAGGCGCAAACACCTCAAAGTAATCTAATCCATATTTCTATAGAAATCCTATAGCTACTAACCTTGCTTTGTGTTTGCCAATTGATTCATCTGACTTTATTTTCAACATTTAAAACCCATCTCACGCTGATGGATTTTTTGTTCTTTGGAAGCTCAGTCAACTCCCGAGTCTTGTTTCTTTCTATATACTCAAGTTCTTCTTTCATGGCATTCAACCATACTTTCTTCTTGAGAGCTTCTTCAATACTAACTAGTTCATATTCTACCAACATGGAACACTAAATGAATTCCTCTTTAGAGTCTATCTCAATATCTTGCAACATGTAAAACTCTGTAAATCTTCTTGGTATTTATCTAATTCTTTGTGGCTTATGAAAATTTTCAAAATCTTCTTCAGATATTGGAATAATATCATATGTTGGATTACCTTCAGAGGCTGGACCACCTTTAGAGGCATGATTACCACCAGAGTCTGAATCATCAATGAAATCTGGATCAGAATCAGATTCACCTTCAAAGTTTTCTCCAGACGCATCTTTAGAGACATAATCTTTTTCTGAGTCTTCTTCAGACTCATGCAGAATCTCCTTTAGAGTTTAAAATATCTTCACAAGTTATCTCAGATGTTAACACTGCACCAGAGTTGGATTGCGACTTGTTCCAATCCCATGCTTCTATTTCCTTCATAATAACATCTCTGCTAACTTCCACTTTGTTAGTGACTGGACAATAAAGCTTATAAGCACATGTATTGTGGTACCCAATCAGTAACATCACTTTGCTTATATCATCCAACTTCTTTCTAGTAGCACCTGAAACGTGTTTGTAACAAACAAAACTAAATAATCTGAAATGACTCACACTTTGCTTATCTCCAACCCATTTCTCAAAAGGAATAGTTTCCTTCAGCTTCTTGGTTGGACACCTGTTGAGCACATATGTTGTAGTGGCAACAACTTCTCCCGACAAGGTGTGAGGGAGATTCTTCTCCTTTATCACGCTCCTTGTCATATCATGCAAAGTCATGTTTCTTCTTTCAGAAAGACCAGTGTGTTGTGGAGTATATGGAGCAGTCACCTCATGTTCAACTCCATTCTGTTCACAAAATCTTCTAAACTGTGATGATTTATACTCACCTCTACCATCAGTTCTGAGAACTTTCAGCTTCTGACCACTCTATTTTTCAGCCTTCACCTTGAACTTCTGAAACTCACCAAACACCTCATGCTTAAACTTGATGAGTGATACCTATGTCATTCTTATGAACTCATCAACAAATGACACAAAGTATTTGTTTCCTCCAAGTGAAGGTACTTCAAATGGTCCAAATACATTAGAATGCACTACTCCCAAAGCATGTTTTGCTCTTGGAGCTACTTATGATGCAAATGAAAATCTAGGTTGCTTGTCTTTCATGCGTATCTTACATGACTTATCAGGCTTTACAATCTTAGGAATTCCATGTACCAACTTCTTAGAACTCATATTCCCTAAGCTTCTGAAGTTTAGATGCCCCAATCTCTTGTGCCACAGCTTACTGTCACCTTCAACACCTTCTACACTAATGAATTTTGTTTCAATTGTTTCCACATTCACTTTGAATGTTTTGTTGCTTCCCTGTTCCGATTTCATAATCAGCTTCTAATAAGAATCTTACAACTTCAAGAGATTATTCTTCATAGTAACTGAGAAACCTTTCTCAAATAGCTGACATACACTCATCAAATTGCTCTTCATGCCAAGAACATACCAAACATCCTTGATCAGAACAATTTTTCCATTCTTCACTCTAACTTTGACATTTCCCATTCCTTCACCATTAAGGTACTTATCATGAACACATATGATTTTTTCCTCTTTCTAGAGTCAAAATCAACCAGCCATTGTTTATTTCCAGTTAGGTGATTTGAGCAGTCAGTGTCCATATACCACCACTCTACCAAATATCAACCATTATATTTAGAAGTCATCGATAACACATGTTCATCATCAGAATCTCCTCTGGCTATGTTTGTTTCTTCTAATTTCCTTTCCTTGTTTGACCAACAGACATCAGTAAAGTGGTCAAACTTCTTACAACAGTAGTATTGAGCCTTCTTCTTGTCAAACTTCTCTTTTCCTTCTGATGTTTCTTCTCATTAGAGTTGGAGGCTTCTGACTTCTGATAACCACTTCTTTGTCTCTTACCAAGACTGCTTCTGATTTTTCTTACCAGAAGATGCTTTCAGAGCCTGTTCCACTTCTCTTTCAAAGTTTCTCTCAGTTAAACGCAACTCTTGTGCCTTTAGACTACTCTGCAACTCTTCAATTCTCATAGTGCTGAGGTCCTTAGAGTGTTTAATTGCTACAACAATGTGATCAAACTGAGGAACAACTGATCTCAGTACATTTTCAATGATTACTTGTTCAGAGAGAGTTTCTCCACAAGATTTTATCTCATTTGTAATCAAAATCACTCTGGAGATGTAATTAGGTACCTTCTCATTGTTCTTCATGTTGAGATTCTTATACTGTTTACATAAAGATTAAAGCTTCACCTTCTTCACTGATGCATCACTATCGTAGCACCGTACCACTGTGTCCCACATATCCTTCACCTTCGTTGAATCAACGATCTTCTCAAACACACTCATATCCACACACTGATGGATATAGAACACCGCCTTCTGATCATTCTTCCTTGTTTCTCTTTGCGCGTTTTTCTACACTTCCATTGTATCTGCTGCAACTGTCGTGTAACCGTTATTGACGAGATAAAGAACATCTTGAGCGCCAAATAACACACGCATCTGAATCATCAACTGATTCCAATTCTTTCCATCAAATACTGGAAGCGTTGTGTTCAAACTACTATTTCCGCCGTTCATCTTCGTTCTTGTGCAAATTCACTCTGACCTCAACAACACTCGTCTTTTCCAATCCCGCAAAATCAAGAAATGTGATTCTGTTTCGAGTCCGATATTCAATTCACTGTGAATTGAATGAACATAATCAATCACACACGTCTCACATACACTCTTGTTTCTCTGTGAATCGAATCGAAGCTCTAAATACCAATTGTTGGTGCACAAGAATGAAGAAGATGAAGATGGTGGAAGAGAGATAATTCTAACTAACTTTCTTTCTCAACTGAAAACAATTACAAAATAAATTAGTTACAAACTGAAACTTGAGTTCAGTATTTCTACCAACAGAACAACTAAATAAAACTCAAATTAAATCTAAATACAACTTAAATATACATTTAGATTACACTTCAACAAATATCATGAAATAAATTTCAAAAAAATTACCCTTTTGTTTTTCTCTCCAAAGAATAGCAATAGTTAATTATCATACAAATATCATGAAATAAATTTCAAAAAAATTACCCTTTTTTTCCTCTCCCAAGAATAGCAATAGTTAATTATCATGAAAATTCAATGACAGAGACAAGTACTTTTTTAACAAAAGAAATCTAGAGTGGAAGCACTTCAAGCTAACACCCCACACCACAATGCCAGATTTGTCCAACATAAAGCCAGAGGCAGGGGAGGTCCAAATGACACATCCCACATGCAACTGCAAGCTTCAATTGTTTTTATCTACCTTCCCACACACTCGTAAAAGACCAAGCAAAGTTAGTGGAAACTGCAAGAATGGAAAATACACATGCAACTTGTTGTTGAAAGTACCATTATATTCAAAAGCCTCATTGCATTCTACTTGAATTTTTTCATACTGTTTATCCTTATCTATCCACAGTCTTTTCAACCAAAGTTAGCCAACACCAAGACATTCCTGTGTTTCATAACAATAGGTCAATAACAATGCTACATTTCGGTTATCCTTTTCTTTTGGACCCTTTTTTAAGGTAAATTCTTGAAGCAAATCATGAAAGCCAAGACTATTTCGACATTACACCTTTCCAGGTTTCTAAGTTTGAGTACATCTACTTTATCTCCAAAAGTTTTTTCAAAATAAGTTTATCTCATTATTTGAAGACATTTTTTTTTTGAAGATATTGTTGCGAAATTAAGGACAATTAATGGGGTTTCTTATTTGTGTTGGTTTCTTTATTGTAAAAAGTATTTGTCTTGGTTTCTATGGGCAAGAAAGGAAGGTTCCTCCGCAATGCCTCTAAAGTGTATTACCGTTTTCAAACCAAAGAAATGTATAAGTAAGTGACAACGATGATAAGAGTAAGAATAGAAATTACAACGATAATAAGAGTAGGGACATAAAAAAATTTGTATTTGTGAATAAAATCCGCATCAGCACAAATTGAATAGTATAATGAATATTTACGAATAGACTAAAATACAGTTTTGGTCTCTCTGTTTGTCAAAATTTACGGTTTTGGTCCCCCATTTTGTTTTTTAACAGTTTTAGTCCCCCACCCCTCACTCTTTATGTACTGTTCATGTACGGACCAAATACTGTTCATCATTTTTTTGGACCAAAATTGAGGTGGGGTACCAAAATTGTTAAAAAAAAAGGACCAAAACCGTGAATTTTGACAAACAGGGAGACCAAAACTGTATTTTGGCCTTACAAATAAAATAAATAAATATTTAATTACTCGTTTCTTTATTGGTACGACTATGAATTTAAAAGTACTTGTATCCGCAGATAAAATTATTTAAATATTAATATATTTAATCTAAAATTATTATTATTATTATTATTATTATTTTGTAATAATAATAATAATAATTATTATATTATTATTTTGTTGAATATAATATAATAATTTGATAAAAGAAGAAATAAAATAAATGAGATTTATTTTTGTTATTTTGTTATTATTTCATGGATACTCGTTTGGCAGATATATGCATAAATATAAAGTTAGTACGTATGCCATATATATTAAATGAAGCTGGTAACGGAAAATTAGTATTCATGTCCATGAGTATCCATTATCATTCCTAGATAAGAGTGTGCAAATTAGACTAGACATTATACACGACACCTCAAATTTAATGAGAAAAATCCATTTTGATTGGATTCATGTTTTAGTTTTGGTTTGGGTTTTTCTTAACTAGAGACTAGTAATGAAGAGATTAGTATTCACCTCAAACTTTTTTCGTTAACAATTAAAATATTTAATTTTAATAATTTAGAATACTAATGATTTGATTAATATATTGATATTTGATTAATAGTTAATTATTTATAATATATTAAATATATGTTTGAAATTTTTTAAAATATTTTTAAATTATTATTTTTAATGTTCGTTAGAGTTTAAAATATATTATGAGTTTGAAGATATAAACTATTTCAATTTAAAAATATTAACTCTGATGCGTCGATGATGGGGCAGAGATTCCTGAATTAGAACTATCAAAATATGTGACTATATATGGACTGATTCGTCCGGCCTAAAAAATCATAAGGTTTCAGTCTTAAAATTAGAGTCTATAGTTTTTAGGGTTTTTTAGCCCGACCCTAAAAAATCCGCTATTTATTAGTACTGGTCCGTATTAGCCGTAGGTAGTTCATTAGTCCTGCATAGATTTATAACAAAAAATATATTAATACTTATACTATCTTACTCCAAAACAACACATTAATTTTTTTCACCTCACTAAATTTTATTTCTATTCTATTCAATCTTTCTCTTTTAAATCTAATAGATTAATATAACTAATACTCTTTCCCCGAATTCTATTAGTTTCTCTTATATTAAATATTCGAATATTATTTTATACAATTTAGACACGTGTTATATTTAAAAACACATTATAATATGTATAAAAGATAATATAATACTTAAAAATACATTATGTTTAAAATAATATAATTTCTAATTTTATTTATAATAATATTATGGCATTTTCATTTTTATTTTTTATTTTAAAAAAGTCCGTTTAGAGTCGGGTAGCCCGAAGCCCATCTACTGGCCCTTGGAATAACTCTACTCATAATGTTTGAGCTTTGCTCTCTACTCATTTTTTACTTGATCTCGCCTTTCCCGATCAACACGTTCCAGCATCAGACCCTTGATAACTGATTCTCCTTTTTGTCAGATAATTTGGGGGAAGGCTTGGTGCTTAGAGCCTAGTAGTTGATCAAAAACTCTTCATGGAAAATAAGGTGAGAGCCGGTAAACTTGACAACATTGAAGTCAAGGTCATTCCACAAGGAAGACTTAGGAGGCAGAACCTTACCACTAGGGGACTTCAAGACACCCGTTTCCTCTAGAGTAGGGGGAACAACGTTGCTCCCAATAGCATGGGAATATTATCCCTAAAAATTATGGGCCTTAGTGTTTTGTGATTTAGGGGGTGGCCTTCGGCCTTCCTTTTTTTCCCTTTGATAATCACACCTCAAGGATGGCTTGTAGGGCTATCAGTTCCCTCGCGCACTGCATTAATTTTATCCAATTTTTTCTTCCTCTCCTTTAAGGAAGTCTTAGCCATTAGATATGTAAAATAAATAAATAAAGATTAAAGGTGAGAAAATTACACAAGAAGGGGGTGGGGGTTGAATTGTGTTTTCAGTTTTTTTAATTTGCGTCTGATCAGAGTTCAAAATCTAAACTGTTGTTCTGATTTTGATTATACTTAGCAGCGGATGTTAACATAAGCAAATAAATAATAACATAAGACACAAAGATTTATACTGGTTCCTCCCAACTGAGAGTAGTCAAGTCCCCTTGCTTCACAATAGATTTTCACTATAACCAAAACATGATTACAATCGTTTATGCATTCTACATAAGTCTTTTACACTACTCATACCCTAGGTCCAAGACTTATTTCGCAAGTCCTACAAACTCAAGACTTTTGCTCTAGGTTCCATGGAACAAGCCTTCCTTCTCCAAGTTCCACAAACCGAGCCAACAAGCTCAAGCCACACTGGCCTAAGACTTATGCCCTAAAGTTCCATGAAATGAGCCTTCCTGCTCCAAGTTTCACGAACCGAGCAACCTTGCTCAATCAATCAACTTAATTAAGACTTTCATTGCTCAAGCACATAGCATGAGACATACATGGCTCAAGCATCTTGGCGAGAGACTTACTTGCTTGTATCCCAATGATACAAGACTTCTTCTTAATCAATCCACTTGATTAAGACTTTCATTGCTCAAGCACACAGCAAGAGACTTACATAGCTTAAGCATCTTGGCAAGAGACTTCCTTGCTTGTATCCCAATGATACAAGACTTATGCTCAATCAATCCACTTGATTAAGAATTTCATAGATCAAGCACATAGCAAGAGACTTACATGGCTTAAGCATCTTAGCGAAAGACTTAATCTAAACTGCTAAACAAGTTCAACAGAATAGAGAACAAGGTGTGCTTGATACTAATATAAGAGGTACAGGAAATCACCATAACAAAGACCGAAAGTACTTACGATTTTTAAGATATTCAATGTATAAAAAATCTTAAGGCTTTTACAATTACAACCTACAATAGAAAATCTTCATATACAATAGAGTTGATAATTGCTTATCTTGTTACTCCTTCTTCTGGTTAATCCTTGTTGAAGATTCAGTTTGAACCTTCATTCACTTATATAGTAGTTGCAGCAGACTAGCCGTTGGAAGAGATAACTTAATCAAGTGTTTTTGCTTTACTCTATAGTACAAGAGCAGTTGAAGATAGATACACCAAAAGATCTTGATCCAATGTGTAATATGTTTAACCGTTGAGTCTTCAAGAAGATCCTGCACTATAGAGCCGTTGAGAGTTGATATCCATAAAGCATGTCAACCTTTCTAAGCCTTGTGAACTCAGACTCCAGCTAACAAACTGATTTGACAATGCAGCTTGCTTTATGCAGTACGAACAACTTCAGATTTATCTTCAACTCTGAATGATACTAAAAGCCAATTTACATTCACCAAGTGTAGAGACAATTATGTTACTTCTTCTGATGCTGAGGCCTTCAGCTTCAGAGTCTACGCCAAATATCACTTAGCAAGTGTTCTTCAGATTCTGCACCTCCAGAAGCTAGCAATTCAGCTTCTCTCAAGTGTTCCTTTGTATATCAGTTTCTGTATATAAATATTTACACGTATTAAAACATGCATACAAGAAACACACATTAAATATAACCAATGTTCTTTAAATACTTTATTATCATCAAAACCCAAGGAATATATGTAATGAACAAATCTTGTTCTAACAATCTCCCCCTTTTTTATGATGACAAACATAAGTATTTTAAAGAACAATGTTAGGCAATTATAATTTTCTTTGGAACATCAGAGTATGAGGTTTGTAAGCTCCCCCTGAGTCTAATAGTCCAAAGTTGAGTTCTGTGACCCACCCTAAGTACTACTTTCAACAAAAATAAATCCAGTTTTCTTAGTAACATCAGAGTTTGAGGTTTGTAAGCTCCCCCTGAGTCAAATAGTTCCAAGGTTGAGGTTTGTAAGCCCCTCTTAGTTCTATATTTAAGAAAACCAAAAATAATATTTTAACTTCCTTTGGCAACAACTGAATACGAGGTTTGTAAGCCCCTTCTGAGTCTGATAGGCTAAGGTTGAGGTTTGTATGCTCCTCCGTAGTTCTATGTACAAGAAAGTTAAAATGTGTCGTCCGGACAAGATAGCCAAAATAACAGAAATTTAAATAACAAAATTATAAATGACCATTATTTACAAATTGAATAGGTTCAATGGGTTCAGTTTCTAATTAAATACTTACTATCATTTCTCCCCCTTTTGTCCCATTAAAACGAATAAAAAAGAGAAAAAGAAAGAGATTTACAGTCATAAATGCATAACAAGCCATCATTACAAGATTAGTTTCCAAGAAATGAAAAATGATCAAGTAATAGGGGTCATTAAGGTATGTACGGTGCATATTGAATACCTATTGGTCATAACGATTTCAAGAATCAAGCAAAGGATTTTATCCAGACGCTTAGATTACCCAGAAAGCTATTGTAAAAACAACCAAAATCTAGTTCATTTTCATCAACATCAACCAAAACATTATGGAGTCATCAGCTGAGAGCAACACAATTTCTATTATAACAGAGGTTACACAGAACTCTACAAGCCTAAATATCCAGAACCTTCAGAAGCCAGGAGCTTCAGAAGCTTCTACTACTGGTCATATGCCTTCTTCCATGAACACTTTAGATGAGACTTCATCAACATTACCTGAAAGACTTATAGAAGCAGGTCCATTAGTATTTATTTTGAAGGCACGAAAGATATCTATGAAAAAGACAAAGAGGAAGAGGCTCAACAAGATGTTTCACCGTCTTGTTTTCCCACAAACAGAAGAGGAGAACGTTGATGAAGATGAGCCATATTACGATTATGGCAATAGCTTTTGCAACAAGGCACTAGATGACATATAGAAAGCTTAATCTTAGTTCAAACCAGTTCCTTATGTTATTTGTAATCTTTTAAGCTCGATTAATGAAAAAGTTATTTTGACCATTAAATATTATGCAATCGTACAAACACTTTATTTACCCATTAGATTTTTTAATAATCACATTAATGAAGTAATGACTAGACGCAACAGTTAACAAGTTAACTATAGTACTTACTATTGTTAAAAGAATCTTAATATGTCAGACTACTAGATAACATTTCCAAGAGTCTATAAGAAGTCTATAAGAACTCATTGCAGACTCACTTTCATAATCACTTAATCTTCAAAACACCAAGATGTATAAACAAAAACAAATATGGGTTCCAAAGAGAGATTGTAACGCCCCGACTTATTTATTTATTTTCCGTAATTTAATTATGTAATGTTGTGAATATATATGTGTTTATCAGTGTTTTTAGTTTGTTGGGGCACCTTGTGGTAAAAGGTAGTGACCTTAGAATTATAGACATTAAGGGTTGAGAGGTGTGTGACCAAATGTGCAGAACTTGGTGGTGTGGTGAGAATGACTAATTAAATTATATTAGTATTATTAGTTAAATATTACTAAAAATAAATAATTAGTGATTATCATTATTATTATTATTATTTTATTTAGAGGAAAATAATATTAATAATAATAATATAATAATAGAAAAGGGAATTTGGAAGGATAACTTGCCAGAACATGTTTTTTGGAGAAAGAGAAAGAAAGAACGTGAAGTGAGAGTTAGGGCAAGGGAAGAGATGAATCCATTGTAGAGGAAGAAGAAATTTTTGCAAGAACTTTAAGGTAAGGCTGCGGTTCTAATTATCTAAGGGTTAACATGATAATGGTGGGAAGATTCTATCATGTAGGTTTTGTATTTCTCTTCTTTTTATTCATAATTTTGATGGAATGATATTTGTAGAATTTGATTGATTTCCGATGAATGTTGTATGTTGATGTTGAGGCTGTTGTAGTTTGATGAAATTGTTGCAATTGTTGTTGTTGATGAATCGTTTAATTGATGGTTGCTTGATGTTGATGTTGTGGTTGTATGTGATCGCGAGTCAGAGTCGGAACAATGTTATGAATGTTTTTGGGGAAAGAAATTGAGAATTTAGATAGTTGGAAAAGTGAATTTTCGTAGTAAAATGTTGTGCAATTGATTTGTGGGAAAAACGGGTTTTTGGAATGGCTCAAAATTGATTTTCGTGTAAAAAGTTGCAGAAAAAGTGATTCTGCATACAGTGTAATCGGTTACCATTGGGGGCCTAATTGGTTACACTGTCTAAAAAATGTGTTTTCTGGGCAAATTGGCATGGTGTAATCGGTTACCATATTTGAGGTAACCGGTTACACTGAGTGTGTTTAGTGTTGTGTGGCTAGTTACCAGGAGTGTAACTGGTTACCACGATTGGAGTAACCGATTACACTGAGACCAATTTTTGAAAATCTTTAAAAATTCATAACTTTTGTTCTGGGAGTCTGATTTGAGTTCTGTTCGAAGCATCGGGAAGCTGACGTGTCGAACTTAATTCTAAAAATAGTTTCGGTGACAGAAGTTGAATAATTATGCTATTGGTTGGGTTAAACGCATTATTATCATTATATTGTGGTGTGATATGATTATAAATGCCTTACGGATGCTTGCTATGATGTATGTTGTTGTTGGACTGTATGGCATATTGTGTTGTGGCCTATAGTGGCATAGTGCATTATTTAGATGTTGTTGTTGTTGTTGTCAAGCATTTCATAGTTGCATGAGGTTTGAGATAAGTCGTGTGCCTATGTGGGGTGTGAGCGTCTTATCTGGATTCTAAATGCAAAATCATGTTGTTGTTGTTGTTGTTGTTGTTGAGGTAATCGTGTGGCCATGTGGGGTGTGAGAGGTCATGGAAGTCGTGTGCCCGTGTGGGGTGTGGGCGATGTTATGGAAATTCTGACAGGAATTGTGATCCTGAAATAAGGATCAGGTTCTAAAATAGGAACTGAATGGTACCACATGCATTGAGTCGAGTTGTGAGTCTTAATGCATTGCATTTTAGTTGTATTTGTTGTTATGTTTGATTTTGGTTGTGTTGGTTGTATAAATGTATGTTGCGGAATGGGTGGTTGTGCATGTAGTAATCTAATACTTGCTTATTATCATGTTTTCCTTTATATAATTATGATATCTCACCCCTTATGTTTGAATGTTGCCGTTACATGGCCATCATGCTGATAACTCGCAGTAGACGAGTTGATGTGAGTGGAAGATGAAGTCTTTCGTTTTATCTTTAGTGTCGGTGTCTGCTCTGATGTGTAACACCGGGGTCATGGAATGTTGTGTCTTTGATGTGTTGATGGATATTTTTGGATATCTCTAGAATAGTTGTTGTTTATGTTTATTTTGAAAAATAATTATGCCATGAATATTTGTTTATGTCGATGCTTCCTCTATTTCAATAAAGTCTTGATGTTTCAGACATTATGAGTTGTTATAGTTATTATAAATAATTTTTTTTTAAAATATGCATGTGTTACATATCTTGCTATATGAGCAACTATTGTGTGATTTGTGTGACATCCTAAATATGAATACTTTGAATTTACTCTGAATTATAATTAAATTGCACGGAGTATATTTGGGGTGTTACAGAGATTTCAGAAAGGTAGCCATACTAAATGCAGCAACTCAAGAAAGCAAAAGCAATGCAACAACTAAAAGATCTACTAGCAAGCAGGTGACTTTAGAATCACACACATCTTCAGCATCCTTTGTGAAGACACACAGAAGAAGAAGAAGAATTTCTGAGTCTAAACGCAGAAATTAACTGAGAAAGGAGGCTTTGAAGTTTGCCAAGGAAGAATGGCAAGATTATTTAGATAATCTAGACATGTCAGATGGTCTTAGGGAATATCTTAGGGAAAATCCAACAGACTAGAATGTCTAAATAATTTGTAATTTCTTCTAATTTATTAATGAGAATTGTTGCACGTTTTTGAGTTCTTAATCCCTATTTCTTTTATCCTTTTGAACAACAACAATATATATATATATATATATATATATATATATATATATATATATATATATATATATATATATATATATATATATATATATAACAGTTAAACTGCACAACAACATGATCAAACTTGAATTAATAATAAGATTGCTTAATACAAAGGTTCTAACAATTACAAGGCTTAACTATGTAGAAATCTAACATCAGAATCTTTCATGGATAAATTCAAACTTGTCTCTCCAAAATTTAGAGGAATCAACCTCTGAAATTATGATGACTCCCTGTTGGACAAGTAGTTCTGAAAGAACTCGTCCATAAGGAATTAAGAAAATCTTTCCCTTGTGAAAGGAAGAAAGAGTCCTCTTCAAATAGTCAAACATAACTTGAGGAAATTAATCTCCAACTCTGAATTGAGAAGTAGTAGCATATCCTTTTCAATAGGGTTCACGAGGTATAAATCCCTATCCTTAGGCAGCAGGTTTGAATTCAGAATCTGATTCCAAACAATTGCATCAGGACGAAGATCTGAAACCAATGATGTATTAGATGGATCTACAAAGATACTCCAAGTAGGAAGATAGTGTTCCCAAACAAGAGTTCCTAGGATTTCTCCAATCTCCTCACAATTGATCACATTAGCAATCACTTTAGAGGTTACTGTAATAGAAATACCAGTCACCTTAGAAAGAATAGAACACTCAGAATTCAGCTCAACAATGGAAGCATTAATCCAAAAACTCTTTGATAAGATCTGGATAAGTGAAACCACAAAGCATCTCAAAGTATCCATTCCAACTTTGTTTAGACACAGTATTCCCGAAGTTAAAACCTAACTTAAGCAACTCATCAAAATCCACAAACTTTTCATTGATAACAGCCAGTTAATTCAAAGAAGAATTGACTAGAGAGCTCATCTCAAGTTTGGTTTGATCAACACACTCACAACAACAATAAAAAAGAACCGAACAAGATTCTAAATGAATAAGAATCTTGTTAGAAAAAGGACACAATATGATGTTTCAAAGGACAGGGGATAGTGACAACAAATATATAAAAAGAAAGCATCATTACCCAAAGGTTCTTATCCAGCAGATCTCCAGAATCCACTAGATGATTTTCAACCTTATGAAATTTAAGTAATATAAACGTTTTTGGAAAACCTTTTACTTAAACTGCTTTCTCATAAGTAAAGAACCTTCTTCTGAATCTCAGAGTCTGATAATTTTCAGAAGCTATCATCTATTAGAGTCTAGTAGATCTAGACTTAGAGAGGGATATCTTCTGTCAGTCATTAGTCTCCAAGATTCTATTCAAAACCAACATTTCCTCTTGAAGCAAGAGTCATGAGTGATTAAAGAATATTTAATTGTTTCCTTTGATAGCTAACAAGCAACAGTAACATCACAAAAAGTGAGGAAACTGTTTCCATAAATATGATCATCATCTAGATAGTGAAATAATAAGTACAGATAAATACAACACAGTTTCTTCTTAAAGATTTCAGAAGATTCTTTCAACAAAAGAACTTCTCTAGAAATCTAACAGAGACTTTGTATTTACATATACACAAATATCTTAGTGAATCAAGAAATAAGCTAGAAAATAACATAACCTTTTTTTTGTTATTTTTCTCGGCCAGACTCGTATCAGTATTCAGACTTGACCATAGAGTCTAAACACCGCTTTGAGTGGATTCTGATTCAATGGGATGTAGGCTCTTCTTCCATCAAATTCTGTAAACAACCTTTGATAAGTACCAGAAAATATGCCTCTACTACTTTCTTTGACATCTGCAGCAAATACATTTGAATAATGATACTCATATTCCTATGAGAACATACATGTAAGTCCAAACATGCTTTCCTTTGCCTTATGCCACATTCTGATAGAAGTATCATGATTCATTCCAGAGTGTCAATCTAGGATAAGTCATGATAGGAACAAGATCTTGTTCTTAGAAGAATCATTGATTTCATTGTCTTGGATTAAGACTTTGAAATCTTTGATAAGCAAAGAACCAGATGATGTTAGCTATTAGAGAATGGCATAAAATAAATTAAAGCACTATTATGTAATTGCTTGCAGAACACGAAGAAGAATTGAAGGTTTCTCATAGACTTGTCCTTTAATACAAATTCCATGATGACCCTCAATCAAGGAGCAATGAAGTCTTTTAAGATATCACCTTAAAGAACATATTCCTTATTATCAAATATTGAAGCAAGATAGATTGGGCATAATCTCTTTCTCTTCAATACTTAATTTTTATTTTAAGACTCAGATGCTTCTTCAGAAGTAGTAATGACTGGCAGAGCCAGATTACTCTTTCATCTAAATCCTGTACTAATGTCAGCTTCAAATGAGTAAGCAGTGAAAATCTTCTGACATTAGGTTCTGGCAGTGTTTCTCCTTGCTTTCAGATTTGGGAAGTTAGTTGAAATAATAATTTTCAAAAGCTTTTGAAGTTACTCTTCTATCATCAGATGTCACATTTCATTCAGTTAGTTAAAGAAGTCTTTTGATTAGGAAGGTCAATTCCTCATCATCAGACATTCCATAGAAAGTATCCTTCAACAGGCTTTACGAAAGATAATCTGTTAGATAACTTTTCACATCTAATTCCATTTCTTTTCTTTGAAGATTGTAAGACAAACCAACAGAGCACAATAAATTCAAGTTGTATAATTTCTTGAATAAGTGTGACCTCAGGTTTGATTCCAGAACAATCTTCTTAGACTTTTCTTGGAAATATTAGATGAAGTGTAACTAGACAAGCTTCGAAACTGATTCCCACAAATCTGAGCACAAGGATTCAAGGATAGTCAGAGCATCAGACATATCAATGATGTTGACATACTCAGAAGTGAGATAGAGCACCTACTAGAATGAAATTGCCTCTTAAGATATTCAATAAGCTTCTTCTAAGCTGGTGATAGAGATTTTCAAACCTTGATCATCTCTACACCATCAACTTCTATAATAATACCTTTCTAAAGGATATTCTATAGAACTTCATCAAAACCCTTTATCAAGACCAATGAGTTAAAAATATATTTTGCTTTTCCATCATTTAAATTCAGTGGAAACACCCTTTAAATATGGTAGGAAAAATAATATGATAATTTTTATGTGGCACTTGATTCCTTCTTGAAGGAAAGTCTTCAATAGACATACTTTTCTTATTGGATTATTATCTGCGCCACTGTTAAGTGTTAAACACAGACCATGCTCTGATACCAATTGAAGGTGAGAAAAGTACAGAAGAAGGGGGGTTGAATTGTGTTTTTAGTTTTCTTAATTTGCGTCTAATCAGAGTTCAGAATCTAAACTGGTGTTCAGATTCTGATTATACTGAGCAACGAATGTTAACATAACCAAATAAATAATAGCAGAAGACACAAAGATTTATACTGGTTTCTCCCAACTGAGAGTAGTCTAGTTCCCTTGCTTCACAAGAGATTTTCACTATAACCAAAACATGATTACAATCACTCATGCATTCTGCATAAGTCTTTTACACTGCTCAGACCCTAGGTCCACGACTTCTTGCTCAAGTCCTACAAACTCAAGACTTCTGCTCTAGGTTCCATGGAACTAGCCTTCATGCTCCAAGTTCCACAAATCGAGCCAACCAGCTCAAGCCACACTGGCCTAAGACTTCTACTCCAATGTTCCATGAAACGAGTCATCATGCTCCAAGTTTCATGAACCGAGCAACCTTGCTCAATCAATCTACTTGATTAAGACTTAAAATTGCTCAAGCACATAACATGAGACTTACTTGGCTCAAGCATCTTGGCGAGATACTTCCTTGCTTGTATCCCAATGATACAAGACTTCTGCTAAATTAATCCACTTGATTAAGACTTTCATTGCTCAAGCACATAGCAAGAGACTTACATGGCTCAAACATCTTGGCAAGAGACTTCCTTGCTTGTATTCCAATGATACAAGACTTCTACTCAATCACACTACTAGAAAATTTACTTTTAGTGACCGATTTAGTGACCAAAAAATTCAGGTCACTGTAGCCACCGAATTAGCCACCAAAATTTGATATTCGTGAGTAAATTTTTAGAGGTCACTAAATCGGTCACTAAATAAAAATTAGCCACGGATTTAGCGACCAAAAGTTTGTGACCACCTATCCGGTCTCGAAAAAATGTTTTTATACAATAGTTAGTTTATATAAAAAATTTAGAGACCGAAATTTCAGTCACTGATATTTTTGTTGTTTTTTCTTTTAATTTTTTAATCCTCTTTATTATGTTACTATTTCTCTCCCAATATTTTTTAAACATTTTCATCCTTTCTTTAATTTTTTTTAAATTTTTTTTAATAAAAGATTCACCTTTTTATTATTTTAACAAATAAAACATATAATTATATAAACAATTATGCTATTTTATTTTTATATATGTATAAAAGTGATTTTTTTTATTATATGCAATTTTTATATGTGCATAATGAAATTACATTAATAAAATCAAATTTTATTTTCATTAGATCCAATTAAATTAAATAATAATTAGTAATTTTCTAAATATTATTTAGATTTTTTTATATTTTTATATGTATATATATTTAAATATAGAGAACATAACAAATGTTATTAAGTGATATAGTGGTAAGACCTAACTGAAATAGCTGGAGGTAACGAGTTCGATTCCCAAGTTAGACACCTTTTTATTTTATTTTTTGAAAAAAGAACACTAAAATCGGTCTCTAAATTCGGTCACAAAATCGGTCTCTGAATTTCGGTCACTAAATTCGTCATAAAAACTTAGCGACTAACACTTTTACAACCGAAAAATGATGTCTCTAAATTGGTTGCAAAACATTATAGTGACCGACTTTTAAGCTTTTTCGGTCTCTAATTCGGTCACTAAAAGCGAAGTTTTTAGTAGTGTCAATCCACTTGATTAAGACTTTCATAGCTCAAGCACATAACAAGAGACTTACATGGCTCAAACATCTTGGCAATAGACTTAATCTAAACTACTAAACAAGTTTAGCAGAACAGAGAACAAGGTGTACTTGATACTAATATTAGAGGTACGGGAAATCACCATAATATAGACCTAAAGCACTAAGGATTTCTAAGATATTCAATGTATAAGAAATCTTAAGGCTTTTACAATTACAACATACAACATAAAATATGCATATACAATAGAGTTGATAATTGCCGATCTTGTTACTCCTTCTTCTGGTTATTCCTTGTTGAAGATTTAGTTTGAACCTTCAGCCACTTATATAGCAGTTGCAGCAAACTAGCCGTTGGAAGAGATAACTTGATCAAGTGTTTTTGCTTTACTCCATAGTACAATGAAGATAGATACACCAAAATATCTTAATCCATCGTGTAACATGTTTAACCGTTGAGTCTTCAAGAAGATCCTGTACTATAGATCCGTTGAGAGTAGATATCCGTAAAACATGTCAACCTTTCTGGAGCCTTGTGAACTCAGACTCCAACTGACAAACTGATTTGACAATGTAGCTTGCTTTATGCAGTACGAACAACTTCAGCTTTATCACTAACTATGAATGATACCAAAAAATAATTTACATTCATCGAGTGTAGAGGCAATTATGTTGCTTCTTCTGATGCTGAGGCCTCCAGCTTCAGAGTCTACGTCAGACATCACTTAACAAGTGTTCTCTGGATTCTGCACCTCCAGAAGCTAAAAATTCAGCTTCTCTCAAGTGTGCCTTTGTATATCAGATTCTGTATATAAATATTTACACGTATTAGAACCTGCATACAAGAAACACACATCAAATATAACCATTGTTCTTTAAATACTTTGTAATCATCAAAACCCAAGGAATATATGTCATGAAAATATCTTGTTCTAACAAAGATCCCACATCACCAAAGGATATCTATAAAAGTATCAAAACATCCAAGCTTATTCAGGTATTCATTTAGGGAGTCAACACCCTATTGCCACCAATCAACCACCACACGAGACTCCATGAGGTCAAATTTCTCAAGAAAGTGAACCATTTTGGCTTTGTCAGATGTAAGGTACTTATGATCATACCTAAAAAACCTCCACGAGGTTGTTAAATCAAGCCAAAGGGAAGAAAGGGACACCATATACCCCTACAATGACATGGAAGCCCTCTTACACTTTCAATTTCACAAACCTGTCTTTCTAGTTCGTATAATGATTAAAGTAGGGTTTGAACAAGGTTTTCCCCAATAGGTTATCTATGGTTATCCATCCCCCTTTGGTAGAAGGAATTATGGCATTGAATGAAAATAACATCCCCATCGTGGGAGATATTTCCAACCCTCGGCACATAATCCCAAATGCTCTAATAAAGCCCCAACTGTTAGGCGCCAATTAAGAATGTGCACTGTTAAGCACCCTTATAACTTTCAACTCGAAATGCGGAAAAGGTATAAGAACCTTCATGTCCTTAATGACGAGGAGATATACGTAGAAGTAAGAGGAAAATGAATCAGAGGAGGTGACCTTGTTAACCCTTTATGTTGACGAACAAGCCTCCAAAACAACCATCTCTTCGTCTTACAAAGAAGAGATGTCGACCTACTACTGGAAGGAGATGATATTTTCCTCAATAGTACAAGAGGACTCAATATCTTTGGCCTCTTTGGATACTACAGTGAGGGAAGCCATTATCTCTTTATTTCCTGAGAACATAAAAGACAAAAAGAAATCACTACCACCATCGCTACCGCTACTAGAACTACTAGAGCGCTCGAAAAGTCCAAGCTCCGCCAATTTTAACCAATTCCATAAGACTAAAAGCTCCACACCTTTAAAGGGTTCTATGAAGTTGCCCCTTTTTCTTACCTAAATCTCTAAGATATTACTATGAAAAAGAAAATGAGAAGAAATTGATATCTGAAAGGGGTTTGAGCATAAGGAAGCTAGAAGGAACTTGCAGATGGTTGTGTGAGCAAAGATAAGTAAAGAAAATAAAAAAGGATAAAGGAATACTTTTATACGGGAGTTAAAGCTACAATTACTCAGAGGACTTTTAGGCTTCCCCCCAGACATTAAAGGGCTCAATACATCTCTGACACGTGTGGAGGCCAGGACTAATTAGCGTCTCAAGAATAAATTAATCTTTGCTTACATTAAATGTAAGCAAGCGCTACCATCAATTGGTTGATTCTTGATATCCTCAAGCTGACGTACGAGCCACACAAGGAACACCTAACAAGGACTTGGTGACTCATCCTTAACTGAGGGGCTCTCCCCTAACTAAATGACTCTCTACTAATTAGGGGACTCGCCGCCAACTGGGGGACTTCGCCCCTATTCGAGGAACTCACCCCTAACTAAAAGACTCACCTCCCTTTATGAGAGTTGCTTGGAAGGAATGAAAGTAAATCATTTTGTCCTTTACAAGTCCTCATGCTTGAGGGACTGTGTAATGATATATTTTTAAAAAGCACACATAGAGCGACACGGGGACCGATATGTATTAGGCGCTCTCCTAAGGGTATGTCGTCTAGACACAGCTCCCCTCTGACCAATGGCTTGCCTTGAGGAGAAAGTATGGATATTTACGTGTACACTATCCATAACCACATATGAAAGTTGTCATGACCACAATTCATTAAGAAGTAGGCAACCAACAAGCTTCATGGTTATGGTGGAACGATTATTTCTTCTTAGGAGCCTCTAAATCTAGATTCATAAGCCTCTATAAAAGCCTCATCCTGAATGGAGAGTAGGATCAATCTCATATTCAAAAAAAAAAAAAAAAAATATATATATATATATATATATATATATATATATATATATATATATATATATATAACAGAACTTTGCTCTAATCTAACAAAAACACTAAAGCCTCTAATAAATCCTAGCAACTTAGATTGCTACACTTATGTATTTTTTAGCAAGTAAAAAAATTATTATACGTAACTAAATTGAAATATAGTTTTTTTTTGTACTCAAAAGTGAACTTTTACTAGTCTGTTGTGTGCCAAATGTCCTCAATTTAACATAGGACCACCTAATTGAACTGAATCTCTTAGAAGTTGGTGTCCAGGGCTTATGTGCACGTTAGATTTGACCTTACTCAACTCACATCTATGTCGGCCATTCACTTTGTCTCTAAATTTTGCATCACAATTTCAACGACAGTCCGTGTGTAAGTGCAACAAACTTATTTGAATTTTACACTGTCTTCTTCAATCCCATCGTGTTGGAAGAATGATGGAGTGTTCAATAATTCATTCATATGTCTGAAAAGATAAACTGAAACACACGTTCACATCAACTATATGTAATGCTTAATATAATTTCATCTAATTAGTATTGCTAGACATCTCTAGAATTTTCGTAAAAAAAGGAATAGCTTGCAACATTTTCTTATAGCTAGGTTTTATTCTTTTCTGTAATGTATACATGATTAGAAAGTTTAGGATGTGTTTAGATGATGAATATTTGAATTTTTACAACTCTGATATTCATAATTTCGAAAATATTCAAATTGATCACTATTTATTAAAAAAAAAAAAATTGTAAACTGATTTTTTCTAATAATTTATAAGATATGTCAAATATTGTCTTCAAAAACATTATTAAGGTATTAACTTTATCCATATATATATGAAATTTATTTATATTTGTTAAGTTAAAGTTGTTGTTCTTAACTTATCATAATTTAAATTTTATTCAAATTATAAGTGTTTAGTGATCAAATATTATTTTCACAACAAGATATAGATGACATCCGATCACGTAAGGTCGGTGTCTTCCGAACTTTTTTATAAATTTCAACAACACTAGTTTTTCTTGGTTGTTATAAGCATGGTATATATGTTTTGTCATTATAAGTTTAAATTTGTACATATTCAAATATGTACAAGTTATTTTGCTAGAGATTTTCTTTATCCCAAATGTCAGTATAAATGTTGTCAGGACCGATCCTGACTTTTTAGAGATCCTGGACAAATAATTAAAATTGAGCACCTACCCTTGCTTTTTTTTGTTGTTTTATTTTTCCCTTTTATTTCAGAGAGAGAGAGAGAGAGAGAGGAGAAGGTCAATGTGTAAGACTCAAAGGGAAGGGCGGTGGTTGTGGTGGCGGTGTCGCGGTGCGGTGGTTGTGTGATGGCTGTCACGTGGGAGACAAAGGTTCAACAGTGAAGAGTTAAAAGAGAGATAAATACTTGAAAATGTGAAAACGTATTGAGGAATGAGATATGAACTTTATATTGGCATCGATGCAATCTAATCAAATCAATGTATTGAATTAGAAAGTGTTACACAAAAACAATTGTTGAATATCCACTTTCACAAATGATAATGAATTATATTTATTCATAATTTGATAATAAATTATATGGTTGTATGATGAATTTTTAAATATTTAACTATAAATAGTATTGAAATTTATAAAAAAATTAAATTAAAATTTAAAAATTATAATAAATAATCATCAAGAATAAAGCTTGACTTGATGGTCCATTATTAATTTTAAAATATTATATCAAAAAATAATTTGTAATTAGAGATATAAAATAAAATTAATGCATTAAATTTTAAAAATTATAAAATAAAAATATAACCCTTTAATTTGACTTGAGAGTCCATTATGAATCTTGAGGGCTCGTTATGAATTTAAAATGAAGGAAAAAAGTTAAAGTGTACGAAATAAAATTCATTACAATCACATAAATGACTTTGCCAATTATGTTTCTCCCTTGGTTTGACCTGTTTGTCAAATTTCTCTAGTATTTGTCTCTCTATTAATCTTATCCAAACACTAAATATATGAAGCACACGTGACTAGGGTGATACCCCTTTCATTCTTTTCCAAGGTCATCGAATTTATATAAAAAATGACTTCTAATATAAAGGAAATAAATTTAAAAATATTTTTATATTTAAATTATAAACAACATTAAAAACTAAAAAATAGTTATAATCATTTCAATAGACCCTAAAAAACTTTAAGACATAATATTAAGTGTAACGCCCTGTATAATATATATATCTAGAATAATATCATACAAGTGTTATTATCTGATACTGACACCATCATAAGTGACTATTGGCATAATTTACACATTTGGCCATTTGAAAAACATAAAAGAACAACAATGGTACAAGATATGAAAAGTGCTAAACAATAAAATTTAAGATCCGAGTATAATATTCATCATTGTACAAGATACACAATACACAACGGAAAACATAATCTAAGCTTCTCTTGAAACATCCATGCATGACTCCACTTGTAAACTAAACCTGCAAACAATACTTAAAAACAACAACAATAATGGGGTGAGATAATAATCTAAGTGAGTTCCCCTATCTTATGGGTTCACTCGACTCTACAGAGTTCTAATCAAATCCTACCCCAATTCAAAAGGGAAAGGGATAAGACTTGAGTTCACACAATTTGCAATGTATGGAAACATATCTCTTGAGTCCACCAAATCAAACAATCACTAATCGGAAATCATACTAAAGTAAACTTCCCCGCCGACTCACCTACGTCTAAGAATTTTAGCGTGGGTCACGGATCCTTGTATCATACTTTGACATACGAATGGATTCAGATTTAAGGTTCTTTCCACATGAATCGTCGCTTCCCATGGGACCCTTCCCATCTCAAACCTTTTACCCATAGGCTCCATTCGTACACACAGGATAAATAAATGGATTCAGATTCAAGGTTCTTCCCCACAAAAATTGTCACTTCCCATGGGACCCTTCCCATCTCAAGTCTCTTACCCGTAGGCTCCATTCATTTAAGGGAACTTCTGCCAAAGTAATGGTGCGTACATCCCAAATGAGCTCTACATAAGCATCAACTCTTGGGACGACACAAGTCAAGGGTTATTTCCATCTACGTGATAAAACACAACACAACGTGATTGTATTCGACAATCACAAGGTGACACATTCACCTTAATCACAAGTAACACAAAACCACACATGTTCCATACAAAGCTCTCCTCACAACTAAACAACTACTTGCCAATAATGCACACCTAGGCATCGTTGCACAAGCATTGTCATCTATGTTATTCATCATGTCCTAATCTCTTTACTAACTCATTCCATTAATTAATATCAAGGGTTTCCTCAACAAAGCATGTTATCACACAATCAAAATATCCATGTATACATATACATTACACATAAAGTACATATAATAACACAATTTAGTCAAGTATAAATAATGCACATAAGAAATAGAACCAACATTTTCATCTACCACATTCTTGGAAACAAAGATCCCTCACCAAATATCCAACCCTTCACATGGTGCTCATCACAACACTAGGTGTTCTTCTTCACTTTCACATATTATTCTACATTCATTCAATTCAATTATATTCAATCAATCACACATCTATGGAGGAATAACTTTCCAACGCTTCCAGTTGTGCCTCGATCCGAGTTACAGTTCATAAGTTATGGAGGAAACAAAAACGAGAAAACAAAGTTTTGTTATGGGCGCACAGCGACCCCAAAGCAAGGAAGAGGAAGAACCAAAATTGGTTGACGGTCGCACAACGACTGCAAGACGAACAACTTGCTTTTCGTTCACTGGAGTTCGCACAACGACCATAGCAGAACATGTCGCATTGAGCTCGCACAACGACTCAAGAAGAACTCAAATTCTGCAAAACGTGAAAATGGAGCACCCATGGCCAATTTCTCACACCCTCATGATCACACAACATCCAAACACTTAAAGAAAAATGTTGAAACATTATTAAGCATGAAATTCATCAAATATCAACATGAAACAACATTTGATTCAATTTCCACAAAACCCTAACCCACCAATGTTCTTGTATTTTCCCCCAAATACTATACTAACTAATGGAACTCACCTTGATGAAGACAATAGATGATGGAGATGAATGTTGTTGATGAATTTCCTCTTCTTCCACCAAGAGCTCTTATCTTCCTTTTTGTTTCCTCTTTCTTTCCTTACTAACTTTTCTCTTCTTTCCTTTTCTTTCACGTAACATATATATAATACATATAATATTATATAATGATAAAATATCTCCATATGATATTTGTCATCTAATACCGATTGACCAAATATTAAAGTTACCGAAATGTCCTCTCTTGTACTTATTAATATTGGTCTGTCTCTTTCATCAATAATTGATCTCCTCAGAGTTCAGTAGTTACTCTATTGATCCTAATTGACAACATTCAGAGTAGTTAGGAACTCTAATTGTTCCAACTGACCAAAGATATAGTACATAGGAACTCAATTGATCTCAACTAATATCCAATTGAACATTTAAGAGAATATAATGTATTACAGTAAGAGCCTTAAGATTTTATTAAAATTAATATATAAACATAAGGGAAGTTAAACTAGTTAAACAAATTATAAAATATTATAAATAATACATCAAATTAGATTAGTTCTAATTAAATTGTTCAACAAAATTTAAATTTAATAGTTTAATTTGTTATCTATTTAATTAGGTTGTCTTAATAAAAAATAATACTGAATTTTTTAAGTTTTAATTTATTATTATAAAATTTAATAGTATATTTTTTTATAAAATAAAATATAAAGTAATAGAATTAGACACAAATAATAATGTATTATATTTTATCATACAAATTTAATGATAAATATAAACTAAATATAAATTATATTTTATTATATGATGGATCTTTTTAAATATAAATTAAATATATTTTATACATATTAATAAAAAAAAATTTAAAAATTGAAAACGTCCATGGGATGCTTATATGATTTTTTAAATTATATTAATAGAAATTGGATTTAATTTTTAGTAAGATAAAAATATTAAATTGGAAAAACTGTTGCTTGTGCTATGGCTCAAACACACATCCATAATTCTCCAAGATCACACCTGATACCGCTAGACTAACAATGCAACATACTATATATTTAGATAACAATATATTTATTACTTATAATTTATTATAATTTTTAAACTCTTTTCTTAATTTTGAGGCCCTAGGTCGTGGATCTGGTTGCCCTGACCCAAGGTCGGCCCTGAATTTTGTAAGCATTATATGGTTTTGTTTTCAAATATGTATAAGTTATTTTGGTGTACAATTTTGAATATGTGTATATTTGATTTTATAAACATTATAATTTGGTATTTTGTGTATATTTAGTTATGTTCTGTATAAAATAAAATGTTATGATTTTGTCACAAAATTTGAAGTTTTTGTGTAAAAAATGCAGGTCAATAAAATTAAAATTTAAAACAAAATTATAAATGATAAATAAATAGGTTATATACCTCGATTAATATATATAACCGACGTAAATAGATTCTTTTTCCCCCGACTATTTACAAAAATAGAGAGGTATATGACACACGCTTTATAGTTTTGAAAAAAAAAATAATGTTGTTGGGAATCAAACCAATGACCTTTACAATTGTCCCCTCAGTTGAATAAAAACTTAGGAGTAAAGTGACATGTTTTCATGACGCCCTTCATTATATCGAATAAGAAACCGAGGTAAAATCCTTTTCGCCATCCAGGTAAAATGTGTGTTTTGTAGTAGTGACATTTCGTCAAACACCTCGAGTTCCCTTCCTTCCGGCTTCAATATGTTATAACAAGATTTGTTTACGCCCTTAAAAGGTTTTGATGATAACAAAGTATATAAAGAACAATAGGGTTTGTTAATAATTGTTCAAGTGTGCATGATCATAAGCTGAGAATTCATCATGAATTAATCATGTTGAAAACATAAGTGAAGAAGCAATACTACTCAGATTCTGGCTGATCGGAATCTGAAGATGTTCATCACTATCTGAAGGTTCAAACTATGATATGTTGTTCAACCTCTGATGACAGCTCAGTTTCTGAAGACGTGAAGAGCAGTTGATTCGTACACTTACACCAAAGCAGACTTGTCTTATCAAAGCCCCAAATTTATGGACACAGTCTTGCAAGGCTCAAGGATGGTTATGTGGCATCTTCAGTCTGTACTACCTTTTGGTAGATACCTAGTTACTCAAAAGGTGTTGTGGACATTGCTTTTATTCAATGGACAAAGCTTTTGTCCATATACAACTCTCCAACGTCTCTCTTGGTCTACTTGTTCACTAAGTTTGTTGTTGTTTAAACCTCCAACGAATCTTTTTCATCTCTATAAAAGGAATTTGAAGACACAAAGGAAGGTTACAACATCACAACACATTAAAATATCTTAGTATAACTCTGAGTTGTTATTGTAGCTGTTATATCATAAGATCTTAAGATTTCTTATCTTAGATTTATCTTAGAAATCTTAGAAAGGTTGAAAACCTTTGTGATTGTTGCACAACTGTTATATTTATGATTGTGTATCTAAGTATAGTACCTATCTTTTCTACTAAACATTTTGTTTAAAGTAGAGGAAGTCTCTTGCGTGCGTGCTTGAGCAAGGAAGTCTCTTGCCTGTGTACTTGAGCAAGGAAGTCTTTTATCTGTGTACTTGAGCAAGAAGTCTTGAACCTAGGGTTTAAGAAGGAAGTCTCATTCAAGGTTGATTGAGTAGAAAATTCTTGAGTAGTGGCTTAA
Organism: Lathyrus tuberosus; assembly: GCA_022829125.1. Classification (NCBI taxonomy): domain Eukaryota; kingdom Viridiplantae; phylum Streptophyta; class Magnoliopsida; order Fabales; family Fabaceae; genus Lathyrus; species Lathyrus tuberosus. Next base: position 957,646 of record JALAZF010000393.1, read on the forward strand.
GCATTTGTAATCTGTTTTGGTTATAGTGAAAAACTCTTGTTGATGCAAGGGGACTGGACTACTCTCAGTTGAGGAGAGGAACCAAGATAATATTTGTGTGTTGCTTGCATTTAATTCTGAGATTTTTTATTCCACTGTTATTACACATTCTAAAATCAGAATCTGAACGTAGTTTAAATTCTGAAGTTCTGAGTTCAGAAGTGGAACGAATTTCTGGCATACATAATTCACCCCCTTCTTGTGTATTTTTCTCACCTTCACATTGTGCAATTCTTGTTAAGTAATTGACCTAAATTTATCAAATTACTTGCCATTGAAGGAACATACAAGACATCCCTAATGATAGCCTCATGTCCATCTTTCTTTTTCACCCTAATGTTTATCATTCCCTCTGATGTCGCAATGTTATTATCTGCAAGTCAAATTGATCTTCTAACTGATTCATCCAACTTTACAAATCTGTTTTTGTTGCTTATTATCATACCCTGATTCCGTCCCAAGTTTTTAATATTTTTATTATTTTAAGTCAAGTGTTACCTCATCTAAAATTGAAAAAATATTCTAAGTATTTTACATACATCATATGTCAGGCAATATTCAAAATTTATTTCAAGTTAATTCCATCAAAGGTCAATTCAAAGTCAACCTTTGATCATTTGCATAATTATTTTATTGCATCATTCCAAATAAATTCCTATCATTCATGATATGCGTTTTGCATTATTTAAAGTCAAAAGTCAACAAAATAATGTTAAAATTGACTAAAATATTTAAGTCATCTTTGTATCTTTTTTATTTATTTTATATCATATGCATAAAAACCAAATATAAATGGGAATAAAACTTGAGTCAGATTCTCATTACATCATCATTTCAATTCATTTTATTTATCATTTGTTCATACATCATTCATTTCAAAAGTCAAGGAAAAATTCAAGATTTTGGGCATAGAAGATAAAAAATTATCACACTTGTTTTACCTTATCACACTTTTCATTCACACATCATTTGATCTCATCCAGTCACACAATGCATCAGCACATTTAGATTAGAATTAAGATATTTTCATGCCAAATGCAAATTCACATTCAAATTACAACAAAGTAAATTCAAATTCACTCACACTTTTGGTATTTTCTCATAATCTCCATCCTATCCTTTAACCTAATTCTAAGGCCTATAAATCAGTCACACTTTCATCTACAAATCACACCATCAATCACTACTAAACAATCCCAAAACTCTATCCAATTTCATCATCTTCAAGTTTCTTCAATTTCACCAAAATTTTGACAACCTTCCTTCCAATACACCAAGCTTCATTCCACCTTCATACACTACCAAACACTTGCAAAAAAAACAGTCCAAACAAATCCAATTCATTGATTGCAATTTCGAGTGGATTTTGATAATTTTGTCCAAATTGATGAACTAGTGTTAGAATTGAATAGAAAAGATTGTAAGGATTTCAAATCTATAAAAAGAATTGAATTTGGAGCATTGTCGGAGCCTGACTGGCGTTTGGCCGGAGCATCATTGGAATCCGCCATTGTCGCCACCGTATTCATCGTGTTCTTGAGTTTCACCACGTCAAGTAAGCCTAAATCCATGATATTTGTTTGATTTCTTTACACTATTTTGTTTCTGCGCGTCTCATGATTCATAACCCCATGTTTATTGCTCAAAAACACTCTGAAATAAGCCAATTGGGGATTAGGGCTCTTGAGCTCAAGAATGCTCAAGAAAACAAATTCTAGAATTCACGAATCCCACACGTTTCAAGCAAAAAAGTAAACACAAAAAATTGTAATGACGTCAAAAACACAAATCCATGGTTAATTTCATCTAAAAGCCTCCCAAATGACCGGATCGAGTCACTTTTGATCCCAGTTTTGATGAACAAATTCGTTTATTTTCGTTGATAATTATTGAATATTATTTGTCGATTAATGTTCGGGATGTGTTATAGTTGATTTTTGCATATTTTCTTGGCCGATTCTGTGCGTGAAAAATGATTTTTGCATATTTTTTTTGGGACATGTTGTAGTTGGTTTTTTGTTCTGCATCTACGTTCACGTGGAAAAAGAAAGGGGAATTGGTTTTCCTGCTATCATGGCTGTTGATCTAATCAACTGTTTTTGTTTTTTTTCTTATTACTTAATTAAACGTGTCCTTACCATATTAATTAATTTAAATTTTCATCTACCTATATAAGAAAAGTTAAGGCTCTGGAAATACCAACATTGCCCTTCTCTTTCAAGAGCGCGCCACATGGCTCTTTCTTAAAACACTTATATTTTTTCCCAAGTCCACTAACTCTTTTATTTGATATTTGAAATTCAATTTTTCTGTATTAATTTTACAGTTCACCCTTCAATTTTACAGCTCATCCAACTACACTATACTCTTCAATTTTCAGCTCACCCTCTCTCCCTCTCTCTTGTCTATTCTCTCTATCTCGCTCTCTTCTTTTTCCTTCTCCCTTCTCTTCTTCTTTATGCCTCCTTTTCTTTGTTCTTCCTCTTTTTTATGATACCATCAAAGTTTTTCAAACAACAAAACCCTAACCGAAGCCGATCAAAGCTACAAATTTCTTTGTCTTTCCATTTCGCATCTAACATTTTGTTGTTGTTCTTTCAGGAAGTATCGATTTTGATGTTGCGAAAAACCGGGCGGTGGGTATGATTTTGATGATTCTCTTTAATTTTTTTAGGGTTTCTCAACTGTGTGTATGATTTCATTCTACTTGATTTCTTTGTAGATGTTACCCATGATGCTTATTTGAGGAATCTCAGGAGCTTGAAGCAGTTGCAGATCCAATGAGAAAATACGTTTCAGGAGTTGTGAAAAAGGTTTTGTTTTTTTTATGCTTTGCTAAATAATTTGAATTTGTTTTTGTGAGTGCTATGTGTTTGTGATATTTACTGTATAAAAATGGAGATAAGTTGAAATTTTGCAGGCCTCTGCACAGGGTTTTGACTAATTTATGTGTTTTTGTGATTTCAGATGTATTTTTGTGTTTTTAGTTCTGTTTTCGGCTGTATTTTTTATTTTTGTGATAGTTCCTCAAATCGGGACAACATTTTAGGTTCATCATTGAAGGGTTTTCTTGCAAGGGAGTTGAGACAAATCACCTATTTTCAAGAACTGTATGTTTATTTTATTGATTTATTTTTGTGATTAATGTATTTTTAATTTGGAGATATCATGGTTTATATTAATTTGTGGCTCTTGTGTTTGTAGAATTTTTCACGGGAACAATTTAATTAGAACAATACCCGAAGAAATTTGCACGGGATCAATCAACTCCTACGGGAAAGGAATGGTGGAACTTGAACTTGTGATTAATTAACCAGGTATAAGGTAAAACATGTTCTCTCTTACTGGGAATGAAATATGTCTATATTGGATGTGTTAGTTAGAACTTTCCATTTCTTTCGATACCTACTTATGTTATTTTGTTTTCTGCTATTTTAGTTGGGTGTAAACATTCCATTTTCAGCCTTTTGTTGGGATGTGTTACTTCATTTTTGTTTTAATCACCAAAATGGGCAAGAATTGTCCAATATATCAAACTATTGGAGTCCCCAGTTTAGTTGTGGAAAAATATGCAAATTGTCCAAATATTAATACAATACAACTAAACTTTCATTCTTCGCTTATGTTTTATTTGCTCCCCAGGTGATTTTCTCTCAGGAATTGGTGTTTTCCAACGCTATAACAAGGTATATTTATTTATCTTTATGTTTTCTCCTCAGACTATTGAACTCTTTTTCTTTTTTTAATTGTTTTCCACACCGATGCTAAAGATCCGGTTGTTATTGAGGGCAAGGTGAGTGACGAGTCAATGATTATTTTTAGGTTGTTATTATCGCGACCAAGTTTTGATTCTGAGTTGGTTGCACAAACTCACAATCCATTTCACTATTTTTCTATATATGGATTATGTCATTATTGCATCCAGCATATATGATGTCTTTTATGAGCATTGGTTCATATAGATGATGGGTTTTTTTTTTCTATATATGAATGATGGTTTGTGACTATTTTTCAAACTCACATATAATCACTTTGATTCATATATGATGGTGTATATGAGCATTGAAATCTTTTACAGGGCATCTAGCATCTTAAAGATGCATTCTAATAAATTTAAGCTAATGCATTGACTTAAAAATTTGCATATAACTAACTCTATTAATGGTTTTGCTACCTTCGTTTAAATTGTTAGACTCTCCAAGACTAACATTTTATTATTATTTTTCGTGGTTCATTGTTTTTAAAGGATTAAGCAGATCATATCAATTAGAGATGGGATGGCAACTGAAGAAGAGTACTGGTAAATCTAATTTTTTACATCCAATATTGTATTTTCAATGCTATAACAAGGTATAACAAGATTATTCGTTTGTTTTTGTAACTTCTCTAAAACTGAAGGTTTCCATTCATGAAATTAATTTCATGATTGTTTTGTGCCAATTGCCTTTTGAATGCTTGGGTTTGAGTAATTGTCAGAACATTGAATTTTCATGTATCTTGATTTTATTGGTTGCATAATTTGAAATATTGTGTAGATTACTCTTTCTGTTAACTATATATTTCCTTTACTTTGTGTTTATCATAGTCTTAGTTTTACTTCAATGTAGTATATTTTAATTAGCTTAAAAGTTGCATCAGAAGCTGTAAGTAACCCATAATGAGGAAGCACATGCCCAATTGATGCTGGTTCACCTTGCCGGCAAATAATGCATTGTTGCGGTACAATGAACATACATATAAACAAAGATTAAAGGTGTTAGAAACATGTGTGCAATCATTTACTTAAGGAAGAATCAATAGTTATTTCCACCTGTTAATTGGAGAAAGTTTTTGGCATTTGTGAAGAAGATGAAAGAAAAAGTAATTCCTTAGTCCTCCTCCTGTGGATAGTTTGAGAGGAGGCAATCCATGCCATCGTGCTCGTGACATGTATGTTCATGTCGTATCTGATTGTTAAGAGTTGAAAAATATTTAAAGCATGTAACTTCTTTTCTGTATGTGGTTTGGTTCATCATTCCACTTGACTCATATTTTGTATTATCCAATTTATTTTTTAAAAAAGTTTTAGACTTGAGAACCTCTCTTTAATCAGTTTAAGGATTAGAATTAGTTACTCACATGATATTAAGAATAAGGAGGAATAAGATTGGAAGCCATTATTAAGCTTCATTTTATCTAGATACCATGAAAGTATATGGTATAGGTTTTGTAGATTGAAAATTATGGTTATGTTTTAATTACAAGACTGAAATATAGAGCTCAGGTATTTACAGTATAATGAAGTTATATAAAAAGATTAGTTATAAGATGTTTACAACTGCGGGCAGCTTTATGCATATAATAGGGTAAACTAGAGTACTGATGTACAACTATGTAATGTATATACCTTTTAACACATTTACCGCACAACTTTAATATCATGGGAGTAATTAATTCTTTTAGGAAAACAGACCAAATTAATTGATCAAAAATCCAATCAAAATCATAGCTAAAACACTCAAGTGAGTCATTTCCTCAATTCTAAAAATCGAATATATTCATTAATCATTTACAAATTGTTTTCTTCCACATTTAGATGATTTTATATTGCTATTGAGTTTCTATTGAAAACAAGTGTTTATATTGCTATTGAGTTTCTATACAAAACCATTTGAGACAATTATTTTTATACACGGGCAAAATTTAAATATTTTAGATTCAATTTGGTTTTGATATATGAATAAATGTGCATTGATGATTCAAATACTTTTATTTACAGTAATTTTTATTAATCATATTTTTTTAAAAATATTTTATATGTAAATAAATGCGTGTCACCGACGGGTACCTGTGCGAAGGCACGGGTATCCCGCTGGTTAAAAAGGATCATGTGTGGCATCCCCATGGTATTCACCATAAGCTTCAGCCTCTATACCTGTGGATTTACATCCAATGACCATGATTGCTTAATCACTTGATTAGACCATGACCATCTGATCACGATCAGAGGTCCCAACACATGGTTCCCCTGTTCTCTTTATTTTTTTTTGCCATTGAGTCTTTTTGCTTTGCGCTTTAGACAAATTACTTAGCCATACACCCTGATTCTATTATTTGCACCCCTGTTCTTTTCTAGTTTTTTTTTTTTTTTTTTTTTTGGGCCAAGCCCACTCCACTTGTTTCTTTACTATTACTCTTTATCATGCTTACACCTCCTCCCTTTATTGTTTTTATTTATTTTATTTTATTATTTTTATTTAATTTTATTATTTGATTAGTCAAAAAATCATTTAATTGAATAAATAAAATTAACTTTTTTCAAGATAAAGAATCAAGTACTTGATCAACATCAAGTAGTTTCATAAATATCTCGTCATCTCATCATTAAATCAAAATCTTCTTAAATCAATTTCAAACCAATGTGAATCAAATGCTCAATCAATATTGAGTATTTTCCAAATTTAATCGAGAATGCTTCGAAAATCTTATTCGCAAATAAATCGGATGAAAAAGGACATTGGGGTGCACACTCTTTTGAAATATCGAATAATCAGCCCTGAGGCACACATTTTAGTCTTACTGAACATTCGTCTTCCGCCATAAAACACTTAATTAAATTAGGATGAAAAAGGAAATTGGGGTGAACACTCGTTTGAAACCTCGAATAATTGGCCCCGAGGCACATGTCTTGGTCTTACTGAGCATTTGTCTTCCACAAATAATTTTTTTATAAACAAATGGACGAAAAAAGACATTGGATTGCACACTCCTTTGAAACCCCGAATAATCAGCCCCGAGGCACACGTTTTGGTCTTACCGAACATTCGTCATCCATCTAAAAACAAACCAACCAATCTAACTATCTTTTCTCGCCCCCGCACAACGTTAAACTTTTTTCAAATGAACAATGCTTTATCCATTCTATCGTGATACAAACAAACGCTTAAGCCTCCCCCACACGAGAATACAAGCAACATTTAACCACTAGAATGCAACCTAAAAATCATTCACTAAAATCAACCAACAAATATGTGGTTTTCTACTAAGAACTACGTAACTTTGAGTTTCATATCTCACCTAGGGATACGTAGGAGCGAGATTCAACGTCTCATCAAGTACCATAACAAAAAACTCATTTTTATTCTCTCTCATTTCTCTTTCAAATTTTTAATAATTAGAAGAAAACAAATAACGAAGGGTAACACTCTATTTACAAAACTAACTAAATGATTCTCGTTGAATACAATGGATATGAGGGGTGTTAATACCTTCCCCTCGCATAACCGACTCCTGAACCCGAATTTGGTTGCGATGATCATTTTCTTTTCTTTAAAGGGTTTTATAGACATTTTCCCTTTCCTTTTAGAATAAATAAACTTCGGTAGTGACTCTGTTATTATTTTGAGTGTGCAAACTCTCGTGGTATTTTTCGCACTGTTGCAACTGCCGACTCTGTTAGAGATTATGTTTTGAGAGTCAAGCCTAATTTAGTTAGTTTTGCGATGAATATTAGATTTTGTTTTTTTTTTGTTTTCTTTTATTTAATTTTTATATCACATGATTATTATGTTATTTATTCGTGGGATTGAGATTGTACTTTGAGTAAAGCTCTACACTCGAGCCTTGAAAAAAAGGGAAAAGACATAAGTTAGAATGGAAGTTGCGTAGTGTTAGTCTTCTAGGTGCTCACCTTGAATGGCTAACATGAAGACTCCTCCTAGAGTAGACCTTTTCGTAAATCTAGTCGTAAAATGGCTTACTCATTGCATGACGTTGATCAACCTAAAGTCTGTGACTCTAGGGACCCTCTTAGAACCAGTTTGAGTTTGAAAGTTGCAGAGTGTTATTCCCCGAGGTACACACCTTGAATGGGTAACACAAAGACTACACCTAGAGTAGAAATTTTTTGTGTATCTCATTATAAAACGGATTTCCCGTTTCATAACACAAATCTGACTAATGTTCGTGACTCTAGGTACCTATTACCCAAACATCTTAGAGCCAACCATGTGAGTGATTTTTGGGTAGAAAGCTTAGAACAATCCCATTGTAGGGAGCCTTCCTAAAATAGGTCGTTCTGGAATTACCCGTGTTACCCCATATCCCAACCACTATAAATTCATGACATTATATTGCATTCATGCATGGCATGACTTTGCATTCTCATAAAAATATTTTGGCATGTCAAAAACAAAACCCATACATTCGCACTTCATCTGCATACATGCATACATTTTCAAACAAAAAACTAAATTCATCTTTTCTCGTCCTCAGATAAAACGGGGCTAGTGAACCTTCAAGCTAATTCCCTAACACTCGTATGGGACAAGAGCCAATACAAGAAGGAAGATGAAAGGTTTAGATCAAGGCCAAGATAAGATGAAAGGGCACATTGATGAGCTCAAGGGAGCAATAATCAAGATGACGGAGATGCCACATGCATTAACTACCAAAGAAAGTCAACCCCAGCATACAATAATTTCTGAGATTATTGGCCCCTCCATAGAGCCATTGTACACTTAGAGAAAGAATGAATGTTTCCTAGCCAAAGTATGACATGCCACCCAACTATTCCCCACCATTTGTATATGCTTCTGGAGTAGGACCGTCCACTCAACACGTGGTTTAAATTCCGTTAACTACTAAGCACAATCGCCTGTTGTCCATACTGATGTTCAGTATCCCTTCGACGATCCTCGTTTTTCCTACCACGACGATGTTGTCTCCCAAAATGATGATCAAGATGAGGTTGGAGAAATTAATGAAGTGAAAGAGAAATATCAAATCCTGGAGAAAAGGCTGAGAGCCATGGAAGGAAATGATATTTTTGGGGTAGCTGCTATGGACATGTGCCTGATCTTTGACTTGACTATTCTAGCCAAATTTAAAGTCCCAGACTTTGAGAAATAGCCACACATGTTCGAGAAGCAATCTAGTCATGTACTACAGAAAGATGGCCGCCCACACAAAGAATGACAAGTTGTTGATCCAATATTTTCAAGACAACTTAAGTGGCACTTCTTTAAAGTGGTATATGGGTTTGGAGAAGAGTCATATACAGAATTGGAAAGATCTGGCCGATGCTTTCCTCAAGGAGTAAAAATATAACATGGATATGGCTCCCGACATGAGGCAATTACAAAGCACGTCAATGAAGGAGGTATAATCTTTTAAAGAATACGCTCAACGTTGGAGGGAGCTGGCTGCACAGGTGTAGCCTCCTTTGTCTAAGAAATAGCAGACATGCAAGTTCATGGATACAATGCAATCCCCTTTCTTTGAAAATATGGTTGGAAGTGTATCATCTAGTTTCGCTGACTTAGTCACTATCGGGGAGAGGATTAAGCAAGGGCTAATGGATGACAAAATTCCTGGTGTTGTCGGGGCATCCGTTGGTATAAGGAAATTCTCTGGAAACTTCCACAAGAAAAATGAAAGAGATACCAACGATGTTACAGAGAGTACAGGAAAGAAACCATATGAAGTGGCACTGGCTCCTGCTCTAGTGTCCTACTATTAGTACCTGTATCTATAAGCTATTCAGTACGAGCAACCTTCGGGGACTCTGTAACACCTCGAATTCAATTCAAGTATTTAATTAAATTTAGTCGCATTTTATTTAATTATTAAAGTGATTTAGAATGTTTTCAATTATTTATTTTGGTGATAATGTGTGTTATATGGCTATTTGGCATTGATGGGTAATTTTGAGAGATTTATAGAGAGTGGTAGGAATTAAGTATAATTATTAGTTAATTTTAGATGATTAAAATAATAGAATAATAATTAAAATATATAGAAAATGGTGGAATTGTGAGAATTGGGTGGAAATTATAATTAATAGAAAGATGGGGCAAAGTGGTGATAATTGGAAAAAAGTTGGGACTAAGGTGTAATTATTAAATTAAGAAATTAGGTTTATTATTAAAAAGAGATTAGTGGAGCTTAATTGTGTCAGTAAGTAGAAATTGAGGGAGTTGGAGAAAAAGATACAAACCTAGGAAACTCTTGAAGGGGAAAAACATCATAGCCAAGGATTTTGATTGTTTTGCATTTGGAAATTCAGGTAAGTGGGAACTACTATAATAATGGGTGTCAAATGCATGAAGGGTATAGAGGGATCCTCACCATCCTTTAGGTTATTTTCTCCAATGTTATTTGCTATGAGTCCTTGTTTATGATTATGTGAAATCCATATTAATTTCCATGTTCGACGTACAAATTCGTGATCTATTGTATATTGATTATTATACATGATTTATTGATTTGAATTCTGGATATTGTGTTGTCATTGTTGTGTTTTGGGTGTTTTGGACATAATCTTGAATCCATGAAAAGTGGTGATTTTGAGTGTTAATTAATACATATGTGCTGTTTAATAATTGTATAATTAGTGACCATTGAATTCTAGTCGATTTGAGTGGTTATGAGTCAAAATCGAAGCTTGAAATGAGCTCCAATGGTGAAAATCATGTTTCTGGTTTTTGGAGGTTCTAGGATCTTGTGCTTATAGCCCCAAAAGTTGGGCTTAGCCCTAAAAAATTGCACTTAGCAAGGATGATAACACTGAATTTTCGTTTTGAATCGGTTTTACGACAATTTTGTTTTTGGTGATGTGTTGGTACTGTTATATGTTGGTATTGTTATATGTTGAATACACTACTTTGCATTGTTTGATGTTGATTGATGTGTTATTGATTAATTTATATGGTTTTTATTAATTAATGTTGAGTTTCATGGTGAATGTCCATGAAAGGGTGAGCGAATCGATATACTCTAAAAGTTATCAAATAATTATATGATTATTATTGGTGAATTATTGTTGTGCATAAATATTAATATGCGATGTGAATATGTATATTGTTGTCATTCTTGTGTAAATTATGCAATGGTGAGTCATAATGTAAGCATGAATATGTTGTATCGTGTTGGTGGCCTTATTTGACGTATTTGTGCATTTGTCATGCACCATTTGTGTACGAACTTTGGTTCAATAGTGGGATCCAGAGCGAGCAGCTGATTCCCGCATGATGGGAATAATGAAGCATTACTGATTCAATGACGCGTAATCAATAACTATTTTGATGTGCTCAGGTTCAATGATAGAATCGGGAGCGAGTAGCTGTATTTCGTAAATGGGAATCAGTGAAACGTTATTGATTCTATGGTGACGAATCAATAACGATTTTGTGTGATCTGGTCCAGTGGTGGGTGTGGGAGAAATTGTGAAAGAATATCATTAGCATACCTCTAATGTCCAAAGAGTCGGTACGACATTTGCATTTAGATTCGGGTTGAGGATACATTGCATATATACTTGCATTTGTGATTGAGTTATCATTATGATTGTTTGATATTATAAATGAACATGTAATGGTTTGATGTTGTATGTGAATGATGAATATGTTGTGAGAGCAAGAATTGTCTCTACAAGTCAATCTATGTTTTGATGATAACAATAAGTATTTGTGAAAGAACCATTTTATGGTCTAACGTGTGTTGTGTGCAGATCAAAAGAACTAAAGACATCAGAACCAACATGCACCAGCTAGATGTACTATGATTGAATATATACATATGTGAAGTTACTATGTGTGACTAAAGTCGCGAGAAGACAGAACGCTTCTTTATCTAGTCATGATCAGCCAGATCCAAGGATGCCAAGATTGCTGTTACAATGCTCTTGTGGATGCTCTCTGAAAGTGATTGAGATTCTGAAGATAGCGAAGCTTCTGAAGAAGTACACTCTGAAAGAACCAAAGTGCGGAAGACTCCTATGACTTGAAGTTCTGATAGCTGAAAGCGCTGAAGACCAAGTGCAGAAAGAATCTGAAGACTTATGAGTTCTGAAGATCAAGGTTTCAAATATCAAGTTCCGAAGACTCTGAAGACAGATTCTGAAGATTCAGAAGACTTGAAGTAGAAAAGAATAACGTTCTTAAAGACCAAGTCTTGAAGTTCTGAAGACTGATTCCTAATGGACTTCTTCAATCGACTGAAGACTTGAAGCATCAGATATTCTACTAAGAAGACTCTACTCATGCTTCATCAAATTAACATCAGAAGCCACTGAAGTTTTGAAGTCTAAATATTACCATTGTGAGTTAAATGTACACACTGCCCAAGAAAATATGTCCGGTCACTTCTCCCTCTGCAAAAAGGAGATATGTCAGTACAACTCATTATATCACAACGTCTCTTTTCCAAACAGCCAATAGTATTCTCAAACGGCTATATTTCTACTGACTATTTAATGGAAAGAGTTTTTGCTTCTGATGTGTCGATCACTTGTAGAATCACGAACTGAATGTTCATCTACAAAATTGACCAAGTCATTGTGAAGATAGCCACAACGATGAGTTCTCGTTGTAACACTTAGAATATTCAAAAGCTATCATTATTTCAGTAATGGCAATTATTTTTGAAACTCAAAAAGACAAATCAACACAACAACAATAATTAAGAACAGAAGCTGTTAATGAAGAAGACAACATTGAAGATCTGTCAAGTCATCAACCTACCTTCTCGTCAGGACTACATTAAAGATCTGAAGCAAGGAGTTGTTGCTCAAAGCTTGCTCAACCAAGAAGATGATGAAGAAGAAGATCTACAATATGTCAACCATTGTAATATCTAGATACACTCTTGTAGTTTCTTTGGATAAGCAAGGAGCTGCTGCTCAAATCTTGCTTGAACACATGTGTGTGTTCTTTGTACTTAAACTTAAGAGAAACTTGCTTATTAAGAAGCACAATTTGTAATCTCCAGTTTTCCAATTCAACTAAATGAATTGAGACTCCTCAAGTGAACGTTATATCCTGATGGGATCCCTGAACGGTTCAGCTGTGAGTTGAGGCCCTTGAGTAGATCATGTGGTGATCAGATACTTAAGATGACAATGGCTGGGTGTCATTGTGGAAAATCCTGAAATATGGTCAGTAGCGTTATATTCATTGTGATGAATCCCTGAACGGCTAGCTGTGATATCCCAGCAGTGGGTCTGCTCGGTCAATGAACGTTATATCCTGTTGGATCCCTGAACGGTTCATTGGGTTGTTAGTCACAGTGAGGCTGTGCAAGTTGTTAGTCATCGGCGGGGCCCGTGCAAGTGTAATCATGATTTGGTTATAGTGGATTAAGACCTTATGTTCAAGGCGAAATCACCTGAGAAGGGTGGACTGGATTAGCCCGCGTGGTGAACCAGGATATATCGTGTGTCCTTTACTCTCTTGCTTAGTATCTCTATTTATGTTTCTGCATTGAATATCAGAACCTCATATTAAGCAAAGTCAGAACCTTGTAGCCTATCTCTGATAAGCTTCCGCACTGCAAGTTCTGAGTATCGTATCTTATGAACAGAACCTATATGGTTCTCATGCCCCATAGTTAAGAGATCAGAATCTCTCGACGAACTTTGAAGGTTCTTGAGCGTCTCTTTAACAAGATGCGAAAAGTATTGAAAAGAGTAAATTCACAATTCAAACCCCCATTTCTTGTGTCTTTCTCGCACCTTCAATTGGTATCAGAGCTCCGGTTCTGTTATTGATTTACATCAAACACTTAACAATGTCAAAAAAAGATCCAGATGTGGTGCGTAGAAGTACTCTGGGTGAGATTGAAATCCACTTACAATTTTTGTAACAGTTCAGCAGTTGAGTGTGTATAAAATTGTAATCAATTTAATTACTTCTTGAGCAATTCACTGATTCTAGAAGAAATCTCATTAAAAATTGAAGAATCAGCTGATAAGATAAATTCATCAGATAAGAAATTGTATATGTTGAATGCTCATCCTAGAAAATACGTGTGGATAAAACCACATATATGCTTAAAAGATGAATCATCAGAAAGCAAGAAATCTTGTTTGCTGAAGATTAATTCTTTATGAGTTTTTGAGATGTTTTCAAGAAACGGATTAGGTCCACCCTTGACTTTCTCGTTTGAAACTCATTCTGAATCTCTTCATGTAAAGAAGAAAGATTGTTGTTCTAAGACTTTGAATTTCAGAATGAAATCTGTTAAAGCCAGAATCTGAAAAATTCAAATTATTAGAAAAGATTCTGAACGAACTCTTAAGCCTTAATTGATTCAAAAATCAATCTCTAACAACTTGAGATTATCCTAGTGGAATCAAATGTTGATAATCTGATTTTCGTCAGATCAAGTGTTCTCAGAACCACTTGAGCTATGAAATTAGAAGCTATCAATCCAGACATCTAGGCTCTCCAACTGATGTCTTAAAAGATGACATTAATGATGTTCTTTTGAAGAAATCAGTTAACTTATAGATATGCGTGACCAACCCAAATAAGTTGATAAGCATTGTGAGAACAAGAGGCTTGATGCAAACCGTGTCCTGTGTCGTACATTTGAGTTATGTGATAATGCTTTGTTCTGAACAAGTTTTGAAACAAAGTCAGAAGCTGATGTGTCAATTCTTCACTGTATAACCTCTCAAAGGTTCTCACTAATCTTGTGAAATCAACCATCTTTCGAAGAAAAGAAATTCTCACAAACGCAAACTGAATTTAGGCTATGAAAGGAGAACTCAACCAATTCTCAAAGGTTGTTGTTTAAGATTCAGATCCATAACTTAAGAACTATATCGGAACCAAACAGGTTCTATGGATCAAGGAAATGAGAAGTGAGAAGCAATAAAAAACAGATGTAATCTGTTGCTTATGAATTGGGTCATCAAATATAATTTATTGTTCACTCAGTACTGCTCCCAAGCATATGAGTGTCGATTTTCCTTCAGAACATTCATTACATCGCCTTACCAAAAGGATTGCATGTAATTGGCTAAGTTCATATGAAGTGGTCACTCTGATCATGTTAAGTCTTAATCTCGGTTATTATAACCTAAAGAGTTGATGGACAAGGTTGAACAAGAAAAGAGAGAAAGTTGTAATTCAACCAGGATCACATTCCAAGAAAATATTCATTTTCCTTAGAAGTCAGAACACAAGCGTATCTTAAAGAACCCAAGAAATCTCTGCAGCTTACTCGGAAATAGGCAGAATCAGAAAGATGCTCAAAGATTTAGAAAGGAATGCTTTCACGAAAAGGTTTAGCTAAAAGATTCTCTTCAAAAGTTAAGCATCCCTAAGGTACACTTTCTCTTTCTCTTATAATCTATAAACCCATAAAATACTTTTATAAATTGTCATGATATATCTTACCAGTTAAATATTTAGGACTCATTACATACCTCTTTAGGAAAATTATTCCACTAAAAGAATATCTGTTAAAACTTAGTTGTAAGAAATTGCTGGATAAAAGAAAAATCCTTTAACAAAATCTACACGCAAAGGAACACCATAATAAATACGAATATTTTGAAAACACAACATATCTCTGACAGCTAAATAAAATCTCATTAAAATCTTTTGCACTAACCTATATCTTCCCTAGACTAGGCATAATTCTACCTACTTATTCTATAAAATCATGTCTCCATTTCATACATCTTATACTAAAAACCCTAAAGTTCTAAGCCTCTTCATCCATCCATTATCATGCCTCCACTAACCTTTCTCAGTAATCCAAATCTTCTTGAACTCATTCCTGAGAAACGGTTCTCATTCATTACTCCTTCACTCTCAAGAGGCACTGCTTGTAGTATAGCAGATATTTTACATACTCAACAGTGGACTAGGTACTCCATGATGCTAGAAAAGCTTATCTATGTAAACCTGGTCAAATATTTCTGGAAACATGTTGATCTTGATATTGAAAGCAAATGCATCACTTCCTATGTTTTTGAAATCCCAATTGTCATCAACTTATTCTCAGTGATCCTTGCAGCTGGATGTGAGGATGTTGGAATTCATGTTAATTTTGACATACACAAATTCTTTCCTACTAAAATTTTTGCCTCCCTTCATGATCTAACCTCTAGATACATTCCTTACAATCCTGGAAATCTTTTACCTATTCCCAAAGCTTGGTACAAACTCATGCTGACAAATTTTCTTCCCAGAAGAGAAAGTACTGACAAAATCAAATTTCATGACCATGAGTTTATTTACCTTCTTATAAATGATTTTCGAATAAATTTACCATACACCATCTTCAACTGTCTCTGGAAGACTATCTCTGAATCCAGAAATCTCGCAAAGTCCTACATCCCTTATGGAAGAGTTTTGTCCAAGATTTTTTTCAGGGATGGGATCGTTGATATGATCAAAGGAAGAATTGAGGAAGATGGGTCCGATATCCTTCCAGAAAACTGCTTGTTGAAGATTAATTGCGAATCCTTTTGTAGCTAGGAAACTGTTCAAATTCTGTCTAAATTTTGTAACTAGCTCAAATATCTTTTCCGTCGAAATAGTTATTTCTGCTATTGTTCTGTTAATTCTAGTTCACAAAGTCGTACTAAAAAGGGGTCTTTCTGAATACTATCAGTTTACCAAAATTAAAAATTCTAAGTAAACATAAAATGTCTTGTCACTATCAGTAAAACTTTTTCGCGGCTCACGAAATCATCATTAATATATCAAATCTTATGATAAATGAACACAAAGCAGTTACTAACTTTTTACTCTTCCCAATAAAGTAGTAACTACTCCGATTCCTTCTCACACACGATTACATCCATTTGTATGCTCAACTAATCATAACATATCTAGAAAATAGTAAATCAGATCCGTTACACTAAGATCGTTCATCCTAACCCGTCCATAAATACTAGGATTGTCTCTCTCCTTAGAACTACACTCAAATCCATCCTTACTTTCTTAATACTATCCTCTCACTAGAACAATGAACTCTCAAATGAATGGACCAGCCTTCCTTGGAAACAAAGAAAATCTACACCTTATTCCTGAGAAGAAACTTAACCTTGCTCATCCCGGAGACAATGGTTTGGAGATACTCAGAAGCATGCAAGCCCAGTCTTGGCAGGGCTATTACGCTCTCCTATATGGTCCCGTCTATCCAAACCTTGTTAAAGAGTTCTGGAAATATGCTAGAATTAGCAACGATGGAAAAACCATCTGGTCGGAAGTCTACCTTCAACCCATTGTTGTCTCTGTCTCCTCGATAGAGAAAATCACTGGATGTGTCTCCTTCGGAGCTATGATTGATGACTATCAATCGAACCTAAGCTTGGTGGATCAGTGCAAAATTTTATTTGACGACTCAGTCCCTTACGAACCAAACAACCCTGAGAGGCTTCTCGCTTTTCCAAAAACATGGTTCAAATTTTCCTTGACCAACCTTCGTCCTCGTATGGCTCCTAAGAACACCTTAACGCACAACGACAAAATCCTTATCTTTCTTCTAACACATCATGTTACAATACATCTCCCTAAAACCATTTTTAACCATATGAAACATTCTATCAAAGTCTCTAGAAACAAAATGCAGGCCTTCATTCCGTATGGAAGAATAATATCGGAAATACTTCTACAAGAAAAGGCCTGAGATTTAATTATCAAGCTTGAACCTGGTACTTCTCCTGTTGAAATCAATTGTGAAAATATGGACAGTGTTGAGGATTCTGATGATTAAAGTTGTGATGATCTTCTAGCAGTTGCTATGTTTTGAAAATTACAGCCTTTAATATTTTGTGTTTAATGTACAATCACCCTTGAATTAATGAAAATGCTTTATTAGTCTCATATGAAAATTTTAGAACCTAACTCCTTCACTCTTTCTCATAGAGTCTTTTAGATAATTCAACCAGTATTAGAAATCATAATGGCTAAATTAAAAGAAACTCATTAATTTATCCCATCTAGGAAATTGCGTACAAAAGGCTACTCCCTTATTTCTTACTAGAAATTTCTTAGTCGTTCAATTCTCTTGAAATACACATACAGTCGTTCGACTGATAAACTATTGAGGAATATCTCAATCTTTCATAACACAGAAATACGTGACTCTAAAAGTTATCTCTTATAAGAACCAGTTTTCGTCTAGTCTAGATTTGTATGAAATTCGTCCGTAATACAATCTATATGTTTATTTAATCTATGTGTTTTTGTTTAAGTATTTCTCTAATGCAATCTATGTTTTTAATTATTTAATTTAATCTATGAACTTCTATGTTTAAATGCAGTTAATCCTTTAATGAGCTCCTTGTTGGTTATTTATAATTGTCCTTCAGATTAATTACGCCATAACGAAAAATTAGTAAAATAAACCTAATTGCTTTTAAAATACCTGAATACTAGTTTCACAACCTTCACAATTGGCTTCCATTACCTTCAATTGATATCATTCAAATACTTGATTTTAATTGATTGAAAGATATATGCTTAATTGCTCATATGCCCTGACACTTTTTGATGATGTCAAAAAGGGGGAGAAATTAAATGACTTTAATTGAAAGAAATCTCTGTGGAAAAATGCTTATGCGGTTATTACTAACAACTGTTTGATTATCCGAGGAACTCTAAACAAGTTCACTAGGCACTTTAAGAACAGGTTAAGTTTCTACAGACTGAACGAATGAATCAGAAGTAAAAATCTGGATTGAAGATTCAAGAACAAGTAATTCTGTTGATTACCAAGAACCAATATAAAAGTAAATAATTTGGTCTCAAAGAAAAGATTGGTATCAGACTAGGTCTGCAATATCAATCAGGATAAAGCTGTGAGAAGCATTATATACCTTCATTGGTATCCATTCCCTGCACATCAAGGAACTATTCTTCAAGTCAAAAGAACTTCTTTAGTCAACACATCACTTTATATCAGCACAAAACAAGGTGTACAAGATTCAAAATCAAGCGTTGATCGATCACATAAATTAACCTGAAATTGGTATCTGATCAGAAATCAAGCTTTGATAAACCACTGAGCTGTGACATTAACAAGATAAGAACCTATGGTCAAATGTCAAACTCTGAAAAGTCATGCTCCACATTGGTGATTAAAATCTTACAACTCTGAATCTCGATTCTGAAGATCCCAATATATGACTTATGGTAATTAGGGGGAGACTACCCAGAAGATGAAAATATAAAATCAAAAATCTTCATATAGTCTGAAACTCAGGGGGAGTTTCCTTTAAAGACAGTGTCTGTCTCTGATAGATAGCAAGGCTATGACTATCAATCAAGAACTGTTATGATCTTATGCTTAATGGAATCTACTGAAAAGTAGAAATGCTTCCGATATCTCTGAAGATAATAAGCTCTGATACGACAACAAAGAAAACTGAGTTCTGAAGATCTGAAGATGGAAGTTCTGATGAACTAGTCCAGATGCTAAAGACTCTTCGTTTTCCTAAAGACAAGATAGAGAAGTAACTCTTTTCTATTCTTGTTCTGACAACTCAAGTTGTTACTCTATTTATCTTTGGATTACATAAAATCCTAGATGATCTCAGATGAAGCTTTGAGGATAACTCATTCAGGGGGAGCTGTTGTTCCAAACTCTGAATTTGTTTGCTTTGGTGATTACCTTGTATAAAATGTTCAATCAAAATACTTGGTTTTGTCATCATAAAAAAAGGGGAGATTGTGAGAGCAAGAATTGTCTCTACAAGTCAATCTATGTTTTGATGATAACAATAAGTATTTGTGAAAGAACCATTTTATGATCTAACGTGTGTTGTGTGCAGATCATAAGAACTAAAGACGTCAGAACCAACATGCACCAGCTAGATGTACTATGATTAAATATATACATATGCGAAGTTACTCTGTGTGACTAAAGTCGCGAGAAGCAAGAATGCTTATTTATCTAGTCATGATCAGCCAGATCCAAGGATGCCAAGATTTTTGTTGCAATGCTCTTGTGGATGCTCTCTGAAAGTGATTGAGATTCTGAAGATAGCGAAGCTTCTGAAGAAGTACACTCTGAAAGAACCAAAGTGCGGAAGACTCCTATGACTTGAATTTCTGATAGCTGAAGGCGCTGAAGACCAAGTGCAGAAAGAATCTGAAGACTTATGAGTTCTGAAGATCAAGGTTTCAAATATCAAGTTCTGAAGACTCTGAAGACAGGTTCTGAAGATTCGAAAGACTTGAAGCAGAAAAGAATAACGTTCTTAAAGACCAAGTGCTGAAGTTCTGAAGACTGATTCCTAATGGACTTCTTCAATCAACTGAAGACTTGAAGCATCAGATATTCTGCTAAGAAGACTCTACTCATGCTTCATCAAATTAACATCAGAAGCCACTGAAGTTTTAAAGTCTAAATATTACCGTTGTGAGTTAAATGTACACACTGCCCAAGAAAAGATGTCCGGTCACTTCTCCCTCTGCAAAAAGGAGATGTGTCAGTACAACTCATTATATCACAACGTCTCTTTTCCAAACAGCCAACAGTATTCTCAAACGGCTATATTTCTACTGGCTATTTAATGGAAAGAGTTTTTGCTTATGATGTGTCGATTACTTGTAGAATCACGAACTGAATGTTCATCTACAAAATTGACCAAGTCATTGTGAAGATAGCCACAACGATGAGTTCTCGTTGTAACACTTAGAATATTCAAAAGCTATCATTATTTCACTAATGGAAATTGTTGTTGAAACTCAAGAAGACAAATCAACACAACAACAATAATTAAGAACAGAAGTTGTTGATGAAGAAGACAACATTGAAGATCTGTCAAGTCATCAACCTACCTTCTCGTCAGGACTACATTGAAGATCTGAAGCAAGGATTTGCTGCTCAAAGCTTGCTCAACCAAGAAGACGAAAAAGAAGAAGATCTACAAGATGTCAACCATTGTAATATCTAGATACACTCTTGTAGTTTCTTAGGATAAGCAAGGAGTTGTTGCTCAAATCTTGCTTGAACACATGTGTGTGTTCTTTGTACTTAAACTTAGTAGAAACTTGCTTATTAAGAAGCACAATTTGTAATCTCCAGTTTGCCAATTCAACTAAATGAATTGAGACTCCTCAAGTGAACGTTATATCCTAATGGGATCCCTGAATTTTTCAGCTGTGAGTTGAGGCCCTTGAGTAGATCACGTGGTGATCAGATACTTGAGATGACAATGGTTGGGTGTCATTGTGGAAAATCCTGAAATATGGTCAGTAGCGTTATATTCATTGTGATGAATCCCTGAACGGCTAGCTGTGAAATCCCAGCAGTGGGTCTTCTCGATCAATGAACGTTATATCCTATTGGATCCCTGAACGGTTCATTGGGTTGTTAGTCACAGTGCGGCTGTGCAAGTTGTTAGTCACCGGCGTGGCCCGTGCAAGTGTAATCATGGTTTGGTTATAATGGATTAAGACCTTATGTTCAAGGCGAAATCACCTGAGGAGGGTGGACTGGATTAGCCCGCGTGGTGAACCATGATATATCATGTGTTCTTTACTCTCTTGCTTAGTATCTCTATTTATATTTCTGCATTGAATATCAGAACCTCATATTAAGCAAAGTCAGAACCTTGCAGACTATCTCTGATAAGCTTCCGCACTGCAAGTTCTGAGTATCGTATCTTATGATCAGAGCCTATATGGTTCTCATGCTCCATAGTTAAGAGATCAGAATCTCTCGACGAACTTTGACGGTTCCTGAGCGTCTCTTTAACAAGATGCGAAAAGTATTGAAAAGAGTAAATTCACAATTCAATCCCCCCTTTCTTGTGTCTTTCTCGCACCTTCATATGTGTGTTGTTATGTGGTGATTATGTGTTTGTGATTGTGTTTATGTGATACTACTCGTGCCATGTTTTGCACCGTTAATTTATTTGAGCGTGTTCTCACCCTTTTCTGTTTTTTGTTTCGTTTATGCTCCTCTGGGATATAGAAGATACAGTACAAGAGTAGATGCTTGATGCTAGAGGATGGTGTTATGCCTCTTTAGTTATTTATCGTTCGGGTCTTAGTGGAGTGGCTCTGAAAAGTAACACTGGGGAACGAGCTATTCAATGTTTTCTTTTGTTACATGTCTTATTTCCTTTGAGGATTGTTGAACCCTTCTCTCATTCATTGTTGTTGAGATTTATACGTTAAATTTATTGGTTTTCCCTGCTTATTTCTAAAAGTTTTATTGTGGTTCTTTTATTTTATGGTGAAGTATGAGTGACACTCTATTTGTCAAGTTATATTGAATTATTTAATTAAATGTCGAGTCGGGGAAATAGGGTGTTACATAGTGGTATCAAAGCGGGTCGGTCCATTCGGCCAGGTTGTGTAATTTTGTATGTTCCCTGGAATGCGACATGTGTGTGAACCAATGTTGGTGCTCGTTTGTTTTTCTATCCGCTTGTCAGCAAGAGTGGGATTGGAATAAGTAAGGGAGAAGCTTATGCTTCTTTGATATGGTTTAGGTTTGGAGGGTTGGATCAGCGTGTCACTGATTTCTGAGTGTATGTGTTGTTGAGAATGTGTTGTTTCCCGAATTTGAAGAGAGTACGGTTTGAGATTCATGTCCGCCAGTCAGGTTGAGATGTCTTTGAGGGAGGATGATCAGGTGCTCTTGATGTTCGCTTCTTTGATAATGGAGACCAATGTTATGGCTAATGATATGCCTATGATGTGTGAGTTTCCTAATGTGTCATGTAACACCCCAGTTCTACCCATCGAATATTTAATAAAATCAGAGTAATAAAATTTCAACATAAACAGGATGTCACATTTTCAACTTTAAACATTAACCTCAATCACATAATACACAGATACATAACACTTTAAAATAACCGGAGACACCATCAACATCAACTTTTTGTCTTTAAAATCAAATGACTTCATTAATCAAACAGTGGAATTCTCACTTCAATTTAAAAGAACAACATCTTTGTCCAACTCAAATTAACTTCAACATAACAAACGTTTAATAAAATGAACATAAAATTCAGCAATGGAACAAAACAATAACAACTGCAAATAGCGTTCATTCCCCCCGAGTGTTACGTTTCAGAGCGACGACACCGACTCGAACTTAATGAAGGTAGAAAGCCTTCACTCCGGATTACCTGCAGGATGGGGTATAAACCATCACCATACACAAAAGGGGTGAGATATCGAACAATATAATTGAATATATGATTAATAACATAATAGTTCAGATTATAGAAAAATCACCACTTCACAACTCACAATCAACATCAACCAACATGATAACAACATAACAACATAATTATGCAACTTTGAAATGCGACTCGCAATATGCATGTGGTACCATTGGAGCAGAACTCCCAACTTAGAAATTTGCCAATTAATATTGACGTCAACAAGGCATAAGCCTTCAACTTAAATTTTGCCTGTCCAGGCCAACTTAGTAATTTTGCCAATCCAGGCCAACTTGGTATGCTATGCTATGCATGCGACAACAACTACAGCATCAACTTATTCAACAACAACACAACAACAACACAACTGTAACTTAACAACAATTTCAACGTTGGCCACCGGCCTACAACTTAATATTTTCCAAGTAATAGAGGCAATTCAACACGACACAACATCATCTGCAACTCAAAATTCAGCACCAAGGCACAACACAACAAGGCTATTGTTTACTCACTGATTATCCTACTATTTTATCACCACTACTGTCATATTATTATCCTTCTAGTTTCATATTATTAATACTATTACTTATACACTTACAGTGATTCTCACTCAATAATTATGCAAAACTATTTACTACTGCAACTTATACTGAGTTCAATTATGCAAAATTGTCTATGGTTAATTATACTGATTATCAAATTAATTATGTTATATGCAAACATATTTGCTAAGTTCAATTCTACTATGCCTACAGACATACAACAACCAGAAATCTCAATTTAATTTTTTTGTTCTGCGTGACGGTCGTAACCAATCCGTGGCGGTCATAACCTGCGTGACGGTCGTAACAAGGCCATAACGGTCGTCATGCCTCCCAGACGGGCGTCCCACCTGTTAGCCTTCGCTCTCTCTGTTTCTCCCATTCTTCCAATTTTCTCTTTCTGATCGATCACAAACCAACCTTTCAACCATCTCAATACATATAATTTAGGGCCATGATTATACTCACACTAACTTACATCCATTATTCACGACTAAATTCAACAGCATCAACCAATTATCGATTTCCAATATCAATTACTAAATCAACATACACAGACAATGTAAGCAACATGCACAGACAGCATACACAAGGCAATCCTACAAATTTAATCCCACATATCATTCATCATTAACCCAATTATAGAGTCAGAACCCCACCCTTACCTTGGATTGAAGGTCGCTCTAAATTTCCGATCGGAATCTTGCTCTAGAAGCCTCTCCGAAGTCTCTCTCAAAACCCTTGCTCTACTTTCTGTAACTTCTACGTTTCTCTTTGTATTTCCAACTGCCCCTACTTCTTTCAATCCCTATTCTGACAACTAACACCCATTCAAATAATACTATAATCTTATTGGGCTTAAGTTCTTACACCTCATTTTCTACTACTTCCAACCAATTAAATAGGCCCAATTAATATAGTTTAGTATTATTCTAATTTCTACCACTTAATTCAACTAAACAATTTCCACACAGCTTCAACAATTAAAACGGAAAATATTCAAAACTATTTAATTAAATAAATAATTAAATAATCGGGAGTTACATGTCACAGTGGGGAAGTTGAAGAAACAATTAGAAGATCTACTTGAGAAGAAGTTTGTTAGACCTAATGTGTCGCCGTGGGGAGCATCAGTGTTGTTGGTGAAGAAGAAAGATGGTAGCATGAGGTTATGTGTTGACTATCGACAACTGAATAAGTTGATAGGTGCTTGTGTTTTCAACAAGATTGATTTGAGATCAGGTTATCATCAAATGCGTATGAAGGCTGGAAATATTCTGAAGACTGATTTTAGAACTCAATATGGTCACTATAAGTACTCAGTGATGTCATTCGGTGAGTCTAATACACCAGGTGTGTTTATGCAGTACATGAACAAAATCTTTCATCCTTATTTGGATTTATTGTGGTATTCATTGACAACATCTTGGTGTATTCGAATTCAGATAAAGAGCACACAGGACACCTGAGATTTATGTTACAGACTTTTCAAGAGAAGAAGTTATATGCGAAGTTGTCCAAGTGTGAATTCTAATTGCATGAAGTGAGCTTCCTTGGTCATGTGATTTCTCGTGGTGGTATAGCGGCCGATCAGACTTAGGTAGATGCGAGGTTGTTGTGAGAGACTCATAAGTCTGTTATTGAGATAAGAAGTTTCCTCTATTTGGTTGGTTATTACAGAGGTTTATAGAAGGCTTTTTGAGGTTAGCTTTTCCTTTGACTCAATTGACTCTAAAAGGACAAACTTATGTGTGGGATGCTCAGTGTGAGAAAAACTTTCAAGAGTTGAAGAATAGGTTGATGACAACTCCAGTTTTGGTTCTACCAGGTGCTAGTGAATCCTTTGTTGTGTATTGTGATGCTTCCATGATGGGCTTGGGTAGCGTGCTTATGCAAAAGAGTAATTTGGTAGCTTATGCTTCGAGACAGCTGAAAGTTCATGAGAGGAATTATCCTACCCATAATTTAGAGTTAGAAGTTGTACTATTTGTGCTTAAAGTTTGGAGACATTATCTGTATGGCTCGAGATTTGAAGATTTCACTGATCATAAAAGCTTGAAGTACTTGTTTGATCAGAAAGACTTGAACATGAGGCAGAGAAGGTGACTTAAGTTCTTGAAAGACTACGACTTTGAGTTGAGTTACCATATGGGTAAAGCTAATGTAATGGCAAATGCTTTGAGTAGAAAGTCCTTGTATATGTCGACATTGATGGCTAGAGAGATGGACTTGATTGAGGAGTTATGAGATTTTAGTTAGGTATGTGAAATGACACCGCAGAGTATTATGTTAGATATGCTGAAGTTGACTAACATTATTCTGGAAGAGATCAGGGAGGGCCAGAAATCAAATTTGAGATGGATTAACTGGTTGGTGTTGATCAATCAAGTTAAAGAGGTGGATTTCTAAATTGATGAAAATGATGTTATGAGGTTCAGAGATAGAGTCTGTGTATCGGATTTGCCAAAGCTTAAGAAGAAGATTCTTAAGGGAAGGTCACATAAGTGATTTGAGTATTCATCCCGGTGCCACGAAGATGTATCAAGATCTTAAAAAGATGTTTTAGTGCTCGAGTATGAAGGAGGTTACTGAGTTTGTTTATTCTTGTTTGACTTGTCAGAAGTCGAAGATTAAGCATCAGAAACCGTCATGATTGATGCAACTGTTAAATATTCCTGAGTGAAATGGAACAACATTTCTATGGACTTTGTGACAGGTTTGCCAAAGACGATGAAAAGAAGTGATTCATTATAAAAAAGTTTGTCATTACTAAGGCCCAAAATCCTTTGTAATTGAAAAATCCATGGGTAAAGTTAAATTACCCAAAGTTTACCGACGAACGTAAGTGCCTCGATAAAAACCTCCTTGATAAATTTTACTAACAGTTATAAATATCCATGGTATTACCCATGGTCAAACATGAATAGTTGGTGGATAAACATAGTAAATTATTGGTCTTGATTTACCCACAATTAAGCCTACCTTTTACTAACAGTTATAAATCCTGGAATACTGAATTTTTATGATTTTCTAACCCTCCTTCCCAATCCTTATCATCGCTATTATCATCATGGTAACCACAAACCTTCTTATTCTTCCCTTATTTTTCCCTAAAAATTCTACCTGCCACATTAACCATCTACTATCAACCCATCAAAATATTATTGCATGCTCTTACTATTTTGCCCTTCTACTCAAAATAAATTACACTACACATTGGACAAATACGTAATTAACAAATGTTACAATTAAAAATCTCTCAAACCTATCTTTCCTTGACAAGTGGCACACATCTAATTTTTCAAAACTTCTTTCTCACAAAAATGCACTTCATCTCTCTATTCTTTCTCTCTCTCTCTCTCTCTCTCTCTCTCTCTCTCTCTCTCTCTCTCCAATCTCACTCCCTCTTCATAACCTTTATCCCTTTTTGAAAACTTCCATCCTCTGTTTCTTCTTATATTTCCGCCCAAATCTCCTTCAGTTTCTTATTTATCTCTACATGTTTCGTCCTCACCTATCAAATGAATCATAGATCCTCTGGTTTAAACACAATGTTTTGGGTTTTATTTGACATTGTGGGTTTTATCTCATATTTGTGTTTGTTGGTTTTACCGATATCCATGTTTTTGTTTGTTGGTTTTACCTAGATCCATATTTTTCTAAGTTTGATTTATTTTTTCTACTATCTCACTTTTTATTGCAATTTGTTTTGAAAAAATTTAGGGTTTTCAAAAAACTACCATGAAATGAAGAAGGTGAACGACGGAAGAGATGGAGCACGGGTTAGAGGTGGAAGAGATTGAAGGTTGACGGTTGGATAAAAGGTTTTGTCATTTTTCCCTCCTATTCATTTCAATTTATTTTTCTTCATCTTAAACTTCTATCTCTATCTACTAACCATTCATTTTCAATTTGTCTTTCTCTTTCTCTTTCTCTGCTCTTTCACTTTCTTTCTCTCCCTATAAACAGAAAAATGCTTGAAGAATAGAGATGACAAAAAGTATGATCCGGGAGCGACAATCTTTAAAGAGCACAAACTAAACAAACTACAATGTTCCTCTTCCACTTTTCCAATTTTCCTTCAGGTTTCTACTGTCTCATCGTGGAATTTTTTGTCAATTATTTTTAACTCAAGAAATTGTACGTTAAATTTTTTATCCTTTAAGTTATTATTTATATCTTGAATAAATGTATGTTTAATTGAAATCTATAATTTCTATTTTTTTTTACAAATTTAGCAAAGCTTGAATTAGTTGTAAATATATTAATTTTTTATGCATACAACATTTATCTTGTCATGCATTTTAGGTGTTTCATTAAATGTCTAATTGGAAATTTATGTTTTTTTGTCTAAATATGGTGAATGACAGAAAGTGTAAAAATGAAATATGGTGAGTGCTTTCAATCTATTTTTTCTCTATTTTATTCTAAATTTTAAATTTATGGATTTTGTTGACTTTTTTTTCTTCTATATGATTCTTATTTTTATTTATAACTTTAACTTCTGCATACATCTAATTTAAGAAATATGGTAGATGGGTTTGTTAATGCTACAAGAGTTATTAATGATTGGCATTTTTGTCATTTTGTTTTATCTCTTACATTTTATTATGATATGTGTACAAACATATGTTGTCTTTATATATAATTGCACATTGATTGTCCCTTTATATTTATATGACAGTGCAGTAATTATACAATAGTTACACATTGATTGTCTATGTAACACCCATATATAATATAATACATCAAACCATCCATATCATACATGAATTCACGCTGTGGTACTGAAATACCATAAGTCCCTAGTTAACACATTATACATATACATGCCCAAAAAACCAAATACAAAAACTATGGCATCATATATATATATAAGATGTTCCAACACTAAGAATTAGATCAACTAATGATCTAAAAAATCTTCACAACGGAAGTCTTGCCACACAACGCTATGATCCGTAAGGAAAAGTCAAACAACTTTGTCCTTACCCTTTGCCGAACCTGTAGTACCTGTGATGTAAACAACAACATGGGGTGAGATACATCAATCTCAGTGAGTTCCCTATCTTATACGTCCTCTTGGCTTTACAAGGTTCTAATAAGCCTAACTCAAGTCAAAAGGGAAGCGAAGTGACTTTGAGTACTCACACACACTATAAGGAAACACGTTATCGAGTCCATTAACTCGAAAGTGGATCACTATCGTCAACCCTGTCAAGGCATCCCCTTTCTCCCGCCCTCTTCTACGTATAGAAGTAGGAACAAGTCATGGACCCTCGTAGATTACTTGGCATACGAAATAGATTCGGAAATAAGGGACACATTATCACCTTAAATCGTCACTTCACACGGCCCGTATCACAAGTCTCTTTACCCGTAGGCTCCATTCGTACTATAACATTGGGAATCAAACCTACCAAGTAATCATGCATTCATTACAGAGGAGCTCTTTACTCATGAAATGACACATAATAGAATAATGGTTACAATTTCGTGACTCCACATACAACCGTAATTGTATTTAACATTCCTATACCATTCGGTAATAGACGCACGCCTCGGCCTCTCTTGCACGAGCGTCGTCGTTATGTTGTTCGACACTTTCCTAGCCATTACTAGGTTCTAATGTTGTTGTATGGTAATGACCCTCACTCTACCTATTTTACTTCCTTTTTAACATGCATATTCACTCACAACCATGTTTAAACAATAGTAGGACAACAAGGTATATCACAATTGCACAATAGAATTTCATATGATGATTTAAAACATAATTATACCACCTTGGAGTTTCCTCCGATTATTTAATCAGCTGTAAAGTCTTAATTTTTCACTTCCATTATAAAGAACATTTCCTTAGCTTCAGATCGATATAAAGAACGTTAAAATCGGACACCCGAGTCAACAGATATGAATTTTTGAAATGTTCCATTTATCCCAGGTCGCGTTAAGCGTCCCCTGCCCGCGCTGAGCGCGCTCCTCACTGCCTGGAAGGGGTGCGAATTTCCCAGACCGCACTAAGCGGGCATACCCGCGCTAAGCGCGCTCTGCGTTATGCAGAAAAATTCCCCTTTTGACAGTAGAAAAACCAATCCCCCAATTCATTCTCCACTCCAAACCCAACAACCAAATAGAGGTATATTTTCATGTTTCTATCATGATTTATCCCTCAAACTTCATAAAACATGATTTTCAACATCAATGCATAATTTCTACACAAAACCTAATATTTTCATACCAATCTAAAACTTCATAACAATATCAATAGATGATTCTACATATGTTATAATCATGCTACACAATTTATAACACATTTCAACCGTTAGATTCTTTGATTTTCCAAAACATCCATTTTTTCCTCAAAACCTAACATAACTCAAAACCTCAAGAAATTCTACTCTAAAGTTTCTAACTAGAACCCACCTTGGTTAGAGGTTGAAGATGAAGAAGATGAGATGATTTGATGAAGAGTTGATGATGATTCTTGCTCTTGAAATGTTGGATTTTCTCTTCTTTTCTTTCTTCCCTTTTCTTTCCTTTCTTCTTCCTTATTTTTCTCTCTATGTTACTATCTTTCTCTTTTATGTTTGGCAAGTGGGAGGAAAGAAAACATATAGTAAGTATTATTAGTAAATAATACTACTATACGTTCAAAAAGTCTCTAAAGCTCCAATAATTAATTACCTCAAAGTCAGATAATATTAATTGGATTTGCTCCGAGCTCAACAGTTACTCTAATTATTTTTTGTAAATAATTTCTCAGAGTACACTGGGACTTCGTTGATCACAACTAATATTATCCAGAGCAATTTAAAATACGGGGTATTACATCCTCCCCCCTTAAATAGAATTCATCCCCGAATTTAAAAGATTACCTGAACAGATAAGGGTAGGCCTCTCGCATCTCCGATTCAAGTTCCCAAGTAGCATCACCCGGATGCGTCACATCCCATTGCACCTTAACAAGAGGAATGTTCTTGTTCCTCGATACCTTCATTTCTCTTCCCACAATGCGACTCGGTTGAGGCTTAAAAGTTAAGTCTGCTTCTATTTCAACGGAGTCTGGTAGAACCGGCTGAAGAGGATCAGGAAGAAACTTCCGTAGCTGAGACACATGAAAAACATCGTGCATTTCTGACAGAGAGGGCAGTAAGGCCAACCTGTAAGCTACTTCACCAATCCTATCAAGAACTTGATACGGTCCCACGTATCTCGCACTTAACTTGCGTGACTTAAACGGTCCTTTATCAATCTCAGAGTAACTTTCAAAAATACATGGTCACCTTCCTCAAATTCTAAAGGTCTCCTACGATTGTCCGCATAACTCTTTTGGCGATCTTGCGCTTGTTTAACTTTCTCGCGGATCATTCGAATCTTTTCCGTAGTCTCTTGGATAATTTCAGGTCCCAAAATTCTATCTTCACCAACTTCCGCCCAACACAAGGGTGTTCTACATTTTCTTCCATACAACGCTTCATAGGGAGCCATATCGATGCTCGCATGGTAACTATTGTTATACGAAAACTCAATCAACGGTAAAAGTTCCATCCATTTTCCTCTACTTTCTAGCACACAAGCTCTCAACATGTCCTCCATCGTTTATATTGTTCGCTCAGTCTGACCGTCCGTCTGAGGATGATTCGACGTGCTCAAACACAAACTCGTACCCACAGCTTGTTGAAAAAACCTTCCAAAACCTTGAAGTAAACTTTGGATCTCGATCGGACACAATATTAAAGGGAATACCATGCAATCTCACAATTTTAGCAATGAACAACCTTGCAAGATGACTTGCTTTAAAAGTAGTCTTCACGGCTAAGAAATGCGCAGATTTCGTTAGTCAATCCACAATCACCCAAATCGAATTATATACACCTTGCGTATGGGGTAAACCCACTCCAAAGTCCATAGAAATACTATCCCACTTCCATACCAGAATCTCTAAAGGTTGTAGCAAGCCACCCGGTCTTTGGTGTTCAATCTTCACTTGTTGGCATACCGCACATTCTGACACGTACCCCGCAATATCCTTTTTCATCTCGGGCCACCAATAGTCCCTCTTTAAATCTTGATACATCTTCGAAGAACCAGGATGTATAGTAAAAGTACCCTTATGCGCTTCTTCCAAAATCCTTCTTTTCAACACCGCATCATCCGGAATACAAATTCTGTGGTTAAACAAAATGATTCCGTCGGTAGTCCGTACGAAACCCGGTTGAGCCAACACTTCTTGTAACTTCTCATCCAACCCTTATCCTTGTTGGATTTCCTCCCTAAGAGTAGAATTGATATTCAAATTCCCAATAATCACACAATTAGGAGTCCAAACAAATTAAAGATTAAGATCTATAAACCTTTCCAATAACGCATACTCCAATATCATCAATTCGGCACCATGTACCCTTTTCCGACTTAATGCATCTACTACCTTATTCGCTTTTCCTGGATGATACTTTACTTCCAGATCATAATCCTTCAAATACTCCATCCATCTCCTTTGACGCATGTTCAACTCTTTCTGATCAAAAAGATACTTTAAGCTCTTGTGGTTGCTGAACACCTCAAAACGTACACCATACAAATAATGACGCCACACCTTCAGTGCAAATACAACCGCTGCTAGTTCCAAATCGTGAGTTGGATAATTCTTCTCAGAACTTTCAATTGTCGAGAAGCATAAGCTACAACTTGACCGCCTTGCATCAGAATGTAACACCCCATTTTAATTTATTTAATCGTCATGGGTTATTTTAATTGTTTGGCCTGTTTAGGGTGTGTGTAGTTGGGCGCGGAGGTGTAGTGTCCTTAACGGATTAGGATCAATAGAGTAACTGGAGAACTCTGAAGAGATCTATTATTAAATGAAAGAGACAAATCAATAATTATTAGTCCAAGAGAGTATTTTAAGGTAACACTAATAATTGATCAATTGGGTTAAAATGACAAAATATTAATTGGAGATATTTTACCATGTTGGATTATATTATATAATAAGTATTATATATATATATTTGTTAGAAAAGAAAGAAAAGAAGGGATAGAAGAAGAAGAAGGAAAAGAGGAGAAGGAAAAGGGAGAAGAGGAGGAAGAGGAGAATTGAAGAAATCTCCGTTTCAATTGTGATTAATCAGGTAAGGGTGAGAAGTTCCAATTATAACTTGATTGTATATGTATATGCATGTGTTTGTTTGGTTGGAATTTTGGGTCAAATGTTAGAGTTTTAATGTTTGTTAGAAATGGTAAATTGAGTGGAAATCATGATTTAAGGTGCCTAATTGTTGATTACATGATAGATATAGGTTGCTTTGTATGTAAATTGTAGTATGGTGATGTTTAGATGAGATTTGGAGGGGAATTGAGGGAAAACCCATAGCAGAAATTATGCAGGAAAATTCTGGGTTTTCGCTGCCCATATGCGTAACGGGAAAGGCAATACGCGTATTGGGTAGGGAAATACGCGTATGGCTAGGGCGAAATGAGGGCATTACACGCATGGATCCCATTTGACACGGCCTTCTGTTGAAACACGTAATGGTACGCGTAAGGGGCAAGGCATTACGAGTAAGGATGTAGGCATTACGCGTAATGGATTTAATGTGGAATCAAGATGGAATTTTTTAGAGAAATCAGTCTCTGCTCATACGCGTAATACTTTGGGCAATACGCGTATGGTGGGTGAGCGAGCTGGACAATACGCGTATGGGTGAGGGCAATACGCGTATGGCCAGCGTGAGTGCAAAATTTTGTCGTTTCGCGAATTCTTTCCCGACTTTGCGTCTGATGCGGTTCCTTTTGGTCTGAGAGGTTGAGGTAGGGTCAGAACTTGTTGAACTTTGGTTTGGTGGTGGAAATAATCAAAAATTAAATTTAGGTGGATTAATTAGATAATTAACTAATTAAGGCCTCGTGAGGTATTTTCCTTACTTTTGTGTATTGCGGTGAATTAACTTGACAATGGTAGTAATAATAGTGTGATCGGGAGGATTGTGTATATGTATAACTGATTGATATATATGTGTTTGGTGCATAATTCTTGTTATTTTGTGTTATGTTGAATCGATTAGACAGTTGTGGTAATACTAATGTGTATTACGGTGAGTGTGTATCTCACGTGTGATCAGGAGGATCGTGTGTATGTATAATTGTTATTATACATGTGTTTTATGTGTAATTTGTGCTGTGGCGAATGATTATTTTATGTGTGATCAGGAGGATCGTGAGAATGTATAATTTTATTATACATGTGTGTTGTGTGCATCATTTGTGTCGTGCATTTCATGACGTGTCAGGTGGTGATGAATCATTGCTCAGGAGGAGTGTATGTGATTCATCCGAACTCCATTGTGGAGTGTGGTGGGGATAACTCATTGCTCAGGAGGAGTGTATGTGATTTATTCCGAACTCCATTATGGAGTGTGGTGGGGATAAATCATTGCTCAGGAGGAGTGTATGTGATTTATTCTAGACTCCAATGTGGAGTTGTTTTGGTGATAGACCATTGCCAAGTAGAGGTGTATGTGGTCTATCTGGATTCAATTATGAATCGGGTTCGATTGAATGAACCATGTTGTGTGGTACCACTTGCATTGAGTTGCATTCCATTATTATGTTTGGTTGTGTAGGATCATCGTGAGCCCAGTGGGGAGAATAACGATGTATCCGTGTTTCCTTCGGGAATTGGTGGGTTATTGAAGAACCCCTTTTGATATGTTATTTTTATGTCATATCTGTGGATATGAATGTATGTGGTGGTTTGAGGTGAGACATATATGTCATATCTGTGTATATGAATATATGTGATGTGTTGGTGTTTATATATATATATATATATATATATATATATATCTGTCATAACTAGTGTATATGAATATATGATACCGTTGTATGTTATATGTGTTAGCAGGTGGGGTGTGGGTGAGTTGAAAATATATGTGAACTATCTGATTACATATTATTATGCAATCTTGATTATATTGTTATTTCTCACCCTTCTACTGGAATATGCTTTTATGGCATAGTACAGATTAGCCGCTGTAGAGGCGTGGAGGCTAGCGGGAGAGGTAGATCTTCTCTTTGCTTAGCTCGTTGGTGTCTGCTCTGATACGTAACACGAGAGTCGGGGGGAAACGTTTTGTTATTGATGTTTATATATGAGAATAGATATATGTATATATATTTTGGATAACTTGTACGTGGATTTTGATGTTATGAAACAACTTATTTTTTAAAACGAGTCAATTATGGATCGTTCCGCTTTAGTCCATAATTGAACTTCCCTTTTGTTGGAAAAATTTTCTTATTATTGTGTATTCCATTATGTGTTATGTATCAAAGTTTTGAGCAGGTGGATTATGTTTTCTCAAATGTGGCATCCTTATTTCCGTCGAAATTTTTTTTATTCACTCTGATTTAATTATGTATTAATTATACGCTAGATTGGAATTGGGGTGTTACAATTGGTATCAGAGCAGGTCGGTCTGTCCGGCAAAGTTGTTGAGTCGGTGTGGCATGACAGTTGAATACTGTCGATGTTGTTTGTTCCTTAGTACGTGATATGTGTGTGAAACACTGTCAGTGCTTTTTGGGTTTCTAATCCTTTGTTTGCAGGATGAGAATGAGATAAGTGGGGGAGAAGCTGATGCTTCTCCAAGTTGCTTCAGTTGTGGAGCGTTGGCTTAAGTGTGTCATTGTTTCCAAGATTATAAGGGTCGTTTGGACAGTGTTGTTTCAGATTCCAGAGGGAATGCGGAGGTAAGGATTGTGTTGACTAAGGATCTGTGCCTTAGGTAGTTTTTGTGCACAAGGTGTAAGAAATGCTATTACGGTTTGATAAAGACGGTCTATGCCCCATCATGATTGTCAGCTGTCTATTGACAAATTGAGGAACTGATCACCCTTAATCTCTTGTTGATAGTAGACGGAATTATGTTGGATGGATTAGGCGTGTCTTTCCGGCTTAGATAGTGTGTGTAATGAATTGTTGGGAGTTAAGAAAATAATTATGGATTGTTTTGATGAGTCGATGAAGATTCTTATATCAGAAGATGAAGTGGATAAGAGGCTTTGGTATATTGGTCAAGTCAGGATGTCTCTGAGGGTGAACAAGCGGGCGTTTTGATGGTTGCTCCTCAGAGAGTAGAGAGTGAACTTAAATTGGACGAAGGTGAATAGTTAAGGTTTATATCTGCTAAGTAAGTAGAAAACTCTTAGAAGATGAGACTAAGATGTTTGTGATATTAGTGTTTTGAAATTAACAGGGAAGCCACGGTGAAGGGCTGCCAGTGGTGTGTGATTTCCGAATGTGTTTCTGGATGGAATAACAAGCAAGATGTGTATAATGGTAATAAGGCTATGGAAAGCAAAACTTAGAGTTTTGATGAATTTTGAGAGTTCTTTTTGGTTGATTGTTGATACATGTTGGAATTTGTGGAATTTGGATTGTCCCTAGAATGAAACTGTGTATGGATTACTGATAGTTGAATAAGGTAACGATTGGGAATAAGTGTCCACTTTCGAGAAGAGATGATTGGAATCACAATTGTTTGGAACGTTTGATAAGAGTGGTGAATTTATGTGAGTTGAGGCTTGGATCGATTCATGTGACTGGTTATGTTTGTTATCATTGGAATAAGTTGTTATTTACTCGATTAAGCTTGTATCTGAGTATGGACAAGTTTGGATGAGGGTTGGTTTGGTTGGGCATTACAATGTTCAGTGATGTGGTTCGGTGCTCGTAATGCGTCGGGAATGTTTGTGGAGTATATGAATCGTATCTTCCATATTAAATGGGATAAGTTAGGAGTGGTGTTCATTTGAGGATATGCTGATCTATTACAAAATCAGAAGGAGATCATGTAGGGTGTTGGAGATCGAGTTGCAAGTGTTGAAAAGAAAGGAATTTTTATGCTAAAATATGCAAGTGAAAATTTTGGTTGAAAAAGGTTAGTTTTCCCGGATATGTTATTTCTGAGGATGGTATTGTTATGGATCCATCGGAAGTAGATGTAGTTCTACAATGCGAGGCTCCGAAGTTGGTTAAGGTGATTAGAAGCTTTTTGGGTTTTTGTTGGTTATTACCGGAGGTTATGGAAGGCTTTTCCAAGTTAGCGATTTCGTTATTTCAGTTGACTTGCAAAGGGTAAGTCGGTTGCTTTGGATGTTCATTGTGACGAAAGTTTGAGAGGGCTAAAATAGAATTTGCCTACGACTTCAGTTTTAGTTCTGCGTGATCCTAGTAAACCGTTTGTGAGGTATTGGGATGCGTCTTTGACGAGTTCGGTCAGTGTGTTAATGTAAGATGGTAAATTCGTGGCTTATGCTTTACGACAATTGAGGATTCATGATTTCAAGATGACTGCGGTTACTTTTGTGTTGAGAATCTGGAGATATTATTTTTATGGTTTTGAGTTTGAGGCGTTTAGTAAATCAAAAGAATATTGAGTACCTGTTGGGTCGGGAATAAGAGAGTATGAGACAACGAGGATGGTTGGAATTCCTGATGAGTTAAGTCGAAAGTTTTTCTGCATGTCTATGTTGATGGTCGAGGATTAGAATTAATTGGGAGGTTCGAAGACTTGTGTTTGAGGTGTGAGATAACACTGTAGAGTGGGAGGTTGGGTATGTTAGAAAGGAACTATGATTTTACTGGTGAATACTAGAGAGAGTCAGAAGTTAGATATGAAGTTGGTAGATTTGATTGTTGCGAGTAATCAGAGTGCGCAGCGGAAGTGTGATGTGGCACATTTCGTATATGCGTCTGTGACCGGTAAGAGTTCATAGGTTGAACATGGGAATCATGTAGGAATGATGAGACCATTGGACGTTTCAGAATGGAAGTGTTAGGTGAAAGGTTTAAATATTATTCTTAGGCTACTAGGTAGATGGATGTTTTGGTTGTATGTTCGATTGGTGAATCGTAGCATTATGGTAATATTGTTGGGTGACAAGGATGTTGGTATTATGGTTATGTAGGGGTTGTTGAAGCGATGTGGTGTTATGGAAATTTATGTTCTTGTTTTTGTTGTTGCCTCGTTTCCATCGTGATGGTTCGAGTGCGAGTGGCTAATTCCTATATGGGGAATTAGGGGAGTGTTACCTATGGTGAGGGTAACAATCTTGTTGTATTCTGGTTCTAGAGTGAACCTATGTGTTTGTAACTTGGGTATTCTTTGAGTCGTGAGTTAATCGTCAAATGCAGTGTATGGGCATTGCATCTTGTCGTTGCTGTTGTTGCTGTTAGCAAGGTGGCTCGTCAGTTTGTGTTATTTGTGGTGTGCCTAGTGTTGGCATGATAGTTGGTTAGTCGGATGCGAGAGTCGTATCCAGAGTTGTTCGTCTCAACTAAATTTTCGTGGACGAAAATATTTTAAGTGGGGGAGAGTTGTAACACCCCATTTTAATTTATTTAATCGTGATGGGTTATTTTAATTGTTTGGCCTGTTTAAGGAGTGTGTAGTTGGGCGCGGAGGTGTAGTGTCCTTAACGGATTAGGATCAATAGAGTAACTGGAGAACTCTGAAGAGATGTATTATTAAATGAAAGAGATAGATAAATAATTATTAGTCCAAGAGAGTATTTTAAGGTAACACTAATAATTGATCAATTGGGTTAAAATGACAAAATATTAATTGGAGATATTTTACCCAGTTGGACTATATTATATAATAAGTATTATATATATATATATATATATATATATATATATATATATATATATATATATATATATATATATATATATATATATATATATATATATATATATATATATATATATATATATATATATATATATATTTGTTAGAAAAGAAAGAAAAGAAGGGATAGAAAAAGAAGAAGGAAAAAAGGAGAAGGAAAAGGGAGAAGAGGAGGAAGAGGAGAATTGAAGAAATCTTCATTTCAATCGCGATTAATCAGGTAAGGGAGAGAAGTTCCAATTATAACTTGATTGTATATGTATATGCATGTGTTTGTTTGGTTGGAATTTTGGGTGAAATGTTAGAGTTTTAATGTTGGTTAGAAATGGTAAATTGAGTGGAAATCATGATTTAAGGTTCCTAATTATTGATTACATGATAGATATAGGTTGCTTTGTATGTAAATTGTAATATGGTGATGTTTAGATGAGATTTGGAGGGGAATTAAGGGAAACCCCATAGCAGAAATTATGCAGGAAAATTCTGGGTTTTCGCTGCCCATACGCGTAACAGGCAAGGCAATACGCGTATTGGGTAGGGCAATACGCGTATGGCAAGGGCGAAATGAGAGCATTACGCGTATGGATCCCATTTGACACGGCCTTCTGTTGAAACACGTAATAGTACACGTAAGGGCAAGGTATTACGCATAAGGATGTAGGCATTATGCGTAATGGATTTAATGTGGAATCAAGATGGAATTTTTGAGAGAAATCAGTCTCTGCTCAGACGCGTAATACTTTGGGCAATACGCGTATGGTGGGCGAGCGAGCTGGACAATACGCGTATGGGTGAGGACAATACGCGTATGGCCAGCGTGAGTGCAGAATTTTGCCGTTTCGCGAATTCTTTCCCGACTTCGCGTCCGATGCGGATCCTTTTGGTCTGAGAGGTTGAGGTAGGGTCAGAACTTGTTGAACCTTGGATTGGTGGTGGAAATAATCAAAAATTGAATTTAGGTGGATTAATTAGATAATTAACTAATTAAGGCCTCGTGAGGTATTTTCCTTACTTTTGTGTATTGCGGTGAATTAACTTGACAGTGGTAGTAATACTAGTGTGATCGGGAGGATCGTGTATATGTATAACTGATTGATATATATGTGTTTGGTGCATAATTCTTGTTATTTTGTGTTATGTTGAATCGATTAGACAGTTGTGGTAATACTAATGTGTATTACGGTGAGTGTGTATCTCACGTGTGATCAGGAGGATCGTGTGTATGTATAATTGTTATTATACATGTGTTTTGTGTGTAATTTGTGCTATGGCGAATGATTATTTTATGTGTGATCAGGAGGATCGTAAGAATGTATAATTTTATTATACATGTGTGTTGTGTGCATCATTTGTGTCGTGCATTTCATGACGTGTCAGGTGGTGATGAATCATTGCTCAGGAGGAGTGTATGTGATTCATCCGAACTCCATTGTGGAGTATGGTGGGGATAAATCAATGCTCAGGAGGAGTGTATGCGATTTATTCCGAACTCTATTGTGGAGAGTGGTGGGGATAAATCATTGCTCAGGAGGAGTGTATGTGATTTATTCCGGACTCCAATATGGAGTTGTTTTGGTGATAGACCATTGCCAAGTAGAGGTCTATGTGGTCTATCCAGATTCAATTATGAATCGGGTTCAATTGAATGAACCATGTTGTGTGGTACCACTTGCATTGAGTTGCATTGCATTATTATGTTTGGTTGTGTAGGATCATCGTGAGCCTAGTGGGGGGAATAACGATGTATCCGTGTTTCCTTCGGGAATCTGTGGATATGGATGTATGTGGTGGTTTGATGTGAGACATATATGTCATATCTATCTATATGAATATATGTGATGTGTTGGTGTGTTTATATATATATATATATATATATATATATATATATATATATATATATATATATATATATCTGTCATAACTTGTGTATATGAATATATGATACCGTTGTATGCTATATGTGTTAGCAGGTGGGGTGTGGGTGAGTTGAAAATATATGTGAATTATCTGATTACATATTATTATGCAATCTTGATTATGTTGTTATTTCTCACCCTTCTGCTGGAATATGCTTTTATGGCATAGTTCAGATTAGCCGTTGTAGAGGCGTGAAGGCTAGTGAGAGAGGTAGATCTTCTCTTTGCATAGCTCATTGGTGTCTGCACTGATACGTAACACGAGAGTCGGGGGGAAATGTTTTGTTATTGATGTTTATATATGTGAATAGATATATGTATATATATTTTGGATAACTTGTACGTGGATTTTGATGTTATGAAACAACTTATTTTGTAAAATGAGTCAATTATGGATCGTTCCGCTTTAGTCCATAATTGAACTTCCCTTTTGTTGGAAAAAGTTTCTTATTATTGTGTATTCCATTATGTGTTATGTATCAAAGTTTTGAGCAGGTGGATTATGTTTTCTCAAATGTGGTTTCCTTATTTTCGTCGAAATTTTTTTTATTCACTCTGCTTTAATTATGTATTAATTTTACGCTAGATGGGAATTGGGGTGTTACACTTACACCACATGGATATTTCGTCACATGGCTAATATTGATCCAACAATCAAAGTAAAGCATGAACATGGAATGTTCGACAACCATTTGAATTTAAAGAGAGAAAAAAATATTAAATATTAAATGAAAAACTCTATAATTAAATGTCATTGTAATTAACGTGTGAGAAATCAGTTCAAGCCACCCATGGCATCAACATCCGAGATTGAGTTCTATACTTGTCACTACTTCCATCTGTTCTTTCAGTAAGAAGTGACAAGTGTTACTGCAACTGTAAGTTAGCCAAAAATTATGCAGTAAATCAATGATAACTTTGATATTTTATTTAAGAACAATTTATCATGTTTGTTTGAACTTTCATTCTAAATGGCCAAAATATAAGACATTGAAAGATAAGATATGTGATCAATGACTGCCATCAAGCCTTGATGCATAAAGCTATTGATTGAAAGTTAAATTTGATATAAAGTTATTAAATAGAGCATTCTAAAATTTCAAGCATATATAATGGTATATATGAATTTCTTTGATTAAATATACATATGTGGTTATGGAGAATTAAAATCAACAATAATTTGTTATTTAAGCTCCACAATTTGATAGCAGCAGGTTCAAAGTCATATAATCAAAGCAACCAATTGGCATACAATCAAGTATATGTGATCAAAAACTTTATAATAGTAATGATTGTTAATGACAATCATGACTGCCATCAAAGAACCAAAAAGTAATATACTCAATTAGTAGATCAAATAGGTGATTCTTAATAGTCCAAGCAAAATCTCAATGGCAAACAATCAAGAAGTTAATACAGAGAGTCAAATAGAGTTGTGTTAAGTTAGAAGTATAAAAATATGTGTAGCACTTTGCTTGTAACCGATCAAATAGCAATTTTTCTCCCTTATAAAAATTTGTCTCTAGTTCATGAAATAGACTGTAATACCCCGTATTTTAAATTGCTCTGGATAATATTAGTTGTGGTCAACGGAGTCCCAGTGTTCTCTGAGAAATTATTTACAAAAAATAATTAGAGTAACTGTTGAGCTCGGAGCAAATCCAATTAATATTATCTGACTCTGAGGTAATTAATTATTAGAGCTTTAGAGACTTTTTGAATGTTTAGTAGTATTATTTACTAATAATACTTACTATATGTTTTCTTTTCTCCCACTTGCCAAACATAAAAGAGAAAGATAGTAACATAGAGAGAAAAAGAAGGAAGAAGAAAGGAAAGAAAAGGGGAGAAAGAAAAGAAGAGAAAATCCAACATTTCAAGAGCATGAATCATCATCAACTCTTCATCAAATCATCTCATCTTCTTCATATTCAACCTCTAACCAAGGTGGGTCCTAGTTAGAAACTTTATAGTAGAATTTCTTGAGGTTTTGAGTTATGTTAGGTTTTGAGGAAAAAATGGATGTTTTGGAAAATCAAAGAATCTAACGGTTGAAATGTGTTATATATTGTGTAGCATGATTATAACATATGTAGAATCATCTATTGATATTGTTATGAAGTTTTAGATTGGTTTGGATTGGTATGAAAATATTAGGTTTTGTGTAGAAATTATGCATTGATGTTGAAAATCATGTTTTATGAAGTTTGAGGGATAAATCATGATAGAAACATGAAAATATACCTCTATTTGGTTGTTGGGTTAGGAGTGGAGAATGAATTGGGGGATTGGTTTTTCTGTTGTCAAAAGGGGAATTTTTTTGCATAGCACGGAGCGCGCTTAGCGCGAGTATGCCCGCTTAGCGCGGTCAGGGAAATTCGCACCCCTTCCAGGCAGTGAGGAGCGCGCTCAGCGCGGGCAGGGGGCGCTTAGCGCGACCTGGGATAAATGGAACATTTCAAAAATTCATATATGTTGACTCGGGTGTCCGGTTTTAACGTTCTTTATATCGATCTGAAGCTAAGGAAATTTTCTTTATAATGGAAGTGAAAAATATAGACTTTACAGCCGATT
Organism: Lathyrus tuberosus; assembly: GCA_022829125.1. Lineage (NCBI taxonomy): Eukaryota > Viridiplantae > Streptophyta > Magnoliopsida > Fabales > Fabaceae > Lathyrus > Lathyrus tuberosus. The sequence goes on from JALAZF010000393.1 coordinate 1,000,325, forward strand.
AAATAATCGGAGGAAACTCCAAGGTGGTATAATTATGTTTTAAATTATCATATGAAATACTATTGTGCAATTGTGATATACCTTGTTGTCCTACTATTGTTTAAACATGGTTGTGAGTGAATATGCATGTTAAAAAAGAAGTAAAATAGGTAAGTGAGGGTCATTACCATACAACAATATTAGAACCTAGTAATGGCTAGGAAAGTGTCGAACAACATAACGACGACGCTCGTGCTAGAGAGGCTGAGGCGTGCGTCTATTACCGAATGGTATAGGAATGTTAAATACAGTTACGGTTGTATGTGGAGTCACGAAATCGTAACCATTATTCTATTATGTGTCATTTCATGAGTAACGAGCTCCACTGTAATGAATGCACAATTACTTTGTAGGTTTGATTCCCAATGTTATAGTACGAATGGAGCCTACGGGTAAAGAGACTTGTGACGGTGTACGGGCCGTGTGAAGTGACGATTTAAGTTGATAATGTGTCCCTTATTTCCTAATCCATCTCGTATGCTAAGTAATCTACGAGGGTCCATGACTCGTTCCTACTTCTAGACATAGAAGAGGGCGGGAGAAATGGGATGCCTTGATAGGGGTGACGATAGTGATCCACTTTCGAGTTAATGGACTCGATAGCGTGTTTCCATATAGTGTGTGTGAGTACTCAAAGTCACTTCCCTTCCCTTTTGACTTGAGTTAGGCTTATTAGAACCTTGTAAAGCCGAGAGGACGTATAAGATAGGGAACTCACTGAGATTAATGTATCTCACCCCATGTTGTTGTTTACATCACAGGTACTACAGGTTCGGCGAAGGGTAAGGACAAAGTTGTTTGAATTTTCCTTACGGATCATAGCGTTGTGTGGCAAGTTGTGAAGATTTTTGAGATCATTAGTTGATCTAGTTCTTAATGTTGGAACATCTTATATATATGATGCCATAGTTTTTGTATTAGGTTTTTTGGGCATGTATATGTATAATGTGTTAACTAGGGACTTATGGTATTTCAGTACCACAGCGTGAATTCATGTATGATATGGATGCTTTGATGTATTATGTTATATATGGGTGTTACAGTTGGTATCAGAGCAGGTCGTATCCTTGACCTAGCCATGAAATAGTATAAGTATTTTCTTTCTGTTTCATATGCGGCGTGTCGGCATTGGTCTTGAGTGTTATATTTATGGTATTGAGCCTGATCAACTTAATCCTATCTGTATGACGTTCAGGAACATGACAGACAGGCGCAGAAACAACCATGGTAGACCGAGAACCACTCCAGCAGGGACAAATCCACCAGGTGACAAGGAGAATGCCCCTTTGTATCAATTCATGCATCAGATGCAGCAACAACAAAATCAGTTTGTACAACAAATGGCTGGTGGCCTGCATCCTCCAGTGGTTGTTCCTGAAGCTGCAGGGGGAACCTTTAGGGATTTCATTCGTATGAATCCTTCGGAGTTTCAGGGAGGCTTAGATCCGGTAAAGGCTCATGAATGGATATCTGGTATGGAGCGGATTTTCTTGATAGTTTAGTGCAGTGAGAAAAATAAGGTGGTATTCGCTTCTCACTTGTTAAAGGGTCCTGCCATGAGGTGGTGGGAGAGTGCTTCGACCTTAATGATAATACAAGAGGTACCGAAGGTATGGGAGCAGTTTAAAATAAATTTTATGGAGAAATATTTTCCAAGTTCCTTAAGGTCTCAGAAGGAATTCGAGTTTCAACAGTTAAGACAAGGCAACTTGACTGTGGCTTCTTATGCGGAAAAGTTCGAGGTTATGGCTGCTTATTCTAGGCAAGCCATGTATGCTCCTGACGAGAGATGGAAGATCGATCAATTTCTGTTTGGGTTGAGGGCTAAAATTTCACATAGCGTGTCTCAGAGGGAATTCACTAGCTATGCCGAATTGTTAAGGCAGTGCTATGTGGCAGAACGCAGTTTGAAGAAGGTGCAAGCGGAAGGAGACTTGAGTAGGTTGAATCAAGGGGATCGAGGAAGATCAAATCAACAATTTAGACTGATATCACAAACTTTTAAAGGGAAACAAGTTCAGAGTTCTAAGACTAGTGCACCTCCGGTGTGCCGTACTTGTGGGAGGATGCATTTTGGTAGGTGTCGCTTCGAAGGAGTGGAGTTTCATCGGTGTCATAGAGTGGGCCATATGGCGAAGGATTGTCCTCAAAATAAGAATCAAATGCAGGAAAGGAATACCGATCGAGTATATACCTTTGATGCGAGGAAAGCAAAGGGTGACAACTCTTTGATTGCTGGTACGTGTTTCGTTAATGGACATCCTTGTTTTGTGTTATTTGATTGTGGAGCTACACACTCTTTTGTATCGATGCAATGTGTGAAGCGACTTGGGTTGCAAGCTATTCCATTGTCTCCACCCATGGTGGTTACTACTGCCATGGATGAGATAGTGGAAACACCTTTAATGTGTGAGAATTGTGTTTTGTCTGTGAATGATAGAGTTTTTCAGATTGACCTTATATGTTTACCGCTAAAGAAAGTCGATGTCGTTTTGGGGATGGATTGGCTTTCTGCTAATTCAGTGTTTATCGATTGTGAGGAGAAGCTAATCATCATTCCATCTGTTGAGGTTACCCCGAAGGATGTGTTAACAACTATTTTAGAAGGTACGGTGGGAATGATAAATTTCTTGTTTGAGAGGGAGAAATCTGTTTTACTGGTTCTTACTAAGGAGGGGAGTAGTGACCAGCAAGTGCTGAGTATTCTGGTAGTCTGTGAGTTTCCTGAAGTTTTTCCTGAGGACGTTACTTCTCTTCCTCCGGAGAGAGAGGTTGAATTCTCTATTGACCTGATACCGGGAACGACTCCTATATTCGTTTCTCCGTATCGGATGACACCACTTGAATTAAGAGAATTAAAGGACCAATTGGAAGACTTAATGGCTAAGAATTTTGTTAGACCTAGTGTTTCACCATGGGGAGCTCCAGTTTTATTGGTAAAGAAGAAAGATGATGGGATGCGTCTGTGCATCGACTACCGTAAGTTGAACAAAGTCACCATTAAGAACAAGTATCCCTTACCCAGGATAGATGACCTGTTAGATCAATTGAATGGAGCCTGTGTGTTCTCAAAGATTGATTTATGGTCGGGTTATCATCAGATCCAAGTGAAGAGTTCCGATGTGCCTAAGACTGCATTTAGAACCCGTTACGGGCATTATGAATTCTTGGTGATGCCTTTCGGTGTGACAAATACTCCAGCTGTTTTTATGGATTACATGAACCGTATATTTCAGGCTCACTTGGACCAATTTGTCGTAATCTTTATTGATGACATTCTTATTTATTCTCGTACTCCACAAGAGCACGGAGAACATCTGAGAATTGTCTTATCGGTATTGCAAGAGAAGCAACTTTTTGCTAAGTTAAGCAAGTGTGAGTTTTGGATGTCGGAAGTTAATTTTCTTGGACATGTTATATCTCAAGGTGGTGTGGCAGTGGATCCGTCGAAGGTAGAAGCAGTGATTAATTAGGAGAGACCGAGGAATGCTTCAGAGGTTAGAAGTTTCTTGGGATTGGCAGGTTACTATAGAAGGTTCATCAAAGGTTTTTCTCAATTGGCCTTACCAATGACAAAGCTTACTCTGAGGGATTGTGCTTATGAGTGGGATTCGGGTTGTGAGCAAAGCTTTATGAAATTGAAGGAAAGTTTGACGATGGCTCCTGTGTTAATCATTCCTGATCCTAACAACTCTTACGAAGTATTTTGCGATGCTTCTAAGATGGAATTAGGAGGTGTTACTAGCTCAATTGGTAGTGGGAATGCATTGAACGTGGTACTTATCACCAGGTACGCGGTTCGATTCCCACGGGAGGCAAAAACACTAGTAGTGAAGGGGGCTAGTGATTTGGCTTGTGAGTAATAGTGTCTGTGGTGTCTGTGGGGGAGTCCCGGCCCGGCTGTTACAGTATGAAGCTCAAGGCGTTCCTAGGCATCTCGGTCGCTTGATCATGAGATGTTAGTGGTAGCATTGACACTTTGTTTCTCTTGACTTTTTTTAACAGGTAGTTTGGTTTCAATGCTCGAGTTATTGTTTGATTGCAACTCTCATGTGTCGAGGAGTTGCAGTCTTGGCAGATGGAGGTGTTATGTGCATTGATGAGTTTGACAAGATGAGACCAGAAGATAGGTGTATATACCATTTGTTTTTTCGTTTTGGTATTTTGTCATTGTTCTTTTTGGTTAACTTTTTTAGCTGGTTCGGTTATCTAGGGGTTCCATTAATTGATATATGATGGCCGGTTCCAAAATGTCATTGTTGTACAACAAATGATGTTATTAGGGGTGGCTAAATATATTGTGGTATATCACGGGTTTTGAGATGATGATGAAAAATGGAGTTCTTCCCTACTTATGTTTCACTCCCTCTGCACCTAAGCATTTGAAGTTAATTCCATACATAATACTGCATGGGCAATGTGGTGGTAAGGGATTGTTGTTACATGATTTGTAGAACTAATTTTTTTGTTGGTATATCTAGGTTCTGCTGCAAAAAGTGGGTGGGTGTGATTTTTTTGTTATTTAATTTCTGGTTATTTAAACTCCTGCTACATGTATGTGGTTTACTTGTGGAATATTTGTTCTTAACATATGACATAATTATATGTTTTTACATCATCTAGCCTACTATTTATGGTAGGTTTCAGTACAAACTACAATTCTTTTAACTAATGAACCAATTATCAATAGTAAACTTTGACTGCAATTTCTTAATTTCATGTTACTTTTAGAGAAAATGCATGACTCACAATGTAGTTTTACATTGATATAGTTAAATCATCTATGTTGCATAAATCACTTGGACAACATAATATATATTTTACAATTAAGTAATTCATTATATATATATATATATATATACATATATATATATATATATATATATATATATATATATATATATATATATATATATAATACCATATTAAATAAATTTACCTGTGTGGGAGCACGAGTATCTTACTAGTATAAAAAAAATTGAAATTTCTAATCCTAAAGGGGTCTGAAATTGGGCTACAGTTGTCATGACATCAAAAGTCTAACCTAAATATTTCTAAGTATTTATTTTTGACATTAAAATTTTTAAAAATTGGGTTTTGAGAGTTGAAGCATGAACACTCCAACCTATGAATACAAAGTTGAAGCATGAACAAAAAGATTATTCCACTTAAAATTCTCCTTGGTAATTAGCCTCGTATCCACTCTTGAACATGTCAAGAAATACATAAGCTATTAGATAGTTCTAGAAAGATGTTTGAACACAAAGAACTTTATAGACAAATAATTTCTTAGAGAATTGGAACTTGAAAAATGCAAGCCAAGAAAGAAATACAAAGTAGTTGATAAACTTGAGGTAAAGAACATCATACCTACAATAGTTTCACTTCTCGAGTACTCTTCGTTACTCATCTTGATGGAGCGAAGATAGGCAATAATATGTACTCTCTTTGTAGTGTCATGGACTCACTAAGCTTCACAATAAATAAAAAACTAATTTGACATAGTCCTTGTAACCTTTACAATATATCATTTATTGTTAATAAAATTTACTTTCAAACATGAGATGCCGGAATAAGTAATTCTTAAATGAGAGAAATATACTCTAAAATTCACTACCTAACTAAAAATCAAAATAACATTAGGAATTTTTTTTATAAGCAAGATCTTCATTCAACAAAAGTATCGAGGGAACTTTAACCCATTATAACCACCAAACAACTCAAATTACACAAAACAACTTAAATAAAAAGCTACATAAATATACTCCATTCGTAATAGTTACAATTAATTCTACAATTTAGTTTCAAAGTTAACCACCACCAAAATAGAGCCACGATCCTCTACATGATGATACCAGGATCTCTAAATATATTGTTGTACAAAATTTGGTTTCTAACCCACCAAATAGAACCACACACCACCAACCACATCTCAACCGCACCCGCCAAAGAAGCTTTTCCTTTCAACTTTAGTATTCACGCTAACAAATGGTTGCAACACTTATCTTCCATAACATTATCCAACTCGAACCAAGCGTAAACTTGTCTCCACACTATAGCATCTGCGAAAATCAATCGGCGGAAAAGAACAGAAGAGTCGCCACTGAACGTTATTTATCCCAACACAGGGAAAGGAAACGATCGAAGAAAACCTCAACAAAGGGAAAGGAATGGTCGTCGCAACCATAGCCTGGGTTCGGGAGTCGGTTACGCGAGAGGAAGGTATTAGCACCTCCACGCGTCCATCGTACTCGATGGGATCCACGCTTGTTGTCTAATCAAATGATGAGTTATCTAAAGTCTACTGCTAAACGAAAACGGGACACGGAAAGGGAAAACAAAAGCGGACTCGCAAGGATTATCGCAATCCTATGCCTACGTATCTTCGTTGACGAACGAAGAATCAGAGTCGACGTAGTTCGACGGACTACGCACTAAAAGGGGGGAGGTTGATCGCCAAGACATCGCCGTCTTGTACCTACGTATCCTCAATCTAACCAGAGAGAGGAAATCAGAGCAGTCGTAGTTTGACCTATGGATCGAAAAGGTCTCGATCGCACTAGGGCAAGAGAAAAGGTTCGGGTAACAAGTCTCGATCACACTGAGGCGAGAGAAAAAGGGAAGTTAGTTGTTAGTGTGCTCGCCGAGTTATCGCATCTCGTGCCTACGTATCTCATCTAGAATGAGAATCAGAGCATCTGTAGTTCACACTACTACGGAAAAATGGGGTCGGTCTCGATCACATGGGTGCGAGAGAATAAACAAGGGATCTGAAGAAGCGCTCCTGAAGAAGTGAATTGACTTTGTGATTCGTACTGCACTAAAGTCTATGATTTAGGAGCGAATGCGTCGCATGGTCGCCCCCAATGGGACGTATGCTAAACACTCTAGAAAAGTGAAGGGAGACCCCTCACTCGTCATTTCCAATGTACTTAAGGCTCGTGGCGCACAATACTCATTGTATTTATTAAGTGTCTTGATTATTATTTTGAGAAAGAAGAGAGAGACGCATGCAAGGTCTAGGGGAAACTGAATCCTACAAGTTAGCATGCAAAGTGGCCCTAAAGTCAGGATTAGGAGAAAAATCTACCTAATGTTATCATGCTTGGATTGAGAGCCTAATGTTTATCATAATCCAAACTTAATCAGAAATTAAGTCGGGCTAGGAGCCTTACGGGAGCATGTGAATACAGAGTAATCAACGAGTAGACACCAGACGATTCCATCACAAAGAAAAGTTGAATATGAAACAAAATTAGGAGGAATTCAAGTACAAAAAGAAAATCAAGCAAGAGGCAGTCAAGTATTTAGTCAGGAATTAATCAGAATAGGCATCAAAATCAAGATCAACAATTAATCAAGAATATCCAAGCTAAAGATTAAAATGCTAATTAAAATCAAGATTAAATTCTAACAAGAAAAGTTAGTCCAAAATTAAAAACTAATTCTAAAATTAGCCTTAGAATTAATTCAAGCAAATTTCTAATTAAAATTTAATTTTAGAATTAAAATAAAAAAAATAAAATCAATTAATCCATACCAAAATTAAAAGTTAATTAGAAACTAAAACAATTAAAGTTAGAAGTTAAACCACAATTAGGATTAAGATTAATTCTAGAATTAAACTAAACTAGCATCAAATCTAATTCTAATATCTAATAAAACAATCTAATTATCAAATAGTAACGATTAAAACAAAGACTAAAGCCAAAAGACCAAGTCCAGGGGTGAACTAGTGAAACAGGGGTGGTAAGAAAGGAGCCAGGCGCATGGGTCTGGCATGCTAGGCCCAAGGATTACATCAAAAAGCAAAGGAGGGAGTGTCAGCGAGTGATTTGGCGGTGTGGCAATGAGGAAGTTCAAGTGGGCTTAAGGCCCAAACTGGTCCAAGCTGCCATCATTAAACCTACTTCAAATATACTCCCGTTCTTCTATCCTTCCCCGCCGTCATCTTCAATTTAACATCTTGCCATTCTCTTTCTTCCTCCGCCAGCGACACGCATCTCGCCCTTCCCTCTGTTCGTAACGCAACTCTAATCGAACGAAAATGGTGCAACCATGAACACACGGTCTCAAACCAAATGTACAAACCTCCACAGTGATGCATCAACAAAGAAAAACTTCGGCTCACCTCAAAGATCCACATTCTCGCTCACCTTCTTCGTCCGACTCAGATAACCAACACAAACCATAGCACATAAACAAACAAGCACAAAATTGAGCCAATCGCAAACTACTCGCAACAAAACAACAGTTTATGCAAATCAAAGAAGAGAATCAAACCAACTACTCGCGACAAAACAACAGCTAATGTAAATCGCATAAGAGATTTAAGCCAAGCATAAACTCAAAGTTCAGAGCGAGATTACCGTAGTCTCGTAACGATGAAGACAGATCGAACTCTGCAACGCTTAAGGTACGAAACTCGTTCGATCTCGATTCTGCTTTCTTCTGCGTGCTTCAATGGTCGTCGCTTTGTTCACGTTCCATAAGCTTCTTCTTCTTCTTTTCGGTAGTGCTCCGGTTATTGTTGTTGAATTCATAGATTCGAATTATGAGGATTGTTGATGGATTTGTCGTAGGTTCTGAGAATTTTTGCAGCTGAGTTGATGACGATACGAAGATGAAGAAGCTGGTGGTTCGAAGGAGATTACAATCAGCTACAAATCATAGCATTGAAAACTGAAGATGATGATGAGAATGTTGAAGAGCTGTTGAGGAATGAAAATGGTCCTGGTTTCTGCAGAAAACTGAAAATGGAAAAAATGCGGCTCATTTCTCTGCAGAAAGTGAAGATTGAGGTCCGGGTGAAGATAATGGAAGAGCTCTCTCAATTCTGCTACAGTCTGAGTTTTTATACCAGAATTGGAGAGGGGTAGAATTGGTTTTTTTAGGTGAATTCTGTTATGAATGAGTTGTGAAATTCTGTTGAGAAAGTTGTATAAGTGGTCACGCGTCTTTTCTGTTGTGAATTGGAGAGTGGTTTTGGAATTCATTTGCGGTTTGGCACCTGCGGTGTATATTCTGTTACATATTGTTTCTGCTAATTACCACTCCAATCGTATTTTCCTTTTCCACTGATGCTATGCTTTTTAATTTTTCTCTGCTGTACTTTGCACCTGCGCTTTACTTTCTTGTTATTGTTAGTCCAATTGAAATGGGACCCTGCACCTAAGAGATATGTGCCATCCTTTGGAATTATTTCTTAAAAACCGACACCCTGTCTGTTTCTTTTGAGAAGCTTTTAGACCGTATGAGATTAGCATGACAATTATTAGTAGAAAAATCATTGCACTTGATCCACTTGAATATGGCCTTGGACATTGGTTTATGAGAATTGGATTGACCTGGTTGAATGTGGATTTGAACTTACTTTTGACTTTTTGAAGTGAAATGGATAAGTGAATACAATTTGTCATATAATTTTGGGCTAATTTGGATATTTGGATATTGATTTGGAATTAAAGATAAAAATGGACAATTGATTTGGTAAATGAACAAAATGAGAATGATGTGGATAAAGAATAAAAATGAAAGATGGATATTTGATTGGAAACAAAATGAATATGGACACAAATTTAGATATGAAATTGGATCAAAATGGTTAATTGGAATTGGATAATGGTTTAAGGTTGAAATGGAATGGACATGAATTGAATATGGATATGGTTAGAGGTTTAGATATTTGAACGGGCTTGTATATTGAATTCCAAGTAATCCACATGATCCCTCTTCACACTTCATATGCTTAAAACTCCTGACCAATTGAATATCTTTGATCCCAAACCAAACTTCAAAATCCAAATCAAACTTGCCTTCATTGTGAATCACCAACTCCAATCCACACTAATTTGCATTAAAAGCAGCAAGCCATAAGTAATTGAGAGAACAACACTGCCTTGACCAGAATATGAGTCCACAACTCGATCTCTTGCACCATGACCCAATCCACAAATATCCTGCTTTTATAACCAAGGATCTCAACACAAGAATAATTCCCCGAGGAAGCCTTGAAGATGAAGATAAGCCATGAAGCGTAGAAAGAAGCATGATTACCAAAACATCCTTGACAAGAAACCCTAATCTCATGAACCCCAATTGATGAAAAATCCTCTAGCTGAACCATGAATAAGAAATCCTACTTCACCTTGGTATTCACTGATAATGATGAGTTGGGTCGAGTTGTCAATGAAGAAACCAAACCCTAGTCCATAGCCTGATTAACACCAATAAAGTCTTGACCCAATGCCTCTAATGATTCCTCTGAATAAGACAACTTCAGAACAGGAAGATTATACCGAGCAGAATTTAATCTCTTGCTCCAACTTATCCTGAAATAGAAACCGACTGAATCACCTCCTAATAGGGCCAACAAGAATATCCTTCGATCCCATGTCTTAAAAAACCAACGCGATGTATGATTATGAGTCATGACCTAAAGAAGATGCGGATGAATGCGAACAAAAGCCGGTTAAGGTTGGAAACAGAGAGGGCAAATTTTGGGGTGCTACAACTGCCCCTATTCAATCGACTTGGACCTGAAGGAGTGATAGCAACGGCTTTCAAACGTTCAAGGTACATGGAGATTAAATACCAAAAGAACCTGGAAATTTGCAAACTATGGGGAGAGAAATGACACAGTGATTGCCAGCCAAAGGTGAACTCACAACCAGAGGTTACCATCACAAGATGGATTTTCAAAAGGAAGGCCAACACGAAGACGGACTCATATCCAAAGGTTAGTGGAATCAACAGACCTACAAAGATGACTCCGCTGGGGATACATTGTATGATATCAAGACGGTGACTGGGACGTCAACTCGATTAACCGGGTGTTTGAAAACTACAGTCCAACATCAACTCTGAGGTTGAGAAAAAGACTAGATGCCAATTCCGAGATTGAGAAAGAAAAGGATGACCATCAACTCTGAAGTTGAGGAAAAAAATGACATCAACTCTGAGATTGAGAAAATTTGGAGTAAACATCAACACTGAGGTTAAGAAAAATCTGGACTAAACACCAACTTTGAATGTTTGAGAAAAAGGTAGACATCAACTCCGAGGTTGAGAAAAAATCATAACTTCAACTCTGGGGTTAGAAGAAGGATATACGTCAACTCTGAGGTTAGTAAAAAGGTAGACATCGATTTTGAGATCGGAGATAAAAACATTGACTTCAACTCCGAGGCTGGAAGAAAGGAATCGGTCAACACTGATGTTGGAGACATGCTATAATATACAACAACTCTGAGGTTGGTAAAAAGGGGCGTCAACTCTGAGGTTGGATAAACAGACGTTAACTCTGAGGTTGGGGAGGAAGGGCGTCAACTCTGAGGTTGGAAAGGAAATATACGACAACTCTGAGGTTGGGAAAAATATGTACTACAACTCTGACGTTGGAGAAGAAAGGCGTCAACTCTGAGGTTGGGGAAGAAGGGCGTAAACTCTGAGGTTGGGGAAGAAGGGCGTAAACTCTGAGGTTGGGGAAGAAGGGCGTCAACTCTAAGGTTGAGGAAAGCGGCGTCAACTCTGAGGTTGGGGATAAAAGGATCGTTCATCAACTCTAAAGTTGAGAAAAGGTATACAACAACTCTGAGGTTGGTAAAAAAATGGGCGTCAACTCTGAGGTTGGAAAAAACAGGCGTCAACTCTGAGGTTGGGGAAAATAGGCGTCAACTCTGAGGTTGAGGCTCTCTTCGGAGGATTGGAATCACTGTTTTGATTGAGGGTTGATCTGGGCTTTCGTACAAGGTACCAAATCTGGCTTATGCTTCGATGCGTGTTTGAATTTTTCTATGGCTTAATGCTCTATACGAAATGGAAATGCTACGCGTTTTGAGGATGCAATGCAATGATGATTACTATGTGCAAGAATGAGAGGACACTCCACCGGGGAATGTGCGGAACGGAACAAGCAGACTTCGATGAGGAAGGGATCACCAATATCTGACCTTCTGTACCACCAATAACCACTGGTGATGCAAACTCTGTTGGGGAACCGCAAGCTGAACTGCGAACTCTGTTGGGGAGATGCCAATGAAGATTGGACTTTGAACTGCTGAGAATTCCAATAACCATTAGACTTTAACTTGCGGGGAAATACCAAATCTGACTTTTGAGGAAGAGAATACTATAACTTCTCACCGTCTTCAAACTGCTTGAAAATATTCCATCGTCTTACCCTGCTGAGAATGAGGGATCCGCCTACACTGCTGGGGATAAGAAATCCTCATAAAGAACCCTTTTTCGTCTCGAGGATGATTCTCTGCTTAGGGAAGAATAACAATTCCAACACCTCGGTTGAAAAAGATACCTTCTGGTTCCTTGCTGGGGAAGAGACTTCAAAAGCCTCACGTCGGGAACAACTTAGCGCTTCAAGTTTCTGCTAATCAACTGCATACTTATTATCAAGAGTGAATAACGGTTCCTTTAATTCTCGACTTACCCCAGACCACAGGGTCTAATGGAAGAAATCATCTCAAGAGGTGCTTCTGATTAACTGTCTTCTGGAGAGGATAACTTCTCATGCTCTGGAGGTGGCCTGCCTCGATATGAGCTTTGAAGTGAATTTTGCCCCTGACCGAATGATCTTCGAATGAATTCCCCAGAATAGCTGAACTTCAGAGATATTTCTTGACGTGATTGCCCCAGATTGGCTACATCTTAACACGACTTACTAGGGAGAGCCCATGCTACACAAAGTATCTTGGAAACACGCCCCTTGACACAATTGTCCTTCAGAATTTTCAAGCATCCCAACTTGGCAGGATCAAGCTTCTCGACTGACGTTCATTGTGTAAGCTTCCTTGATGCTTAGGCACATGTATACAAGCAGAAAATGTTTACTGTGAGAATGATAATTCTAATGCAACAAACATGTTAACCTTGAAGTTTTCATTGCAAATATGTCGCCAAACCTTGTGAACGAGTCACTAGCTAGGACGCGACATTGATTTTTGAATGGAAAATAATACGCACATGCAATACCAACAAAAATCTTATTAGCAAAACTCATGGGAGTCAGGAACGATATCTTATTGAAGTACGCCTTCGGAATAAACCCTGTTTCAATTAGGACTTTTAAGAGTTCTAACGCGGCCTGGTTCATGGTTTTACAAAAAAGGATTTATGGCTCAAAGTTTGTTTGTACCCACCCATTCTCCTTGATGTTCTTCAGTCCCGTGTTCGGTTAATTCGACACAAACGCTCACCTTTTAAAAGGATTTTTGTGACCAGTGAGTGACGGTTAAGGAACCCCCGAGGTTTTCCAAATGACAGTCACCCCTTTTGTGTCTTTGGTGTTTGTAATCACACGACTTGTTCTTTATCGAGGAATTTCTTTTGATCACTTCTTTTTGCTTTCTATTTATTTTTTATCTCCCTGATTTTGCCTGGACTGATTCTTTTTTAATCTTTCGATTTTGAAGTCCAGCGGGATGCCCTAACTTTTGTCTAAGCCACTTGTTTTCATGTTTTGGACTTAGCGGGCTTTCTTTCTTTTTCTTTTATTTCTCTTTTGATTCTTTTTTTTCTTGAACAAATCGTGTGACACTGGCTGTCTGACTTATTTGAAAAGGTTGTAACTGCCTTATTCCTTGGTCGGTGAGGGATAACCATTGTGGTTTCACGTCCCTTGATCTCCTGATGTGTGAGGGAAGAAAGGTAATGGACCTTTAGACGCACATTCCTTTTGAAAGTTAAACGCTCGATCAAATCAACTAACAATTACCCTGCCCCTGGGTTAGATGTGAGGGTTTTTTCAAATGAAAGGAAACTCATACTTCGAGGCTCAACAGGGTTGACAAGGGTCTATCTCCCTTATATCTCCGATGTTTGGGGATTTGAAGCAATGCCTGTACATCATCAACAGGGTTTTATCCAAAAGCATACAACAAAAGATTTTGCGTTTTTACTTCATCATCCTCCCTCCAAGAGTTTAAGCAAGAAAGTTGGTATTGCAATGCACAGAAATAACATATGAATGAATAAGAATGAATTACTTCAAGAAAAACATATTCATTGCATTAAGGTCATTATTAAAAACAAACAAGTCTTTACATGCATACAAGAAATGAAATATTACAAATGAAAATACAGTAAAGAAGCTGAAGATTGCCATTGTCGAGGAGGCTTGACTCCGTCTGGACTTATTGCTTCTGATGACATACTTGCAGTCTGAGTGCTCACTTGAGGGAGGCTTCAATTGATGTGCAGATCGTCTGTAGTGAATGTAATGACCCCTGAGTCGACCAGATCTTGCACCTTATGCTTGAACACGTTGCAATTTTCAATTAAATGGCCTGGTGTGTCCGAGTGGTACTCACATCTAGCATCCATATCATACCCAGGACGAATAGGGTCGGGAACAGGCTTGGCCTCCCTTAGTTGAACCAGAGAACTCTCAAGTAGACGGGCAAGAACATGAATGTGAGGAATAGGGAGTGGATCGAACCTTCTCTCAGGCCTTTGTGATCTTTGTTGTCTCTGTTGCTGAGGAGCATACGGTTGCTGATACTGAACAGGTTGTTAAACAACAGGAGGAATATACACATCACTGGCTTCTCCTTCTTTTCTCTTGGGGAACCCAGCATAAGGTTTCTTTGCATCTTCCGAGGAACCAGCAGCAATTTGAATCTTTCCCAGTTTGATGTCGTTTTCGACTCTTTCTCCTGCCAATACGAGGTCTGAAAACCCAGATGACAAACATCCAACCAATTTCTCATAGTAAGGCCCCTGAAGCGTAGCCATGAACATATCAATAAGTTCTCGCTCCATCATCGGAGGTTGAACTCGGGAAGCCAATTCACGCACCTCTGGGCGTACTCTTTGAAGCTTTCGTTTTGTCTCTGAGAAAGACTCTGCAATTACATTCTATTGGGTGTCATGCCTGTATTGTATTGGTAGTGCTTAACGAAAGCTTCTGCCAAATCTCTCCAGATTTTAATATGCGTTCTCTCCAAGCTCATATACCAGTCTAAAGATGCTCCAACTTGGCTGTCCTGAAAGAAATGCATCAGCAGCTTCTCGTCATCCGAATAGGCCGACATTCTTCTGGAATATGCCTTAATGTGAATCTTGGGGCAGGTGGTTCCATTGTACTTTTCGAAAACAGGCACCCTGAACTTCGGAGGAATTTTCACACCTGGGACCAACCCTAAGTCAGACATGTCCATATCCAAAGCATTCTGGCTCTCAAAAGCCTTCATTCTCCCCTTGAGCATACGAAACTTCCTGTCCGCCTCAGTAGGGAAACTCATCTCTGCATCGTAAAATTGTTCATCCTGATTATCCATTTCCCGACGAGGAATAGGAATCTCAACAGTACTTTTTCTAGATCGACTCATAGGAGGGGGTGGAGGAATGTCAGTATGTGGAGGGTTCACATCTCCGCCCGGAGTATTACCACCGACAACATTCCCATTACCAGCCTCTGGGATAACAACAACAACCCTATGAATAACCGCCCTTAATTCCTCTTGACGTTGAGCTATACCCTGAATCACCTCCATGAACTGAGCCATATGAGTCTGGACTTTACTCTGATCGCACATGATCCATGATTCTCCTCTGATTGCTTTGAGTTGCGTAGTGGTGAGAAGTCAGGTTTTACAATTCTGAAGAAAATACCAAGTCAGAATAAGAATTCCCATATGAGATTACTTGTTATGCATATGAGTATGAGAATGTAATATGTCATGTGATGCAAATGCAAAGGCACGAGATCAAGGTATCCATAAATTCTGAATAACCGATGTGCTGATGACGGACTAAGTTCAAAGGTATGCTCTGATAAGAAAACTAGAATACTCAGAATACCAGAATAGTCTGAATACCAGAATACCAGGCTGATAAGTCCATACTGATAGAAAAACCAGAAAACCAGGTTGGTTGAAAGTCAAAGTTTCCTGCAAACATGTAAACACTCAGCCCCTCTCACATGTGGATTCTAGAAAAACCGAGGATCCTCAGCTTCACGGGTTCTTAAGTCGAGAAATGATGATACGATCACCATTTTTGGTTTGGCATCATCATCAATCGAGGAGGCCTCAACTGATTCCCCTAAAAAAGAGGTCATCTTATGGTAAGTTCCCAGCTTCGGGTCCTCAGATCAAGAAGCATAATGGGATTACTATTTCTAGTCTGTCATTATTACCGCTTGGGAGGAGTGCCTCAACTGAGTCCTTGGGGAATAGTCGCCAGAGTCGACAGCCCTCTAGGTTACATTCTATCGTCTGCCCCAATGCACGGGATAGAACATTACCAAAGAAAATCTCGTCTGGATGTGGAATTTTCGTGTATACTAAGTCTAGCCAAATGCCACATAAGCCACATTAGTTTCCACTCTAATCCTAGGTATATACTCAAGCCTGGGTATTGGGTTTATCTCTCATGGAACCAACCCACCCAACAGCACAACAGCAGCAGAGCAATATGATAACAAAAACCAAATGCGATAAATGCAGTAAAATACAATAATATACAACAAATAATGCACAAAAATAAACACCCAATGAAATAAACAGACCAACGCTAGGATTGACTCGCATAGGGAACCAGAGTCCCCAGCAGAGTCGACAGCTGTCGCATCTGCGAAAATCAACAGGCGGAAAAGAACAGAAGAGTCGCCACAAAATGTTATTTTCCCGACGCAGGGAAAGGAAACGGTCGAAGAAAACCTCAACAAAGGGAAAGGGATGGTCGTCGAAACCATAGCCTGGGTTCGTGAGTCGGTTACGCGAGAGGAAGGTATTAGAACCCCCACGCGTCCATCATACTCGATGGATCCACGCTTGTTGTCTAATCAAAGGATGAGTTATCTAAAGCCTACTGCTAAACGGAAACGGGACACAGAAAGGGAAAAAAAGCGGACTCTCAAGGATTATCGCATTCCTATGCCTACGTATCTTCGTGGACGAACGAAGAATCAGAGTCGACGTAGTTCGACGGATTACGCACTAAAAGGGGGGAGGTTGCTCGCCAAGACATCGCCGCCTTGTGCCTACGTATCCTCAATCTAACCAGATAGAGGAAATCAGAGCGGTCGTAGTTCGACCTATGGGTCAAAAAGGTCTCGATCGCACTGAGGCGAGAGAAAAGGTTCGGGTAATAAGTCTCGATCACACTGAGGTGAGAGAAAAAGGGAAGTTAGTTGTTAGTTTGCTCGCCGAGACATCGCATCTCGTGCCTACGTATCTCATCTGGAATGAGAATCAGAGCATCCATAGTTCACACTACTGCGAAAAACGGGGTCGGTCTCGATCGCATGGGTGCAAGAGAATAGACAAGGGATCTGAAGAAGCGCTCCTGAAGAAGTGAATTGTCTTTGTTTGTGATTCGTACTGCACTAAAGTCTATGACATAGGAGCGAATGCGTCGTATCGTCGCCCCCAATGGGAGGTATGCTAAACACTCTAGAAAAGTGAAGGGAGACCCATCACTCATCATTTCCAATGTACTTAAGGCTCGTGGCGCAGAATACTCATCGTATTTATTAAGTGTCTTGATTATTGTTTTGAGAAAGAAGAGAGAGACACACACAAGGTCTAAGGGAAACTGAATCCTACAAGTTAGCATGCAAAGTGGCCCTAAGGTCAGGATTAGGAGGAAAATCTACCTAATGTTATCATGCTTAGATTGAGAGCCTAATGTCTATCCTACTCCGAACTTAATCAGGAATTAATTCGGACTAGGAGCCTTAAGGGAGCATGTGAATACATAGTAATCAACGAGTAGACACCAGACGACTCCATCACAAAGAAAAGTTGAATATGAAACCAAGTTAGGAGGAATTCAAGTACAAAAAGAAAATCAAGCAAGAGGCAGTCAAGTATTTAGTCAGGAATTAATCAGAATAGGCATCAAAATCAAGATCAACAATTAATCAAGAATATCCAAACTAAAGATTAAAATGCTAATTAAAATCAAGATTAAATTCTAACAAGAAAAGTTAGTCCAAAATTAAAAACTAATTCTAAAATTAGCCCTAGAATTAATTCAAGCTAATTTCTAATTAAAATCTAACTTTAGAATTAAAATAAAAAAACAATTAATCCATACCAAAATCAAAAGTTAATTAGGAACTAAAACAATTAAAGTTTGAAGTTAAACCACAATTAGGAACAAGATTAATTCTAGAAATAAACTAAACTAGCAACAAATCTAATTCTAATATCTAATAAAACAATCTAATTAACAAATAGTAACGATTAAAACAAAGACTAAAGCCAAAAGACCAAGTCCAGGGGTGAACTAGTGAAACAGGGGTGGTAAGAAAGGAGCCAGGCGCATGGGTCTGGCATGCTAGGCCCAAGGATTATATCAGGAAGCAAAGGAGGGAGTGCCAGCGAGTGATTTGGAGGCGTGGCAATGAGGAAGTTCAAGTGGGCTTAAGGCCCAAACTTGTCCAAGTTGCCATCATTAAACCTACTTCAGATATACTTTCGTTCTTCTATCCTTCCCTACCGTCATCTTCAACTTATCCTCTTGCCATTCTCCTTCTTCCTCTGCCGGCGACACGCATCTCGCCCTTCCCTCTGTTCGTAACACAACTCTAATCGAACGAAAACAGCGCAACCATGAACACACGGTCTCAAACCAAACGTACAAACCTCCACAGTGATGCATCAATAAAGCAAAACTTCGGCTCACCTCAAAGATCCACATTCTCGCTCACCTTCTTTGTCCGACTCAAATAACCAACAAAAACCATAGCACGTGAACAAACAAGCACAAAATCGAGCTAATCGCAAACTACTCGCAACAAAACAACAATTTATGCAAATCAAAGAAGAGAATCAAACCAACTACTCGCGATAAAACAACAGCTAATGTAAATTGCAGAAGAGATTCAAGCCAAGCATAAACTCAAAGTTCAGAGCGAGATTACCGTAGTCTCGTAACGATGAAGACGGATCGAACTCTGCAACGCTTAAGATACAAAACTTGTTCGATCTCACTTCTGCTTTCTTCTGTATGCTTTAATGGTCGTCACCTTGTTCATGTTCCATAAGCTTCTTCTTCTTCTTCTTTTCGGTACTGCTCCGATTGTTGTTGTTGAATTTTTAGGTTCGAATTATGAGGATTGTTGATGGATTTGTCATAGGTTCTAAGAATTTTTGCTGCTGAGTTGACGAGGATACGAAGATGAAGAAGCTGGTGGTTCGAAGGAGATTACAATCAGCTACAAATCATAGCGTTGAAAACTGAAGATGATGATGAGAATGTTGAAAAGCTGTTGAGGAATGAAGATGGTCCGAGTTTTTGCAGAAAATTGAAAATGGAAAAAGATGCGGCTCGTTTCTCTGCAGAAAGTGAAGAGTAAGGTCCGGGTGAAGATAATGAAGAAGCTCTCTCAATTCTGCTACAGTCTGAGTCTTTATACCAGAATTGGAGAGGGGTAGAATTGGGTTTTTAGGTGAATTCTATTATGAATGAGTTGTGAAATTCTGTTGAGAAAGTTCTAAAAGTGGTCATGCGTCTTTTCTGTTGTGAATTGGAGAGTGGTTTTGGAATTCATTTGTGGTTTGGCACCCGCGGTGTATACTCTGTTACATATTGTTTCTGCTAATTACCACTTCAATCGTATTTTTCTTTTCCACTGATGCTATGCTTTTTAAATTTCCTCTGCTGTACTTCACACATGCGCTTTACTTTCTTGTTATTGTTAGTCCAATTGAAATGGGACCCTGCACCTAAGAGATATGTATCATCCTTTGGAATTATTTCTTGAAAACCGACACCCTGTTTGTTTCTTTTGAGATGCTTTTAGACCGTATGAGATTAGCATGACAATTATTAGTAGAAAAATCATTGCACTTGATCCACTTGAATATGGCCTTGGACATTGGTTTATGAGAATTGGATTGACCTGGTTGAATGTGGATTTGAACTTACTTTTGACTTTTTGAAGTGAAATGGATAAGTGAATACAATTTGTCATATAATTTTGGGCTAATTTGGATATTTGGATATTGATTTGGAATTAAAGATAAAAATGGACAATTGATTTGGTAAATGAACAAAATGATAATGACGTGGATAAAGAATAAAAATGAAAGATGGATATTTGGTTGGAAACAAAATGAATATGGACACAAATTTAGATATGAAATTGGATCAAAGTGGTTATTTGGAATTGGATTATGGTTTAAGGTTGAAATGGATATGGACATGAATTGAATATGGATATGGTTAGAGGTTTAGATATTTGAACGGACTTGTATCTTGAATTCCAAGTAATCCACATGATCCCTCTTCACACTCTATATGCTTAAAACTCTTGACCAATTGAATATCTTTGATCCCAATCTAAACTTTAAATCCAAATCAAACTTGCCTTCATTGTGAATCCCCAACTCCAATCCACACTAATTTGCATTAAAAGCAGCAAGCCATAAGCAACTGAGAGAACAACACTGCCTTGGCTAGAATATGAGTCCACAACTCGATCTCTTGCACCATGACCCAATCCTCAAATATCCTTCTTTTATAACTAAGGATCTCAACACAAGAACAATTCCCCGAGGAAGCTTTGAAGATGAAGATAAGCCATGAAGCGTAGAAAGAAGCATGATTACCAAAACATCCTTGACAAGAAACCCTAATTTCATGAACCCCAATTGATGAAAAATCCTCTAGCTAAACCATGAATAAGAAATCCTACTTCACCTTGGTATCCACTTATAATGATGAGTTGACTTGAGTTGTCAATGAAGAAACCAAACCCTAGTCCATAGCCTGATTAACACCAATAAAGTCCTGGCCAAATGCCTCTGATAATTCCTCTAAATAAGACAACTTCAGAACAGGAAGATTACACCGACCAGAATTTAACCTCTTGCTCCAACTTATCCTGAAATAGAAACCGACTGATTAACACCAAATGAGTCATGACCTAATAAAGATGCGGATGAATGCGAACAAAAGCCGGTTAAGGTTGGAAACAGAGAGGGCAGATTTTGGGGTGCTACACACACCTCCTTAGTTTTAGCACAATTTAGAAATAGATGAGTAAAATCTTCGTGATGCATAAAACATAAAACACATATCATATCGTGCGAGTTAGAAATGATGTCACGAGAAGCCAAATTAAGACGCGTAGGGAACCTGTCGATAACTAATCTCCAGCCCATAATCTTAATCTTGGAAGGAATTCATGATTTCCAAATCACCTGCACCGCCAGTTTACACACCTCATCTATATCCATTCCTGTCGCAACTCCAATTAGCCTATGATAATACAACTTCACAAAGTACTGTTTGTACATTCCAAAAGGCCAGCAAACCTTGTCTAAACCCTACATAGTAGATGAAACTTACTGCAATAAAGACAATAAGTTTTGGTACTCATCCTGCAGAATGTCATTGTCTTCCCACCCTTGAAAGCCTACCTGCCAAATCCACAACTCTCCAAGCCAACAACCCATATCATACACCGAAACAAACTTGTTGAAAAAATTAGCATATAGGTAAGGGAAAAATACCTGCAGGGGCCTGTTACTGCACCATCTTCCAAGCCAAAACGAAGCCAATGCACCATCACTAAGGTTAAACGATATCAGATCAGCGAACGCCTCGCCTTCAAGAATATTTCCAAGCTTCAAAACATCTCTCCACCACAAAGAAACATTTCTTGAAGAAGACGTGGGCAGCTTGCAAACGATATTCTTTGCGAAGTCGCCATATCGCCCTAATAAAATTTCGATCCAAAGAGCATGTTTCTCCACTAAAAGCCTCCATAGCCACTTGGTCATCAAAGAAAAATTAAATATAGAGATATCTCTAATACCTAATCCACCTTCATTTTTTGATTTACAAATAGTAGCCCAACTGAACCATGAAACCCCTCTGCATTCTTAGCGCCAAACCACAAGAAGTTATGTTGAATTAAGATCAATTTACGCAGAACTTTGTGTGAAGCCCTGTAGAAAGACAGATAATGCATAGGAAGATTCATCAAAACAACATTAATCATAGTAACAAGGACTCCTATAGATAGTAACCTTCTTTTCCACAAGGATAATCTTGCCTTCATGACTTCAATAACACAGGTTTCTAAAATGCCACACGCCTATTACCACCAACGACCAGCCCAAGAAACTTGAACGAAATTGAATCAAGTTTGCAGACCAGGAATTGTTCTGCGCCTTTAAGGAATGAACCTTCAATTCCCACGCCATATAAACTATTCTTCCTTATATTGATTTTCAATCCAGACAACATTTCGAAACCCTTAAGAATAAATTTTAAGAATAACATTAGGACTTAAAACCTATAAATGATGATATATAAAATAGAAATTAAATAAATGATAGGTAGAAGAGAATGTATCTCAATGACATCATCATATGATTAAGGTTTCAAGCCTACAGATACAACACATTAAATACCCCTCGAAGGTGCGTCACTGTAATTGAAGTCAATACTTCTGTCATTTTAAGTGTTTTATAATATTACTAGTAAGATACTCGTGCGTCTGCACGGGTGTTCGCCGGTGTGAACAACCGCTGGCCTTCTGTCGCAGGTTTACTCACGGGACCAGCCACACAAATCCCATAACAAGTTATTAGAAGCGTATATTCGTTTGATCGTGACAGTTTCATTGTAAGTGCGATAATAAATGTGGGAAAGGCAAGAAATAAAGGTTGGGGTGCCTAACAACCCAAAGTAGAAAACAAATAGAAAAAAGAAAGGAAGCAAGAGAGGCAAATAAACAACAGTAATTTAAATTCTGAAAGTAAATTGCATTAAGGAATTGTGGAAGCAATTATACATTTTCGCGAGATTGAACTCATTTCTCTCTTGTTTTTCCCTTTGCAATGTTACAAAATGTGACCCCCTAAAAATGGAAAATACAATGCTTTATATAGGCCTAAAAAAATAATCGTTCATCTGCCCAAATTCCCTTTGGTGCTGACACGTTGTCACCCCACTTTCTTTTCAACTTCCCATATTCTTGGAACTTTCAAACTTTTTCCCGCCCAAGTACCTATCCTTGAAGTGTGGGCTTGCTTTTCGCATGGCTTTCTTCCGACACCATGGGCTTGTCACCTTCTTTCTGACGCATCCTCCTGATCTGTGTTGGATCGACGCTTTGAGCATCCTTGTCGTCGACTTGCTTGTGAATTTCCTCTTTCTCCTTTCACCTTGGTCGAAATATCCTGTCAATAAGTTGGCCCCCCCCCCCCCCCCCAAAAAAGGCCAATTTCGACTGAGCGCCGTGTGTCGATTGAGAAATTTTCCGTTTTTGGTTTCTTGCGAGGATTTCGACGACTTTTTCTTCGACTCACTTACCAACATTTTGTCTTCCTCTGAGACATGTGTCAAACGCCGCCTGACATGATGATGGCAATCTCATACCACGATTTCCAAGATAAACGCCATGATGGCTAGTCTCGTCTGAGTTATGGGCCTCGAAACCAACTCCGACTCACTTTCAGAAGTTGAACAGCTTCGGTGATCTTTCATCTTTTGCATGCGTCTTATAAATAGCATCCCCCCAAAACCGTTTCACCATTTCTCCATAACTTCTTCTTCAAACTTGTTCTGTGTTCTTGAAACAAAACCTCTGCACTTTTCTTTCTCAAAATCACTCCTTGTCTCAGAACACCTCCTACATTTCTTTCTTTCCAATGGCTTCTTCAACCACTGCTACCACTTCTATTCCTCAAACCACCGAAAACAACCCAGTTGCATTTGTACTTTCTGAAGCAAAAACCCTTCGTCCTCTTCCTCAGCCATTATCCGCTGACGAGACGGTGGTAGACAACTGGCGCCGCTAGATGGTTATCCCCTTCGCGGTGGAGAATAAGCTTCATGCTTTGGCCCACTTCCGGACAAAAAACCTAATCCACAAGAACTCCAACGGTTCTTTCCTTGCTTTGAACAAACCATTACACCGGCTTTCGAGAAAAGGCGGCACTTTAGATCTCAAATTTATAGCGCCTAAGTCTCGGGTCTTCATATCCATGCCTACTCCTAGAAACAAAGATTACATTGCATGGCTCGACAAAGTCGAAGGACAACATAAAAAGCAATGGAAAGAATCTGGCATTTTCGACGCCAGCCAACTTTCCAGTACTGCTCATAAGGGTTAACCCTTGTTTGCTACTTGCGTCGATGTATTTCTGGGAAGGATCGACAAATACATTCCACCTCCTTTATGGTATGTTCACACCAACGCTTTTCGACGTGACAGCCATCACTGGCCTTTCGCCACTGGGCGATACGTTCGACCCGACCCTGGAGACCAACAATGCTTTCGACTTCGAGCGTGCTGGCTTCCAAAATTACATTGAAGACCATCACGACAAACGTTCCAAAGAAGTATCTGATGAGGAGCACATTGCCTTCTTGAGATTATGGCTGTCTTACTATATGTTTTGCCCTGGCTCTTTACAAATAGCCAAAAGTTTTATCAATCTGGCCATTCAGATCCATGAAGGTCGACAGATATCTTTGGCCAAACTTCTACTAGCCTCTCTCTACCATTCTTTTGGCTTGTTGACTATGCGGCTGAAACTCCTCCACCAGACCACCAAGGCTCTAAACATCTCGGGGCCTATGTGGTTGTTGCAGCATTGGCTCAATGCCACTTTCAAACACAAGTTGGGATACCCAGCTTCTGCGACAATAGAGCGCTTAAATAGAGAGCGTCCTATCGAAGGCATGCGACTCGCTCTGATGACTACCCAAGAGACCCCTAAGAAAACCCTTTTTATGAGGTATCTCAGTATGTTTGTCGAGACCACCTCCTTCGTCCCCGACAATGGCGCCTTTTGTGGAGCGTAAGTTTGGCCCTGAATGATTTAGAAATCCCTTTCCCGGAGTCTCACCCAAAGCTGCTGCGCAGTTGAACTCTATATGGCGGGCATTTCTCACTCCTACCATGATATCTTTCCAGATTAAATCAGGCAATAATGGTTATGGCTTCATGAACTATCAGCCAAATTTGGTTAGCCCGACAATTTGGCTTGAGCCAAATGTTGCCAAAGTCTCTGGTGAAACATGCTGACGATATAGTATGGTGTGGCCGACGCTTGACTCAGTTAGGTCATAGGGCTTGTATGAGGTTTGTCAGAGCCACTCAACATCTTGAACTGCCAGTATTTTGTATTCCAACCTTCCTTTTTTACCACTCAAGAGTTCGACGCCTGGTGGTCGGAGTACCAGGATAAAATCTTCACTCCAAACCTTTTCTTGTAGAACATGGTGGACGTTATTGCTTCTCTGGCTAGTGGAGTTCCTAAATCATCGACTGCAACCTCTGTTACAGACGTCGACACCACAGAAGACCCCTCCACAAAGGTGGATTCTGGACTTCGATTTTGTTTCACCTGTAAGTTTGAACTTAATCATCTCATCTTTGTTTTCAGGGACGCAAACGGGAAACAATTGCTGCATCGACTTCCACTAGGCCTGCTAAAAAACCCAGGACCACCACTTCACAGGTATATTTTATTTTATTTTTTTTTCTTACCCTGCTTCTTTTTCTTTTCTCTGTCTGATGGTATTTCTGCACAGGCTTCTGAGAAAATACCTTCTCTTGAAAGAACTGAGTCGAATGAGAGTACTCACTCTCGAGTTTTCACCGCAACAGCTCCAGCATCCCCTCCATCCACACCTTTGGTGAGGAAGAAAAAAGCTTTGACAAGGAGAACACCTTCAAGAACCGGCACTTCGACGGTGGCCCCCGGTTGTCCCCAAAAATCTTGAAGACGTATTTGAGTCAATCCCTATTGTCATCCCTCCCAGGACAACTCCTTCACAGCCTGCGAAGGTACTCCCTTTCTCTGCTTTAGTACCTCAGGTGATATTCAGGCGAAGAAAATCTCACTGCACCTTGTTTTGTTGGAAAATGTGGTCGCTTCGACCACTGCCGACATTGGCGATACTGAACTGGCTACCGACACTACTCCTGCTGGCACCCACGATCACGCCAAGTCCTCAAAAGGTCGATGAATTCCAGATGCCCTTGTCAGAGTAAAACTTGGTGGCGACGACGCCTTCTTCCCAACATGCCAACCTTGGGACTGGAAATGATGGCTCAACTCTTGGGGAGAATGTCAATCCTTCACCCGTTGTCACCACTGCTGATGTCGGGGAGAACTTTCGAGCCCCTGAACATGGCCCAGAAAAAATCTCACCTACTGTCGATAAAATCCATACCCCAGAGGAACTCTTGGCAGCCAAGCAAACAGATCCAGCAGCGACCCTAAAGGCGCTACACAAACTTCACAAGAGACTGGGGAGGTTCATCCTGCCAGTTCAACAGCCATCCCAACTCCAGATTTAGATGCCTCTTTCTCTCTCAAACTTCAACAATTGCGGTCCTATCTTTTTGAAGAATAGTTCCTGGCGACTGTCGCAGAAGAGGCACCCATAGCCAACGACGTTTTCAAGTTTTTGAATGAACTTTCTGAATTCCAACGTCCTGCCCCTATCGCCACGTACCTAATCGAGTTCAAAGCCTTCTTCACTCAGTTGGCCAAAGATCTTTCTATGTGTCATCAGGGCGAGTGGTACCTTAGCTCAGTTTGTGAACAGAAGCTTGGAGATTTTGAAACCAAAAAACAAGAGCGCTCTGACAAGCGTCAAGCCTTCGACCAGCAGATATCTGACTATCAAGCTCAGATAGCAGAGCTGACAAAAAAGATTGCTGAAGTTGAACAACAAAAATCCTCCTTAGACTCAGCTGAGCCTCTGCCCTCTCAAGAAGCCATCGACCACGAGGTAGCCCAGGGAATTGCTCATGTAGAAGCGGCTATGAAGATCAAGGATGCTATTATCCGTATGCAGAGAAGAAAAGTGCTCCTCGAGAGCAAGATTGTTCATGAGAAAAACCTGTTTGAAGACTTTAAGTTCAGATTCCCTGAGCTTCCTTAACCTGTATGTCAAACTGATGTAACAACATTTTGTAAGCCATTTTTGGCCCGCTAGCCTATTTTAGCTTTTAATCAATGAGAAAGCTATATTTTTATGTGAATATCTTGTAGCATAGGTCTATATTTCTTTAAATATTTCCCATTTACTCTTAAGATTTGTTGGTCCATTCCCAACGCTTGCACTTTATATGCGTTATTGCTAAACACTTGAGTCACCTTAAATGGTCTGTCCCAATTAGGTGACCATTTTCCCATTGTCTGATCCCGTCGATCTATGGGCAACACCACTTTCCATACATAGTCATTTACAGCGAAGGTTTTCTCTTTGACCTTCTTGTTGTATACCTTGGCAACTCGTGCCTTCTGGCGTAGCAATACATTTAAAGTTATCATCATTTCCTCATCTAAGTCTACGAGTTCGTCTAACATCGTTTCCCAATATTGCTCAGACGGAATCTCATATTGTCGTTGTACCCTGACTGATTGCAAGCATATTTCTACTGGCAACACAGCGTCATGCCCGAAAGTTAAACGAAACGGAGTTGAATTAATCAACTCTTTGGGTGATGTTCGACAGGCCCACAAAACTTGACTTAACGTTTTGTGCCAGCTTTTTGGCTTCTTTGCAACATGCTTCTTGATTAGCCCAATGATCGCCTTATTAGTTGCTTCGACCTGACCATTCGCCTGAGCGTAGTATGGTGTCGAAGTAACTAGTTTAAAGCCTGTTTTTGCTGCAAACTCTTGTATTTTCTGCCCAACAAACACAGAGCCTTGATCTGTCGTGATTATCTCAGGTATCCTGAATCTATACAAGATATGATTCTGGATGAATTCTATTACAGCCTCTTGATCCACCTTCTCCAGAGGCACAACTTCTATCCACTTGGTGAAGTAGTCTATCCCTACGAGGATGAATCTTTGCTGTTTCGACGAGGCTGGCCAAATTTCTCCTATTACATCCAAAGCCCAACCTCGAAATGGCCATGGTTTGACTATAACGTGCAATTCAATGGCCGGTACATGCTGAATATTTGCATGTCTCTGGCAATCTTGGCACCCCTTTGCGAAGTCTATGCAATCCTTGAGCATGTTGGGCCAATAAACACCTTGTCGAAACAAAAGCCATTTCATTTTGTGGCCAACTTGGTGAGCTCCACAAGTCCCACTATGAACCTCGGAAATTGCCCAATAGGCATCCATATCTCCTAAGCATTTGAGCAAGACCCCTTCTGGGGTTTTCTTTAGCATCTCATTCCCCATAAAGACATAACTCATTGCTCTATACTTAGTCTTCCTATCAGTGCTGCCTAACGGATTCTCTAAATAATCCATGATTGGTTTTCGCCAATCTGTTGGTGACATATTGTTAACAAAGACCTTGTAATTTCCCAAATCTTTGACCAAACTCTTCGAGTCCATTGAGGTTAACCACATTAACAGTGAATGTATGTTTGACGCCATCTTTTCCCTAGTTTTGATGAAATCCTCCAGCCTTCCCTCCGACACTTTATAGCCAGAGGCGATTTGTGCTAGTTCATTGGCTTTATGGTTTTCTATCCTAGGTACATGCGAGATGTTGACGACTTTGAAATGCTCTAACCAACTTTTTGCCAACAAGAAGTAACTCACAAGGTGCTCTTTAACGCACTGGTATTCTCTCGTGATTTGTTTAATCACCAATTCTGAGTCTTCTCTTATCTCGATCTTTTTGGCTCTCAGATCCTTAAGTATTTTGAGACCAGTAATTAAGGCTTCATACTCTGCCTCATTATTTGAGCATTTGCCATCAACTTTGCATTTAAATGTAGTTGGGATACCTTGTGGTGATATTATTAGGATCCTGGTACCTGCCCCATTTTTATGGCTCGATCCATCGAAATACAACTTCCACGGGGCAATATCGATACTGTGTATCGATGTTTCTACTACTGCGTGGTCGACAATAAAGCCTACCACTATTTGACCTTTCATCACCCTTAAAGGAACGTATGTCAAATAAAATTCAGTTAACGCTAGTGCCCATTTCCCAATTCGACCATGCAAAATAGGTTTGGACAACATATGCTTAATAACATCAAAATGCGATGAAACATAAACATCAACTGGTTTAATATATTGCTTTAATTTCATACATGAGAAGTACATGCATATGCCCAACTTTTCAATCATAGTGTACCTAGTTTCAGCATCTATCAACATCCTACTAAGGTAATAAATGGGTCTTTCGACACCACTACTATCCTCTTGTGCTAACATGCTGCCTATGGTCGTATCCGACGCTACAATGTACAACTTCATGTTTTTATTTATACTAAGTGGTAATAGGATTGGAGGCTTTGTAAGGTATTCCTTAATTGTGTCGAAAGCCTCTTGCTGCTCCTGTCCCCAACGGAACTCACTTTCCTTCTTGGCTTTGAGTAGTGGTGAAAACACTTTCGTCTTGCCACTTAGGTTCGAGATGAACCTCCTCAAGAAGTTTATCTTCCCCAACAAAGACTGGAGCTGTTTCTTTGTCGACGAAGGCTTGAGATCCAAGATTGCTTTCGTCTTGTTCTGGTTGATCTCGACGCCTTTCTTGTGGACCACGAATCCCAGAAAGTCCCCTGCATGAACACCAAAGGCACACTTTAGTGGATTCATTTTTAATCCATATTTTCTCATTCTCTCGAATGAGCGTCGAAGGTGGCCTAGGTGACCATCTTCTGATGACGATTTTATCACTATGTCATCAATGTATACCTGCATAAAATTTTCAATAAAGTCATGGAATATAGCATTCATAGCCCTTTGATAGGTTGCCCTAACATTTTTCAACCCAAAAGGCATCACAACCCATTCATATGTCCCCAAAGCTCCAGGGCATCGAAACACGGTTTTGGGGACATCCTCTTCGGCTATGAGAATTTGATTATAGCCGGAGTAGCCGTCGAGCATGCTCAAATATTCGAACCCTGCGGCTGAGTCGGCCAACGTCTCTGCCACAAGCATCGAATATTCATCTTTAGGGGTAGCGTTGTTCAAATCCCTAAAGTCGATACAAACTCGAAGGGTTCCATTTTTCTTAATAACAGGTACTATGTTTGCTATCCGTTCCACATACCTCGCAGTTCGGATGAACCGGCTTTTGAGCAGTCTTTCAATTTTCTACTTGATCTTCGACGTGACTTCTAGGGCGAAGCGTCGAGGTTGTTGCTTTACTGGCCTCTTACCTGGTTGGATTGGAAGTCGATGCTCCACTACGCTCCGACTCAGACCAGGCATTTCGCCATAATCCCAGGTAAAACAATCCTTGTATTCTTTTAATACCTTAATCAGCTTGGCCTTCATCTCTGGCCCCACTTTGGTGCTCACATAGGTGGGCCTTTTGGTTGTCCCATCCCCTAAGTCAACCTCTTCAAGTGGGTCTTACGCCTGCATCCTTTGCGGCTCATGATTTGGGTCTTTCTCAAACCCCAAAGGCTCGTCGTCGTAAATACAATCAAGCCTTTGGCTTTCTGAAGCCGCTTTTTGGCCTTGTAGGCCACTTATTTGTGTACTCCAGTCGTCTCCCTCACTCGCTTGTGGTGGCTTCTCTGTTTCAAGTGTCGACATTCTTCTGTTTTCAACCAAATAGGCTGAAATTCGAGTCATGCTCTCTGACTCAACAGTCATTTTCACTGACTGTGGGCCACCCCGTTGGTGGCATTTCCATAGGCTTCATGGCTTCGTCGGCAGCATCCCAGATGAACCCATAGTCGGGTTCTAAGTTCAGGACGCAACCCGTGTCGACGGAGGTGTAGGAACCTGACCCATCATCACAAGGAGCCACATTTGCTAAATGCTGGTCAAAAGATTTCTCGTTACCCTTGGCTTCGTCGACCTTGTAGTAGCTTTGATCTGCCTCAATATTTTCGACGATGCCATCTCTTCTCCAAATGGTCAGTCTCTGGTGCATTATCAACGACACTGCCCCTATTCCATGGATCCATTCCCGTCCCAATAACAGATTGAAATTTGCTTTTGAATTGATGACCATGAAGAGTATTAACCTGTTGGTTGTACCCACTGCCAAGTCCACTTGGATAACCCCCAGGATATTACTGGTCTTGCCTTCATAGTTGGAAAGAACCATGTTATGCTGTCGGAGGTTAGCCTCCATTTTTCCAATTTTCTTGAATAAATTATGGGGAATCAAATTTACAGTTGCCCCACCATCCACGAACACCCGTTGACTTCCACTCCGTCAACTTTTGCCTTTATGAATAACGGCTTCAAGTGATACATCATCCCAGGTTAGGACGTTCGAACATAGCCATTTGATCTTTGACAACACCACTATTCATCACATAATAACATAGAGGCTTATCATCTGCATTTTCGTTAGGGACGGAGTCTTCTTCTGCCTTAGAGATTTTTGACACCACATCATATTCAGCTGGTAGGATTGATACGATACCACAATTCAGTACGAAATCTTCACCATAGGTGTCATAATTGGTATCGTCGTACATGTCTTCGTCAAAATCTCCCTCAGGTGAAGGGTCATATTCCTCATCCGACTGAGGAGAATATTTTGGCTCCTCCTCATCTGACTGAGGGGTGTATTCTGGCTCCTTCTTGCTTTCAACCAGCGAAGTACATTTTGAACTCTAGGTCGAAACCACCCCCTTTTCTCCCGACGTTTCCACAGTTACTACCATGGTCTAGTTTGTCACCAATTTGTCTTTTTCTACCCATTGCCTTCTTGGGTGTTTCCGCTTGTGTCCAGGCGTTCCGACAGGCTTCAATTATGAAGTAGCAGCCTCTTTCTCATCCTTCTTGTTGCGCTGATAGCGCCTCCACTGAGTTCTAGTCATGGGTTTTTTGCCTTTGTAGTTAGGAGACACCACATAGCCCCTTGGTTCGACCCTCTTTTCGGAGACATTTGCTTCTTTTTCTAAATCTAGAACCTTCTATTTTGGTCTTTTACTTCCTTTCTGGCTGACTGGTGCCATCCATCTTTCCTGTGGGGTATTTGACAGAGGCACAAAAGTTTTGGGTCGTGCCTCTTGGAACAAATTTGTGTACTCCTCATTTCGACGAGGGGCACCACTCTTGTCAAACACAAACCTTGGGACAGGTGGCTTGTTTTCTGGCAGAACTTCTTGAAAGCACCTTTGGTTTGACAAAGTTTTTGTAAAACACATTGATGATAAAGATGAATAAATCTGGACTGAACAGAGATGTTGAAGAAGATGTCATGACATCCTTAAGTACTGCACTGATTTAACAAGTGTCAATATGTAACAAATCAGCCAAGAAATAATGCGCATGGATCAAGGACTGAAAACTGAAGCCCAAGGAAGCAGAAGCCTATAAATAGAAGACTTAGACATAGGTTTTGGTATGCCTTAGTACGCCTGTTGTAACCTAGTTTTCTTGCCTAAGAAACAAGGGTTTAGGGTTTTGAGAGTCGTTGGCTTTCTAGGTTGTAAGTCTCCCTTTGTATCAGTTAATACACTGTGGTAGATATAGGTGTCGCACAGATCCATAAGCCTTAAGGTATTGGATTGTGTATTGTTCTTGGATGAAGCTTTTAAGCAAATCCAAGTTAGCTTGTTTGTCAAGTATGCTTGACAGAATTCTGTATTGATAGGGATAATGTAGAAATCATAGTTGGTGATTAAGGGAAGTGAGTGGGGTATCTCATATCAGGGTTCTAAACGTTAGAGTTTAACCTTGGTAAAGATGTTCATTGGATAGATGTTAGGTATAAAGTTGTAAACGGGGGAGTTTAACTTTGTAACACTCTACAGATAGTGGAGTCTTCTTCCTGGATTGGTATCCCCCAGATGTAGGTGAGTTTACACCGAACTGGGTTAACAATTACTGTGTTCTTTATCATTCTGCAGATTTATGTTTTCTGTTAGGGTTCATGATAAACATGTTGGATCAGGTGTCGTGACATCTGTGTGTGTGTAGTTCTGATATTCAAGGTATCAGTTTGCTGTTGCGCCTCCAAGTTTAATGATTATACAACACAATGTCTTGACATGTGCTAGGACATCTTCTGTCTGCATAGGCCAGAATTTCAATTGGTATTAGAGCAGGTATCCTGTCTGGTTCTGGATGAGATATTTGGGAGATACTTTCTGGCGTTTAAATAAGGAGGAGTTTGAAGATCAGATCAATCAACTCAGGCATACTCAAGGGTATTAATGGATGAGATGGATGTTCTGGATCGAAGGGAGCAACCCGGAGGTTGTTCATGTTGCTGAGGAGATTCTACAACAACTACAGAAGAAGTGGCTAGTTCTCTTGTTGGTGTGTCTTATTTAATGTTGTGACATCCTATTAGGGCAAGCAGGATCTGTTCCTTGGTGGTTCCGATGCATGTGTTTCTGATGGAAGAGCTCTAGAATTATGGGATTCTGGAGTTGTTACTGAAGACAGTTGGTGGAAGGTCTCAATCGTCGGTCTCTTTATATTTAAAGATATCTGTATTCTTTTATTCCAAAGTCGGGAGCGATGGAGTAAAGGGAGTTGTGGTTAGATATCTGGTATGGTGACTTAATACTTTGAAGCTTGGTTTCTTAGTGCAGTTGAAGTCAGTGGAAGAGGAGAGGAGTTGAGTTAAAGTTTATAAGGTTCTTGCTCTAGGAGTTTGATAAATGGTTGGTCGGCTAGGTTGTCAAAGATACTTGAGATCTCTCTTGAGTCCACTCATAAAGGCATCTATGTCGTGTATCTGGAGTCTTCTAGTTACTCTTCTGGCTAGAAGGTGTTTCTTTGAAACACAATCTGAAGAAAGTGGAGGTGAATTATTTTCACCATCCAAAAACAGCAAGGAAGGATTCATCTCTCTTGACCCTAAGAGTGAATCCAATCTGATCGAAGAATCATTGAGGTAAATAAGATTTGTTCAGAGAAAGTATTAGTTACTTGAGTCATGGGTGGCAGCCTTGGTATCTCTACATTGTCCTTTGAAGAAGATACTTGCAAAAAGA
Organism: Lathyrus tuberosus; assembly: GCA_022829125.1. NCBI lineage: Eukaryota > Viridiplantae > Streptophyta > Magnoliopsida > Fabales > Fabaceae > Lathyrus > Lathyrus tuberosus. The sequence goes on from JALAZF010000393.1 coordinate 1,034,214, forward strand.
TTGAATATTTTATAAGTGTCCATGACATGATCTGGTGGAGCTCAGTTGCAGCAGTGAAGAAGGGTTATTGGATAAGGATTCAAGATCAATTGTTATTCGTGGAATCCACAAGTATTTAATTGATTATCCTTGAAAGTCAAGATTGTTGATGTTCAACAAGATGTTGGAACATCTCATCATCAGAGTTTATACAGAATCATGGAAGGGGTACTGCATATGCTTTAGCATCAGTTTTAGTCTTGGGTGGTAACCTAAGAAGTGGCTTCAGTCGGGTGTGACAGAAGCATGTGTTCTCTAGAGAGTTTCCTGGCAAGAAACTAGTCTGGACTTTAATACTGTTGAAGATAAAGATGAAGACATCATAATCTTGATGGTTACAGCTTGGATCAGTTTATTTCTGATCTAGGTGCTTTGGAGCATGGGTTTTTCTCTGTTTGTGAAGGTCGAGGATAAGTGACAGTTATCTCTGGCTTTCTATTGACGACTCTACTAAGGGAAGTGGCATTATTTGGTATGGCTATGGGGTAGTCTTAGACTACTTACTTTCTGAAGATTCAGACGTGGCAGGTTTGAAGTCTTTAGAGTTTCAATGCAGGATGGAGGTTGTCTACTCAAACTTGGTTGTTGAATCAAGTCTATGAGAGCATGGAACTCTTGTTCTGCAAAGGGAGGAGGTTCATCTAAGTGGCAGAAGGAGGAGCTGAATTCAATAGTTGGATGTCATATCAAAATGTTCTGACATCTAGCTCAACATTAGAAGTCTCAACTGGTGATGCGGCACATCATCTTAAGATAAGGTGATCTACAGGAGAATGGAAGTTATGGATACTTCAAAAAGGTCTATCTCATGCAGTTTGCGGGAGCTGTGGATGGGAAGATGTTACATCACTAAGAGGCTTGGTGAATCCAAGATGTCTTGCTATGGAACAAGTAGTTCATGTGACTTGAAGATCTGATTTCATTAGTGGATCAGTGTATCTTGTGGGAGTTCTGAAGATGAGTGAGGTCAATCAAAAAGTGGCATTTGGTTGATTTCACAATGTACGTTCAAGCAAGATGCTTGAAACTGATTGCTCTTTTGCAGAAGAGTAGTTAGTTGAAATTGTAAGGAGGTTATGGTTCTCTGGGAGCTTGTGGAAGAAGTTCTAGGTTGAGGATAGAAGCTTACCTTCTTTGGTGGATGAGAGTTTATTTCTCTCTGTGTTTCTGAAGTTTTCTTTGTTCAAGCTGGTGGCGCAGTGTTGTTTGAAGATCTTCAGTGTAGATTACTATGCTGATAGTAAGTCCAGTGGTGGAGCATATCAAGAACCATGGTGTGTGGTGTCTGTGATGTGTGGAAGATGTCATAACTGATGTTAGAACATCTTCGGGTTAGTTATCCTTGGTGAAGGATTTCAGGTTCTGTGATGAACTGGTTACTTGCATCGTGTCTAAGAAGTATCTACATTATCAATGATGGAGTAGAAGAACTATCTTGGAGGTCTGATGTAAGGTTTCGGAAGACTGAAGTGAATCATATGTTGATTGCATGAAGGTCTGGTTTCTGATGTGTTCAGAAGTGGATATTCACCAAAAATCAGAAGTATTCCAGATTATCATACGGGAGAATGATAAGGAGTGACTGTCTTGGATTGTGGGGTATCTATCTCTATTGCTGGATGGGTAAGGTCAGTAGAAAATCTTGCGAAGGGGATGTTGCCCTGGCTGCAAGTCATGCTAGTAGTGGATCAGTTTAGCAGCTATGAAGTTCTGGAGCATGCATATGATAGCTGACATCGTTATAACAAACTAAGGGGCCCTGTGCGTCTCTTTGAGGAATGTGAAGCATTCTGATTCAATTGTTTTATGCCTCAAGCAGTTGGAGGTCTATACATGAGAATTCAAGAGGAGTTCGTATGGTGTGTAGATGGTTGCAGGACGCGCGCGCGCGGGGGGTGGGGGGGAGGGGTCAATGGGACTTTGATCTCAAGCCAAGAGTTTGTTATGGTTGGTATACATTTCCTCACGGGTAGCATGATGGTGATCATGTGTGAGTGATTATTGTTTCTTGTCAGAGGGAGCAATAAGAGAATTGATGTTTGTGTTCAGCTGGTAAGTTGGACTGAGGGTGCGCTCTTGAAGACATGAAGATGCGTCTTATGTTTTCCATTCATTAGCTTAGGTGTTCTGTGGAAGAGCGCTAATTTCCTTAGATAGGGGAGATGCCTCTTGATCTAAGATGATTTACTGCGAGGGTGTAGTTGGAGTTCCAATTTGCATTTGTGCGTCAAGCAAACTGAGATGTCAAGAAGGATGTCTTGACATTATTGTATTGTTGCAAGTTGTGGGAAACTTGGCAGTACATGTGTATTGGAAATGGTTCTTATTGGATGCTTAAGAATCATTGATTGAGTCTTGGGGAATTTATTTTTCTCTGCAGACTGTAATCACAAAATTGTGAAGTTATTCCTCAATACAGAAGTTTTCTTTAGGGACAATGTCTGACATGATGTCAGAACATTGTTAAGGACATGATTTGTGAGTAATTGGTCTTTTGGACGGTGAATATTGCATTATACGCGTGGTAAACACGTTCATCGTACTTGCATTATTGTTGGGAGGTTTTCTTGAAGAAGAAACAGTCAAAGCTTTCTTAGCCGGTGCGCATTGGGTTTTGGTGAAGTTACAACCTTAAAGTAATAATCGCATTGAAGTTTCAATAAATCGTTACATTCGAAGGAAAGTTCTTGGTTATTTAAGGGTGTTCTTGGAGCAGTTTGTTTCAGAATTAGGATATTCTTTGCGGTATGGTTAAAATGTCTTTTGTTCAAGTCTGGATAAATGTTGGTTGGGTATGGGAATGTCTTGGTTTCTTTCACCAATTTTTGGCTAAAAAAGGGGAGTATAGGTAACTAATGCAAGGGATACTTGGGTTGTTATTACAGTTGTTCTGCAAGGATGATAGACAAGATGTTATAACATCCTGTCTGAGTGTAAGTTTCCTTTGTGTCTTGTGACTTGAGTTGAGAATCAAGTTGTGTCTTGTGACCTGAGTTACATGCCTCAAATACTCAGATTCACGAAGACTACAACTGATCTCTGGAGGGGGAGTATGGTTAAAAAAATGTTCTTGTACTGACTTCTTTAGAAGTTTATATTGCCTAGACATTTGTCAAATTCGCTCATCCTGGTTTACTACTTTCCACAAGGGTGGCAGTACCGTCTCACTGGTTAAGGGGGAGTCAGAGTTATCTTCTTCCTCATGTACACCAACTTAGTTTCGGGCTGCACAGTATTCCATTCATATTCGTCACTCAGGGTGAAGAGACGTTCAAAGTGTTTTAGCCAAAATTTGTCTAAAGGGGGAGATTGAAAGCGCCTTTGGTTTGACAAAGTTTTGGTAAAACACATTGATGATAAAGATGAATAAATCTGGACTGAACAAAGATGTTGAAGAAGATGTCATGACATCCTGAAGTACTGCACTGATTTAGCAAGTGTCAATCTGTAACAAATCAGCCAAGAAATAATGAGCATGGATCAAGGACTGAAGACTGAAGCCCAAGGAAGCAGAAGCCTATAAATAGAAGACTTAGACCTAGGTTTTGGTATACCTTAGTACGCCTGTTGTCACCTTGTTTTCTTGCGTAAGAAACAAGGGTTTAGGGTTTTGAGAGTTGTTGGCTGTCAAGGTTGTAAGTCTCCCTTTGTATCAGTTGATACACTGTGGTAGATATAGGTGTCGTACAGATCCATAATCCTTGAGGTATTGGATTGTGTATTGTTCTTGGATGAAGCTTTTAAGCAAATCCGAGTTAGCTTGTTTGTCAAGTATGCTTGACAGAATTATGTATTGATAGGGATGATGTAGAAATCACAGTTGGTGATTAAGGGAAGTGAGTGGGGTATCTCATATCGGGGTTCTAAACGTTAGAGTTTAACCTTGGTAAAGATGTTCATTGGGTAGATGTTAGGTATAAAGTTGTAAACGGGGGAGTTTAACTTTGTAATAGTCAACAGATAGTGGAGTCTTCTTCCTGGATTGGTATCCCCCAGATGTAGGTGAGTTTGCACCGAACTGGGTTAACAATTACTGTGTTCTTTATCATTCTGTAGATTTATGTTTTCTGTTAGGGTTGATGATAAACATGTTGGATCAGATGTCGTGACATTTGTGTATGTGTAGTTCTGATATTCAAGGTATCAGTCTGTTGTTGCGCCTCCAAGTTTAATGATTATGCAGTACAATGTCTTGACATGTGCTAGGACATTTGCTGTCTGCATAGGCCAGAATTTCACTTCTCTATTGCTTGCCTCATACCTTTCAGGAGCATTCTCATCGAACACAGCGTTGCACCTCGGGCATAATACGGCCTTCGACCCGCTTATCCTGCACTTCTCCTGGAAATCTTCCAAACTTTCACCAGCCTGGGGATACACTGCTTCAAGGTTTTCCTCAGCTCTCTTGTCGGAACCTGCAGTAGTTTCTACCTGTCATACCCCAAATTTTGACCACTTAGAATCCCATCATTGTGCAAATCATCATCACAATATGGAGGAACCATCATACCTCATCAATCTCCTCATGGAATTATTGAGCATTCACTATAATCAAGTTTAGGGTTTCAAGCCCTCTCAGAGCCTTTAGACAAATGATCAATCAAGGAATGACATGATCTTCAACTTGTCTAAACCTCTCAAACATTCACAAAGGATCAAGAGGGCTCCCACATCAAGAATTAAGCACAAGAGTGCAACATTTCAAGGGGATCAAGCCTCAAGTTCATCTAATACAAAGTCAACTGAAGCAGAAAGTCAAAGTTTGACTTTTGGTCAACTTTGAGCTTCACAAGTCATTACTCAAGAAAATATGATGGATGATTTAATTTGATCAAATTTAAATCAAGAAATCATGTAAAATTGATCAAATTGAAAGAAACTTAGAAATTTTTTCTAAGTTAAAATCATGTTCAAGTGCACAACTTTTCAAGGTTGTAACTATTGATCCAAGCATCCATTGATTTTGAGTAAGAGCTACTTTTAAAGAGGGTATTTGATAATTCAACATTGTAGAAGGAATCAACTCAAAATATCATAAGGATTGAAAGATATAAGTGATCAAAGTTGGGAATTCTTAATGTCCAATGTTCTGACATTGCATGGGACATCATTAATATTTTTCCAGCAAGAATGTCCCAACTTCAAGGATGTTTTTCTCCATGATCCAAGTTGATTCAAGCCAAACCTTGAACATTAAAGTTGAAGTACATTATCTCAGCTTTCCAGAAAGTTGTGGAACGTCCTTGTAGCATACTCGAGCAAGGAGATATGATTTTTGAAAAAAGCATTGATAAAGCAGAATTTTCATGACAGCTTTTAGGACAGATTTAACTACACAAGTTCAAGACCATTTTTGATGACTTTGCAAGCTGAACCGAGACCAAAGTCAAACATCAAAGTTAAAGTATGTCATTAGGGCTTTCCAAAATGTATAAGAACTCCCATTAATTCAACTTGAGCAAGGAGTTATGAACATCACAACAGGCCTTGCTCGAGCTGATTTTTTAGGACAGATTTTGCGCACTTTTCTTGTGCCACCCAATTTTCAAACTTTGTCACCATGCAAGACAAGCATCAAAGATGCAATTCACTTCAACTCAAAATATCATAGTGGATTAAAAGATACAAGTGATTAAAGTTTGGAATTATAAATGTTCAAAGTTGTCTGATGTTCCAACATTGCATAGGACATCATTAATATTTTTGCAGCAAGAATGTCCCAACTTCAAGGATGTTTTTCTCCATGATCCAAGTTGATTCAAGCCAAACCTTGAACATCAAAGTTGAAGTACATTATCTCAGCTTTCCAGAAAGTTGTAGAACGTCCTTGTAGCATACTCGAGCAGGGAGATATGATTTTTTCAAAAGGCATTGATAAAATAGAATTTTCATGACAGCTTTTAGGACAGATTTGATCACACAAGTTCAAGGTCAATTTTGAAAACTTTACAAGTCTTATCTTCACAGACCTTGAACATCAAAGTTGAAGTACATCATCTCAACTTTCCAGAAAGTCCTAGAACGTCCATGTAGCATACTCGAGCAGGGAGTTATGGATTTTACAAAAAGGCTTGCTGCAGCTAATTTTTAAGACATGTTTCAGGACAGATTTGCATATTTATTGTGCCACACGAATTTCCAAGCCTTGTCATCACTTTGGACACATCTGAGGATCAAATCTAAAGGGGACAATCACTGAGCCAAGCCTCCAAAGTCCTTGGAACAAGAAGTAGCATGCTATTCCTAAAAATCCCTAAAAGAGGGACAAGACTCCAATTTTGGATTGGAGCATTCAATGGAAGCATCAAGGTGGCAAGGACTGACACATTTGCAACTGAATTCAGTCAAGATTCCTCCAAGAAGTAGGGAACCAAAGCTCTATGCTCTAACATCTAGTCAACGGCTAGATGAGACTTGAATTCTCATTGGACAACATTGGCCAAACCTCTGCTGCAGCCACCATTCACTATTGCTGCAAAAACAAACTTGCTCTACTATAAATAGAGCTCATTTGTGCTTAGTTTGAGTACACCAAAGCCATCAAACAGATGCTTTCCTCAAAATCTCTTCTTTCACCTCAAATTTGCCTTCCAAAGCAAGTAATTCTGAGTTTTTGAGCTTGAGAGCTTTTCCATCACAATCAATCACACACACACCTCATATATATCATATAAAAGCTGTGCAAACTATCACAAGTGACCTGTAATCACAAAATCACAAAGTCACTTCTCAAAACCTCAAAATGGCACTTTTTTGCATTTTTCAAGCCATGTCTTGATTCAGTCACTTACCAAACCAGATAAAACCTCAAACACACTCCAAATATCATCCTTGAACTATCCCAAATGGTTCCCAACATCTGGAACACCATTTGAGAGAGTTGCTATTTTGTTCACTTTTAACCCCTTTTGCAAGAAAGGGACAGTTTGTGTTTTTGCAGGTTCCAGCTGATTCCAACCATCCTAAAAGCTTCTAAGAGGTCATTTGAGGGTGTCCAAAGCATCAAATCATTTTTGGAACAAAGCACTTGGTAGGTTGCACAAAATCTCCAAAAAAAGAGGTAAAATTCATAACTTGAATTCTTTGAATCATGCTTTCCTTTGATGTCTACATACATGCATTATATTGAACAATTCTTGAAGCAAAAATGTAATCCTTAATGTGTATGTTATGATCCTCCTACCGTTTGCACTTTAACATGTTTATATGTGGAGTTCATGTTGTTTTAAACTTAAGGTGCAGATCTGGTTTTTTGCCTTGTGTGTTGTACATTAAGTTTCAGTATGTATGAGTAATACCATTGGATTCCTTGTGAAAAATTGGTCAAGATAGGTTCTTACGGATTTCACTTTCGTTAAAAATTGAGAGAGTTATGAATGTTTGAAAATTTGATAAGCAAAGATGTTTAAACTTAAGGTGCATATCTGTTTTTTGCCTTGTGTATGCTGTACATTAAGTTTCAGTATGTATGAGTAATACCATTGGATTCCTTGTAAAAAATGGTCAAGATAGGCTCTTCCGGATCTTAATTCCGTTAAAAATTGAGAGAGTTATGAGTGTTTGAAGTTTGATAAAAAAGATGTTGAAAACTCATGAAAGATGTCGAATGTGATGTTGTGACATCTTTCCTCTTTTTCTTAGTTTATCTTCAAAACTCAACCAATTCTTTTACATAGCAAAAATCATCATTTTCCAATCTTGTTTTACACACTTCTTATTCATACTCCAAAATATTTTATTCCACAAAAAAATTAAGTTTATATTATTTATTTAATATAATTAGTATTTTTGTGAATATATTCATTTTTATGTTTTTTAAACATTTTAAAAGTGAATATTTACTTTGAAAATCAACACCAAATGAGTTTTAATATCCCTTGTGATTAAACTCCATTTTTCAAAACCTTAAACAAAATCACAAGTGGTTTATTCAAATTTATTTGGTATTTTGTTTGATTTTCTTTAAATATTACATTTAAAGAATAACAAATTAGGGTTTCTTCAATTTTCATCATCATAAAACTTTTTCAAACACTCATGGGCCTCTAATAGAGTGTAAGACCCAATCCTTTTTTGACCAAATCATTTTTGGGCCTAAGTGTATTGTATAAGTCCCGATACCGTAAAAAACAAACGACGCGATCGTCGCCTTTTGAAAAATAACCATCCGGGCCTCTCCTTGAGCTATAAGACCCATTCAAAACTCATGGACCTCTAATAGAGTGTAAGACCCAACCCCCTTTTAACCAAAATCATTTTGGGCCTCACTTATTGTATAAGTCCCTCTGCGTTAAAAGAAAACCTCGGCGCGATCGCCATTTTTAAACGAAAAGTCAAACTGGGCCTACCCTAGTGTTATAAGCCCCACTCTTTTTCTTTAAAACTTTTTGGGCCTCTTGAGAGAGTGTAAGACCCATCCCTTTGTACAGAAAACCGTTTTGGGCCTCAGTCTCTTGTATAAGTCCCTCTGTACAAATTTAAACAGTGCGCTCACTGATAAAACACTGGGCCTCTCATTGAGCTTAAAGCCCCAAATCTTTTTTTTTCAAAGCACTTTCTCCTTTGATTTTGAAATATACTGTTGTTTTCAATCTTTCTTTGTTGAACAACTAACCAAACAGCATAGAAGCTCTACAACCGAGTAAGTGTTTATATGCTTTCATTTACTGCTTTCATATACATATAACTGTATTGTGGGGCTGTTTCGCTGTAAGTCTTCTTTCATAAACTCATATCAACTGTGTAATAATAGTATAGATATTTAGAGTTTCTCTGGCAACTACGTCTAAAACTAGGTGACGCTGTTTCGTTTATTCATAGAAATAGACAACTAGATCCCCAATAGGATCACCAGATACAGTCTTCTCTTCGGCTGTCCTCATTAGGAATTGTCAAGAAACTCTACTCCCAGAGATGAATGTATTCTCCGTGAATGGCATCTTTGAGTTTCTTCCAAATTCTCAAACTTTCCTGGCTTGATCTATTCCTTGTGAATAGCCTGTCTTGAATTTCTCGGGGTTTGGGGACCCACGGGCTTCTTAAAAGCATCGGCCTCCTCTTGGGCATCGTACAAGGACCCACAGGCTTCCTAAAAGCAACCCCGCCTCCTCTTGGGCTTAGTACAAGGACCCTGCGGCTTCTTAGAAGTATTCACAGCCTCCTCTTAGGCTTCGTATAATGATCTCTTCCTCCGGGAATGATAGCCTTCTCTTGGGCATCGTACAAGGACCCGTCGGCTTCTTAAAAGCTTCTAGCCTCCTCTTGGGCTTCGTACAAATTGTCCCGAAGACCTCCTAGAGGTATAGGAACAGAACTTTATCATATGCATAGAACAGTCCTTCCAAAGAGTCTACTACTGTTTCTCAAAGCATAGTACAAAAGATGACACTCTAGACTTGGACAGTCTAATTTCCTTGAGTCTCAAAAACATTCTCAAGTGACCCCTTCGTTAAATAGGAAGGAAACCCGTAGACTCGGACAGTCTCAATACCCTTCGGATTTCCCACTTCCTTAAAGAACAGGAAATATCCCTGGTCCTCGAATAAAAAATCCCTGAGTACAGTGTTGCTCATATAAGAACTGATTTTCTCTTTTAAAATCAGCATACTGGACCTGTCACTCAACTGAAACAGTAATCATAGCCTTCTCTTAGGCTTTGTATAATGATCCTTCTCCAGTGAAGTTAGCCTCCTCTTGGGCTTTGTACAATGATTCTCCCCAGCGGAGTCAAACAACATTTAGCCTCTCTCTCGGGCTTTGTACGAGACACATAAGAGACTCCCTCGTTGAGTCAATCACCCTTTCGCCTCCATCTCGGGCTTTATACGAGATACAAAAAGGTTCTTATTGAGCCAAACAAACAACAGCCTCCATCTCAGGCTTCGTACGAGATACAAAAAACTCTCTTGTTGAGTCAAATAGCCTCCATCTTGGGCTTTATACGAGATACCAAAAGACTCCATCGTTGAGTCAAAACCTTTTAGCCTCTCTCTCGGGCTTTGTACGAGACACATATTAGCCTCCTCTTAGGCTTTGTATAAGAAAACCACTGGTTGATCCAATCAACCTTTTAGCATCAAAGTTGTGCCTCGTTCACAGTACACAAACATCAATAACTCTTTCCCTTTCGTCTAATCGCTGTAAACGGCAAGCCTCTGGATCATCTACATCCATGCCACTGTCCCTCTTTTAGCATGAGAAATTCCTAAGGAAAGATGGAATTGCTCTAAACTGAGTTAAAGTCTTCTCCTTCAGGTTAAAATCCCCTATAAAGGAAATTATGGCATTGCCGGATTCACAAATCCCAGTTAAAGTAATCCTCCTTTATAGCTAGTCACCCAACAGTTGTGGCAAACAAACCCCTCTTTAGAGATGACAAATTCTCTCTAAAGTCAACCACCTTCAGCTTCACATCTTGGGCTTTGAACAAGATACAAACTACCTTTCGCTTCATGTCTTGGGCTTTGAACAAGACACCAAACAACCATTTTCTCCCATAGAATAGGAGGAACTACGAACGCTCTGATTTCCCTGTTTCGGTAAACGGGAATACGTAGACATAAGATTGAAAGAAAAAATATTAGCGAGCGCAATCAACAAAAACCCAAAATCCCATACTCCCATATATCATAATCCGAAGCAGTATCCTAACAAGAATCACATAGAGAAATCAGTGTTGGCGAAAATACAAATAACCAATACAAAGGCCCCCCACATTGATAGCATTCGTAACCTAACAGACCGCTATTTAAACTCAGTATGCAAGCAGGGTTAATTGGAGACATCTATTTCTCTTCCTTCATCAGATTTAATAGGATAAAAAATGAATTGACCTGTAGTAAACTCAACCGCAGAGAGCGACAGCGCTTAAGAACCGTGTCCAAAATCGCTCGCTATAGAAAAATGGCGCCCACCGTGGGGCCCTTCTTTGTTTTTCTTTTTTCTCTTCACTTGTGTGAATACCACAGGTTGGGGCTTCCGCCGGGGAACCTATTTCTGTCAGGAACTTAGGATTCATAGCTTTAAAGGTCTAGGATGATTATGATAAATATATATATACTGCTTTTCCTAATTGATATATGTGTTTATTTTTCTGCTAATGGGAAGGCGTGTGATGCCGCATGTGGAAAGATTGAGTATACACTTAAGATAAGTGATGGCGATGAGGTCGACCATCAACCTCAGTGGAGGCTGACCAATGCAACCTATTCTCTCACCTAGACAATGGGCCGATTGTGATGTCTAAGAAGTTGAGGAGCCAAACCCTTTTGTAGTGCGGAAGTTATCGGAAATAGTTGTCACGCGATACTACCCTCATTTGAGGCTGGTGATCTATTCTTGGTGAATGGCACTTACTCTAAGATTCCTCTACAACTCGCTGGCGATCCGCTTGTTGTTTTGCTTTCCTGGGAGGAGCTGATGATAATGAGTACAGGTACAAAAATCACCCTAGTATAAACCTTTGGGGATGGGTAGAGCCTTGACTTCATGACAACGACCCTTTGACCCCATGTTTTTTCTATGTTTTTGTGTGCTGCATTCATGCATTCATTTAAAAAACATTAAAACATTCAAAAAAATTTCTCTTCTAGTCTCTCTGTTTTTCAAATTAAACTAAGACTGTGATTGCAAATATCAGAGAAAAGGATTGCACTAATGGATTTCGGTAGAAGGAGAACCCATAGGTATACCTTCAAGGTTCCAAAGCTAGAGGATTTGAGAAGGTTAGCAAGGATGATCACAAACCAAGAGGCTTTCAGAGCCAAACACGGAGGTTTGCTACCACTATTAAGAGTCCATGTGATTGAGGGAATCATGTATGCGCTCATTCAGTTTTACGATCCGGTTTATCACTGTTTCACATTCCCGGATTACCAGCTCGCACCAACGCTGGAGGAATATTCTCATCTGATTGATCTACACATTACAGATCAAGCTCCATTTTCTGGGCTGGAAGAAATTCCAAAGAATCAGACCATTGCAAGAGCAATTCATTTGGACGAGTCTGAGGTCAGGACTCACCTAACCACTAAGGGTGGCATACAAGGTTTGCCAGCCCAGTTCTTGACAAAGAAAGCCCTGTATTTTGCCAGTATAGGAAACATGACTGCTTTTGAAAGCATCTTTGTCTTGCTCACCTACGGGTTATTTTTGTTTCCCAACATCAATAACTTCGTCGATATCAACTCCATTAAGGTTTTTCTCATTGGAAACCCTGTGCCGACTTTGCTCGCAGAGGCGTATCATTCTATACACTTGGGAAATTTGTATAGCGCAGGGGAGATCACATGTTGTGTACCTTTGCTTTACAAATGGTTTATCTCCCACTTGCCCAAGTCTGCTGCTTTTTGAGATTGCAAGAGTGTCTTACGTTGGGCACAGAAGATCATGTCCCTCACCAACTCTGATATAGATTGGTGTAATAGGATCTATGATGGAATCAGAATCATTGACCGTTGTGGAAACTTCCCCAACGTACCCCTTATAGGAACTAAGGGAGGAATCAACTACCATCCAGTATTGGTTCTTCGTCAATTTGGATACCCAATGAGTCATGTCCCGCGTAATGCTCATCTGGAAGGTCTTTTCTTCAAGGAAGGGGAAAATGACAGAGCACTAAAGATGGAAATAGTGCACGCTTGGAAACATGTTTATAAGAAAGGACGGGAGTCTCTAGGAAAACCCGACTGTGTCTCGGTGGAGCCTTATCTCAACTGGGTGCAAACTAGAGCTCTCAAGCTGAAGATGCCTTATCCTCGTTACGGAATTCTTCCGCCGGAGGAGTCTGTCATGTACTTCATGACTGAAACGGAAAAGCTTCAGGTTACTCTCAACAAAGTTCAAAAGGAGAGAAGGTCTTGGAAGAACAAGTACCACACCCTCAACGTAGAGTGCATCAAAATACAGCAATTACTGAAAGATAAGGATGCTCTGATCGAGATTTTAGAGCAACATGCTGTGGATAATCAGGATGACCAAAGGAATTTGCTCGCTCTTTTCACTTGGCAAAGGAATGACAACCCGACAATGGCCCAAGAGCCCTGGTCAAAGAAGAGGAAAGTACCAGAGTCAGCACCTGATTTCTCTTCAGAGACGACTCAGGACCCATTAGCTTAGGTTTCTATTTCTGCACCTTGTAATCTACTGTATTTTCGTTTCCGCAGTCCTTTGAATTCAATATAAAAAGGGGTTTCCCCACCGTTTGATATTTGCAATCTAATTGTCGAAGTTTATTTTGATTAAACCAAAAAACAATTAATATAATCATTGCATTCATCATTCTCACATCACGTATTCTTCTTACCTATGAATCTCATGTTTGTGTCTCGGTTTTAGAGTCAAACTGTCTCATTCGTATAATACTCGGGCCAATCGTCAGAAAAAGATGGATGATCTTGAGGAAGAAAACAGAGAGTTGAAAGAAGAGATCGACGCTCTGAGAGAGGATATGAGAAAGATTCGTAACGACATGCAAGCCATGGCAGAAGCTCAACTACAAAGGACTGTGATCTCAGAGATCACCTCAACGCCTATAGTGGAGAAGTATGATCCTAGGTATCAAATGCCGAAAGATCGTCCTTGGGGCATGCCTGTTAACTATATCCCGGAAGGATATGTTCTGCCAATCACTGAAGATTAGGGAATCGCAACGGAAGCCGCTGGGCCTGAAGATTACAAACTTCGGGAAAGCGAAGATGCTAGGGGCATACTGAAGACTCCTGAAGGTTACAAACTTTGGGAAACGCCTAGATTCACTGCCGTAGTCACGGTCCCACCCCCTGTGGTGCACATTGTCCTAGAAGGACAGATTCCACCGATACCTTCTGGTAAAAAGGAAACTCTGTTTGACAGAATGGATGAATTCCAGGAGCAGTTCCTGGAAATGCAGAAGGAGCTGCAAGCCATTCACGGTCAGGATTTATTTGGAAAGGACGCCGTAGACCTCTGCTTGGTCCCCAATGTGAAAGTTCTGCACAAATTTCAAGTGCCCGACTTTGAAAAATACAAGGGTAACTCTTGCCCTCAAAGCCATCTAGTGATGTACGCTCGGAGGATGTCAGCTCAGACGGAGAATCAGGACCTACTAATTCACTACTTTCAGGATAGTTTAACCAGTGCTGCCTTAAAATGGTACATGGGTTTAAACCGTGCCACGATCAGCACTTTCAGAGATCTTGGTACTGCCTTCGTCCAACAATACAAATACAATTTGGACATGGCACCCGACAGAGATCAACTCAGATCGATGTCGCAAAAGGACAAGGAAACCTTTAAGGAGTATGCTCAAAGGTGGCGTGAAATTTCCGCTCAAATTTGTCCGCCTCTTGAGGAAAAAGAGATGACAAAGATATTCTTAAAGACCTTAAGCTCATTTTACTATGACAGAATGGTTGCCAGTGCGCCCAGTGATTTCACCGAGATGGTGGGCATGGGAGTTCGTCTTGAGGAAGCCGTCTAAGAAGGACGTCTAATAAAAGACGTTGGATCATCGAGCGGTACTAAAAAATACGGTAGTGCTCTCCCTAAGAAAAAAGAGCAAGATATTGGGAATATCTCTCTCGGAAAGCAAAGGCACGACGTTATCAACCGGTAGCAATTATGACTCCTGCTATCAGCCCTGCGCCTATTCCTACGTATCAACCTCAGGAGGTGCAGAGCCAACCTGATCAGCAAAGGACACAACAACCTCTTCAGCAGGCTCGTCCCCAATACAACAACAACCGTACAACACGACCACCAGGATTTGATCCTTTACCCGTGTTGTATGCAGAACTATTTCCATTACTACTGGCCAAGGGGCATATTCAGACTAAGTCCCCTCTTACAGTACCGAAAAATCCGCCTTTTTGGTTTAAGGTGGATCAAACATGCCCTTACCATCAAGGAGGACCAGGGCATAACATCGAGACTGTCTCAATTTTAAATCTGACGTGCAAAAGCTTGTTAGGAGAGGGGTCTTATCCTTCAAGGATACAAATCCTAATGTTCTCACGCACCTGCTGCCTCAACATGAGAAGGCTGCAGTCAACCTAATTGAGAAAGAATCTAACAACGTCTATCAAATTCACGATGTACTCTTATTGAAAACCAATCTGGTCAAGATGCATTGTAGACATAGTGGATATGGCCATGTGCCACCTCATAATTATCATCAATGTGATGTCTGCTCTAAAAGTAATCAAGGATGTTCTGTGGTGCAAGCAGCCCTACAGGAACAAATGGATCTCGGATGGATCTAAGAGCACCGAGTTCGTGGAGTTAACATGGTCTATACGAATTCTAACATCATTCAAAACCACGACATCTGTGCGATGAATGCCAACTTGGTGGCGATGCACTCAAGGCAAAGCCAGTATCATAATCTGTCGTGGCACGATTACAGTTCCTGTCTGACTTGCTCAGTAAACAAACAGAGATGCTCTTTCATATAAGAGGCCCTCCAGCGTCAGATGGATCTTGGATGGATCCAGGACTACCATGATAGGAACCCTTATCAGATCAACATGGTTCAGATCTTCGATATTCGCGTGATGAATACCAACCTAGTAGAGTTACATGTTGAGCAGGTCCGACTCGGATTCTTAATATCACACGACTATCAAAGCTGTAAAGCAGGTTGCAAAAACAATCGAGTACCCTTGTCCAGGAAGCACTTTAGCACTTGTTGAACCACTGCTGGCTTCCAATCTATATGGACGAAATGCATACCCCATTCTGCTTTCCCACGCAGAGTCTGAGGTTTATACCAAGGTCAGACGTCGAAATGATATACGGGGATTGTGATCCAGAAGGATGTCGTGCTCCGCCAAATTCATTAGAGGAAGACACTCCGATGAAAGACAATTTTGACCACGACTACTATGGCCCAATGGATGGTCTGCCAATGTGGCAACCTTATCCAGGAGATTTGGGGCAAAAGAGTCAGCCGAGTAATGAAACTCATCTGAGCATCATTGAATAGAATACCTGTGTCCCCACCATGTCATGAGATCAACACTCAGGTCATTCAGAAACTACTCAACACGAAGATGAATTCGCAATGTTTGCAGGACTTGAATTCATCAACTATGCTTTTCTCGAGGTCAACGTCATCGAGAGAGATGACTCCTCCAGTTCCAAAGAAGTTTGGGACACTCTGGGAGAACCAAGTGGAAAATACGACTATATGGTCAAGTACACTACGCCCGAAAGCTCTGGTATCAGGCTCTAAGATATCCAGCCTACTGGATGGGGAGATACAGTTGAGAGCACAAATATTATGCAAAATACAACTGAGGAATTCTCCTACAACAATTCTGCCTGGGAGACAGATTCCAATGATCCTGCTCCACCAGAAATCAGCGTCATTTCTGAAGACAAATCAAGGAAGGTGCCAGACTTTGTGATTCACCGAGGAGTTCGCCGCCAGTGGGTTACTGTTGATGTTCCGAAGGTCGTTCGCCAGTCAAAGTAATTGCCATCTTTTAACCTTTCACCCTGCCCAGGTGAAACGGATGTTTTGATAGGGCTCGCTTTCTGTAAATTTCGCTCTTCGCTTTGCCCAAAGCGACATAGTTTTGTTTTATAGGGTTGTAGTTTCAAGGATCAACTTGTTCATTAATAAAATAACGTTGTTCTGTAATTTCCGCATTTATTGCTGTTTTCTCTTTTCGTTTTTTTTCAGAAAATGGTAATCCTAAAAATCAATTAAAAATAAAAACAAGCAGTAAAAAAATACACTGCACACACTTTTGCATTTTCTCTATCTCTTCTAAACACGAACCATCACGTCATGCAGATTGCTTGTTTTAAACCCAGTTGAAACATACGATCCGATGCCTCCTCCCGACTTTGGGTTCCCGGTATTTGGGGCTGAAGAAGAAGTTGACAACAAAATTCCAGAAGAGATCTCCCGATTACTCAGACAAGAGGAAAGGTCCATTGAACCTCACAAAGAGCTGTTGGAAACGGTAAACTTGGGTTCAGAAAAAGAGAAAAAAGAAATCAGGATTGGGGCACTGCTCAGTCCAACTGCCAAAGAGAGTTTGATAAAGCTTCTCAAAGAATTCCCTGATGTATTCGCTTGGTCCTATCAGGATATGCCAGGGTTGGATACCAGCATCGTGGAACATCATCTACCATTAAGATTGGAATGTCCGCCAGTAAAGCAAAGGTTGAGACGCACTCATCCGGACATGGCCATCAAAATCAAAGAGGAGGTATAAAAACAGATTGACGCGGGTTTCCTCGCTACATCAGAATATCCTCAATGGTTAGCCAACATTGTACCCGTTCCCAAAAAGGACGGAAAAGTCAGAATGTGTGTGGATTACAGAGACCTGAACAAGGCTAGTCCAAAGGACGACTTTCCTTTACCACACATTGACATGCTGGTAGATAGTACAGCAAAGTTCAAAGTCTTCTCCTTCATGGATGGATTCTCGGGCTATAATCAAATCAAAATGGCGCCGAAAGACATGGAGAAAACTTCGTTCATTACCCCATGGGGCACCTTTTGTTACAAGGTAATGTCGTTCGGTTTGAAGAACGTCGAGGCAACCTATCAAAGGGCCATGACTACTCTGTTTCATGACATAATACACAAGGAAATTGAGGTATATGTCGATGATATGATTGCAAAATCAAAAACAGAGAGTGAGCACGTTGAACATCTGTCAAAATTGTTCGAATGTTTAAGAAAATTCAAGCTCCGCTTGAATCCCAACAAGTGCACCTTCGGTGTCCGTTCAAGGAAACTACTAGGGTTCATCGTCAGCCAGAAAGGAATTGAGGTTGATCCTGACAAGGTTAAGGCCATTCAAGAAATGCCTTCTCCGAAAACTGAAAAACAAGTTAGAGGATTCCTGGGACGTTTGAACTACATCTCCAGATTCATATTCCTTATGACCGCCACGTGTGCGCCGATCTTCAAATTACTCAAAAAGAACCAGGATTACGTTTGGTCAGAAGATTGCCAAACCGCCTTCGAGAGTATCAAGGAATATCTGTTGAATCCTCTGATTCTATCACCTCCAGTGGAAGGAAGACCACTGATCATTTACCTCACAGTCCTAGAGGACTCAATGGGATGTGTACTTGGCCAACAAGACGAAACTAAAAGGAAAGAGTCTGCCATTTACTATTTGAGCAAGAAATTCACCGACTGCGAAACTCGGTACACGATGCTTGAGAAAACTTGTTGTGCTTTGGCTTGGGCAGCCAAACATCTTCGCCAGTACATGATTCGTCATACTACTTGGTTGGTCTCCGAAATGGATCCAATCAAGTACGTTTTCGAAAAACCTGCTCTCACGGGAAGAATTGCCCGTTGGCAGATGTTGTTATCAGAATATGACATAGAGTATCACACTCAGAAAGCCGTTAAAGGAAGTATTTTAGCCGATCATTTGGCTCATCAACCGATTGACGATCAATAATCAATCGGGTTTAACTTCCCAGACGAAGATGTCATGTATCTAAAGATGAAAGATTGCGATGAACCGTTACCCAGTGAAGGGCCATAACCAGGTTCCCAATGGGGACTTATCTTTGACGGAGCAGTTAATCATTATGGAAACGGAATTGGGGCAATCATTGTTACCCCTCAGGGCACCCACATTCCTTTCACTGCCAGACTTACGTTCAAATGTACGAACAACGAGGCCGAATACGAAGCTTGTATAATGGGTCTCGAAGAAGCAATTGATTTAAGGATCAAAAACTTGGACGTATACGGCGATTCAGCCTTGGTTATCAATCAGATAAAAGGAGATTGGAACACATGCCAATCAGGTTTGATTCCTTACAAAGACTACGCAAAAAGGTTGTTACCTTTCTTCAACAGAGTTGAGTTTCATCACATCCCTCGTGATGAGAATCACATGGCTGATGCGTTAGCCACAATCTCTTCTATGATTAGTGTAGGTCAATGGAATGACATACCTAAGATCGACATAACGCGCCTTGAAAGGCCCACTTACATCTTCACGATTGAAGCAGTCATATACGACAAACCTTGGTATCACGATATCAAATGCTTCCTTCAGAAACAAGAGTACCCATCTGGGGCACTCAGAAAGGATAGAAAGACCCTCAGAAGATTGGCTGGAAACTTCTTCCTGAGCGGTGACACTCTCTATAAGAGAAATTTTGACATGGTCTTGCTCCGATGCGTAGACAAACCAGAAGCAGAAATGCTGATGAAAGAAATCCATGAAGGATCCTTTGGCACTCATGCCAACGGACACACAATGGCGAGAAAAATTCTCAGAGCAGGGTACTATTGGTTGACAATGGAATCTGACTGCTACAAGTACATGAGGAGGTGTCACAAGTGTCAGATATACTCCAACAAAATTCATGTACCGCCACCACATCTCAAAGTTCTCTCTTCCCCATGGCCTTTCTCGATATGGGGAATCGACATGATTGCCATGATTGAGCCCAAGGCTTCAAACGGACATCGGTTCATCCTAGTAGCCATTGACTACTTCACCAAGTGGGTCGAAGCAGCGTCATTCGCCAATGTAACCCGACAAGTGGTGGTCTGATTTATCAAAAACAATATCATCTGCCGTTATGGTGTTCCAAGCGAGATCATTACTGATAATGGATCTAACTTGAACGATAAAATGATGAAAGAGTTGTGCGCAGAGTTCAAGATCGAACACCATAACTCATCTCCCTACCGACCCAAGATGAACGGAGCGGTAGAAGCGGCTAACAAGAACATCAAGAGGATCGTTCAAAAGATGGTTGTAACCTATAAATATTGGCACGACATGCTACCCTTTGCTCTTCACGGTTATCGCACATCTGTCCGCACTTCAACAGGGGCTACCCCTTTCTCTCTAGTGTATGGCATGGAGGCAGTTCTCCCCATAGAAGTAGAGATCCCATCAATCTGGGTATTGATGGAAGCTAAGCTTTCAGAAGCTGAATGGTGTCAAAATCGACACGACGAATTAAATCTGATCGAAGAAAAGTGAATCACGGCACTATGCCACGGTCAGTTGTATCAACAGAGAATAAAGAAGGCGTTCGACAAAAAGGTCCGACCTCGTGTCTTCAGGAAAGGAGACCTCGTGCTCAAGATGATACAATCATTTCTCACTGACTCTCGGGGCAAGTGGACTCCGAATTATGATGGCCCCTATGTGGTCACGAAAGCTTTCTCAGGCGGCGCCTTGAGACTCACAACCATGGACGGAGAGGAATTTGCCTACCCCACGAATGTTGATGTAGTTAAGAAATACTTCGCCTAAACTAAAAAAAAAAAAAAAAAAAAAACGTCTCGGTGGATTGAAAACCCGAAAGGGCGGTCCAGGCAAAAGTTAGAGACATGAAAAAAAATCATCCCGGTGGATTGGAAACATCAAAGTACAATCCAGGCAAAAATTAGGGATAATTGCAAGTAACTATGTTCAACAGAGGCAAGTCCCTCAGCAGAAGCAGATATACCATCCATCGGAGGAAAATTCCAGTCAAGGTCATCTTCGAGAGAAGCTCAGGATGCCCAGAATTCAAAGTTGGTAGAAGGATAGTGATCGTTATGTTTCAACGTATCCCTTTTCCCTGTAAATTACCATTTTCAAACTTTGTATATACTCTTTGGAATCACGCGTTTGGCTGATCTCCTTCTCATAAATAAAATTTGAGCCTTTGTGCTTTTGTTTGTAATTTTCATTTGTTTTAGCTTTACAGAATGACTTTTTTTAACATGATTAACGATTCTTGAAATAAAACAAAAATGAATTTACTTGTTAAAACTTTTTCTGCTTTAAAATAAAGATGGCAATTTCTTTTGACTGTTGAACATCAAAAGAGCATCAACCGCTTCTCCAGAAGTAAGCAAACTTCAAAGTGCAGAATCAAAGTACTCCTTCTACGCCAGTGCGCCTGAATGAAGGATCAACAGTGTCGGATGCAACTATTCCATCTGATACCCTCGGCCAAGTTCTTATCTCCTAAGCCCGGCTAACATAGCTCCCAACAGGGACTATCTTTCCTAAGCAAGGTGGAATTGCTATTCTGAACCAGCGGTACTTCTTCGCCCTGCGATGGCCGAGTATCCAGTCATGTTCATTTTTTTAGTTGGTATGTCGCGTCAGTTTTGTCAGCATAAACATACATACATCATGCATTTTACTTGCATTCGCATTCATATTGCATCACTATCACACTAGTCGGCCTTGTCCCCTAGTGATAACGGTCATCTCAATCGAGTTGTCAGTTCTTTCCTCGTTAGAAAGTGTTGCGTCTGAACGATCTCGCCTCCAGTTTATTTCTGGATTGAAGTTAGGTCCTTGACCACCTTGATAACTTGAACCTCTGAAAAGCCAGAGAAGCTTTCTACAAATGTCACTCTTCGCCATTGAAGATGATATCCTTGCTTTCCCTGATTAAGGAAAATCCCCAGAGAAAGCCTCTTAAACAGAGATTCAGCAATACGGCAGTTTATCTCTGAAACACCGCTGATGAAAAGTTCCTCAGCACCTCAAAATTGGACCCCATCATATGGCATTTCTCCGGGAAGATCCCGAGAAAAGTATGATGTAAGATCCCAAGCAGAAGCAGCCTCTCAAGAGACTCACTTTCCCCAGATAGAGTCGACAAATGGCGTCTCCAACAGAGAAGTTTGTGCACCTCTACAACTCAGACGATTGGGCTCCCCAGCGAGTCTAACGTCAAACTTTTTCCCATCAAATGGCATCTCCCCAGGAAAAGTCGGCGAGAAGTTTGAGGAAAATCGCTATGCATAGCGTCCCTTGTCAATAAAGTTTATTGACGGAAGAAACCGAGACTAGTTCCTTGGTAGGAAACCAGGATAGAGGGGAAGTTTACAACAGCAACTCAGACCAGTTCCTTGGTAGGAAACCAGGATCGAGGGGAAGTTTAAATCAGAAACTTAGACCAGTTCCTTGGTAGGAAACCAGGATCGAGGGGAAGTTTACCTTTTCTAAGAATTATTGCTTAGAAAAAGAGGATGAATGCGTGAGCCGCCATTCATAACCACCATCAAAATTTCGGATATTCCGATATTTAATCATTTTGCACCCCGAATGCCCGAATACCTTCGCCATTCACACCTTCGGGTCCAAGAAGATTAAATAGGGGCATATGTCATACCCCAAATTTTGACCACTTAGATTCCCATCATTGTGCAAATCATCATCACAATATGGAGGAACCATCATACCTCATCAATCTCCTCAAGGAATTGTTGAGCATTCACTATAATCAAGTTTAGGGTTTCAAGCCCTCTCAGAGCCTTTAGACAAATGATCAATCAAGGAATGACATGATCTTCAACTTGTCTAAACCTCTCAAACATTCACAAAGGATCAAGAGGGCTCCCACATCAAGAATTAAGCTCAAGAGTGCAACATTTCAAGTGGATCTAGCCTCAAGTTCATCTAATACAAAGTCAACTGACGCAGAAAGTCAAAGTTTGACTTTTGGCCAACTTTGAGCTTCACAAGTCATTACTCAAGAAAATATGATGGATGATTTAATTTGATCAAATTTAAATCAAGAAATCATGCAAAATTGCAAAATTGATCAAATTGAAAGAAACTTAGAAATTTTTTCTGAGTTAAAATCATGTTCAAGTGCACAACTTTTCAAGGTTGTAACTATTGATCCAAGCATCCATTGATTTTGAGTAAGAGCTACTTTTAAATAGGGTATTTGATACTTCAACATTGTAGAAGGAATCAACTCAAAATATCATAAGGATTGAAAGATATAAGTGATCAAAGTTGGGAATTCTTAATGTCCAATGTTCTAACATTGCATTGGACATCATTAATATTTTTCCAGCAAGAATGTCCCAACTTCAAGGATGTTTTTCTCCATGATCCAAGTTGATTCAAGCCAAACCTTGAACATCAAAGTTGAATTACGTTATCTCAGCTTTCCAGAAAGTTGTAGAACGTCCTTGTAGCATACTCGAGTAAGGAGATATGATTTTTGCAAAAAGCATTGATAAAGCATAATTTTCATGACAACTTTTAGGACAGATTTGACTACACAAGTTCAAGACCATTTTTGATGACTTTGCAAGCTGAACCGAGACCAAAGTCAAACATCAAAGTTAAAGTATGTCATTAGGGCTTTCCAAAATGTATAAGAACTCCCATTAATTCAACTTGATCAAGGAGTTATGAACATCACAACAGGCCTTGCTCGAGCTGATTTTTTAGGACAGATTTTGCGCACTTTTCATGTGCCACCCGATTTTCAAACTTTGTCACCATGCAAGACAAGCATCAAAGATGCAATTCACTTCAACTCAAAATATCATAGTGGATTAAAAGATACAAGTGATTAAAGTTTGGAATTATTAATGTTCAAAGTTGTCTGATGTTCCAACATTGCATAGGACATCATTAATATTTTTGCAGCAAGAATGTCCCAACTTCAAGGATGTTTTTCTCCATGATCCAAGTTGATTCAATCCAAACCTTGAACATCAAAGTTGAAGTACGTTATCTCAGCTTTCCAGAAAGTTGTAGAACGTCCTTGTAGCATACTCGAGCAGGGAGATATGATTTTTGCAAAAGGCATTGATAAAACAGAATTTTCATGACAGCTTTTAGGACAGATTTGATCACACAAGTTCAAGGTCAATTGTGACAACTTTACAAGTCTTATCTTCACAAACCTTGAACATCAAAGTTGAAGTACATCATCTCAGATTTCCAGAAAGTCCTAGAACGTCCATGTAGCATACTCGAGCAGGGAGTTATGGATTTTACAAAAAGGCTTGCTGCAGCTGATTTTTAAGACATGTTTCAGGACAGATTTGTACATTTCTTGTGCCACACGAATTTCTAAGCCTTGTCATCACTTTGGACACATCTGAGGATCAAATCTAAAGGGGACAATTACTGAGTCAAGCCTCCAAAGTCCTTGGAACAAGAAGTAGCATGCTATTCCTAAAAATCCCTAAAAGAGGGACAAGACTCCAATTTTGGATTGGAGAATTCAATGGAAGCATCAAGGTGTCATGGACTGACACATTTGCAACTGAATTCAGTCAAGATTCCTCCAACAAGTAGGGAACCAAAGCTCTATGCTCTAACCTCTAGTCAACGGCTAGAGGAGACTTGGATTCTCATTGGACAACATTGGCCAAACCTCTGCTGCAGCCACCATTCACTATTACTGCGAAAACAAACTTGCTCTACTATAAATAGAGCTCATTTGTGCTCAGTTTGAGTACACCAAAGCCATCAAACAGATGCTTTCCTCAAAATCTCTTCTTTCACCTCAAATTTACCTTCCAAAGCAAGTAATTCTGAGTTTTTGAGCTTGAGAGCTTTTCCATCACAATCAATCACACACACACACACACCTCATATATATCATATAAAAGCTGTGCAAACTATCACAAGTGACCTGTAATCACAAAATCACAAAGTCACTTCTCAAAACCTCATAATGGCACTTTTTTTGCATTTTTCAAGCCATGTCTTGATTAAGTCACTTACCAAACCAGATAAAACCTCAAACACACTCCAAATATCATCCTTGAACTATCCCAAATGGTTCCCAACATCTGGAACACCATTTGAGAGAGTTTATATTTTGGTCACTTTTAACCCCTTTTGCAAGAAAGGGACAGTTTGTGTTTTTGCAGGTTCCAGCTGATTCCAACCATCCTAAAAGCTTCTAAGAGGTCATTTGAGGGTGTCCAAAGCATTAAATCATTTCTGGAACAAAGCACTTGGTAGGTTGCACAAAATCTCCAAAAAAAGAGGTAAAATTCATAACTTGAATTCTTTGAATCATGCTTTCCTTTGATGTCCACATACATGCATCATATTGAACAATTCTTGAAGCAAAAATGTAGTCCTTAATGTGTATGTTATGATCCTCCTACTGTTTGCACTTTAACATGTTTATATGTGGAGTTCATGTTGTTTTAAACTTAAGGTGCAGATGCAGATCTGGTTTTTAGCCTTGTGTGTGCTGTACATTAAGTTTCAGTATGTATGAGTAATACCATTAGATTCCTTGCGAAAAATTGGTCGAGATAGGTTCTTACGGATTTCAATTTCGTTAAAAATTGAGAGAATTATGAATGTTTGAAAATTTGATAAGCAAAGATGTTTAAACTTAAGGTGCAGATCTGGTTTTTTGCCTTGTGTGTGATGTACATTAAGTTTCAGTATGTACGAGTAATACCATTGGATTCCTTGCGAAAAATTGGTCAAGATAGGCTCTTCCGGATCTTAATTCTGTTAAAAATTTAGAGAGTTATGAGTGTTTAAAGTTTGATAAAAAAGATGTTGAAAACTCATGAAAGATATCGAATGTGATGTTGTGACATTTTTCCTCTTTTTCTTAGTTTATCTTCAAAACTCAACCAATTCTTTTACATAGCAAAAATCATCATTTTCCAATCTTGTTTTACACACTTCTTATTCATACTCCAAAATATTTTATTCCACAAAAAAATTAAGTTTATATTATTTATTTAATATAATTAGTATTTTTGTGAATATATTCATTTTTATGTTTTTTAAACATTTTAAAAGTGAATATTTACTTTGAAAATCAACACCAAATGAGTTTTAATATCCCTTGTGATTAAACTCCATTTTTCAAAACCTTAAACAAAATCACAAGTGGTTTATTCAAATTTATTTGGTATTTTGTTTGATTTTCTTTAAATATTACTTTTAAAGAATAACAAATTAGGGTTTCTTCGATTTTCATCATCATAAAACTTTTTCAAACACTCATGGGCCTATAATAGAGTGTAAGACCCTATCCTTTTTTGACCAAATCATTTTTGGGTCTCAGTGTATTGTATAAGTCCCGATACCGTCAAAAACAAACGGCGCGATCGTCGCCTTTTGAAAAATAACCATCCGGGCATCTCCTTGAGCTATAAGACCCATTCAAAACTCATGGGCCTCTAATAGAGTGTAAAACCCAACCCCCTTTTAACCAAAATCATTTTGGGCCTCACTTATTGTATAAGTCCCTCTGCTTAAAAGAAAACCTCGGCGCAATTGCCATTTTTAAACGAAAATTCAAACTGGGCCTACCCTCTTGTTATAAGCCCCACTTTTTTTCTTTAAAACTTTTTGGGCCTCTTGAGAGAGTGTAAGACCCATCCCTTTGTACAGAAAACCTTTTTGGGCCTCATTCACTTGTATAAGTCCCTCTGTACAAATTCAAACAGTGCGCTCACTGATAAAACCCTGGGCCTCTCATTGAGCTGTAAGCCCCAAATCTTTCTTTTTCAAAGCACTTTCTCCTTTGATTTTGAAATATACTGTTGTTTTCAATCTTTCTTTGTTGAACAACTAACCAAACAGCATGGAAGCTCTACAACCGAGTAAGTGTTTATATGCTTTCATTTACTGCTTTCATATACATATAACTGTATTGTGGGGCTGTTTCGCTGTAAGTCTTCTTTCATAAACTCATATCAACTGTGTAATAATAGTATAGATATTTAGAGTTTCCCCGGCAACTACGTCTAGAACTAGGTGACGCCGTTTCGTTTATTCATAGAAATAGACAACTAGATCCCCAATAGGATCACCAGATACAGTCTTCTCTTCGGCTGTCCTCATTAGGAATTGTCAAGAAACTCTACTCCCAGAGATGAATGTATTCTCCGTGAATGGCATCTTTGAGTTTCTTCCAAATTCTCAAACTTTCCTGGCTTGATCTATTCCTTGTCAATAGCCTGTCTTGAATTTCTCGGGGTTTGGGGACCCACGGGCTTCTTAAAAGCATCGGCCTCCTCTTGGGCATCGTACAAGGACCCACAAGCTTCCTAAAAGTAACCTCGCCTCCTCTTGGGCTTAGTACAAGGACCCTATGGCTTCTTAGAAGTATTCACAGCCTCCTCTTAGGCTTCGTATAATGATCTCTTCCTCCGGGAATGATAGCCTTCTCTTGGGCATCGTACAAGGACCTGTTGGCTTCTTAAAAGCTTCTAGCCTCCTCTTGGGCTTCGTACAAATTGTCCCGACGACCTCCTAGAGGTATAGGAACAGAACTTTGTCATATGCATAGAACAGTCCTTTCAAAGAGTCTATTACTGTTTCTCAAAGCATAGTACAAAAGATGACACTCTAGACTTGGACAATCTAATTTCCTTGAGTCTCTAAGACATTCTCAAGTGACCCCTTCGTTAAATAGGAAGGAAACCCGTAGACTCGAACAGTCTCAATACTCTTCGGATTTCTCACTTCCTTAAAGAACATGAAATATCCATGGTCCTCGAATTAAAAATCCCTGAGTACAGTGTTGCTCATATAAGAACTGATTTTCTCTTTTAAAATCAGCATACTAGACCTGTCACTCAACTGAAACAGTAATCATAGCCTCCTCTTAGGCTTTGTATAATGATCCTTCTCCAGTGAAGTTAGCCTCCTCTTGGGCTTTGTACAATGATTCTCCCCAGCGGAGTCAAACAACATTTAGCCTCTCTCTCGGGCTTTGTACGAGACACATAAGAGACTCCCTCGTTGAGTCAATCACCCTTTCGCTTCCATCTCGGGCTTTATACGAGATACAAAAAGGTTCTTATTGAGCCAAACAAACAGCAGCCTCCATCTCAGGCTTCGTACGAGATACAAAAAACTCTCTTGTTGAGTCAAATAGCCTTCATCTCGGGCTTTATACGAGATACCAAAAGACTCCATCGTTGAGTCAAAACCTTTTAGCCTCTCTCTCGGGCTTTGTACGAGACACATATTAGCCTCCTCTTAGGCTTTGTATAAGAAAACCACTGGTTAATCCAATCAACCTTTTAGCATCAAAGTTGTGCCTCGTTCACAGTACACAAACATCAACAACTCTTTCCCTTTCGTCTAATCGCTGTAAGTGACAAGCCTCTGGATCATCTACATCCATGCCACTGTCCCTCTTTTAGCATGAGAAATTCCTAAGGAAAGATGACATTGCTCTAAACTGAGTTAAAGTCTTCTCCTTCAGGTTAAAATCCCCTATAAAGGAAATTATGGCATTGCCGGATTCACAAATCCCGGTTAAAGTAATCCTCCTTTATAGCCAGTCACCCAACAGTTGTGGCAAACAAACCCCTATTTAGAGATGACAAATTCTCTCTAAAGTCAACCACCTTCAGCTTCACATCTTGGGCTTTGAACAAGATACAAACTACCTTTCGCTTCACATCTTGGGCTTTGAACAAGACACCAAACAACCATTTCCTCCCATAAAATAGGAGGAACTACAAACGCTCTGATTTCCCTGTTTCGGTAAACGGGAATACGTAGGCATAAGATTGAAAGAAAAAATCTTAGCGAGCGCAATCAACAAAAACCCAAAATCCCATACTCCCATATATCATAATCCGAAGCAGTATCCTAACAAGAATCACAGAGAGAAATCAGTGTTGGCGAAAATACAAATAACCAATACAAAGGCCCCCCACATTGATAGCATTCGTAACCTAACAGACCGCTGTTTAAACTCAGTATGCAAGCAGGGTTAATTGGAGACATCTATTTCCCTTCCTTCATCAGCTTTAATAGGATAAAAAATGAATCGACCTGTAGTAAACTCAACCGCAGAGAGCGACAGTGCTTAAGAACCGCGTCCAAAATCGCTCGCTACACTACCATCATGCATTCTACTATTTCAGTCACTGGTTGTTTGTCGAGACCCTTAGTAGCCTCGACCATCATACACTCGTACACATCTGAGTACAGAGCTTCTTCAACCTTCAGTGGTTCAGTGTCAACCTGCATCTTTGGCTTTTCGCTAAATTGAAGTCGGCCCTCCTTCAAAGCTTTCTGCACCAAATCCCTAAAAAGAACACATTGAGCTGTTTTATGACCAAGGAAATTATGAAATTTACAAAATCCCCTCTTTTTCTTTTGTTCTAAAGGGGGGTCTTATAAACCAGGAGGAACAATTATTTGACAATCTTTAACCAGTAAATCAAATATTTCATCACACTTAGAGACATCAAAAGTATAAGTTTTAGCAACGTATTTATCCGTTTTTCCGGTTTCGACGGGATTTTTCCCATTTGATGGTTTCAACAATTTGCACGTGTAGGGAGGTCCTGGCTTAAGTTCAGCCACATGGACCTCACTTTCATCAAATAATTCCTCATCGTCGGAGGAATACTTGTCAGCAGCCACATAGGAAACTTTTTCTTTTTTACGATATCTGTTAGACTGAGTTTTCTCGGCTTTCAAACGTTCGACCTAGCGAACTCGGTCATCCAGCTGCGCCATATCTCTAAGATATTGCGTGTCTAGCTTCTTTCTGATCAAATAATCCAAACCACCAGCCGCCATTTCGACTAATTCGTGTTCAGGGACTTGAGTAAAGCACCACGCTTTCAAAAGTCTAAACTTGTTCAAGTACTGGTCTACTGACTCTGTGGCCTTGCGTTTGACGCTTGCCAACTCTTTCAGACTTATTTTCGACTGCCCCATGTAAAATTATTCATGAAACAGTCTCTCCAATTGTGCCCACGTGTGGACGGATTGAGGGGGCAACGTGGCAAACCACGTAAATGCATTTTTCGTGAGGGAACTTGGAAAATATTTCATTTTCAAGTCCCATTGTTTGCTATGTCGCCTGCTTCGGTTTGATACCTAGCGACGTGTTCGACGGTGGACTCCTCAGTCTCACCAGCGAATTTGGTGAACTTTGTCACCTTCCAACCCCTGGGTAACTCTGTTTGTAATACAAAATCTGGTAATGGGGACGTGTATATCGGCTGTCGAAGGCCTGGATTTTCCCCATTACGAACCATGATACGTTCGACGAAAGTCTCCTCCCCAGCCAAGGTGTCCTGTCGAACTTGTCGGACGACAAAGTCCGGATCTTGATTCCTATGGACCATCACAGGAGGCCTTTGGGCCATCCCAAGGATCTCTTCAAATTCACGGGGTTGTTCAATTATTTTGTCGAAGACCTCATCCTGACGAATGGGCGTCTCCGGTCGAGGCGGTGGGGTCTGTCGATCCTGAGCCCTAGGAGCGCCTAGAAAGTCACCTATACGTGTCATTTAAGTTGCCTGTTGTTGGTAACCGTGTTGACTCTTGTATCAATGGTCTCAATATTGTATCCATCTGTTGAGATAACATATGAACCATCTCATGATTACTCTCATCCATCTGTTGCCTCATGACCGCGACGGAACTAGAGGTAAATGTCGGTATGGATTGAGAAAAAATATTAAAACCTGGGGGTCGAACCATCTGGTTCGACAGATGCCCTGCTCCCTGATAGGGTGAAAACACTGGGGACGAACTTTCCCCAAACAAAGGGCCGGTAGAGTGCAAACTCGACATGAACTCTGTCGGCATCCCATAAGACCGAGGAATAGGCATGGTGATTCTAGGCATATATTTTTCTGTAGTCCCCGCCATTATTGACTTCGGGTCATGTGGCCATGACGTCGTGATTAGGCCACTAGGGGTAGTTGAAACTGCTGACACGGTACCAGAGCCAACATCAGTTGTTTGGGTCACAACCGTACTCTCCGTCGGAGACGGTTCGTCGTTCGAACGTGGTATTACCATCTTACTACTATGTAAAAACATACACTCAATTCACACGGGTTTCATCGGGCGTGCCAATTTGTTCGCTGGTGCGAACAACCGCAGGCCTTCCATCGCAGGTTTACTCGTGGGACCGGCCACACAAATCCCAGAACAAGTGATTGGAAGAGTATGTTCGTTTGATCGTGACAGTTTCTTTGTAAGTGTAATAATAAATGTGGGAAAGGCAAGAAATAAAGGTTGGGGTGCCTAACAGTCCAAAGCAGAAAACAAATAGAAAAAAGAAAGGAAGCAAGAGAGGCAAACAAACAACAGTAATTTAAATTTTGAAAGTAAATTGCATTAAGGAATTATGGACGCAATTATACATTTTCGCGGGATTGAACTCGTTTCTCTCTAAGCTTGGCACTTTGAGTGTTTTCCCTTTGCAATGTTACAAAATGTGACCCCTAAAAATGGAAAATACAATGCTTTATATAGGCCTAAAAAAATAATCGTTCATCTGCCCAGATTCCCTTTGGTGCTGACATGTGTCACCCCACTTTCTTTTCAACTTTCCATATTCTTGGAACTTTCAAACTTTTTCCCGCCCAAGTACTTATCCTTGAATTGTGGGCTTGCTTTTCACCTGGCTTTCTTCCGACACCATGGCTTGTCACCTTCTTTCCGACACATCCTCCTGATCTGTGTCGGATCGACGCTTTAAGCATCCTTGTCGTCGACTTGCTTTTGAATTTCCTCTTCTCCTTTCACTTTGGTCGAAATCTCCTGTCAACAACGGCTAAATTGATTTTGATACAATATAAAATATATTTAGATATATATGTAAATTTAAAATGAGTTTCTTAATTAACCATGATCGTATGAATTTAATTGATTAAAATAAAATAGGTATTGTGTTGATAGTGACCCGTGAGTTAAAACATTTTATTATTAAAAAATTTGATATCAATATATAATACTCAAAAAAAATTTATTTGATGTCAATGAATTGTACCTAAAATATGTTTGGTGATAGAAAGTAAAAGAATACATACTTCTTAAAGCATATTGGTAAAGGAATAACAGGAAAATACGAAACTAGGCCAAATTTTGTGAGGAATATTCTTTCGATTCATATATGGTTATTGTTCTGGTGAGTGATTTATTTAATAAGAATTCTCGCCTCAGTTAATATATGTTCCAAAAAGAGTATATAATTACTACAAATATTTGTTGCAACATCACACAATTACGTGTACAATACATGTATGAACAAACTCAGTCAACCTAACTTCATATTGCCTTGTGCTGTAAATTATGGAATCATACTTGACAAACTGAAGTTAAATTTAAATGATGAACATAAAGACCAAGGATACTGCATCAAGATTTGAATGGGCAACGAAATCAATATTTTACTGTTATAAATTGACATAACAGTCCAAGTAATAAGAAATTGAGAAATGTCATTGCATTGCTATAATAGATAGCAAAAATGGCCCGCACTTATATGGATAATATGTGCCAACTCATTAGAAACATGTTATAAAAGACATTTGTATATAAGAATATGGATATTCCAACATGAACTTAATAACAATTCTCAAACATTTGAGTCTGTCCAAGTATGTCGGTTTGATGGACTTGGTTGTGTAGTGATAGAGTGATTAACAACTATGTTAACCTGCAGCAGATTATAACCCAAACAGGTTATGTTGTATGGCATACATCTTCACTTAGTATTGCATTGTAGAGTGAACTGAATGTATAAAATATTCATAGAAAAGATGTAATACCATTGGTTGAGCTAAATTGTTTGCTGGATTTTTTTGAACATTCTCAATTAGTGCAAAGTTTTAGGTGTGCTGTTGAAAAAATGAAGTGTTATTTGAAAAAAGCTAGAGAAATTAGGTTTACAATCAAGGTTGGCAGTAACTATGTAAATGTAGGGAAATTATGTAACTTACCTCATAGGGGTTCAAGTTTGACTATTGAGCATTGTTTGTAGAATGGTTGAAACTTGACACGAAAGAATAAGAGGTTATATTTACCTTTGAGTCTTAAATAACCATCTCAAGATGCAGCTGGACATTCCGCCCCCTGAAAGTCCATATGTCAACAACTCTAATTACCTATTTCCAAACTTGGTTCCCTTTTTGCAAGTCACTAACAAAGATTGCAGGACTTGATATCTGCAAAATATTTGAAAAGTGATGGTAACCAGAATTAAATGTAGATAGGAAAAACATCAAATAAGTGTATTTAAAAAGTTTGACTTCATCATCCTTAAATACACTCAACCATGGAAGTAAGAAAATGTAAGTTTGCAACTCTGGTCAAAGTTGGATGTTTTCATTGCAAAACTAAAAGAACAGAAAAACATCAAACATTAATGAACTGTGTTTAGAAACCTGGTTCCTTAAATAAAGTGAAATTGAAATGATGCATACAAAATGGGATCTTGAAAAAGATCAACAGTTTACAGTTCAAAATAAACTAAAATATTAATTTGTCATTTTTCTAGTATACATCAAATAAAATGAACCTTGATAATGGAAGTTGTATGCCTTAAAATTTGAAAAACAAACTAAATGATGGACTTTTACTTTAGACAACCGAAACAATGAAGCGTGTTTTGAAACTTTGAAAGAATAAACCTCAAATAAGCAAAAACATAAAAGTGTGGTTTTGAAACTTTGTTAGAATCAAGCTTAAATACACAAACCCATCACCAGAAAAAAATCCTAGTATGAAACTTAGGCTAAAGATGGATGTCTTAAACTTTAATTGTTGAAAAACAAACGAAATGATGGCCATTTAATTTATCTAGCAGGAATGATGAAGATGATGATATGAAGAACATCAACTACATAAAAATAGAGTTGGAGTAAAAAATTGTGAAAACACAAGAGCCATAAACACAACACAACCTATTAATGATTAAAGGTGATATAACTGATTTTTGGAAATCAAATGTGAATAATCAATAAAGATATACAAAAGCGAAGAGGGAGTAGTAAGAAGAACAAACACCCGACGCGTGGTTATCGACAGCGAGAGATGATACATAATCAAACCATAAACCTTAACAGTTTCCACCACTATGAGATGAACAAACAAATCTACCATCATTGTAACTTCCCCATCTCACAAACTATGTTTTCTTCTTCTTTGAGATCTACATATCTCTAGAGTTGAAGGAAAAAGAATGGAAAAAGAAGGAGAGAGAAAAGAAAAGAGAAGAAGAATGTGACAGAGAGAGGAAGAGAAGAGGGGGGAATGAATTCAAAGAAGAAAGAGAATCTAAAATTTTAAATTTTAAATTTGAAATTGAGAGGACGTGAATTAGGAAGTGAATTTGAAATTTGAAAGATGGAAAGTGAGAGAGATAGTGAGCAGAATGATGTCATCCGATGCAAATTAATTTTAGGGAAAAATTATTTATCCATTAGGCCAATGCTTCTGTGACACGTGGGCGAAAAAAGAGGAAGAGAAAGTGAAGTAAGTTTGTCTTTTGTTATTTACTAAATCACCCTTTTGTTAGTGAATTTTTTTTTGACTTAAAGGGCATAGAATGATCAATCACAAAAAAAATTGTGGAAGATGCACAAACTATATGGATGTAAAATACACAGTATGAAAAAAAGCTAGAAACTTGAATACAAAGTCTAATATAATTACAATGATAAAAAAAAAAGTGCAACACCAAGTTTTTATGCACCCAAAAAACAAAAATGCTTCAAAAGTGAGATGCGTCTGAAAGTATGCTTCAAGGATACTACCTGAAAACCAATGCAAAAAAATGAAGTCACATACAATTAATGTAAACAAAATTAGATATACAGTTTTGATAGAAAGAAATATAAATGTTATACATATCATATATTGTGAAAAACCTCCTTGAAAACAACGTTAGTGGTACAGGATGAAGCGATCTTGTCTTTATCATGAATCAAAATTTTCATACCTTCTTTACTTTTAACACGAGACAATTCCACATATAATTGACCATGACTAAAAACATCCTTTGGCAGATATAATCTAATATTGTTTAATGATTGCCCTTGAGATTTGTTTATTGTCATAGCAAAAGATACAATAATAGGGAATTGTCTCCTGACCAATTTAAATGGTCATGGAGATTGTGATGGAGACAAAGACATTCTAGGAATATAAATAGTATTACCGATATTTTTTCCTGAAATGATTTTGGCTTTAATGACATGATTAGAAAACCTTATTACAGTGAGCCCGGTACCATTGCATAATCCTTCAGAGTGATCTAGGTTCCGCATTAGCATAATAGTGGAACCAATCTTCAATTTGATTGAATGATTTGGCAATCTAGAAGTTTTTAATGCATTTAGGAATTCAGGAGTCAGGTGCTAAATGCATCAAAATCAGTGCCTACAGATCTATCAATAGAATCACTACTAAAGTATTCCTTTTCCTCTCCTAATAAATGAAAACAAAAGGAAAATGTCATAACAATTTTAATAGAAAGTCGGGTAAAGTAGTATGATTAAATAAATTGAATAGTATGTGTAATACCTGGAAGAAGATTTGTGATGTATTGGTTAATATCATCGATAACTTCAATTGTTGATGCCAAAATCGCACGAGTTTGAAGATAGGTGGGATCATGGTAGTTATGAATTAGATTAGGATACATACTCTCAACAATAGCCTCAATGGAATTAATAAAATTAGAAATAAGGAACTCGTCTGGAATTGAGATGTCAACATAACCATCATTAGGCTCAGACAAGGTACCATCTCCGATTTGCAATATCCACTCAGAAA
This sequence comes from Lathyrus tuberosus, assembly GCA_022829125.1. Taxonomy (NCBI): domain Eukaryota; kingdom Viridiplantae; phylum Streptophyta; class Magnoliopsida; order Fabales; family Fabaceae; genus Lathyrus; species Lathyrus tuberosus. The sequence continues at coordinate 1,069,532 of JALAZF010000393.1, forward strand.
ATAAGCGAACATCCTCTTGATTAGAAGTTGTTACACCACTTTGAAGACGCGTGTTTTTTGTAAGCTTGAAGACTCTACATTGATCCCAAATGTAGGAAGCTTTAATTGTTGCATGAATAATATTAGATCGACCACCTCTTGGGACAACCGGGAGTATTTATCTAAAATCACCACCAAAAACCACAACTTTGACTCCAAATAGTTTCTTAGCAGCATGATGGATTTCACTCATAATATCTTTCAAAGATTTATCTAGAGCCTCAGAGCAAAACTTGTTAGTCATTGGAGCCTCATCCCAAATAATAAGATCTGTCAATTTTAATAGGTTATCAAGGTCATCTTTTTTGTCAATGTTGCATATTGAGGATTCCAAGGTAGGGACAGGAATCTTAAACCTAGAATGAGTTGTTCTTCCACCAGGCAACAATAAACTTGCAATCCCACTTGAGGCAACATGCAAAACAATTTTGCGTTTAGCACGAAGTGTTGCAGCCAAAGTGTTCCACATAAAAGTTTTACCTGTTTCAACATAGCCATATAAAAAAACACTCCACCATTCTGTTTTTCTACTGCATCCATTATTTGTGAATAAATTTGTTTTTGTTCACCTACATACAATAACTAATGTGAAGTTAATAGAAAGTGAAACCAAGACAAAAAGAAAAAAAGAATAATAAAAATTGCACATGTTATGATTAATATATAATTATATATATTGAATTACAGTTTTATGAATCTAAAGCAAAAAAAAAATAGGAACAATAGTATCACATGAAATCTGGCATTAATTAAATAGTGGTATCCAGAAACCACTAACTTTACTCTTTAAAATTCTCTTTTTCTCTTCAGCACAAACCCCTCATCTTTAAACCAAAAAACTCTCTCAAATCCTTCATCTTCAACACAAATCAATAACAAATGTCTATAATGGCAAACTCTTTCCTTTTTGTTTCATCTTGTTGGCCAAGTACATAACCCATTGAGTCTTCCAAGACTGTGAGGTAGATGATCGGTGGTCTTCCTTCCACTAGAGGTGATAGAATCGGGGGGTTCAACAAGTATTACTTAATACTACCGAAGGCGGTTTGGCAGACTTCTGTCTAAACGCAGTCCTGATTCTTTTTGAGTAATTTAAAAATCGGCGCACATGTCGCGGTCATGAGGAATATGAATCTGGAGATGTAGTTCAAACGTCCCAGGAATCCCCTGACTTGTTTTTCAGTCTTTGGAGAAGGCATTTCTTGAATGGCCTTGACCTTGTCAGGATCAACCTCAATTCCTATCTGGCTGACGATGAACCCTAGCAGTTTCCCTGAACGGACACCGAATGTGCACTTGTTGGGATTCAAGCGGAGTTTGTACTTTCTCAACCGCTCGAATAGTTTTGACAGGCGGGTCACATGCTCTTCTTCTGTCTTAGATTTTGCAATCATATCATCAACATTTACCTCGATTTCTTTATGTATCATGCCATGAAACAGAGTAGTCATGGCCCTCTGATAGGTTGCCCCAACGTTCTTTAAACCGAACGGCATCACCTTGTAACAAAATGTACCCCATGGGGTGATAAACGAAGTTTTCTCCATGTCTTTTGGCGCCATTTTGATTTGGTTATAGCCCGAGAATCCATCCATGAAGGAGAAGACTTTGAACTTTGGTGTACTGTCTACCATTATGTCAATGTGCGGTAAGGGAAAGTCGTCCTTTGGACTAGCCTTGTTCAGATCCCTGTAATCTACGCACATTCTGACCTTTCCGTCCTTTTTGGGAACGAGTACGATGTTGGCTAACCATTGAGGGTATTCTGATGTGGCGAGGAAACCCGCGTCAATCTGTTTTTGTACCTCCTCTTTGATTTTGATGGCCATGTCCGGGTGAGTCCGTCTCAACTTCTGTTTTACTGGCGGACATTCCGATTTCAACGGTAAGTGATGCTCCAAGATGCTAGTATCAAACCCTGGTATATCCTGATAGGACCAAGCGAATACATCGGGAAACTCTTTGAGAAGCTTTGTCAAACTCTCTTTGGCAGTTGGACTGAGCAGTGCCCCAATCCTGACTTCTTTTCTCTCTTTTTCTGAGCCCAAGTTTACCGTTTCCAACAGCTCTTTATGAGGTTCAATGGACCTTTCCTCCTGTCTGAGTAGTCGGGAGATCTCCTCTGGAATTTTGTCGTCATTTTCTTCTTCAGCCTCAAATACCGGGAACTCAAAGTTGGGGGAAGGCATTGGATCGTATGTTTCAACGGGGTTTAAAACAAGCAATCTGCATGACGTGATGATTTGTTTTTAGAAGAGATAGAGAGAAAAATGCAAAAGTGTGTGCAGTGTATTTCTTTTACTGATTATTTTTATTATTGAGTTGTTTTTTAGGATTACCATTTTCTGAGAAAAGCAAAAAGAGAAAACAACAATTAATGCGGAAATTACAGAACGACGTTATTTTATTTATGATCTTGTCGATTCTTGAAACTACAGCCCTATAAAACAAAACTCTGTCGCTTTGGGCGAAGCGAAGAGGGAAATTTACAGAAAGTGAGCCCTATCAAAACATCTGTTTCACCTGGGCAGGGTGAAAGGTTAAAGTAAAGACGACAATTACTTAGACTTATGAACAATCTTCGGAAGATCGACAGTAACCAATTGGCGGCGAACTCCTCGGTGAATCACAAAGTCTGGTACCTTCCTTGGTTTGTCTTCAGAAATAATGCTGATTTCTAGCGGAGCAGGATCGTTGGAATCTGTCTCCCAGGCACAATTGTCGTAAGAGGATTCCTCAGTTGTATTTTGTATAGTATTTGTGCTCTCAGGCAAATCTCCCCATCCAGTTAGCTGGACATCTTCGAGCCTGATACGAGAGTTTTCAGGAGCGGTGTACTTGATGAAGTAGTCGTACTTTCTACTTGGTTATCCTAAGGTGTCCCACACTTCTTTGGAACTGGAGGAGTCATCTCTCTCGATGACGTTGACCTCAGGAAAAGCATAATTGATAAATTCTAATCCGGCAAGCTTTGCCAATTCATCGTCGTACTGGATATTTTCTGAATGACCTGAGTGTTGATCCCATGACATGGTGGGGACACAGGTATTTTGTTCAATGATGCTCACCTGATTTTCATTGTTCGGCTAATTTTCGTGCCCCAAGTCTCTTGGGTACGGCTGCCAGATAGGCAGGCCATCCATTGGGCCATAATAGTCGTGGTCAAAGTTGTCTTTCATCAGAGTGTCCTCCTCTAACAAATTTGGTGGAGCACGACATCCTTCAGGATCACAATCTCCATATATCAATTCAACATCTGACCTCGGTATAAATCTCAGACTCTGTGCGATATAGCAAAAGGGAGTCTGCGTTTCGCCCTGAGACGTATAACCGTCCTCGTTAAGATATGACTTCCATTCTTCCTCCGTATTGGAGGAATCACCCTCGTTGATGGTATGTACTTCTTGAGACACTGGGTGAAGGAAACCTCCACTGTGGAAGAAGTTCTGAATGGGATGAAGACTTTCACCGTTAGCAGTAGTCTGGGTACAGGTTGCAGAAAAGCCAAGACCTTTCTTTATCTTCTTATTCGTAGGAATGACAAGTTGTCCCTATCTTGTTGTATTGGTATTCTCGACTGCTTTGATAGCATCTTTGTATGAGGAAATCGAGGTTCCTTTCTCTGATTGATTATCATTTCTCATCGTAAGCGCTTGGAACTGAGTTCCAACAACCTCGGGTTCTACACCAGCAGATGATGATAAGTTGCTTACGAGCAAAGCCTGTTCTCCACAGACTGTGACAAGTTGGCCCTTCTGGATGAACTTTAGCTTTTGGTGTAGGGTTGAAGTGACCGCCCCAGCCTGATGGATCCAAGGTCTTCCTAATAAACAACTGTATGTTGCTCGGATGTCCATGACCTGGAAAGTGACTTGGAAAGTGTGAGGACCAATAGTTATGGGAAGGTCGACTTCGCCGATAACTGTTTTTCTGGATCCGTCAAATGCTTTGACGACAAGCTCGCTGGTTCTCATTGGAGGGACTTTAAATGATAATTTCATCAAAGTAGATTTCTGCATAACATTCAGGGCTAACCCTGTGTCTACCAGTACGCTGGCTAAAGCATCGTCCTAGCAGTTGACTGTAATGTTGAGTGCCATGTTATGACGACGAACTTCTTCAGGTAATTCCTCATCACTAAATCCCAAGTTATTGCAGGAAGTGATGTTAGAGACAATGCTATTGAACTGTCTGATTGTTACATCCTGTTCTACAAAGGCTTGCTGCAAGACTTTCTGTAGAGCCTCCCTGTGCGTTTCTGAACTGAGTAAAAGTGATAGCACTGAGATCTTTGAAGGAGTTTGTAACAGTTGATCAACAATGTTGTATTCACTCCTTTGGATGAGCTTCAGCATCTCATCATTGTTTTTCGAAAGGTCGGGATTACTGAATTGACCGACTAGTGGATCAGGAGCTTCCGTCTGAAGTTCCTTTTCTTTATTAAGTTCTCCAACTCCTCGGTTGAAGATTTGACCGCTCCGTGTTACTCGACTGATGTCTGCAATATTCAAGATGGAGGGTAATGGAATTTCCTTTCCATTCTCGACTGCGCTTGCACCGTACTTGTAAGGGATAACCTTAGTTGATTCATACGGTAGTGGTCCTGGTAAATAGATGACTATGGGAGCCTTCTGATTTTTCTGACCATCGTAAGTAATTTCGATCCGTTCCTGGTTGGGAACTCTCGATTCGTCAAGTAGAGGGATGATGGCACAAACATCCCTAGCCCTCTGATGATCAGAGATTACGATAACGTCCTCGATTTGATCAGCGAGGTAGTTGACAGATCTAGAACTTGACCATGGTTGAATCTCCTCGCGGTCCAACTGACTTTGAAGGGTTGCTCGCACGAGGTAGTATCCTTGATTATTCACTGAGCAAACTCCACACCGCTCATAGTTGTGTAGTGGCACCTGGCCACGTCCGCTTTGAATGCAGTGTAACCTCACTAGATCTGTTTCCATCGACCGAACATCCTGACTTTGATATCTAGTAGGATTCCCGTTAGTGATACTAACTTGCTGGGTGTCTTCATCCATGTAGATTGGAAGCCACCAGTGGTTCAACAAGTGCTGAAATGTTTCCTGGACAAGGGCACAGCCCTAATCGTCTTCGCAACCCGCTTTACAGCCCTGATAATTATGTGATACCAGGAACCCGAGCCGGACCTGTTTAGCATGTAACTCCACCAGGCTGGTATTCATCAAACGAATATCGAAGATTTGAATCATGTTGATTTGATAATGATTCCTATCACGGCAGTCTTGAATCCATCCAAGATCCATATGACGCTGGAGGGCCTCTTGTACAAAAGAGCATCCCTGTTTGTTTACCAAGCAAGTCAGGCAGGAATTATAATCGTGACGCGGCAGATTATGATACTGGCTTTGCCTTGAGTGCATTGCCACCAGGTTGACATTCATCGCACGGATATCGTGGTTTTGAATGATGTTGGAATTTGTATAAACCATGTTAACTCCACGAACTCGGTGCTCTTGGATCCATCCGAGATCCATCTGTTCCTGTAGAGCTGATTGCACCACATAACATCCTTGATTGCTTTTAGAGCAGATATCACACTGGTGATAATTATGAGGTGGCACATGGCCATATCCACTCTGTCTACAATGCATCTTGACCAAGTTGGCCCTCAGTAAGAGTACATCGTGAATTTGATAGGTGTTGTTAGACTCTCCCTCTATCAAATTGACTGTAGCCTTCTCGTGTTGAGGCAGCGGGTTTGTGAGAACATTCGGATTCGTATCTTTGAAAGATAAGACCCCGTTTAAAACAAGCTTTTGCACATCGGATTTGAAACTGAGACAGTTCTCTATGTTATGCCCTGGTCCTCCTTGATGGTAAGGGCAAGTCTGATCCACCTTAAACCAAAAAGGCGGATTTTCCGGTACTGTAAGAGGAGACTTAGTCTGGACATGCCCCTTAGCCAGTAGTAACAGAAATAGTTCTACGTACGATATGGTTATAGGATCAAATCCTGGTGGCCGCGTTGTACGGTTGTTGTTGTATTGAGGACGAGCCTGCTGAAGAGGCTGTTGTGTCCTTTGCTGAAATTATTGCGAATGCGGTTGGCTTTGAGCAACCTGAGGTTAATACGTAGAAACAGGCGCAGGGTTGATAGCAGGTGTTACAGCTACTACTGGTTGATATCGTCGCCTTTGCTTTCTGAGAGAGATATTCCCAATATCCTGCTCTTTTTTCTTAGGGAGAGCACTACCGAATCGTTTCGTACTACTTGATGATCCAGCGTCTTTAACTAAACATCCTTCTCGGATGGCTTCCTCAAGACAAACTTCCATGCCCACCATCTTGGTGAAGTCACTGGGCGCACTGGCGACCATTCGGTCGTAGTAAAATGAGCTTAAGGTTTTTAAGAAGATTTTTGTCATCTCTTTTTCCTCAAGAGGTGGACAAATTTGAGCGGAAATTTCACGCCATCTCTAAGCGTATTCCTTAAAGGTTTCCTTGTCCTTTTGCGACATTGATCTGAGTTGATCTCTGTCTGGTTCCACGTCCAAATTGTATTTATATTGTTGGACGAAAGCAGTGCCAAGATCTCTGAAAGTGCTAATCGTAGTGCGGTTTAAACCCATGTACCATTTTAATGCGGTACCGGTTAAACTATCCTGAAAGTAATGAATCAGTAGGTCCTGATTCTCTGTCTGAGCTGACATTCGCCGAGCGTACATCACCAAGTGGCTCTGAGGGCAAGAGTTACCCTTGTACTTTTCAAAGTCGGGCACCTGGAACTTGTGCGGGACTTTCACATTGGGGACCAAACAAAGGTCCGCGGCGTCTGTTCCAAATAAATCCTGACCGCGAATAGCCTGCAGTTCCTTCTGCATTTCCAGGAACTGCTACTGGAATTCATCCATTCTATCGAACATACTTTCCTTTCTACCAGAAGGTATTTGTGGAATCTGTCCTTCCGGGACAGTGTGCACCACAGGGGGTGGTACCGTTACTACGGCAGTGAATCTTGGCGTTTCCCGAAGTTTGTAACCTTCAGGAGTCCTCAATATGCCTCTGGCATCCTCGCTTTCCCGAAATTTGTAACCTTCAGGCCCAACGGCTTCTGCTATGATTCCCTGATATTTAGTGATCGGCAGAACATATCCTTCCTGGATATAGTTAACAGGCATGCCCCAGGGACGATCTTTTGGCATTTGATACCTAGGATCATACTTCTCCACTATGGGCATTGAGGTGATCTCTGAGATCACAGTTCTTTGTAGTTGAGCTTCTGCCATGGCTTGCATGTCATTACGAAGCTTTCTCATATCCTCTCTCAGAGCGTCCATCTCTTCTTTCAACTCTTTGTTCTCTTCCTCGAGATCATCCATCTTTTTCTGACGATTGCCTCGAGTATTGTACGAATGAGACAGTTTCACTCTAGAACCGAGACACAAATGTGAGATTCGTAGGTAAGAAGAATACGTGACGTGAGAATGATGAATGCCATGATTATATTAATTGTTCTTTGGTTTAATCAAAATAAACTTCGACAATTAGATTTCAAATATCAAACAGTGGGGTGGGGGGGGGAAACCCCCATTTTATTGAATTCAAAGGATTGCGGAAATGGAAATACAGTGAATTACAAGGTGCGGAAACAGAAACCTAAGCTAATGGGTCCCGAGTCCTCTCTGAGGAGAACTTGGGTGCTGATTCTGGTACTTTCCTTTTCTTGGATCGGGGCTCTTGGGCCGTTGTCAGGTTGTCATTCCTTTGCCAAGTGAAAGGAGCGAGCAAATTCCTTTGGTCATCCTGATTTTCTACAGCATGTTGCTCCAAAATCTCAATTAGAGCATCCTTATCTTTCAGCAGTTGTTGTATTTTGGTACACTCCACATTGAGAATGCAGTACTTGTTCTTCCAAGACCTCCTCTCCTGTTGAACTTTGTTGAGAGTAACCTGAAGTTTTTCCATTTCAGTCATGAAGTACATGACAGATTCCCTTGGCGGAAGAACTATGTGACGAGGATAAGGCATCTTTAGCTTGGGAGCTCTAGTTTGTACCCAGTAGAGATAAGGCTCCACCGAGACACAGTCCGGTTTTCCTAGAGACTCCCGTCCTTTCTTATGAACATGTTTCCAAGCGTGCACTATTTCCGTCTTTAGTGCCATGTCATTTTCTCCTTCCTTGAAGAAAAGACCTTCCAGATGACCATTACGCGGGACATGCCTCATTGGGTATCCAAATTGACGACAAACTAAAACTGGATGATAATTGATTCCTCCCTTAGTTCCTATGAGGGGTACGTTGGGGAAGTTTCCACAACGGTCAATGATTCTGATCCCGACATAATTCCTATTGCACCAATCTACGTCAGAGTTGGTAAGAGACGTGATTTTCTGCGACCAACGCAAGGCACTCTTATGATCCTAAAAAGCAGCAAACTTAGGTAAATGGGAGATAAACCATTTATATAGCAGGGGCACACAACACGTGATCATTCCTCCGTTGTATAAATTTCTTAAGTGTACAGAATGATACGCATCTGCGAGCAAAGTCGGTACAGGGTTTCCAATGAGAAAAACCTTAATGGCGTTGATATCTACAAAGTTATCGATGTTGGGAAACAAAAATAACCCGTAGGTAAGTAAAACAAAGATACTTTCAAAAGCAGTCATGTTTCCTATACTAGCAAAGTACAGAGCTTTCTTTACCAGAAACTTGGCTGGTAAACCTGGTATGCCACCCTTAGTGGTTATGTGAGTCTTGACTTCTGACTCATCCAAATAGATTGCTCCTGCAATGATTTGATCCTTTGGAATTTCTTCCAGTCCAGAAAAGGGAGCTTGATCAGTAATATGTAAATCAGTCAGGTGAGAATACTCCTCCAGCGTTGGTGCAAGCTGGTAATCTGGGAATGTAAAACAGTGATAGACCGGATAGTAAAACTGAATGAGTGTCTCCATGATTCTTTCGATCACATGGACCTTAACAGAAGTAGCTGACCTCTGTACTTAGCTCTGAAAGCCTCATAGTTTGTGATCATCCTTGCCAAACCTCTCAAATCCTCTAACTTTTTAACCTTGAAGGTGTACTTATGAGTTTTTCTTCTACCGAAATCCATTAGCGCAATCTCCTTTCTCTGGTATTTGCAATCATTATTTTAGTTTAATTTGAAAAAGAGAGACTAGAATAGAAAATTTTTCTTTGCTTAATGTTTTTTAAATGAATGCATGAATGCAGCACACAAAAACATAGAAAAAACATGGGGTAAAAGGGTCGGTGTCATGAAGTCAAGGCTCTACCCATCCCAAAGGTTTATACTAGTGATTTTTATACCTGTCTCTCAAAATCATTGATTCTTGTCGAGATAACATCAGCGGGTTGGGAACCGTGCTAGGTGATGTTATTTCGAAGAATCTCAGAAGAGGGTAGTATCGCGTGACAACTATTTTCGATAGCTTCCGCACTACTGAAAGAGGTTTTTCCTAGGTGTATCCTCAATCTTTCCACATGCGGCATCACACGCATTCCCATTAGCAGAAAAATAAACACAGATATCAATTAGGAAAAGCAATATATATATTTTTCCTAATGTCCTAGACTTTTAAGAGCTATGAATCCTATGTTCCTGACAGAAAATGGCTCCCCGGCGGAGTCGCCATTCTGTGGTACCTTCCCAACTTAAAGGTTTTTGACCTAAGATCCTAGTGAAGTCAACAAAAAAGTCTTATCCCCAGTGAAGTCCTCACTCCTTGGTTTCTACCCAAGAGATGAAACACCGGCCCCACGGTGGGCGCCATTTTTCTGTAGAGAGCGATTTTGGACGTGGTTCTTAAGCACTATCGCTCGTGGGGGGGGGGGGTACTACAGGTCGATTCATTTTTTATCCTATTGAAGCTGATGAAGGAAGGGAAATAGATGTCTCCAACTAACCCTGCTTTGCAAACTGAGGTTAAACAGTCAAAACTGTTGGTTTACAGATGCGATCAATGTGGGGGGGCCTCTCTTGGGTTATTTTGATCGAATTTAGACTTTTGGTAGGGATTATGGACTCGGATGTTTTGATTGATATGTGAGGATTTGTGACCTGAGGTTTTCAATGTGGTGTGCTCGCTAAAAAATTTCTTTCAATCTTATGCCTAAGTATTCCCGTTTACCGAAACAGGGAAATCAGAGCGATCGTAGTTCCTCTTATTCTATGGGGGGAAACGGTGTTTTAGTGTCTTGTTCAAAGCCCAAGACATGAAGCTAAAGGTAGTTTGTATCTTGTTCAAAGCCCAAGATGTGAAGCTGAAGGGTCTATTTGTATCTTGTTCGAAGCCCAAGATGTGAAGCTAAAAGGGTGTTGACTTTTAGAGAGAATTTGTCATCTCTAAAGAGGAACTGTTTGTCACAACTTGTTTGGTGACTAGTTATAAAGGAGGATTACTTTAACTGGGATATGTGAATCCAGCAATGCCATTCATTTATAGGGGATTTTTTAGCCTGAAGGAGAAGACTTTAACTCAGTGTAGAGCAATGCCATATTTCCTTAGGAATTTCTTATGCTCAAAGAGGGACAGTGGCGTGGATGTAAATAATCCAGAGGCTTGCCGCTTACAGCAATTTAGATGAGGGAAAAGGAGTTGTTGATGTTTGTATGCTATGACCAAAGCATGATTTGATGCTAAAAGGTTGATTAAATCAAGCGGGGATTTCTTTATACAAAGCCTAAGAGGAGGCTATTGACCCAACAAGAGGGAGTTCTTATGTGTCTCGTACGAAGCCCGAGAGAGAGGCTAAAAGGGTTGACTCAACAAGAGAGTGTTTTTATATATGTCTTATACGAAGCCCAAGACGGAGGCTAAAGACGCTTGAGTCGACAAGAGAGTCTTTGTATCTCGTACAAAGCCCGAGATGGAGGATGAAAATGTTTGACTCAACAAGAGATACTTTTATACTCAACAAGAGAGTGATTTATATCTCATATGAAGCCCGAGATAGAGGCTAAAAGAGGATTGACTCAATAAGAGAGTCTTTTATACTCAACAAGAGAGTGTTTTTCTATCTTGTACGAAGCCCGAGATGGAGGCTGAAGGAGTTTGACTCAACAAGAGAGTCTTTTATACTCAACAAGAGAGTGTTTTGTATCTCGTACAAAGCCCTAGATGGAGGCTGCAAAGGTTAACTTTACTGGGGAGAATCATTATACAAAGCCCAAGAGGAGGCTATGATTACTATTTCAGTTGAGTGACAGGTCCAGTATGTTGGTTAAAAGAGAAAATCAGTTCTTATATGGGTAATGTTGTACTCATGGCTTTGATCTGAGGATCAGGATTATTTCATGTTCTTTAAGGAAACGGGGAATTCGAAGGGTATTGAGACTACCCAAGTCTACGAGTTTTTTTTCCTATTTTTGAAAGGAACTTGAGAATGTCTTCGAGTCTCAAGGAGATTAGACTGTCCAAGTCTAGAGTTTTATCTTTTGTACTATGCTTAAGAGAGATTAAGAGACATTACGTTCGCGGTAGAAAGATCTAGACTCTTTGAAAGACTGTTCTATTAAGATGACTAATTTCTGTTCCTATACCTTTAAGAGGTTGTCGGGATAATTTGTACGGAGCCCAAGAGGAGGCTATCTTCCCGGAGGAAGAATCATTATACGAAGCCTAAGAGGAGGCTGGGAAAACTTCTAAGAAGCCGACGGGTCCTTGTACAACGCCCAAGAGGAGGCGGGGATGCTTTTAAGAAGCCTGTGGGTCCCCAAACCCCGAGAAGTTCAAGACATGCCATTCACCGAGAATAGATCAAGCCAGGAAAGTCCGAGAATTTGGAAGAAACTCAATGAGGTATGGTACATATAAGACAAAGATTTGTTGACGTACCAACTCTTTATATCATTATGGTTAATAAATGAATCACACCCTAGTTTCCAACAGTCAAAAGATTTTTATTTCAAAAGCATGATTTCTACGCATCATGTTTAAGAAATATAATTTTCTATTCTCGAAAAGCATAAATTTTTGAGATACTTCTTTTCATTCTGATCATTGAAAATGACTATGTTTATATGAAAATAAGTTTAACTTCAGCAAGAATTCTTTAAAGAAAGATTTAAGTCATGAGAAAAGGGCTGAATCAACAAGTTTTTAGAAAATGATTTCCTACTAAATTCTCAAAATTTTAGTTCTAGAAAATAAGAATAATTTCTAAACCATTTAAATTAAACAGAAGAGATAGAAATACGTTACTCAATACTTCTGTAGATTCCCAGCTTCTGATGTAGATACTTCTTCAGAATCATGGCGCATTCAGCTTCTGCAGTCGTTGATGGGTTCTTTAGGCTGGACCGCTAGAATCATTTTCTTCTTTCATCATTTGTTTTCTTTCTGCTACAATCTTCATAAGAATCTTGAACTTGTGCAGAGGCATGATCATATTCATGACTTCTTGATCTTCCATTTTGAAGGGTGAGAACATCTCTTTTGATGTTGGAGAAGAACCAAGTTCTATCTCTAGTCTTCACCTTATAATCATCCATCTTTTATCTTCAAGAAAGATCAGAAAGCGACTTCTTCAAGAAGGCTCATTTCCAGAAGGCCAAAAAGTTTTTAGCTTAAACATGAACTTTTGAGTAGTTATGTGCTAAAGAAACTTGTTGGAATCTTCTTGCATCATCAGAATTTAGTCATTAAACAGATGCTAATCATCACCAGATGCAGATATCATCATGATCATCAAACCAAGACGTATTTCCTTTGAGGTTTGAATTAAGATCTTGTTTTTACTGGCTTAGTCTTATGAACCAGAAACATTTCATCAGAAAGTAACACCTTCGGTCATTTCCTTTCTTAGAAGTACGAACCTTGATGACTTCTAATTAAGCATATTCTGATTTCTTCATTCTGATACTTCTTAAGCAGCTCCATTTCCTTCATCATAGAGAAGATAGTTCCTAGCTCTGGATTCTTCCACTAAGCTTTAGTTTTTGACTTCCAAGCTTGCCATCAAATCTGATCTTGATTTGATTTCTGATTAAGGTACTTCAATAGCCTTTAAATATTAAGAGCAATCTAACCAATATGCATCAGAATAGATTTGAACCATATTCTGTTCTGAATAAACATGTTAGCTTCTTCCTAGAAATGCTTTGTCATAATGATTTCTCATATATCATGATTTAAGCCATTTCTTTTCCAAGCTTGTTCTATCTTCAGTTATTTGTATCTGATAGTGAAGAACTAGAACATCAGAATATTTTTTCATTAGATAGCTTCTTAAGCTCGTACTTTCACTCAGTCACATGAGTCCAGAAAATAGTGAGTACAGAAGGATACACTCATGTATCAGAAGCTTCTGAAAAGAAACTTTAGATAACATTCTAACAAACTTAAGCTTGTTCAACTGGGATACCTTTCTCAAGCTAATAACTTACTTGTCTTATGTCAAGCCATTTCTCTTCATGAACACACATACGACAAGAACTCAGAAAATCTGATCTTGCATGTGTTGTTCTTCCGATCTTCTGACAGTTTGATAATCTTCCTTTCTGATCACTTTAGAAATCTGTGAAGTTTCTAAAGCAGGTAGTCAGAATCTTGATAACCATATCCAATGCTCATCTGCAGTAGAATTAGTTTCTGTAGAATAAGAAATTGCTTTAACTTTTAGAGAGATCTTCTGCATGCTTGATCAGTTGCCATAAGCTTCTATTCAAATAGCAAGCTTCTGATCATCTTCTTCAAGAATCCTAACGAAGAAATCATCATTCAGAATCTTAAATTCTGCAGTCATGATTTAAAATCTTGATAACAAGATTTCTAACATCTTCAGCATACTTCATCTTGAAGTGTTCATGCTTCAAAATCATGACTCAAGCATTTTCTCTTCTTCACATGAAAGAGTTCCTAATAAGCAATACTGAGAAAGTCAACGGTAGATTGAGTCTGTTTATTGAAAACATTCCATACTCAGAAAGAATAACTTTCAGCAAATAAGATTTCTTGCTTTCTGATGATTCTTATTGATCCTTTTTAGATTATCCTTCTTAAGCCTTGTCTAGGCATCACCTTGAGAAGATACGTAATTCTCAACTAACGTATTCCAAGAATAGCATTCATCAGATTCTTCAAGTTATCTGATGAGTCTATTATTTTTTTACCAGCTGATTCTTCAACTTGCTTTCAATCTTCTTGTAAGAGCCATAAGAGAAAATTATGTTGTCAATAGCAACCAACTCTAAGAACCAGTGACATAATCTAGAATGAACCTTTCTGGTTTGTCATTTCAGTACTAAATCTTCTCATTATTGTATGAGACTGAAACTATAGATGGTTGAGGAGATTAACCAGAGCGTTTCTCAAAGCTCATCCGGATCTTTATCGGACACAGTTAAGTGTTTGATAAACATCAATAACAGAACCAGGCTCTGATACCAATTAAAGGTTGAGAAAAACAAGAAAGGGGGTTTGAATTGGGTTTCACATTTCGTCCCCATTTGCGGAATTTAAACTAATTGTGTTAACATGTAAATAAAAATAAATGAACACAATTATTTTATTCTGGTTCACTGTTAACGAAGTAACTCCAGTCCATCCCTCAAGGTGATTCCGCCTTATCACAATGACTTAATCCACTAATCATCAAAATGATTACAACCATAATGGATACCTTCCATTGCCTTCTTGAGAATCCTGGTATTCATTCACCTCTCAAGGAATCATCCTCCAAGCCGTTCAACAATGCCCTGGCCCTCTCAAGCATTTTGGTCTTTACTCGACCGCTCAAGGAATCAACCTTCAACCCGTTCAACAACGACCTGACCCTCTTGAGCATTCTGGTCTTCACTTAACCGCTCAAGGAATCAACCTCCAAGCCGTTCAATAATGACTTATCCCTCTCAAGCATTCTGGTCTTCACTCGACCGCTCAAGGAACATTACCTTTTTCAAGGATTTTTGTGTGCACTATATATGCTTCTTACAAGCTGATTACACAAATGAAGTACAATAACACCTAAGTGTTTCTAGAAAGATATGAGCAACAACTCATTTCTTTCTAATACAGAAACTATCTAAAGAATGAATCTCTAAGAGATTATAAAGCACCCTAGTTCTGTATTGCTTAAAAGCTTTCTTATGAGCACTGTTGTTTCTTATAATGAGCTTTAAGCTTCTTTATGATTCACTCCTTTCTAAGTAGGTAATGCTTCTTCCAGCTTAACTATCAAGATCAACTAAGTTACTATGCTTCACATATTGATGTTTCACTTGATGAGTTTCACATGGCTTTAGCATGTTGCATCGTTGTGCATTCTTCATTCTTTTGCTTCAGCTTCTTCTCCATTGAGCATTCTTCGATTAAGCTTCAGCTTGCAGCATTTTGTACTCCTTTCTTGAGCATATAATGCTTACTCCAATTCAACCATCAAGTTCAATTAAGCTACTATGCTTCACTTATTGATGTCTCACTTGAGTAGTTTCATATGGTGTTACCATGATCATCGTTTGTGAACACTTGGAGTAGCAGCTTCATTTTTGCTTGCTACATCTTGATTGTTTGTTGTGTTGAATAATAATCCTTTGTATGAACAGCAACCAACAACATTTTTATCTTTCTCTCTTTATGATCAGCGGCTGCTTCAAGCAATAAGCCATAAGCAACATTTCTTCAAGCTTCCAAGTCTTCAATTTATAGATCAGGAGAAAATAGATTTGTTGAGGGGTATTCTTGGAAACATATTCCAACAGCAATATACCAATGTTCACATGAAGGAATGGTCAACATCATTGTACAAAAAGTTGCTCTTGCGCCACCTTTTCGAGGTAGAGGATACAGAGTTTTAGTACTATTATATTCAGCTTAAAACCATTCGGATCTTCAGTCTTCTAGCATCTTCAGAGGCTTCAAATATTAATTTAATGAAGTGTATTGTAGAAGAGTCATTCTTTGTGTAGTCTTCAGAAACCCAGAGTCTTCAGAATTCAGATCTTCGTTCAACAGAAATTGTCTTGAGAATCTTCAGCACTTGGTTTCTTAGAAGCGTTATCTTCAGAGTCTTCAGAACTTGTCCCATCAGAACATTGTCTTTAGATTCTCCAGATTTCATTAAGCATATTCTTGTCTTTAAAGTCTTCAACACTTCGTTCAATCAGAACTTTGTCTTCATAAACTCTTCAGAACTTGATCTTCATAAATCGTGTCTTCATAATCTTCAGGGCTTTGTTCACCTGAACCACTTCTTCAAAATCTTCAGAACTTGTAACATTAGAAGCGCATCACATTAGAAAGTCTTGTAGACCTTTATTATAAAGTCTTAATTACACTGTTCAGAACTAACATTCATTAGAACCGTTGTATTAGAAACATTCATGAATCTTGACTTTATCTTGTACACACATATGTTTTCTTCCAGTGTTGATAACAGAGTTTGATGACGTCACACGCCTTCTTACAAGAGTCAGGATCATATTGATAACAACCACACACTATATAGAAACCATATCATACATAGTTGTTCTCTTAGATAACATGTGCAGTTATCATCAAAACTCAAAGGCCAGATGTAGAACCAAATCTTGTTCTTACATCTTATTGTGAGGAAAAATATTTCTAATATTAACAGGTTAAAGAAGCAATTGGGAGAGTCATTTTCCATGAAAGACATGGGGGCAGCTAAGCAGATTCTTGGCATTAGAATCATGTGTGACAGAAAAGAGAAGAAACTTTGGATGTCACAAGAACATTATATTGAAAGAGTGCTGCAAAGATTCAAAATGGAAAGTTCTAAGGCAGTAGGTACTCCTCTCGCTACTCATTTCATGTTGAGTTCTAATCAAAGTCATTCAAGTGAAGATGAAGCATTTTATATTAAATGTGTTCCTTATGCATCTGTTGTGGGTAGTTTGATGTATGTAATGGTGTGTACAAGACCAGATATAGCACATGTTGTTGGTACAGTCAATAGATTTTTGTCAAATCCACGTAAGGAGCATTGGAATGCTGTAAAACGGATTTTAAGGTATCTTCGTGGTACTACTTCTAAAAGGCTTTGTTTTAGAGGAGATAAGTCTACTCTAGTAGGGTAATCTAACTATGATATGGCTGAAGACATTGATTCCAGAAATTCCACTTCGGGCTACATGATTAAATTTGCAGGGGGGTTGTGGCTTGGTGTAGCGAGCGATTTTTGTCGGTGATGCGACCACCTTATCGCTGGGCTTTCCTCACCGCAATGGTAGGAAGGGGTGCTACTTTTTAATTTCTTATTTATCCCATGAAGCTGGAAGGGAAAGGAAAGCTATCTAAAACTAACCTTGCACGCGGATGTTTAACTGAACAAACGCTTAAAAGAGATTGGGGGGTCCGGGGGTCATGTTATACAATGGGGAGTTATCAATTATCCATCCTATATGTGGTTATCCACAGGATATTAGCTTTGGGTTTCGCTTTGTACTTGATGGTGTTTATCCTTTAATGGGTTGGGAAAGTTTCTTGGGAAATATGAGTGAATGAGTGAGTTGATGTTGATATTCGGGTTGTCCTGATGTTTTTGGTAAGGTACGGGACCTAAGTTTTGATTGATATGAAGGTACTGGACCTAGAGTTTTGATTGGTATGCTCGCTAAGATTTTGCAATCTTATGCCTACGTATTTCCATTTAAATGAAATAGGGAAATCAGAGCAATTGTAGTTCCTCATATTCTAAGGGAGGAAAAAGATGTTTGTGTGTCTTGTTCAAAGCCTAAGATTGAAGCTAAAAGGTTTGACAGAGAGAGAACTTGTTGTCTTTAAAGAGGTATTGTTGATTTTTATGTGCCTTGATCAAAGCCCAAGGTTGAAGCTAAGAGATTGATTGACTCCACTGGGGAAATCCTTATACAAAGCCTAAGAGGAGGCTGGATAAGACCAACTCAACAAGAGAGTGTATATTTTGGTGTCTTGTAAAAAAGCCCAAGATTGAGGCAAAAAAGAGTCTGACTCTTTGGGGATATTATTATACAAAGCCTAAGAGGAGGCTAGAAGTTTGACTTTTCCGGGGAAAATGTTCTATCTGTCTTGTACAAAGCCCAAGATTGAGGCTTAAAGGAGTTTGACTCTGCTTGGGGAATTTACTTCTCGAAGCCTAAAGAAGGCTAGGAGGAATTGACTTTGCTAGGGAAGACATTTGTCCCAAGCTTAAGAAAAGCTAATGAAGATTTATGTCTTGTACAAAGCCCAAGATTAAGGCTAAAAGCGTTGACTCAACATGAGAGTGTTTTTATCTGTCATGTACAGAGCCCAGGATTGTGGCTGAACAACCTGGAGAAGTTACTTATACAAAGCCCAAGAGGAGGCTAATCTTCTGCTAGGGAAATCTTTAAACCGAGCCTAAGATGAGGCTAGAAAAAGATTGACTCAACAAGAGAGTATTTTTTATCTGTCTTGTACAAAGCCCAAGATTGAGGCTAAAAAAGGTTAACTCAACAAGAGAGTCTGAAAAGGTGATTAACTCAACAAGAGAGTCTGAAAGTTGATTGACTCAACGAGAGAGTCTGAAAGGGTGATTGACTCAATAAGAGAGTCTGAAAAGGTGATTGACTCAACAAGAGAGTCTGAAAGGGTTAACTCCGCTAGGGAGAATCATTGTACAAAGCCCAAGAGGAGGCTGGCTATGCTGAGGAAAGGTCATTATACCAAGCCTAAGAGAAGGCTATCTTCTGTCGGGGATAATTAAGATCCCGAGGCAGGTCCAAATGGGGAATCAACTCTTGCTGAGGTTTACAGAAGAGTCGAGGTATCAGATGCCTTGAGGTTCTGATTTGGGATAGTGTTATACTGATGATAAACTAACCCTGGTTGGGGAATTTTTTGGAGAGAGACTGGGTTTCAGCTTTGCTGGAGATTAATCAAAAAAAGATCGGGGTTTCTTCCTATATTTGTAGGGAACTTGAGAATGTCTTTGGGACTCAAGGGGATTAGACTATCCGAGTCTACTGGTGTGGAAGAGTTTTATCTTTTGCTTGATGCCCAAGAGGAGGCGGCTGTATTAAGGGATGAGTATTAACCCTAAAATTGGTCAGGGGTTTGGCACGAGAAAGACCGCTCTAGCAAAGGATGACTAAGTTTTGTCTTATACCTTTAAGAGGTCTTCAGGGTCCTTGTATTAAGCCCAAGAGAAGGCATGAGAACTTCTAAGAAGCCGGAGGGTCCTTGTACAAAGCCCAAGAGGAGGCGGGGATGCTTTTTAGGAAGCCTATGGGTCCCAAACCAAGAAAAGTTCAAGATATACTATTCACCGAGAATAGATCATTTAGTGAAAGTTCTGAGGTTTAAAGAAACTCATGAGATGTTATTCACTGAGAATAGATCAACTCTGGGGAGTAGAATTTCTTTGACAATTTCTCACAGTGGCAGCCTGAGAAAAGGTTCAAGAAGAATACTGCCTTTCTCTTTGTTCCATATTATTTAAGCCCAAGAGAAGGCAAGACTGTATCTGGAAATCCTATGAGGATCTAGTTTTGACTGTATCCAAGAGTGACCAATTGGCTTTACCTAGTTCTAGACCTAGTTGTCGAGGAAAACTCTAAATAGCTATACTAGTATATATATACAGTTGATATATGACAAATATTTAAAAGGATATGAAAGAAGACTTATAGTGCACAACTTCCCACAATACAATTATATATATATATATATATATATATATATAGGGTTCATATCCTATGAGAACGACATTTTTATATAAGAACATGAGAATGAATTTGAATCATTAGATTTTAAAATAAATGGTGGAGATTACGTGTGGCTTTTGTTTTTCTTTCTCCTCCATTATTAAAATAAATTAAGGAGGAGAGAGAAAAAAAAGTGACACATAATCTCCACCATTTATTTTAAAATCTAATGGTTCAGATCCATTCTCATATTCTCACATAAAAATGGCATTCTTATACGATACGTTCCCTATATATATATATATATATGAAAGCGAGTAAATGAAAGCTGCTAAAACTTACAGGTGAGCAAGCTTCCATGCTGTATTGTTAGTTGTTCAAAGAAATTAAAGAATTTTTTGAAAATATTGTTGGGGCTTATACTCAAAGAGAGGCGCAAGGTTTAACAGTGATCGCACTGTTGTTTTTGAAATCGCATCGGGACTTATACAACGACTGAGGCCCAAAGAGGTTTTCTGTACAAAGGGATGGGTCTTACAACTCAAGGAGAGGCCCAAGGATGTTTTTAAAAATAAAGATGGGACTTACAACACGAGGGGAGGCCCAGATGATTTTTTGTTGTAAAAATGGCGATCGCGTCGAGATTTTTTTATCGTGTCGAGACTTATACAATACCTGAGGCCCAAAATGATTTATGTACAACAATGGTTGGGTCTTACACTCTATTAGAGGCCCATGAGTGTTTTGAAAAGTTTGATAAGGATCAAAAACAAAAGAAACCCTAATTTCATTTTCTTTTAAAAGTAATCCTTTTAATAAAATGAAAAAATGACAGAAATACCAAATAAGTCTAAATAAACTACTTGTGATTTTTTATTAAGGTTTGAAAAATGAGGTTTTAATCACAAGATGATTTAAGACTCATTTGATTTTGATTTTCAAGATGAATATTCATTTTTAAAAGGTTTAAAAATAATAAAAATGAATTTATTTACAAAAATATCAACTATATTAAATAAATAATATAAATTTGATTTTTTGTGGAATAAAATAATTTAACATTTTTGTGATTTTTTGCAAAAAGAACCAATAAAAAATGATTAAAATTGAGAGAGAAATTAATTTTTCGAATCATTTAAAATAATATGACAAATATTTAAAAAATGAAAAATAGTGGTAAAAAAGGGTCTAGGGCAAGGGGGATTCGAACCCCAGACCTCCAAGTTGCAGCACGCGCCCTCTACCACTGGGATGGTGATACATCCATGTATCAAAACCACCCCATGAATACATAAGGGGTGCCTTAATTTAGGCCTGGCCAAGGCAAGACAATATTTTGTGCCAAAAATGTAAAGGCTGTAACTTCCTCATTTCTCCATGGATTGGGACAAAATTTAGGTTTATCCTGCCTAGAATTTCACAAGGAATCCAATGGTGCCCTTGGTTTTTTCAGATGAGGTCCCCATTTAAAAACCCGATAGTGGTTTTGAAATAGGCCATGATTTGAATTTTCTATGCTACCTCATGGTACAGGCAAGAATTACATGATGAATTAGTTCAAACACAACATATACAACATGTATGAGATGTTTATGATCAGTGGACTTCAAAGCAATGCATGATTCAAAGAGTTCAAGTTGTGATGCTTACCTCTTTGGGAGCTTTTTGTGCTATCTGCCAAGTTTCTTGTGCCATAAATAATTTGATGCTTTAGACACTCTTAATTGATCCCTTAGAAGCTTTTAGAATGGTTGGAACCAATTGGAATCTTCAGGAACAAGTTTGAGCTCTTTCTTGCAAAAGGGGTAAAAGTGACCAATATGGCAACTCTCTCAAATGATGTTTCAGATGTGGGGAACCATTTGGGACAATTCAAGGATGATATTTGGAGTATGTTTGAGGTTTTATCTGGTTTTGAAAGCGACTGAATCAAGACATGGCTTGAAAAATACAAAAAAGTCCAATTTTGAGGTTTTGGAAGTGGACTTTGAGATTTTGGTGTTACAGGTCACATGTTAGTGTTTGAACAACTTAGATATGACATATTGGATGTGTTTGGATCATGAGCTGTGATGGAATTGCTCTCTAACTCAAAAACTCAGAGATACCTTGCAAAAGAAGGCATTTTGGCCTAAAGAGAGGGATTTTGAGGAAAGCATCAGTTTGTGTGCTTTGGTGTACTCAAACTGGACACAATTGATGTCTATTTATTGTTTGTCAAGTTTATTTTGGCATCAATAGTGAATGGAGGCTGCAGCAGACCTTTGGCCAATGTTATGCAAAAGGAATCTCAAGTCTCCTCTAGCCATTGACTTGAGATTAGAGCACAAGCTTTGTAGCTTTGGTTCAGAGATAAACTTGGATTGAATTCAATTGGAATAGGCTCAGTTCATGCCACCTTGGTGCATCCATTGAATGCTTAGAAACAAAATTGGAGTCTTGGCACTTTTTAGCTCTTTTTAGGTTTGGCATGGCAATTGTAGATTCTTGGACTTTGGAGGCTTGGGGATCAGGTCATTCCCTTCTTGTTTTATCCTCAGATGTGTCCAAATTGATGAGAAGGCTTGGATTGATCAGATTTGGACAAATCGAGCAAATGTGCCCAAATCTGCCTTGTAAAAACCAGTTCAGGATGCCATGTTCCAAGGGTTGTATCTCCTTGCTCAAATGGAATTTGGAGATGATCTGGTACTTGTTGGAAAGCCCTCATGGCATACTTCAACTTTGATGTTTACGCCTAGACCTGGTTTGACTTGGATCAGGGTGAAAACTGCCCCTAAATTTTGGAAAAAGTAAGGCAGATTTTGACTTAGTGAAAATTTCATAAGTGTTGAAAAAGTGTCATTTTCATGTTTTCAGCCATTTTGATCACTCCATAACTTAAAATCCATGAAGAATTGGAATAAGATGTAGTTGACACTTTTAAAGTGTGCAATGAGAGCTACAAATCCAGCTTTGGACCATCCAAAATGGTTGCTTGGATCTCAAGTTATGGTCCTTGGAAGTTGGTACCCTAGCCACTTTGTTCCATAACTTAGAAAAATTCTAAGTTTTTTATGGTTACCCCTTTTACAAGTTAACTCACTTTCTTTGATTTTTCTTGATGAATGATGATTCCAATCGCATATTAACATTATTTTAGGGTTGAGGAATCATAATTGTGAAAAATTCTAAAAAGTCAAACTTGATTTTGTGCACAGTTGACTTTTTATCGGATGAAATCCAAACTGTGTTATCCTTTGTGAAATCCAGTCCTTAACCTAAATCAAACCTAATGGACATATTCCATAGGTGTTATAGGGTGTATTGAATCATGTCCCAAGGTTTAGGAGCATGTCTTGGTCAAAATTTAAAGGTACAATTGACTTTTTCCTCGAAACCCTAATTGTGGTCCTGATGGAATTGAAACTTGTAGATCAAGCTTCTTGGATCAATTCATTGTTGAAAATGGATCAATGTAGTGTATTGGAGACCCTAAAATCATTTCTTGAGGTCTTGGCTCATGCTTTGTCCCAAAAGTCAACTTAGGGTGAATTAGGTCAAGAAGCCCTAATTCCTGATTTTTGGGTAAATGTATCCCCTGAGGTTAAATTGACTTGATGATTGGGTCCATGAGGTCCCTTGGAGTATCTTAGGTTGTGCTTTGAAGCATTGGCTTATGCCCAGATGAAAACTTTCATTTGGAGGCCTCAGTCAACCAAAACCCTAATTTGGTGACACTGGCGTTCTTGAGGCTTAATCCACTTGGAATGCTACAACCTTGTGCTTGATTCTTGATGTGGGAGTCCTCTTGATCCTTTATGGAGGTTTGAGATGTTAGACAAGTTGAAGATCATGTCATTTCTTGATTAATCCTTTGTCTAAGTGCTCTGAGAGGGCTTGTAACCCTAATCTTGATTGTGGTGAATGCTCAAACATCTCTGAGGATATTGATTGAGGCATGTTTGTTCATCCATATTGTGGTAATGATTCTTACAATGATGGGAAATCTTGGTGGTCAAAATTTGGGGTATGACAGATGCCCCTATTTAATCTTCTTGGACCCGAAGGTGTGAATGGCGAATGTATTTGGGCATTTGGGGTGCAAGACGATTAAATATCAGAATACCCAAAATTTTGATGGTGGTTATGAATGGCAGCTTGCTCATCCATCTTCTTTTGCTAAGCAATGATGCTTATAAAAGGGTGAAACTTCCCCTCGATCCCGGTCTTCAGCCAAGGAACTGGTCTCAGTTTCTTTTGAAATAAACTTCCCCTTGATCCTGGTTTTTAGCCATGGAACTGGTCTCAGTTTCTTTTATCCATAAACTTCCCCTCGATCCTGGTCTTCAGCCAAGGAACTGGTCTCAGTCTCTGATATAAACTTCCCCTCGATCCTGGTCTTCAGCCAAGGAACTGGTCTCAGTTTCTTTTGTCAATAAACCTTCTTAACAAGGGACGCTATGTGTAGCGGTTTTCCTCAAACTTCCCGCCAAATTTTCCTGGGGAGATGCCATTTGATGGGAAAAAGTTTTGATGTCAGACTTGCTGGGGAACCCATTCGTCTAAGTTATAGAGGTGTACAAACTTCTCTGTTGGAGACGCTATTTGTTGACTCTACTGGGGAAAACGAGTCTCTTGAGAGACTGCTTTCTGTTCGGGGATATTACATCATACTTTTCCTCGAGATCTTCTCGGTGAAATGCCATGTGATGTAATCCTGTTTTGAGGTGCTGATGACTTCATTAACCTCGACTCTCTTGGAGAGAAAAATCAATGTGTTGCTGAGAGTTTTTAATTGCGAGGCTTTCTCTGGGGATTTTCCTTAATCTGGGAATGCAAAGATATCATCTTCAATGGTGAAGAGTGACGTTCGTCGAAAGTTTTCTTGCTTTTCAGAGGTTCAAGTTATCAAAGTGATCAAGAGACCAAACATTTCCTGGCGAGGAAAGAACTTACAACTCGATTGAGAGGACTTTCATCACTTAGGAACAAGACCGACTAGAGTGATGGTGATGTAATATGCATATGAATGTAAATCAATAATGCGTGATGTATGTATGTTCATGCTGACAAAACTGACACAACATGCAGACTAATAGATGAACACGACTGGATACTCGGCCATCGCAGGGGACGAAGAAATATCATTTGTTTAAGATAGCAATTCTGCCTTGCTTAGGAGAGATAGTCCCTGTGGGGAAAACCGTTGGTCGGGCTTAGGAGATAAGAACTCTGCCAGGGGTGTCAGACGGAATATTTGCATCTGACACAGCTGACCCTTCATTCAGGTGTACTGGTTAAGAAGGAGTACTTTGATTCTTTACTTTGAGGTTCGATTACTTCCGGAGAAGCGATCGATGTTCTTTTGATGTTCAACAGTCAAAAGAAATTGCCATCTTTATTTTAAAAGCAGAAAAATTATGACAAGTAAATTCATTTTTGTTTTATTTCAAGAATCGTTGATCATATTAAAATGTTATTCTATAAAGCTAAAACAAATAAGAATTGCAAACAAAAGCACTAGGGCTCAAATTTTATTGATAGGATGGAAATCAGCCAAGCGAGTGATTCCATAGAGTATTTACAAAGTTAGAACATGGTAATTTAAGGGAAAAGGGCTACATTGAAACATGACGACCGCTATCCTTCTACCAACTTTGAATTCTGGACATCCTGAGCTTCTGTCGAAGATGACCTTGACTGGAGTTTTCTTTGATGGATGACATGACTGCCGCTGAGGGACTTGCCCCATTGTTAGACGTAGTTACCTGCCATTATCCCTAACTTTTGCTTGGATTGTACTTTGATATTTCCAATCCATCGGGATGATTTTTGATCATGTCTCTAATTTTTGCTTGGACCGCCCTTTCGAGTTTTCAATCCACCGAGATGTTTTTTTTTAGGCGGAGTATTTCTTGACTACGTCAACATTTGTGGGGTAGGAAAATTCCTCTCCATCCATGGTTGCGAGTCTCAAGGCACGCCTGAGAAAGCTTTTTTGACCACATATGGGTCGTCATAATTCGGAGTCCATTTGCCCCGGGAATCAGTGAGAAATAATTGTATCTTCTTGAGCACGAGGTCTCCTTTCCTGAAGACACGAGGTCGAACCTTTTTGTCGAACGCCTTCTTCATTCTCTGTTGATACAACTGACCATAGCATAGTGCCGTTATTCGCTTTTCTTCGATCAGATTTAGTTAGTTGTGTCGACTTTGACACCATTCAGCCTCTGTTAGGCTGGCTTCCATCAATACCCGGATTGATGGGATCTCTACTTCTATGGGGAGCACTGCCTACATGCCATATACTAGAGAGAAAGGGGTTGTCCCTGTTAAAGTGCGGACAGATGTGCGATAATCGTGAAGAGCAAAGGGGTTGTAGGTTACAACCATCTTCTGAACAATCTTCTTGATGTTCTTGTTAGCCGCTTCTACCGCGTCGTTCATCTTAGGTCAGTAGGGAGACGAGTTATGGTGTTCGATCTTGAACTCAGCGCATAACTCTTTCATCATCTTGTTATTCAAGTTAGATCCATTATCAGTAATGATCTGGCTTGGAACACCATAACGGCCGATGAGATTGTTTTTGATAAATCGGACTACCACTTGTCGGGTTACATTAGCGTATGATGCTGCTTCGACCCACTTGGTGAAGTAATCAATGGCTACTAGGATGAATCGATATTCGTTCGAAGCCTTGGGTTCGATTATGCCAATCATGTTGATTCCCCATATGGAAAAAGGCCATGGGGAAGAAAGAACTTTGAGATGCGTTGGCAGTACATGGATTTTGTCTGAGTATATCTGACACTTGTGACAACTCCTCATGTACTTGTAGCAATCGAATTCCATGGTCAACCAATAATACCCTGCTCTTAGAATTTTTCTCTCCATTGTGTGTCCGTTGGCATGAGTGCCAAAGGATTCTTCGTGGATTTCTTTTATCAGCATATTTGCTTCTGGTCTATCGATGCATCGGAGCAAGACCATGTTGAAGTTTCTCTTATAGAGTGTATCACCGCTCAGAAAGAAGCTGCCAGCCAGTCTCCGGAGAATCTTTCTGTATTTTTTTGATGCCCCAGGTGGGTACTCTTGTTTCTGAAGGAAGCATTTGATATCGTAATACCAAGGTTTGTCGTCTAGGACTACTTCAATCGCGAAGACGTAAGCGGGCTGTTCAAGGCGCATTATGTCAATCTTAGGTATATCATTCCATTGACCTACACTAATCATAAAGAAGAGAGTGGATAATGCATCAGCCATGTGATTCTCTTCACGAGGGATATGATGAAACTCAATTCTGTTGAAGAATGGCAACAACCTTCTCGCGTAATCTTTGTAAGGAATCAATCCTGATTGGTATGTGTTCCAATCTCATTTGATCTGATTGATAACCAGGGCTGAGTCTCCATATACATCCAAGTTCTTGATCCTTAAGTCAATCGCTTCTTCGAGACCCGTGATACAAGCTTCGTATTCGGCCTCGTTGTTTGTACACTTGAATGTGAGTCGTGCGGTGAAAGGAATGTGGGTACCCTGAGATGTTATAATGATTGCCCCAATTCTGTTTCTGTAATGATTGACAACTCCGTCAAAGATAAGTCCCCATTGGGAACCTGGTTCTGGCCCTTCACTGGGTAGCGGTTCATCACAATCTTTCATTTTCAAATACATGACATCTTCGTCTAGGAAGTCAAATCCAACTGATTCCTAATCGTCAATCGCTTGAAACACTTCCTTTTACGGCTTTCTGAGCATGGTACTCGACGTCGTATTCTGATAGCAACATCTGCCAACGGGCAATCCTTCCCGTGAGAGCAGGCTTTTCAAAGACGTACTTGATCGGATCCATTTTGGAGATTAACCAAGTAGTGTGGCAAATCATTTACTGGCAAAGACATTTGGCTGCCCAAGCCCGAGCACAACAAGTTTTCTCAAGCATAGTGTACCGAGTTTCACAGTCAGTAAATTTCTTACTCAAATAGTAAATGGCAGACTCTTTCCTTTTGGTTTCGTCTTGTTGGCCAAGTACACAACCCATTGAGTCTTCCAAGACTGTTAGGTAGATGATCAGTGGTCTTCCTTCCACTGGAGGTGATAGAATCAGTGGGTTCAATAGGTATTCCTTGATACTGTTGAAGGCGGTTTGGCAGTCTTCTGTCCAAACGCATTCTTGATTCTTTTTGAGTAATTTAAAGATCGGCGCACATGTCACGGTCATGAGGAATATAAATCTGGAAATATAGTTCAAACATCCCAGGAATCCTCTGACTTGTTTCTCAGTCTTTGGAGAAGGCATTTCTTGAATGGCCTTGACCTTGTCAGGATCAACCTCAATTCCTTTCTGGCTGACGATGAACCCTAGCAGTTTTCCTGAACGGACACCGAATGTGCACTTATTGGGATTCAAGCGGAGTTTGTACTTTCTCAATCGTTCGAATAGCTTTGACAGGTGGGTCACATGCTCCTCTTCTGTCTTAGATTTGGCAATCATATCATCGACATACACTTCAATTTCTTTGTGTATCATGTCGTGAAACAGAGTAGTCATGGCCCTTTGATAGGTTGCCTCGGTGTTCTTCAAACCGAACGGCATTACCTTGTAACAAAAGGTACCCCATGGGGTAATGAACGAAGTTTTCTCCATGTCTTTCGACACCATTTTGATCTGATTATAGCCCGAGAATCCGTCAATGAAGGAAAAAATTTTGAACTTTGTTGTACTGTCTACCAGCATGTCAATGTGTGGTAAGGGAAAGTCTTCCTTTGGACTTGCTTTGTTCAAATCCCTGTAGTCTACACACATTCTGACCTTTCCGTCCTTTTTCAGAACTGGTACTATGTTGGCTAACCATTGAGGATATTCTGATATGGCGAGGAAACCTGCGTCAATCTGTTTTTGTACTTCCTCTTTGATTTTGACGGCCATGTCTGGATGAGTCCGTCTCAGTCTTTGTTTTACCGGCGGATATTCTGATCTTAGTGGTAAGTGATGTTCCACGATGCTGGTATCTAACCCTGGCATGTCCTGGTAGGACCAAGCAAACACATCGGGAAACTCTTTGAGAAGCTTTATCAAACTCTCTTTGACAGTTGGACTGAGCAGTACCCCAATCTTGACTTATTTTCTCTCTTCCTCTGAACCCAAGTTGACCGTTTCCAATGGCTCTTTGTGAGGTTCAATGGACCTTTCCTCTTGTCTGAGTAATCGGGAGATCTCTTCTGGAATTTCTTTGTCATTTTCTTCTTCAGCCTCAAATACCCGAAATTCAAAGTTGGGAGAATGCATTGGATCGTATGTTTCAATGGGGTTTAAAACAAGCAATCTGCATGACGTGATGATTGTTTTTTAGAAGAGATAGAGAGAAATGCAAGAGTGTGTACAGTGTATTTTTTGAAAAATGCTTGTTTTTATTATTTGAGTTATTTTTAGGATTACCATTTTTTGAAAAAGCGAAAAGAGAAAACAACAATAAATGTGAAAATTATAGAACGACGTTATTTTATTTATGATCTTGTCGATTCTTGAAACTACAGCCTTATAAAACAAAACTCTGTCACTTTGGGCGAAGCGAAGAGGTACATTTACAGAAAGTGAGCCCTATCAAAACATCCGTTTCACCTGGGCAAGGTGAAAGGTTAAGATAAAGACGACAATTACTTAGACTTATGAACAACTTTCAGAACATTGACTGCAACTCATTGGTGGCGAACTCCTTGGTGAATCACAAAGTCTGGTACTTTCCTTCTTGGCCTGTCTTCAGAAATAACGTTGATTTCTGGTGGAGCAGGGTCGTTGGAATCTGCCTCCCAGGCAGAGTTGTCGTAGGAGGATTCTTCTGTTATATCTTGCACAGTGTTTGTACTCTCGAGAAGATCTCCCCATCCAGTGGGCTGGATGTCTTCGAGCCTGATACGAGAGCTTTCAGGAGTGGTGTACTTGACTAAAAAGTCAAATTTGCCACTTGGTTGTCCTAAAGTGTCCCACACTTCTTTGGGACTGGAGGAGTCATCCCTTTCGATGACGTTGACCTCGGGAAAAGCATAGTTAAGGAACTTTTGTCCTGCAATCTTTGTAAATTCATCGTCGTGCTAGATATTTTCTGAATGCCCTGAGTAATGATCCCAAGATTTAGTGGGGACGCAGGTATTCATTTCAATGATGCTCAGCTGATATGCATCGTTCGGCTGACTCTTTTGTTTCGAGTCTCCTGGGTACGACTGCCAGATAGGCAGGCCCTCCATTGGGCCATAATAGTCATGGTCAAAGTTGTCTTTC
The DNA here is from genome assembly GCA_022829125.1 of Lathyrus tuberosus. Lineage (NCBI taxonomy): Eukaryota > Viridiplantae > Streptophyta > Magnoliopsida > Fabales > Fabaceae > Lathyrus > Lathyrus tuberosus. The sequence goes on from JALAZF010000393.1 coordinate 1,099,442, forward strand.
ATTAGAGCGTCCTCCTCTAATGAGTTTGGTGGAGCATGACATCCTTCCGGATCACAATCTCCATATATCATCTTGACATCTGACCTTGGTATATATCTCGGACTCTGTGCGGGATAGCAAAATGGCGTAGGCACCTCTCCCTAAGACATATAAGCGTCCTCATTAAGATAGGACTTTCACTCTTCATCTGTATCAGAGAAATCACCCTCGTTGATGGTATGTACTTCTTGAGACACTGGGTGAAGGAAACCTCCACTATGGAAGAAGTTCTGAATGGGATGAAGACTCTCATCATTAGTAGTAGTCTGGGCACAGGTTGAAGAAAAATCAAGGCCTTTCCTTGTCTTGTTGTCAGTAGGAATGACAAGTTGTCCCCATCTTTTTATATTGTTACTTTTGATCACTTCGAGAGCATCTTTGTGCGAGGAAATCGACGTTCCTCTTTCTGATTGGTTGTCATTGCTCACAGAAAGTGCTTGGAACTGAGTTCCTACAACCTCCTCTGGTTCTGCACAAGTGGATGACGATAAGTTACTCACGATCAAGGCTTGTTCTCCACAGACTGAGACTAGTTGGTCATTCTTGACGAACTTCAGCTTCTGGTGAAGTGTCAAAGTGACTGCCCCAGTCTCGTGTATCCAAGGTCTTCCTAACAAACAGTTGTATGCTGCCCGGATGTCCATGACCTAGAAAATGACTTGGAGAGTGTGAGGACCGATAGTTATGGGAAGTAAACTTCGCCGATAACTGTTTTTCAGGATCTGTCAAATGCTTTGACTATGACCTCACTGCCTCTCATCGGAGATCCTTGGTATGATAATCGCATCAGAGTAGACTTTGGCATTACATTTAGAGCTGATTCGGTGTCTACCAGTACGCTGGCTAATGCATCGTCCTGGCAGTTGACTGTAATATTGAGTGCCATGTTGTGACTTTGGCCTTCTTCCGGCAGTTCCTCATCACTGAGTCCTAAGTTATTGCAGGAAGTGATGTTAGAGATGATGTTGTCGAATTGTCTTATTGTTACATCATGTTCCACAAAGGCTTGCTCTAAGACTTTCTGTAGAGCTTCCCTGTGAGCTTCGGAACTGAGTAAAAGAGATAGCACTGAGATTTTTGAAGGAGTTTGTAACAACTGATCAACAATGTTGTATTCACTCTTCTGGATGAGCTTCAGCATCTCATTGTTGTTCTTTGAAAGGTCGGGATCATTACTGGATTGACTGACTGGTTGATTAGGAACTTCTGCTTGAGGTTCCTTTTCTTGGGTCGGTTCTCCAACTCCTCGGTTAAAGATTCGACCGCTCCGTGTTACCCAACTGATGTCTGCAATATTCCCGACGGAGGGTAATGGAGTTTCCTTTCCATTCTCAATTGTTGTTACACTGTATTTGCAAGGGATAGCCTTATGGACTTGTATGGTACTGGTCCCGGCAGATAGATAACTACAGGAGCCTTTTGATTTTTCTGACCGTCGTAGCCGGCCTCAATTGGTTCGAGGTTGAGAATCCTTCCACTATCAAGAGGAACTCTTGATTCATGGAGTAAAGGGATTATAGTGCACACATCTTTGGCCACTTCTCGGTTAGGGATCAAGACAACTTCTTTGCCTTGATTAGGAAGATAGTCAGACATTATGTTAGAGTTTGACCATGGTTGAATCTCCTTATGGTCCAACTGACTTTGAAGGGCTACTCGCACGAGGTAGCATCCTTGATTATCCTCTAAACAGACTCTACAGCGCTCATAGTTGTGTGGTGGCACCTGGCCACGTCCGGTTTGTATGCATTGTAACCTCACTAGGTCTATTTCCATTAATCGAACATCCTGATTTTAATGCCTAGTAGGGTTCCCATCAGTCATACTGATTTGTTGTGTGTCTTTATCTAGATAGATCGGAAGCCACCAGTGGTTTAATAAGTGTTGCAGTGTCCTTTGAACGAGTGCACATCCTTGGTCACTCTCCCGACACACTTTACAATTCTGATAGTCGTACGAAGTCAAAAAAACCGAGCTGGACTTGTGTAGCGTGTAATTCCACCAAGTTGGTATTCATCAAGTGAATATCAAAGATTTGAATCATATTCACTTGGTAATGACTTCTATCGCGGTAATCCTGAATCCGTCCAAGATCCATCTGACGCTGGAGGGCCTCTTGTATAAAAGAGCATCCCTGATTGTTTACCGAGCATGTCAGACAAGAATCGTAATCGTGCCATGGCAGATTATGATGCTGGCTTTGCCTTGAGTGCATTGCCACCAAATTGACATTCATCGCACGGATGTCGTGGTTTTGAATGATGTTGGAATTTATATAAGTCATGTTGACTTCACGAATTCGGTGATCCTGGATCCATCCGAGATCCATCTGTTCCTGTAGAGCTGATTGCACCACAGAACATCCTTAATTATTTTTCGAGCAGATGTCACACTGGCAATAGTTGTGAGATGGTACATGCCTGTATCCACTTTGTCCACAATGCATTTTGACCAAGTTGGTTCCCAATAAGAGTACATCTGAATTTGATAGTTGTGCTTAGACTCTTCCTCTATCAAATTTACCTCAGCTTTCTCGTGTTAAGGCAACGGGTTCGTCTGAACATTAGGATTCGTATCCTTGAAGGATAGGACCCCGCTTCTAATAAGCTTCTACACATCGGATTTGAAGCTGATACGGTTTTCTATGTTATACCCTGGTCCTCCTTGATGGTAAGGGCAAGTCTGATCCGCTTTGAACCAAAAAAGCGGATTCTCCGGTATCGCAAGAAGAGCCCTGGTTTAGACGTGCCCCTTGACTAGTAGAAGTGGAAACAGTTTCGCGTACAACATTGGTATAGGGTCGAACCCTGGCGGTCGTGTTGTACGGTTGTTGTTGTATTAAGGACGAGCCTGCTGAAGAGGCGGTTGTGTCCTTTGCTGATATTGTTATTGATTTGGTTGGCTCTGAGTAACCTGAGGTTGATACGTAGGAACAGGCGCAGGGTTGATAGTAGGAGTTACAGCTGCTACTGGTTGGTAACGTCGCCTCTACTTTCCGAGAGAGATATTGCCAATATCTTGCTCTTTTTTCTTAGGGAGAGCACTACCATATCTTTTGGTACTGCTTGATGGTCCAATGTCTTTAACTAAACATCCTTCTCGGACTGCTTCCTCAAGACGAATTCCCATGCCCACCATCTTAGTGAAGTCACCGGGCGCACTGGCGACCATTCGGTCGTAGTAAAATGAGCTAAAGGTTTTCAAGAAGATCTTTGCCATCTCTTTTTCCTCAAGAGGTGGACAAATTTGGGCGGCAATTTCACGCCATCTCTGAGCATACTCCTTAAAGGTTTCCTTGTCCTTCTACGACATGGATCTGAGTTGAACCCTGTCCGGTGCCATGTCCAGGTTATACTTCTATTGCTGAACCAAGGCAGCGTCAAGATCTTTGAAAGTGACGATCTTGGTGCGGTTTAAACCCATGTACCATTTGAGTGCGGCACCGGTTAAACTGTCTTGGAAGTAATGGATCAGTAGCTGTTGATTCTCTATCTGAGTTGACATCCTCCAAGCGTACATCAACAAGTGACTTTGAGGGCAAAAGTTACCCTTGTATTTTTCAAATTCGGGCACCTTGAATTTGTGCGGAATTTTCACATTGGGGACTAAACAAAGGTCTGCGGCGTCTTTTCCGAATAGATCCTGACCGCGAATAGCATGCAGTTCCTTCTGCATCTCCAGGAACTGTTCTTGGAATTCCCTCATTTTGTCGTCCATACTTTCGTTCCCAACAGAAGATATCTGTGGAATCTGCCCTCCCGGGACAGTGTGTACCACGGGTGGTGGTATAGCCATTACGGCAGTGGCTCTTGGTGCTTCCCTTTCCCAAAGTTTGTAACCTTCAGGAGTTGCTGTCATGCCCCTTGCATCTTTGCTTTCCCGAAGTTTGTAACCTTCAGGCTCAGGGGTTCCTGTTGCAGTTTCCAGATCTTCCGTGATTGGTGGAATATATCCTTTCGGGATATAGTTAATAGGCATGCCCCAGGGACGATCTTTAGGCATGTTATACCATGGATCATATTTCTCCACTATGGGCGTTGATGTGATCTCTGAGATCACAGTTGTTGTATCTGAGCTGCTGCCAGAGCTTGCATGTCATTGTGAAGTTTCCTCAGATCTTCTTTTAGAGAATCGAGTTCTTCTCTCAACTCTTTGTTCACTTCCTCGAGATTATCCATTTTCTTTTGTCGACTAGCCCGAGTATTGTACGAATGAGACAGTTTGACTCTAGAATCGAGACACAAACATGAGATTCGTAGGTAAGAAGAATGCGTTATGTGAGAATGATGAATGATATGCAATGATTATATTAATTATATATTTTTTTAATCAAAAGAAACTTCAACAATTGGATTGCAAATATCATACAGTGGGGAAACCCCGTTTTATTGAATTCAAAGATTGCGGAAATGGAAATACAGGAATTTACAAAGTGCAGTAAAAGGAAATGTCTAAACTTATGGATCCTGAGTCCTCTCTAAAGAGAGCTCAGGTGTTGGTTATGGTATTTTCCTTTTCTTTGACCGGGGCTCTTGAGCCATTGTCGGGCTGTCATTCCTTTGCCAAGTGAAAGGAGCGAGCAAATTCCTTTGGTCTTCCTGATTTTCTACAACATGTTGCTCTAAAATCTCGATCAGAGCGTCTTTTTCTTTTAACAGTTGTTGTATTTTGTTACACTCTACGTTGAGAATGCGGTATTTGTTCTTCCAAGACCTCTTCTCCTGTTGAACTTTGTTGAGAGTAACCTGAAGTTTTTCTGTATCAGACATAAAATAAATGACAAACTCCTTTAATGGAAGAACTTCTTGATGAGGGCAAGGCATCCTCAGCTTGAGAGCTCTAGTTTGTACCCAGTGGAGATAAGGTTCCACAGAGACACGGTCTGGTTTTCCTAGAGACTCTCTTCCTTTCCTGTGAACATGTTTCCAGGCATGCACTATTTCTGTCTTTAGTGCCCTGCCATTTTCTCCTTCCTTGAAGAAAATACCTTCCAGATGAACATTACGCGGGACATGTCTCATCGGGTATCCGAATTGACAATGAACTAAAACTGGATGATAGTTGATTCCTCCTTTAATTCCTATGAGGGGTACATTAGGGAAGTTTCCACAATAGTCAATGATTCTTATCCCGTCATAGATCCGATTGTACCAGTCTATGTCAGAGTTGGTAAGAGCCATGATTCTCTGCGACTAACGTAAAGTACTCTTATGATCCCAAAATGCAACAGACTTGGGTAAATGGGAAGTGAATCATTTGTATAGCAGGGGTACACAGCATGTGATCATTCCTCCGCTATTCAAATTCCTTAAGTGTACAGAATGATAAGCATCTGCGAGCAAGGTTGGTACGGGGTTTCCAATTAGAAAAATCTTAATGGCATTGATATCAACGAAATTATCAATGTTTAGAAACAAAAATAACCCGTAGGTGAGCAGAACAAAAACGCTCTCAAAGGCAGTAACGTTCCCTATACTAGCAAAGTACTGGGCTTTCTTTACCAAAAACTTGGCTAACAAACCTCGGATTTCACCCTTAGTGGTCATGTGAGTCCTGACTTCTGACTTGTCCAAATAGATTGCTCTTGCAATGGTTTGATCTTTTGGAATTTCTTCCAGTCCAGAAAATGGAGCATGGTCAGTGATGGGTAAATCGGTTAGGTGAGAATACTCCTCCAGCGTTGGTGCTAGTTGATAATCGGGAATGTGAAACAGTGATAGACCGGATCGTAAAACTGAATCAGAGTAGCCAGGATTCCTTCAATAACATGGACCCTTAATAGAGACAGCAGTCATCCGTACTTAGCTCTGAAAGCATCAGGGTTGGTGATCATCCTTGCCAATCCTCTCAAATCCTCTAATTTTGAAACCTTGAAGGCGTACTTGTGAGTCTTTCTTCTACCAAAATCCATAACGCAATCCTTCTCTCTGAGATTTGCAATCATTGTCTTAGTTTAATTTGAAAAAGAGAGACTAGAAGAGAAAAATTTTCTTTGTTTAAATTTTCTTTTAATGAAATAAATGCATGAATGCAGCACATAAAAACATAGAAAAAACATGGGGTCAAAGGTTCGGTGTCATGAAGTCATGGCTCTACCCATCCCCAAAGGTTGTACTGGTGATTTTTGTACCTGTCCTCAAAATCATTGACCCCATTGGGATAACAACAGCAGGCTGGTTCACCCGAGCGAGCTGCAGTATCTTAGAGTAATCTCAAATGAGGGTAGTATCGTGTGACAACTATTTTCGATAGCTTCCGCACTACTAAATAGTAACATGGTCTCAGCCTATTAAATCCTCAGTTTCATGGACACCACAATCGAACAATCTTCTTTCAACAATCGAAGTCGTATAAGCATTGAATCCGCAAAGGGTATCTCCACTAATTCGATGGTCTACCGGGATCTCTTATTTGGGAGTCACTCCCTGTAAGATTACCCTTCTAATGCCATCACTTATCTTAGGTGTCACTGAAACTTTCCAGATGCGTCATCACCCACAGTCCCATTAGCAGAAAAATAAACACGGATATTAATTAGGAAAAGCGATATATATATATATATATATATATATATATATATATATATATATATATATATATATATATATATATATATATATATATATATATATATATATATATATTTATTCCTAAAACTAACATCCTAGACCTCTTAGGAGCTATAATCCAAGTCCTATCTAAAATGAACGTCCCCAGCAGAGTTGCCATTTTACTGTTGAAAAATGGGGACGTTGCCCCAAAGATCATTCTAAGGACTCCCCAGCAGAGTCGCCATTTTCCTGTTGGAAAATGGGGACGATGCCCCAAAGATCATTCTAAGGACTCCCCAGCAGAGTCGCCATTTTACTGTATTGAGTGATTTTTGTCGGTGACGCGACCACCTTATCGCTGGGATTTCCTCACCGCAATGGTAGGAGTTGGTGCTACTTTTTTATTTCTTATTTATCCCATGAAGCTGGAAGGGAAAGGGAAGTTATCTAAAACTAACCTTGCACACAGATGTTTAACTGAACAAACGCTTAAAAGAGATTGGGGGGTCCGAGGTCAGGTTATACAATAGGGAGGTGACAATTACCCATTCTATATGTGGTTATCCACAGGATATTAGCTTTAGGTTTCACTTTGTACTTGATGGTGTTTATCCGTTAATGGGTTGGGAAAGTTTCTTGGGAAATATGAGTGAGTGAGTGAGTTGATGTTGATATTCGGGTTGTCCCGATGTTTTTGGTAAGGTACGGGACCTAAGTTTTGATTGATATGAAGGTACTGGACCTAGAGTTTTGATTGGTATGCTCGCTAAGATTTTGCAATCTTATGCCTACGTATTCCCATTTAAATGAAATAGGGAAATCAGAGCAATTGTAGTTCCTCCTATTCTAAGGGAGGAAAAAGATGTTTGTGTGTCTTGTTCAAAGACCAAGATTGAAGCTAAAAGGTTTGACAGAGAGAGAACTTGTTATCTTTAAAGAGGTATTGTTGATTTTTATGTGCCTTGATCAAAGCCCAAGGTTGAAGCTAAGAGATTGATTGACTCCACTGGGGAAATCCTTATACAAAGCCTAAGAGGAGGCTGGATAAGACCAACTTAACAAGAGAGTGTATATTTTGGTGTCTTGTAAAAAAGCCCAAGATTGAGGCAAAAAAGAGTCTGACTCTTTGGGGATATTATTATACAAAGCCTAAGAGGAGGCTAGAAGTTTGACTTTTCCGGGGAAAATGTTCTATCTGTCTTGTACAAAGCCCAAGATTGAGGCTTAAAGGAGTTTGACTCTGCTTGGGGAATTTACTTCTCGAAGCCTAAAGAAGGCTAGGAGGAATTGACTTCGCTAGGGAAGACATTTGTCCCAAGCTTAAGAAAAGCTAATGAAGATTTATGTCTTGTACAAAGCCCAAGATTAAGGCTAAAAGCGTTGACTAAACATGAGAGTGTTTTTATCTGTCATGTACAGAGCCCAGGATTGTGGCTGAACAACCTGGAGAAGTTACTTATACAAAGCCCAAGAGGAGGCTAATCTTCTGCTAGGGAAATCTTTAAACCGAGCCTAAGATGAGGCTAGAAAAAGATTGACTCAACAAGAGAGTATTTTTTATCTGTCTTGTACAAAGCCCAAGATTGAGGCTAAAAAAGGTTAACTCAACAAGAGAGTCTGAAAAGGTGATTAACTCAACAAGAGAGTCTGAAAGTTGATTGACTCAACGAGAGAGTCTGAAAGGGTGATTGACTCAATAAGAGAGTCTGAAAAGGTGATTGACTCAACAAGAGAGTCTGAAAGGGTTAACTCTGCTAGGGAGAATCATTGTACAAAGCCCAAGAGAAGGCTGGCTATGCTGAGGAAATGTCATTATACCAAGCCTAAGAGAAGGCTATCTTCTGCCGGGGATAATTAAGATCCCGAGGCAGGTCCAAATGGGGAATCAACTCTTGCTGAGGTTTACAGAAGAGTCGAGGTATCAGATGCCTTGAGGTTCTGATTTGGGATAGTGTTATACTGATGATAAACTAACCCTGGTTGGGGAATTTTTTGGAGAGAGACTGGGTTTCAGCTTTGCTGGAGATTAATCAAAAAAAGATCGGGGTTTCTTCCTATGTTTGTAGGGAACTTGAGAATGTCTTTGGGACTCAAGGGGATTAGACTATCCGAGTCTACTGGTGTGGAAGAGTTTTATCTTTTGCTTGATGCCCAAGAGGAGGCGGGTGTATTAAGGGATGAGTATCAACCCTAAAATTGGTCAGGGGTTTGGCACGAGAAAGACCGCTCTAGCAAAGGATGACTAAGTTCTGTCTTATACCTTTAAGAGGTCTTCAGGGTCCTTGTATTAAGCCCAAGAGAAGGCATGAGAACTTCTAAGAAGCCGGAGGGTCCTTGTACAAAGCCCAAGAGGAGGCGGGGATACTTTTTAGGAAGCCTATGGGTCCCAAACCAAGAAAAGTTCAAGAAATACTATTCACCGAGAATAGATCATTTAGTGAAAGTTCTGAGGTTTGAAGAAACTCATGAGATGTTATTCACCGAGAATAGATCAACTTTGGGGAGTAGAATTTCTTTGACAATTTCTCACAGTGGCAGCCTGAGAAAAGGTTCAAGAAGAATACTGCCTTTCTCTTTGTTCCATATTATTTAAGCCCAAGAGAAGGCAAGACTGTATCTGGAAATCCTATGAGGATCTAGTTTTGACTGTATCCAAGAGTGACCAACTGGCTTTACCTAGTTCTAGACCTAGTTGTCGGGGAAAACTCTAAATAGTTATACTAGTATATATATACAGTTGATATATGACAAGTATTTAAAAGGATATGAAAGAAGACTTATAGTGCACAGCTTCCCACAATACAATTATATATATATATATATATATAGGGTTCATATCCTATGAGAACGACATTTTTATATAAGAACATGAGAATGAATTTGAATCATTAGATTTTAAAATAAATGGTGGAGATTACGTGTGGCTTTTGTTTTTCTTTCTCCTCCATTATTAAAATAAATTAAGGAGGAGAGAGAAAAAAAAGTGACACATAATCTCCACCATTTATTTTAAAATCTAATGGTTCAGATCCATTCTCATATTCTCACATAAAAATGGCATTCTTATACGATACGTTCCCTATATATATATATATATATGAAAGCAAGTAAATGAAAGCTGCTAAAACTTACAGGTGAGCAAGCTTCCATGCTGTATTGTTAGTTGTTCAAAGAAATTAAAGAATTTTTTGAAAAGATTGTTGGGGCTTATACTCAAAGAGGGGCGCAAGGTTTAACAGTGATTGCACTGTTGTTTTTGAAATCGCATCGGGACTTACACAATGACTGAGGCCCAAAGAGGTTTTCTGTACAAAGGGATGGGTCTTACAACTCAAGGAGAGGCCCAAGGATGTTTTTAAAAATAAAGATGGGACTTACAACACGAGGGGAGGCCCAGATGATTTTTTGTTGTAAAAATGGCGATCGCGCCGAGATTTTTTTATCGTGTCGAGACTTATACAATACCTGAGGCCCAAAATGGTTTATGTACAACAATGGTTGGGTCTTACACTCTATTAGAGGCCCATGAGTGTTTTGAAAAGTTTGATAAGGATCAAAAACAAAAGAAACCCTAATTTCATTTTCTTTTAAAAGTAATCCTTTTAATAAAATGAAAAAATGACAGAAATACCAAATAAGTCTAAATAAACTACTTGTGATTTTTTATTAAGGTTTGAAAAATGAGGTTTTAATCACAAGATGATTTAAGACTCATTTGATTTTGATTTTCAAGATGAATATTCATTTTTAAAAGGTTTAAAAATAATAAAAATGAATTTATTTACAAAAATATCAACTATATTAAATAAATAATATAAATTTGATTTTTTGTGGAATAAAATAATTTAACATTTTTGTGATTTTTTGCAAAAAGAACCAATAAAAAATGATTAAAATTAAGAGAGAAATTAATTTTTCGAATCATTTAAAATAATATGACAAATATTTAAAAAATGAAAAATAGTGGTAAAAAAGGGTCTAGGGCAAGGGGGATTCGAACCCCAGACCTCCAAGTTGCAGCACGCACCCTCTACCACTGGGATGGTGATACATCCATGTATCAAAACCACCCCATGAATACATAAGGGGTGCCTTAATTTAGGCCTGGCCAAGGCAAGACAATGTTTTGTGCCAAAAACGTAAAGGCTGTAACTTCCTCATTTCTCCATGGATTGGGACAAAATTTAGGTTTATCCTGCCTAGAATTTCACAAGGAATCCAATGGTGCCCTTGGTTTTTTCAGATGAGGTCCCCATTTAAAAACCCGATAGTGGTTTTGAAATAGGCCATGATTTGAATTTTCTATGCTACCTCATGGTACAGGCAAGAATTACATGATGAATTAGTTCAAACACAACATATACAACATGTATGAGATGTTTATGATCAGTGGACTTCAAAGCAATGCATGATTCAAAGAGTTCAAGTTGTGATGCTTACCTCTTTGGGAGCTTTTTGTGCTATCTGCCAAGTTTCTTGTGCCAGAAATAATTTGATGCTTTAGACACTCTCAATTGATCCCTTAGAAGCTTTTAGAATGGTTGGAACCAACTGGAATCTTCAAGAACAAGTTTGAGCTCTTTCTTGCAAAAGGGGTAAAAGTGACCAATATGGCAACTCTCTCAAATGATGTTCCAGATGTGGGGAACCATTTGGGACAATTCAAGAATGATATTTGGAGTATGTTTGAGGTTTTATCTGGTTTTGAAAGCGACTGAATCAAGACATGGCTTGAAAAATACAAAAAAGTCCAATTTTGAGGTTTTGGAAGTGGACTTTGAGATTTTGGTGTTACAGGTCACATGTTAGTGTTTGAACAACTTAGATATGACATATTGGATGTGTTTGGATTATGAGCTGTGATGGAATTGCTCTCTAACTCAAAAACTCAGAGATACCTTGCAAAAGAAGGCATTTTGGCCTAAAGAGAGGGATTTTGAGGAAAGCATCAGTTTGTGTGCTTTGGTGTACTCAAACTGGTCACAATTGATGTCTATTTATAGTTTGTCAAGTTTATTTTGGCATCAATAGTGAATGGAGGCTGCAGCAGACCTTTGGCCAATGTTATGCAAAAGGAATCTCAAGTCTCCTCTAGCCATTGACTTGAGATTAGAGCACAAGCTTTGTAGCTTTGGTTCAGAGATAAACTTGGATTGAATTCAATTGGAATAGGCTCAGTTCATGCCACCTTGGTGCATCTATTGAATGCTTGGAAACAAAATTGGAGTCTTGGCACTTTTTAGCTCTTTTTAGGTTTGGCATGGCAATTGTAGATTCTTGGACTTTGGAGGCTTGGGGATCAGATCATTCCCTTCTTGTTTTATTCTCAGATGTGTCCAAATTGATGACAAGGCTTGGATTGATCAGATTTGGACAAATCGAGCAAATGTGCCCAAATCTGCCTTGTAAAAACCAGTTCAGGATGCCATGTTCCAAGGGTTGTATCTCCTTGCTCAAATGGAATTTGGAGATGATCTGGTACTTGTTGGAAAGCCCTCATGGCATACTTCAACTTTGATGTTTACGCCTAGACCTGGTTTAACTTGGATCAGGGTGAAAACTGCCCCTAAATTTTGGAAAAAGTAAGGTAGATTTTGACTTAGTGAAAATTTCATAAGTGTTGAAAAAGTGTCATTTTCATGTTTTCAGCCATTTTGTTCACTCCATAACTTAAAATCCATGAAGAATTGGAATGAGATGTAGTTGACACTTTTAAAGTGTGCAATGAGAGCTACAAATCCAGCTTTGGACCATCCAAAATGGTTGCTTGGATCTCAAGTTATGGTCCTTGGAAGTTGGTACCCTAGCCACTTTGTTCCATAACTTAGAAAAATTCTAAGTTTTTTATAGTTACCCCTTTTACAAGTTAACTCATTTTTTTCATTTTTCTTGATGAATGATGATTCAAATCACATATTAACATTGTTTTAGGGTTAAGGAACCATAATTGTGAAAAATTCCAAAAAGTCAAACTTGAGTTTGTGCACAGTTGACTTTTTATCGGATGTAATCCAAACTATGCGATCCTTTGTGAAATCAAGTCCTTGACTTAAATCAAACCTAATGGATATATTCCATAGGTGTTATAAGGTGTATTGAATCATGTCCCAAGGTTTGGAAGCATGTCTTGGTGAAAAGTCAAAGGTACAGTTGACTTTTTCCTCGAAACCCTAATTGTGGTCCTGATGAAATTGAAACTTGTAGATCAAGCTTCTTGGATCAATTCATTATTGAAAATGGATCAATGTAGTGTATTGGAGACCCTCAAATCATTTCTTGAGGTCTTGGCTCATGCTTTGTCCCAAAAGTCAACTTAGGGGTGAATTAGGTCAAGAAGCCCTAATTCCTGATTTGTGGGTAAATGTATCCCCTGAGGTTAAATTAACTTGATGATTGGGTCCATGAGGTCCCTTGGAGTATCTTGGGTTGTGCTTTGAAGCATTGGCTCATGCCCAGATGAAAACTTTCATTTGGAGGCCTCAGTCGACCAAAACCCTAATTTGGTGACACTGACGATCTTGAGGCTTGATCCACTTGGAATGCTGCAACCTTGTGCTTGATTCTTGATGTGGGAGTCCTCTTGATCCTTTATGGAGGTTTGAGATGTTCGACAAGTTAAAGATCATGTCATTTCTTGATTGATCCTTTGTATAAATTCTCTTAGAGGGCTTGGAACCCTAATCTTGATTGTGGTGAATGCTCAAACATCTCTGAGGATATTGATTGAGGCATGTTGGTTCATCCATATTGTGGTAATGATTCTTACAATGATGGGAAATCTTGGTGGTCAAAATTTGGGGTATGAAACTTGGCAGTCCAGATTGCAAAAGTGTGTTGCACTATCTACTACAAAGGTTTAGTTCATTGTAATTACCGAAGCATGCAAAGAGTTACTATGGTTGAAGAAATTTTTGCAGGAGCTTGGTTTTGTTCAAGACAAATATGTGTTATTTGTTTATAGTCAAAGCACTATTCATTTTGGTAAGAATTTGACTTTTCATAATTGGTCCAAACACATTTATGTGAGATATCATTGGATACATGATGTTTTGGATGCTAAGTTATTGGAGTTATCTAAAGTTCATATAGATGATAATGGTTCTGATATGATGACTAAAGCATTATCAAAAGGGAAATTTGAAGCTTGTTGTGATATCGTCGATTTGGCGATTTCTTCCACATAGTTGTGAGGGGAGATTTGTTAGGTTTGGGCTGCCTTCCTATGTGGAGAAAGACTCTCTTGTAAGCTAGCTTGCTTTGTGAGCTATTGTTGATTCTTATTTGTGTCATACCCTAAATTTGTCCTACCTTTTTTATTTTTTTACGAAGTATTTGCAAGGTTTGATGGTCATTTTTTTTTAGAAAATCATTTGGGCATTCGCCATGATTCCAAGGGTTAGACCATGTGATCTTATTTATACTTGCTTTGGCTTGAGTTTGTTTTTTATGTTCTTAGTAATTTTCTCTTGCAACTTTTGGTTCAATTTGAATAAAAGAAGTGTTTGCCTTATTCACAAAGGCAATCCAAAGTGGATTTATGGTTGTTTGTTAGAAAGGACTTGAGGGCAAGTGGTGTGGAAATGTAACCATACATGGCCATATCTGGAAGTTAAGCACATTGGCTCCTTTATGCAAGGAATATGAGTGGCATGGTATAAATGTGAAGACAAAGTTCATTTCTTATCAAGATGTGCTGCATTAAACCATTTCACTTTCTTTACACTTAGGTTTCATGAGATAAAAAATACAAGGTTCAAGTTGATGTCCAAGGTTGTTAATTAAAGTTGGAAGAATCATTAGTTAATTAAGTTCCAAAGTCATTGCAAAATCATTCAAGCTACTTTCAAGTTACATTAGAAGACACAAGGATTTAAAATCAAGAGGTGTGACAAAAGGTCCTAAAGTACAAAAACTAAAATGTCACCAGTATTTAAAATTTACAAGTATTCAAAACTCAATGTTGGTACTAGATTTTCACACAAGGTATCAAGGCTGTTGCAAAGTAATTACATTCCAACGTTGGAGTTCAAGGTGACAAGAGCAAAATTCCAAATTCAAATTTATCACAAAAGGTCTAAAACCGAGAAAGGCTATGCTAGTAGATTTTGATTGAATTTCAAACTAATCATATCAGTTGAAATCAAGAACGCCAAGGTTTACTTGAGGTCTAAACTCACAAGCCATTAGAGTTACAAGGTACAATTATGCTACAGTTATGATCAAGTTACAAACCTAAGTGCCAAAATTACAAAGCCTAGGACTAAAAGGTGAAATTGTACGCTTCAATCCTGCACCAAAGCATCAAACGACAGCCTGCTACAAACCCAAATAGTACAATACTCCAAGACAAAAGGCTTCACAGAGCAGCTGCTATACCAACAACGACAACTCACTGCGCAAAACCAACAACAACATCAAAACCTGCAATTGAAAGTAACCACTCAATCAATACAAGACAAGAATTTTGTACTGATAAACTTAATGGAGAAGTTTGAATTGTTTTAAAAAGGGGGGAAATTTTAAAAATGAAACCTGACTGTAAAAATGATTCCTCAACAGATTTTTCACTCCATGAAACGATTCCCATCGCCTCTGCTCTCCCTCAGCCCTACTACACTTTTCCTTCCACAACCTTAAACATCCTCCATTGTTTCATCATAAAAGGTCCACCAAAACCTTCAAACGATTTCGTTTTACGCTAACAACGTCATATCTCCATGTAGCTCACTTCCTTCACTACGTCACAAAGTCAAGTCTTTAATCTTCATAACAACAACATCGTAAATCCCTCTGTTCAACTATTCATCATCGGAAACCCTTCCCCACAACCGCCACAATCGAGTGCTCCTTCAACACGCATCACCAAAAGCTCATAATCTGGAGATTTCTTAGAGCATTTTCATTGAATCTTTAAGAAATTCTTAGCTAAGCCACTAATCCAATAACAACATCACAGTAGAAGCGTACAAAGCAGAAGAAGAGAGGAAAAGCTGAGGAACGAGGAGTCCATAGTGAAAGAGGATCGCATACCTTCGTGCCGTCGCCGGAGTCGCGTCTGAAGCCCTTTTTAGGTAGTTCTTGAACTCTCCCTGTTCTTTTTTGTCGTTGATAGATAAAACTCCTTTTGCTGATCTATGTTCCTTTGCAAGCTGCTTGATTAGTGTTTGCATTTACGTTCGACTTCATTTAGGGTTTGATTTAGGGATTGTTCCGATCTGGAAGTTTGGTTGGGCTTTTGAAGTTTTTCGTTTCAGATATGAAAGGAGAAGAAGAAAATAGTTAGGGTTTGTATAGATCATTTTAGGTTTTGTGGTGGTGTCGTCGGAGAAGACGGTGGCGGCCGCCGCGCGCCGCCACTTCTCCGATCGCGGTTTCAGGTTTCCGGCAATGTGGTTTTTGCAGAGAGAACTATTTTGAGAGAGAGAGAGAGAGATATGTTAACATTTCGTTTGAAGCATTCAGACCCTAATGTGGTAACGTTGTGTTGTTTCGATCCTATCCGGCGGTGACACTTGTCACCGGTCGGTAAGGCCACATTCTTATTCGCAAGCGAGCGCTGTTCCACCTTATCTATTGTGCACCCCTTCATTACAACCGTTGGATGAGATCTAACGCACCAGATCTCTCCATCGGTCAACCAGAGTTGACCAGGGAGCACCATGGACTCTCCTTTCCCTCGCTTGGGCCTCCTCTGATGGGCCTCCTCTGATGGGCCTGGAGCATTTTTTTTAAATCCACCCCCCTGTTTTCTGTATTACCAGCCCATTTATTTTGTTTTAAGTTTGTTTATTTGTTTTTTTTTTATTTATTGAAAAAAATCTAAAAAAAACATTTTTATTTTATTTCTTTTTAAAAAAAAAAAGCTTTTGAATGTTTTTCTTTTAATTTTATTAAAATTTTTTATTTAATATTAATTAATTTACTCATGATTAATTTTATTAAATATTGAATTTTAATTTGATTAATTATTAATTTAATTTTAAAAAAATCTATATCCAATTAGTCCCTATTTCTTACTTAATTAGTTTTATTAAATTGTTTTATTTAATACTAATTAATTTTTTGATAATTAATTTTATTAAATATTATAATTTAATCTAATTAATTATTTAAACCCTTCTAATAAAACTTAGAATTTATTTTAGTTCAGGATACCTTCCTTAAACTAACTTTAGAATTAAGTGACTAACCATATCATGCTTGAGTTTATTTATTCAATGCTTATTATATATGGTGTATGCTTTTTTTTATCTCGTGGATTTTTATGCCTTGATTATATTATGCTATGTCATTGTGTTTATTCAAATCAAAATATTTTCAACTAATATTTGGACTTCGTGTCAATCATTTTCATACCTGATAAGTCGATCGTTTTCACGATCGCAACCAACCTCCCCTTTGCCTCCTCTTGGGCCTTATGCAACGATTACCCATTCTATTTTGATTTGTATGCATGTATGTGATTGGTATATTTTAATCGTGGCTTAATTAACTCCATAAGATTAAAATCACCCCTTTTTATAAGAACAAAAGCAAACTTGATCCAACGTCAAGTATTTTCCAAATAAACTTAATTAACTCAATCTCAAGCATTTTACTTGATCCATATATCAAGTATTTCCAACCTTCACTTTAAACCATAAGACATCCTTATTTCTTAATCTTCTCATAAATCAAAACCTCGATCCAACGTCGAGTACTTTTCTCAAATCAAATCAACATACTTAATAATACTTAGACATTTTCATAAAGGTGAAAAAGAGGGGGACCAAGTCTTTGGTTTTTCTTTTCAATTGTTCGGGTGCGAGTTTCCTTACTCGTGTGTGGGCAATTGACACCTTTAAAACACATTTTATCTGATCACCTTCAAACTCATTTTCTTAATCAAACATTAAGATATGTAATCAATATTCAAATACATTTTTATAAAGGCGAAAATGAGGGGGATCAAGTCTTTGGTCTTTCTTCTCAATTGTTTGGGTGCGAGTTTTCTTACTCGTGTGTGGACAATTGACGCCTTTAAAACACACGAACTCGACCAACATTCAAACCTTTTTCCAAGTAATCATTAAAACACTTAATCTCTATCTAAACACATTTTATTAAAGGTGAAGTGAGGGTGGTCGAGTCTTTGACCCTTCTCCTCAATTGCTTGGGTGCGGGTTCTCTTACTCGTGTGTAGGCAATTGTCACCTCTAAAACATCCGACACGACTAAAACTCTTCTTTCCCGCGCGAGCGAAGCCCTAGAACACATACAAATCAAATTCTCTTTTCTTAATCAAACTCTTTAATACATTTAATCATATATTTAAACAACTTTCTAAAAGGTGAAGTGAGGGCGGTCGAGTCTTTGACCCTTCTCCTCAATTGTTTGGGTGCGAGTTCTCTTACTCGTGTGTGAACCATTAACACCTCTAAAAGACATAAACCTTAATTCGTCGATTGCTTGTATGCGAGTTCTCTTACTCGTGTGTGAGCAATTGTCACCTATTGCTTGGGTGCGAGTTCTCTTACTCGTGTGTGAGCAATTGCCACCTCTAAAACATCCAAATGCGATAAAAAATTATCCTTTCCTCGCCTCCGTGCGACCAAAATCCTAATACACTTAATCCACAACTCAAACACCTTTCCCAAAAAACATTGTTTAAGTCATTTTTTCGCGCATATGAACTCGTGCTTCAGCCTCCCCTAGCGAGCAGACAAGCCAATGTTTAGCAGTTAGAATGCAACCTAAACTCTCGTTTGCCTAAAACACGTCCAAATCAAATATTTTTCTCAATTAAATCTCTAATACACGTAATTCATACTCAAACAACTTTCACAAAAAGAACATTGTTTAATCCATTCTTCCGCGCATATGAACTAGTGCTTCAGCCTCCCATGACGAGCCGACAAGCCAACGTTTAGCAGTTAGAATGCGAATTAAACACTCGTTCATTTAAAAAACATGAACCGAACAACCGTAGTCCCACGAACTACGAATGCTCTGACTTTCCCATTGCACGAGGGAATACGTAGGCCCAAGGGTTCTAATCCTTGCCGAGCACACTAATAAAACCACCAATTTTCCCTTTTAAAAGTTAATCCTTTTACCTTAGAAGATAAGCAAACAAACGTAGCTAACTTTCTCACGAATCGAATCAAGAGGTTCCCGTTGAGTACAACGGACGTAGAGGGTGCTAATACCTTCCCTCTTGCGTAACCAACTCCCGAACCCGTAATTTGGTTGCGATGACCAAGTTCTTATCTCCCTTTAAAGGTTTTATCGATATTTTCCTTTCCCTCTTTTGGGATGAATAAAGTTCGGTAGCGACTCTGTTTCGAACAGTTTTTTCCGCGTCCATCGCGAGGATCGTATTTTTCGAGGTACGACAATTTGTAAGCTAGATTGCTTTGTGATTTGCGATTGTTAGCAGTAGTTTATGAATCACTTTAAGACTCTCTTGTACCCTTAATTGATTATAGTGGAAGTATTTCTTTCATTTGGACGACTCGTGGTTTTTACTCTCATATTGAGGGGTTTCTCACGTTAAAACTATCGGTGTTCTTCTTTTCCTTTATTTGATTGATTTGTCATTTTATGTTTGTTGTTGGTCCTCAAGGTTCCTACATGTCTTGGGAATTTTATATCCACTGCGTATTGGTATGTTATTGTATCTTAATTTTCCATCATCATCTGCTATGACTATCAATAAGAGTCAAGGCCAATCTCTTCAAAATGTTGGTATATATCTTCTAAAACCTGTATTTTCACATGGTCAATTATATGTTGTTGTAACTTTGTATGCTGGGTTGAAGTTGCTTATATGCGATGATGAAGGTCATGTGTCCAACAAAACTTACGTAGTTTACAAAGAAATCTTTCAAAATTTGAGCTAGACCAGTTTTACATATAAATATTTGTATTTATTATGATAATGTTTTTGGACTTTCTTTTACGAGCATGAAACAACAATGCTATTTATTTTTTATTCTTTCTTTATGCAATGTAATATGACTATGACTCATGTAGATGCTAATTTATTCACTTAATTACTTATTATATACTATATTTTAATTTTTTATTAATTTGTCATTGACACATCACGAGTATAATTACTAGTTGTTATTATTTATTCTTTTTCAAAAAAATCATATTTTTATATTTTTAACAACTATAGGTGATGTATAAGTGATGTACTAGTATTTGATATACTGCTATAATCACATTGGATTTTGAAAAGTTACTTTTGACTTTTCAATCTTCTTTTGTATCAATTATTCGTTACTTATTTATTCATTAAATATTATTTGTCTCTACCGTTTCATTTCATCGTCTCTTTCTTCTCCACTGACTCAGTTTCATCTCATCTTCTCTGTTTTCTCCAACGCCACATCTGTTTCTCTTCATTATTCTCCACAGTTGTCGCTCAGAACTCAACGTTTTCGCACCCCAAAAAACTCAAAAACCTCAAAACGAGTCACAATCTGCTTGGGCCAAGAACAACCTGTGACTCGCTATTCCACATGTAACAGTCGCGATTTAAAACTTTGACGCGCAGTACTCCTCCGTAGTTGAGGGTTGCAATGTCGGGAAAACTTCTTGAGATAACGCCGCTATAAGCCGTTATTAATAACATTGGTCAAAATTAGGGCCAGTTTGTTTTAACTTTAAAAAAATGATTTTTTCTTTGTATTTTTGGAAATAGATTTTACAAAAATGTTTTTTAAAATATTAAAGTTTTTTAAATTTGTATTTTATAAATTAAAAGACTAATTTTGATATTCTATAACATAAACATACATTATTAACTTGGACGTTGGAAGTCGTTCTCAAATGTCACAAACTTCAATACAATCGGAAAAAGTGCTCTAAGAAGTGAATCTCTCTGATGACGAAACAGAGGCGTGGGCGGCCGAAATCTACGGTGCCACCATCGCCGGAGAATCATGTGATGCCGGAGGTTCAGGAGGCAGAGCCAATTGTGAATTCCAAGAATTATGATGTTAACAACAACAACAACAACAACAACAACAACAACAACGAGGAGGAGGCAAATAACTTAAAGAAGGAAACCCTAACAGAAACTGGGAATACGAAGACGGAGGAACGAAAACTCTGGGTTGATGTTCTTAGTGACAATCAGAACCCTGCCAAAGGATTAGCTATGGAATGTGGCACCAAAGCTGATGAATGAGGTTGTGGAAATTGAAATTGATCAAGAGGATATCGAAATCGAGGTTCAATGTTGGGATAACGCATTGATTCTGTATGTTGTGGTAGAGGACTTGAGCATGAACACAATGAAGAATTATATGTAGAAAATGTGGAATTTCGTAAAAATGTTGGATTTATACTACCACGATGAAGGATACTTACTGCTTAGGTTTAACTCCCATGAAGATAGGGATGCAGTGATGATGAAAGGTCCATACACTATCAGGAATATGCCCATGATTTTGAAGAAATGGAGGCCTGAGTTTAATCTAAAGAAGGATCTGCTTATAACACTTCTGATTTGGATCAAGCTTCCCTAACTTCCCATTCATCTATGGGGAGCAAAAAGTCTTAACAAAATCGGTAGCGCCATTGGTACGCCCTTAGTGACTAACGAATGTATGGCGAACAAACTTCGTGTATCATATGCGAGAATCTTGATTGAAATGGATATAACACAAACGCTTGTCAATGAAGTTGTCATTAGAAGCTCTGCAGGAGGAATGATATTGCAACCTGTGGAATATGAGTGAAGACCAGTATTATGTGAGAAGTGTCAAAAATTGGGGCACAAATGTGGAGATCGTGTGAAAACACAGAAATGGCGACCTAAACTTAAACCACCTAAAGTAATCATGGAAGTAACACCACCACCAACAGAGCCAAATGAAAAAGAAGATAAAGAAGATGTAGATGGGGAGCCATAGACCATAGTGAGAAGCTCTACTAGAGACAAAGGTAAAAGTATCTTAATTGTATCATCAAGTATTGTTAATTGTAACAGTGGTTTTGAGGCACTTGAGGTTTTGAATGACCCTCTTGTGACCATAAACCTTGACCCATGTTAGTTTCTTAGAATGTTAGAGGCCTCACCAAAGTAGGTAAGATTAGAGAGATTAGGTCCTGTCTCCTTGAGCTCAAGCCTACTGTTATCATCTTCATAGAAACTAGAGTTAAGGAAACCAAAGCAAAGTACAATCGTGAGAAACTTCAAATCTATGACATGTATCTGGACAACTATAAAGATCACACTAATGGTAGGATCTAGATTCAATGGGATAGTGGTAGAGTGGATGTGAAGTTTGTGCAAAGCTCTAGCCAACTAATTCATTGTGGGATTTATGATACTAATGGAGGTTTTAAATACTGGTTAACTGCACGGTATGCTCATAATCAATTGAATAAAAGAAGGATTATAGAGTTTCTTTATGGCAACCTCCAAGGACCTTGGTGTTTGCTAGGTGACTATAATAATGTAGCTAAAGCCCAGGATCATGTTGGGGGGAAACTGGTGGCTGAGAGTGAGCATGAAGATTTGCAGAGAATGATGGATGCTACAGGATTAAGTGAGATGGATAACATTGACGATTATTTTACTTGGTCTAATAAACATGATGTGGGGACCATTTATTCTAGAATAGACAGAGTGTTGGGCAACGTTGATTGGTTCAATAGCTATATGGAGATCAATCTGAAGATCCTCCCTCCTCATATATCTGATCATGCTTTATTGTATTTAGAGAGCAAGGATGGGATAAGGGAAATTAAAAAGAATTTCAACTTTAGCAATTGTTTGGTTGACCTCCCTGGTTATGATGAAGTGGTAAAGAAACGCTGGGAAATGGCTATTAGGGGAAGTCATATGTATGTTCTTTGGCACAAGCTCAAAAGATTAAAAAATGACTTGAGAAGTTTTAACAAACCTCTTTCTGTTGTGAAGCAAAGACTGATATCTACCAGAGATAATCTCAAAGAAGCCCATATGGATCTTAATGCCAATAGAATGAACAACCAAATTATTGAGAAAGTAAAGAATCTGACTGAAGAAGTTATTTCCTTAAATGAGCTTGAAGAGAAGTTCTTGATGCAAAGGTAAAAAATTGAGTGGCTCGGGAAGGGTGATGGTAACAATTCCTATTTTTATACCTCTATAAGAGCTAAGCAACAAGCTAACTGTTTGAGCAACATGAAAAAAAGAGATGATTCTATCATTCAATCTCAGCAAGACACTGAAAGGGAAGTCCTTGAGTTCTATGGTAATTTGAAAAGATAATAATAATCTCACCCATGTTGATATTGAGGCCATGAGGATGGGAAGCCAATTGGATAGGGAGAAAAGGGAATACCTTGTAAGATACATTACTGATGAAGACATTACTAAAGCTCTGAAAGGAATAGGTGACTTGAAAGCTCCTGGTTTTGATGGTTTTAGAGCTAAATTCTTCAAAGCCAGCTGGAATACTATAAAGGATTATGTGACCGCTGCTGTCGATGAATACTTTGAAACAAGAAATATGTACAAAGCCTTCAATAGTAGAATGGTCTCTTTGATTCCTAAAAACAACAATGCTAGTGAGGTTAAAGACTATAGGCCCATAGCTGGATGCACCACTTTTTACAAAATAATATCAAAGATTCTGACTGACAGGTTGGGTAATGTGTTGCAGAATGTGATTAGTCATAGTCAGGCAGCTTTTATGCCAGACCACCATATTCACAACCACATATTGCTAGCCAATGAGCTTATCAAAGGTACAGTAGGAAAGGTGGAACTCCTAGAATTTTGATGTAGTTTGATCTCCAAAAGGCCTATGACATGGTCAATTGGAATTCTCTTGAGTGTATTATGAAGGAGATAGGCATCCCAAACAAGTTTATTCATTGGGTAATGACTGGTGTTACCATAGTTTCATACAAGTTTAACAAAATGGGTGAGTACACTGAATTTCTGCAGGCCAAAAGAGGGATAAGGCAAGGTGATCCCATCTCACCTTTGCTCTTTGTTCTCATTATGGAATACATGAATAGACTCATGTATAAGATGCAAAAGAACCCTAATTTCAACTATCATGCCAAGTGTGAAAAACTGAAGCTCACAAACCTCACATTTGCTGATGATGTTCTTCTTTTGTGTAGGGGTGATGTTATATCAATGCAAATGATGTTGAAAGCATTTAATAACTTCTCTAGTTCAACTGGCCTGGTGGTTAAAGCAAGTAAATATAAGATTTACTTTGGAGGGTTGGATGGTAGAAGTAGAGAGAATTTGAAGAACTTATCTGGATTTCAAGAAAACACTCTCCCTTTCAAATACCTAGGAGTTCCCCTTACTAGAAAGAATGCCACTGGTGGAGAGAATAGTGGCTAAGATTCATCACTAGTCTGCTAAACTTCTCAGTTATGCTAGCAGGATCCAATTGGTGAAAAGTATTGCTTATGCTATTGCTCAGTATTGGATGTATTGTCTGCCCATTCCGAAAATTGAGATTAAAATGATAAACTTTATATGCAGAAGCTTTATTTGGATAGGGAAAGAGACTTTAAGCAAGAAGAGTCATGTGGCTTAGAAGAAGATGTGTAGCCCTATCACCCAAGGGGGTTTGTAGCTATTAAATCTTAGTGTGTGGAATGAGGTGCTGTTATTGAAATGTCTTTGGAACATTTGTAGGAAGTCGGATAATATGTGGTTGAGATGGATCCACACCTACTATCTTAAAGATATTGTTGTGATGGATTATGTGCTCAAGCCTCATAATTCATGGATTTTTAGAGGCATAATGAAACAAAGAGGTAAGTTGCAGAATGTTCAGGTGGCTTGGAATGATGCTATGAACTGTCAAAAGTTTAAAGCATCTGTTTTCTATAATGTGCTTATTGATGATGGCCAAAGGGTGATGTGGAGTAAACTCATAAATTTCAACAAAGCAGGCCTCGTGCAGTGCATTGTTTATGGCTTGCTTGCCATGGCAATCTAGCTACTAAAGATAGATTGAAAAGATTTGGTATGCTCCATGACAGCTTGTGTAGTCTATGTAACGATGAAAAAGAGTCCTTAAATCATCCTTTCTTCAAATGTAACAAGACCAAGACTATTTGGATAGCAGTGCTCCAGTGGCTGGAAGTGAATCACGATCCAACACAGTGGTGTGATGAATTAATTTGGATTGGTGGGATAACAAAAGGAAAAGGTTGGAAGGTGGATCTCATGAAAATGGTTGTTACCGAGACCATTTATAGTATATGGAAGTAGATAAATGACATAGTTTTTGGAAATATTGTTGATAACACAAGTATAGTTACTACTATTTTAGATAATATGGTGTATAGAGGATGGAAAAATATGAAAATTAGAAGCCATCTAGTTGGTTGTATGATGTAATTCCTAGTCCTTATGGTGTGGTTGGATCCCTTGTGGATCACCTTGTTTGTATAGTTTTTTTGAATTAATATATATTCCTTCTTGATTAAAAAAACATACGTTATTGAAGATCAAAACATAGTCAAAAACACAATTTTTCAAAAAGTTGTATCTACAAAATGATTTTTATGAAAAGCTATTTGAAATAGTTTCAAAATTAAGTGATGTTTTGAAATTTTGATATCCAAAAAAAGTTTCGATAAAATGATGAAATATCTAAAATAACATTTTAAGAATAATTATTCAAACCAAATTTTTATTTGAAGCTTTTATAAAAAGATTCTTTGTAGATTTTTTTACACCAAAATATATAACACTATAAAAATCATTTTTTTAAAAAAGTCAAAACAAACGGACCCTTAGTCTTTCGATTTAAAAAAATTTATAATATTTTAAAAAAGCACATTTATAAAAATCATTTTTGAAAAAAAAAAACTATTTTTTTAAAATTAAAATAAACACGCCCTTAATTTGTATTTTAATTTTTTTCAACCTCTAATTCTTAGGAGAAAGAGATCATAATAATCCAGAGTTCGGTCTTAAAAGTATGTGGTATGGCCAAGTAACGTATATTTATCTTATAAAACCTTTATATATATATATATATGCGAGAACATGAGAATGAATCTGAACCATTAGATTTTAAAATAAATGGTGGAGATTATGTGTGGGTTTTTTTTCTCTCTAATGAGAATGGGAAGGTTGATATTAAATCGTGATTTTCACTAAATTATGTGTCATTAACAGGAAAGAGAAATCATTAATCAAAATTTTAAAATATCTTTTAATCTCAACCTTTTTTTTTGGAATAAAGAGAAAAATTTTATTGCTAAAAATCAAGATACGTACAAAGCCGATCTTAAACGATCCAGGCTACCAAGAAACAAAAGTGGCTAACAGAGAAAGCAAGATAAAAGCTAGACCCTATTACAAAAATTTGTCAGCTTCCTATCTAAATCAATCCTACAAAGAATTATATTAATCACCTGCTTGCTATTCATATCCCCTTTGTCACATCCGTTGAAAATGATGTTATTTCTAACAGACCAAACATAATACACTGTCTCAACCAAAACAATTTTTAATATTTTCTTCTTGCTGCCTTTCCCGCGGGAGTGCTTAATGCATCATTCAAGCTCAACATCCCATCCGCTCACATTGTGCTGCATATCAAACCAACATAACACCTGCTCCCTCACTATTTTAGTATAAGGACACTCAAAAAAATAAATGACCACAACTTTCTTGTAAATTGGACAACACACAAACTCCATCAGATGCAATGCCAAATTTAATCAATCTATCTTTTGTATACAGACGCCTATTGCAAGTCATCCATAAGGTGAAGACGACTCGAGGTCTCGCGATGTTGTTATAGAAAAGCTTTCTCTAAGTGACCTTGTGCTTCTCCCCCCTAAGCATATCATACATTTTTCTCGTGTTATATTTATCAGCATCTATGAATTTTTTCCACGTATCCGAATTGATCATCTCATCTCTATGTTTGAATATAGCCTTCATCACCCAAGAGCATTGGTTACCTAGTTGATAGTTTCTAACATCCTCATGCTTCATATAATATATATGCACCCACTTGATCCATGCATCTCAACATTTCCTTTTTAAATTTGATGGTTCTTATTCATTCTTACATTCTCATATAATTTACTAATTTTTACTAGATATGCCCCCATATATATATATATATATATATATATAGGGTTCATATCTTATGAGAATGTCATTTTTATATAAGAACATGAGAATTAATCTGAATCATTGGATTTTAAAATAAATGGTGGAGATTATGTGTGGTTTTTATTTTTCTCTCTCATCCATTTTTAAAATAAATGATAGAGGAGAGAGAAAAAAAACTGACACATAATCTCCACCATTTATTTTAAAATCTAATGGTTCAGATTCATTCTCATGTTCTCACATAAAAATGTCATTCTCATATCATATGTTCCATATATATATATATATATATATATATATATATATATATATATATATATATATATATATAGTTCGAATTCAACCACAACCTATGGAGAACTCCTAATCAATCTTGATGAACAAGATTGTTATCAATCATGCAATGACAATGAAAAGAAAAGGTTGAGAAAGAAAGAAAGAAAATAACGTTGGAGAAGAAGAAGAATATTTTATGCATAATTTCTCTCTTTGTCCATAACCTGTGGAAAACTTCTTTATTCACTCGCAACTGCAAATTATGTGAATACAATGTTATGAGTTCTTAGTTACAAAAATAAGGGTTACTCTCTATTTATAGATTTAGGTTACCTTGCACCCTGAGTCAAAGCCCAAAACTATAAAAGCCCAAAATAGTTAACACTACTAAAATAGGCCTAAGTCGAAATCCTGTGTGAAGGAACCTGCTTCGACACTTCGACACACTAATATAACTCAACACATAGATATTTCGACACAAAGAATTATATTTTTAACACACCACCTAATTCATTGTGTCTAAACTATCTATATTCATCATGGCTCTTAGTCTTCTGAAAACTTCGACCTGCACCCCTTTCGTCATGATATCTGCAATATGATTCTCAGTTTTGCAGTGTTCCAAGTTCATCTTCCCCTCTGCTACCTGCCCACGAAGATAATGGAACCTCATTTCGATGTGTTTTCTTCGACCATGTGCTATCGGATTGTTTTCCAGATTGATAGCTGACATGCTGTTGATCTTCATGGTAATTGCTCCATGATTCTTCCCTGTAATCTCTTCGACCAGGTTCACCATCCACGTTTCTTGAC
This sequence comes from Lathyrus tuberosus, assembly GCA_022829125.1. Lineage (NCBI taxonomy): Eukaryota > Viridiplantae > Streptophyta > Magnoliopsida > Fabales > Fabaceae > Lathyrus > Lathyrus tuberosus. Next base: position 1,127,216 of record JALAZF010000393.1, read on the forward strand.
ATGCACAAAGAGAAACATCTATGTATTATGCTTCGCATGACGACAATGCCACTACTGACTCCTTTCTCGAACTTCAAGCAACTGGTGCGCCACCTAACATAAACACATATCCAGTTGTGGATTTTCGATCCTCAGCATTACTACACCAACTTGAGTCAGTGTATCCCACAAATTTGCATTCTTTTCCTTCATCGGCTGCAGGAAACAAAATGTCGTAGTCGAGAGTTCCTTTCAGATACCTTAGTATCCTCTTCGTCGTTGTTAGGTGTGATACCTTTGGCTTCTACATGAATCTACTTACCATACCCACACTGTATGTTAAGTCAGGCCTTGTGTGACAAAGTTATCGAAGTGACCCAATAAGTCTTCTATATTGGGTTGGGTCTACATCATCTTCATCTGAATCTTTCGACAGTTGCAATCTGGTCTCAACTAGAGTCAAAGTTGGGTTGCAATCTTGCATCTCAAATCTCTTGAGTATTTCGCCTGCATCTCTTCTTTGGTGCATCATCAAACCACTACCACTTTTGTAGAATTCGATGCCAAGGAAATATGAGAGATTTCCCAAGTATGATATTTCAAACTCCTCACTTAGGTCATGTTTGAAATCCTCGATCTCCTTCTTACAATTTCCTGTTATCAATAGGTCATCGACATAGAAACATAGTATAAGAAATTCACCATTGCTTCTCCTTACATATACTCCATGCTCAGTCGTGCACTTCACAATTTTCTTCTCCCTTAGAAAGTTGTCGATCTTCTTATTCCCAGCTCTTGGAGCTTGCTTAAGTCCATGCAGGGCTTTATGCAACCTGTACACCTTTCCTTCTTCGCCTTGTTTCACAAACCCAGCTGGTTGTGCAACATAAACTTCTTCGTCTAAGGGGTCATTCAGGAATGCACATTTCACATCTATCTGACATGTGTGCCAATTTTTCATGTTTGCTAGACCAACAACCAACCTGATTGTTTCGATTCTAGAAACAGGTGCAAAAACTTTGTCGAAGTCAATTCCTTCCTTCTGAAGAAATCCTTTCGCTACAAGTTTCGCCCTGTGTCGAGTTACCTCTCCTTTAGGATTCACCTTCACCTTGTAAACCCATTTCACATCAATTGCCTTCTTGCCTTGAGGCAATTCGACATGTGACCATGTGTTGTTGACTTCGATGGACTCTAACTCCTCATTCATTGCTTTCACCCACTTCGAATCTTTCAATGCCTCAACTGCATTGACTGGTTCAATATCTGCATAGAAAGCATAGTGTACCAGCTCACCTTCTTCATCAACGACATCATCTGATGTAATCACACATTCTTGCAACCTTGCAGGCATGTGTCTTGTTCGTCGAGGTCTGCTTGGGCCTGCTTCACCTCTGACTTCTTCTTGTCAAACTTCTCTTTCAACTTCACTAGCTAGTTCTTCACATAAGATTCTCATTGAATCCTTCTTAACATTCTCAGTCAAATCTCATTCCTTAAGCTCATATATGATCACGTCCCTGTTGATCACTACTTTCTTGTTCACTAGGTCGAACAACTTGTATCCTCCAGTCGAATGATATCCAATTAGGATCATTTGACTCAACTTATCATCAAGCTTTCTTCTTAACTGATCTGGCACATGTCTATGTGCCATAGTTCCAAACACATTCAAATGACTTAGGCTAGGTTTGACACCTGACCAACATTCTTCTGGCGTGATTCCTTCTAGCTTCTTCGTCGGACATCTATTCAAGATGTATGTTGTTGTCGACACAGCTTCTCCCCATAATTCTTTGGGTAGATGCTTGCCTTTCAACATACTTCTCACCATATTCATGATGGTTCTATTCTTCCTTTCTGCAGTTCCATTCTGCTGTGGAGTGTAGGGTGGCACCACCTCATGCACAATCCCTTCTTTCTCACATAATGCATCGAAATCTTTTGACACATACTCTCCATCACCATCAGTCCTCAGAATCTTTAGCTTTCGACCATAGATTTAAATTTGGAAAATACCTCGATCACTTCACTTTTCTTCTTGATCAGGTAAGTCCATAATTTTCGACTGAAATCATCTATGAACGTGACAAAGTATCTGTTACCTCCAATCGAATCCACTTGGATATGACCACATACATTAGAGTATATGACTTCAAGAATTACCTTAGGCTTGCTTCCTGCATCCTAGCTGAAGCTATTCTTGTGTTGTTTCGCCTGAACACATTCTTCACACACTTCGCTTGGAATGTCGATTTCTGGTAATGCTGAAACCATATTTCTTCTCTTTAAATCTCTTATTTCTTTGAAGTTAAGATGGCCAAGTCGATAATGCCATAACCATTCATCTCTATTGGCTGCAGTTGCAAGGAACTTATGCTCCATCACATTAAGTTCAATCTTGAAGGTTCTATTCTGAGACATTGGAGCCTTCAAGATTAACCTACCACCTGAGTCGATAACTCTCATCATCTTGTCTTCAACCGACACCTTGTAGTTCTTTTCGACCAGTTGTCCTATACTGAGCAAATTACTCTTCATGCCTGGTATGTACAACACATTGGAAATTATTGACCTCTTGCCATATTTCCTCATAATCAAAACATCACCAATACATTCAGCTGCTAGAGTATTGTCATTTGCAAATTTCACCATATTCTTCATTGAGGGCTTCATGTTGACAAACCAATCTTTCCTACCAGTCATATGTGATGAGCATCTTGAGTCCAAGTACCATTGGTCCTGGAATATTTCTTCATCCCTTGTAGTGACCATCAACAACATCTCTTCTTCTTCTTCATATTTCGCCAGCTTTGCATCAGTTTCTTGATTCTTCTTCTTTTCTAGACAATCACTAAAATAGTGACCATACTTCTAACAATTGAAACATTGAATGTGACTTTTATTAGGTTTTCGACCACCACCTCTTCCTCTACCTGTAGCACAACCTCTTTGGTTGCCTTGGTTCCAGAGTTTTCTTAGATTTGACTAGTTTCCTTCCTGCTGATTTCGACCAGTCAAAATTTTGTAGCCTCCTCTACATTTGTTGCCATTCCATCTTCCTTTTCCTTTCTTTTCTTTTTCTGACTGCGCCTGCAAAGCCATATCACCCTTCGACTTTCCTGCAGCTCTTTCAACCATCCTTTGTTCATGAGACTCAAGCGTCCCTTGAAGCTTTTCCTTTGTCATTGCTGACAAGTCTTTCGACTCTTCTATGGCTACTACCACGTGGTCGAACTTTGAAGCCAATGACCTCAAGATCTTTGCAAAAACTGATCTTGATGTCAACACTTTTCCACATACCTTGATTTGATTCACCATTTTCATAACCCTAGTGAAGAAATCTATTATGATTTCATTGTCTTCCATCTGAAGCAATTCATAAGTCCTTTTGTGAGTTTGTAACCTCACCTCTTTCACCTTTTCTGCACCTCCAAATGATTTCTCCAGAATTTCCCACGCTTCCTGTGCTGATTCTACATCAATAACCTTTTCAAAATCATCTGGATCAACACATTGATGGATTATAAAGAGAACTTTATAATCTTTCTTCTTCAATTTTTTGTGTGCAACCTTTTCTTGATCCGACGCGTTTTCTGCAAGCGGTGTTACTCCTTCCTTCACAAGATCCCAAAGATCTTGATAACAGAACACCACCTTAATCTGCTGGCTCCAATTCTCATAATTATCTTTCTAGAGAATTGGAAGATTCGCCGAAAAATGCCTGTTTGGATGATTCATCGCCATCACAGTTTTGCTTTCCTGAATCGCAACCGAAACTCTAGATACCCAATGTTGGAATTTAACCACAACCTATGGAGAATTCCTAATCAATCTTGATAAGATTGTTATCAATCACGCAATGACAATGAAAAGAAAAAATTAAGAAAGAAAATAACGTTGGAGAAGAAGAAGAATATTTTCTGCAGAGTTTCTCTCTCTCTCTGTCCACAACTTGTGGAAAACTTCTTTAGTCACTTACAATTGCAAATTTTGTGAATACAATGTTATGAGTTCTTAGTTACAAAAATAAGGGTTACTCCCTAATTATAGATTTAGGTTAGCTTGCACCCCAAGTCAAAGTCCAAAACTATAAAAGCCCAAAATAGTTAACACTACTAAATAGACTTAAGTAGAAATCTTGTGTGAAGCAACCTGTTTCGACACTTCGACACACTAATACAACTCAACACATAGATATTTCAACACAAATTACATTCTTAACACACACACACACACACACATACACACACACACACACATATATATATATATATATATATATATAAGGAAACGCTAACACCCACCTAAAATTGGTGGGCCCCACACAAAAATACACTACATCTATTTTCTTTCTATTTTTTTCTTCATCTTTCTAATGTGGTTTTATCCAAAATTGGTGGGACCCACACAAAAATACACTAAGGTGTATGTTGTTAATGCATACCTACATGAATGTGTATTAGCATGACCCATATATATATATATATATATATATATATATATATATATATATATATATATATATATATATTACTCAAATCATCGTTACAAAATAAAAAAAATTATGGGCCCGTTTGTTTTGGCTTTTTTTAAAAATGATTTTTATAGTGTAACATAATTTTGTAGAAAAAAATTTTACAAAGAAATTTTTCATAAAAGCTTCAAATGAAAATTTGGTTTGAATAGTTATTCTTAAAATGTTATTTTAGGTATTTCATCATTTTATCGAAACTTTTTTTGGATATCAAAATTTCAAAAAATCACTTAATTTTGAAGCTATTTCAAATAGCTTTTGATGAAAATCATTTTTGAAATACAACTTTTTGAAAAAATTGTGATTTTGACTATGTTTTGATCTTCAATAATGTATATTAATGTTATAGAATGTTAAAATTAGTCTTTTAATTTATAAAAAACAAATTTAAAAAAACTTGTATTATTTTGAAAAACGTTTTTGTATAATCTATTTTCAAAAATACAAAGAAAAAATCTATTTTTTTAAAGCTGAAACAAACTGACCCTATATGTCATTACGATTCTATAGATAGATGTACAAAAACACTTTAATCTCTTATATAATTTTTTGGTATGCAAAATTAATCTCTTATATTTTATTTGAATGAAAATTTATCTCTTCTTAAATTACACGTTGAAAATACTAAATAATGAAATTTTACGGGAAACTTGAAAATATCTCGATTCAACAATGAACAAACAAAAGAAAGGAGGTTTTGACGAAAGAGAAAATTAGGTGAGGTTCAGAAAGGTTTTGTAAATAATTAAACCGCGATTTTGAATTAGGAGTCGGAGAATAAACGCGAAGAAAGGAAAGTGGTGCCAAGGGTATGAGTTCGGGTTGTGTAATTTCTGTTATTATTGCTGAATGCTAACTTTATATTTCGAAGAAGAAATGAAGAAAGATGCTAGAAACGACGAATCGGAAGACCCCAAACTTTGGGGAGCGGTTCTGTTCGGCTTAATTGGCGCCACCGCCACTACTCTCGTCGTAAGCTTCTTTGATTCGATTGGATTTTCTCGTTCGATTTTAGGTTTTTTTGATTAAGAACGATATAATTGTAATTACAATTTCAATTTTATCGTAATTTGAATTTGCAGTTCGGTCAGCTACGGAAGACTGCTGAATGGCTCTCTCTGGTGATTCACTTGCTTCTATTTTATTGCCGATGAAAATCAGTTATTGACTAATCGATTTGTGTTTTCTGCACTAGAAAAGTGTTAAAGTGTTTTTCTGATCTTATGTTATTTGAATGTATGCTTTTAATGTTGATTTTGTGTGTGTGGATATTTTGCTTAGGTTTTTAGGTTTTTCATTTTTTTGAATTATGTTTGAAGTATGAGAAAGAGATGAATGGTGAAACTGATTGTGTATGGTTTTGGATGTAGCTATCTAGGTCTCAGGCATGGAAAGGAAAAAGTGGTAGTTCTTATAGAACGGCTTTTCAGGAAGAGGCATGGAGAAAACATAATAAACGAATGCAAGAGGAGTATGAAGAGGAGATGGAGAGAGTTGTGAGTTTTCTTTCTTCTTCTATTTATCTGGCTGGGTTCGTTATCGTCATTGTTGTGAACAAGTGAAATTTAAGCAGTGTTCAAATTTTAAATGCAAAGATTTATTTTGTTGTAGCTGTATTTTTATTAAAATAACTGGAGTTAGAGGAAGGAAGACTTAGAAAAACTATAAGAGAAACTATTAAGAAAGATCTCGAGATTAGTGAATTGGATAGAAACATGGTTTTGGATAGAACTCTATGGCAAAATTTGAACCATGTAGCCGATTCCACTTAATAAGATAAGGCTCGATTGTTGTTGTTGTTGTTGAGCCAGAAAGAAATGCAATAATTTGTTTGAGCTCTGGTGATTTAGAATAATAAACTTATAGGGGACTCCTTTATGGAAGAGTACTCCTTTCCCGTGACAAGAAAAATAAACTTAAAGTACTATTTTAGGAAAAATATTTCTTTCTTAGCGAGTTTTAGATACTGATATGAATTGAGATATTATTAAATAGAAATTGGGGAAAATCCCCTTTACAACTTTGTAGAACTTCGAGGGCTTGCAACCCCCATGCTTTATGGCACCAGTTCCCTTATAAAGCACTTGCCATCCTCCCCTATTGGACCCTTGTTATTATATAAACACCACATCCCACCTTTTTAACTATTTTCGGCTAACTAATTAATTGATGTAACTTAATAGTATTGTCCTCGAGGAAAACATAATAATAAACTAAATAGTACCACTCCAAGGTTCCATTGTAGCTGGAGTGAGATATCAGTCTGTTGTAGAGTTGAGTCCTTTAACTCTCTCACCTTGAAAGGGGATAAAGTAAGTATACTCTATTATGACAGGAAACAAAAGCTATTGCATCCCCATATCAACCTTTACACTTATTTATGACCCATTTGTTCCTCACACAAATTTGTGCTCGGCCCAATAGCTCAAAGACTTGTCACGCTAATTTTAGGTGCAGTTGCCTAATTTGCTTCCACCATATATACTGTTCTCCTCGTGTTCTCTGCAAAAAAAGCTGATATATGCAGGGTATGCACCATTTTTACTACTATCTCTAAAATGGAAATAGTTTCCCAATAACATACAAGTTATTAAAGATAAATTTATAAAAATGATGAAAGATCTCTTAAATAAGTGAGAAACAAAATTCTAAGAACTGCATAATAATCAGTGTTATCAACTATCCGCCATGGTGGCGCTGTGGCGGAGATACATGGCGGTTTTTGAGCTATCCACAATGATAAATATCGGCCGATATTGCGGGTTTTTCCGCCATAATTGCTATAGCTGCACCACGAAGCAGCCAGTATGGCGGGATTTTGGCTCTCCGCCATGGACCGCGATCCTTCATCAACAACACTGATGAGAATTCCTAAATAGAACAGCAATATATAAATATGCCCCACTACTCTGAATCACTGGGTGATGTTCCATCTGCTCTTTGTAGGAACGAATAAGGCGTATGCAAAACGTGTTTAACAGAGAAAGAAATAAGTACAAAAGAGGCTATGAAAGCTGGAGGGAACAAGGTCCTAGCCCATATCATCAACATTTCCAAAGAGAAGATTGGTATTGGAAGACTGATACTTCATACAAAGACAGGAGGACTAATTATCGAGAAACTCCAAGAGAGAGCAGAAACTATGCATTATCACATCACTACTCAGTTTTGGGTCTTGACAGGTACTCACAGATATCTAAGACAATGGTCTATCTAATTTGTGGCTTCAGAGGAAATATTTTGATATTTTTATATATGAGGAAGTACAAGATAACTCCTTGTACTATAGATTATAGTCTATAGAAGAAGAAAAAAACAAATAACTGTGTTGGTGAAGAAAATGCCTTGTACTTTATGGGTTGGATACATGCTTATATGGTAATTTCAGAGCAGTCAATTACCTTTCTAATTTTAAACAGTGTGCACTTTAGACCTAAAGAAGTATTTGATTTTAATAGAGTAATAGTTGCAACTAGCTTAAATAAAATGGAGTTTCCAAAAGTTTGCTTAAACTGTAACTTTGTAAATGCTTGAAGACCTGTACATGATTGTGTCCTATCTGGAAATGAAGTTAGCATGCTTGTTTTGCTTTCATTATTAGCCATTGAATTTAACTTTCTGGTGGACGTCAGGTTTAGGAAAGCACCATATTCAGATGCTGAAATTAAGGTAACTCTATTTCCTCACAGTGCCTTGCACATTACTGTTGGTGTTATTCTTTATTTTGTCTATAACTTGCTATGCGCATCAAGCTCATCATGATGCAAGTGCTTCATCTCATTTCACTTTGGTGTCTTTGATATGACCACGGTTGAAGCTTCCATGATACTACAGCATAGATTGTGTGTTTGAGCACTATTTTTGAAAAACTAGTTTCATAGTTATTATTTTGTAAAGTGGTAAAATCATATAATGGTCCAGCCTATGATTTGTGTTTGAGGAAACTTACAAGCCTGCCATAATTTATTTACATATTACAACTATTCTCCTTGCTAGAGTGCAGTGTTCCATCTTACAACTATTCTCCTCTAGTGACTTCTATCCTGATTTGATGTCCTGCAGTGTGTTCTCCCTTCAGATTATTATTCAGTATTTTCATTTTTGTTGATACTGTATCTTATTACTCTCTTACATTACTTTGTTACTTTGTTTGCAGTCAGCATTTAGGACAAAGGCAAAGGAGTATCATCCTGATCAGAACCAGGATAATAAAGGTAGGTCTTGACTTATTATCAGTGTATAAGATCCTGTTATCTCAAACTTTGGTATTATAAATCACATAATCATGTACGGGAAAATGGCAGACGTTGCTGAAGCCAAGTTCAAAGAAGTGATGACTTCATTCGAGGCCATAAAACAGGAAAGAAATAACCAAAATCTGTAATTGTCAAACTCTGCTCATCAATCCTAGGACCGGAAAGGATGTGAGGTATTCCAAGTAATTAATAAAGTTCATTTAATTTTTATCCAGATAAATTATGAAAATATGCTGCGAATAATTTTTCTGCAATCATTAGAGGTTATGGTACTTTTCTGTGTTTAAGAGATTCATCTATGTAAGATATGCATTTGGTTAATTAGAATTCCAACCACGTCAGTAATGCCTCTGTATTATGGCCTTAGTAGATTCTAGGGGGTTGCGATCGCATAATAACTCACATACTATACACAGTTGAAGCTCTTCATCTTCATTCTAGGCAAATTATTTTCTCACACAATGTCAGTATTATTGCTACACATAATGTTGGATACAATTTGCTTGTACTAGTACTTTCTTTGTCAAACACTTGATTAGTCACGCCTCTCACACTTTTGTTTAACCAAATTGTTTTTTGTTTTTAAAACTAAATATTAATTAGACAAACTACCTTGTATGATCTTTAAACTGTTTAAGTTATGTATTAGATTTGTTCAAACTTAGTTGTTATAGTTCATGTGATTTATTCTGACTATAGAACCGCAAAAACAACACATACAAATTCACACCTAAGTTTTGTCTATTAGATCCTTGAATGCATTTTAGGTTGACTAAATACAGAAAAATAATATTTTTGATGGTAATAAGGAAAAATTATGCTAGTTTCTTTTGGTTAGTTTTCTATATTTGTACCCCTTTTTCTGGAAATGATCTGGATTATAATTGTGCCTAAAAGAGTTGGAATTTCAATTTTATGCTTATGAATATATACTAATGATAGCAGTTTAATTTTTTTTTCTTTATGCTTCAATGAACAGAATTTGACAATTAACAGACATGAGTTACTCGTCTGAGCTGTACAAAGAAAATCTGGTAATAATGTGGCAATGCCACTGCCATGTTTGAACGCCGCAGGCAAACATTCAAGGTTGAATATGGAAGCCATAGACAGAGATGGACAATTAAGTGTTGTTTAGAAAAGTTTATTTTAAGTTTATTTTATGAGATAAACATTTGTATAACATAGGTATTTGGAAAAGCTAATAGAATATAGCTTATGATACTATGTTCATAAGCAATTTTCAATGTATTTTTATAAATTTCTCAAAATAGTTCATAGAAAAATTATACAGGGTTTCATTTTCTCTTTGAATGTAAAAGCAACATAAATTTAAGCACTTTTATGATTAATAATAGAATGAGAATTTAATTAAAGTAGATTGAGACCCGTGCCGCAGATTCAAATTAGTTTTAATTTATTTTGTATTGAGTTTTTATTATTTATATTATAATAATTTACTATGAATTTCTTTTGGCAATTACAATCAATTTTTTTTTTAAGAATGATAGGAATTAATCACAATAAAAGAAATGTATACTCTTCTAAATTAAGAGTGACATATAAGATTTAGTTATGGAAATTTAAATAACTATTAAAAATATTGTCAATTATATATTTTTTTCATTTGATTTTATATCTTTATTATAGTTGTATCTATTTTAGAAATTTAATTTTAAGTTGTAAAATATATTTAACATAATATTTTTATATTTTCTTTGATAATTTTTGAAATTTTTAAAGTAAGTTTAAAATTTTATTTTATAAACTTACGTTATAAAAATATTAATATGAGAATTTTTATAAAAAATTTTATAATTTAAAAATAATAGATACATAATTATTTCTTTTTTATAATTAAGAAATTATTGCAATACAAATATAAATAGTATTTTATAAATTTAAGAAAAGAGCTCGTTTTGCATTTATTAGATTTGAACTCACGGCTTTTTGAGATACGAATTAGTAATGTGACACAAAGATAATTGAAATGTCAATAAATTGATAAGTTCTGATTTAATATTGATCGTACCAGGATCAGACAGAGGTAGTGGCCAACGGCGTCTAGAACGACAGTTCCGGTGATGGTGAGAGACGGCGGGGGAGGGGGGTGTACCTGCAGGGTACTCCGACGCTCAAGTGAGAGAGTGTACAGAATATCAGCAAATACGGAAAGTGAGAATGGTAGGAAGAAAGTGTCTAACCTGACCCTCTCAAATGAGAGGGTATTTATAGAGAGCCCCCAGCGCGGGGCCAACGGTTACCTGCAATGGGCAGGATCAACTAGGCCCACTCCAAATAACTGTTAGGGCTTACGTGTAGTAGTGATGACCAGCACGTGGTCTTCGCCCTAGAGTAACTGCTCATAGATTTCCGGAAGTAGGGCAGACCGAATCTTTCGGAAGCGGGAGGTTACTTGGAACGTGTCCACGCGGGGTGGACCGTTGGGTACTCCTCGGGGAGGAGCCTTATGTGTCGAGGAGATGTGAAGCCCGTAGGAAAGGCAGGCCTCGCGGGGAGGGATAGTGTCCGTCGAGGAGGGACGCGTAACATGCTCGCGGGGGAGAAGCTAGCTTGTCGAGGAGTCGAATCTCGGCGAGGTGAGACGTCCTCGACTCATATAGTCCAGCGTGCCCGACACTACCTGAGTGCCCGGCGAGACTGTGACTAGCACGTGGCAGTCGCGTGTCCGCAGAAGGACCTTACCTTATTGGGCCTCCCCTAGGCAGTATGGGTTGGGCCTGCTCGACTGTTGGGCAGCCTCAGCCCAGTCCAGAACAGGAGCCCCCCAAGTCGTTGCTCTGAGGTGTCAGAGTAATGACTTAAGGCTTACTGGCACGTCGGGGATACACCAAGAGAGGAACCGAGGAGCCCATTCTCGTGGTCGACGTTCGTACGGTCGCACATAAGTCGGGCATCATACAGTCGCGTTTGGTCGGCACGCCGGGGAGATGAGGAGTTTCAGATCCGAAGCGTTGGGGGAAACTGGAACGACACGCGTGGGAAGACGCGCAGCTGCATGCGTGCCACGTGTCTCCTGCCATTATGACCTATGGAGGCTAGGGCGGCTGGCTAGGGTAGTGCACTTGAGTGCCCTATGCCCCTCGAGTTCCGCGAGAATCGCCTATAAAAAGCTGCTCCCCTCGTTCATTTTCACTTTTCCGCTTCTCTCTCAAGAATCCCTCTCCTTCTCTCTCTACCCTCTCTAGTTGCCGTTCGCCGCCGTCAGCCGCCGGACACTCCTTGCCTGAAACCTACAACAGTCGCTCGCCGCCGTAAAGCAGCCGGAAACTCCGTGCCGGAACCCTAAACCGCTACTCACAAGGTACTTGCTTCGAAATTGATCTTTTTCTTACATTTCTCTTTAATTTCATCTAGGGTATAGCGTTTCCTTGGTGAACTGATGATGTTCCCACGAGAAATGAGAGGGTTCCTGGTGAATACGGCAGGAATCTTTAGTTGTTGAGAGAGGGGGTGCTAAGAACTTCACTCGCTCTCGTTGAATATTTCGGGGACTAGGGATGAACATGTCGGGGACCCATTGAATGTCTCGGGGTCCTCAATAATTACTCTTTTCATCTGCGTCGCGGGGACACGGGGGCAGAATCTTCCGGGGAGACGACGAGTTCCCCGGAGAACATGTCGACCCTCGGCCGGCTATGTCGGGGAACCGAGAGAGCCTTGCCCCTTCCTCGCCCGTTCGCTTGAACAGCGGTGGAGGGGTGAATTTGATACGACCCATCGAATTCACCGCTTCCTTCTGCTTTTCAGGTAAATGGATGATTTGTCTGCGAAGGTGGCCGTAGGATCATTCGAAGAAGACGACGATCAACCCGAATCCCCCATGGCCCACATGGCTTTCGCACGGGAGCGCCCGCCCGAAGAGTGGGTCTGTAAAGAAGCCCTGGAGATGTCGTCTATCTTCGTCTACAAAGAGACGAAGATAGACGACGCGTTCTGCACCGTCGAGCACAGGCTCATCGGGTCCGACAAATCTTGGAAAGTTTTTCGTCCAGAGGAGCATCATCGGATATGCTCACCTTACCGGGGAATGCGCATCCCGTTATATGAATTTATGTTCGACAAGGCGGGGTGGAGGTTGCCCTTCACGGACTTACAAGAGGGAATCTTCTCCTGGTTGCAGCTGGCCCCCTCGCAAATTCATCCGAACTCCTTGGCTTTTATCCGGGCCTTCGAGCTTGTCTGTAAGTATTTAGAAATCGTCCCGACGGCGTCCCTCTTTTTCCGGATATTCCATCTACAGAGGTCGTCGGCCGGTGGACGACATGGATGGGTGTCCTTCAAGCAGAGCAAAGCTCTGTTTCATACATATTTAGATTCCATCCGGGACTTCAAGTTTCGTTATTATTTCGTGAAGCCGGTCACCATCGGGGCCGTATACTCGTTGTACCGGAAAGTCACTCGCGAGGTCGACGGTATCTCCGAGGAGGTTCTCGAGCCGAGGTTCCCCCTATACTGGACGGAGGAACACTTCAAAAAGGGGGGCGACAAATACAAGGTGAAGCATAATCAGTTGGATGTCTATGAGCGGGAGGCTTACGATAAGATCGTCGCGTTCGTCGCGAGTTTCAACGAGGCTCAGCACGAAACGCTGGACGACCAGCCTATACTGGAAGCAGACAGGAAGGTGAAGAAACAGCGTCGTCTGATCAATACCCGCGTTCTGCTCGAGACCTTCTCCGACGAAGAGGCCATCGAGTTGTTAGGTGGTGAAAACATCCACGATCTAAGCTTTCCTCGCATCTGTATTCTTTTCATTCTTTGCCTTACTAACATTTGCTTTCTTTTTGCAGGAAAAATGGCCGGAGCCGAGGAGAGGTTCAAGAAATTGAAGGCGAAGAGGGCTAGGGAAGAGCAAGCCCTGGGAGAGGCGTCTCGCTCAAAAGGTCAAGATGTTGCTCATTTCGGGGCCATGCCTGAGGGTGGTTCCTCGGCCGCTATGCCCGAAGGTTCCAGTCAGTCTCAGCCTGCTGCCACTGTGTCGGAGATTTCAGAGAGGCGGACACCTCCTGCTGGGAGCCAGTCTCCGGGAACTCAAGGGACGCCAAAACGACAACGGGTTTCGAGCGTGGAGATCGTCGACCTAGGCCACGAAGACAGTCCCCCACCTTCTTCAAGGTTCGAACTTCCACCATGCCATCAAAAGCCTCGCTTCTTCTCCGACGTCATCTACCCTCGTGTCTCTCCCTCTGAAGTCCAAGTTGTGCTGGGAGCCGCCGCGGAGGCGAGGAGGAAGACGATCTTCGAGGACCTGTCTGCGGTCATGCGGCTTTGCTCGACCGCCATCGTCCTAAACGAAGAGACTCGCCCTGCTGCTGAGTTTTCTCGACTGCAAGAAAAGCTCGAGAAATTGGATGCTGAGATGCTCGACCTGCGCAAGGAGCTGAAGGAGTGCAGGGACTTGAACAAAGAACAAAGCGAGCAGCAGCAGCGGGCTGAGGGGAATCTGAAGGAAGTCGAGGAGAAGGAGAAAGGCCACCTTGCCCGAATCGCCGAGCTGGAGGCGGAGGAGAAGCGGCTCAAGGAGAGGATCGCCGAGTTGGAGGATGCTGTGCGGCCGACCGAAGGCGGAACCGAGGAGGACAGGCTCCTAACCACTCGAGCAGCGCTGGTGGTTCAACTCAGGAAACTCGAGCAGGATCTCCGGCTATCTGAGGACGATGCGCTTGAAACTGCGGGCATAGGGTTCCGGCATACGGTTGCGCAGCTTCGGGTCCTAAACCCCGACCTGGTGACCGAGGGGGCAGATGCTGATTTTGAAGTGGTCGACGGCCGGATAGTTCCGCCCGGGCAAGGAGGAGACGCCAACGAGGGAGGTGGGCCGGACACCACCGAGACTGCCGCAGAGTAGGGACATAGTTCGCTTGGCCTGCGTGCCCTTTTGTTTTTGCCCGACTTGTGGGCTTATTTGATGTACTATTAGCACAATGGTTATTTTCGCCCGACTTGTGGGCTTGTATCCGTAACATTTTTTGTACTAAGGGTTTTGCCCGATTTCCCTACTTCGTTATGCCTCTTTATTAATTTTGCTTGTGTGTGATATTTTATGCATTACTTATTTTTGTCTAAGTAGTTGAGATCACTGGCACCTTGGGCTTTTGCTCGACTCTGATGATGCTCGACTGCGTAGAGAGCTTAGCCGAGTGGTCAGGGGTTGTACTCCGACCTTCGACGAGGCTAAGAAAGCGGTCGATTTCTTAGCTTCATGGCGTAAACTTCCCATCGCGAGCTGGGTGTTCCGCCTATTTGGTACGTCGACGACGGAGCTCGGTTGAGGACTCCTCGCCGGGCCAAAAAGTCTCACGCACACAATTCGTGATTTTTGGCCGCCGCGTGCTATATAGAGGTGTCGCGCATGTACCGTTGCACGCCCCCGTGTTCGCGACGTTGTATTGTCCCGGGAAGTGTCTAACTGTAGTATTGCTTGAGCTTCTCAGCATTCCATGGTCGAGCAAGTTGTTCACCGTGGAGGTTCTCAAGTAATAGGCACCCGTCCCCGTCTTAGCAGTGACGCGGTACGGGCCCTCCCAGTTTGCGGCCAGCTTTCCTTCGCGTGAATCTTTTTTATTTCTCCGCAGGATAAGACTGCCTACTTGGAAGTCTCGTTTGATAACTTTGTCATTGTAACGCAAAGTTATTTTTTCTTTTAAAGAGGCTTTTCGGAGGGAAGCGCCAGTCCTTATCTCTTCGACAAGGTCGAGTTCCTCGCGCAGGGCTTCGTCGTTCGTTTCATCGTCGAGGGGAGCTTCTGTTCTCCTCGATGGTTCCCTGATCTCGACGGGGATAACTGCTTCGGTCCCGTACGTTAGGCGAAACGGGGTCTCCCCGGTCGTGGAGTGTGGGGTTGTCTGATACGCCCAGAGGACGCTGTGCAATTCCTCGATCCACCATTGTTTGGCCTCGCCGAGTCGTCGCTTCAGTCCCTGGAGTATCACTCTGTTCGCTGCTTCAGCCTGCCCGTTGGTTTGGGGGTGTTCGACCGACGCGAAGTGTTGTTTTGTGCCCAGTTTGGCGACGAAGTCCTGGAAGTTCCTGTCGGTGAACTGTGTCCCGTTGTCCGTGACAATGGCTTGGGGAACCCCGAATCGGGCGAGGATGTTTCTCTTGTAGAAACAGAGTATGTTGAAAGCAGTGATTTTGGCCAGTGCCTCGGCCTCAATCCACTTCGTGAAGTAATCCACCCCGACTATGAGGTACTTGTTTTGGTACGACCCCACGACGAAAGGTTCGAGGATATCCATTCCCCACCACGCAAATGGCCACGGGGACGACAATGACTTAAGCTCGTTTGGAGGAGCGAGGTGCATGTCTCCGTGTCTTTGGCAGCGGTCACATCTCTTGACGTGCTCCTTTGCATCATGTTGCATAGTGGGCCAATAATACCCTGCTCGGAGTGCTTTTCGGGCTAGGGACCTTCTGCCGAGGTGCTGGGCGTTGATTCCTTCGTGGATTTCTTGGAGGATCCCCGAAACTTTGCCTTCTTCGACACACTGGAGTAAGGGAATGGAGAATCCTCGACGGTATAGTTTACCTTCGACGACGGTATACGCACATGCCCGCCTCTTGACTATCCCCGCTTCTTTGGGATCGTCAGGCAGTTTGCCCGTCGTCAAGTATTCGTGAACTGGGGTCATCCAACAGTCTGCGTCTCCGATCGCGTTAACATCCGTGGTCGGTGCGGTTTTGGTTATGCTCGGTTGGGTCAATATCTCTTGGATAACTGATTTGTTCCCTCCTTTTTTCTTAGTGCTCGCAAGCTTGGAAAACACGTCTGCCCGAGTGTTGTGCTCGCGCGGGATGTGAGCTACTTCCGCGGAGATAAATTTCTTCAACTTTTCTTGCACCAAGGTGAGGTACTCGATGAGACTGTCGTTTTTGGCCTGGAATTCTCCCCGAACCTGCGATGCCACGAGCTGGGAGTCTGTAAAGATTTTGATCTCCTTTGCGCCGAGGTCTTCCGCAAGTCGAAGTCCCGCGAGGAAGGCCTCGTATTCGGCCTGGTTGTTCGATGTCTTGAAAGACAGTTCAAGGGAGACCTCTATAAGGATGCCCTGCTCGTTTTCCAGGATAATGCCCGCTCCGCTTCCCTTCGTACTGGAGGCCCCGTCGACATAAATCGTCCATTTCTGGGAGCCATTGGTCGAGGACTCAGGGACGGTCATTTCCGCTACGAAGTCGGCCAGTACTTGAGCTTTCAGGGCTTTTCTTCCTTCGTATCGAAGGTCGAACTCGGATAGCTCGAGAGACCACCGGAGCATTCTCCCCGCCATATCTGGCCGACTGAGGAGCTGTCTGATGGGCTGCTCTGTTCTTACCACGATTGTGTGGGCCAGGAAGTAATGACGTAATCTTCGGGCTGCAGATATGAGGGCCAAGGCGACCTTTTCAATCTGTTGGTATCTGAGCTCGGGGCCCTGAAGAGCTCTGCTCGTGAAATAAATCGATTTCTGTCCGTCGGGGGTTTCCCGTATAAGGACAGCGCTCACCGCTTCGCCGGTGACGGCTAGGTATAAGAAAAGTGTTTCCCCGGTATCCGGTCGGGACAAGACCGGGGGTTGTGACAAGACTTGTTTTAGATGGAGGAGGGCTTGTTCGCATTCTTCACTCCATTCGAAAGTCGCCTTCTGCCGGAGGAGCTTAAAAAAGGGGAGAGCGTACTGAGCGGATTTGGCCACGAAACGGGAAAGAGCAGTCAGCATTCCGTTGAGTGACTGGATAGACTTCTTCGAGTTCGGGGTAGGGATTTCGGAGAATGCCCTACATTTGTCGGGGTTCGCTTCGATGCCCCTTTCTGTGAGGTAAAAGCCGAGGAACTTCCCCGCGCGAACGCCGAAGGTGCACTTGTCGGGGTTGAACCTCATGCGACATTTCCTCGCCGTGTCGAACACTCTCTGGAGATGAGCGGCATGGTCAACTTCTTCCGCAGATTTGACGATCATGTCGTCCATGTAGACCTCGAGTACGTCGCCGATATCTGCCCGGAAGACCTTGTTCATCATCCGTTGGTAGGTGGCGCCAGCATTTTTCAAGCCGAAGGGCATTACGTTATAGTAGTAGTTGCCCGACTCGGTGAAAGCGGTGTGTCGCTTGTCGGCCTCGTCCATGGGGATTTGGTTGTACCCCAAATAGGCATCCATGAAGGATAGTAATTTAAATCCTGCAGAATTATCGACTAGTTGGTCGATGTTAGGTAAGAGATAAGAGTCTTTCGGGCATGCCCGGTTAAGATCCGTGTAGTCAACGCACATCCTCCACTTTCCATTATTTTTCTTAACGAGTACAACATTTGAGAGCCAAGTCGTGTACTTGGCCTCGGAAATAAAATTTGCCTCTAGGAGGTCTTTTACAGCTTTTTCAGCAGCCTCCATTTTTTTCGGAGACTGCCTACGCCTACGTTGAGCTACGGCCCTAGCGGCCGGATCTATGGTCAGCTGATGACAAGCTACTTCAGGGTCCAGTCCGGGCATCTCTGCGGCACTCCAGGCGAACAAATATGCATTTTCTTGGAGACATGCCTTCAGTTGCCTCTTCGCCAGGGCAGGGAGTCCAGATCCAATCTTCACGCTTCGGTCAGGGTTGTCGCCGAGTGGAACTAGCTCGAAATCTCCGTCTGGGACGGGGCGCGTTGGGTGGAGAGGCTGCCCGTTGACTTTAACTGGGGGGTCTTCGCCTGCGGCTTCTTCCTGTTCCCCGGGAAATCTGCTGTCAAGGTCGACCGCGCTGACCGGCGGGAGCGGAGCCTGCACGACGTCTGGAGGTGTCTCGGCCTGAGTCTTAGCTTTGGTGTCGTCGACGACACTCAGACCCCTGACTTCCGCGTCGAAACACCTTCTGGCCGCGTTGATGTCTCCGTGGAGAGTGACCACACGGCCGCGCTTCGTGTAGTATTTCATCTTCAGGTGGACCGTTGATGGCACGGCCGTCAGTTCCGCCAACGTGGTCCTCCCCATTATACAGTTGTAGAGGGACGGGCAGTCCACCACCAAGAAACGCGTCTTCACCTGTCGAGCAGTTTCCTCAATCCCGAAGGTGACCATCAATTCCACGAAACCCCATGGTCTGGTGGTCGCGCCGTTGAAACCTTGTAGGTCTGATCCTACGTATGGGGACAAGTGTTGCTTGGTCAGCTGGAGGGTCTCGAAAAGGTGGACGTACATGATGTCTACCGAGCTCCCCTGGTCGACCAAAATTCTATGGACGTCGAAGTTGGCCATCTGTGCCCGGATCAGGAGGGGGATGTTGGCGTTCGGCGCCCCGCCGGGGAGTTCCTCGAGGTAGAAGGTAATCAGATTTGATCTTCCTTTAACCCTCTCGAGGGTAGGCGCTCGAGGAGTTGTCGCCTTCAGTTCGTCGAACTTCCTCTTTATCGACCCCACGGTGAAATGGTCAGGGGCTCCGCCAGATATGACCAGTGTCTGGGGGAAAGACTCCCAGGTACCGCGGGCACTTATCGAGTCCTCCACTGGGAAGTTGTTCCACATGTCTCAGACATCTTCGGGGCTGTCGAGCTCTCCAGGAAAACCGAAGTCTTCAGGCCGCGTGACGCTCAACGCGACCTGCAGAGATCCGTTGTTGGGAGAGGGAGTTGATTCCTCGACATTCTGGGCCTCCTGGCCGCTGGGGCGGGGGGCCTCTTGCTGCTTGGCGTACTTCTTCAGGTACCCTTCTTTAATCAGCGTTTCGATTGCATCCTTAAGGTGGACGCAATCTTCAGTAACGTGCCCGTGACTGCGATGGAACCGACAATACTTGGACTTGTCAGCATTTGGTTTGAAAGCCGTCCGTTTCGGGAAGCGGATTCCCCCTTTGACGAACTCCGAGTTGGCACAGTCGCTGAAAATGCGCGAGCGGGACACGTTCAGCGGTGTGTAATCTTTGAAAAGGCCAGACGGTCCCCGTGATTCGCGGGGCTCTTTGGTCCGGACTTCTTTCTTTCTCTCCCCGCCTCTCCTGGGTGGAGGGGAGTCTTCTCTTCTCCTGTCTCCACCCCGCCTGGGTGGAGGGGAGTCTTCTTCCTTGTTGCCGCGGGGGTCTTCTCTGTGCCTCGAGTCGAGGGCGATTTGTGCAGCCTCACCTTCCTCGAACTCAATATGCGACTGAGCCCTTTCGAGGAGGCCTTCAAAGCTGCGGGGACGGTGCAACCCGACGGATTCTGCGAACTTAGATCCTATCCTCAAACCCTTGATGATGAGATACATTTTAATGTGGTCGGTCACGTGGATCTCGACTGCCTCTTTGTTGAACCTCTCTATGTAGCTCCGGAGAGGTTCATCCTTCCCCTGAAAGATGGCTTCCAGGGAGGCTATCGTCTTTGGATGGCGACGAGAAGCCGTAAAATATTTCCTGAAACGCTCCCTCAGGACTCTCCACGATGTGATTGACTCAGATGCCAGGTTTTTGTACCAAGCCATGGCCCCTTTCCGAAGAGTCGTAGGGAATAATCGGCATTTGATAGCGCCGGAAACATTCCTAAAATCGAGCAGAGCCTCAAAACTCTCGACATGGTCGTCAGGATCGGAAGTCCCGTCATATGTCCCCAAAGATGGGGGCCTCTCCAAGCCGTTAGGAATAGGGGCGTCCATGATGTGCCTGGGCAAAGGGGTCCGGTAATCGCCATCCTCGCTGGCACCCGGAGACACAGAGGGGGAGCGGTGTCTATGAACATAGTGACGTCTCGGGGAGTGGTCCTTCGGGCGGCCTCTGGTCTCCTCGGCGTCCGGCCTGCTCCTTTTATTTTTTGAGGAGCGAACTGGTTCCTTTGGTGGCGGGGAGCGGTGGCGTTTCTGAGGATACTCAGGCTGAGCACGCTCCAAGCGTGGTCTGCGACCTCTGGGAACCGGGGAGGGGCTGCGAGATGCCTCCGGGGATAATGAACGTCTTGGAAATGGTGGTGGTCGGTACCTTCGCGGGGAAGACCGACCACGACTTTTCTCCAGCGCCTCGATCCAGATGTTTTGGTTGAAGATCATCTGGTTGGTCTGATTGACCAACGCAAACAGGGCAGCGGTGCTCGGATATGCATTTGGCGGCGGGTCCACGGGCTGGAAAACGGTTTCCTGTCCGTCCTGGTGAGCTGTCTCGTACTCCACTTCCTCGAAAGATGGAGAAGCGGTGAGTCCGTCTCTGACGTCGTTCTCCGCGACAGGTCGGGAAGAGTTGTTGTCGACGTGGTTACCGGTGCTAAGCTGCGCAATAACGTTGTCTAGAGCCTGATTCGCCGACGGGTTGGCCATGATGGTTGTTGAACGGAGAAAGCTTTGGTTTGTCGAACAGAAAAACGGGGAAGCTTATGTTATTCCCACAGACGGCGCCACTGATCGTACCTGGATCAGACAGAGGTAGTGGCCAACGGCGTCTGGAACGGCAGCTTCGGTGATGGTGAGAGACGGCGGGGGGGGGGGGGGGGTGTACCTGCAGGGTACTCCGACGCTCAAGTGAGAGAGTGTACAGAATATCAGCAAATACGAAAAGTGAGAATGGTAGGAAGAAAGTGTCTAACCTGACCCTCTCAAATGAGAGGGTATTTATAGAGAGCCCCCAACGTGGGGCCAACGGTTACCTGCAATGGGCTGGATCAACTAGGCCCACTCCAAATAACTGCTAGGGTTTACGTGTAGTAGTGATGACCAGCACGTGGTCTTCGCCCTAGAGTAACTGCTCCTAGATTTCCGGAAGTAGGGCAGACCGAATCTTTCGGAAGCGGGAGGTTACTTGGAACGTGTCCATGCGGGGTGGACCGTTGGGTACTCCTCGGGGAGGAGCCTTATGTGTCGAGGAGATGTGAAGCCCGTAGGAAAGGCAGGCCTCGCGGGGAGGGATAGTGTCCGTCGAGGAGGGACGCGTAGCATGCTCGCGGGGGAGAAGCTATCTTGTCGAGGAGTCGAATCTCGGCGAGGTGAGACGTCCTCGACTCATATAGTCCAGCGTGCCCGACACTACCTGAGTGCCCGGCGAGACTGTGACTAGCACGTGGCAGTCGCGTGTCCGCAGAAGGACCTTACCTTATTGGGCCTCCCCTAGGCAGTATGGGTTGGGCTTGCTCGACTGTTGGGCAGCCTCGGCCCAGTCCAGAACAAATATATTATAGCGGTAATACATATTTTAACTCCTACTATTTAGGGCGAATTCAAAAAAAAAAACACAAATTTTGTCTCAGACATTTAAAAATTCTTTCATTTTGGCCCCATTAAAATGTTAAAATAACTAAACTTAAAATTTTGTCTCCCATTGTTGTTGATTCCATAACCTTTAGTTTGCAATAAAGCAACTCTTCCACTATGCTAACATTTCTTTCTTGTCAATTAATTTGCTTCAAATATATATATTACAACATGTAATGAATATGTTATATGTAATATGTAATGAATATGTAATATATTTATTTGTTTATTTCAATTTAATTAATATTTATATAATTAATATTAACATATAATTAACAAATATTTAAAATAAATTTCAAAAATGTTAAAATATATTAAAAATGTTAAATAGTGAAAAAAAACTAAAATTTATATTAAAAAAATTAAAAATTATATTCAAATAATTAAAAAATTAAATTACTAATGTATTATAACGTTAATTAATTAATATTAATTAATATTTATTTTTTAAATTAAATTATTAAATATAAATATAATAAATATATATATATTAACGTTTGTATAAAATATAAAATAAATTATTTTAAACTAAATTAATAAAATATTAATTATAAATATAACAAATATTAAAATGAAATTAAATGAAATAAATAAATAAAATATTTATTTAAATATATTATTAACATATTATAATATTAATATTAATTGATCGTACCTGGATCAGACAGTTACTGGTGGCCAACGACGTCCGTTGAGCTCCGGCTCCGGTTAGGTTGAAGGACGGCCGGGGGGGTGTACCTGCAAGGTACTCCGACGCTCAAGTTAGGGAGTGCACAGAGTAACAGCAAATACAAGAAGAGTGAGAAAAGTGACTTAACCTGACCCTCTCAAGTGAAAGGGTATTTATAGAGAGCCCCCAGCGCGGGGCCAACGGTTACTTGCATTGGGCTGGGTTGTCAGGCCCAATCCAAGTAACTGCCAGGGCTTACGTGGCGTAGTGAAGACCAGCACGTGGTCTTCGCCCTGGGGTAACCGCTCCTAGATTTCCGGGACTAGGGCAGACCGAATCCTTCGGGAGTGGAGTGGTTACTTGGAACGTGTCTACGTGGTACGGACCGTTGGGCACTCCTCGCTGGGGAGGAGCCCTCTGTGTCGAGGACCCGTCAAGCCGTGCGACGGACATGGGCTCGCGGGGAGGAGCCATGTCTGTCGAGGAGTGATGTGCGGTATTCTTGCGGGAAGAGGCTGGCATGTCGGGGATGTACCTATCCGCCGGGGTGCGAGGTCCTCCTGCTCATTTGGTCCAAGTGCCCGACACTGTAAAGTGCTCAGGGGAAAAATTGGTATGCTTGCCACAGTCAAGTGCCCCGCGGAGGGGTCTTATTGGGCCTCCCCATGTTGTATGGGTTGGGCCTGCTCGACTGTTGGGCAGCCTCGGGCCATTCCAGAACAGGAGCCCCCCAAGTCGTTGCTTTGGGGTGGCAGAGTAATGACTTAAGGGTTATTGGCGTGTCGAGGATACGCCAAGAGAGAAACCGAGGAGGTCGTTCTCATGTGCGAAATTCCTTCGGCCTGATGAGCGTCGGGCGTCGGACAGACGTGTCTGGTCGTATGGTCGGGGAGATGAAGTGTTTCGGATTCGAAGCGTTGGGGAAAACCGAAGCGACACGCGTGGGGAGATGGGCGGCTGCATGCGTGCCACGTGTCGCCTGCCATTATTACCTAGGGAGGCTAGGGTAGCGCACTCGAGTGCCCTATGCCCCTCGAGTCTCGCAAGAACCGCTTATAAAAGCCGCTCCCCTCGCTCATTTTTCACTTTTCCGCTTCTCTCTCAAGAATCCTTCTCCTTCTCTCTCTAACCTCTTCCGTCGTAGCTCGCTGCCGTCAATCGCTGGGCACTCTCTGCCGGAAGCCTTTCCTCAGCTACGACAGTCGTTCGCCGCCGTACCATTGCCGGAAAACTCCGTGCCGGAACCCTTCACCGCCGCTTACCCGGTATTTGCTTCAAACCGGACCTTTATTTTGCGTTTTTCTTCAATTTTAACTAGTGTAGGACGTTTCCTTGGTGAATTGATGATATTCCCATGAGAAACGAAGGGATTCCTGGCGAATACGGCGGGAATCTTTAGTTGTGGAGGGAGAGAGTGTGAAGAGCTTTGCTCGCTTTTGATGAATATCTCGGGGATCAGGGACGAACACGTCGGGGACCCGTTGAATGTCTCGGGGTCCTTAATAATTAGTATATTTGTTAGTGCCGCGGGGACACGGGGCAGAACCTTCCGGGGAGACGATGAGTTCCCCGGTGGGCAAGTTGATCCTCGGCCGATCGCGTCGGGGAGTTGAGAAAGCCTTGCCCCTTCCTCGCCAGTTCGCTTGAACAACGGTGGAGGGATGAATTTGATACGACCAATCGAATTCACCGTTTCCTTCTGCTTTTCAGGTAAATGGACGATTTGGCTGCGGAGGTGGCCGTAGGATATTTCGAGGAAAACGACGACGACCAGCCCGACTCCCCCATGGCTCACATGGCCTTTGCGCAAGAGAGGCCGCTCGAGGATTGGGTCTGTAACGAAGCCCTGGAGATGTCGTCCATCTTCGTGTACCCAGACGTGGACGATGCTTTTTGCACCGTCGAGCACCGACTAATCGGAAGTGGCCAATCCTGGAAGGTTTTTCGTCCCGAGGAGCATCACCGGATATGCTCCCCTTACCGGGGAATGCGAGTCCCCTTATACGAGTTTATGTTCGAGAAGGCGGGGTGGAGGCTGCCTTTCACGGATTTACAGGAGGGGATCTTTGACTGGTTGAAGTTGGCCCCCTCGCAGATTCATCCGAACTCGCTGGCCTTCATCCGGGCCTTCGAGCTCGTATGCAAATATTTGGAGATCGTGCCGACCGTTCGCCTTTTCTTCCGCATATTCCACCTCCAACGGTCGTCGGCCGGAGGTCGACACGGCTGGGTGTCATTCAAGCAGAGCAAGGCACTGTTCCACACTTACTTGGATTCCATCCGGGATTTCAAGTTCCACTATTTCTACGTGAAGCCGGTCACCCTCGAGGCGATATATTCATTGTACCGGAAAGTCACCCGCGAGGTCGACGGCCGTTCCGAGGAGGTGCTGGAGCCAAAGTTTCCTCTGTACTGGACGGAGGAACATTTTAAGAAGGGAGTTGACAAATATAAAACGAAGCCTGTTCAGATGGAGGCCTACGAGCGAGAAGCCTACGACAAAATCGTAGCTTTCGTTGACAGTTTTACCGAAGCTCGACACGAGACGTTGGACGGCCAGCCTATAATAGGTGCAGATGGGCAGGTGAAGAAAGAACGTCGCCTGATAAACACCCGCGTTCTGCTCGAGACCTTCTCCGACGAGGAAGCCATCGAATTGTTAGGTGGTGAAAACGTCCTCGCTTTAGGTCTTCCTCGCATCTGTGTTTCTCGCTTTACTAACGTTTTCTTTCCTTTTGCAGGAACAATGGCCGGAGCCGAGGAGAGGTTGAAGAAGCTGAAAGCGAAGAGGGCCCGAGAAGCGCAGGCCCGGGAAGAGGCATCGCGCTCAAAAGATCAAGAGGTTGTCCCTTCTGGGGCCCCGCACGAGGGTGTTTCCACGGCCGCCATGCCCGAGGAACCCAATCAGTCTCAGCCTGCTGCCGCTGTGTCGGGGACCGCGGGTGGTCGCACAACTCCTGCGGGAAGCCAATCCCCGGCTACCCAAGGGACTCCGAAGAGGCCACGCGTTGCGGAGGTCGTCGACCTGGGTGGTGAAGACAGTCCCCCGGTTCCTTCCAGCTTTGACCTTCCCCCCTGCCATCAAAAACCTCACTTCTTCTCCGAGGTCACTTATCCTCGCACCCTTCCCTACGAGATCCAAACTGTGCTGGGGACTGCTACTGAAGTGAGGAGGAAGATGATTTTTGAGGACCTGTCGGCCGTCATGCGTATCTGCTCGACTGCTATCATTCTCAATGACGAGACCCGCCCTGCTGCTGAACTTGCCCGCCTGCAGGAAAAGCTGGACACCTTGGGCGCTGAGATGCTCGGTATGTGCAAGGAACTAAAAGAGTGCCGAGATCTGAACAAAGAGCAACGCGAGCAGCAACAGCGGGTCGAGGCCAAGCTTAAGGAAGCCGAGGAGACGGAGAGAGGCCACCTTGCTCGAATCGCTGAACTGGAGCTGGAGGAGAAGCGGCTTAAGGAAAGGATTGCCGAGTTGGAAGATGCTGTGCGGCCGGCCGAGGGGGAAACTGAGGAAGACAGGCTCCTAACCACTCGTGCAGCGTTAGTGGCCCATCTCCGGAAGATCGAGCAGGATCTCCGGTTGTCCGAGGATGATGCTATTGAAACCACGGGTATAGGGTTCCGCAGTGCCGTGGCTCAGCTTCGGGTTCTCAACCCTGATCTCGTCACCGAAGGGATTGACCCCGACGCTGAGGTGGTGGATGGCCAGATCGTGCATCCTCTGCGGAAGAACGACATTCAAGTGCACGAGGAGCCTGACGGGGCCGCAGCTGAGTAGGTTTTTTAATTTTGTTTTGGTCGGCCTGCGAGCCGTTTTGTTTTCGCCCGGCTTGTGGGCTTAGTTAATGTACTATTTGCACCATGGTTATTTTTGCCCGGCTTGTGGGCTTATATTTGCGACTTTTATGTACTAAGGGTTTTGCCCCATATTTGTACTTCGTAATACCTCTTTATTGATTTTGATCGTGTGTGATGTGTTATTTGTTATACTTTATTTTTGCCTAAGTAATAAGGCTTTGGGATTTGCTCGACTTCGACAGACCCTGACCGCGTGGAGAGCTGGTCGGGCGGCCGGAGGAGTACTCCGACCTTCAACGAGGCTAAGAGCTCGGTCGAGGTCCTAGTCTCGTGGCATGAACTTCCCATCGCGAGCTGGGTGTTATGCCCGGTTGGCACGACGACGGTGGGCCTCGATCGAGGTATCCCCGCCGGATCAAATGTCCTCGCGCACACACAACGCGGTCTCTGATCGTCGTGTTCTTATAGGGGTGTCGCGCTTGTACCCTAGCGCGTCCCCGTAATCGCAGTGCTAGGGAGCCGCGGGCAGTGTTTAACTGTAATATTGCTTTTGCTTTTCAGCGTTCCATGGTCGAGCAAGTTCTTCCCCGTGCAGATTTTCGAGGAAATAGGCTCCTGTCCCTGTTTTCGCGCGAACGCGGTACGAGCCCTCCCAGTTCGCGGCGAGTTTGCCTTCTCGCGAGTCTTTCTGGTTCCTTCGTAGGACGAGGGTGCCCACCTGAAAATCACGTTTAATGACTTTGTCGTTATAACGTAGTGTTATTTTTTGTTTAAGTGACGCCTCTCGGAGAGAAGCGCCCGAGCGTGTTTCCTCGACGAAGTCGAGTTCTTCTCTCAAGGCATCATCGTTCGCGTTCCCGTCGAGGGGGACTTCCTTCCTCCTCGAGGGTTCCCTGATCTCCACGGGGATCACTGCCTCCGTTCCATAGGTCAAACGGAAAGGGGTCTCCCCGGTCGTGGAGTTTGGGTTGTTCGGTAGGCCCAGAGGACGCTGTGTAGCTCCTCGACCCACCGTTTTTTGGCGTCACCCAGTCGTCGTCTTAATCCTCGGAGGATCACTCTGTTCACGGCCTCAGCCTGTCCGTTCGTTTGAGGGTGCTCGACCGACGTGAAGTGCTGCTTCGTGCCTAGTTTTGTGACGAAGTCTTGGAAGTTCCTGTCGGTGAACTGGGTTCCGTTGTCGGTGACGATGGCTTGAGGCACCCCGAACCGGGCGAGGATATTCCTTTTGTAGAAGCGTAGTATGTTGAAGGCAGTGATTTTGGCCAATGCTTCTGCTTCAATCCACTTCGTGAAGTAATCTACCCCGACGATGAGGTATTTGTTTTGATACGACCCCTGGACGAAAGGTCCGAGGATATCCATCCCCCACCATGCGAACGGCCACGGGGAGGATAGCGACGTGAGCTCGCTGGGAGGAGCGAGGTGCATGTCCCCGTTCCGTTGGCATTTATCGCACTTCTTGACGTGCTCCTTGGCGTCTTGTTGCATGGTGGGCCAGTAATATCCTGCCCGGAGTGCTTTACGAGCTAGCGACCGTCCGCCGAGGTGCTGCGCGTTGATTCCCTCATGAATCTCCTGGAGTAAGCCGGGAACCTTGGTCTCCTCGACACATCTGAGGAGGGGAATAGAGAATCCTCGCCGGTATAGCTTATCCTCGACTATAGTATACGAGCACGCCCGTCTCTTGACCATTCCTGCTTCTTTGGGATCTTCGGGCAGTTTGCCCGTCATGAGGTATTCGTATACCGGGGTCATCCAGCAATCGCTGTCTCCGATGGCGTTGATGTTCGAAACCATGTCTGGTTTGTCAATGCTCGGGCGGGAAAGCACCTCTTGTATGACGGATTTGTTCCCGCCTTTCTTCTTTGTGCTCGCCAATTTGGACAAGACATCTGCCCGGGCATTGTGCTCGCGGGGAATGTGAGTTACGTCCGCGGAGGTGAACTTTTTCATCTTCTCTTTCATTAATGCTAAGTATTCTATGAGGTTGTCGTTCTTGGCTTGGTACTTTCCTCGGACTTGCGAGGCTACGAGCTGAGAGTCGGTGTATAGTTTGACCTCTTTGGCGCCAAGGTCCTCGGCCAGTCTGAGTCCCGCGAGGAAGGCCTCGTATTCGGCTTGGTTGTTCGAAGTCGGAAAAGACAGTTCCAGGGACACCTCGATGAGGATGCCCTCCTCGCTTTCGAGGATAATTCCCGCCCCGCTTCCCTTCGGGCTGGATGCTCCGTCGACATAGATTGTCCACTTTTGCGACCCGTTGGTCGAGGGTTCCGGGACGGTCATCTCTGCTACAAAGTCGGCCAGTACCTGTGCCTTCAGGGCTTTCCTCCCTTCATATCGGATGTCGAATTCGGCCAGCTCGAGTGACCACCTGAGCATCTTCCCCGCCATATCCGGTCGTCCGAGGAGTTGCCTGATTGGCTGGTCGGTCCTCACGATGATGGTATGGGCGAGGAAGTAGTGGCGTAGTCTTCTGGCCGCGGTGACGAGGCCCAGTGCGACTTTCTCGATCTGCTGATACCTGAGCTCGGGGGCTTGGAGAGCTTTGCTCGTGAAGTAAACTGGCTTCTGTCCGTCCGGGGTTTCCCGAATGAGGACGGCGCTGACCGCTTCGCTCGTGATCGCAAGATATAAGAAGAGTGTTTCCCCGTTCTCGGGTCGCGAGAGGACCGGGGGTTGCGATAGGACTTGTTTCAAGTGTGCGAGTGCTTGCTCGCATTCCTCGCTCCACTCAAACTCCGCTTTTTGCCGGAGAAGTTTGAAAAAGGGGAGTGCGTACTGTGCGGATTTGGCGACGAACCGGGAAAGGGCGGTGAGCATCCCGTTCAACGATTGTATCGACTTCTTCGAGTCTGGAGTGGAGAGCTCGGAGAAGGCCCTACACTTGTCGGGGTTTGCCTCGATTCCTCGTTCCGTGAGGTAAAATCCGAGGAACTTCCCTGCCCGAACGCCGAAGGTGCATTTGTCGGGGTTAAACCTCATGCGGCACCTCCTCGCCGTGTCGAACACCTTCTTGAGGTGCGCGGCGTGGTTGACTTCTTCTGCAGACTTGACGATCATGTCGTCCATGTAAACTTCGAGCATGTCGCCGATTTCAGTTCGGAAGACCTTGTTCATCATCCGTTGGTAGGTCGCACCGGCATTCTTCAGGCCGAAGGGCATTACGTTATAATAGTAGTTGCCCGACGCGGTCATGAAGGCCGTGTGTTGCTTGTCGACCTTGTCCATGGGAATTTGGTTGTATCCTGAATAGGCGTCCATGAAAGACAGTAGTTTGTAACCTGCAGAATTGTCGACCAGTTGGTCGATGTTAGGCAAGGGATAACAGTCTTTCGGGCAAGCCCGGTTGAGATCAGTATAATCAACGCACATTCTCCATTTTCCATTATTTTTCTTAACAAGTACAACGTTGGACAGCCATGTCGTGTATTTGGCTTCCGAAATAAAATTTGCCTCTAGGAGGTCTTTTACAGCTTTCTCAGCAGCCTCCGCTTTCTCGGGAGACTGCTTACGCCTACGTTGTGCTATGGCCCTAGCGGCCGGATCTATCGCGAGCTGATGGCAAGCCACCTCGGGGTCGAGGCCCGGCATCTCGGATGCGCTCCACGTGAAGAGGTCAGCATTCTCCCTCAGACATGCTTTCAGATGCTCTTTGGCTAGGTCGGGGATCCCGACGCCGACCTTCACGTTGCGATCTGGGTCGTCTCCGAGGGCCACGAGCTCGAAATCTCCATCTGGGATGGGGCGCGCTGGGTGGAGAGGCTGCCCGTTGTTTTCCGCCTGGTGGTCGGGGTCTTCGACTCTGTCTTCGTCGGGCTCGCCGGAGAACCTGCTGTCGAGGTCGACCGCGTTGACGCGCGGGAGAGGTACCTGTCCGACGTCCGGGGGTGGTTTGGCCACAACCTTAGGTTAGGGACCAATGGAACTTAGGCCCTTGACGGCGGCGTCGAAGCATCTTCTGGCCGCGTCGATGTCCCTGTGCATCGTCACTACTCGTCCCCTCCTCGTGTAGTACTTCATTTTGAGGTGGATCGTCGACGGGACCGCCGTGAGTTCAGCAAGGGTGGTCCTTCCGAGGATGCAGTTGTAAAGGGATGGGCATTCAACCACCAGGAAACGGATCTTCACCTGTCGGGCCGTGTCTTCGGCCCCGAACGTGACCATTAGCTCCACGTAACCCCATGGTCTGGTGGTGGTTCCATTGAACCCCTGTAGATCTGACCCGACGTACGGGGTCAAATGCCTCTCGTCCAGCTGAAGGGTCCCGAACAAGTGAGAGTACATGATGTCGACCGAGCTCCCCTGGTCGACTAGGATTCTTCGGACGTCAAAGTTCGCCATTTGTGCCCTGACCAGGAGGGGAATAGTGGCGTTTGGTGCTCCCCCGGGGAGTTCCTCGAGGTAGAAGGTGATGGGATTGGAGTTTCCTCGCACTTTCTCGAGGGTGGTCGCCTTCGACGATGTCGCGGATTCCAGTTCGTCAAACTTTCGTTTGATCGACCCCACTGATATTTTCCCGGGATCGCCTCTGGAGATAACCATTGCTTTGGGGAAGCCTTCCCAGGTACTGCGGGCCGTGACGGGGCCCTCGTTGGGGAAAGTCGCCCACATGTTGCGGATTGCCTCTTCGCCCTCGATGATTGGGGGGACGAAGAATTCCTCGGGTCGAGTGACGCTGAGGGCGACCTAAAGCTGGACGTCGACGGGAGGAGGTGTTGCCTCCTCGACGTTCTGTGCTCCCTTCGAGCTGGGACGAGGAGGGTCATTCTGTTGGGCATACTTCTTCAAGTGCCCTTCTTTGATGAGAATCTCAATGGCATCCTTGAGGTGGATGCAATCTTCGGTCACGTGCCCGTGGCTTCGGTGGAACCTGCAGTACTTAGATTTGTCAACGTTTGGTTTGGGAGCCGCGGGCTTCGGGAAGCGAACTCCTCCTTTCACAAACTCAGAATTCTGGCAGTCTGAGAGGATCCGAGACCGGGAAGTGTTGAGCGGCGTGTACTCCGTGAATCGGCCAGCTGGCCCGCGCTGTTCCCGGGGATCTCGATTGCGGTTTTCTTTCTTCTTTTCTCCTCCCCGTCGGGGAGAAGCGTCATCGTCTTTGTGGCCGCGGGGGCCTTCTCTACGTCTCGTCTCAAGAGCGATCTGGGCTGCTTCCGTCTCTTCGAGTTCGATGTACTTCTGGGTCCGGGCGAGAAGGTCCTCGAGACGCCGGGGTCTTCGGAGACCAATGGATTTGGCAAAGTCCGACCCGGCGCGTAGTCCGTGAATAATTAAGTATTTCTTCATGTCGTCGGTCATATGGACCTCGACGGCTTCCCTGTTAAACCTCTCAATGTAATTTCGAAGGGATTCGTTCCTCCCTTGGAAGATATTTTCTAGGGCAGCCTCTGTCTTCGGGTGTCGACGAGACGCGGTGAAGTGTTGCTTCAGTTGTTTCCATGACGTGACCGAACCAGGTTCCAGACCCTTGTACCATGTCATGGCTCCCTTCCGCAAGGTGGTGGGGAATAGCCTGCACCTGATGGCTCCCCCGACGTTTCGGAAGTCGAGCATCGCTTCGAAACTCTCCACGTGATCGTCGGGGTCGGTCAGCCCGTCGTAGGTCCCCAACGGTGGAGGTTTCTCCATGCCTGGAGGGATCGGGGCGTCCATGATTTCCCACGACAAGGGGGTCCTTTGGTCCTCGTCGTCGCTACCAGCCGGGGATCTCGAAGGTGACCGATGGTGCCGTGGAGGAGAGTTCCTCGAACGGTTCTTAGGTCTCTCTTCGGTCTGCTTGGACTTCTTGGAGATGGTGGAGGCCCTGGGTTCCTTCCGAGGCGGGGAACGAGGGTGTTTTTGGGTGATCGCCGGCTGGGGTCGCTCGAGACGAGGTCGTCGACCATGGCGTACGGGCGACGGAGTCCGGGAATCTTCGGAAGGGGTCCTTCGCGGGGAAGGAGAGCGACGAGGTGACGGGGGACGGCGATGTCTTCGCGGGGAAGATCGTTGTGCCCGTCCTTGCTCTAGGGCTTCGATTCTGGTGTTCTGCTGCGCGATCAGCTGATTGGTCTGGTTGATCAATGCAAACAGGGCCACGGTGCTTGGGTCCGCGTTGGGCGGCGGAGCCACTGGCTGGAGAGGGGTTTGTTGGTCGTCCGTGCGGACGACGTTGATGGTCGCATCCTGGGAGTCCGGGGAGGCGGTCTGTCCGTCCCTTATGTCGCCTTCGTCGCCGTGGAGGATGATGGCGTCCTCACGGTGGCTCCCGTCTCTAGTTGCGCGAGCACGGTGTCCAGAGCCTGGTTGACGGTCGGATTGTCCATGTTGGTGATGAATAGAGGAAGCTTTGGTTTATCGAGGAGAAAACGGGGAAGCTTATAGACTTCCCATAGACGGCGCCACTGATCGTACCTGGATCAGACAGTTACTGGTGACCAACGACGTCCGTTGAGCTCCGACTCCGGTTAGGTTGAAGGACGGCCGGGGGGGGTGTACCTGCAAGGTACTCCGACGATCAAGTTAGGGAGTGCACAGAGTAACAGCAAATACAAGAAGAGTGAGAAAAGTGACTTGACCTGACCCTCTCAAGTGAAAGGGTATTTATAGAGAGCCCCCAGCGCGGGGCCAACGGTTACTTGCATTGGGCTGGGTTGTCAGGCCCAATCCAAGTAACTGCCAGGGCTTACGTGGCGTAGTGAAGACCAGCACGTGGTCTTCGCCCTGGGGTAACCGCTCCTAGATTTCCGGGACTAGGGCAGACCGAATCCTTCGGGAGTGGAGTGGTTACTTGGAACGTGTCTACGTGGTACGGACCGTTGGGCACTCCTCGCTGGGGAGGAGCCCTCTGTGTCGAGGATCCGTCAAGCCGTGCGACGGACATGGCCTCGCGGGGAGGAGCCATGTTTGTCGAGGAGTGATGTGCGGTATTCTTGCGGGAAGAGGCTGGCATGTCGGGGATGTACCTATCCGCCGGGGTGCGAGGTCCTCCTGCTCATTTGGTCCAAGTGCCCGACACTGTAAAATGCTCGGGGGAAAAGTTGGTATGCTTGCCGCAGTCAAGTGCCCCGCGGAGGGGTCTTATTGGGCCTCCCCATGTTGTATGGGTTGGGCCTGCTCGACTGTTGGGCAGCCTCGGGCCAGTCCAGAACATTAATATTTTATAATATGTTAATTATTTCATTTTAATATGTTAATTATTTCATTTTATTTCATCACAATACGTTAATATTAATTTATTATAGTTTTGTTAAACTGTTAATATTAATTTAGTTTAGTTTTTTATTAATAATAATTTAGTTAAAACATTAAAAACCTTAGTTTAGTTTAATTTAGTTTATATTAATATTAGTTTAGTTCAAACGTTAATATTAATTTAATTTAGTTTATGAAACGTTAATATTAATTTATAAATAAAATTTAGTTTATTAAAACATTTGAAATGCCGTAATTAAATAAAATTTAATTTAGTTTAAATTAAATATTAAATAAATAAACTGAATGTGTTAAATTTAAAAATACTAATTATGTATATTATAAATATTTTAGTTTAGTTTATATTAAATATTAAATATTTTAATTAACATTAATTATGTATATTATAAATATTTTAGTTTAAATATTAAATTTAGTAGATTTTTTAATATAAATTTTGGTTTTTAATATAAATTTTAATGTTAAATTTTAATTTTAATTTTTAATTTTTAATTTTTTAATATAAATTTTAGTTTTTTTTAATTATTTAACGTTTTTAATATATTTTAACATTTTTGAAAGAATTTATTTTATTTATTTTTTAATTATAAATTAATATTAATTATATAAATATTTATTAAATCGAAACAAACAAATAAATATATTACATATTACGTGTTGTAATATATATATTTGAAGCAAACTAAATGCTAAGAAAGAAATGCAGTACAGTGGAAGAGGTGACTCCTTACAAGCAAAAGATCTTGGGTTAAAACACTACTGGGAAAAAAAATTTTAAGTTTAGTTATTTTAACATTTTAACAATAAAATAATAATAAAAGGCAAGTCACATTAAAAAAAATATACAAAACAGTGTCACGTCACAGAATCTGCTGACTGTTTCTATTGAGAGATTGAAATGTTAGCAAAATGAGGTGAGGTTCTGATTTAATATATCATATAGATTGTTTATCCAAAGATCAGACCCCAAATCTTTTCCAAAGGTTGATGTGTTCCATTAGTTTTCTACTTTCTATTCCGTTTGACAGCTAACGATAGTGTCCCGATATGAAATATGTAGCACTTGCAATTACTAATATCTTGTTTTGATCTTTAACTATTATGCTCTAATCAACTTATTCTCTTCGCAATTAACATTTACATCAACAAGTCAGTTTTAATCAAAACTGAATACTGATCAAATTCGATGAGATTTAAATTTAAGTAGAAAATTTAATCTGGAAAAAATGTAATCGAATACTTTGGCGTGCTATTAATGATTTTGTAGAAGTTTTGCTTTTTGGGGTCAAGTTTGTAGGAGTTTTTTAATGCCTACTATAGCCGCTCTCGGACAAAAGATAATTTCACGCCGCTTAAGATTATAATTTTGCGTCCTTTATTAAAGTTTCAATCATATGAGGATTAAATAACAACCAACTATAACAAACAAAAAGAACCCTGGAGTTTAATATTGACTCCATATAGAATCAAAATACAACAATGCTAGCCCCATCTTAAAAGCACCTTGACTTTTAAAACATATTCACTAAATACAAACTTATGCAGCTGGAGGGGTTCTGTAATAAGCAGGAACAGTTGCAGGGAAGAACATTTGACGAACTCCTTCTGCCTTAATTATGGGCAAGATGATTCCTGATGCACTCTGCCAAAAGAGAGTTGTTTTTTCAGTTAGTTTTCTTATAATTTATTCAAATAAAATAGCAATGAGTCCCCAAAACTTCCTACTTACGGCAATTAATCTGATTCCGCTCCATATGCGTTTAGGAGAAGGAAATGGTAATAATAAACGACCAACACCGTATATTGCGACAGCGAAGAAATGAAGAACCAAGCTCAGAGGTCGAGGGTTTAATCCTGAGAGCAAAGAGACTGGTCCTTCTGAGAATAAACCCCCAAGGCTTAGATAATCAAAGCAAGCTTGACGCATTTCTTTCCTTGCTGGATCGGGTGATGCGCAAAAAACCTTGTAAAGTGCTCCTGCCAATGTATTTATGGTGGATGCCACTGGCTGTATATTCAAAGATTATGATCAATTAGGCATTAAGCAAAGCTAAATAGTTTCGTGAATGTTTATGCACAAAAATTAGGATAAAGAGGTGATTTCATTAGTTCGTGCCATTACCTTGCGCAAGGTGTAGAAGGATTCTAGGTATTTACAAAGGCTGGGTGCATCATTCAGGTCGCGTAAAGGCTTGAGAAGATTTCGGAGCACTACAATATCAGATAATGCTACAGTCATCCCTCCCCCGGTTAGGGGATGACGCATGTTGAATGCATCTCCCATCAGAAGGGCTCCCGGAGTAGGATAAGGATCAGCTGGCATGCTTCTGTTTGGCATTGTCCTTATGTTGCCTTTGTCAACTGCAGCTATGAAAGCATCATGAAGCTCAGGGGGTACCTGCAACAATTTTTCCCTTATCATCAGCTAACTTTATTAGCAGAGGATGTAACAGAGAGAATGAAAAATAACCAAATTCCGGAGCCTAATAAAATTTGACTTGTAGAACTTGAGTGTATGGTACCTGTGGAGCTACCACTGTCTTCAAATAGTTTGCCATTTCACCATTGGAAATAGATGGAACCTTCTGACCAGGAACATCAACCAGACAGCGAATTTCTGTGCTACTTATGGGATAGAATAGAACCGGTGAAGGATCTCCCAGTATGACATGACCATGATTTGCACATGGAAGTTCACAGTTTTCCAAAACTAAGCCAACAAAACAAGAGGGAACATCTACCTGCGAACATAGAAATATTAAAAAATAAAACAAAAGCGGCGATTCAGAATTCTTCAGACTACTGGTTTTTACAAACACAGCTGACAAGAATAGACGTCGGGAGAAAATAATAGCAAAATGTAGAGTCATTTAGTCTTATGGATGCCTGTAAGGCTACAACTTCATATAATGACAGCAATTAATAGAGTTTCACTCCCTAGGTAAGGTAGAAATCAGAATACATAGATCAACCGATGTCATAATATTCTATCATAGATCATATCTTTATCTAAATCCTGTAGTTTTTTTCTGTCTTCTGTCTCTCGCATATGAGCTACTCTCCATTTGATTTACTCTCTTTATTATAGAATCTATAGGTCTCCCCCACACATGACCAAAGGCAAAGCACCTTAGTGGCTTAGTCGATATTCAACTATCTTTTCTACTATAAATGCGACCCAAACTCTTTAATGCTTTCATTCTTAATCCCCTATCTTGTTTATTATTCCCACATATCAAACGCATAATCCTCATCTCAGATTCTCGGAAAACTCGTAGAAAACTAAGAACATTTAAGATGAAAATTTTATCACCTTAGGATTACAAAGAGTACGGCGCAAGTTCGAGAAACAGCCATCACAAACAATGGTAAGAGGTGCACATGCTGATAATTCCTGAGCATCTTTTGTTTTGTACTGCACACCTCTAATTGTACCTTGCTCTTCGAGCAGGGAAGTAACTGTTCCTTGCTCCAATCTTACACTACATAAATATATAGAAATATAAGACAAGTGCTAACAAACAACAACAATTGAAACCTTATATCAGACAAACAAGGACCGTAAATTTAAGGAAGAAACCAATACTTGGGAAGGGAGGCTGCCTTTTCTCTCATCCTCTGAATAAACCGCCCATTGTGAAAGCTTCTGCCAGCAATATCTGAGTGAAATTTTTCCAAGGGATAAGAGAGTCTTGTGTGTTTCCCATCCTTGAAAAGAGCATAACCAAACACTTGCTGAGCATCAATTTTCTCCACACAATCTGCAACAATATACAAGCCAAGATCACTCTCCTTTCTGTTCTTAGTGGAATTAAACACACAAAAAGAATCATGTCTATTCCGTTCCAGCGCTCAAGATCAGCGATAATCTAGAAGTCGGAAAAATGATATGTTGTATCATACAGTTAAGTCTGCACTACCTTCAAGTCCTAGCTCAATCAGTTTGAGATAGCCTCCAGGTTGTAGCAACTCGCCAACAATTCGGTCTGGTTCATTCAAATCTCTTTCAATAACAAGTACTCTACGTCCATCCTAAATTAGATCACAGTCATGCAATCAAAACTTGATAGTGAATATGTTTTAGAAAACAGTACTTAATTAAAAATTTCCAAAACTTCATCATGATTGAACTTGCTCAAACACAAAACAACCCCAAAATAGGAGACAAAAGGCACAAAAAAGGGAAGGACCAGCTAAACTGGACCACAGAACCTTAAGACCTAAAGTGAAGTAAAGTTAAAAGCAAGTTTTCACCTAAGAGAAATATGGAAAACTAAATCTTAACTTCCTAAGACTGTCCATTATTATAGAAATAGTAAATAAATTTGACAGATATCCATAGAAAACTACTTTAACTAGAATTTGAAAACTACTTTAGGAAAATTTAATTTAAAGTAATTTTATGTAATTCAAAGTGATACTTTTTGACCAATCGATAGTTGGTTAAGTGGTGGTTGACGCGGAATTTGATCCACCACAAACTTAATATTTCAATTTGACGGCGAAATAAATAAACTAAATTCTGGTAATATTTTTCTACAGTGAAACTGTTATCAACCAATACCATTTCCATAATCTAAGAACATAAATCAACAAGAAATAGATATTAAAAATGAAAATACCTTGCCGAGAGTGTAAGCTAAAGCTGAGCCAGCAACCCCGGCTCCAACAATGATGATATCAACGGCTCCGTCGGGATTAAAAGATCTGCATTCTCCGGTTGCAGTAGTAATATTCTCGGAGGTGCTTTGAGAGGTAGCATCGGAAGAACTCTTGCGATTGAAAACGAAACTGTAGAACGCGACGATGGTGATGATGGAGCATATGATCCATCCGAGCGC
Source organism: Lathyrus tuberosus (assembly GCA_022829125.1). NCBI lineage: Eukaryota > Viridiplantae > Streptophyta > Magnoliopsida > Fabales > Fabaceae > Lathyrus > Lathyrus tuberosus. The sequence goes on from JALAZF010000393.1 coordinate 1,165,687, forward strand.
GTAGGAGTCCACCATTTGGAAGAACCTTATGGCGACGGAGGGAGAGGATGACGGCGCGGTGTTGTGTTGCTTTTCCTTTTCCTCTCTCTGTGCTTTGCTGGATGCAATGTGAATTTAGAAGGCGCTAGAAGTTTCTGTTTGCATGCGTGGCTTAATGGAATCCATGGAATTTCATGAGGATTTATTTGTTTTTGTTTTTATTTTGGATTTTTTATTTATAGAAAAAGCACATGGTGTGTTGATAAAAAAAATCAGCACATTGATTTGGCTGCTAACTGTTTTTCTTAAACAGTCAACATCGGTATTATTAATGATTTTTTTTTTTAATAAAAAGATTGTCCTAAAAAAAACCAACCAACCAAACATACAAAGCCCGGCCTTTGGATTTAGAATGATCATCTAAAGTTTTGTTTGTGAGTATCTTCGTCATTCTAACCTTAGCGAGGATATGTGCCTCCTTGTTCCTCTCATGGCTGATGTGATCGAATTGAACTTTAACACTGTTTTTATTCTCCACATCTCTCTACGGTGCATGTTTGTTATATTCATGGGGATGTTGTCTTCGCTTCCTTTCATGATGCTGGCCATATCCTTGTTGTTTGTTTGGAATTCAACTAGAGAATGTTGAAATTGTAATTCAGTGTTGTGTCGAAGTCGAAGGTTTATAGGTTTGGTCGAAGTAGTGTATGTTAGTCGAATAGTTGTAATACATTGTAAGTCAGCTGTATTCGACAGAGTCGAATATAGCTGATAAAGAGTTGTGTCGAAATGTAGTTTGGGCCTGGGCCGTGATGGCTTATATAAAGGGTTTCCTAGTTTGTAATTTTTTACACACACAGCTTCATACAGTTTTTACACAGTTAATACAATTTTTACACAATTCTGCAACATAGTTTTTTCTCTCTCTCTCTCGTCTTCTTCTTCTTCTTTAAAAATCCCATCTTTCTTGAACCCTAGTTCCAACAAATTGGTATTACAGAGCCCGGTTACGATTGCAATTTTGAGAGAATCAAATGGCAAACGGAACAACATCTACGCAATTTCCAGCAAACTTACCGGTTTTCAAAGGCGAGAACTATCAACGGTGGGTGGCGCAGATGAAGGTCATTTTCAGATTTCAAGATGTTGGTGAAATCGTCAATGATGGAGTATCGGAATTGGGGGCAAATGCAGATGAGGCGCAGAAGGCTGTGCACAAAGATCAAAGGAAGAAAGATGGCAAAGCACTGTTCTTGATTCACCAGTGTGTGGATCCAAACGTGTTTGAAAAGATTATTGAGGAAGAATCAGCAAAAGCAGCTTGGGAAAAGTTAAAGAGCTTGTATGGTGGAGATGAGAAATTGAAAAAGGTGAAGTTGCAGACCTTGAGGAAGCAGTACGAGATGATTCAGATGAAAGAAGATGAATCAGTCTCGACATATTTCTCAAGAATCGTGATGTTAACAAACCAGATGAAGGCATGTGGTGAATCACTCACTGATCTGCAAAAGATTAAGAAGGTATTAAGATCTTTGATAGCAGATTTTGATTACTTTGTAGTAACAATAGAAGAGTCCAAGAATCTTTCTGAGATGAAGTTAGAAGAACTTCAAGCTTCTTTAGAGGCTCATGAGATGAGATTGAAGCAGAGGAACTCAGAAAGAGAGAAGGTGACTGAAAAGGCGCTGCAATCAAGATTCACCAAGAAATCTGGAAAAGAGAAATCGAAGCAGTCAAAGAATGTTGCTAATGATGAGAAGTCAAGCAAGAAGACTGATTCGACTAAGAAAGACATGAAGGACGTGCAATGTTACAACTGTCAAGGTTTTGGTCACTATGCTCGAGATTGTCGAAGAAGAAAGAAGGCAAAAGCAAAAGATAGTGATGAAGCCCAATATGCACGCACTAGAGATAGTGATTCTGATGATGTGTTGCTGATGGCCAACACTCAGTCGAACACTGAGCGAACTAACATGTGGTATCTAGATTCAGGATGTAGCAACCACATGACTGGCAATAAAAACTGGTTTACCGAATTAGATGAATCAGTCGAAAAGGTTATAAAGTTCGCAGATGGCAGGCACATCAAATCAGGTGGTAAAGGAGATATTTCGATTGTCAGAAAGGATGGTCGAAGAGCAACTATCACCGATGTATTGTATGTACCAGCAATGACAAGTAACTTGATAAGTGTAGGTCAATTACTTTCAAAAGGCTTCAATATGAAGTTAGAGAAGAATCACATGAAGGTACATATGGCTGATGGGAAGTTGATAATGAAAGCACCTATGGCAGAAAACAAAACCTTCAAAGTTGAACTCAACACATCAGATCATAAGTGTCTTGCTTCAATGACTGAAGAAGACAAGAATTGGCTATGGCACCACAGGTATGGACATCTAAACTTCAAAAGTTTAGGCATGCTCAATCAGAAAAGAATGGTGTTTGGTTTACCGCAGTTGAAGGAACCAAAGCAGGTATGTGAAGAATGTTGCAAAGCAAAGCAGGCCAGAAAAGCATTCAAACATGACTTGCCCATGAGATCAAGGCAAAAACTGGAGCTAGTTCATTCTGATGTGTGTGGACCTTTTGAAGTTAGGTCAAATGGTGGTAAGCGTTACTTCTTAACTTTCATTGATGAATTCACCAGATATATGTGGATTTATATGATTGAAAGTAAGAATGAAGTATTCACAAAGTTCAAGAAGTTTAAGTTGCTTGTTGAAAAGCAGAGTGGCTGCAAGCTAAAGAAACTGAGAACTGATGGCGGTGGTGAATACACCTCTCGAGAGTTTGCTAGATTCTGTGAAGAGGAAGGTATAGAGCATGAAGTTATTGCACCCTATACACCTCAACATAATGGCATAGCTGAGAGGAAGAATAGAAGTATACTGAATATGACGAGAAGTATGTTGAAGGCGAAAGAGGTGCCAAAGAGATTTTGGGCTGAAGCAGCTTCGACAGCAGTATACATTCTGAATAGATGTCCAACGAAGAAGTTAGTCGAGAAGACTCCTCATGAGGCTTGGACAGGGTCGAAACCAAATGTTAGTCATCTTAAAGTTTTTGGATCAATATGCTTCAGGCATGTACCTGAACAATTGAGAACAAAACTGGATGATCGAAGTCAAGCTATGGTGTTAATAGGTTATCATTCGACTGGTGCATATAAACTGTATTCACCAAACGATGATAAACTAGTGATCAGTCGAGATGTTCTTGTGGATGAAAGCAAATGGTGGGACTGGAGTCAAACTTTAGTTCGACAGGAGTCAGATACAGTCACAACTGTGTTTGAAGAAGATCAACAGAATGAGGCTTCAACCAGTCGAAGTGAACAGGATAAAGCTTCAACCAGTCGAAATGAAGAACAACCTGAGCAGAGAGCAAGAAGATCGAATAAAACAAGAACTGAATCGACAAGACTATCTGGATATGAGAGATTTCTAGACCAAGCAGTTGATGCAGATGGTGACTTAATCGAAGAAGCCATGATGATGGCTTAAGCAGAACCAATTGATTTGGATCAAGCCATGAGTGATTCAAAGTGGTGTGAAGCTATGAAGGAAGAACTCAAAGCTATTGAGAAGAACAAGACCTGGGAGCTTGTCGAAAGATCCAACAAGAAACCAATTGATGTAAAATGGGTTTATAAGTTGAAACGAAGACCAAATGGTGAGATTGCCAAGTATAAGGCAAGATTAGTGGCTAGAGGTTTTCTGCAGAAACAGGGCATTGATTTCGACGAGGTTTATGCACCTGTTGCGAGGTTGGAGACAATCAGAATTATTGTGGCAACAGCTGCTTATCGAGGGTGGAAGATACATCAGTTGGATGTAAAGTCAGCATTTCTGAATGGACCATTAGAAGAAGAGGTCTATGTTACTCAACCACCAGGATTCGACATCAAAGGGCAGGAGTCGAAGGTGTACAGATTAAGGAAGGCTCTCTATGGTTTGAAACAAGCTCCTAGAGCTTGGAATAAACGAATAGATAGTTTTCTGAATGAAGCAGGTTTCACAAAATGTGTCTCTGAACATGGAGTGTACGTGAATGATGTTGACAGTGTCAGTCGAATCATTCTATGTCTCTATGTTGATGATTTGTTAATCACAGGAGCAGAAGAAGCTGAGATAAAGAAAGTCAAGTCGAAGCTAATGCAGGAGTTTGAAATGTCCGACCTAGGGAAGTTGTCATATTTCTTAGGGATGGAATTTAAGGACACAGGTGAAGGAATATTTTTACACCAGAAGAAGTATGATCAAGACATCTTGAAAAGATTCAAGATGAGCAACTGTAATACAACAACCACACCATTAGAAACTGGAGCAAAGTTGAAGAAGGAAACTAATGATGAGTTTGTAAGTGCAACTCTGTACAAACAAATCATTGGTTCTTTGAGATATTTGTGCAACACTAGACCTGATATATGTCAAAGTGTTGGAGTGTTAAGTCGATTTGTGGAGAAACCCCAAGAATGTCATCTCATTGCTGTGAAGAGGGTGCTGAGATACATAAAGGGAACGATTGATCATGGTGTGTTGATGCCAAGGAAGTCGAAAGATAATACAAAGGCAGAAGTCTATGGGTTCACTGATTCTGATTTCAGCGGAGATCAAGACGAAAGGAAGAGTACTGCAGGCTACATCTTCATGATCGAAGGAGCCCCAATATCTTGGAGCTCAAGAAAACAAAGCATTGTGGCTTTGTCCTCATGTGAAGCTGAATATGTAGCTGCATCATATGCTGCGTGCCAGGCAGCATGGATCGAAATGTTGCTTGAAGAACTCAAGATAATGGAATCGAAGAAAGTAAAGTTGTTAATAGACAACAAGTCAGCTATCAACCTGGCGAATCACCCAATGAGCCATGGTCGAAGCAAACACATTGAGAGGAGGTATCATTTCCTTAGAGATCAAGTCAACAAAGGGAAGCTGAAACTGGAGTATTGCAAGACAGAAGTTCAACTAGCTGATATACTCACCAAACCACTGGGAAGAGTCAGATTCGACGAATTGAAGAGAAGCATCGGGATGAGAAGTCTCGACAACATGAATTAGGGGGTGTGTTGAAATTGTAATTCAGTGTTGTGTCGAAGTCGAAGGTTTATAGGTTTGGTCGAAGTAGTGTATGTTAGTCGAATAGTTGTAATACATTGTAAGTCAGCTGTATTCGACAGAGTCGAATATAGCTGATAAAGAGTTGTGTTGAAATGTAGTTTGGGCCTGGGCCGTGATGGCTTATATAAAGGGTTTCCTAGTTTGTAATTTTTTACACACACACAGCTTCATACAGTTTTTACACAGTTAATACAATTTTTACACAATTCTGCAACATAGTTCTCTCTCTCTCTCTCTCTCTCTCTCTCTCTCTCTCTCTCGTCTTCTTCTTCTTCTTCTTTAAAAATCCCATCTTTCTTGAACCCTAGTTCCAACAGAGAAGACAATGGACAGGATTTGAGTAGGGTACTATAATATCAATTTTCATACATGCGATTTAAAAAAATCCTAATACCCGAGTTCATACTCGCTTAAGCGCCATAGTTAGCACCTGTACATGTGTCATTTGAGTATGTAAGTATCTGTATCCATACATGTCACCCGCATTCCTATTAAAAATAAATAAATCAATTATAAAATATCACATCATTTTAAGTTTTTAAAAACATTAAAAAATTTTCAAAAAATTTATTGTTGAAATAAACGAATAATTATGTTAAATATGTAATATTGATATGCTTATGTTAAATCCGCAATAGATTAATAAATTTAATATTGAAATAAACGAATAGTTATGTTAAAGGTGAATTCTTCTCTACCCAACTCAAAAGTTGGGTAAGGTTACCTTCAATGTAAAATGTTTTGAAAACAACAAATAATTGTACTATTTAATAAATAATTAAATATGTTAAACTTAGATTGTATCATGTGATTGGTTGAAGGTACATTACCCACTTTTTGGTGATGGGTAGAGAAGTTGTCCCCTATGTTAAATACGAAATAGAGTTAAATTGAATGTTTAACTCTGAAATTGCAACGCATCTGTGAAAAAACGATGATTTTAAAAGAATTTTTAAAGATAAATAAAAATGACAAACAAACTAATAAATTGAGCGCTATGTTAAGCAATCGTTGAGTAATTCATGTAGGAATCACTATGTCTGAACCCGTTCAACAAAACTCTATGCGTTTAAGCGATTTCTGAAGTTAAATTGAATTTTTAACTTCGAAATAGCAATGCATCTGTGAAAAACTGATGAGACAATTAAATCGAATTTTCATTTTAACAATTACAACATTTAATCAACGACTAAACAATTAATCAGTTAAAACATTAATTATAAATACTTATTTGAATAAAATCGAGAAAACGAAAATAAACAAGGGTAATATAAATTAAAGTGGGAGTACAAAAATTAAATGGACCAAAGCCCAATTCAAAATCTAATTAAACTAAAAATAATAATAGTAGTAATAATCTTTCCAGTTGATCAGAACCTGAAGTGGGGCAGAGACTTCGACTTCGATGCTGGATTCCAAGGAGGAGGAGGGGATGTACCTGCAAGGCACTCCGATGTTAATGTAAGAATCGGGAGAAGAGAAGGCAAGTATAGAGTAAGTATGTCTTAGGATGATTTGTGAATACCTGACCCTCTCAAAGGAGAGGGTATTTATAATGCCCCCGGCGCTTGACCATTGGTCCTTATTTTCGGGGCGAGATGTTCGTTCCCCAAAAATAGGTAACTTCCAGAAACTAGCTGTTGAGAGGGGCAGAGATGCTGGAAACTAGCCGTTACTACGAGCAAGGGCGTGGTTGCGGACAAGAATGTCGTGACCGTTCCTGGATGGTTTAACCGTGCGTGACGGGCAGAGATATGACAAAGGGCAGGTGATCCTGGGGGTCAGCTGGCCAACCCTCCTCGACTATGGGGCAGAAGAGAAAATGCTTTCCTTTTCACTTAACTGGCAGGGTTTAGGCTATTGGGTTGTTCTGGGTGCAGAAGTGGATTAGGCCATGCCTAGCCATTGGGCCAGTCCGGAACAGGAGCCCCCCAAGTTGTTGCTCCTGAGCATAGGAGTGATGACTTAAGGGTAGCCCGTGGTCCGAGGAGGAGCAAGCATGGTCGACGCCTGTTACTGAAATGGGGTCGTCTCGTGGTGCTCGAGGAACCTGAAATGTTGTCACGCGTGTCCGACGAACGGGGAGCCCAACGATTGATGGGACTTGAAGGGATGGAGTTTCACGCATGCATCGAGCCACGTGCTGCATTTAATACATAATGATTGCTATGTTAAGGTTATGATGATGCCCATACGCCGCGCGTGCTCGTGCACGTGCTTCTGACCTATTTATAAATAGAGGGAGGAAGCGTTCATTTTCACTTTTTGCTTCTCTCTCTTCTATTGCTGTTGTCTTCGTTTCCGCCGTTCACCTTTTTTCTCTCTTCGACCACGTAAGTTTCTGATCCTTCCTTGTTTTACGCAAGTTTTAACCTTATTTTGCTTAGATTTGCATGCGGTTAGGACGGAAATTGGGTAGAGTAGGTGCATTCCGGCGAATGTTGGTATTTGGCGGTGGTTGAACCATTTTCTACCGCCGGCACCGTCGTCGGAGTGTTAGGAACTTAGGTTTTTTGTTGATTCCGACGCCGTTGCGATGACGAACGAGTTTGTCATCGGTGGAACTTATGGAATTTTCGGTGTACTCATGAGTTTTCCGGTGGATCTTCAACGGAATTCTGGGTAAAGTGTCGGGGAGGATCTCCCCGTGAGGGTTTAAGGGATTTCCATGAGAATCTCCTCGCACCATCGTTGCGCTGTTTGAGTAAGGGCTTAGATCGAGGATGTTGTCATCGGGCCTTCGCGCGCCCTTTCACTTGACTAGCGGTGGAAGGGTGGATTTGATTTTGTCATCTAATTTACTTTTGTCCTCTGCTTTTCAGGTAAAGGAGATGTCGCGCAATCCCGAGGACGATGTTATGCTCGAGCGGGAGCTGTCCAATGAGAGCTCTTTAGAGGATAGTAGTGCCAATGAAACTGCTCCCAGCGATCCCCGGGGAGAATAGATTGCTACTGAGCCTCAGGAGAATGCCTCCCTTTTTGCCTTCAATACCCAAGACGCCTTCACGACGGTGGGGGACGAGGAAGATTGGAGGGTCCATTTTCCTGGGGAGGATGAACGAATATGCTCGGCTTACGGTGAAAGGTTTCCCATGTACAAGTTAGTTTTCAAGGAGATTGGGATGATGTTGCCCTTCACGGATTTTCAAGTTGCAATTTTTGGTCATCTGGACTTGGTGCCCTCCCAACTACATCGAAACTCAATTGCCTTCATCCGGGCATTCAAGATTACATACGAGTATTTAAAGATTGGAGCCACTCTCCCCCTCATCTTCACTGTCCTCCACCTCCAACACCAGGTCGTGCGAGGGTAGTTCGGATAGGTTTCCCTGAAGCAAGGGAGAAAATTGTTCAAGGCTTTCTCCGAGTCCATCAGGACGTTTAAGAAGAGGTATTATATAGTGGAGACTGTGTCGGAGAGGGCCAAAGACTCTTCGTTCCTCTGGGAGATTTTTACAGTTGAGAACGGGGAACCCCTCTGCGACGAGCAAGGCAAGATAAGGGGGTGTCGGGCACTGAAATTCCGTTTCTCCTGGAGCGATTTCCACTTTACCAGGAAGACCGAGGAGTACATAGTCAAGCCTCCCATGCTGGAGGAGGATGATCTGGTCAGCTATAACAAGCTGGTGGCTTTTGTTGATGGCTTCCGCCCTGCCCAGTGCTTGACCAGGGGAGGGGACATTATTTTTGAAGATGACGGGGGGCCTAAGGTAGAGGCCTGATATATTAATAATAAAGAGCTCCTCGAATGCGGCACACGCGAGGAGGCTCTGGAACTTCTGGGTAGCCATTTTTTCTTTTTAGCTTGTCTCATGTTGTTGTTTTTCGTTTACTAACATGTGTTTGTTGTTTTGGAGGCAATATGTCCTCGTCCCAGGAACGTTTGGTGAAAAGTGATGCGGCCAAGCTCAAGCTAGGGAAGAAAGTTTGTAAAAGTCGCCTCGGCGAGCAAGTAGCTCCTCCCCGACGGGATCGGGGACCTCTTCATCCGGAGTATCTGCCGCCCTGACCTCCCCTATGCTGGTAACCTCAAGCCCCAAGCGCCTCCAGGCAGAGGAGGTCCTCGACCTTACCGGCGAAGGAGAGAAGAGCAAGTACGAGCTGCCTCCGTCCATCGGGTGGAGTCCTTGGAGCTCGAGGAGCTTGATCGTCCGAGCAAGAGGACACTGTTGGCCCAGGACGTCGCTGTCCTAATAAGGGTCTTGGGCATGGAGGTGGTCTACACCGAGGAAGGGACCCTTCAAGAAGCAGAGCTGAAGAAGACCCAGGCCGTCAACGCGGTTCTGAAGGAGGAGCTAAATGCTGCGAATGAGGCGGCGAAGAAATCTAAGGATGAGTCGGTCAAGGTTACCGAGGAGAGAGATACCTTGGCCATGGAGAATAAAGCCGTGAAGGATATGGTCGTATTCTTATGGGCTCCCGCAGCTCCTGCTGAGGACGAAAGCGATGAGGTGAAGAGTCTGAAAACTCAAGTCGAGCTTCTCGCCCGGATTAATCAAGCCGAGAAAGACTGCCTGGGGGCTGCCGAGGAGGCCTTCAATAATGCGGTGGAGCAGTTGAAGGTTGCGAACCCCAGAGTTGTGTTGGCTACCGAGGGGACCGGGTTCCTCCACAACGTGGTGGACGGCCAGATTGTAATCCCATATTTCCTCAGATTTAGCGTGGAGAACGAGCAGCCTGCCCACGAGGAGCCTCAGCCTAAGGCCGATTGATTTTCTTTTTTGTATTTTCGGCCTGTGTGTCGTACATTGTAATTTTTATTGATGGGGCTTGGCCCCTTTTTTATGTAATCATTACAATCACGGTCCTCGTGGTCGTTTTATCTTTTAATATTTATTTTCGGCCGTGGTGGTCACTTATGTAAGAGTTGTTTTTGATGTTTGTGCGTGCATATTTTTGCTTTGCTTAATTTCGCTAAGTGTCACGTGTTGCTCGTCGGACGCGAAGTGTTGTTTGATGCCCAGTTTGGCGAAAAATTCCTGGAATGTTTTGTCCGTGGACTGTGTCCCGTTGTCGGTGACGATTTCCTGGGGAATGCCGAAGCGGGCAAGAATGTTTCGCTTGTAGAAACGGAAAGCAAGATATTAGTAATATCTCTCTTGGAAAGCAAAGGCGAAGGTATCAACCAATAGCGGCGGTAACTCCCGCTATTCACCCTGCGCAGTCTCTGACTTATCAACCTCAGGTTGCTCAGAACCAACTAAGTCAACAACAGTATCAACAAACGACATAACAACCTCTTCAGCAGGCTCGTCCTCAGTACAACAATAACAATTGTACGACACGACCACCAGGGTTTGACCCTATACCAATGTTGTACGCATAACTATTTCCACTGTTACTAGTCAAGGGGCACGTCTAAACCAGGTCTCCTCCTACAGTACCGAAAAATCCGCCTTTTTGGTTCAAAGCGGATCAAACTTGCCCTTACCATCAAGGAGGATCGGGGCACAACATTGAGAATTGTCTTAGCTTCAAGTCCGATGTACAGAAGCTTGTCAGGAACGGGGTCCTATCCTTCAAAGATACTAATCTAAATGTTCAGACAAACCCGTTGCCTTAACATGAGAAGACTGCAGAAAATTTAATAGAGGAGGAATTTAGCCGCAGTTATCAAATTCACGATGTACTCCTATTAGGAACCAATTTGGTCAGGATGCATTGTAGACAGAGCGGGTACGCTCATGTACTGCCTCACAATTATCACCAGTGTGATATCTTCTTAAAGAATAACCAGGGGTGTTTCGTAGTGCAATCTGCTCTACAAGAACAAATGGATCTCGGATGGATTAAGGATCACCGAATGCGTGAAGTCCACATGGCCCATGCACATCCCAATATTGTTCAGAACCACGACGTCTGCACAATGAACGTTAATTTGGTGGCAATGCACTCAAGGCAAAGTCAATATCATAATCTGCCACGACACGATTACAGCACTTGTCAGATCTGCTCAACAAGCAATCAGGGATGCTCTTTTGTACAAGAGGCCCTTCAATGTCAGATGGATCTCTGATGGATCCAGGACTACCGTGAAATAAATAACCATCAAGTAAATATGGTTCAGATCTTTGACATACGCTTGATGAATACCAGTCTGGTAGAACTACATGCTAAGAAAGTCAGGCTTGGCTTTCTGGCTTAACATGATTATCAAGAATGTGAAGAGTGTCATGAGAACGACCAATGATGTGCACTTGTCCAAAGAACACTTCAACACTTGTTGGACCACTGGTGGCTTCCAATCTACTTGGATGAGGCTACACAACAGATCAGCTTGACTGATGGAAATCTTGATAGGCACCAAAGTCAGGATGTCCGCTCGATGGAAACAAATCTAGTAAAGTTACAATGCATATAAAGCGGACGTGGCCGGGTGCCACCACATAACTATAAGCGCTGTAAAGTTTGCTCAGAGAATAACCAAGGATGCTACCTCGTACGGTCGGCTCTTCAAAATCAGTTGGACCATAAAGAGGTTTGACCGTGTTCAACTTCTGGTTTGGTCAACGTGATACAAGACTATCTTTCTGATCAAAGCAAAGATGTTGTCATAATCTCTAATCATGAAATGGCCAAAGGCGTATGTGTCATAATCCCTCTACTCAACAAGTCAAGAGTCTCTCTTGATAGTAGAGGAATCCTTATCCTAGAACCAATTGAGGCTTCCTATAATGGTCAGGGAAATCAGAAAGCTCCCGTGGTTATCTACTTGCCAGGACCAATACTGTACAAATTAGATAAGGTTATCCCTTACAAGTACGCTGCAACAACCATCGAAAATGGAAAGGAAACTCCATTACCCTCTGTCGTAAACATCACCGACATCAGTCGAGTAACACGGAGCGGTCGGATCTTCAACAGAGAAGTTGGAGAACCCGCTAAAGAAAAGGAACCTCAAACAGAAGTTCCTAATCAACCAGTCGGTCAATCCAGTAATCCAGAACTGGTGAAAAACAACGATGAGATGCTGAAGCTCTTCCAGAAAAGTGAGTACAACATTGTGGACCAACTGTTGTAAACTCCTTCGAGAATCTCTGTGCTATCTCTCTTGCTTAGTTCCGAAGCTCACAGGGAAGCTCTGCAGAAAATCTTAGAGCAAGCTTTTGTGGAACAAGATGTGATGATAAGACAGTTTGACAGCATCATTTCCAACATCACTTCCTGCAACAATTTAGGATTCAGTGATGAAGAACTGCCGGAAGAAGGCAAAAATCATAATATGGCGCTTAACATTACAGTCACCTGCCATGACGATGCTTTAGCCAGCGTACTGGCAGACACAGGATCAGCTCTGAATGTTATGCCCAAATCAACTCTAATACGACTATCATTTCAAGGGGCCCCGATGAGAGGCAGTGAGATCATCGTCAAAGCCTTTGACGGATCTAGAAAAATAGTTATCAGCGAAGTTAATCTTCCCATAACCATCGGTCCTCACACTTTCCAAGTCACTTTCCAGGTCATGGACATCCGGGCAGCATATAACTGTTTATTAGGAAGACCTTGGATACACGAGGTTGTGGCAGTCACTTCGACACTTCACCAAAAGCTGAAGTTCGTCAAGAATGACAAGTTAGTCACAGTATGCGGAGAGCAGGCCTTAATAGTGAGCAACTTATCATCATTTTCCTGTGTAGAACCCGAGGAGGTCGTTGGAACCCAGTTTCAAGCACTCTCGGTAAGCAATGAGAATCGATCAGAAAGAGGGACATCGATTTCCTCATACAAAGATGCTCTCGAAGTGATCAAGAGTAACGCCATAAAAGGATGGGGACATCTTATAATTCATACTGATAACAAGACAAAGAAAGGTCTTGGTTTTTCTTCGGCCGGTACCCAGACTACTAAGGACGAAAGTTTTCATCCCATTCAGGACTTCTTCCACAGTGGAGGCTTCCTCCACCCAGTGTCTCAAGAAGTACACACTATCAATAAGAGTGACTCCTCTGATATGGACGAGGAATCGAAATCTTATCTCAACAACAACGGTTATATGTCTCAGGAAGAAACGCACATGTCATTCTGTTTTCCCAAACAGAGTCTGAGATATATACCAAGATCAGACGTCAAGATGATGTACGGAGATTGTGATCCTGAGGGATGCCGTGCTCCATCAAACTCATTAGAAGGTGATCCGATGAAAGACAACTTCGACTACGACAATTTTGACCCACTGAATGACTTGCCTATCTGACAGCCGTACCCAGAAGACTTGGGGCAAAAGAGTCAGCCAAACGACGCTTATCAACTGAGTAATATTGAAAAGAATACCTGCGTCCCCACCAAATCATAAGATCATTACTCAGGAAATTCTGAAGATATCTAGCACAACGATGAATCTGCAAAGATTGCAGGACAAGAATTCATCAACTATGCTTTTCCTGAGGTCAACGTCATCGAGAAGGATGACTCCTCTATCCCCACAGAAGTATGGGACACCTTAGGACAGCCGAGTGGGAAGTACGACTTCTTGGTCAAGTACACCACTCCTGAAAGCTCTCGCATCAGATACGAGGACTTCCAGCCAACTAGATGGGGAGATCCTCTTGAGAGTGAAAACACTAAGGAAGATACAACAGAAGAGTTCGTTTACGACAACTCTGCTTGGGAGGGAGACTCCAACGATCCTACTCAGCCAGAAATCAGCGTCATTTCTGAGGACAACCCAAGAAAGAAGCTACCAGACTTTGTGATTCACCGAGGAGTTCGTCGCCAATGGGTTGATGTCGATGTCCCGAAAGTCGTCCATAAGACTAAGTAATTGCCATCTTTGTTTTAACCTTTCACCCTGCCCAGGTGAAACGGATATTTTTATAGGGCTCACTTTTCTGTAAATGTCCCTATTCGCTTCGCCCAAAGCGACCGAGTTTTGTTTTATAGGGCTGTAGTTTCAAGAATCGACAAAATCATAAATAAATAAACGCCGCTCTGTCATTCCCGCATTTATTGATGTTTTCACTCTTCGTTTTTCAGAAAATGGTAATCCTAAAACAACCTAAAAATAAAAACAAGCATTTTTCAGAAAATACACTGCACACACTTTTACATTTCTCTCTATCTCTTCTAAAAACAAATCATCACGTCATGCAGATTGCTTGTTTTAAATCCTATTGAAACATACGATCTAATGCCTTCTCCCAATTTTGAATTCTCGGTATTTGAAGCTGAAGAAGAAGAGGACGCAGAAATTCCAGAAGAGATCTCCCGACTACTCAGGCAAGAAGAAAGGTCCATTGAACCTCACAAAGAGTCGTTGGAAACGGTCAATTTGGGATCAGAGGAAGAAAAGAAAGAAGTTAAGATTGGGGCACTGCTCAGTCCAACTATCAGAGAAACTTGATAGAACTTCTCAAAGAGTTTCCAGATGTGTTTGCTTGGTCCTATCAGGACATGCCATGGTTGGATACCAGCATCGTGGAACATCATCTACCGTTGAAGTCAGAATGTCCGCCAGTGAAACAAAGGTTGAGGCAGACTCACGCGGATATGACTATCAAAATCAAGGAGGAAGTGCAGAAACAAATCGACGCAGGTTTCCTCGCCACCTTAGAATATCCTCAATGGCTAGCCAACATAGTGCCAGTTCCAAAAAAGGATGGAAAAGTTAGAATGTGTGTAGACTACAAGGATCTGAACAAAGCAAGTCCAAAGGATGACTTCCCCTTACCACACATAGATATGCTGGTAGACAGTACAACAAAGTTCAAAGTCTTCTTCTTCATGGATGGATTCTTGGGCTATAATCAAATCAAAATGGCGCCAGAAGATATTTAGAAAACTTCATTCATCACCCCATGGGGCACCTTTTGTTACAAGGTAATGTCGTTCGATTTGAAGAACGTCGGGGCAACCTATCAAAGGGCTATGACAACTCTGTTTCACGACATGAAGCACAAAGAAATCGAAGTGTATGTCGATGACATGATTTCCAAATCTAAAACAGAAGAGGAGCATGTGACACACCTGTCAAAGCTATTCGAGCGTATGAGAAAATACAAACTTCGCTTGAATCCCAACAAATGCACGTTCGGTGTTCGCTCAGGAAAACTTTTAAGGTTCATCGTCAGCCAGAAAGGAATTGAGGTCGATCCTGACAAGGTCAAGGACATTCAAGAAATGCCTTTGCCAAAGACTGAGAAACAAGTCCGAGGATTTTTGGGACGTTTGAATTACATTTCCATATTCATATCTCTCATGACCGCAACATGCGCTCCAATCTTCAAACTACTAAAAAAGAATCAAAACTGTGTATGGACAAAAGATTGCCAAAAAGCCTTCGACAATATCAAAAAGTATCTGTCGAATCCACCTATTCTATCTCCTTTTGTGGAAGGAAGACCACCGATCATCTACCTAACAGTCTTGGAAGACTCTATGGGTTGTGTACTTGGCCAACAAGATGAAACAAAAAGAAAAGAGTCTGTCATTTACTACTTAAGCAAGAAATTCACCGATTGTGAAACTCGGTACACTATTGAAATTCTGGTATCAGATATGAGATGTCGAAAGAGATGTCACGAGACAAATACCTAAACAATGATCAATTTATGAACAAGATAAAATGTAGTAAACAATTGTAAAGAGACACAAGCAATTGTTAACCCAGTTCGGTGCAATCACACCTACGTCTGGGGGCTACCAAGCCAGGAAGGAAATCCACTAAACAGAAGTAGTTTGAAGATTCTTAGTAAACACTCCCTAGTTTACAATTTTCTCACCTAATCTCTACCCGTGTAATTTCTATCTAAGACACTCTTAGATAAGAGACACCTCTCACTCCCCCTCAATCACATGCAGTGATAACTACAGAAGAGTACAAAGTTTAGAAGGACACACTTCAATGACAACACTTGATCTTACTTAAAAGCTTCAATCAAGAACAAAGCACTCGTGCTTAAAAGCTTAGAGTAAACAACTTACAACTCAAAGACTCAGTCCAATTCAAGCATCTAAATGATGAATGAATGACTCACAACAAAACAACCAACAAAAGACTTAAACCCTAATACTTGAATACACAACTTTCAATATCTTCTTTCTACTCTGCAAATAGGGTTAGCACGTCTTTAAATAGAAACAATCTTCTTGGGCTTGGGCATTAGCAAATCTCATATTTAATTCACAATTAAAACTGATTATGCTCCAAATCTTTTTGCACGAAAATAGCAATAAACTATTCTTCAAAAAAGTAGCAGAATGTGCTTGCTTCAAATAATGTCACGCCATGATTTTCGCACGCAATCACTGAACATAAACACACAAAAGATTTCAAATAAAGCGCAGCAAATAAACCATAACATTCTGAACAGGATGTTTTGTAAACAGATGTTAGGACATCCGGCTCGACATCATGATCAGAGCCCTGCAACAATAAGAAAGACCACCTGCAGAACGTTAGAATCACATGTCAAGACATCAAGCATAACATCTTGATGTAACACCTTGTTTTAGCGAAATTGCTGCCAATACAGAACTAACAAACTCCCCCTTTGGCAAATTTTGGCTAAAACAATATTTGAGCACAAAGGCACCAACACACATCAGAGAACCATGCAGCAGAAATAAATAGAACACAGCGAACATCTCAAAAAAAAATTGAAACTCCCCCTCAAGCTAAAGAACCAGATAACCAACTCTTCCAGAAATTCCAAAGCACACAGAACACTACACACAAAACTATGCCACTTCGTATCAGCACAAAACTACGCCACTCTCCCCCTTTTTAGCCATAATTAGACAAACTCCACTAAGAAGTTGCCAAAAAAAATAGAGCAAATAAGCAAGATGTCAGAAACCACAAAAAGTAGAAGGGACCATTCAGAACTATTGATAAACCCAGAGGCAAATCCATAGAGTAGAAAGTACATGAATACAGGCCAAGCACAATAAGTTCCAAAAAAAATCTGAATCATCCAACCAAAAGAAGAACCAAAAAGAAATTCCAAAGATCACCATCAGTAGCATCAATCACCATCAACTCCTTCACCAGAACTTCCATCTTCAGCACCAGTAGCAGAACCAGAATCATGACCTTCATTATCATCAGTCCTCTCACTATAGGTGTGGTCTTCACCAGCTTCCTCTTCACTTGCACCAGCAACCTCAATACTGTCACCTTCAGCCTGTTCCAGATTCTTGATCAAGGCTTCCAATTTCAGCTTCCTTGCAGTAGTAACATGAATGACATCTTCCAACTCTCTGCAGGTCTCCTTCAATTCTGAAATAAGCCCAGTCTTTGTGGTAGGTTTCTTCTCAGTAGATGTCAAGACAAGGTCTGGGACATGTCTTCCTGCAAACAGTTTATAATGCACAGACAAAACAGAATCTCTCTTGCAGGCCACGTCAGTACTACAAAGAATGCCAGGGTACTGGCTGAGGATAATACCACATATCAGAGAAGGAAAAGCAATGGGCATTTTGGAAGCATTGGTTATAGCATGCTTCACAATCTGATAAAAAATGTAACTACCATAGTCAAACTTAACCTTTGTACCAACAGCAAAAATGAATCTTCCTAGCCCAACAAAAATGGTGGAAGTGTGATTTGTAGGAACCCAATTAGCTGCCCCAATCCTGTGCAGGATTGCATATTTGACACTCAGTTGTCCAGCAGACAATTTTCCTTTCAAGGGCTAAGCAGTCACCTGGTTTGCAGAAATTACCCTGCAAACCTGATTGTCAGTTACTTCCAGCTCACTTTCTTCTTGCTCACTTCTTCCCAAGTATTTGTTGATAACAACAGGGGAAAAATCAATACATCTCCCCCTTACATACACCTTCCTAAACTCCATACTTCTTCTATCAGCAATATCCACAGGGATGTTCACAATGAACTCCTTGACCAGCACATCATAGCATTTGGAGAATTTAGACACAGTCTTCATTAATCCAGCATTATTAATCAACTCCATGACCTCCTTGATCTCAAAAGCATCGCTACCTAGCTCTCTCTCCAGAGCAACCCTTCTTTGATATACAAACTTCCACTTTTGCACACTATCAACAGAATGGAATGAAATATTATCCAGTGGAGCATCTGGCACTATGTCAGATGGTCTCTTGGTTACAGACTTTCTAACAGGAGCGATGTCCTGGACATCATCATCAACATCATTATCAGACTCAGAATCTGATCTATTCTTCCTTTTCTTAGATGGAGTAGCAACTTTGCTCCATGCTTTGGAAGGTCCAACAGTAGCCTTTTTCTTGCCAACAACAGATTTCCCTCTAGGTGTGTTGTCAACAATAAATTTCCCTCTTCTTGCCTGCAAGCGTTTGGCTATGCCAGGATTCACATTAGCAATTAATTCATTGTCAGATGGTAAGTCATCAAGATTCACAACATCATCAGAGTCATTTGTCCTCTTGTTACTCTGATCAGGACCAGCAGTCTTCTTCTCCACACCAGGAATATCAGCAGCACCTTCAATCCTCCCTTCCTTCAGCACAGAGTTAGCCAACTTGTGCAGATTTTCAGTATCAGTACCCTTATAAGAATTTGAAGAATCAACATCTCTTTCCTCACTTTGATTAGCATCTGAAGTGGGAATAGCATCAATTTGAGAAAGTGGGGTTGAAATACCAGGAACATTATGACCTCCATATAAAACCCTAGTAACCAGTCTTCTAATAGTTCTATCAACATACAGACTATCTTCGGTGGCCCTATTTTCAGAAGATGACGCAAGAGGAGTTTTAGAAGTGTTACCTATAGGAACACATTTGGAAACTCTAGCATGAGAGGTTGTGGGCTTTTTCAACTAAGCGTCAGCATAAGGGATCATGGAAAACGGAGCAACCTCTATCACATCATCAAACGAGACGCTCACAGGGTGAGCCGTAGGTTTTGATTTCGACCTAGCAGACTTGGAAGGAGATGAACCATGGTGTTGAGACATCTTGAGATTTTTGTGGATGAAGCAAGGATGTCCAAGCAGAGGTATTGTGGAGGTATGGAAGGTGAAGGAGCAGTTGGAATGGGATGTAGTGTTAGGGTAGCGTGTGAGAATATTACTTTTGGTATTTTGAAATGATTGTACTTAATGGAGACACTTTATTTTTGGGAAATACAATACCACTTGAATGATATTTTCACTCAACATTAATTGCTACAAATCCTCATAAATACAAATCCCTAATTTTACTCTTAAAATTTCAAATTGACTAGCATCCAATGCCTTAGTGAAGATGTCAGCTAACTGCTTCTCTGTGGCAACATGTTCTAAGGCAATAATCTTGTCTTCTACAAGATCCCTTATAAAATGATGACGAATATCAATGTGTTTGGTCCTGCTGTGTTGAATATGATTTTTGGAGATGTTTATAGCACTCAAGTTATCACAATATAATGTCATGACATCTTGTGTGACATTATATTCAGTCAGCATCTGTTTCATCCACACCAGTTGAGAACAGCTGCTTCCGGCTGCTATGTACTTAACTTCAGCAGTAGACAGAGAGACACAATTTTGCTTCTTGCTGAACCATGATATAAGATTGTTCTGCAAAAAGAAGCATCCTCCTGATGTGCTTTTCCTATCATCAGCACTTCCAGCCCAATCAGTATCACAATATCCAGATAATGCATAGCCAGGTCCATGTGTGTATAACATACCATAATTACATGTTCCTTCAGGTCTTGGAACCAGCTCCCATACTTCATTTCTCTTGAATTACCCTAGCTCTTCTTGCATGGAATTAATCCAGAATTCATCAGTTAAGGCTTCCTTGACAATTTTTGGTTCAATTTTTGACACAAAATAAGAACTTGTTATGACTTCTCTTGATCTAGTAGTGACTCCCTCTTTTAGATCACCTATGATAAGATCTATAGGATGGTCTTTCTGAATTCTGATGGAGGGTCCCTTGTTTACTAGCTTAGATTCAGGTTCTGCATTAGTAGGCTTAGGATCAGTGTTTTTGTCTGAAGCTTCTGCAAAGATATCAAAGAATGTTCCAACATCTTCTAGAACATCAGCCTTCTTATGCAAATCATCAACAACAACATTTATGGACTCCATCATAACTTTAGTTCTGGAGTTGAAGACTCTATAGGCTCTGCTGTTAGTAGAATAGCCCAAAAATATTCCTTCATCACTTTTTGGATCCATCTTTCTTCTTTGGTCACGATCTGCCAAGATATAGCATTTGCTTCCAAACACATGGAAGTATTTGACAGTAGGTTTTCTTCCCTTCCATATCTCATACAAGGTAGTTGTGGTTCCTGTTCTTAAGGCCACTCTATTATGAACATAGCAAGCAGTGTTCATAGCTTCAGTCCAGAAATAGTAAGGCAGTTTCTTTGCATGGATCATAGCTCTAGCGGACTCCTGGATAGTTCTATTTTTTCGTTTCACAACTCTATGTTGTTGTGGAGTAATGGGAGAAGAGAATTCATGACCAATCCCTTTCGATGAGCAAAATTCAGCAAATTTGTGGTTCTCAAATGGTCACTTCTGATTCTAACAAAATTGCTCTCCTTTTCTTTTTGAAGTCTTTGGCAAAGATCTTTGAACACATCAAACACTTCAGATTTTTCTCTTATAAAATTCACCCAAGTATATCTGGAAAAATCATCCACCACCACATAAGCATACTTCTTTCCACCAAACTTTCCACCTGCATAGGTCTTATCAGGTCCATGTGAAGGAGTTCCAACACTTTTGAAGTAGTGAGATGTTTAATCTTCTGGTGTGACATCTTAGTTTGCTTTCCAATTTGGCATTCACCACATACCCTTCCTTATTCAATCTTTAGCTTAGGAATTCCTCTGACAGCTTCCATAGAGATGATCTTCTTCATCCCTTTTAGATGTAAATGACCAAGTTTTTGGTGCCACAGTTTCACTTCATCTTCTTTGGCTAGAGCACAAGTGGAGGAGTAACTAGAATCTTGAGGAACCCATAAGTAGCAGTTGTCCTTAGATCTGACTCCCTTCATAATCACTTCACTCTTTTCATTTGTAACCAAGCATTCAGATTTGGTGAAGTTGACATTGAATCCTTGATCACACAGTTGACTGATGCTTATCAAGTTGGCAGTCAACCCTTTAACCAGCAACACATTATCAAGATTTGGAACTCCTGAGCAGTTCAACTTTCCAACCCCCTTGATTTCACCCTTGGCTCCATCACCAAGGTCACATAGCTGGTGGAATGAGATTTGATGTCAACTAACAGATTTTTAATTCCTGTCATGTGTCTAGAGCAACCACTGTCATAGTACCAATCCTCCTTAGCTGAGACTCTGAGAGACATGTGAGCTATCAAACTGGTAGCAGTAGCCTTGGGAACCCATTGTCTTCCATTAGTAGGAATGTTTTGATTGGATCTAGGTTGAGGAGTAGGCTTAGGATATCCATACAGTCTAAAGCAGAAAGGTTTTATGTGACCAAAACGCCCGCAGTAATGGCATCTCCATCTTTGGAATCTTCCTCTTAAGTGGTTGGGATGTCCTCTCCCATGATGTTGAGGCATCTGATGTGACATATTACGTTTAGGTCCAGACGAATGTCCTCTCCTATGATGTTGAGACACCTGACGTGACATATTACGTTTAGGTCAAGAAGAACTAGCATCTGAAGAGGGTTTCTTTTCTCCATCAAATCCTAGCCCAGTCATATCTCCTGCCATTTTTCCAACCTGAAGAATTTCATCCAATGTGTCAGATCCACTGTTCAGCATTCTGATAGATTTGGACATTTGATCAAGCTTGGAGTTCAGTAATATGACTTCATTCTCCAGCTTAGAGATGGTTCCAAGATGTTCTGCCTTTTCAGCCTTCAGTTGAACTATAAGTTTCTTCTGCTTCTCCCCTTCGTGACAGACTTCTTCACTTCTGAGACACAGCTCTTTGTAGAAAGTTGCTAGTTCTTCAAAGGTCAATTCATCATCACTAGAATCTTCATCAGAGACATATCTTCCAGTCAAAGCAGTCACATGTTTAGCAGATTCTTCTTCAAGTTCACTTTCAGAATCCTCATCAGACCAAGATACAATTAGACTCTTCTTTTGTTTCTTGAGGTAAGTAGGGCATTCAGCTCTAATGTGACCAAATCCCTCACATCCATGGCACGGAATCCCTTTCCCTTGAGTGGATTTTTCTTCAGACCTTGTTCTTCTACCAACATCATTAGACCCGCTGATGTCAGATGAGTTGGTCTTGACATTAGGTCTTGACTTTATGTCCATCCTCTTCATCACCTTGTTGAACTGTCTTCCTAGCAGTACTATAGCATTTGATAAGCTTTCATCAGTATCCAGAGCATATTCCTCCTCTCCATCTTCAGCATTGGACACAAAGGCTATACTTTTGGCTTTCTTTTCAGATCTGTCACTTATCCCTAGTTCAAATGTTTGGAGGGATCCAACAAGTTCATCCACCCTCATCTTGCTGATATCTTGAGCTTCTTCTATGGCAGTCACTTTCATATCAAATCTCTTGGGAAGAGACCTGAGAATTTTTCTTACCAGCTTTTCATCCGACATCTTTTCACCTAGGGCACTTGAAGCATTGGCTATTTCAAGGATATTCATATGGAAGTCATGTATGCTTTCATCTTCCTTCATCTTTAAATTTTCAAACTTGGTTGTGAGCAATTGAAGTCTTGACATCTTCACTTTAGAGGTACCTTCATGAGTAGTTTTGAGTATGTCCCTAGCATCTTTAGCTACCTCACAATTGTTCACCAATCTGAATATGTTTCTATCCATTCCATTAAACAAAGCAAAGCATTCAATGCTTTAGAGTTTCCAAGAGCCAATTCATCCTCCTCCTTAGTCCATTCCTCCTCAGGTTTCAGGTCAGATGTTGCCTTTCCATCTTTCCCCACAGTGACAGGGTGTTCCCATCCTTTTATGACAGCTTTCCAGGCTTACTATCCAACGATTTCAAGAAGGCCACCATGCGTGGTTTCCAATAATCATAATTAGATCCATCCAGAATAGGTGGTCTGTTCACAAATCCTCCTTCCTTGTCCATAGTACCAGAAAGTATCATCCCTAGATCTCACCCAGAAACAGAGCAGGATGCCTGCTCTGGTACCAATTGAAATTCTGGTATCAAATATGAGATGTCGAAAGAGATGTCACGACACTAATATCTGAATAATGATCAATTTATGAACAAGATAAAATGTAGTAAATAATTGTAAAGAGACACAAGCAATTGTAAACCCAGTTCGGTGCAATCACACCTACGTCTGGGGGCTACCAAGCTAGGAAGGAAATCCACTAAACAGAATTACTTTGAAGATTCTTAGTAAACACTATCTAGTTTACAATCTTCTCACCTAATCTCTACCCGTGTAATTTCTATCTAAGACACTCTCAGATAAGAGACACCTCTCACTCCCCCTCAATCACATGCAGTGATAACTACAGAAGAGTACAAAGTTTAGAAGGACACACTTCAATGACAACACTTGATCTTGCTTAAAAGCTTCAATCAAGAACAAAACACTCATGCTTAAAAGCTTAGAGTGAACAACTTACAACTCAAAGACTCAGTCCAATTCAAGCATCTAAATGATGAATGAATGACTCACAAGAAAACAACCAACAAAAGACTTAAACCCTAATACTTGAATATGCAGCTTTCAATATCTTCTCTCTACTCTGCAAATAGGGTTAGTACGTCTTTAAATAGAAACAATCTTCTTGGGCTTAGGCATTAGCAAATCTCAGATTTAATTCACAATTAAAACTGATTATGCTCCAAATCTTTTTGCACGAAAATAGCAACAAACTATTCTTCAAAAAAGTAGCAAAATGCGCTTGCTTCAAATAACGTCACGCCATGATTTTCGCACGCAATCACTGAACATAAACACACAAAAGATTGCAAATAAAGCACAACAAATAAACCATAACATTCTGAACAGGATGTTCTGTAAACAGATGTTAGGACATCCGGCTCGACATCATGATCAGAGCCCTGCAACAATAAGAAAGACCACCTGCAAAACGTTAGAATCACATGTCAAGACATTAAGCATAACATCTTGATGTAACACCTTGTTTTAGCAAAATTGCTGCCAATACAGAACTAACAACTATGCTCGAGAAAACTTGCTCACTCTGGCTTGGGCAGCCAAACGTCTTCACCAGTACATGATTTACAACACTACTTGGTTAATCTCCGAAATGGATCCAATCAAGTACGTCTTTGAAAAGCCTGCTCTCACGGGAAGGATTGTCTGTTGGCAGATGTTGTTATCGGAATATGACATCGAGTATCACGCTCAGAAAGCCGTCAAAGGAAGTATTTTAGCCGATCATTTGGCTCATCAACCGATTAACGATCAAGAATCAGTTGGATTTGACTTCCCAGATGAAGATATCATGTACTTGAAAATGAAAGATTGTGATGAACCGCTACCGAGTGAAGGGCCAGAACCAGGTTCCTAATGGGGACTAATATTTGACAGAGCTATCTACAATTATGGAAACAAAATTGGGGCAATCATCGTAACACCTCAGGGTACCTATATTCCTTTCACTGCCAGATTAACATTCAAAGGTACAAACAACGAGGCCAAATACAAAGCTTGTATCATGGGTCTCGAAGAAGCAATTGATTTGAGGATTAAGAACTTGGATGTGTATGGAGACTCAGCCTTGGTTATCAATCAGATCAAAGGAGATTGGAACACATACCAATCAGGACTAATTCCTTACAAAGATTATGCGAGAAGATTCTTACCATTCTTCAACAAAATCGAGTTTCATCACATCCCTCGTGAAGAGAATCACATGGTTGATGCATTAGCCACTCTCTCTTCCATGATTAGTGTAGGTCAATGGAATGATATCAAACCATGGTATCACGATATTAAATACTTCCTTCAGAAACAAGAGTACTCACCTGGGGCATTAAGAAAAGATAGGAAAACCATCAGAAGATTGGCAGGCAACTTCTTCCTGAGCGGTGATACACTCTACAAGAGAAACTTCGACATGGTTTTGCTCCGATGCATAGACAGACCAGAAGCAAACATGCTGATGAAAGAAATTCACGAAAGATCCTTTGGTACTCATGCCAACGAACATACAATGGCAAGGAATATTCTGAGAGCCGGGTACTATTGGTTGACAATGGAATCCGATTGCTACAAGTACATGAGGAAATGTCACAAGTGTCAAATATACGTTGACAAAATCCATGTACCGCCAACGTATCTCAAAGTTCTTTCTTCTCCATGGCCTTTTTCTATATGGGGAATCGACATGATTGGGATGATCGAACCCAAGGCTTCAAACAGACATCGGTTCATCCTGGTAGCCTTTGACTACTTCACCAAGTGGGTCGAAGCAGCATCACACACCAATGTAACCTGACAACTCGTGGTCCAATTTATCAAGAACAACCTCATCTTCCATTATGGTGTTCCAAGCCAAATCATTACTGATAATGGATCTAACTTGAACAATAAGATGATGAAAGAGTTGTGCGCTGAATTCAAAATCGAACACCATAGCTCATCTCCCTACCGGCCTAAGATGAATGGAGCGGTAGAAGCGGCTAACAAGAACATCAAGAAGATTGTTCAAAAGATGGCTGTAACCTACAAAGACTAGCACAAAATGCTGCCTTTTGCTCTTCACAGTTATCGCACATTTGTCCGCACTTCAACAGGGGCAACCCCTTTCTCTCTAGTATATGGCATGGAAGCAGTGTTTCCCATAGAAGTTGAGATCCCATCGATCCGAGTATTGATGGAAGCTAAGCTAACAGAAGCAGAATGGTGTCAAAGTTGACACGATGAGCTGAATCTGATAGAAGAAAAGCGAATAACGGCTCTATGCCATGGTCAGTTGTATCAGCAAAGGATGAAGAAAGCGTTCGACAAAAAGGTCTGACCTCGCATCTTCAGGAAAGGAGACCTCGTGCTCAAGAAGATACAATCATTCCTCACTGATTCCCAGGGCAAATAGACTCCGAATTATGACGACCCCTATGTGGTCAAGAAAGTCTTCTCAGGAGGCACCTTGAGACTCGCAACCATGGATGGAGAGGAATTTGCCTACCCAACGAATGTTGACGTAGTCAAGAAATACTTTGCCTAAATAAAAAAAAAAACATCTCGGTGGATTGAAAACCCGAAAGGGCGGTCCAGGAAAAAATTAGAGACATAAGCAAAAATCATCCCGATGGATTGGAATTCTTAAAAGACAGTCCAGGCAAAAGTTAGGGATTCATGGCAAGTAACTACGTCCGACAAGGTTAAATCCCCTGTGGTAACACTGTTCGTCAAAAAAATTCCAGTTAAGGTCATCTTCGACAGAAGCTCAGGTTGTCCAGAATTTAAAGTTGGTAGAAGGATAATGGTCGTTATATTTCAATGTAGCCCCTTTTCCCTTAAATGACCATTTTCTAAACTTTGTAAATGCTCTATGGGATCACGCGCTTGGTTGATTTCCATCCTATCAATAAAATTTGAGCTCTAGTGCTTTTGTTTGCAATTCTTATTTGTTTTAGATTTACAGAATGACATTTTTAAACATGATCAACGATTCTTGAAATAAAACAAAAAATAATTTACTTGTAAAAATTTTCTGCTTTTAAAAAAAAGATGGCAATTCCTTTTGACTGATGAACATCAAAAAGAACATCGATAGCTTCTCCAGAAGTGATCAAACCTCAGAATGCAGAATCAAAGTACTCTTTCTAAAACCAGTACACCTGAATGAAGGATCAACGGTGACAGATGCCACGTTTCATCTGATATCCTCGGCAGGGTTCTTACCTCTTAAGACCGATTGACAATTCTTCCTCCCCACAGGGTCTACCTCTCCCAATCAGGGCAGGATTGCTATTTTGAACCAATGATACTTTTCATCCCCCCTTTGTGGCCGAGTATCCAATCGTGTTCATCTCTTAGTCTGTATGTCGCGTCAGGTTTGTCAGCATAAACATACATACATCATGCATTACTGATTCATATTCATATTCATATTGCATTATTGACACTTTGGTCATTTTCATCCCCCAAGTGATAAAAGTCCTCTTATCAATCGAGTTGTCAGTTCTTTCCTCGTCAGGAAATGTATCATCTAAAACAATCTCTCTCCCTAGTTTATTTTTGGATTGGAGACGGCCCTCGACCACTTTGATAACTTGAACCTCTGAAAGGCAAGAAGACATTCGACAAACGTCACTCTTCACCGTTGAAGATGATATTTTCGCTTTCCTGGATTAAGGAAAATCCCTAAAGAAAGCCTCTCAACCGAAGACTCTCAGCAACACATTGGTTTTTCTCCCAAGAAAGTCAATGTTAATGAAGTCATCAGCACCTCAAAATTGGATCACATCACATGGAATTTCTCTGAAAAGATTTCGAAGAAAAGTATGATGTAGTATCCCCAAGCGAAAATCAATCTTTCAAGAGACTCGTTTTCCCCAGTAGAGTCAATAAATGGCATCTCTAATAGAGAAGTTTTCACACCTCTACCACTCAGACGAATGGGTGTCCCTGGCAAGTCTGACATCAAATCTTTTTCCATCAAATGGCATCTCCCCAGTAAAAACTCGGCGAGAAGTTTGATGAAAACCGCTACACATAACATCCCTTGTCAAGGAAGAAACTCGACAAGAAGAAACTGAGACCAGTTCCTTGGCTGAAGACCAGGATTAAGGGGAAGTTTATCAAGGAACTGAGACCAGTTCCGTGGCTGAAGACTAGGATCGAGGGGAAGTTTATTCAAAAGAAACTTAGACTAGTTCCATGGCTGAAGACCAGGATCGAGGGGAAGTTTTACCCTTTTCTAAGTATCATTGCTTAGGAAAAGAAGATGGATGAGCATACAACCATTCATAAACATCGTCAAAATTTCGGGTATTCTGATATTTAATCCTCTTGCACCCTGAATGTCAGAATATCTTCGCCATTCACACCTCCGGGTCCAAGAAGATTAAATAGGGGCATCTGTCATACCCCAAATTTTGACCACCAAGATTTCCCATCATTGTGAAGATCATCACCACAATATGGTTGTGCCATCATGCCTCATCAATCTCCAAAGATAGTTGAGCATCCCCTACAATCAAGAATTAAGGTTCGGGCCCTCTCAGAGTATTTAGACAAAGGATCACTCAAGAAATGACATGATATTCAACTTTTCTAACCTCTTAAACACCCATAAAGGATCAATAGGTCTCCCATATAAAGAATCAAGCACAAGATTACAATATTCCAAGTGGATCAAGCCTTGAGATCGCCAGTGTCACCAAATTAGGGTTTTGGTCGACCAAGGCCTCCAGATGGAAATTTTTCCTCTGGGAATGAGCCAATGCTTCAAAGCACAACCCAAGATACTCCAAGGGACCTCATGGACACAATCATCAAGTCAATTTAACCTCAGGGGATGCATTCACCAAAAACCAGGAATTAGGGTTTCTTGACCAAATTCACCCCTAAGTTGACTTTTGGAGCAAAGCATGAGCCAAGACTTCAAAACATGACTTAATATTCTCAAAATAACCCTAGGAATCCATTTGCAAAGTTAAATTACCCTCATAGGATACATTCCTCAAAAGTCGGGAATTAGGGTTTTTACGCGTCGAACCTCTTCGGAGCCAAAAGTCAAAACATGACCTTTTTGGCAAAAATGATCCTTATGACTCATATTTTCATAAAATATGACTTATAATATCATTTGAACAAGAATTGACCAAGAAATCATGATAACTTGTAAAAGGGGTAACCTTGAAAATTTTAAAAAATTTCTAAGTTACTAAATTTGAATGGTTTTGGTGCCAACTTCCAAAGGCCATAACTTTTGATCCAAGCAGCCATTTTGAATGATCTAAAGCCTGATTTGTAGGTCTTCCTACATTCTACAAAAGCTTCAACTACATGAAACTCTGATTCTTCATGAATTTTTAGTTATGAATGGATCAAAATGGTGAAAAATCAAGAACATAACACTTAGTGCAAAACTGTCTAAGTGTCAGCTTTGGGCATCAAAGTTCATGATGTTTTTTCAATTGGATTCAGATAGTTTCAAGACCAACTATGATCACACATGAATTTTACCATATGAGGGCTTTCTAAAAAGCACAAGAGCTTTTCATAACTCCATTTGAGCAGGGAGATATGACCCCCTCAAAATCACCATTTCCAACTGTCTTGTACAAGACAGAATTTTGCATTTTTGCTCGATTTGGAAAAATCA
This sequence comes from Lathyrus tuberosus, assembly GCA_022829125.1. Lineage (NCBI taxonomy): Eukaryota > Viridiplantae > Streptophyta > Magnoliopsida > Fabales > Fabaceae > Lathyrus > Lathyrus tuberosus. The sequence continues at coordinate 1,194,962 of JALAZF010000393.1, forward strand.
GACAAGTACAAGCCTTGTCATCTATTTGGACACCTCAGGCGATAAAATCAAAGAGAAATGATCTGATCCACAAGCCTCCCAAGTCCAAGGATCTACATGTAGCCATAAAAGCCCTAAAAGGGCTAAAAGGTCAAAGACTCCAATTTTGTTTCAATGCATTCAATGGATGCACAAGGTGGCAAGCATCAAGACATTGCTAACTGAATTGAGTCAAGATTCAGCTCTGAACCAAAGGACTCATAGCCTGTGCCCTAACCTTAAGTCAATGGCTAGAGGAGACTTGAGATTCCTTTTGATCAACATTGGCTAAGGGACTGTCCAAGCCTTCATTCACTATTGATGCCAAAACAAACTTATTGCACTATAAATAGACATCAATTGTGATCAGTTTGAGAACACCAAAGCAACCAAACTGATGTTTTCCTCAAAATCTCTCTCATTTTGCAAAAATGCCTTCTTTTGCAAGTCACCACTGAGTTTTCGAGTTAGAGAGCAATTCCACCATAGCTCATGATCCAAAAACATCCAATGTATCATATATAAGCTATTCAAACACTCATCCTTGATCTGAAACACCAAAATAAAAAAGTCAATCTCCAAAACCTCAAATTTTGACTTTTTTGCATTTTTCAAGCCATGTCTTGATTCAGTCACTTTCAAAACCAAACAAAGCCTCAAACACACTCCAAATATCATCCTCAAACCATCCCAACAAGTTTCCCTCAACTGTAACATCATTTGAGTGAGTTACCAATTTGGTCACTTTTGCCACTTTTGCAAGAAAGAGCCAATTCTTGTTCGTGAGGATTCCAGCTGGTTTTGATCATTCTAAAAGCTTCTAAGGGATCAATCAAAGGTGTCTAAAGCATTGGATCACTTCTGGCACAAGCATCTTGAAAGATAGCACAAGGAGCTTCAAGAGGTAAGTGCATCACAACTTGAACTCTTTAAATCATGCATTGCTTTGATGTTCATTGATCATGGACATCTCATACATATCATATATGTTGTGTTTGAACCAATTTTCCATGCTATTGTTTCCTGTATAATGAGATAGCATAGAACATGCAAATCTAGGCCTATTTTGAAACCACTATCGGGTTTTAAAATAGGGACATCTTTAGAAAAAACTAAAAGCACCATTGGATTCCTCATGAAATTCTAGGTAGGATCCATCTAAATTTTCTCAAAATCCATGAAGAATTGAGGGAGTTAGAGCCTTCATGCTAGAAGGCAAAAATCAGGCCATGCCTTGGGCAAGGGCCAGACCATGACGCCTTGGCCAGGCCTAAAACCTTGTCACCCATATATGTTTATGGGGTGGTTTTGATACACGGATATATCACCACCCCAGTGGTAACGCGCATGTGTGTTTGTTTGGAAGGTCGTGGGTTCAACACCCACCCAGACCATTTTGCCATTTTCTCCCTTTTTTGCTATTTTTCACATTTTTCATGGTTTTTATTAATTAATCCCAAAATTAATTTCTCTTTCAATTTTAATTATTTTTTTATTGGTTCTTTTTTTGAAAATTCAAAAAAATATTAAAATATTTTATTCTACAAAAAATTCACAAAAATATTATTTATTTCACATATTTGGTATTCTTGTAAAGAATTATGTTTTTATTTGTTTTTAAACATTTAAAAATATTTCTTTCTCTTGATTTTTCAACTTCAAATGAATTTCAAACTTTCATGTGATTAAACATGATTTTTCAAAATATTTTTCAAAGTATACAACTTGTTTTTGAATATATTTGGTATTTTATATCATTTATTATCTAATTTCCTTTGAAAATTATATTAAAAATGAAAAAATTAGGGCTTTCTCTAATTCTTGATTTTTCAAACTTCACAAAAAACACTTTGGGCCTCTAATGGAGTGTAAGACCCACCACTTATCACATAGAAACCATTTGGGCCTCAGTCATTGCATAAGTCCCTCTGCGATTCTTAAAAACGACGATGCGATCACTGTCTTTCATTGGGTCTCTCCTTGAGTTGTAAGCCCCATCTTTTGTACAAAAATAAACTTTTGGGCCTCTTGATATAGTATAAGACCCATACCTTGTAAAAAAACGTTTGTGGGTCTCAGTCATTGTATAAGTCCCAGTACGTTAAAAAATCTCGGCACTGTCGTCGTTCTCAAAACATTTTCATTTGGGTCTCTCCCTGAGTTGTAAGCCCCATTATCTTTTATTTTTAAATCACTTTGGGCCTCTAATATAGTGTAAGACCCAACCCCCTTGTACATAAACAATAATTTAGGCCTCAGTCATTGTATAAGTCCCAGTACAGTTTTCAGAACAACGGTGCGATCACTGTTACTTTTGGGCTTCTCCTTGAGTGCAAGCCCCAATCTTCTTTTTCAAAACAACTTTACCTTTTGATTTAGGTTCAAATTCATAGTTGTTATCAAAACTTTCTTTAATTTCTTGAACAACTAAACATACAGCTGTTACAATGGAAGCTTGCTCACCTGTAAGTTTTAAAACAGCTTTCTTTTACATACTTGTATATATATATATATATATATATATATATATATATATATATATATATATATATATGTGTGTGTTTGTAATGCTGGAAGCTTGCTCACCTGTAAGTCCTCCTACTCTATTTTACATACTTGTATATATTTCATCTGTATATATATATATGCCTGTATATTATATGCTTAGAGTTTTCCCCGGCAATCAGGTATAGGATTAAATCAAATCAGTGGTCACTCTTTCAACACACTCAAACTAGTTCCCCATAGGAATTTCCAGATACAGTCTTGCCTCCTATTGGGCTTATACAATATGGAACAGAGAAAGGCATTATTCCCGGTGAAACTTTTCTCAAGACTGTCACTACTAGAAATTTTGTCTAAGAAATTCATTTCCCCCAGAGAGGATTAATTCCCGGTGAAACCTCTCTTGAATTTCTTCAAACCCTAGAACTGTTCACTAAAGAAAGGATTATTCCCAGTGAAACCTTTCTTGAACTTTTCTTAGGTTCGGACCCACAGGCTTCCTAAAAGCATCCCCAGCCTCCTCTTGGGCTCTGTACAAGAACCCTCAGGCTTCTTAAAAGTTCTCATGCCTTTTCTTGGGCTTAGTACAAGGACCCAAAGACCTCTTACAGATATAGGACAGAACTTAGTCATCATTTGTTAGAGCAGTCTTTCCAAAGAGTCAAAACATCAAACCAATTTAGGGTTGATTCTCATCCCTTAAAACACTTGCCTCCTCTTGGGCATCATACAAAGATAAACCTTTTCACACCAGTAGACTTGGACAGTCTCATCTCCTCAAGGAAAAGGCGAAACCCTAATCATTTCATCAATCACCAACAGAGTTTAAACTTTTCATTCCTAAATTTCCCCATCTAGGGTCAAATCACTATCAATAAAACCTTTATCAGAACCTCAAGGCATATGATATTTCAACTCTTCTGTAATCCTCAGCAAGAGTTGATTCCCCATTTTGGACCTGTCTCTGGATCCCAATAATCCTCAACAGAAGATAGCCTCCTCTTAGGCTTTGTATAAAGATATTTATTCACTCTCTTGTTGAGTCAATTCTTTTCAGCCTCAATCTTGGGCTTTGTACAAGACAGATAAAAACCCTCTCTTGTTGAGTCAGTCTCTTTTCAGCCTCAATCTTGGGCTTTGGACAAGACACCCATAAATATATTCAGCTGAGTCAGTCAAATATCTTTTAGCCTCAATCTTGGGCTTTGTACAAGACACATATAAAATCTCCTTAAGTAGAGTCAATCCTATTTTTAGCCTCAATATTGGGCTTTGTACAAGACAAATCATACTCTCCAACAGAGTCAATCCCATTTTAGCCTCAATCTTGGGCTTTGTACAAGACAGATACAAATATTCCCCAGTGGAGTCAAAAATCCCTTTTTAGCCTCGATCTTGGGCTTTGTACAAGACAGACAAAATATTTCCCCAGAAAAGTCAACTTTCAGCCTCCTCTTAGGCTTTGTATAATAATATTCCCCAAAAGAGTCAGTCTCTTTTTAGCCTCAATCTTGGGCTTTGTACAAGACAGATATAAAACTCCCTAGTAGAGTCAACCTTTTAGCTTCAACCTTGGGCTTTGATCAAGGCACACACAAATTAACATCCCCTCAGAGGAAATCAAAAACTCTCTGTAGGAAGACATTTCTCTGTACATCACACATCAAAATAGACAATCAAAACAAACCTTAATCCCGGATAACTGCTATAAGTGGCACACTTGTTGATTCAAAAATCCAAGCTGTAGTCCATCTCTTATCCTGGTAAATCCTCCTCTTTCATCTAATACTGTAAGTGGCAAGCCTCTAGATTATTTACATCCACGCCAATGTCCATCTCTTAGTATGAAAGACTCCTAAGGAAAAATGACATTACTCTATACTGAGTTAAAGTTTTCTCTTTCAGGACAAATCCCTCATAAAGGAAATTATGGCATTGTTGGATTCTCATATCCCAGTCAAAGTAATCCTCCTTTATAATCAGTCACCCAACAGTTGTGATAAACAGATGAGATATCTCTCTTTAGAGATGATAAATTCTATCTCAGTCAAAACCTTTAGCTTCAATCTTGGGCTTCAAACAAGAAACAAAATAACCTTTATCTTCAATCTTGGGCTTTGAACAAGATACAAATAACCTTTAGCTTCAATCTTGGACTTTGAACAAGACACCAAACATTTTTTTCCTCCCATAAAATAGGAGGAACTACGATTGCTGTAATTTCTCTGTTTTCTTTAACGGGAATACGTAGGCATAAGATTGTGAAATCTTAGCAAGCACGCCAACCAAAAACCTTAGGTCCAGTACCTTACGAAAAAACATCGGAAAACCCGAACATCAACAAAAACTCTCTCTCTCAACATTCCCAAAGGAGAAACTTTCCCAACCCATGACAGACAAACACCAGTAAATAGAAAACAGTAGAAATTGCTAACAACTTGTGGATAACCACATATAGGATGGGTAATTGACAACTCTCCATTGTATAACCTGACCCTGGACCCCCCAATCTCTTAAGCATTTGTTAAAGAAAACATTTGCGTGCAAGGTTAGTTTTAGATAGCTTCCCTTTCCTTTCCAGCTTCATAGGATAAATAAGAAATCAGAAAGTAGCACCCAACTCCTACCATCGCGGTGAGGAGAAACTAATGGCGATAAGGTGGTCGCGTCACCGAAAAAATCGCACGCTACACAGTGTAAATGTGTTAATCGATTAACACAGGTAAAATGGGCAGAATTTGTTGCTTTTTCATGACATCAACTTTTCCTCCTCATTTTGGGATTCAACTTGATTCTAGCAGTGTGTGGAACATTCTAGACATCACTAGACATTTCAAAACTACTCAAGACACTCCACTTGCATTTATTCCAATGCATCACTTTAAATTAAGTGCACCATGTTCCTTGATTACCAAGCATGCCAACCTTTGATTTGAAGCTTACATTGGGATTGCTACCGAGTTAACTTCCTAACTAACCGAGTTAACCGCTTGACTCGGTGAGTCAAGTGTAACTAACTCCTAGCCTGATTCCAAACCACCCAAAGCTAGCTCCTAGCCTAATGCCAAACCTCTTACACTTCAAACCAAAAGTCTATATAAACAAACCTTCAATCATTTTTCAAGGGATCAACCATTTTCACACAATTTCTCACACTTCACTCTCAATTCTCTCACATTCTCTCTGGACTTTTCTGTAACTTCTTTATCTTCATCTACATTTTCTTCCCAAACCTCACCATAGCTCTTCACCATTGAAGGATAATCATTTCTACATTGGAAGTGATTATTTCTTGAGCTTAACCTTCATCATCTTGCAATTATACTTAGATTTCTGGAGTTCTATTGGCTTTTGGATTCATCTCAAGTGTTTGCTTCAATATTCAACGGTTCGAATTCGTATTTCGAAGTTTCATCGCAATTTGCTCGGTTTCGACATGTTTCGGCTATAATTGAAGATTCCTCTGGTTTTCTTTAATTATCTTCCTCAAGATTCATCTGCAATAATCACCAAGCCAATCCTCCGGCTTGTAGGTTGGTAGCTCTCATTCATTTTACTGTTTCGAACGTTTTCGTATCATTCGCGATGTAGTTTCGATACTTTTTGTGTGTGAATTGATTATGCCATTGCTTGATCCATGATCTTGATGATTTAATTGATTCCATTACTGATTATTTTCTGTTGTTAAACTTGATTTTTCATGCATAATTGTTTGCCCTAGCATAGGAGTGATTGTACAATCCATAAGTGGCCAAAAGCACTTTTTAAAACTGTTTTTTCTGCCCCTGTTTCAGTGTTAATCGATTAACACTTTACAGTGCAAAAGTGTTAATAGATTAACCAGTGTAAATTTGCTGATTTTCAAGTGTTAATCGATTAACACTTTGCAGTGCAAAAAGTGTTAATCGATTAACACTGTTCCAGATTGCCATTTTCATGCTTTTTCAAATGTGTTTGCTATGCTTTCTTCCTTTAACTTCCATAGATTGATATGCTTTATTTTTATGGATGTTTTAGGTGTCATTTAACTTCTGTTTGAAGCATGCTCATGAATTTTTTATGCACGATTTCGATTATGCAATTGTTCACATTTTTTGGCATTGTATGAACATGATCATTCTTGAACTTTCTTTGATCACATGATACATGATTTGTAATGCATACTAAATGTCATTTGGTACTGTTTTTCACTTTCGTTCATGTTTGAATTAGATTTATTCTTCAAATAATAAGCTTAATCTTGTACAATCAATAGTGCACCATTTGCTTTAATAATTTTTCAATTCATTTTGGAGAATTATTAGCATACTTCTCCCTTTTGATTAATTAATCGAAACTTCGTTTCGATTATTGATCCTCCCTTTGGCGCTTCTCTTTAGACTTCCTTTAGAGCTTCATTTCTCTCTTCCCCCGCAGAGTTGGAGTTTCGCACGATGCACTAGAGCACGACACTGGAGCACTGTACAAATTGGAGTTGTTCCGCTGCTGTTTCAATCTCCGCACCATACTTTGAGTGCTAGGGAAGGAATGAGGATGGAGTTGTCCTACCCTCATTCTGACTATTTATTAGGTAAGGGCATCTGGCCCTCTCGCTGAGAATAGTCACCTCTATCCTCAAGCTGTAGTGTTTCTCCTTCCCCAGTCGAGTCAATCCTTGATCACTTGTGCTCCTCTCTCTTTTGATTAATCACCATTCTCTTGGTTAAAGATCATTGCTTCTTAGGTTAATACCCGTCTCTTGCCTCGGTATCCTTCTTCTTTGGTCAATCATCATCTTTTTTATTCCCCGGAAGAGTCTTCATTCCTTTGTCTTCGGTTAAACATAGTTTTCTTGTTAAACTCTGAAACCCTGTGCAGTTCGCAACCTTTTCTTGGTTCTTCTCCCCTTGATTGGTTAATCACTGTATGTCAGTTAAAACACCAATTTGCTCGTCTTCTCAGTTAACCACAATCTATCTGTTAACACACTGAGTTCATTTTGAGTTAATCACCTTCTCTTGGTTAATCACCCATTTTTTCAGTTAACCACAGCCAGTCTGTTAAAACACTGAACCTCTTTCGAGTTAATCATCTTCTCTTGGTTAATCGCTTGTTTCTTTTCGGTTAATCACAGTTTCTTCTGTTAACACCGAATCCTCAGTGGTTAGCAACCTCTTTTGGTTCAATACCCTTTTGTTGGTCAAGTACTATTTGTTTAGTCAGTACCAACATCCCCAGTGGGTGACAACCTCTGCTTGGTTCCACACCCTTTTTCCTTTGGTTAACCACTGTTTTCAGTTAATATACCAAAACCCTTTCAGAGTCAATGCCTTCGTTTGGTTCAGTACTCTCTCTTCTGGTTAATCACAGTCTATCAGTTAAAACCTTTATCCCCACCAGAGTTCTTATCTCTTTCCCTTCGGTTAACCACTGCCAGTCAGTTAATATACCAAACCTTTTTTCTCTTGGTTTTGACACCATCCCTTTGCTTGTTCCCCAGTAGGGTCGCTTATCCTCTGGGTCTCCGCACAGTCGCTTTGTTCTATTACCTCCCTAATAGAGTCCTTTTTGTTCCTTCTGTTCCTTTCTCTTCTTGGTTTCGACACCACTCTTGCACGTTATTCTCAGTACAACTTTTGTCTTTCCTTTTTGCATTTCTTTCTTGGTTTTGACACCATTTTCTTGAGAATCCCCATCGGAGTTTCCTTCTTTCTCTTGATCTTAGTTTTGACACTACTTTCCATTTCCATTTCCGTCTTAGTTCCCCGAACTACGAAAGTGTCATACCCCAAATTTTGACCACCAAGATTTCCCATCATTATTCAAGTCATCATCACAATATAGATGTACCTTCATGCCTCATCAATCTCCTCAAAGGTTGTTCAACTTTCACTACAACCAAGAATTAGGGTTTCAAGCCCTCTCAGAGCACTTAGACAAAGGATCAATCAAGAAATGACATGATCTTCAACTTTTCTAACCTCTGAAATACCTATAAAGGATCAAGAGGACTCCCACATCAAGAATCAAGCACAACGTTGCAACATTCCAAGTGGATCAAGCCTCAAGATCGCCAGTGTCACCAAATTAAGGTTTTGGTCGACTGAGGCCTCCAGATGGAAATTTTCATCTGGGCTGTTATTTCCTTGGTTTTATGGTTAGCATTATTTTGCTAAAACTCATGTAGCAGCGGATGTTGAATGAAGATGTCTAAAAATATGTTTCATTACTCCTTGCTCAACATGTCGTATGAAGATGTTCCATGGCAGCTCATAGGACATCGCGTTGTGAAGTCATTTTTTATTGCAGATTTTGTTACAATGATTTGTAACTGAATATTTTATGAATAATTGGTTATCCTATGTGGCATCCAAAGCATTTTTGGATTAGGGTTACTTGTTGGTTTTCGGATTTGCTGCTGTTTCTAATTATGGAGACATAATAGGAAACTTTGGATTGAAGACCTATTTTATTGGAGTTAATTTTGCAGATTTGTGAGCAGCCTAATTGCTGCGTTTTTGAAGCCCAATTCAGTCCAGATTACAAGCTATAAATAGACTGATGTAAACCTAGTTTTAGGTGTCGAACTTACATGTATTTTAGGGTTGTGTGCTTGTGTTTTGTGAGCCTAACTGGTATCTTATGATAACAGTATAAGGACTGTAGTGTAAGTTGTGTAAGGTTGCTCATAAGCTTTTAAGCATTGAGTAGCTGTGTGTTAATTCTCATAAGCTGTGAAGTATTGAGAATTTATGTTTCGACCATTGTTATTCATCTTGTAAGGAACCAGTCACGGGTTGTGATTGAAGAGGGATTTGAGGAGGGCCTCATACCTAGGGGAGTCTTAGGTAGAAGTCATAGGAAGGGTAGTGATTAAGTGAGCGGATTGAACTGGGTGTGGTTATCAGTGAATTGATACTATCGAATATTGATTTCATCCCTGGCTTGGTAGCCCCCAGATGTAGGATAGTTAGATCCGAACTGGGTTAACAATTTCTGGTGTTCTTTACATTTTATGCACACTTTTGTATTGAGCTTGTTCATTGTTGTTGTATATCAGTGTCTCGACATCTCGATAGGACATCTGATATACAGGCCAGAATTTCAATTGGCATCAAGAGCTGGCACCCTTTGTTGTTTCTGGGTGAGATTCAGGGAAGGTACTTTCTGGTACAATGGACAAGGATGGAGGAGCTCTGAATAAACCACCTTTGCTGGATGGCTCTAACTATGCGTATTGGAAACCTAGGATGATAGCCTTCATCAAGTCCATGGATGATCAAGCATGGAAAGCGGTTATCAAAGGTTGGGAGCCTCCAAAGGTAAGAGATGGAGAAGGAAATCTTACTGATGTTCTGAAGGAAGAAGAGGACTGGGATGATGCTGACTACAAAGGATCTGTTGGAAATTCTAAAGCCATGAATGCATTGTTCAATGGTGTCAACAGAAATATCTTCAGGCTGATTGAGCATTGCACTATTGCCAAAGAGGCTTGGCAGGTCCTGAAAGTTGCTCATGAAGGGACCTCAAAGGTGAAAATGTCAAAGCTTCAGCTTCTCACTAGCAAGTTTGAGAGTTTGAAGATGTAAGAGGATGAGAGCATTCATGATTTTCATATGAACATTATTGAGATAGCTAATGCCTCTAGTGCCTTAGGAGAAAAGATGTCTGACAGCAAGCTGGTCAGGAAGATTCTCAGGTCTCTTCCTAAGAGATTTGATATGAAGGTTACTGCTATAGAGGAAGCTCAGGACATTGACAAGATGAAGGTGGATGAGCTTATGGGATCTCTCCAAACTTTTGAGTTAGGACTCGGTGAAAAAGCTGAAAAGAAGAACAGTATAGCATTTGTGTCAAGTGCTGATGACTCAGATGATGAAGGAAAACTGGTCAAAGATGAAGATGTGTCTAAAGATCTGGTATTACTTGGTAAACAATTTAACAAAGTGTTGAAGGGGATTGACTGGAAGTCGAGAGTTAATGCTCAGAACAAGTCACTCGACATCAGAAAGAATCAGGATGGAGGCAGAACTGAAGAAGACTCTAATCAAGGGAAGAGAGTTCAATGCTATGAATGTGAGGGATATGGGCACATAAAGACTGAGTGTCCCACGTATCTCAAAAGGTAGAAGAAGGGCTTATCCGTGTCTTGGTCAGAAGGAGAGTCTGAGAGCGATATTGAAGAAGAATAAGCAAAATTGGTGATAGCTTTGACTGGAGTATGTAAGGCTGATGAAGAAACTTCTCGTGAATCTGACTCTGACAAAGAATCTTATGTTGGAGAACTTACTAAGGAAGAAGTATTCTCAGGGTTTTCAGAACTGTGTATCAAGAATGAAGAAAGGTGCCAGATTATATTGGAGCAGAAGATCTTGATAGCTCAACTGGAAGCTGAGAAGGAAGAACATCTATCAACCATTGCTGATCTGAAGGAGGAGGTTGAATGGCAAAAGTCAAAACTTGACAATATGACCAAATCTATAAGAATGCTGAACAATGGTACCACGCAGCTGGATGAGATCCTTCAGAATGGAAAAGAAGCTGGAAATATGCAAGGCCTTGGTTTTAACAATCAAGCAGAGACTTCCAAGAAGACTGTATTGAAGTTTGTTCCTCAGAAAATAAAGCAAGAAGTGGAGATGTCAAATCACATGTTTTAACATCAGAAGAAAAGAGTTTGTAGATCAAAGTATAAACCATGGAGATGCCATTACTGTGGCAAGATTGGTCACTTAAAGTTCTTTTGCTACAAACTGCACGGCTATCCCAAAACTTCTCAGCAACAAAATAAAGAATAGAGTTGGGGTAAAGTGAAGAGAAGATGGATTCCTAGACAAATGATGGTTGGCCTCATAGCACATACTTCTCTTAGAGCATCTGCAAGAGAAGATTGGTACTTTGACAGTGGTTGTTCAAGACATATGACTGGTGTGAAGAAGTTTTTGTCAGACATTAAGCCTCACTCCACCAATTATGTCACCTTTGGGGATGGATCAAAGGGTGAGATAAAAGGTGTCGGAAAGCTGGACTACATAGGACAACCAAATCTGGATCAAGTTCTCTATGTCAAAGGACTGGCCGCAAACTTAATCAGTATAAGCCAATTGTGTGATGTAGGGTTCAAGGTAAATTTCACCAAATCTGAATGTCTAGTAACCAATGTGAAAGATGAAGTTGTTATGAAGGGGACCAGGTCTAAGGATAACTGCTATCTGTGGAATCCTCAAGAACCTGAAAATCTGTCTACTTGTTTGATGTCAAAGGAAGATGAAACCAAACTGTGGCATCAGAAATTGGGTCACTTACACCTGAAAGGGATGAAGAAGGTTATGTCAAATGAAGTTGTTCGAGGTATTCCCAAGCTGAAGATTGATGAGGACAAAATATGTGGTGAATGTCAAGTTGGGAAGCAAACAAGGGTGTCACACAAGAAGCTTCAACATCTTACCACAACTTCTAGAGTTCTAGAACTTCTTCACATGGACCTAATGGGACCTATGCAGGTTGAAAGTCTTGGTGGGAAGAAGTATGCCTATGTTGTCGTAGATGACTACTCTAGATTCACTTGGATAAGTTTTATCAGAGAAAAGTCTGAAGTGTTTGCAGCTTTTAAAGAATTGTGTCAAAGAATTCAACTGGAAAAGGATTGTGGTGTTGTTCGAATCAGAAGTGACCATGGGAAAGAATTCGAAAATAGTAGATTTGAAGAGTTCTGCTTATTTGAGGGAATTATTCATGAATTCTCATCACCAATCACTCCTCAGCAGAATGGTGTGGTGGAACGCAAGAACAGGACCATACAAGAATGTGCATGAGTCATGATTCATGCCAAAAAGCTTCCATATCATTTTTGGGCTGAAGCCATGAATACTGCTTGCTATATACACAATAGGGTGACTATCAGATCAGGTACCTCTGTCACTCTTTATGAGCTATGGAAAGGTAGAAAGCCAAATGTGAAGTATTTCCATGTGTTTGGTAGTAAGTGCTACATCTTAGCGGATCGTGAGCAAAGGCGAAAGATGGATCCTAAGAGTGAGGAAGGAATATTTTTAGGTTACTCTACAAACAGTAAATCATATAGAGTATTCAATTCCAGAACTCAGGTGATGATGGAATCCATAAATGTGGTGGTTGATGATTCTGGCAATGATGAAGATGTCCCAGATGATGTTGGAGCATGTCTGCCCATGAACAATGAAAACTCTTCAGACATTGAGCCTGCTCAAGAAATCAACACCAGACCTGAGAATGAAGAGGTAGAGGATGCTAACAGGGGACCCTCTATAAGGATTCAGAAGGATCACCCTAGGGAATTAATTATTGGAGATCTGAATGAAGGTGTAAGAACCAGAAGAAGGGAGACTGTGTCAAATGCGTACTTTGTGTCAAAGATCGAACCAAAGAATGTCAAAGAAGCATTGACAGATGAGTTCTGGATAAGTGCCATGCAAGATGAACTGTGTCAGTTTAAGAGGAATGAAGTTTGGGAACTGGTACCACGACCAGCAGGAACAAATGTGATTGGAACAAAATGGGTGTATAAGAATAAGTCTGATGAGCAAGGAGTTGTCACCAGGAACAAAGCTAGATTAGTAGCTCAAGGATACACACAGATTGAAGGAGTAGACTTCGATGAAACATTTGCGCCTGTGGCTCGGTTGGAATCCATCAGATTGTTGCTAGGAGTGGCATGTTTGTTAAAATTCAGACTGTTTCAAATGGATGTCAAGAGTGCTTTTCTAAATGGGTATCTTAATGAGGAAGTCTATGTTGAGCAGCCTAAAGGGTTTGTGGATCCAAACTTTCCTGATCATGTTTACAAGCTGAAGAAGGCTCTATATGGTCTGAAACAAGCTCCACGAGCTTGGTATGAAAGACTGACTGAGTTCTTAGTTAACAATGGGTACAGGAAGGGTGGTATTGATAAAACTCTTTTTGTCAAGGAGAAGGATGGGAAACTAATGATTGCTCAGATTTATGTAGATGATATTGTGTTTGGCGGGATGTCGGATGAAATGGTCCAACATTTTGTCACTCAAATGCAGTCTGAATTTGAGATGAGCTTAGTGGGTGAATTAACCTACTTCCTTGGATTACAAGTCAAGCAGATGGAAGACTCCATTTTTATTTGTCAGAGCAAATATGCGAGGAACATTGTGAAAAAGTTTGGGCTGGATAATGCCAAGCATAAGAGGACTCCAGCTCCTACTCACTTGAAGTTATCCAAAGATGAAAAGGGAGTGGATGTTGAACAAAGTCTGTATAGAAGTATGATTGGCAGTCTGCTGTATCTTACAGCAAGTAGGCCAGACATCACTTTTGTTGTTGGTGTGTGTGCAAGATATCAAGCAGAACCCAAGGTCAGTCACATAAATCAAGTGAAAAGAATTCTAAAGTATGTGAGTGGTACATGTGATTATGGGCTGCTTTACTCCCATGACTCAAGTCCCATTTTATTAGGATATTGTGATGCTGATTGGGCTGGAAGTGCTAACGATAGGAAGAGTACCTCTGGTGGATGCTTCTTTCTAGGAAATAATCTTATTTCATGGTTTAGCAAGAAGCAGAATTCAGTATCCCTTTCTACTGCTGAAGCTGAGTACATAGCAGCTGGTAGTAGTTGTGCACAACTGGTATGGATGAAGCAGATGCTGTCAGAGTATAATGTCACACAAGATGTCATGACACTATTTTGTGACAACCTGAGTGCTATTAATATTTCCAAAAATCCCATTCAACATAGCAGGACAAAGCACATTGACATCAGGCATCACTTCATCAGAGAACTTGTGGAGGACAAAGTCATAACTCTTGAGCATGTGAGCACAGAAAATCAGCTTGCTGACATATTTACCAAGGCTCTGGATGCAGTTTAGTTTGAAAACCTGAGGAGCAGACTTGGGGTGTGCATTCATGAAGACCTATAGCAATCAATGTGCTTTCTGGCTGCCAGACTGAAAAGACTAAAAGAGGTTCTGGTAGTGCAGTGTGTGAATGAAGGGAAAATGCTGAAGTCTGTGCATGACATTTGGGCATGTAATGTGGTGTGCATCTACTTCCTGATGCAGTTTACTCTGGATTCTTTTTACTTTGACTTGTTCTACTAGCCTTTGTCATATTTGTGGCTAAAAAGGGGGAGTAGTAAGTGTGAGGGGGAGCAACATTGTTATGTGCTGCAGGTGCAGCTGAGGTTGCTGCTGTTGAGGGGGAGTTGCTATGATGAGATGTTTGCTGGACTGAGTGTGTATGCAGCTGAGAGGGAGTTTTGTTTGTGTGTGCAGCTGAGGGGGAGTTTTTTTTTGCTGCTATGTTGGATTTGTTTGTGGTTTTGTGGATTTTTTTGCTGCTATTAACGGTGTTTTCTTCCGCTGCTGATACTGATGGTATTTAAGTGTGTGTGGAGTTTTAGCCAAAAATAAGCCAAAGGGGGAGATTGTTATTTCCTTGGTTTTATGGTTGGCATTATTTTGCTAAAACTCATGTAGCAGCAGATGTTAAATGAAGATGTCTAAAAATATGTTTCATTACTCCTTGCTCAACATGTCGTATGAAGATGTTCCATGGCAGCTCATAGGACATCGCGTTGTGAAGTCAGTTTTTATTGCAGATTCTGTTACAATGATTTGTAACTGAATATTCTGTGAATAATTGGTTATCCTATGTGGCATCCAAAGCATTTTTGGATTAGGGTTACTTGTTGGTTTTCGGATTTGCTGTTGTTTCTAATTATGGAGACATAATATGAAACTTTGGATTGAAGACCTATTTTATTGGAGTTAATTTTGCAGATTTGTGAGCAGCCTAATTGCTGCGTTTTTGAAGCCCAATTCAGTCCAGATTACAAGCTATAAATAGACTGATGTAAACCTAGTTTTAGGTGTCGAACTTACATGTATTTTAGGGTTGTGTGCTTGTGTTTTGTGAGCCTAACTGGTATCTTATGATAACAGTATAAGGACTGTAGTGTAAGTTGTGTAAGGTTGCTCATAAGCTTTTAAGCATTGAGTAGCTGTGTGTTAATTCTCATAAGCTGTGAAGTATTGAGAATTTGTGTTTCGACCATTGTTATTCATCTTGTAAGGAACCAGTCACGGGTTGTGATTGAAGAGGGATTTGAGGAGGGCCTCATACCTAGGGGAGTCTTAGGTAGAAGTCATAGGAAGGGTAGTGATTAAGTGAGCTGATTGAACCGGGTGTGGTTATCAGTGAATTGATACTATCGAATATTAATTTCATCCCTGGCTTGGTAGCCCCCAGATGTAGGATAGTTAGATCCGAACTGGGTTAACAATTTCTGGTGTTCTTTACATTTTATGCACACTTTTGTATTAAGCTTGTTCATTGTTGTTGTATATCAGTGTCTCGACATCTCGATAGGACATCTGATATACAGGCCAGAATTTCATGGGCATGAGCCAATGCTTCAAATAATAACCCAAGATACTGCAAGGGACCTTATGGACCCAATCATCAAGTCAATTTGACCTCAGGGGATTCATTTACCAAAAATCAGGAATTAGGGTTTCTTGACCTAATTCACCCCTAAGTTGACTTTTGGGACAAAACATGAGCCAAGACCTTAAGACATGATTTGAAGGCCTAAAAACATCACATTGATCCCTTTACAACAATTGATTGACCCAAGAAACTTGATTCACAAGTTTCAATTTCATCAGGACCACAATTAGGGTTTTGAGGAAAAAGTCAACTGTACCTTTGACTTTTGACCAAGACATGCTCCCAAACCATGGGACATGATTCAATACACCCTATAACACCTATGGAATCCATCCATTAGGTTTGATTTAGGTCAAGAACTTGATTTCACAAAGGATCGCACAGTTGGGATTTCATCCGATAAAAAGTCAACTGTGCACAAAATCAAGTTTGACTTTTTGGGATTTTCCATAAATATGGTTCCCTTAAGTCAAAAACAATGTTAATGTATGATATTGATCATCATCAATCAAGAAAAATCAAGAAAAATGAGGTTTCTTGCAAAAGGGGCAACCTTGAGAAACCAAAATTTTTCAAAGTTATGGAATAAAAATGGTTTTGGTACCAACTTCCAAGGACCATAACTTGAGATCCAAGCAATCATTTTGGGTGATCCAAAGCTGGATTTGTAGGTCTTACTACACTCTACAAAAGCTTCAACTACCTCGGACTCCAATTATTTATGGATTTTAAGTTATGGAGTGATCAAAATGACAAAAACATGAAAATAGCACTTTTTCCAACACTTAGTGAAAATCTGCCTAAGTTACCAGCCTTGAACATCAATGTTCATGAGGTTTTTTCAGTTGGATCCAAATAGTTTCAAAACAAAATATGATCACACATGTTTTGTATCATATGAGGGCTTTCTAAAAAGCACAATAGCCTCTCATAACTCAACCTGAGCAGGGAGATATGAATCCCTCAAAATCACCATTTCCAACTGTCCTAGGCAAGGCAGATTTTGTTGTTTTGCTCGATTTGGGAAATTTGAACAACTCCAAGCCTTGTCATCATTTTGGACACATCTGAGGATAAAACAAAAGGAGAATGATCTGATCCCCAAGCCTCCAAAGTCCCAGAATCTACATTAGCCATAACAAACCTAAAAAGGCTAAAAAGGTGCCAAGACTCCAATTTTGTTTCAATGCATTTAATGGATACACCAAGGTGGAATGGACTGACACATTCCTAACTGAATGAGTCAAGGATCGGCAATGAATAAGAAGACCATAGGCTTGTGCCCTAACCTCAAGTCAATGGCTAGAGGAGACTTGAGATTCCTTTTGCTCAACATTGGCCAAAGGCCTGCTGCAGCTGCCATTCACTACTGCTTGCAAAACAAACTTGCTCTACTATAAATAGAGCTCATTTGTGCTCAGTTTGAGTATGCCAAAGCACTACAACACTTGCTTTCCTCAAAATCTCTTTCTTTAGGCCAAAATGCCTTCTTTAGCAAGGTATCTCTGAGTTTTTGAGTTAGAGAGCAATTCCACCACAACTCATGATCCAAACACTCTAATATGTTGTATCTAAGCTGTTCAAACACTCACTTGTGACCTGAAACACCAAAATCACAAAGTCCAGTTCCAAAACCTCAAAAATTGACTTTTCTGCGTTTTCCAAGCCATGCCTTGATTCAGTCACTTCCAAAATCAAACAAAGCCTCAAACACACTCCAAATATCATCCTCAAACTGTCCCAAATGGTTCCCCTCATCTGGAACACCATTGGGAGAGTTTCCATATTGGTCACTTTTGCCCATTTTGCAAGAAAGTGCCACAACTTGTTCCTGAGGATTCCAGCTGGTTCTAATCATTCTAAAAGTTTCTAAGGGATCAATTGAGAATGTCCAAAGCATCAAACAACTTCTGGCACAAGGAACTTGGCAAATAGCACAAAAAGCTCCAAGAGCATAGAACATGCCAAAATAGGCCTATTTCAAAACCACTATCGGATTTTGAGGAGGAAACATTTTCTGAAAATTCCAAGGGTACCATTGGATTCCTCATGAAATTCTAGGTCAGTTGCACCTAAATTTCGTTCCAATTCATGGAGAAATGAGAAAGTTAGAGGCTTCACGTAAATTGCCCAAAAGATTGCCTTGCCCAGGCCTAGAAACAAGGCATGCCTTATGAATTAATGGGGTGGTTTTGATACACGGATGTATCACCACCCCAGTGGTAGCGCGCATGTGTGTTTGGCTTGATGGCCGTGGGTTCAAACCCCACCCAGACCATTTTGCCATTTTTCTTTGTTTTTGCTATTTTTTTCCATATTTTCATGTTTTTGTTAATTAATTGAAAAATTAATTTCTCTCTCAATTTTAATTATTTTTTATTGATTATTTTTTTGAAAATTCACAAAAACATTAAAATATTTTATTCCATGAAAATTTCACAGAAATATTATTTATTTCATATATTTGATATTTTTGTAAAGAATTATATTTTTATTTGTTTTTAAACATTAAAAATATTTCTTTCTCTTGGTTTTGCAAAATTCAAATGATTTTTAAATCATCCTATGAATGAAACATGATTTTCCAAATATAAATCCAAGATCACAACCTTTTTTTACATATTTGGTTATTTTAATTGAATTTTTATTCAATTAAAATACATTTAAAAACCAAAATTAGGGTTTTGATCACTATCACCCTAACAAATCTTTTTTAAAACAACCTTTGGGCCTCTAATAGAGTGTAAGACCCAACCCCTTTTGTATATAAACTTTTTTTGGGCCTCAGTCATTGTATAAGACCCACTGTGATTTCAAAAATCTCGGCACGATCGCCATTTCAAAACATTTTCATCTGGGCCTACCCTTGTGTTGTAAGTCCCATTTCTTCTCTTTTTCAAACCTTTGGTCCTCTCCTTGAGTTGTACGACCCATCCCTCTGTACAGAAAACCTCTTTGGGCCTCAGTCATTGTATAAGTCCCAGTAAAATTTTCAGAACAACGGAGCGATCCCTGTTATATCTAGGCCTCTCCTTGAGTATAAGCCCCAATCTTTTCAAAAACAACTTCCCTTTTGATATAGGTTCAAATATACAGTTGTTATCAAAACTTTCTTTAATTTCTTGGACAACTAACAATATAGCTATGGAAGCTTGCTCACCTGTAAGTTTTTATCAGCTTTCTTTACATGCTTATATATATATATATATATATAATTGTATTGTTGGAAGCTTGCTCACCTGTAAGTCCTTCTTTCATATCCTTTTAATACTTGTCATATATCAACTGTATATATACTTGTATATTTACTTAGAGTTTTCCCCGACAACTAGGTCTAGAACTAGGTAAAGCCAGTTGGTTACTCTTTAATACAGTCCAAACTAGATCCCCATAGGATTTCCAGATACAGTCTTGCCTTCTCTTGGGCTTAAACAATATGGAACAAAGAGAAAGGCATTATTCCCGGTGAAACTTTTCTCAGACTGTCACTATTAGAAATTGTCAAAGAAATTCATTCCCCAGAGAGGATTAATTCCCGGTGAAACCTCTCTTGAATTTCTTCAAACCCTAGAATAGTACATTAAAGAAAAGATTATTCTCGGTGAAACTTTTCTTGAACTCTTCTTAAGTTTGGACCCATAGGCTTCCTAAAAGCATCCTCGCCTCCTCTTGGGCTTTGTACAAGGACCCTCCGGCTTCTTAGAAGTTCTCATGCCTTCTCTTAGGCTTAATACAAAGACCCTGAAGACCTCTTAAAGGTATAGGACAGAACTTAGTCATCCTTTTCTAGAGAAGTCTTTCCAGAGTCAAATCTCAGACCAATTTTAGGATTGATTCTCATCCCTTAAAACACCTGCCTCCTCTTGGGCATCATACAAAGATAAATTTTTCCATACCAGTAGACTTGGACAGTCTAATCTCCTTTTGGATCTCAAAGACATTCTCAAGTTCCCTACAAACATAGGAGAAACCATGGCCATTTTAATAAATCCCCAGCAGAATTAAAACCCATGGGTTCTGAAACCCAAACTTTCTCCTAAAATTCCCTATCCAGGGTCATCAGTATAACACTATCCTAAATCAGAACCTCAAGGTATCTGATACCTCAACTCTTCTGTAATCCTCAACAAGAGTTGATTCCCCATTTGGACCTGCATCTGTATCTCAGTAATCCTCAGCAGAAGACAACCTCCTCTTAGGCTTTGTATAATGATTTCTTTCTTTGTTCTTCCCCAGCAAAGATAGCCTCCTCTTAGGCTTTGTATAATGATCCTTCCTTTCCTCAGCACAATCAGCCTCCTCTTGGGCTTTGTACAATGATTTTCCCTAGCTGAGCTAACCTTTTTAGACTCTCTTGTTGAGTCAATCTTTTTCAGCCTTCTCTTAGGCTTGGTATAATGATTTCCCCTAGTAGAAGTTAGCCTCCTCTCAGGCTGTGTATAATGATTTCTCCAGCTTGGTCCGTCTCAATCTTAGGCTTTGTACAAGACACCATATAAATTTCCTAAGTAGAGTCAATCCTCTTTCAGCCTCAATCTTGGGATTTGTACAAGACATATAATATTCTCCAAAAGAGTCAAGCTCATTTCAGCCTCAATCTTGGGCTTTGTACTAGACACCTAAAATATCCTCTACCGAGTCAGTATAATCTTCTTTTTAGCCTCAATCTTGGGCTTTGTACAAGACATATAAAGATTTCTTTCCCACCGAGTCAGTCTTCTTTTCAGCCTTAATCTTGGGCCTTGTATACAAACCCTCCCCGGCGGAGTCGAAATCCCTTTTTTAGCCTTAATCTTGGGCTTTGTATAAGACAGACAGAATATTTTCTCCGGAAAAGTCAAGCTTTTAGCCTCCTCTTAGGCTTTGTATAATAATATCCCCAAAAGAGGCAGTCTCTTTTAGCCTCAATCTTGGGCTTTGTACAGGACATATATAAGCACTCTCTTGTTGAGTCAGTCTTTTCCAACCTCCTCTTAGGCTTTGTATAAAGACTTCCCCAGTGGAGTCAATCAATCTCTTAGCTTCAACCTTGGGCTTTAATCAAGGCATAAAAAAATAAACACCCCCTCAGAGGAAATCAAAAATCTCTCTGTAGGAAGTCATTTCTTTGCATATCACACATCAAAACAAACATTCAAAATAAACCCTAATCCCAGATAACTGCTATAAGTGGCATACTTGTTGATTCAAAATATCCAAGCTGTCGTCCATCTTTTATCCTGGTAAATCCTCTCTTTCATCTAATTGCTGTAAGTGGCAAGCCTTTGGATTATTTACATCCACGCCATTGTCCCTCTCTTAGCATAAAAGATTCCTAAGGAAAAATGGAATTACTCAACACTGAGTTAAAGTTTTCTCCTTCAGGACAAACCCCCTATAAAGGAAATTATGGCATTGCTGGATTCTCATATCCCAGTTAAAGTAACACTCCTTTATAATCAGTCACCCAGCAGTTGTCATAAATAGACGAGATATCTCCTTTAGAGATGACAAATTCTCCATCAGTCAAACCTTTTAGCTTCAATCTTGGGCTTTGAACAAGACACAAATACTCCTTTAGCTTCAATCTTGGGCTTTGAACAAGACACAAATATACTTTTTTAGCTTCAATCTTGAGCTTTGAACAAGACACCAAAACATCATCTTTTTCCTCCCATAGAATAGGGGAACTACGATTGCTCTGATTTCCCTGTTATCTTTAACGGGAATACGTAGGCTTAAGATTGCAAAATCTTAGCGAGCACACCAACCAAAAACTTTAGGTCCAGTACCTTTACACATACCAATCAAAACTGAGGTCCAATACCTCACCAAAATCATCAAAAACTCTCTCTCTCTCTCTCTCAAACATTCCCAAACTTTCCCCAACCCATCAATAGATACACACCATCAAGTACAAAGCAGAACCTAAATCTAATAACCTATGGATAACCACATATAGGATGGGTAATTGACAACTCCCCATTGTATAACCTGACCCGGTCCCCCCAATCTCTTTAAGCATTTTTTCAGTTAAACATTCACGTGCAAGGTTAGTTTTAGATAGCTTCCCTTTCCCTTCCAGCTTCACGGGATAAATAAGAAATCAGAAAGTAGCACCCCATCTCCTCCTCATTGTGAGGAGAAGACCCTTCGCGATAAGGTGGTCGCATCACCGGCAAAAATCGCACGCTACAGTAAAATGGAGACTCTGCTGGGGAGTGCCATTAGGATTTGTTTTACCTTAGTCATCATCGTCTCCATTTTCCAACAGTAAAATAGCGACTCTGCTGGGGAGTCATTTTGTCTGTTTAGGATTATAGACTAGAATTCCTAAGAGGTCTAGGATGTTAGTTTTAGGAATGAATATATATATATATATATATATATATATATCGCTTTTCCTACTTGATATCCGTGTTTATTTTTCTGTCAATGGGAATGTGAGTGATGTCGCATGCGGAAAGTTTGAGTGATACCTAAGATAGGTGATGGCAGAGACGGGCGGTCTTATAGGGAGTGAATCCCGAATAAGCTGTCCCGGTAGACCATCAAATCAGTGGAGGTACCCTTTGCAGATTCAATGTCTAACGACTTCAGTTGTGAAAGCAGATTGTTCGATTGTGGTATCCATGAAACTGAGGATTTAGTAGACAGTAACCATGTGGCTATTTAGTAGTGCGGTAGCTATCAGAAATAGTTGTCACATGATATTACACTCAATTGAGATTACCCTAAGATACTACAGCTCGCTCGGGTGAACCAACCTGCTGTTGTTATCCCAAGGGGGGTCAATAATTTTGAGTACAGGTACAAAAATTCACCATAGTACAACCTTTGGGGATGGGTAGAGCCATGACTCCATGCTCGTGACACTGAACCTTTGAACCCATGTTTTTTCTATGTTTTTGTGTGTTGCATTCATGCATTCATAAAAAAAATCTTCTTTTCTAGTCTCTCATTTTCAAATTAAACAAAGACAATGATTGCAAATATTAGAGAGAAAGATTACGTTATGGATTTTGGTATAAGGAAGACGCACAAGTACACCTTCAAATAAGGATGGCAACGGGTCGAGTCGGGCGCGGGTTTCACACTACCCAAACCCGCACCCGCACCCGAAATCACCACTCGAACCCGAATCCGAACCCAAAAGCTATTCGGGTGGCAAAATAACACAAACTCGAACCCGTAGCAAAAACAAAAAAATACAACAACAACAACATTGAAATTTTAAATACAAGAATTCCATCAAGGTTTCTCAAAGAAATTAAGGAATTAAATTACAACTTTCCATCAAGTTTGGTAACATTACAATTAAAATTAAGGTCTTCAACATCTTAACATTACAATTAAAATTAAAGTCTACATATATATTTAGGGGCACTTATGTAATTTCATGTCTAAGCGGGTGTGGTTTCGGGTTTCGGGTGCGGGTTTCACACTACCCAAACCCGCACCCAAAATATCGGGTGGCACCCGAACCCGAACCCAGTCAACTTTGGTTTTCACCCGTTGACTCGGGTTCGGGTGCGGGTGGGCCCCGTGGGTTTGGGTCTGCCTGTCATCCCTACCTTCAAGGTTCCAAAACTAGAGGATTTAAGAGGGTTGGCAAGGATGATCACCAACCCTGATGCTTTCAGAGCTAAATACGGAGGACTGTTGTCTCTATTAAGGGTCCATGTAGTTGAAGAAATCCTGTCTACACTGATTTAGTTCTACGATCCGGTTTATCACTGTTTCACATTCCCGGATTATCAACTAACACCAACACTGGAGGAGTATTCTCACCTGACTGATTTACCCATCACTGACCAAGCTCTATTTTCTGGACTGGAAGAAATTCCAAAGGATCAAACCATTGCAAGAGCAATCTATTTGGATGAGTCAGAAGTCAGGACTCACATGACCGCTAAGGATGGAATCCAAGGTTTACCGGCCAAGTTCTTGGCAGAAAAAGCCCTGTACTTTGCCAGTATAGGAAACGTAACTGCTTTCGAAGATATCTTTGTTCTACTCACATACGGGTTGTTCCTTTTTCCCAACATCGATAACTTTATTGATATCAATGCCATTAAGATATTTCTGATTGGAAACCCTGTACCAACCTTGCTCGCAGATGCTTATTATTCTGTACACTTAAGGAATTTGTACATCGGAGGAATGATCACATGATGTGTACCCCTGCTATACAAATGGTTCACTTCCCAGTTACCTAAGTCTGCTGCTTTTTGGGATCATAAGAGTACTCCACGTTGGTCACAGAGAATCATGTCTCTTACCAACTCTGACATAGACTGCTACAATCGGATCTATGATGGGATAATGATCATTGACAAATGTGGAAATTTCCCTAATGTACCCCTCATTGGAACTAAAGGAGGAATCAACTATCATCCAGTTTTAGTTCATCGTCAACTCAGATACCCG
This sequence comes from Lathyrus tuberosus, assembly GCA_022829125.1. Lineage (NCBI taxonomy): Eukaryota > Viridiplantae > Streptophyta > Magnoliopsida > Fabales > Fabaceae > Lathyrus > Lathyrus tuberosus. The sequence goes on from JALAZF010000393.1 coordinate 1,219,334, forward strand.
ATGAGACATATCCCGCGTAATGTTCATCTGGAAGGTCTTTTCTTCAAGGAAGGAGAAAGTGACAGGGCACTAAAGACAGAAATAGTGCATGCCTAGAAACATGTTCACAGGAAAGGAAGAGAGTCTCTAGGAAAACCAGACTGTGTCTCTGTGGAACCTTATCTCCACTGGGTACAAACTAGAGCCCTCAAGCTGAGGATGCCTTACCCTCATCAAGAAGTTCTTCCGTTGAGGGAATATGTCCTTTATTTTATGTCTGATACGGAGAAACTCCGGGTCGCTCTCAACAAAGTTCAACGGGAAAAGAAATCTTGGAAGAACAAGTACCGCATTCTCAATATAGAGTGTACCAAAATTCAGCAACTGTTAAAAGAAAAGGACACTCTGATTAGGGTATTAGAGCAACATGCTGTAGAAAATCAAGAAGACTGAAGAAATTTGCTCGCTTATTTCACTTGGCAAAGGACTGACAACCCGACAACGACTAAAAAGCCCCGGTCAAAGAAAAGGAAAGTACCAGAACCAGCACCTGAGCTCTCCTCATAGAGGACTCAGGATCCATAAGCTTAGACATTTCCTTTTACAGCACTTTGTAAAATACTGTATTCCATTTCCACAATCTTTCAAATTCAATAAAACGGGGTCTCCCCACTGTATGATATTTGTAATCCAATTGTTAGAGTTTATTTTTGAAAATAACAAAAAAAATTATTATTAATTAATATCATTGTATATCATTAATCATTCTCACATAACGTATTCTTCTTACCTTCGAATCTCACGTCTGTGTCACGATTCTAGAGTCAAACTGTCTCATTCGTAAAATACTCGGGCCAATCGACAAAAAAAAATGGATGATCTCGAGGAAGAAAATAGAGAGCTGAGAGAATAAATCGACGCTCTGAAAGAGGATCTGAGAAAACTTCACAGTGACATGCAATCTCTAGCAACAGCTCAGAGGCAACAATAAAGAACTGTGATCTCAGAGATCACATATACGCCCATAGTGGAGACATATGATCCTCGGTACAACATGCCTAAAGATCGTCCCTGGGGCATGCCCATCAACTTTATCCCTAAATGATATATCCCACCGGTCACGGAAGACCCAGAAACTGCAGCAGGAACCGCTGGGCCTGAAGGTTACAAACTTCAGGAAAGCGAGAATGCAAGAGTCATGACAGCAACTCCTGAAGGTTACAAACTTCGGGATAGGGAAGCACCAAAGGTCACCGCCATAATGACTATACCACAACCAGTGGTACACACTGTCTTGGAAGGACAGATTCCACATATACCTTCTGGTGGAAATAAAAGTATGTATGAAAGGATGAATGAGTTCCAGGAGTAATTCCTGGAGATGCAGAAGGAATTGCATGCCATTCACGGCCAGGATTTATTTGGAAAGGACGCCGCAGACCTTTGTCTGGTCCCTAATGTGAAAATCCCGCACAAATTCAAGGTGCCTGACTTTGAAAAATACAAGGGCAACTCTTGCCCTCAAAGTCATTTGGTGATGTACGCTCAAAAGATGTCAACTCAAACTAAAAATCAACAGCTACTGATCCATTACTTTCAAGATAGTTTAACCGGTGCCGCACTCAAATGGTACATGGGATTAAACTGCACCAAGATTGTCACTTTTAGAGATCTTGGTGTTGTCTTCGTTCAGCAGTATAAGTATAACTTGGACATGGCACCAGATAGAGATCAACTCAGAGCAATGTCGCAGAAGGACAAGGAAACCTTTAAGGAATATGCTCAGAGATGGCGTGAAATTTCCGCCCAGATTTGTCCCCCTCTTGAGGAAAAAGAGATGACAAAGATCTTTTTGAAAACCTTAAGTTTATTCTATTACGACCGAATGGTCGCCAGTGCGCCCAGCGACTTCACTGAAATGGTGAACATGGGAGTACGCCTTGAAGAAGCAGTCTGAGAAGGACGATTGGTCAAAGAAGCAGGACCATCAAGCAGTACCAAAAGATACGGTAGTGTTTTCCCTAAGAAAAAGAGCAAGATATTGGTAATATCTCTCTCGGAAAGCCAAGGCGACTGTATCAACCAGTAGCAGCAGTAACTCCTGCTATCAACCATGTGCTTGTTCCAATGTATTAACCTCAGGTTGCTCAGAGCCAACCGAATAAGCAACAGTTTTAGCAAAGGACACAACAGCCTCTTCAGCAGACTCGTCAACAGTACAAAAATAACAACCGTACAACACGACCACCAGGGTTTGACCCTATACCGATGTTGTACGCAGAACTGTTTCCACTACTACTGGTCAAGGGGCACGTCCAAACCAGGTCCCTTCTTATAGTACCGGAAAATCTACCTTTTTGGTTCAAAGGGAATCAAACTTGCCCTTACCATCAAGGAGGACCGGGGTATAACATAGAAAACTGTCTCAGCGTCAAATCTAATATGCAGAAGCTTGTCAGGAACGGGGTCCTATCTTTCAAGGTTACAAATCCAAATGTTCAGACGAACCCGTTGCCTCAACACGAGAAGGCTGCAGTAAATTTGATAGAGGAAGAGTCCAACCACAACTATCAAATTCACGATGTACTCCTATTGGGAACCAATCTGGTCAGGATGCATTGCAGACAGAGCGGATACGGTCTTCTACCATCTCATGATTATAACCAGTATGATATTTGCTCAAAGAATAATTAAGGATGTTCCGTAGTATAATCAGCTCCACAAGAACAGATGGATCTCGGATGGATCCAAGATCACCGAATCCATGAGGTCAATATGGCTCACGCAAATCCCAACGTTGTCCAGAACCACGACATCCGTGCAATGAATGTCAACTTGGTGGCAATGCACTCAAGGCAAAGCCAACATCATGATCTGCCACGACACGATTACAATTCCTGTCCGATCTGCTCAATAAACAATCAGGGATGCTCTTTTATACAAGAGGCCCTCCAGCGTCAGATGGATCTTGGATGGATCCAGGACTACCGTGATAGAAGTCACTATCAATTCAACATGATTCAAATCTTTGATATTCGCTTAATGAATACCAGTTTGGTGGAATTACACGCTAAGCAGGTCAGGCTCGATTTTCTGGCTTCACATGATTATCAACACTGTAAAGTATGTCCTGAGAATGAACAAGGGTGTGCACTTGTCCAAAGAACGCTTCAACACTTGTTGAACCACTGGTGGTTTCCGATCTATCTAGATGAAGACACACAACAGGTCAGTATGACTGACGGGAATCCTATTAGGCATCAAAGTCAGGATGTTCGATCAATGGAAACATATCTAGTGAAGTTGCACTGCATACAAAGTGGACGTGGCCGGGTGCCACCACACAACTATGAGCGTTGTAGAGTTTGCTCAGAGAACAACCAAGGATAATACCTCGTGCGAGCAGCTCTTCAAAATCAGGTGGACCGAAAAGTGATTCGACCGTGTTCAAATTCTGGGTCAACCAAAGTAATGTCAGACTATTTCCCTGATCAAAGCAAAGACGTCGTCATAATCTCCGATCATGAAAGGATCAAATATGTATGCGCCATAATCCCTCTACTCCATGAATCAAGAGTTTCTCTTGATAGCAGAAAGATTCTCAACCTCGAACCAATTGAGGTCGGCTACGATGGTCAAAAAAATCAAAAGACTCATATAGTTATCTATCTGTCGGGACCAGTACCGTACAAATTCGATAAGGCTATCCATTACAAATAAGGTTCAACAACAATTGAGAATGGAAAGGAAACTCCATTACCCTCCGTCGTGAATATTGCTGATATCAGTCGAGTAACACGGAGCGGTCGGATCTTCAACAGAGGAGTTGGAGAACCCACCAGAGAAAAGGAACCTCAAACAGAAGTTCCCAATCAACTAGTAGATCAATCCAATAATCCCGACCTTTCAAAGAACAACGATGAGATGCTGAAGCTCATCCAGAAAAGCAAGTACAACATTGTAGACTAACTATTGCAATCTCCTTTGAGAATCTCTGTGCTATCTCTCTTGCTCAGTTCCGAAGCTCACAGAGAAGCTCTACAGAAAGTCTTAGAGCAAGCCTTTGTGGAACAAGATGTGACGATAAGACAATTCAACAGCATCATCTCCAACATCACTTCCTGCAACAATTTAGGATTCAGTGATGAAGAACTACCAGAAGGAGGCAAAAATTACAACATGGCGCTTAACATTATAGTCAACTGCCAGGACGATGCTTTAACCAACGTACTGGTAGACACCGGATCAACTCTGAATGTTATGCCAAAATCTACTCGGATGCAACTATCATTTCAAGGATCTCCGATGAGGGGCAGCGAGGTCATTGTCAAATCATTTGACGGATCCAGAAAAACAGTTATCGTCGAAGTTAATCTTCCCATAACCATCGGTCCTCACACTTTCCAAGTCACTTTCCATGTCATGGACATCCGGGCAGCATACAGCTGTTTATTAGGAAGACCTTGGATACACGAGGCTGGGGCAGTCACTTCGACACTTCACCAGAAGCTGAAGTTCGTCAAGAATGACAAACTAGTCACAGTCTGTGGAGTGCAAGCCTTAATCATAAGCAACTTATCATCATCAACCTGTGTAGAACCAGAAGAGGTCATTGGGACTCAGTTCCAAGCGCTCTCGGTGAGCAATGAGAATTAATCAGAAAAAGGAACATCAATTTCCTCGTACAAAGATGCTCTCAAAGTAATCGAGAGTAACAACGCAAAAGGATGGGGCCAGCTTGTCATTCCTACGGATAACAAGACAAAGAAAGGTCTTGGTTTTTCTTCAACCTGTACCCAGACTGCTACTAACGATGAAAGTTTTCATCCCATTCAGGACTTCTTCCACAGTGGAGGTTTCCTCCACCCAGTGTCTCAAGAAGTATATACCATAAATGAGGGGGATTCCTCCGATACAGATGAAGAGTGGAAATCCTATCTCAATGGGGACGGTTATATGTCTCAGGAAGAAACGCATACGCCATTTTGCTATCCCACGCAAAGTCCAAGATATATACCGAGATCAGATGTCAAGATGATGTACGGAGATCGTGATCCGGAAGGATGTCGTGCTCCACCCAACTCATTAGAGGAGGACACTCTGATGAAAGACTACTTCGACTATGACCCAATGGATGACTTGCCTATCTGGCAGCCGTACCCAGAAGACTTAGGACAAAAGAGTCAGCCAAATGATACATATCAACTGAGCATCATTGAAAAGAATACCTGCGTCCCCACCAAATCATAAGATCATTACTCAGGACATTCCGAAAATATCCAGCACGACGATGAATCTGCAAAGATTGTAGGACAAGAGTTCATCAACTACGCCTTTCCTGAGGTCAACGTCATCGAGAGGGATGACTCCTCCAGTTCCACTAAAGTATGGGACACCTTAGGACAACCGAGTGGCAAGTACGACTTCTTGGTCAAGTACACCGCTCCTGAAAGCTCTCGTATCAGGCTCGAAGACATCCAGCCAACTGGATGGGGAGATCCACCTGAGAATGAAAACACTGTGCAAGATACAACAGAAGAGTTCGCCTACGACAACTCTGCCTGGGAGGAAGACTCCAATGATCCTGCTCCGCCAGAAATCAACGTCATTTATGAGGACAACCCAAGAAAAAAGGTACCAGACTTTGTGATTCACCGAGGAGTTCATCGCCAATGGGTTGCTGTCGATGTCCCGAAGGTCGTCCATAAGTCTAAGTAATTGCCATCTTTGTTTTAACCTTTCACCCTGCCAAGGTGAACGAATGTTTTTATAGGGCTCACTTTTCTGTAATTATCCCTTTTCGCTTTGCCCAAAGAGACAGAGTTTTGTTTTATAGGGCTATAGTTTTAAGAATCAACCAAATCATAAATAAATAAATAACGTCGTTTTGTAGTTTCCGCATTTATTGTTATTTTCACTTTTCTCTTTTTCAGAAAATGGTAATCCTAAAACAACCCAAAAAATAAAAACAAGCATTTTTTCAGAAAATACACTTCACACACTCTTGCATTTCTCTCTATCTCTTCTAAAAAACAATCATCACGTCATGCAGATTGCTTGTTTACGATCCAATGCCTTTTCCCAACTTTGAATTCCCAGTATTTGAAGCTGAAGAAGAAGAGGACAAAGAAATTCCAGAAGAGATCTCCTGATTACTCAAACAAGAGGAAAGGTCCATTGAACCTCACAAAGAGCCATTGGAAGCAGTCAACCTGGGTTCAGAAGGAGAGAGAAAAGAAGTCAAGATTGGGGCACTGCTCAGTCCAACTATCAAAGAAAACTTGATAGAACTTCTCAAAGATTTTCCCGATGTATTTGCTTGGTCTTATCAGGACATGCCAGGGTTGGACACCAGCATCGTGGAACATCATTTACCATTAAGATCGGAATGTCCGCCAGTAAAACAAAGGTTGAGAAGTACTCATCTAGACATGGCCATCAAAATTAAGGAGGAAGTACAAAAACAGATTGACGCAGGTTTCCTCGCCACATCAGAATATCCTCAATGGTTAGCCAACATAGTACCAGTTCCGAAAAAGGATAGAAAAGTCAGAATATGTGTAGATTATAGGGATCTGAGCAAAGACAATCCGAAGGATGACTTCCCCCTACCACACATAGACATGCTGGTAGACAATACAACACAGTTTAAAGTCTTCTCCTTCATGGATGGATTCTCAGGCTATAATCAAATCGAAATGGTGCCGAAAGACATGGAGAAGACTTCCTTCATTACCCCATGGGGCACCTTTTGTTACAAGGTAATGTCGTTCGGTTTGAAGAACGCCAGGGCAACCTATCAAAGGGCCATGACTACTCTGTTTCATGACATGATGCACAAAGAAATCGAGGTGTATGTCGATGACATGATTGCCAAATCTAAAATAGAGGAGGAGCATGCGACCCACTTGTCAAAACTATTCGAGCGTCTGATAAATTACAAACTCCGCTTGAATCCCAACAAATGCACATTCGGTGTCCGCTCAGGGAAACTTTTAGGGTTCATCGTCAGCCAGAAAGGAATCGAGGTTGATCCCGACAAAGTCAAGGCCATTCAAGAAATGCCTTCTCCAAAGACTGAAAAATAAGTCAGAGGATTCCTGGGACGTTTGACTTACATTTCCATATTCATATTCCTCATGACTGCGACATGCGCACCAATCTTCAAATTACTCAAAAAGAATCAGGACTGCGTATGGACAGAAGACTGCCAAGCCACCTTCGACAATATCAAAGAGTATCTGTTGAATCCACCTATCCTGTCACCGCCAGTGGAGGGAAGACCACTGATCATCTATTTAACAGTTTTGGAAGACTCCATAGGTTATGTGCTTGGACAACAAGACGAAACAAAAAGAAAAGAGTCTGCCATTTACTATCTGAGCAAGAAGTTTACCGACTGTGAAACTCAGTATACTATGCTTGAGAAAACTTGTTGTGCTCTGGCTTGGGCAGCCAAACGTCTTCGCCAGTATATGATTTGTCACACTACTTGGTTAATCTCTGAAATGGATCCGATCAAGTACGTCTTTGAAAAACCTGCTCTCACGAGAAGGATTGCCCGGTGGCAGATGTTGTTATCAGAATACGACATTAAGTACCATGCTCAGAAAACCGTCAAAGGGAGTATTTTAGCCGATCACTTGGCTCATCAACCGATTGACGATAAGGAATAAGTCGGATTTGACTTCCCACACGAAGATGTCATGTACTTGAAAATGAAAGATTGTGATGAACCAATACCCAGTGAAGGGCCAGAACCAGGTTCCTAATGGGGACTAATCTATGACGGAGCTGTCAACAATTATGGAAATGGAATTGGGGCAATCATCATAACACCTCAGGGTACCCACATTCCTTTCACTGCCAGATTGACATTCAAGTACACAAACAACGAGGCCGAATACGAAGCTTGTATCATGGGTCTCGAAGAAGCGATCGACTTGAGAATCAAGAACTTGGATGTGTATGGAGACTCAACCCTGGTTATCAATCAGATCAAAGGAGATTGGAACACATGCCAATCAGGACTAATTCCTCACAATGACTATGCGAGAAGGTTGTTACCCTTCTTCAACAAAATCGAGTTTCATCATATCCCTCGTGAAGAGAATCACATAGCTGATGCACTAGCCACTCTCTCTTCCATGATTAGTGTAGGTCAATGGAACGTCGTACCTAAGATTGACATAATGCACCTTGAAAGGCCCGCTTACATCTTCACTATTGAAGCAGTCATAGACGAAAAACCTTGGTATCACGATATTAAATGCTTTCTTCAGAAACAAGAGTACCCACCTGGGGCATCAAGAAAAGACAGGAAAACCCTTAGATGGTTGGCAGGCAACTTCTTCCTAAGCGGTGGTACACTTTATAAGAGAAACTTCGACCTGGTCTTGCTCCGATGGGTAGACAGACCAGAAGCAAACATGTTGATCAAAGAAATTCACGAAGGATCCTTTGGCACTCATGCAGACAGATACACAATGGCGAGAAAAATTCTAAGAACAGGGTATTATTGGTTGACAATGGAATCTTATTGCTACAAGTACATGTGGAGGTGTCAGAAGTGTCAGATATACTCAGACAAGATCCATGTACCACCAACGCATCTCAAAGTTCTCTCTTCCCCATGGCCTTTTTCCATATGGGGAATTGACATGATTGGCATGATCGAACCCAAAGCTTCAAACGGACATCAGTTCATTCTAGTAGCCATTGACTACTTCACAAAGTGGGTCGAAGCAGCGTCATACACCAATGTAACCCAACAAGTCGTGTCCGCTTTATCAAAAGCAATCTCATCTTCCGTTATGGTGTTCCAAGCTAGATCATTACTGACAATGGATCCAACTTGAACAACAAGATGATGAAAGAGTTGTGTGTTGAGTTCAAGATTAAACCCCATAACACATCTCCCTATCGACCTAAGATGAACGGAGCAGTAGAAGCGGCTAACAAAAACATCAAGAAGATTGTTCAGAAGATGGTTGTAACCTACAAAGACTGGCACGAGATGCTACCTTTTGCTCTTCATGGTTATCGGACATTTGTCCGCACTTCAACAGGGGTAACCCCTTTCTCTCTAGTTAATGGCATGGAAACAATCCTCCCTATAGAAGTAGAGATGCCATCGATCAGGGTATTGATGGAAGCTAAGCTAACAGAGGCTGAATGGTGTCAAAGTCGACACGATGAACTGAATCTAATAGAAGAAAAGAGAATAACGGCTCTATGCCATGGTCAGAAAAGAATGAAGAAAACATTTGACAAAAAGGTCTGACCCTGTGTCTTCAGGAAAGGAGGCCTCGTGCTCAAGAAGATACAATTATTCCTCACTGATTCCCGGGGCAAATGGACCTCGAATTACGATGGCGCCTATGTGGTCAATAAAGCTTTCTCAGGCGGTTCCTTGAGACTCGCAACCATGGATGGAGAAGAATTTTCCTACCCCACAAATGTTGACATAATCAAGAAATACTTCGCCTAAACTAAAACAAACGTCTCGGTGGATTGAAAACCCGAAAGGGCGGTCCAGGCAAAAATTAGAGATATAAGCAAAAAAAGATCACCCCGATGGATTGGAAATCTCAAAGTACAATCCAGGCAAAAGTTAGGGATTAATGGCAAGTAACTACGTCCGACGAAGTTAAATCCCTCAGCAGTAATACTGTTCGTCAGGAAAACTCCAATCAAGGTCAACTTCGACAGAAGCTCAGGATGTCCAGAATTCAAAGTTAGTAGAAGGATAACGGTCGTTATGTTTCAATGTAGCCTTTTTCCCTTAAATTTATGTTTTTTAACTTTGTAAATACTCTATGGGATCACGCGCTTGGCTGATTTCCATCCTATCAATAAAATTTGAGCCCTAGTACTTTTGTTTACAATTAATATTTGTTTTAGCTTTACATAATGGCATTTTTAACATGATCAACGATTCTTGAAATAAAACAAAAATGAATTTACTTGTCAAATTTTTTAGCTTTTAAAATAAAGATGGCAATTCTTTTGACTGTTGAACATCGAAAGAACATCGATCGTTTCTCCGAAGGTGATTGAACCTTAAAGTGCAGAATCAAAGTACTCCTTCTAAACCAGTACGCCTGAATGAAGGATCAACTGTGTCAGAAACCATGTTTCATCTGACATCCCGGCAGGATACGTATCTCTTAAGACCAATTGAACAATTTTTTCTCCCCACAGGGACCGTCTTTCTTAAGCAAGGTAGGATTGCTATTTTGAACCAGTGATACTTTTCATCCCCCACAATGGCCGAGTATCCAATCGTGTTCATCTATTAGTCTGTATGTCGCGTCAGTTTTGTCAGCATATACATACATACATCGTACATTATTAATTCATATTCATATTGCATCACTATCACTCTGGTCAGTCTTATCCCCAAGTGATAAAGTCCTCTTACCAATTGAGTTGTCAGTACTTTCCTCGTCAGGAAATGTTTTGTCTGAACAATCTCTCTCCTCAGTTTATTTCTAGATTGGAGACGATCCTCGACCACTTTGATAACTTAAACCTCTAAAAAGCAAGAAGACATTTGACAAACGTCACACTTTACTATTGAAGATGATGTTCTCGCTTTCCCGGATTAAGGAAAGTCCCCAGAGAAAGCCTCGTAACTAAAGACTCTCGGCAACACATTGGTTTTTCTCTCCAGAAAGTCAATGTTAATGAAGTCATCAGCACCTCAAAATTGGATTACGTCACATGGCATTTCTCTGAAAAGATCTCGAAGAAAAGTATGATGTAATATCCCTTAGCAGGAAACAGCCTCTCAAGAGACTCGTTTTCCCCAGTAGAGTCAACAAATGGTGTCTCTAACAGAGAAGTTTGAACACCTCTACAACTCAGACGAATGGGTTCCCCAGCAAGTCTGACATCAAAACTTTTTCCCATCAAATGACATCTCCCCAGGAAAATTCGGCAAGAAGTTTGAGGAAAACCGCTACATATAACGTCCCTTGTCAAGAAAGGAAATTTAAAAAAAAAACTAAGACCAGTTCCGTGGCCGAAGACCAGGATCGAGGGGAAGTTTATTGACAAAAGAAAATGAGACCAGTTCCTTGGCTGAAGACCAGGATCGAGGGGAAGTTTATTAACAAAAGAAACTAAGACCATTTCCTTGGCTGAAGGCCAGGATCGAGGGGAAGTTTACATCAAAAACCAATGTTTTAAAAACCGGACCAGACCGGCCGGTTGGACCGGGAACCGGCCAGGTAACCGGTCGGGTTCGCTTATTCGATCGCCCATGTCTTTGAACCGGAGGGAACCGGTGTGAACCAGTGCGAACCGGGAAAACCGGGAAAACCGGTGGTTTTCGCAAACCGGTGGTTCAACTGCTTATTTTTTTAAAAAACAATTTTAAATTTTTTTTCTCTCAAATACGTAGGAACTTTTCCCCAAAAATAATAGTGATCACTCATTTGATTCAAGTGATACACAAATTAAGTTTCGTAATATCCACAAAACTATTTTTACTATTTTGTATTTATATTGATTGAAAAATCATCATACAAATATTTGTATAGAAATTTAAGAACACAGATTAAGAAACTAAATATAATATAATTTTAGACTTAACTGATTTCCATTATATATATAGACTTGGAAAATTTATTATTTAGAATAATGTTAATATTTGTATTGTTTTAATTATTAACATTAAAACTGATTTTCTATTAACATTAAAACTATGAATTTAAATTAGACTCTGTTTAATTTAGACTTTGTTTAAAATTTACAATTAGACTCTGTTTAAAATTTGAATTTAAATTATGAACCTGTAAATTTATGATATGATATTTTCAAAAAATTTAAGTGCTAGTTATATTTTTTAGAGACTGAATCATCCGGTTCGAGCGGTTTTACCGGTTTTATACCTATTATAATGACAGGTTTATTAAACCGAGTTATCCATTTTAATCCGGTTTGGTCATGCGGTTCGACCAATGACCCAGTGGTTCGACCGATAATCCAGTGACCCAGTACCCTCACCGGTTTGATGACCGGTCCGGTTTTTAAAACACTGTCAGAAACTGAGACCATTTCCGTGGTTGAAAAACCAGGATCGAGGGTAAGTTTATTTCAGAAACTGAGACCAGTTCCTTGGTTGAAGACCAGGATCGACGGGAAGTTTGTTTAAGAAACTTAGACCAGTTCCTTGGCTGAAGACCGGGATCGAGGGGAAGTTTCACCCTTTTCTAAGCATTATTGCTTAGCAATATAAGATGGATGAGCAAACTGCCGTTCATAACCACCATCAATATTTTGGGTATTCAGATATTTAATCCTCTTGCACCGCGATGCCCGAATACCTTCACCATTCACACCTTCGAGTCCAAGAAGATTAAATAGGGGCATCTGTCATACCCCAAATTTTGACCACCAAGATTTCCCATCATTGTGCAAGTCATCATCATAATATGGATGTACTTTCATGCCTCATCAATCTCCTCAAAGGTTGTTGAACTTTCACTACAACCAAGAATTAGGGTTTCAAGCCCTCTCAGAGCACTTAAACAAAGGATCAATCAAGAAATGACATGATCTTCAACTTTTCTAACCTCTCAAACACCTATAAAGGATCAAGAGGAGTCCCACATCAAGAATCAAGCCCAAAGTTGTAACATTCCAAGTGGATCAAGCCTCAAGATCGCCAGTGTCACCAAATTAGGGTTTTGGTCGACTGAGGCCTCCAGATGGAAATTTTCATCTGGGCATGAGCCAATGCTTAAAAGCATAACCCAAGATACTCCAAGGGACCTCATGGACCCAATCATCAATTCAATTTGACCTCAGGGGATTCATTTACCAAAAATCAGGAATTAGGGTTTTTTGACCTAATTCACCCCTAAGTTGACTTTTGGGACAAAACATGAGCCAAGACCTCAAGACATGATTTAAAGGTCTCAAAAACACCACATTGATCCCTTTACAACAATGGATTGACCCAAGAAACTTGATTCACAAGTTTCAATTTCATCAGGACCACAATTAGGGTTTTGAGGAAAAAGTCAACTGTACCTTTGACTTTTGACCAAGACATGCTCCCAAATTAACCATGGGACATGATTCAATACACCCTATAACACCTATGGAATCCATCCATTAGGTTTGATTTAGGTCAAGGACTTGATTTCACAAAGGATCGCACAGTTTGTATTTCATTCGATAAAAAGTCAACTGTGCACAAAATCAAGTTTGACTTTTTGGGATTTTCCACAAATATGGTTCCCTTAAGTCAAAAACAATGTTAATGTATGATATTGATCATCATCCATCAGGAAAAATAATAAAAAAAAGTGAGGTTTCTTGCAAAAGGGTCAACCTTAAGAAACCAAAAATTTTCTAAGTTATGGAATAAAAGTGGTTTTGGTACCAATTCCAAGGACCATAACTTGAGATCCAAGCAACCATTTTGGGTTATCCAAAGCTGGATTTGTAGGTCTTGATACACTCTACAAAAGCTTCAACTACCTCATACTCCAATTCTTTGTGGATTTTAAGTTATGGAGTGATCAAAATGACAAAAACATGAAAATAACACTTTTTCCAACACTTAGTGAAAATCTGCCTAAGTTACCAGCCTTGAACATCAATGTTCATGAGGTTTTTTCTGTGGGATCCAAATAGTTTCAAAACAAACTATGATCACACATGTTTTGTATCATATGAGGGCTTTCTAAAAAGCACAAGAGCCTCCCATAAGCAGGGAGATATGAATCCCTCAAAATCACCATTTCCAACTGTCCTAGGCAAGGCAGATTTTGGCAGATTTTGTTGTTTTGCTCGATTTGGGAAATTTGAACAACTCCAAGCCTTGTCATCATTTTGGACACATCTGAGGATAAAACAAAAGGAGAATGATTTGATCCCCAAGCCTCCAAATTTCAAGAATCTACATTAGCCATAACAAACCTAAAAAGGCTAAAAAGGTGAAAAGACTCCAATTTTGTTTCAATGTATTTAATGAATACACCAAGTTGGTATGGACTGACACATTCCTAACTAAATGAGTCAAGGATCAGCACTGAATCATAGGACCATAGGCCTGTGCCCTAACCTTAAGTCAATGGCTGGAGAAGACTTGAGATTCCTTTGCTCAACATTGGCCAAAGACCTGCTGCAGCTGCCATTCACTATTGCTTGCAAAAAAAACTTGCTATACTATAAATAGAGCTTATTTGTGCTCAATTTGAGTACGCCAAAGCACTACAACACCTGCTTTCCTCAAAATCTCTTTCTTTAGGCCAAAATGCCTTCTTTAGCAAGGTATCTCTGAGTTTTTGAGTTAGAGAGCAATTCCACCACAGCTCATGATCCAAACACCTCTAATATGTTATATCTAAGTTGTTCAAACACTCACTTGTGACCTGAAACACCAAAATCACAAAGTCCACTTCCAAAACCTCAAAATTTGACTTTTCTGCATTTTCCAAGCCATGCCTTGATTCAGTCACTTCCAAAATCAAACAAAGCCTCAAACACACTCCAAATATCATCCTCAAACTGTCCCAAATGGTTCCCCTCATCTGGAACACCATTTGAGAGAGTTTCCATATTGGTCACTTTTGACGCTTTTGCAAGAAAGTGCCACAACTTGTTCCTGAGGATTCCAGCTGGTTCTAATCATTATAAAAGCTTCTAAGGGATCAATTGAGAGTGTCCAAAGCATCAAAAAACTTCTGGCACAAGGAATTTGGCAGATAGCACAAAAAGCTCCAAGAGCATAGAACATGCCAAAATAGGCCTATTTCAAAACCACTATCAGATTTTGAGGAGGAAACATTTTCTGAAAATTCCAAGTGTACCATTGGATTCCTAATGAAATTCTAGGTCATATGCACCTAAATTTTGTCTCAATCCATGGAGAAATGAGAAAGTTAAAGGCTTCACTTAAATTGCCCAAAAGCTTGCCTTTCCTTGACTTGCCCATGCCTAGAAACAAGGCGTGCCTTATGAATTAATGGGGTGGTTTTTATACATGGATGTATCACCACTACAATGATAGCGCGCATGTGTGTTTGTCTTGATGGTCGTGGGTTCAAACCCCACCCAGACCATTTTGCCATTTTTCTTTGTTTTTGCTATTTTTTCAATATTTTCATGTTTTTGTTAATTAATTGAAAAATTAATTTCTCTCTCAATTTTAATTATTTTTTATTGATTCTTTTTTTGAAAATTCACAAAAACATTAAAATATTTTATTCCATGAAAATTTCACAAAAATATTATTTATTTCATATATTTGGTATTTTTGTAAAGAATTATATTTTTATTTGTTTTTAAACATTAAAAATATTCCTTTCTCTTGGTTTTGCAAAATTCAAATGATTTTTAAATCATCCTATGAATGAAAAATGATTTTCCAAATATAAATCCAAGATCACAACCTTTTTTTACATATTTGGTTATTTTAATTGAATTTTTATTCAATTAAAATACATTTAAAAACCAAAATTAGGGTTTTGATCACTATCACCCTAACAAATCTTTTTTCAAACAACCTTTGGGCCTCTAATAGAGTGTAAGACCCAACCCCTTTTGTACATAAACATTTTTTGGGCCTCAGCCATTGTATAGGACCCACTGTGATTTCAAAAATCTCGGCATGGTCGCCATTTCAAAATATTTTCATCTGGGCCTACCCTTGTGTTGTAAGTCCTATTTCTTCTCTTTTTCAAACCTTTGGGCCTCTCCTTGAGTTGTAAGACCCATCCCTCTGTACAAAAAACCTCTTTGGGCCTCAGTCATTGTATAAGCCCCAGTACAATTTTCAGAACAACGGTGCAATCCCTGTTATATTTGGGCCCCTCCTTGAGTATAAGCCCCAATCTTTTCAAAAACAACTTCCCTTTTGATATAGGTTCAAATATACAGTTGTTATCAAAACTTTCTTTAATTTCTTGAATAACTAACAATACAGCTATGGAAGCTTGCTCACCTGTAAGTTTTTATCAACTTTCTTTACATGCTTATATATATATATATAACTGTATTGCTGGAAGCTTGCTCACCTGTAAGTCCTTCTTTCACATCCTTTTAAATACTTGTCATATATCAATTGTATATATACTTGTATATTTACTTAGAGTTTTCCCCGGCAACTAGGTCTAGAACTAGGTAAAGCCAGTTGGTCACTATTTAATATAGTCAAAACTATATCCCCATAGGATTTCCAGATACAGTCTTGCTTTCTCTTGGGCTTAAACAATATGGAACAAAGAGAAAGGCATTATTCCCGGTGAAACTTTTCTCAGACTGTCACTATTAGAAATTGTCAAAGAAATTCATTCCCCAGAGAGGATTAATTCCCGGTGAAACCTCTCTTGAATTTCTTCAAACCCTAGAATAGTACATTAAAGAAAAGATTATTCTCAGTGAAACTTTTCTTGAACTCTTCTTAAGTTTGGACCCACAGGCTTCCTAAAAGCATCCCCGCCTCCTCTTGGACTTTGTACAAGGACCCTCCGGCTTCTTAGAAGTTCTCATGCCTTCTCTTGGGCTTAATACAAGGACCCTGAAGACCTCTTAAAGGTATAGGACAGAACTTAGTCATCCTTTGGTCAAATCTCAGACCAATTTTAGGATTGATTCTCATCCCTTAAAACACCTACCTCCTCTTAGGCATCATACAAAGATAAATTCTTCCATACCAGTAGACTTGGACAGTCTGATCTCCTTTTGGATCTCAAATACATTCTCAAGTACCCTACAAACATAGGAGAAACCCTGTCCATTTTAATAAATCCCCAGCAGAATTAAAACCCATGGGTTCTGAAACCCAGTCTTTCTCCTAAAATTCCCTAGCCAGGGTCATCAGTATAACACTATCCTAAATCAGAACCTCAAGGCATTAGATACCTCAACTCTTCTATAATCCTAAGCAAGAGTTAATTCCCCATTTGGACCTGCCTCTGGATCTCAGTAATCCTCTGCAGAAGACAACCTCCTCTTAGGCTTTGTATAATGATTTCTTTCTTTGTTCTTCCCCAACTAAGATAGCCTCCTCTTAGGCTTTGTATATTGATCCTTCCTTTCCTCAACATAGTCATCCTCCTCTTGGGCTTTGTACAATGATTTTCCCCAGCTGAGCTTACCTTTTCAGACTCTCTTGTTGAGTCAATCACCCTTTCAGACTCTCTTGTTGAGTCAATCACCTTTCAACACTCTCTTGTTGAGTCAATCTTTTTCAGCCTCCTCTTAGGCTTGGTATAATGATTTCCCCTAGCAAAAGTTAACCTCCTCTCAAGCTGTGTATAATGATTTCTCCAGCTTGGTCAGCCTCAATCTTGGGCTTTGTACGAGACACCATATAAATTTCCTAAGTAGAGTCAATCCTCTTTCAGCCTCAATCTTGGGCTTTGTACAAGACAGATAATCCTCTCCAAAAGAGTCAAGCTCATTTCAGCCTCAATCTTGGGCTTTGTACAAGACACCTAAAATATCCTCTATCGAGTCAGTACAGTCTTCTTTTCAGCCTCAATCTTGGGCTTTGTACAAGACAGATAAAGATTTCTTTCCCACCGAGTCAGTCTTCTTTTCAGCCTCAATCTTGAGGTTTGTATACAAACCCTCCCCGGCGGAGTCGAAATCCCTTTTTTAGCCTCAATCTTGGGCTTTGTATAAGACAGACAAAATATTTTCTCTGGAAAAGTCAAGCTTTTAGCCTCCTCTTAGGCTTTGTATAATGATATCCCCAAAAGAGTCAGTCTCTTTTAGCCTCAATCTTGGGCTTTGTACAGGACATATATAAGCACTCTCTTGTTGAGTCAGTCTTTTCCAGCCTCCTCTTAGGCTTTGTATAAAGACTTCCCCTGTGGAGTCAATCAATCTCTTAGCTTCAACTTTGGGCTTTAATCAAGGCATACAAAAATCAACACCCCCTCAGAGGAAATCAAAAATCTCTCTATAGGAAGTCATTTCTTTGTATATCACACATCAAAACAGACATTCAAAACAAATCCTAATCCCAGATAACTGCTATAAGTGGCACACTTATTGATTCAAAATATCCAAGATGTCGTCCATCTTTTATCCTGGTAAATCCTCTCTTTCATCTAATTGTTGTAAGTGGCAAGCCTCTGGATCATTTACATCCACGCCACTGTCCCTCTCTTAGCATGAAAGATTCCTAAGGAAAAATGGCATTACTCAACAATGAGTTAAAGTTTTCTCCTTCAAGACAAACCCCCTATAAAGGAAATTATGGCATTGCTGGATTCTCATATCCCAATTAAAGTAACACTCCTTTATAATCAGTCACCCAGCAGTTATGATAAACAGACGAGATATCTCCTTTAGAGATGACAAATTCTCTATCAGTCAAACCTTTTAGCTTCAATCTTGGGCTTTAAAGCAGACACAAATACTCCTTTAGCTTCAATCTTGGGCTTTGAACAAGACACAAATATATTTTTTTAGCTTCAATCTTGGGCTTTGAACAAGACACCAAAACATCATCTTTTTCCTCCCATAGAATACGAGGAACTACGATTGCTCTAATTTCCCTGTTATCTTTAACGGGAATACGTAGGCCTAAGATTGCGAAATCTTAGGGTGCACACCAACCAAAAACTTTAGGTCCAATACCTTCACACATACCAATCAAAACTGAGGTCCAATACCTCACCAAAATCATCAAAAACTCTCTCTCTCTCTCTCAAACATTTCCAAACTTTCCCCAACCCATCAACAGATACACACCATCAAGTACAAAGCAGAACCTAAAACTAATAATCCGTGGATAACCACATATAGGATGGGTAATTGACAACTCCCCATTGTATAACCTGGCCCCGGACCCCCCAATCTCTTTAAGCGTTTGTTCAGTTAAACATTCGCGTGCAAGGTTAGTTTTAGATAGCTTCCCTTTCCTTTCCAGCTTCACGGGATAAATAAGAAATTAGAAAGTAGCACCCCATCTCCTCCTCATTGTGAGGAGAAGACCTTTCGCGACAAGGTGGTCGCGTCACCGACAAAAATCGCACGCTACAGGAAGCTCTGATTCTGCATTCACTCAAATGTATGATACGTAGGCACGAGATCACAATAATCTTGGCGAGCACACTTCCACCCTTCCACCTTGTTCCATTCCCCTTTCCTTTCCCTGGTTCCATGAACTACAGCGCTCTGGTTTCTTCATTGCACTATGAGGGTACGTAGGCACGAGGTCCCCAATCCTCCGCGAGCACTTTCTTTCTTTCTTTTCCTTTCTCTTATCTCTCTCCTCTTCTTTTAGCTAGAAGCCTTTAGATAGATAACCCATCCAAGCCTAGAAACAAGCGAAATGGTTCCCGTCGAGTACAAAGGATGCGTAAGGTGCTAGTACTTTCCTTTCGTATAACCGACCCCCGTTCCCGTTTCTCTTCCCCTTGGGTTTTATCGATATTTTCCCTGTCCATTGGGACTAAATGAAGTACGATGGCGACTCTGTTGTATCTTTGAGTATGCAATTCACTCAAGTATAAACCATCCATCTTCAGTTGGCGCCTTAGCTTTGAGGGCTTTTCTGCTCTCGTCTGGATGTCGAACTCGGACAGCTCCAGCAACCATTTGAGCATTCTGCCGCCCATGTCTGGGTGGCCCAATAGTTGTCTCACGGGCTGGTCCGTGCGCACCATGATGGTGTGGGCTAGAAAATAGTGCCTCAGCCTCCTCACAGCGTTGATGAAGGCCAGGGCTACTTTTTCGATCTATTGGTATCTAAGTTCTGGTACTTGCAGTGCCTTGCTCGTGAAGTATATGGGCTTCTGCCCTTCGGGGGTTTCACGAATGAGGGCTGCACTGACAGTCTTGGTTGCGACGGCGAAATAGAGATGAAGGGTCTCCCTATTGTCTGGCTGGGAGAAGATCGGTGGTTCTGATAGTGCTTGTTTTAGGTGGGGGAGGGCTTTGTCGCATTCCTCCGTCCACTCAAAAGCTGCCTCTTTGCGAAGGAGTTTGAAAAGGGGGAGCCCGTGCTGAGCAGATTTTGCCACGAAACGGGATAGTAAGGCGAGCGTCCCATTCAGAGCTTGGATTGATTTTTTCGAATTCGGCGTGGGGAACTCGGAGAAGGCTCTGCATTTGGAGGCCAAGGACTTATGTTTGGTTCCAAATGTTGTATTTCTGCAGAAATTCAAGATACCTGAGCTTCCAAAGTATAAAGGTTTGAATTGCCCACGTAGTCACATCATTATGTACTGCAGGAAGATGACATCCTATATTGATAATGATGAATTGCTAGTTCATTGTTTTCAAGATAGCTTGTCTGGTGCTTCATTGGATTGGTACATGGGCTTGGAACGCAGCAAAATCCGTACTTAGAGGGATCTGCCTGAAGCGTTCCTGAAGCAATACAAATACAATCTTGCTCTGGTGCCTACCAGATTACAGTTGCAGAACCAGTCTCAACGCTCAGCTGAAAGATTTAAAAAGTATGCACAAAGATGACGTGAGATGGCATCTCGTGTGCGACCTGCTCTCTCTGACTATGAGTTGGTTGACATTTTTATGGGTACATTGCAAGGAACCTACTATGAGAAAATGGTGGGTAGTTCTTCATTGAATTTTGCTGACATTGTAACCATCGATGAACGAATTGAGAACGGTTTGAAGACTGGAAAGATCCCTGGAGCTACTTCCCAGCAACCGGCTAACAGAAAGTCTCAGAATAATCAATCAAAGAAAAAAGAAGGTAAATCCAACGTTGTGACGGCTCAAGTTTCTTCTCAGTATCAAGCTCGCATGGCTCTCATACCCTACTATCCGTATCCGTACATCGCTGCTGCACAATATCAACAACTGCCATACCACTAAGTATCATCCACAACAACCAGTTCAGAATGCTTAGAATCAACAACAACCATAATGCCAACAACAGGCTCAACAGAACAACAAAAATCACCAGAATCAAAATCGTCAAAACAACAACAATCAAGGAAATCGTAAGCGTCCGAATTTTGACAGAATTCCGGTGTCATACACTGAGTTGTTTCCTTACTTGGTTAACCAAGGGGTAATTGTTCCTAAGGAGATCGCGTCTGCAATTCCTCCATTCAATCCAAAGCATAATCCAAATGCGTCTGTGCTTATCACGCTGGATACATAGGACATGCGACAGAGGACTGTTTTGTTTTCAAAACTAAGGTTCTGGAACTCATTGATCGTAAGATTTTGACGTTCGCCGGGGAAGGTCCCAACATTCAGCATAATCCATTGCCTAATCACGGTGGACCTGCAGTGAACATGATTGAGGATAACTCAAGGGTTGAATTGATCATGGACGTCAACAAGGTAAAAACCCCCAATGACTGTGGTTTTCAAGAGATTGAATGAACATGGGTTGTTGAAAGGACTGCATGTTAAATGTCAGATTTGCGACGATAATCCAAACCAGTGTCAAAGGCTGAAGAGTTGTGTCCAAATTTTGATGAACCGAGGTGAAGTTCAATTTGCCAGATCTAAGCCTGCTGAAGAAGTTGCTACCATCGAGCCATTCACCATTGTTTATAGGAAGGTTCCTGTTGAATCTACTAAGAAGAAGATACAACCTATTGTTGTTTATCCGCCAAAGCCGTTTTCGTATCAGAATTCTAAGGAGGTACCTTGGAGATGTGGGTCTACGGTATTTTCTAGAAGCCAGGAGATAAGGTTTGTTGAGTCTGAGATTGTGAACGTTACAGCCACTGGAGGTATGACTCGTAGTGGACGAGTATTCGCTCCGAAAGTCACTACAAAACCTGTACAAGTTCTAACTGTTGTTCCTCCCAAGGAGAAGCCTACATCTGCAATCCTTGTTGTTCAACAAGGGGCATCTACTACAGTACCAGTGCCAACTATTCCGTCTGAGGATGTTGCCAAGAACAAGGAATGATCAAGAGTTCCTAAAGCAAATCAAGAAAAGTGATTTTAAAATTATGGATCAGCTGGGACAAACTCCCTCGAGGATCTCAATTTTGTCCTTACTCATGAGCTCGCCCGCGCACAGATCAACTTTGTTGAAGGTCTTAAACACTGCCCACGTGATGCATGATATATCTGTTGTTGAGTTCGATGATGTAGTGGCTAATATAACAGCAAGCATATACTTGGGCTTTAATGAATCAGAATTACCTCCTGAAGGAGCTGCCCACAATAAAGCACTGCACATATCCGTAACTTACATAGATGCCTTATTATCTCGTGTTCTTGTGGATACCGATTCTTCCCTCATTATGATGCCTAAGGGCACATTGAGTTTATTACTGGTAGAAGGGAGTGAGATGAGACTAAGCGCCTTAGTTGTCAGAGCCTTTGACAGTTCTCGAAGGCAAGTTATTAGAGAAGTGGATTTACCCATCAGGGTGGGACCGCATTTGTTCACCATTACTTTCCAAGTGATGGATATCAATCCCGCATACAGTTGCCTATTAGGTCGCCCATGGATTCACGCCGCAGGGGAAGTTACTTCCACTTTACATCAGAAATTGAAATTCATGTTTGATGATCAGTTGGTCATCGTCTGTGGTGAAGAGGATCTGATTGTAAGCAAATTGTCATCTTTCTGATACGTCGAGACCAAGGAAGGCATGGCTGAGGTGCCGTTGCAGTGTCTTGAGTTGAAGATGTCAGCTCTGTTTCAACTAGTCAAAGTAGATCACCACAAATGACCTTAGCATCCGCCAAGAGTGCTAAAGAGATTGTCGAGAAAGGCTACTTGCCTGGCTGGGGGCATGTGATTGATGTGGTTGAAAAGCATAATCATTTTGGATTGGGTTATCGTCCTGGTTAACAATCTAGTTCACTTGGTCAGAAGCAGTGCAACTCGATCAAAGTTCAGTAGCGCGGGTTTTCAAAAGGGTGACATCGTGGCAGCTATTGATGATGTTGGTCCTAGCAACCAGATTTCAAGCTTTGTGCGCAAGTGCCCGTCGGGTTTCAAGCTTAACAACTGGACATCTACCATGATTCCTGTGATTTTTCCAATAAACATGTAATGCATTTTGCTTTCTTATTCCCTTGTCCTCGCCCGAGACGAGTGGATAGCTTGTAATGGACCTCCCGCTTTTGCAATATTATGTGATCAATAAATAAGAGTTTTTTAGCATTCAAAATCATGCTCTATTTTTTTCCTTTATTTTAGTTTTCACAGACAAATGGCAAAAGTTTCTTTTATTTTCACTTTTTAAAATAGCTCATTCTAAACATATTCATAAACATGCAGAACAAATAAATGCATTGATAACAACATGGCAAACATCCATTGTAATTCTGGGATTCCAATCAACCAAGCCGAAGAAGATGGTGAGGAAGATTGTGAATTACCGGCTGAACTAGCAAGGCTCCTTGAGCACGAGCATAAAGAGATTCAGCCGCACAAAGAGCCGGTGGAAGTTGTCAATCTCGGTACTGATGATGTCAGAAGAGAAGTCAAGGTTGGCGCATCCCTCATTGAGCATGTACACTCCGAGTTGGTCAAGTTATTGAAAGAGTATGTTGATATCTTTGCCTGGTCCTATCAAGATATGCCTGGGTTGGATACCAACATCGTTGAACATCACTTGCCACTCAAGCCCGGATGTCCTCCTGTCAAGTAGAAACTCAGGAAGACTAGACCCGACATGGCACTCAAAATCAGAGAAGAGGTAAAGAAGCAGCTTGACGCTAGATTCCTAACTACTTCCAAATATCCTGAATGGATTGCCAACATCGTCCTAGTGCCAAAGAAAGGCGGGAAAGTCAGAATGTGTGTGGATTATAGAGATCTCAACAAGGCAAGCCCGAAACATGATTTTCCTCTGCCTCATATTGATGTCTTGGTAGATAACACAGCGCAGTTCTCTATCTTTTCGTTTATGGACGGTTTCTCAGGATATAATCAGATCAAAATGTCCCCAGCTGATATGGAGAAGACTACTTTCATCATGCCATGGGGTACATATTGCTACAAAGTCATGCCATTCGGTTTGAAGAATGCAGGGGCAACATACCAACGTGCCATGACAACCCTCTTTCATGATATGATCCATAAAGATATTGAGGTTTACGTGGACGATATGATTGCCAACTCCAAAACTAAAGATGATCACTTGGTTCATCTGAAGAAACCGTTTGACAGACTTCAGAAGTTTAGACTGCGGTTGAATCCTGCGAAGTGTACCTTTGGAGTTTGACCGGGCAAACTTTTGGGCTTTATTGTGAGTCAGAAAGGCATTGAAGTTGATCCCGACAAGGTTCGAGGAATTCAGAACATGTCTCCTCCCAAAACAGAAAAAGAAGTCAGTGGCTTTCTAGGCACACTTAATTACATCTCAAGATTCATTTCCCACTTGACGGCTACCTGTGAACCAATGTTCAAATTACTAAGAAAAAATCAATTGGTCGAATGGAACAATGATTGTTAAGAAGCATTTGACAAAATAAAACAATATTTGCAAGAACCACCGATCTTAGTACCGCCGGTTCCTGGTAGGCCTTTAATCATGTATCTCGCTGAATCAATGGGACGTGTATTGGGTCAACATGACGACACTGGCAGAAAAGAACATGCAATTTATTATCTGAGCAAGAAGTCCACTGATTGTGAGACCAGATACTCACTCCATTGAACATTTTGACTTCACCTTGGCCATTCTCTATGTAGGGTATAAATATGATTGGAATGATCGAGCCGAAGGCTTCCAACGGTCATCGATTCATTCTAGTCGCTATCGATTACTTTACCAAGTGGGTTGAAGTTGCTTCTTACGCAAACATTACACGCCAAGTGGTTGCCAGATTTATCAAGAAAGAGATAATCTATCGCTATGGCATTCCTAGAAGCATTATCACTGACAATGCAAGCAACCTAAACAACAAGATGATGAAGGAGTTGTGTCAAGAATTCAAGATCGAGCACAACAACTCTTTACCATATCAGTCCAAGATGAATGGTGTCGTCGAAGCAGCAAACAAAAACATCAAGAGGATTGTCCAAAAAATGGTCAAGACTTATAAGGATTGGCATGAAATGCTTCCTTTTGCGCTACATGGCTATAGAACTTCAGTTCGTACTTCTACAGGGGCAACTCCGTATTCGCTTGTATATGGTATGGAGGTTGTTCTACCCATTGAAGTCGAGATTCCTTCGCTTAGAGTCATCATGGAAGAAGAACTTGATGAAGCTGAATGGGTCCAATCCAGATATGACCAGCTGAATCTCATCGAAGAAAAATGCCTTACAGTCGTTTGTCATGGTCAATTGTATCAGAAACGCCTCAAGCGAGCTTTTGACAAGAAAGTCCTCCCTCGAGCGTTCTATGAAGGCGAACTCGTGCTCAAGAGGTATTCACCTGTTCACTCGGATCCACGCGGCAAGTGGACTCTCAATTATGAAGAACCTTTTGTTGTCAAGAAGGCCTTCTCAGGCGGAGCCCTGAGGATGGTGGCGAGGAGTTGACATCGCCCGTGAACTCCGATACAGTCAAAAAATATTATGCCTGAAAAAAATGGATTATGAGCCCGTTAGATTGATATTCGCAAGGACAATCTCGGCAAAAATGGGCGTCCCGATGGAACAAAAAAAGAAATATCCATGCAAAAATTAGGGACAATGCAAAACAGCAATAACAGCCCACTAAGTTGAAAACCCGAAAGGGCGACTTAGGCAAAAATGGGTATCCCGGTCGACGAAAAAAATATAGAAAAATGTCCAGGCAAAAATTAGGGATAAAGGCATTTGACTGTGACCACTTGAGCCTCTCTTCGTCATAGCTGGACCTCAGACTGTAACAGAGCAGTAAAATCATCATCAACTGGTGCAAGGCGTTGGAACCTAGACTTACAGTGGATGGTAGACAATGTTGTAATCAATGCAAAGCATGATTTCCCTTTGCCATTTACTTTTGTTTTTCAATTTTACTGCAGATTTCCTCATCAAGGATTTATGCATCCTTGTACACATCTTATGTACATGTTTCACATCTTAATAAAAATGCATCATTCAATTTCTCAATTGTTTTCTTTCCAGTATTTTATTTGCAAAATAAATGATTATTTATGATCACATAATACTATAAAGCGTTGAGAATAATAAAAAGCTAAATCAATAGAGAAAGCATTATGCATTGCATATTTTACTGGTAAATCATGCAGGATAATCGGTAATATCCATTGGCAAGCCTAATGCCCGACTCACACCATGATGGTTCTTTGAAAAATTTGTTTCCTCAGCGGAGCCATAATTTCCTCAGCAATCACCATTATGATTCTCCGGAAAGGTTGATTACTTTCCATTTCCCCGACAGATCCATAAGGTCCCCAGTAAAGTTGTCATGAGGTACCCCGAAAAGCGACATGTTTGTTCTCTTCCCAAGCACGGGTCGTGCATCATTCCCAGCATGTCAAAATTATCACACACCAGCAGCGGTATGACTTAGTTCCTCGTCTTCCCTAAGCAGAGAAGATCCTCCGGACCTTGGTAATTCCCTGTAGCAGAGTCAGTGGTAGCTTTTTGGGTTCATTCCCCTGGCAGAGTCAGTCGTGATGAAAAGATTGACCTGATTCTCTTTTCCCTGGCAATGGTAGTAGTGATAATCTAGACGGTTGAGACTTCTCGGTTTCTTCCCCAGCAGGGTTGTTACCATTCAAGGGCCTTTCCCCAACAGATTTCGTCTTAATCTGTGGGTTCTCTCCCCAACCGAGGATGTCGAGTTTGTTTTGCTACAATCTCCGCCTAACCCACCGCGCAATACATCGACCCGCACCTTTGCATTGCATGATATCAAGCATCATGTAAAACACATACATGGCATATGCATCGAGCATACACCCTTTCTTTTAGCCTGATCCATCTCCCTAGCAGATATTCAGCCAAACTTCAAACACTCTCAAAACTCTTCTTTTGTCGTCGTCGGCCAAATTTTCGAGCTACTCTTTTATTTAATCCCCTTCTACCTCGAATCATCGAAAAGCTGGCGCACTTCGTACATTCAGGTCCAAGAGGATTAAATAGGGGCAACTGTAGTAACCCAAAATTTGATCTCCTTTCTTGCATTTTGCATGAGCATGTGCATTCGCATCGCTGGCATACGCATTCGCACTTTTTCTCTGTGGTTTTGTTGCAGGAATATTCAGGTTTTCCAAGCTCGATTAATTGCATCCTCACAAGGTCATCACATCATCAAAACAATCACAAAATAAGGGTTTCTGTGCCTATTTATCAAAACAAGAGGTGGAAAATCGGAATCGTGGCCACAACACCATTTTTCAAGCAAATTTGGGGATTTTTGGTCTGGTTAATCGATTAACCATTTGCAGTGCAAATGTGTTAATCGATTAACACAAGCAAAATGGGAAGAATCTATTGCTTTTTCATGACAACAACTTTTCCTCCTCATTTTGGGGCTCTACTTGATTCTAGCAGTGTGTGGAACATTCTAAACATCACTAGACATTTCAAAACTACTCAAGACACTCCACTTGCATTTATTCCAATGCATCACTTTAAATTAAGTGCACCATGTTCCTTGATTTCCAAGCATGCCAACCTTTGATTTGAAGCTTACATTGCGATTGCTACCGGGTTAACTTCCTAACTAACCGAGTTAACCGCTTGACTCGGTGAGTCAAGTGTAACTAACTCCTAGCCTAATTCCAAACCGCCCAAAGCTAGCTCCTAACCTAATGTCAAACCTCTCACACTCCAAACTAAAAGTCTATATAAACAAACCTTCAATAATTTTTCAAGGGATCAACCATTTTCACACAATTTCTCACACTTCACTCTCAATTCTTTCACATTCTCTCTGGATTTTTCTGCAACTTCTTCATCTTCATCTACATTTTCTTCCCAAACCTCATCATAGCTCTTCACCATTGAAGGATAATCACTTCTACATTGGAAGTGATTATTTCTTGAACTTAACCTTCATCATCTTGCAATTATACTTGGATTTCTAGAGTTCTATTGGCTTTTGGATTCATCTCAAGTGTTTGCTTCAAGATTCAACGGTTCGAATTCGTATTTCGGAGTTTCGTCGCAATTTGCTCGGTTTCGATACATTTCGGCTATAATTGAATATTCCTCTGGTTTTCTTTGATTATCTTCCTCAAGATTCATCTGAAACAATCACCAAGCCAATCCTCCGGCTTGTAGGTTGGTAGCTCTCATTCATTATACTATTTCGAACGTTTTCGTATCATTCGCGATGTAGTTTCGATACTTTTTGGGTGTGAATTGATTATGCCATTTGCTTGATCCATGATCTTGATGATTTAATTGATTCCATTACTGATTATTTGCTGTTGTTAAACTTGATTTTTCGTGCATAATTGTTTGCCCTAGCATATGAGTGATTGCACAATCCATAAGTGGCCAAAAGCACTTTTCAAAACTGTTTTTTCTGCCACTGTTTCAGTGTTAATCGATTAACACTTTGCAGTGCAAAAGTATTAATCGATTAACTAGTGTAAATTTGCTGATTTTCAAGTGTTAATCGATTAGCACTTTGCAGTGCAAAAAGTGTTAATCGATTAACACTGCTCCAGATTGCCATTTTCATGATTTTTCAAATGTGTTTGCTATGCTTTCTTCCTCTAACTTCCATGGATTGATATGCTTGATTTTTATGGATGTTTTAGGTGTCATTTAACTTCTGTTTGAAGCATGCTCGTGAATTTTTTATGCACGATGCAATTGTTCACATTTTTTGGCATTGTATGAACATGATCATTCTTGCACTTTCTTTGATCACATGATACATGATTTGTAATGCATACTAAATTTCATTTGGTACTATTTTGCACTTTCATTCATGTTTGAATTAGGTTTATTCTTCAAAGAATAAGCTTAATCTTGTACAATCAATAATGCACCATTTGCTTTAATAATTTTTCAATTCATTTTGGAGAATTATTAGCATACTCCTCCCTTTTGATTAATTAATCGAAACTTTGTTTTGATTATTGATCCTCCCTTTGGCGCTTCTCTTTAGGCTTCCTTTAGAGCTTCCTTTCTCTCTTTCCCCGCGGAGTTGGAGTTTCGCACGATGCACTAGAGCACGGCACTGGAGCAGTGTACAAATTGGAGTTGTTCCGTTGCCGTTTCAATCTCCGGACCATACTTTGAGTGCTAGGGAAGGAATGAGGATAGATTTGTCCTACCCTCATTCTGACTATTTCTTGGGTAAGGGCGTCTGGGCCTCTCGCTGAGAATAGTCGCCTCTATCCTTAAGTTGTAGTGTTTCTTCTTCCCCAGTCGAGTCGATCCTTGATCACTTGTGCTCCTCTCTCTTTTGATCAATCACCATTCTCTTGGTTAAAGATATATGCTTCTTAGGTTAATACTCGTCTCTTGCCTCGGTATCCTTCTTCTTTGGTCAATCATCGTCTTTTTGATTCCCCGGAAGAGTCTTCATTCCTTTGTCTTCGGTTAAACACAGTTTTCTTGTTAAACACTGAAACCCTTGCGCAGTTCGCAACCTTCTCTTGGTTCTTCTCCCCTTGATTGGTTAATCACTGTATGTCAGTTAAAACACCAATTTGCTTGTCTTCTCAGTTAACCACAGTCTATCTATTAACACACTGAGTTCCTTTTGGGTTAATCACCTTCTCTTGGTTAATCACCCATTTTTTCAGTTAACCACAGCGAGTTTGTTAAAACACTAAACCTCTTTCGAGTTAATCATCTTCTCTTGGTTAATCGCTTGTTTCTTTTTGGTTAATCACCATTTTTTCTGTTAACAGCGAATCCTCAGCAGTTAGCAACCTCTTTTGGTTCAATACCTTTTTTGTTGGTTAAGTACTATTTGTTTAGTCAGTACCAACATCCCCGGTGGGTTACAACCTCTGCTTAGTTCCACACCCTTTTCCTTTGGTTAACCACTGTTTTCAGTTAATATACCAAAATCCTTTCATTGTCAACGCCTTCTTTTGGTTCAGTACTCTCTCTTCTGGTTAATCACAGTCTATCTGTTAAAACCTTTATCCCCACCAGAGTTCTTATCTCTTTCCCTTTGGTTAACCACTGTCAGTCAGTTAATATACCAAACTTTTTTTCTCTTGGTTTTAACACCATCCCTTTGCTTGTTCCCCAGTAGGGTTGCTTATCCTCTGGTTCCCCGCACAGTTGCTTTGTTATATTACCTCCCCAGTGGAGTCCTTTCTGTTCCTCCTGTTCCTTTCTCTTCTTGGTTTTGACACCACTCTTGCACGTTATTCTCAGTACAACTTTTATCTTTCCTTTTTGCATTTCTTTCTTGGTTTTGACATCATTTTCTTGGGAATCCCCAGCAGAGTTTCCTTCTTTCTCTTGCTCTTGGTTTTGACACTACTTTCCTTTTCCTTTTCTATCTTAGTTCCCTGAACTACGGAAGCTCTGATTCTGCATTCACTCGAATGTATAATACGTAGGCACGAGATGACGATAATCTTGGCGAGCACACTTCCACCCTTCCACCTTGTTTCATTCCCCTTTCCTTTCCCTGGTTCCATGAACTACGACGCTCTAATTTTCTCATTGCACTATGAGGGTACGTAGGCACGAGGGCCCCAATCCTCCGTGAGCACTTTCTTTCTTTCTTTTCCTTTCTCTTCTCTCTCTCCTCTTCTTTTAGCTAGAAGCTTTTAGATAGATAACCCATGCAAGCCTAGAAACAAGCGAAATGGTTCTCGTCGAGTACGACGGATGCGTAAGGTGCTAGTACCTTCCTTTCGCATACGACTCTGTTGTATCTTTGAGTGTGCGATTCACTCAGGTATAAACCAGCCATCTTCAGCCAGCGCCTTAGCTTTGAGGACTTTTCTGCTCTCGTACTGGATGTCAAACTCGGACAGCTCCAGCGACCATTTGAGCATTCTGCCGCCCATGTCTGGGTGGCCCAATAGTTGTCTCACGGGCTAGTCCATGCGCACCACGATGGTGTGGGCTAGAAAATAGTGCCTCAGCCTCCTCGCTGCGTTGATGAAGGCCAGGGCTACTTTTTTTATCTGTTGGTTTCTAAGTTTTGGTCCTTGCAGTGCCTTGCCCGTGAAGTATATGGGCTTCTGCCCTTCGGGGTTTCACGAATGAGGGCTACGCTGACAGTCTCGGTTGCGACGACAAGATAGAGATAAAGGGTATCTCCATTGTCTGGGAGGGAGAGGACCGGTGGTTCCGATAGTGCTTGTTTTAGGTGGGGGAGGGCTTTGTCGCATTCCTCCGTCCACTCAAAAGCTGCCTCTTTGCAGAGGAGTTTGAAAAGGGGGAGTGCGTGCTGAGCAGATTTTGTCATGAAACGGGACAGTGAGGCGAGCGTCCCATTCAGAGCTTAGATTGATTTTTTCGAATTCAACGTGGGGAACTCGGAGAAGGCTTTGCATTTGTTGAGGTTGGCTTTAATTCCTCGTTCTGTTAGGTAGAAACCAAGGAACTTGTCTGCCCGTACCCCGAACGTGCACTTTTCCGGGTTGAAGCGCATCTTCTACTTCCTGGCCTGCTCGAAGACCTTCTTTAGATGGAGTGTATGGTCAGATTCCTCATGGGATTTCACGATCATGTCGTCCATGTAAACCTCAAACATATCCCCGATCTCTCCACGGAAGACTTTGTTCATCATTCTCTGTTAGGTAGCGCCAGCGTTTTTCAAGTCGAAGGGCATTACGTTGTAGTAATAGTTACCCTGATTTGGTCATGAAGGTTGTGTACCTCTTATCGCTTTTGGCCATGGGTATTTGGTTATAGCCCGAATATGCATCCATGAAAGACAATAATTTAAAATCGGCAGAATTATCAACTAATTTGTCTATGTTGGGGAAGGGATAGGCGTCTTTAGGGCAGACCATATTAAGATCAGTATAGTCAACACACGTTCTCTATTTTCCATTCGATTTCTTTACAAGTACAACGTTGGACAGCAAAGTAGTGTACTTGGCTTCCGAAATGAAATTTGCCTCTAGGAGGTCTTTTACAGCTTGCTCGGTAGCCTCCATTTTTCTGGGGAATGCTTTTGCCTACGTTGACCTACTGCCCTAACGGCGGGGTCGATGGTGAGCTGGTGGCAGGCCACCTCTGGATCCAGCCCAGATATCTCCGAGGCGTTCCACACGAACAGGTCTGCATTCTCCCAAAGACAAGCTTTCAGCTGCTTCCTTGCAAGGTCAGGGAGGCAGGTCCTAATATTCACTCCCTTGTAGGGGTCGTCACCGAGGAGGACTGGCTCAAATTTGCCATCCGGGATTGGCCGCATCGGATGGGCAGGCTCGCCGCTGCTTGTTGATGTTGAGGGGCTGCTCGAGTTCGACTGAGTCTTCTTCCCCTTCTTCCTCTGGTCCCTTAAGTCGTCCTTGGAAAAACAGCTGTCGAGGTCGATAGAGTCGACGCGGGGCAGCGGTTTCGTCTCGTCGGAGCTACAGGGCAAAGCAGGCTTACTGGACGTCTTTGGTCGGGCAGCGATGGTGTTCAGCCCTTTTGAGGTTGCCTCAAAGAACCTTCTCGCAGCCTCTATGTCTCCATGTAGGGTGGCGACGAGCCCTTTGGAAGTGTAATACTTCATCTTCAAGTGCACCATGGAGGGTACAACTACCAATTCGGTCAGAGTTGGTCATCCGAAGATGCATTGGTAAAGGGATGGGCAATCAATTACCAGAAACTGGACCTTAATGAATCTGGTTGTCTCTGCTGCTCTGAATGTGACAATCAGCTCCACGTATCCCCATGGCTTCGTGACTGAACCGTTGAGGCCTTGTAGATCAGAGCCTACATAGGGTGTCAGATGCGTCTCGTCCAGCTGAAGTATGGAAAACAGTTGGGAGTACATAATGTCGACCGAGCTTCCCTGGTCAGCTAGAATTCGCGGAACATCGAAGTTGGCCATCTGGACCCTTACGAGGAGGGGAATACTTGAGTTGGGGGCTCCGCTGAGGAGTTCCTCGCTATAGAAGGTGATGGGAACCGACTCTCTCCGGATCTTGCCGAGGGTAGAACTCCAGTTCGAGCTTGTGTTAATGAGGTGCTCGAACTTCCTCTTTACGGACCCCGCTGTCACCTTGTTGAATCCCCCTCCCGATATGACCATGGCGGATGGGAAGGTTTCCCAGGGGCTGTGTGCAGCAAAGTAAAGAGGGGCGTTGAGCCCATCGAGGACATAGAAGTCTTCTGGCCGTGAGATGCTCATGGCGACCTGAAGACTGGCCTCGTCCGAGGAAGGTACTTCTTCTTCGACCTTCTTCGATTCCTGGGTGTCCTGTCGAGGGGCGTCCTTATTCTTTGCGAACTACTTTAGGTGCCCGTCCCTGATCAAGATTTCAATTGCATCCTTCAGATGGATGCAGTCGTCTGTCATGTTCCCATGGTTCTTGTGGAACCGGCAGTACTTCGTTTTATCTGTGTTCGGCTTGGCAGGTATCTACTTCGGGAAATGGACCCCTGCCTGTCAAAACTCCAAGTTCGTGAATTCAAAGAGAATCTTATCCCGCGAGGTGGTCAGTGGAGTGTACTCGTGGAAATGGCTAGATGGCCCTTTGTGATTTCGGGATTCTCGGGGGCGGTCATCCCTTCTTTTCTCCGCTCCCCGACGAGTTGATGAGGAGTCGTCGTGTTTGGAGGACATGGCGTTCTCTTGGTGCCTCGAGTCCCGTGCAGTGCTTGCAGCTTCCTTTTCTTTGTACTGGATGTACGCCCGAGCCTTGAGGAGGAGGAAGTCCAGTGTTGTTGGGGTCTCGATGCCAACCGCCTTGGCAAAGTCGCTGCAGGGATGGAATCCTCGTTCGAGCAAATATTTCTTCATGTCGTCAGTCGTGGAGATCTGGACGGCTTCTTTATTGAATCTTTCGATGTATGCTCAAAGAGATTCGTCTTTCCCTTGAATGATGGCCTCAAGGGATACTTCTGTCTTCGCATGACAGCGAGAGGTCGTAAAGTGTCTAGAGAACATCCTTCCCAACTGCCTCTATGATGTGACAGATTCGTAAGGGGTGCTCTTGTACTAGGACTTTGCTCCCTTTCTCAGCGTAGTCGGGAACAATCTGCATTTGAGGGCGCCTTTGACGCTACGGTAGTCGAGCAGGGCATCGATTTTCTCGATGTGCTTGTCAGGATCTATTGTGCCATCATATGTGCCTAGGGGTGGGGGTTTCTCCAGCCCTTTGGGCAATCGGGTGGCCATGATCTCCTGGGACAACAGGCCTTGAGGCTCATCGTCGTTGTAGCTGATCGATTGCGAACGAGAGTAGACGTTCCTACCAGGGTGAGGACCGTAATCTCGACGGGGAGAAGGAGTTCACAATCGGCTCTTGGATCTAGGCGTAGGTGAACGCTGGTGTTCTGCCCGCAGATCCCTTCTTGTTCTCTTGGCCCCTGGGGAGTGCTGGCTCCGGGGAGGAGTATGGTCGTATTTCCTTATTTTCAGGGATTCTGGCTCCGTTGGCACCTGGCGATTTCTTCCTCGTCTGGGAGAAGAACTCTGAGATCTTTGGCGTTCGCGCCTTGGCGGAGGAGATCTTGGACGACGAGTCTCTTTCAAGGCTCTAATTCTTGCATTCTGCTGGAGGATCAAAAGATTCGTCTTGTTGAGGGCTTCGATCAGGGTTGCCATGGCTGGGTCGGTATTGGGCGGAACTGGGATGAGCTGATGGCCCTCTGAGGACTGGACCTTCATGTTGTTGGCGTGATCCAGGGAGGGAGATACGGTGGCTCTGTTCCTCTGCTGATGAACGTCGTCTCCAAGAAAGGGTTTGCCCCGTCATTGTCTGTCTTGGTGACGGGGAAGACGACAATGTTGTGGGCATCGTTGACGTTGTCATGGATGGCCATGATCGGAATCCTGAAAAACTGCTTTGATATGTGGTTTACGGGGAAAGAAAGACGGGGAGAACAGAGTTTTCCACAGATGGCGTCGCTGATCTTTCCGGTTGATCAGAATTTGAAGTGGGCCAGAGACTTCGACTTCGATGCAGGATTCCAAGGAGGATGAGGGGTGTACCTGTAAGGCACTCCGATGCTAAAGTAAGAATTGGGATAAGAGAGGGCAAGTACAGAGTAAGTATGTCTTAGGATGACTTGTGAATACCTGACCCTCTCAAAGGAGAGGGTATTTATAATGCCCTCAGCGCTTGGCCATTGATCCATATTTTCGAGGCGAGATGTTCGCTCCCCAAAAATAGGTAACTGCCAGAAACTAGTCGTTGAGACGGGCAGAGATGCTCAAAACTAGCCGTTGCTACGAGCAAGGGCGTGGTTGCGAGCAAGAGCGTCGTGACCATTCCTGAATGGTTGAACCGTGCGTGACGGGCAGAGATGTGACGAAGGGCAACTGATCCTGGGGATTAGCTGGTCAACCCTCCTCGGCTGTAGGGTAGAAGAGAAAATGCTTTACTTTGCCCTTAATTGGCAGGGCTAAACTATTGGGTCGTTCTGGATGCAGAAGTGGATTGGGTCATGCATAACCATTGGGGCAGTTCGGAACAAGTAATAATTAATAATAATAATAATAATAATAATAATAATCCATAATAATAATAACAATAATAATTAAATATAGCAATAATAATAATAATTAATAATAATGGCGATAATAATAATAATAGTATATAATAATAAATAATAATCAATTAATAAATAATAATAATAATAATAATAATAAATAAGTAAACAAAACTTTAAACAATAAAAGAGAAAAATAATAAAATAAAATAAAAACAAGTTGAGAATGAGGGAGTATGCGTGTGACAGAGAGAGATATCCTGACATGAAATTTCAAAATCAAAAAATGAACCAACCACCTTTTGACAAGTGTCCCACATGTGGGGAAAAATGAAATCAAAAGAACAATTCTCTCTTCCCCATCTTGCACGTTCACGACATAAAGGCAAAAGTGAAAACAAAAGCAACACAATTCATCTTTTCTTTCACTTTCCCTCTCAACTTCATTATGATTCTTTCTCACTCTCTCAAATCAACGCACAACAAAAATAATCAACCAAATTAAAAGCAAATAATGATATCGATCTTGAAGAAAACTACCAGCGGCGAAAACTGAATCAACGACAACCAAACAACAAAACAAAAGCGAAAACGAAAACAACCTACATGAAACAAAACTTAAAGTTGTTGCTGAGTTTGAAAACATTGATGTTGTGGTTGGATGCAAAACCGAAACAGAGTTGGATTGCCAACGACGATTGAGTGAAGCATGGCGATGATGATAGGTTGTTCACGATGGAGTTTTGGAGTGTTGTCGAAGAAGAAGAAGAAAGAGTAGTGTGTTGTGCGAAAATGATGAAAGTGGTGAGGTTATGGTGGTTTAGTTGGTTTTTATTGTTTGTGTTTGATGAGAGAAGAGTGTGTTAAGTTTGAAGATGACGATGGATTTGTTTTGAAGTTTTTTTTTTAAGTTTATGAATGTTGTGATGAATAGAAAATGGTGGAGGTTATGAAGAGTTAAAGAGAAGAGAAGAGGTTGTGTTGTTGTTGTTGTGTTATGTTGAGAGAGTATGAGAAAGTGAAGTTCTGAAGAAAAAAAGGGAGTTTATGGATATGAAGAAGAAAAAAGGGGGGCAGTTTGTGTGAGATATTTGTGGGAGTTAATGAGTTAATGAGATATTTTTTGTAGAGGAAATGTTGTTGTCATGACAAATTGACAATTGAAGAGTGAAGATGGTTTTATGAGATATTTGTGGTAATAAGAAAAAGAAAATGGACCTATATACTGTGTGTTTCTTGGGCTCGTATATTGGATCATTTTTTATATTTGCGAACATATACATACATATAAAAACAAAAGATCCTTTTATAATCTCAATGTAACAAAAATGAATTAAAATAAACAAACAACAAAAAACAAACAAAATTATACTATAAAAAATAAATAAAAAATAAAAAAAATTAAATTTAAAACATAAAAAAGATTAATTAATTAATTAATACGGATATTTTGACAAAGAAATAAAAATAAACGGACTCAAGACGAATAAAAATCAGACACAAAAAATGCCCAAACAAATAAATTGACTGCATTAAAATGAACAGTGCGGAATAAATTTCTCGGAAACATACAGGTTTTGATAAAACTTTGAAATAAAAATCGATCGGTTAAAAGGCTCAGGTTGACCAAAATGCGGTCCAAAAAGTAGTCGAAAAATTAAAACGAGCACGCCAGATTAAGAATACTGACGTCTGCAAGCTTGGTTTTGAAAATTTTTGCCCGCTAATTCGACGTACGTTTGAAAATTGATTCAACCAGTCTGCCTGTAGATCTGAAAAATTAATTTGGTTAACATTTTAAACGTTATGCAGAATGAAATACAGACTATGGTGAGTAGAAAAAGAAGGTGTCTTGTGAATGCATTGAATTACTAATCTACTAATCTTGAATAGACAATCAGATGGAAATGAATCGCTGTTGGACCATTTGCTTCTGATTCCTAATTATAATTAAAACCCTGCAGAGATTCAAATGACGATAATACTCTGGATTGTCACCCTCTGAACCTCTGAAACATGATGCAACAAAATAAAAGATACACTGAGATTGAGAAATCAATTCTTTTGACTTTTTAATCAACAAAAGACTGAATGAATGTCATCAAGACCAAATAAAGTGCCAGAACTCCTGACTTTTCGTATGAACCCTGAAGAATGATTTTTTACTTAAAGAAATGTATGACCAGATGAAATGATTATGCTATGCTAATGCAAGTGAAAAACTCATGATAAAATTTAGGGTATGACAGTTGCCCCTATTTAAACTTCTTTAACTGGAGTATATGAAGAACTATTGTCTTCAAATCATTATGGTGAAAGATAGTTTAAATACCAAACAGACCCAAAAATTTTCTCTTTTATGCAATAGAATGATATACTTATGGTCACGAATGCAGCTTTACTGGGGATGGATTTGTTATAAAGTATCATGTTTGACTGTTCTTCAGATATTCTTCGTTGAAGGTAGACTCTCATGGGGAAGAAATGATCATATTCGGCTGATATTGGCTGACAATAGACTCTTTTAGGGATTGAGATGTTCAACTACTCCCCTTGCTCGGATCTAACACAAAGAGATCTCCGCCTTTTGTCGAAGATGAGTACTTTGATCTAACACAAAGATTCTCGTACTGTTGGGAAATGGATGCCAGACCTAACACAAAGATATCTAAACAACCTTCTTGAAATCTAAAGCTCCAGTCTAACACACATAGATCTTCACATTGTTGAAAATAAAACTAAGATCTAACACAAAGAGATCTTGGCACTGCTGTAAATGATACTAAGATCTAACACATAAGGAGACCTTGGCACTGCTGAAAAGAAAATTTGATCTAACACAAAGAGATTATCACCCTGAAAATGATGATCTGATCTAA
Source organism: Lathyrus tuberosus (assembly GCA_022829125.1). Taxonomy (NCBI): domain Eukaryota; kingdom Viridiplantae; phylum Streptophyta; class Magnoliopsida; order Fabales; family Fabaceae; genus Lathyrus; species Lathyrus tuberosus. The sequence continues at coordinate 1,257,608 of JALAZF010000393.1, forward strand.
CACAAAGAGATTAGTGCATTATTAAGAAGAGACTTCGATCTAACACAAAAAGATCGTCGATCTATTGATAAGAAACTTCAATTTAACACATAGAGATCTTTCTTCTTGTTGAAAATGATGCTAAGATCTAACACAAAGAGATCTTAGTACTGCTGGTAAGAAGCTCTAATCTAACACAAAGAGATCACTGCCTTTGAACCAGGATGCTTGGATCTAACACAAAGAGATATTCACTTTTGATAATTTGAAATTTTTGATCTAACACTTAGAGATCTTCATATTGCGGAAAATGATGCTATAATCTAACACAAAGATATCTTAGTACTACTGGGTATGATGTTCCGATCTAACACAAAGAGATCTTCATATTGAAAAGAAACTTTGATCTAATATAAAGAGATCGTCGTACTGCTAAAAGTGATGTTTATACTTAACACAAAGAGATTGTCACATGCTTAAAAAGACACTAAGATTTAACACAAAGAGATCTTGCCTTGAAAATGATGATATAATCTAACACAAAGAGATCATTGCACTGCTGAGAGTGATGTTTAGACCTAACACAAAGATACACATGCTGAAAAGCATGCTAAGAACTAACACAAAGAGATCTTGCCTTGAAAATGATGCTCTGATCTAACACAAAGAGATCATTTCACTATTGAGAGTGATGTTTAGACCTAACACAAAGAGATATTCACATGATGAAAAGAGACTTTGAGCTAACACATAGAGATTGTCGCGTTTGAACAAAGTTGCTTGGATCTAACACAAAGAGGTCTTCGCACTGCTGAAAAATTTGATGTTAAAATCTACCACAAAGATACCTTTACATGCTGAGGATGATGCTAAGATCTAACACAAAGAGGCCCTCGCATTTTTGAGAAGTTTAAAGTTATGATCTGACACAAAGAGATCTTCACATTGCTGAAAATGAAAAACTAAGATCTAACACAAAGAGATCTTCACATTGCTGAAAATGAAAAACTAATATCTAACACAAAGAAATATTTGTACTACTAATGTTGAATTATGTTTATTATCATCTACCCGGAGGCTGCTGCTTTAGATCAAACATAAAAATTCTATGGGGAACGAGAAGATCCTGGAGATTTGTTGGGGAATGAAACGTTAATACTGACCAAGAGGTTTAGAATTTACTTTCAACCATTGGACCAAATGGTCCAATCCAAATGCTTCTTCAGAGAGTAAATCAGTAAGGAACACTGACTCTGCCGAGAATTGACTGAAGTAATCTGTTGAGGAATACAAGAGACTCTCTGTGGAATAAACACACAAGTGGCTTCATGGAGATATATTGAGAATCATTCAATAAAGCTTGTCTATTATAGGGAACTCTTGTTCATTTAGACTTGCTAGGGAGATTTCTGACTTGAGTTGTCCTTGTGAAGAGATGTCCATCTCAAACAAACACTTAGAAGAGACTTGTTGAGGATAAAGTAGTTGGGGATACCTTTATAAGGAATCCTGCTGATATGAAACAAGTTTGGTGAGGTCATGAAGTTTTGTTGGAGAAAATTCCAAAGGAAACTCCGTAGGGAAATATATACTAGGGAAGCTTAGCCGAAATTCTATTGACATCAGAGTTCAGTTGGGAAATATCAATTACCTCGTTGGGGAAGAAAACTCGCTTTGAGAATCAACATCATTATTAATTAAATTTTGAAAGTCACTTGTACTAAAGAAGAGAACTATTATACTCTCTAGAACAACTCTTTAATCTTGGTTTTGATGAAGATTACATTGAACTTCCTTGAGAGATTATTGAACCTGGGTTGAGGTCTGTGTATGTGTGATCTATGCATGATATGCAAGAAGAAAATGAATGCATGAATATATTGGTTTATTCATTTAGTGGATATCAAGCTCAGATTCCTCGACATCCTTGGCCTAAATAGTTTTGATACCATGAAGATGTGTTGCAAAAACCCTGATTTCTGCTTTTTTGCCTGACGGGCTTTAGTGGGGACTCTTGTTTTCTGGATGAATAGCCACGTCTAACTTGCTTTAGATCAAGATGATCAATAAGATGCTTCATGTCTTGTGAACTTATCGTGCCCCAGTCTATTGAGCCTTTCGGGAAAAAAAACTTCACTTGAAAAGTAATTTAACAATTGTTTTCCAAAATGTGACTCTAAGACGGCTTGCCCAAGTATACTGAAACCTGCTGCAGTATGTCCCTGGTTGAACGACTTTTGGAGTGATAGGCTTCACTGTACTAAGGAAGTGGCTTGCCCCAATATGAGCCTTGGAGAGACCTGCTGAGTCTCAAAGTGATTGCCCCAGATTCACTAAATCTTGAAACAGCTTGCGCCAGACTGACTACCCTTTGGAAGTATTTCCTTGATGCTAAGTGCCGATTTGTTAATAAAATTGTTCCTTTAAAATAATAATTCTAATGCAGTAATCATACAGGTTTCGAAATCACTTTTGAGATGATATTGTGGTATATAGTGAATGGATCACAAATTTATTCAAAGTGCGAAAGACAATTCGATATGATACCAATATAGATGATTAGCAAATATCTAGGATTCACGTTAACGTAACCTTGACGAGTATGCTTTCAAATGATACACTGCTTCAATTAGGTCTTTTGAGGGTTGTAACGTGGTCTGGTTCACTGTTTTTTTTAACAAAAGGATATAAGGCTTAAATTTTTTTATTTTAACCTACCTCAGTCTCCTTGATGATCTCCAGTCTTACATTCAGTTAATTTTGCAAACGCATTAAAATTCCAAGAGAAATTTGAAAGTGTGAACATGATGGCTTGAGACCCAATGATAATCATTCATTTGAGGTGGGAGTCACCTACTTTGTTTGGTAATCACAAAATTTGATTCTATCAGGAATTTTGGTGACCCTTCGGCCCTTGATATGATGGTCACATGTTTTCATCTTTTTGTTTCTTTTTTCTCTCTTTTCTTCTTTTACCTAACCTTTTCTTGGACTGTTTCTTTAAAACTCCCAGTCCACTGAGATGCCCTAATTTTTACCTAAGTCACCTTCTTGGTGTTCGACTTAGCACAATTTTTCTTTTTCTTTTTCTACTGATTATGACTGCCATGTCATTAGTTATTAAGAAATAACCATTATACCCTTGGATTTTTATGACTGCTTCAACACCTCTTTATGTGTGAAGAAAAGCACATGGTTAGACCTCTTAGGTGTTTGGAATGTTTCACTTGAGATTTGAATGTATAACTGAATTAACTAAAAACTACCTCGTCCCTGGTTCAAATTAAGGGTTTTTTCCTTATAGAAAGAAACACCAATTTCTAGGCTCAAAGGGGTTGGCGAGTGATTATCTTCCTTGAGTAGAGTTGCTGTTGTGAGTGGGAGATAACTTTTGGAGTTATTCTCTTTAGTTACCGCTTTTATTTTTTAGTCATCATGCTCTGAGTGTGTAACACTGGGGGGCGAACGATTTTTTCTTTTATTATGTTGGATGTTGAATTACATGTTTTGTTGAGATATAATAACTGTTATGGAAATATTTTAAAGTTAATATGTTTTATTACCATGATTTATATGATTATGCTATGATGATACCGTAATTGAAGGTGAACATGCAATGAAAGTTATTGTATGTTGTTTCATTTTTCGATGCGTGTTTTCAAAATGACTATGTGTTGTTAAAGGGTTGTCATTGGCGACACCTTAAATTGTCGAGTAATCCTTACATTTGACTATTTAGAGTTATTTTTAGTTAAATTATTACTTAAGTTAGACCGCCAGCCAATAGAGTTCAATTTGAGTTATTATCAATTGATAAGTCCAATCTTTTGAGATTGGCATCAATTTTGGTAAAACTAACTTGACATCAAGATGTTGGACAAGATGTCCTAACATGAAGAACAAACTGAAGAACGAGATGTTGGATAAGATGTCCTATCATGATGATTCGACATCTTTGTCTGTTACTTTACAGTTTTTGATACTGCTATTCAATTTCCAGATTTCAGAATATTGTGGGAATATTTGTTTATCCTAGGTGGCATTCAAGATTGAGGAATCAGAGATTTTGAGTGAATTTGAAGATACCATTTTCTAAGTGTGGAGACATTTTAGGAAACTTAGGATTAAAGAAACTATTCTTGAGGATAATAAGTTGCAGATTCTGTGTAACAGAATTGCTGTGTTTTTGAAGCCCAAATCCAGTCTTGTTTATGGTTATAAATAGGATGGATTTAACCTAATCAAAGTGTAGAAAATACATTGTTTCTTAGTGAGTTTTAGGGTTTGTATTTGTGAGCCTCACTTGTGTCGTGTGGATACTAGAGCTGGACTATTTGCAATGAGTTGTAATTTCTGTCACTGTTGTGATTGAAAGGGAATTGAGAAGGGTCTCATACATAGGAAGAGTCTTAGGTAGAAATTAAGCACGGGTAATGGTTAAGTGATAAGTTCTAAATTGAAGGTTGTTTAGCTTAGAATTAATATTATCTAGTGGATTTCATTTCTGGCTTGGTAGCCCCCAGACGTATGTGTTGTTGTACCTTGAACAGAGTTAACAATTACTGTGTATTAGTTTATTTTCTGCAATTTTTATTGTGCTCCTTATTGTCATTGTGTTTGAAGCAGAGATCAAGTATCTCGACATCTCTCAGGACATCTGAGATCTGCTTCTAGAATTTTAATTGGTATCAGAGCAGGCATCCTGCTCTGTATCTGGGTGAGATTCAGGGAAGTTACTTTCTAGTGCAATGGACAAGGAAGGAGGAATATTGAACAAACCACCCATCCTTAATGGATCCAATTATGAATATTGGAAAGTGCGCATGGTGGCCTTTATTAAGTCCATAGATGATCAAGCTTAGAAATCTGTGGTCAAAGGATGGGATCCACCAAAGGCTAAAAATCAGGAAGGTAAGATTATCGATATGATAAAGCCTGAGGAAGACTGGGATGATGATGATGACAAGCTTGCTCAGGGTAATTCCAAAGCATTGAATGCTTTATTTAATGGTGTGGGCAAGAACATCTTCAGATTGATCAAGAATTGTACTATTGCCAAAGATGCTTGGGAGATTATGAAGACTGCTCATGAAGGAATCTCTAGGGTGAAATCATCAAGACTTCAACTTCTTATAACCAAGTTTGAAAACTTGAAGATGAAGGAGGATGAAAGTATTCAAGACTTTCACATGAACATTGTTGATATAGCAAATACTTCAAGTGCTCTAGGAGAAAAGATTCCAGAAGTTAAGTTGGTTCAAAAAATCCTAAGATCTCTTCCAAAGAAATTTTATATGTAGGTGACTGCCATTGAAGGTGGATGAACGCATGAGATCTCTTCAGACTTTTGAACTGACAATCAGTGAGAAATATGAAAAGAAGAAAAGCATATCCTTGGTTTCTAATCATGGTGAATGTGATCCAATAATTGTCCAAGGCTGTGGAACTTCTTGAAAAAAATTATAACCAATTGTTAAAAAAATGGACGAAAAGTCAAGATCAAATGCTAAGACTCAGTCATCCGACATCAACAGAAGGAAGGTTTTGGAAGAAGAACTAATAATGATAAGAAATATAACAAAGGCAAGGGAATCCAATGCTATGAATGCAAAGGGTTTGGACACACAAGAGCTGAGTGTCCTACCTTTCTCAAGAAGGAGAAAAAAGGCTTGTCTACATCTTGGTCTGAAGATGATTCTTCAAATGAAGGAGAATCTGCTAAACACGTTTCTGCTCTTACTGGAGTATATGATTCTGATAAATAATCAGATGGTGAAGAACCCACTTTTGATGAACTAGCTGCCTCATACAAGGAGCTATGCATTAGAAGTGCAGAAGTATGTCAATAAGGAAAGGATCAATAGAATCTTATTGGCCAACTCTGCGATGAAAGATTAAAGCACTTGGCTGTCATCTCTGATCTGGAGGACGAGGTTGTATTGCTCAACTCTAAACTTGACAATATAACTAAATCTATAAGAGTGCTCAATAGCAGTTCTGATGTGCTGGATGGAATTCTTCAATCAGGAAGGAATGCTGGAAATGTTAAGGGGATTGGTTTCAATTATCAAGTTAAGAATAGAGGAAAAAGGTTGGTTGTGAACTCTGTTCAACACAAAAGAAAGCAGAATCGAAAGATGTCAAGTAAGATGTCCCAACATCAACAAAGACCTCAGAATAACTCCTCAGGAAGAAAGAACCAATATTGGAAATGTCATCATTGTGGTAAGTTTGGCCACATAAATCCTTACTGCTACAAGCTTGGGGCTTGCATGTCTGAAGATTTATAGCAGTCAATTTGGTGTGGGAATACTATTCGTTTGAGTGTATGTATGTTCCCACCAAATAAAGAGAGGTCTTTAAAGCCAACTCTCATTTGTAGCATAATTCTTCAACAATATCCTGGTATTTTGTTGTCTACTGATTGTAATGAAAAGGGAATCCCCTTTGACTTTGCACCATAAGTTGTTTGCTGGGAATCATGTCCCAGATATTGTTTCGACATCTGCTCCTACAACCTTAAAGGAAGATACTATTGCTTAGCTGAAGGAAACTTGCAAGGATCTAGATGCCATCATCAAGACCAGCACAGATAAGAAAGAAAAGCTTGAGCAGTTGATACAGATCTTGACATATGAACAGGACAAGGGAACTGAGGCTGTTGGTGATGCAGATAATGCTAAAAAGGATGCTTCAGAAGATAATAAGGTTGATGCTGAAGATGAGGCTGATGTTGATCTTAATGGGGAAGAAGAAGAGGAAGAGGATGATGAGGCTACTGAAGATGATATCTGATTGTAGTTTTTTTTATGGTTATGTAAGGGCTAAATGCCCAGGATATTTTTGGCACTTCATGTGCTTGATATGTACTTTAATCTCTTGTTCTACTTGTTTATATGCTTTGGTGTTTAGTTAGTTAACTACCTTTGTCATATTATGGCTAAAAAGGGGGAGTAATACTAACTTAACTAACCACTGCTAACCACTGTTTGCTGCTATTGAGGGGGAGAGTGCTAACCACTTGCTGCAGAAGAAGGAACTGATTGAGGGGGAGGCTAAGGCTATTTTTTCCCGCTGTTGTTCTGATTTTTTCCTCTGACTTTTTGTGTATTTTCTTGCATGGGTTATTTGGTTATTTTTAGCCAAAATCTGCTAAAGGGGGAGATTGACAAGTCTAAATTTTGAAATTGACATCAATTTTGGTAAAACTAACTTGACAGCAAGATGTTTGACAAAATGTCCTAACATGAAGAACAAACTGAAGAACAAGATGTTGGATAAAATGTCCTATCATGATGATTCGACATCTTTGTCTGTTACTTTATAGTTATTGATACTGCTATTCTATTTTCAGATTTCAGAATATTGTGGGAATATTTGTTTATCCTAGGTGGCGTTCAAGATTGGAAAATCAGAGATTCTGACTGAATTTGAAGATACCATTTTCTAAGTGTGGAGACATTTTAGGAAATTTAGGATTGAAGAAACTATTCTCGAGGAGAATAAGTTGCAGATTCTGTGTAACAGAATTGCTGCGTTTTTTAAGCACAAATCTAGTCTTGTTTATGGTTATAAATAGGATGAATTTAACCTAATCAAAGTGTAGAAAATACATTGTTTACAACTATCTAGTTCTACTTCCAGTAGCCATCTATCTCAGACATATACTTCATGGGGGCTACGTCTCCCATACTTATAAAGCCTCTGAACACGCCGCTGAAGCCGAAGGAACTCGCTGCAGATGCAGATGTCTCTGTAGATAGTTATCCAGGAGGCCCATTTTACACCTCTTTACTTCATCTCTATGGAGACCATGCTGTTAGGCATGTCTGGGAAGGAGAGGTATATTTATTTACTTTTGCATTACATATGTTTTAAACTGATTTAATTACAATTGATGGGGATATATTTTTTTTACAGAAGCGTCAATGTTTAAAATCTGTAAACCACAAAAGGAAGATTTTGGATTTGGAACAACCCAACGATGAATGGTTCAAGAATGTTATCTGTTACTTTAGGCTTTCTGTTAGACGATGGCTATGGATCTAGAAGGGGGGTTGAATAGATCCCTTGAGTTTTACACGAAAATGGTTTTCAAAAATTTGGTTTTAATAATTGTTTAACGGAAGCTACCACTGGATAGAACGTCTACAACGAACCTTCTACCAAAAGGATCGGATATGCACGAATATATCGAGAATGAGTATGGAAGAGAAAAATTCAGTTTGATTACTACACTAAAAAACACAGTCAATAAAATATCACTTGCTTGATGTTTAATCCAAACCAATGAGGTGAAATGATAAGCAATGCGTTCGATTTTTGCTTTGAAACAAATTATCAAACACCTAGTGTGCGTAAATACACTAAGTGCAGAATTTCTATGGAATGTAATATAGAGCTGCTCCAAGATACAATTCAAGGAATTGTATCAATTTACCAAATAGTTTCTCACCTTAAAATTACACTACAACAGAGATTTCAATAAATTGCGACTTCACAAATTCGAACAAACTGAAATGTAAAAGAGTTAAGGGAAAGAGAGAACAAACGAGATTTGATTAGGCAGTTCCCCAATCGTCCTCGCTTTGGGTACGTCTGCCCCCAACTCCACAAACGGAATTGAGATATATGTATATATGTGGTTGTTGCAAATTGTTTATTACAAGAGAAAACTATGAACATCCAAACCCTCGAACGTCTTCGATCATTGATGCAGAATTTTCTCTCCCCTTGATTCAAGATGAATCAAGTGCTTCGAATATGGTTGATCCAATTACCGTCTCACGCTACTAAACCGAAAAAACCCACCGTTCTTCGGTTACCTTCACTCGATCAATTGCGATCTACCAAAAATTCGAACCCAAACCTCTCTTCTACGATCCTCTGATTACAGCTACTAAACCGAACAATTGCGCCAATTTCCGGTTACCTTCGCCCAGCCAAATCCCTGTAGAACGAAACGGTTTATGCAAAAACCCCCAAAATCTATCCGATTCTTGGAGGACAAAACCAACTGGTTTGATTCAAGAAACACCTGCCAAACTCTCAACCCAGAAGATGAAGATCACACTTCCTAAATTCTGAACGTTATCACTTCGAACAATGGGCGACACAAACAAAGATGATTATGTGTGATTGTTTGTTTACTCAATGAAGAAGATGAAGATGAAGAGAGAAATGGCATAAATTTTCACGTTTCTTGTTTTTTAATAATGAGATGACCAAACTATTTATAGGAAAATGAAATGACCCACACAAAATAATAACAGAAATAACAGAAGGACAAAAATTAAGTGAAAAAAACACTGATTCAGGAAATCATGTGTCGACCTACAACCCCCATGCGTCGACGCACATATGCAAATTTTTGTGTCATTTAAAGTTATGCACTTTCCCGCAGGATTTACTAGGTTAGCGCATGAACTGGGAGGTTAGCGCATGAACTGGGAGGGTTAGCGTATGAACTGCATTTTTTCAGGAAATTCAATTTTCTGCGCATTTTCACCTTACCAAGTTCAGAAACATATACTAGACACTACTAAAATGATAATGGACATTTATTTATGGGAAAGACAAGGTCCTATGCATCTAGACACATGAATGATAATGATTAGATGTAATATGCCCGACACGTGAAGTGATACCGCTCAAATTACAATCTAATTTCTCACATATTTGTTGACATCATTAAAACAAAGTAGATAGAAGAATAACCCTCACATACTCCCCCTTTTTGATGATGGCAACACTTTCTTAGCTGTCATGAGATTTGTAATTTGAGAGTGAACAAAGCTCCCCCTGTCTTTAACACTTGGTTAATCCCTGTTAAAGTTTCTGTTTGTTGTTTCTTCTCCCCCTTTGACAACATCAAAAAGAAGAAAAGAAGGTTGTCAAAATAAAACACTATAATACGTAAGGAATCATCACAGATTTGCAACATACAAACATTAACATGCATCCACATATGATACAGCTAATGTAAAATTAGGAATGGATAAATAAGGAACAAAAAACATAAAAGCAATACATTCAATCCGGAAGAGTTCAAACAAACTGAAGCAAAAGTCAAGGTTAAGCAACAGTAGAAAAACATGAAAAAAATGCAAGCAAATGGTTTCCCTAACCATAAAACATAAATGTAAGCACAAATGAAATATGATGCCCTAAACTCTATGGCCTTCTCCCCCTAAATGGATGACCTCTTCCCCTATAGTGTTGGCTTGGCGGTGGCAGATCCTCTAGATGTAGGTTGAGTTCAATCAACGTGTTGTTTAGGGTGCCATGACTATTTGCCAGGTTCTGGTTTTGTTGAGTCAAGTTGGCGTCCATCTGATTGAAACGATGAACCTCTTGTTCTGCTTCTACTAGGATTTCTTCTTGAAGCCATGGTTGATGAAGAGTTGAAAGAAGACGATGAACACTTGATTTTCGCAGAAAGTGAGGAGGAGATATGTGCAGCCCTTTGAAACCCTTGTATTAGTAATATAGAGAATTCACTCTTGGTGGGTTTTTGATTTTTAGGGTTTTTGATAAGGATTTAATGGAGAATAATGGGTATTGATGAGGTTTAATGGAGGAAGATAAGGAGAGATAGACCACAAAATCTGATGAGATGACATGCAATGAACATACATCAATGTGCAATGAAAATATGTAATGAAAATAGGTAGCACTAGGTCGGCGCACGCTTTCCAATAAAGCAGAGATTCTGAATTCTGTGTTTATGCGTCGACCTATTGACCACGTGCGTCGGTGCATGATTCATGAATTTTCTTAAAAATTTTGAACATTTGGTTATGCACTATCCCAAAAGTTTTTACTAGGTCAGCGTATAAATCATGCGTCGACGCATGCACATGCAGACTTGAACCAGAAATGAAATTTTTGCAATTTAAGTTCCAAAAGATAAATAAACATGCACATATATAGAACAAAACATCCACATGAACGATATGTGCTCAAAATACAATAAACATCAAGATTTGGGGTACTTAATATGGCACAAAACATGATAAACATCTATAAATCGGAACGATATTACCTTGATCACCATGACGATAAGAGCCCTCACATATAGCTAAATATCTCTTTGCATTGTTAGTTAAAAGAATAAACAAGCATGTATATATGTGAAGATCGCTACCTTAAAAGATTATTAAGCACGATCAGAGATATCGAGAATGCCAAGTTCCCTACGGATGTGAAAGAAAGACTCTATAGCTAATGGTTTTGTAAAAATATCAGCAAGTTGATTTTTAGTGTCAACGTGCTCAAAAATCACATCACCTTTCTCTACATGATCCCTAAGAAAATGATGGCGTATTTCGATATGCTTGGTGCGTGAATGTAATACAGGGTTCTTAGTTAGATTAATCGCACTAGTGTTATAGCACAAAATTGGAATACGCTCAAGTTTTAAATAGAAATCAAGCAATTGTTGTTTAAGCCATAGGACTTGAGCACAACAACTACCGGCGGCAACGTATTCCGCCTCGACTGTTGACAAAGCAACGGAAACCTGTTTCTTGCTATGCCAACTCACCAAGGAATTTGCGAAAAGGTGACACATGCCACTGGTACTTTTCCTATCCAACTTGCACCCGGCAAAGTCGGAGTCGGAGTAGCCAACTAAGGTACGAACACTACCTTTGGAATACCACAGCCCATACTTTGGAGTACCGGAAAGGTATCGAAGTATGCGCTTAACAACTTTTAAGTGAGATTCCTTGGGATGTGCCTGATACCTCGCACACATGCATACACTAAACATTATATCAGGACGTGATGCAGTAAGATAAAGGAGAGATCCTATCATACCTCAATACCTCTTTACCTCAACATCCTTACCCTTTTCATCACGATCAAGATTGGCACTTGTAGGCGTAGGAATGTCTATTGCTTTGCAGTTTAGCATATCAAAATGTTTAAGTAACTCAAGACAATATTTCATTTGACTCACGAATGTGCCCTCTTCAAGTTATTTGATTTGTAATCTGAGGAAATAGTTGAGCTCCCCCATCATGCTCATTTCAAACTCCCCCTGCATCAAACTAGAAAACTCCTTGACCAAGGTCATGTTAGTAGATCCACAAATAATATCGTCAACATAAATTTGTACCAAAATCAAATGTTTTCCTTGACGTTTAATGAAGAGAGTTGTGTCAACCTTCCCTCTTGAATACCCTTGATCAAGTAAAAATTTGCTTAGACGTTCATACCAAGCCCTAGGGGCTTGTTTAAGTCCGTACAAAGCACGTTTAAGTTTGTAGACATGATCAGGATATTCATGAGATTCAAAACCCGGAGGTTGGGCAACGTAAACCTCTTCATTTATATATCCATTAAGGAATGCACTTTTAACGTCCATTTGGAATAATTTGAAATTCTTAGTGCAAGCATAAGCAAGTAAAAGGCGTATAGCCTCGAGTCGGGCAACCGGCGCATAAGTTTCCTCATAGTCGATTCCTTCCTCTTGGTTATAGCCTTGCGCTACAAGTCGCGCTTTGTTACGTGTTATTACTCCATTTTCATCAAGTTTATTCCTAAACACCCATCGAGTGCCGATTACTCGATGATCTCGCGGAGGGGGGACAAGGTCCCAAACCTCATTTCTCCTGAATTGATTTAATTCATCTTGCATTGATAGAAACCAATGCTCATCGAGTAAAGCCTCCTTAGCGTTTTTAGGTTCAACCTGGTACACGAAAGCAGAGTAATAGCAAAAATTACTAAGTTTAGAACAAGTGGTTATTCCCTTAGAGATATCACCGAGAATGTTATCAATTGGATGGTCTTTTGAAGACTTCCAAGCTGGAGGAAGTTCATCTTTATCAGAATGATGATCATCCTCACTTTTCATTGGTTGGTGATCCTTTTCCTCCTTAATACGCACTGCTTCAGGATAATCAGTTCCCTTATCAGTGTCCTTGAGTATGTCTTTAGTAGGTACACCTGCACCATGAAAAGAACTACCTTCTTTGACATTTCTCGCATAAGACTCGTCAAAGGTAACATGAAGTGACTCTTCAACTAACGTAACCTTTTATTATAAATTCTATACGCTTTACTTGACTGAGAGTATCCAAGAAAAATACCCTCGTCGGCCTTGGCATCAAATTTACTAAGAGTCTCTTTCCCATTGTTTAACACAAAGCATTTGCAACCAAATACATGAAGGTGAGACATATTTCGCTTACGCCCTTTTAAAAGCTCATACGGTGTCTTGTTTAGAATAGGCCGGATGAGCACCCTATTCAAAACATAACAAGCCGTACTTATGGTGTCGGCGCAAAAGTATTTTGGTAATCCACCATCATTGATCATAGTCCTTCCAAGTTCCTCCAAAACTCTATTTTTACGTTCCACTACCCCATTTTGTTTAGAGGTGCGTGGTGCGAAAAAATTATGACCAATTCCGTTGGAATCACAAAATGCTTCAAACAAATGATTTTCAAACTCACCCCCATGGTCACTTCTAATTGACCCAATGTTTGTGTTTAACTTGTTCTGGATAACTTAGCAAATCGTTCAAAGGCCAAAAAGGTATCACTCTTATTTGCTAAGAAAATGGTCCAGCAAAACCTAGAAAAATCATCGACTATTACAAACCCATAATAGTTACCACCTAGGCTTTTAACTCTAGATGGTCCAAAGAGGTCCATATGGAGGAGCTCAAGGGGTCTTATAGTTGAAACGATGTTTTTAGATTTGAATGAGAACCTTGTTTGCTTCCCCATTTGACACGCATCACAAAGGTGATCCTTTGTGAATTTAATTTTGGGCAAACCGATGACTAGGTCTTTAGAGACTATTTTGTTAAGCAAATCAAAGTTGATGTGAGTCAACCGTCTATGCCACAACCATGAATCTTCATTCATAGCGACTAGACACTTGTCTCCATTCAACGATACCTCATTTAAGTCTAGCATATAGACGTTGTTCACCCTCAAGCCCTTAAACACATTCTTTTTTGTCACTATCTTCAACTATACAACAATCCTTTGAAAAAGATACTTTATAATTCTTGTCACATAGCTGACTAATGCTTAAAAGGTTATGTCTAAGGCTTTCCACAAGCAGCACATCTAAGATAGTAGTAGATGAGGGGTTACCTAGACTACCTTTGCCAAGAATCTGTCCCTTATTGTTATCTCCGTAGGTGATAAACCCCTTTTTCTTCGCCACAAAGTCGATGAAAAGAGATATGTCGCCTGTCATATATCTCGAGCAGCCACTATCCAGAACTCATATTCTTTCGGTGGTCTCAAGACTTTGTACCTACAAAAACAATCAAGGGAGAGTAGGTACCCAATTCTCATTGGGTCCTTTAAGGTGAGTGAAACCAGGACTGCACTTGGGCAACCATTGGTAGATGCCTTTCAGAACAAGAAACCTTCTGAAGCGGCATTTTGCAATAGTATGACCAGGCTTACAACAGTAAAAACAATTACGTTTCATTTGGAATTTACGTTTGCTATCACTATCTCGAATCACATAGGTATACTTTTGATATGGATTATTCATGCTCTCACAAAAATGTGCTCGATCGATAGCAAACGTAGCTTTTGGCTTAAGAGCCTTGTCCAATTTGGCCTTGAGGGTTCTCACCTCTCGTTGCCAAATGTGACAAGTGTCAAAGCCCCAATTGAACCAAGAGGTAGGGTCCACTTCAACCTTGGCTTTTGATGTGTCCACTATAGAGTTTTTGAGGGCTTCTAATTCCTTTTCGGAATCGGAAACCTTCTTCTCCAAATACGTTAAAATCATTTTATTTAAGGCTAAACGTTGAAATGTTTCCTTAGCCTCATAGTGTAACATGTCAAAAGCATTTTGTAACTCTAAATGCGACATAGTATTAACATGATCATATTTAGAATGCTTTACCTCTTTTGCTTTGTTGTGGCGTGCCATAAGACAAAAGTTAACAGATTCACTTTCGTCACTTGAGGAATCATCTTTCTCCGACTCACTATCGTTTTCCCAAGCGATGTATACTCGTCGAGACTTGTTGGACTTTTTGTTTGAGCGAGTCTTGTCATTATCCTTATATTTGTCTTTCTTTAGAGATGGACAATCCGGCTTGTAGTGCCCGGATTTTCCACAGTTGTAGCACGTCCCTCTTACCTTGCCATTTTTATTTCCTTCGCTTCTAGATTGCTTCCTAAACTTGACTAGATTTCTATTCGAGTGTTGAATACTGTTCTTACGAACATATCTATTGTACCTCTTCACAAATAACCCCATATCATCACCGGATTCTTCATCTTTGTCATTATTGGCTTCATCATCACTTAGCTCTTGATGTGTGGACTTTGAACAAGAAGCCTTAAGAGCTATTGACTTCTTCTCCGTGTCTTTTGCCTTCTCTTTCTTGATACTCTTTTCATGTTTATCTAAGCTAATGATCATTTGCTCATGCTCATCGAGTTTACCAAAGAGTGTTGTGAGGTCTAGTGTAGCAAGATCGTTGGCCTCCTTGATAGCGGTGACCTTCGGTTGCCATTCCCTGTTAAGACACCTCAAAATTTTGTTAGTAGCAACCTCATTTGGAATTGGTTTACCAAGAACATGCAATTTGTTGATAATGTGAGTAAATCATTTTTGCATATCCGCAATGGTTTCCCCTTGCTTCATGTAAAACAAATCAAACTCTTGCGTTAGTGTATTAATACGAGCCATCTTAACATCATTAGTGCCTTCGTGGGCTACTTGTAAAGCATCCCACATGGCTTTGGCCGTTTCACAATGGGAGACTCGATAATACTCATCAACTCCCAAGGAGAAGATGATCATATTATGAGCCTTCCAATCATAGATGTACTTTTTCTCATCCTCCTCAGTCCATTGAGCTTCGGGTTTAGGAACGACAACACCTTCCGCGTTAGTCATAGTAATTTCCATGGGACCGTTTAAGATAACGTTCCAAACCTTCCGATCTATGGAATTAATATGGATGCGCATACAATCCTTCTAGTAGCTGTAATTTTCGCCTGTAAAAATTGGAGTTCTATTATAAGCCCCTTTAGGTTCGTTCGCCATGATCCAAGAAGTTTTACCGAAGCACCAGAATTAACCGGAGCTCGTGATACCACTTGTTAGACGATGGCTATGGATCTAGAAGGGGGGGTTGAATAGATCCCTTGAGTTTTACACGCAAATGGTTTTAAAAAATTTGGTTTTAAAAATTGTTTAACGAAAGATACCACTGGATAGAACGTCTACAATGAACCTTCTACCAAAAGGATCGGATATGCACGAATATATCGAGAATGAGTTTGGAAGAGAGAAATTCAGTTTGATTACTACACTTAAAAATGCAGTCAACAAAATATCACTTGCTTGATGTTTAATCCAAACCAATGAGGTGAAATGATAAGCAATGCGTTCGATTTTTGCTTTGAAACAAATTATCAAACACCTAGTGTGCGTAAACACACTAAGTGCAGAATTTCTATGGAATGTAATATAGAGCTACTCCGAGATACAATTCAAGGAATTGTATCAATTTAACAAATAGTTTCTCAGCTCAAAATTACACTACAACAGAGATTTCGATAAATTGCGACTTCACAAATTCAAACAAACTGAAATGTAAAAGAGTTAAGGGAAAGAGAGAATAAACGAGATTTGATTAGGCAGTTCCCTAATCGTCCTTGCTTTGGGTACGTCTGCCCCACACTCCACAAACAGAATTGAGATATATGTATATATGTAGCTGTTGCAAATTGTTTATTACAAGAGAAAACTATGAACATCCAAACCCTTGAACGTCTTCGATCATTGATGCAGAATTTTCCCTCCCCTTGATTCAAGATGAATCAAGTGCTTCGAATATGGTTGATCCAATTACCGTCTCATGCTACTAAACCGAAAGAACCCACCGTTCTTCAGTTACCTTCACTCGATCAATTACGATCTACCAAAAATTCGAACCCAAACCTCTCTGCTACGATCCTCTGATTACAGCTACTAAACCGAACAATTGCGGCAATTTTCGGTTACCTTCATCCAGCCGAATCCCTGTAGAACGAAATAGTTTGTGCAAAACCCCCCAAAATCTATCTGATTCTTGGAGGACAAAACCAACTTGTTTGATTCAAGAAACACCTGCCAAACTCTCAACCCAGAAGATGAAGATCACACTTCCTAAATTCTGAACGTTATCACTTCGAACAATGGGCGACACAAACAAAGATGGTTATGTGTGATTGTTTGTTTACTCAATGAAGAAGATGAAGATGAAGAGAGAAATGGCATAAATTTTCACGTTTCTTGTTTTTGAATAATGAGATGACCAAACTATTTATAGAAAAATGAAATGACCCACACAAAATAATAACAGAAATAATAGAAGAAAAAAAATTAAGTGAAAAAAACACTGATTCAGGAAATCATGCGTCGACCTACAACCCCCATGCGTCGATGCACAGATGCAAATTTTTGTGTCATTTAAAGTTATGCGCTTTCCCGCTGGATTTTCTAGGTTAGCGCATGAACTGGGAGGGTTAGCGCATGAACTGCATTTTTTCAGGAAATTCAATTTTCTGCGCATTTTCACCTGACCAAGTTCAGAAACACATACTAGACACTACTAAAATGATAATGGACATTTATTTATGGGAAAGACAGGGTCCTATGCATCTAGACACATGAACAATAATGATTAGATGCAATATGCCCGACACGTGAAGTGATACCGCTCAAATTACAATCTAATTTCTTACATATTTGTTGACATCATTAAAACAAAGTAGATAGAAGAATAACCCTCACACTTTCCGGTTTATGTGTCGCTGCGTACACTACCATAAACCATGACATGTGATAAGTGCTATATTGTAGTGATTTTGTGTGTAAATAATTGGCACTTATCAGCTTAATTATACCAATAAACCTCAACTTTAGTGTATGTTTTGCATAGTTTACGTTATAACGTGTAATATGTGGAATCATGTACATATCTTTGAGTTTGATAGTTTTCTCTCATTTTTTTAGGTATAAAAGAAATGATATTTTGTCATTGTCTTATAGAGCATTGAATAAGCTTTCCAACACTTCCGATCGTGCGTAAAACCGAGTTACGATTCTTAAGTTATGGTCGAAACAAGTTATGACTTTGCTGTCATGTTCGCTGTGCAAACTGGAGGCGAGCGAGCGAGCTAAGAGTTCACACTGCGAACTCAAGGCGAACAAAAATTGCCCAGACGCATGGAAAAACACTATTTTTGCAGTAGCTATGTTTGATATGTTTGCAGTGCGAATCGGGGTTTGAAGTGTAAGCACGGGAACCCATTTTTGCCTATAAAGTCACATTTTCAAATTTTTTTAAGGTTATCTTTTAGGAACCTTTGGACCCAATTGATCAGAACCACATTCTTTAGTAGTTTTAGCTTAGAAACAACACATGGATGATGCATCTATATAATTCGGAGCCAAATCATACTTCAATCGGAGATGACAAATCGTGAGAAATTTGTTATTCCTTTTTCTCTTTGTATTTTTCATTGCGTTGGGTTGTTTTATGTATGTTTACTTAGATTGTATGTTCATCTATGGATTTTTGTATAAAATCCCTTTTACAAATCTTAATCGATGTTATCTTTAATTTAATATATATCTTAATGGGTATGGATCGCTGTAGACATATACTTTCAAACTTGATCTAATATGATGATCTATTGGCTATGGGAAATGGTCTAAATATTCACGCGTGTGTGTCGGAGCTTAATGCTCCGTGTTGTTTTGCCGCGTGAGATATCACCTTCGAAAGAACGTGGTTGATCTCTCGGACTTTGCGTTAGACATAACCTCTGTTTATGAGCGAAACGTGGGGGTTTTGACGAGTATTAGGGTGAGTGCATTTGATCAATAGGTTTTCTCTTGTACGTGATGGGCATAAGGAAATGCAACTCCTGATGAGTTTCTCCTTTATAAAGAATGTGTTTATTTAATTTCTTTTATGCTTATAATTTTCGCATGTTACCCTTGGAGAACCATTTCAAACCCAAGCTTAGATACGTGGAGATTGTCGAACGACATTCTTTCCCTCGAACCGATCCCTGTGGAGACGATAAATCCCGAAATTCTTCCAAACTTAATTTTTGCTTGCCGCTTTACCGCACCAGCAACATACAGACGACATTTGCAGAGAGATGACATTTAGAGACGTCATATTTTAACCTTCCTATTGGCGATACGTCCATCACCTTGAGTTAAGTCTCATGCCTCATACATCTTCCCATAGCAGATAAATTACTAGACCATAGAAGGATCAATCGAGACGAAGCCATCGAGATGATGGTCACCTATTTGAGAGCTAACACAAACTGAGGCCACAAATGGGGTAGTTAACAATAAAGGTGATCATGCTATATTTAATTTCATGGAAGAACGTTATAAATACCATCCTCAGATGGTTGTGGATGTCGAAGGTGATGATATGCAGGTTGAGTACCACCGTCAGTGTGCATTGAGGTGTTACCTTTTGTTCCTGGCTAACACGTCCATGTTTGTGGACAAAAGTGCAACCTACGTCGATGTGGTATACCCTAAATACTTCATAAACTTAACGACAATTCACGAGTACAATTGAGGGCCTCATGTTTGGTCTACTTGTACTTGAAGCTGGGCGATGGTTGTCTTTAGAAGACAAAATAATTGATAGGAAGCTACATGTTACTTACGATAATTTACTATTACTAATATTTTCATAACTCTTTTGTTACATTTGTTACTAATATTTTATCTGAACCATTTTTAGGGATGGACCATCTCCCACTTTTGTTATTTTTAGGTGGGAACTTGTGTCTGTCTACACCGAGGATTGATCGTGTGCTTGCACCTTTGCCCCACTCTGAGGGAATCAGGCGATCGAGCCCTCCCGTGTGTTTCTTGACTTTCATGTAGGAGACGATATTATCTTCAGTCCATAAGGCGGTCCCTGCGAGACGCAATAGATGAACATTATTTCGTTATACTTCAGATGACTGGCTTATGGGTCAACTCTGATGCATATGTATCTCCCGAGCGAGTGATGCATTAGTTTGGATATTTGTGTTAGACAATGGCTATGGATCTAGAAGGGGGTTGAATAGATCCCTTGAGTTTTACATGTAATTGGATTACAAAATTTGTTTTTAAAATGTTTAACGAAAGCAGCCACTGGATAGATCGTCTACAATGAACCTTCTACTAAAAGGATAGGATGTGCACGAATATATCGGGAATGAGTATGGAAGAGAAAAATTCAGTTTGATTACTACACTTAAAAAATGCAATCAACAAAATATCACTTGCTTAATGTTTATTCCAATCCAATGAGGTAAAGTGATAAGCAATTTAAGGCAACGTGTTCGAAATTTGCTTTAAAACAAATTATCAAACACCTAGTGTGCGTAAACACACTAAGTGCAGAATTTCTATGAAGGGTAATGTAAAGCTGCTCCAAGATACAATTCAAGGAATTATATCAATTTAACAAAACAGTTTATCAGCTTACAATTACTCTACGACAGAAATTTCAATAACTTGCGACTTCACAAATTCGAACAAACTGAAATGTAAAAAAGTTAAGGAGAGAGAGAACAAACACAATTTGATTAGGCAGTTCCCCAATCGTCCTCGCTTTGGGTACATCTGCCCCCAACTCCACAAATGGAATTGAGATATGTATATATATAGTTGTTGCAAATTGTTTATTACAAGAGAAAACTATGAATATCCAAATCCTCGAACGTCTTTGACCGTTGATGCAGAATTTTCTCTTCCCTTGATTCAAGATGAATCAAGTTCTTCGAATATGGTTGATCCAATTATCGTCCCACGCTACTAAACCGAAAGAAACCACCGTTCTTAAGTTACCTTCACTCGATCAATTGCAATCTACCAAAAATTCGAACCCAAACCTCTCTTCTACGATCCTCAGATTACAGCTACTAAACCGAACAATTGCGCAAATTTCCGGTTACCTTCGCCCAGCCGAATCCCTGTAGAATGAAAAGGTTTGTGCAAAAAAACCCCAAAATCAATCCGATTCTTGGAGGACAAAACCAACTGGTTTTATTCAAGAAACACCTGCCAAGCTCTCAACCCAGAAAATGAAGATCACACTTCCTAAATTCTGAACGTTATCACTTCGAACAATGGGCGACACAAACAAAGATGATTATGTGTGATTGTTTGTTTACTCAATGAAGAAGATGAAGATGAAGAGAGAAATGACATATATTTTTCACGTTTCTTGTTTTTGAAAAAAGAGATGACCAAAACAATTTATAGGAAAATAAAATGACCCACACAAAATAATAATAGAAATAACAGAAAAAAAATTAAGTGAAAAACACAGATTTTGGAAGGCATGCGTCGACCTACCAACCCCATGCGTCGACGCATAGAAACAAGTTTTTGTGTCATTTAAGTTGTGCGCTTTCCCGCAGGATTTGCTAGGTCAGCGCATGAACTGGGAGGTTAGCGCATGAATTGGGAGGGTCAGGGCATGAACTGCATTTCTTCAGGAAATTCAATTTTCTGAGCATTTTCAACTGACCAAGTTCAGAAACACATACTAGATACTACTAAAATGATAATGGACATTTATTTATGGGAAAGACAAGGTCCTATGCATCTAGACACATGAACGATAATGATTAGACACAATATGCCCGACACGTGAAGTGATACCGCTCAAATTACAATCTAATTTCTTACATATTTGTTGACATCATTAAAACAATGTAGATAAAAGAATATCCCTCACATACTCCCCCTTTTTGATGATGGCAACACTTTCTTAACTGTCATGAGATTTGTAATTTGAGAGTGAGCAACATGAACAAAGCTCCCCCTGTCTTTGACACTTGGTTAATCCCTGTTAAACTTTCTGCTTGTTGTTATTCTTCTCCCCCTTTGACAACATCAAAAAGAAGAAAAGAAGGTGGTCAAAATAAAACACTATAATACGTAAGGGATCATCACATATTTGCAACATACAAACATTAACACGCATCCACATATGATACAGCTAATGGAGAAATTTAGAATGGATAAATAAGGAACAAAAAGCTTAAAAGCAATACATTCAATCCGGAAGAGTTCAAACAAACGGAAGCAAAAGTCAACGTTAAGCAACAGTAAAAAAAACCATAAAACATAAATGCAAGCACAAATGAAATATGATGCCCTAAACTCTATGGCCTTCTCCCCCTAAACGGATGACCTCTTCCCTTATAGTGTTGGCTTAGTGGTGGGAGATCCTCTAGTTGTAGGTTGAGTTCAATCAATGTGCTGTTTAGGTTGCCAAGACTATTTGCCAGGTTCAGGTTTTATTGAGTCAAGTTGGCGTCCATCTGATTGAAACGATTCATAGCGGCGTTAGCAAAATTGTTGAAGTTGATAATGTGAGAGGAGACTTGATTAGAGAGATTGGTGAACCGTTCTTCCTGAGCAGTGTAGCGCGTATCTTGCAAATCTTGAAATTCTTGATGTTGAAGAGTCAATTCGTTCAACCTAGTAAGAATTTCTTCAGAAGCCTGCGGATCATGCTGAGATGGCGGAGTTTGAGGAGCAGAATTGCCAGGTTGCTGCCATTCAGAGTCCACACCATAGGTTAAAGAAACATAGGCGTTTCCAAAAACAGTCCAGCAATTTTGTTGCCACTGCCCCCAGCCCTGATTTTCAGAAGGTTCTTCAGGTTGATTGCCCATCCAAGCCTCATTGTTCTCTTCCTGCATAATCACATCTTCATCATTAACATCTTGATTAGCATTTTCTGGAGCATCCTCATCATCATTTCCTTCAAGATGAACAGGTTCATCAGGTTCAAGATGGGTGGAACGAGGTAGATAAGTAAACTTGTTCTCTCGTGAATCCCAAAAGTAACCCATCATGGTAAAGGTTTTGGGAAGAAATTGTTGTTCAACTGTAATATTAATATGACAAATGTTTGGAACAGGAATTTCAAAGTGATTCAAAATGTTTGCAACAACAGATGCATAACCAAGTGCAGGAAATTTGCTGGAGCTGCGAGTAACGAACATCCTATAAGCAAAATAGTAAGGCCAGTTGATCTTGATCCGATTCTTTAGAATATAAATGAGATGAACCTCTGTCTGCTCAACTCTTGAGTACCCTCCTTTCTTAGGCCTCAAGATGCGAGCAACAATCCATTGAAGAATTCGGTCTTCAAATTTCAAGTGGCCGGTAGTGACATTTTTCGAAAATAATCCACTTGCCACAACATCATCTGGATATGGTTCCCGTAACATCGAATTCAGAGCAGTTTTGAACTCATAGTTCTTAACAAAAATTTTATCCGTGACCTTTGGGAGAGTGTCATCAGTGTCCAATACAAATAGTGTAGACCATACATCATTGGCCACTTCAAATTGTGCATTATTCATAGAAAATTTAAATTCAGCCCCATGAAATTTACACTTGATTCCACAGTAGAACAACCGAGTCAAATCTTCACTATACTTATCATCACATTCTAGAAATTCACCAAGATTTTGAAAATTCACAAGTTCAGAAATCTCAGGAATGTGAAAATTTGGACCCATCAGTGGATAAAAACCATGTTGTCTTATAACCGCACGGTTACAGAATAGTTGCTCAAAAGGATTAGCTAGCCTTTTAGAAATTAAAGACTTAAAAGTTACCCGTTGGGAAGATGATGTCCTGGTTGTTGCTGGTTGTGAAGATGAACCTCTTGTTCCCCTTCTACTAGGATTTCTTCTTGAAGCCATGGTTGAAGAAGAGTTGAAAGAAGACGATGACACTTGATTTTCGCAGAAAGTGAATAGGAGATATGTGTAACCCTTAGAAACCCTTGTAGTAGTAATATAGAGAATTCACTCTTAGTGGGTTTTTGATTTTTAGGGTTTTTGATGAGGATATAGTGGAGAATAATGGGTATTGATGAGGTTTAATGGAGGAAGATAAGGAGATATTGACCACAAAATCTAATGGGATGACATGCAATAAACATACATCAATGTGCAATGAAAATATGTAGTGAAAATAGGTAGCACTAGGTCGGCGCACGTGTCCCAGTAAATAAGGAAATTTGAACGTTAGGTTTATGCGTCGACCTATGGATCTGTGCGTCGGCGCATGATTCATGAATTTTCTTAAAAAATTGAACATTTGGTTATGCGCTTTCCCGAAAGTTTATCCTAGGTCAGCGCATAAGTCATGCGTCGACGCATGCACATGCAAACTTGAGCCAGAAATGAAATTTTTGCAATTTAAGTTCCAAAAGATAAATAAACAGGCACATATATAGACCAAAACATCCACATGAACGATAAGTGCTCAAAATGCAATAAACATCAAGATTAGAGTAATTAATATGGCACAAAACATGATAAACATCTATAAATCGGAACGATATTACCTTGATCATCATGACGATAAGAGCCCTCACATATAGCTAAATATCTCTTTGCATTGTTAGTTAAAAGAATAAACAAGCATGTATATATGTGAAGATCACTACCTTAAGAGGTTATTAAGCACGATCCGAGATATCGAGAATGCCAAGTTCCCTACGGATGTGAAAGAAAGACTCTGTAGCTAATGGTTTCGTAAAAATATCGACAAGTTGATTTTTAGTGTCAACGTGCTCAAAAATTACATCACCTTTCTCTACATGATCCCTAAGAAAATGATGGCGTATTTCGATATGCTTGGTGCGTGAATGCAATACGGGGTTCTTAGTTAGGTTAATCGCACTAGTGTTATCGCACAAAATTGGAATACGCTCAAGTTTTAAATTGAAATCAAGCAATTGTTGTTTGAGCCATAAGACTTGAGCACAACAACTACCAGCGGCAACGTATTCCACCTCGGCTGTTGACAAAGCAACGAAAACCTGTTTCTTGCTATGCCAACTCACCAAGGAATTTGGGAAAAGGTGACACGTACCACTAGTACTTTTCCTATCCACCTTGCACCCGGCAAAGTCGGAATCGGAGTAACCAACTAAGGAACAAACACTACCTTTGGAATACCACAACCCATACTTTGGAGTACCAGACAGGTATCGAAGTATGCACTTAACAGCTTTTAAGTGGGATTCCTTGGGATGTGCCTGATACCTCGCACACATGCATACACTAAACAATATATCGGGACGTGATGCGGTAAGATAAAGAAGAGATCCTATCATACCTCGATACTTCTTTACCTCAACATCCTTACCCTTTTCGTCACAATCAAGATTAGCACTTGTAGGCATAGGAGTGTCTATTGCTTTGCAGTCCAGCATATCAAAACGTTTTAGTAACTCAAGACAATATTTCATTTGACTCACGAATGTGCCCTCTTCAAGTTGTTTGATTTGCAATCCGAGGAAATAGTTGAGCTCCCCCATCATGCTCATTTCAAACTCCCCCTGCATCAAACTAGAAAACTCCTTGACCAAGGTCATGTTAGTAGACCCAAATATAATATCGTCAACATAGATTTGTACCAAAATTAAGTGTTTTCCTTGACGTTTAATAAAGAGGGCGGTGTCAACCTTTCCTCTTGAATACCCTTGATCAAGTAGAAATTTTCTTAGACGTTCATACCAAGCCCTAGGGGCTTGTTTAAGTCCGTACAAACCACGTTTAAGTTTGTAGACATGATCAGGATATTCATGAGATTCAAAACCCGGAGGTTAGGCAACATAAACCTCTTCATTTATATATCCATTAAGGAATGCACTTTTAACGTCCATTTGGAATAATTTGAAATTTTTAGTGCAAGCATAAGCAAGTAAAAGGCGTATAGCCTCGAGTCGGGCAACCGGCGCATAAGTTTCCTTATAGTCGATTCCTTCCTCTTGGTTATAGCCTTGCGCTACAAGCCGCGCTTTGTTACGTGTTATTACTCCATTTTCATCAAGTTTATTCCTAAACACCCATCGGGTGCCGATTACTCGATGATCTCGCGGAGGTGGGACAAGGTCCCAAACCTCATTTCTCTTGAATTGATTTAGTTCATCTTGCATTGACAAAAACCAATGCTCATCGAGTAACGCCTCCTTAGTGTTTTTAGGTTCAACTTGGGAGACAAAAGCAGAGTAATAGCAAAAATTACTAAGTTTAGAGCGAGTGGTTACTCCCTTAGAGATATCACCGAGAATGTTGTCAATTGGATGGTCTTTTAAAGACTTCCAAGCTGGAGGAAGTTCATCTTTATCAGCATGATGATCATCCTCACTTTTCACTGGTTGGTGATCCTTTTCCTCCTCAATACGCACTGCTTCAGGCTGATCAGTTCCCTTATCAGTGTCCTTGAGTATGTCTTTAGTAGGTACACCTTCACCATGAAAAGAACTACCTTCTCCGACATTTCTCGGATAAGACTCGTTAAAGGTAACATGAACTGACTCTTCAACTACACGTAACCTTTTATTATAAATTCTATACCCTTTACTTGACTGAGAGTATCCAAGAAAAATACCCTCGTCGGCCTTGGCATCAAACTTACCAAGAGTCTCATTCCCATTGTTTAACACAAAACATTTGCAGCCAAATACATGAAGGTGAGAGATATTTGGCTTATGCCCTTTTAAATGCTCATACGGTATCTTGTTTAGAATAGGCCGGATGAGCACCCTATTCAAAACGTAACAAGCCGTACTTATGGCGTCGGTCCAAAAGTATTTTGGTAATCCACTATCATTGATCATAGTTCTTCTAAGTTCTTCCAAAACTCTATTTTTATGTTCCACTACCCCATTTTGTTGAGGGGTGTGTGGTGCGGAAAAATTATGATCATTTCCGTTGGAATCACAAAATGCTTCAAACAAATGATTTTCAAACTCACCCTCATGGTCACTTTTAATTGACCCAATGTTTGTGTTTAACTTGTTCTGAGATAACTTAGCAAATCGTTCAAAGGCCGAAAAGGTATCACTCTTATTTGCTAAGAAAATGGTCCAGCAAAACCTAGAAAAATCATCGACTATAACAAACCCATAATAGTTACCACCTAGACTTTTAACCCTAGATGGTCCAAAGAGGTCCATATGGAGGAGCTCAAGGGGTCTCATAGTTGAAACGATGTTTTTAGATTTGAATGAGATCCTTGTTTGCTTCCCCATTTGACACGCATCACAAAGGTGATCCTTTGTGAATTTAATTTTGGGCAAACCGATGACTAGGTCTTTAGAGACTATTTTGTTAAGCAAATCAAAGTTGATGTGAACCAACCGTCTATGCCACAACCATGAATCTTCATTCATAGCGACTATACACTTGTCTCCATTCAACAATACCTCATTTAAGTCTAGCATATAGACGTTGTTCACCCTCAAGCCCTTAAACACATTCTTTTTGTTGCTATCTTCAACTATGCAACAATCCTTTGAAAAAAGATACTTTATAATTTTTGTCACATAGTTGACTAATGCTTAAAAGGTTGTGTCCAAGGCCTTCCACAAGCAGCACATCAGAGATAGTAGTAGATGAGGGGTTACCTACACTACCTTTGCCGAGAATCTGTCCATTGTTGTTATCTCCGTAGGTGACAAAACCCTTTTTCTTCGCCACATAGTCGATGAAAAGAGATATGTCTCCGGTCATGTGTCTCGAGCAGCCACTATCCAAAATCCATCTTCTTTCGGTGGTCTCAAGACTTTGTACCTATAAAAAACAATCAAGGGAGAGTAGGTACCCAATTCTCATTGGGTCCTTTAAGGAGAGTGAAACCAAGACCGCACTTGGGCAACCATTGGTAGATGCCTTTCGGAACAAGAAACCTTCTGAAGCGGCATTTCGCAATAGTATGACCAGGCTTACAATAGTAAAGACAACCACGGTTCATTTGGAATTCACTTTTGCTATCACTATCTCGAATCACATAGGTATACTTTTGATATGGATTATTCATGCTTTCACGAAAATGTGATCGATCAATAGCAAACATAACTTTTGGCTTAAGAGCCTTGTCCAATTTGGCCTTGAGGTTTCTCACCTCTCGTTGCTAAATATGACAAGTGTCACAGCCCCAATTGAACCAAGAGGTAGGGTCCTTTTCAACCTTGGCTTTTGATGTGTCCACTATAGAGTTCTTGAGGGCTTCCAATTCCTTTTCGGAATCGGAAACCTTCTTCTCCAAATATGAGAAAATCTTTTTATTTGAGGCTAAGCGTTGAAATGCTTCCTTAGCCTCATAGTGTAACATATCAAAAGCCTTTTGTAACTCTAAATGCGACATTTTATTAACATGATCGTATTTAGAATGCTTTACCTCTTTTGCTTTGTTGTGGCGTGCCATAAGACAAAAAAGTTAACGAATTCACTTTCGTCGCTTGATGAATCATCTTTCTCCGACTCACTATCGCTTTCCCAAGCGATGTATGCTCGTCGAGACTTGTTGGACCTTTTGTTTGAGTGACTCTTGTCATTATCCTTATCTTTGTCTTTCTTTAGAGATGGACAATCCGGCTTGTAGTGCCCGGATTTTCCACAGTTGTAGCACGTCCCTTTTACCTTGCTATTCTTATTTCCTCCGCTTCTAGATTGCTTCCTAAACTTGACTAGATTTCTGTCCAAGTGTTGAATCTCGTTCTTACGAACATATCTATTGTACCTTTTCACAAATAAGCCCATATCATCACCGGATTCTTCATCTTTGTCATTATTGGTTTCATCATCACTTAGCTCTTGATGTGTGGACTTTGAACAAGAAGCCTTAAGAGCTATCGACTTCTTCTCCGTATCTTTTGCCTTCTCTTTCTTGATACTCTTTTCATGTTTATCCAAGCCAATGAGCACTTGCTCATGCTCATTGAGTTTGCCAAAAAGTGTTGTGAGGTCTAGTGTAGCAAGATTGTTGGCCTCCTTGATAGCGGTGACCTTCGGTTGCCATTCCCTGTTTAAACACCTCAAAATCTTGTTAGTAGCAACCTCATTTGGAATTGGTTTACCAAGAACATGCAATTTGTTGATAATGTGAGTAAATCGTTTTTGCATATCCGCAATGGTTTCCCCGTGCTTCATGTAAAACAAATCAAACTCTTACGTTAGTGTATTAATACGAGCCATCTTAACATCATTAGTGCCTTCGTGAGCTACTTGTAAAGCATCCCACATGGCTTTGGCCGTTTCACAATGGGAGACTCGATAATACTCGTCAACTCCCAAGGAGGAGATGATCATATTACGAGCCTTCCAATCATAGTTGTACTTTTTCTCGTCCTCCTCAGTCCATTGAGCTTCGGGTTTAGGAACGACAACGCCTGCCGCGTTAGTCATAGTAATTTCCATGGGACCATTTAAAATAACGTTCTAAACCTTTCGATCTATGGAATTAATATGGACGCGCATACAATCCTTCCAGTAGCTGTAATTTTCGCCTGTAAAAACTGGAGCTCTATTATAAGCCCCTTTAGGTTCGTTCGCCATGATCCAAGAAGTTTTACCGAAGCACCAGAATTAACCGGAGCTCGTGATACCACTTGTTAGACGATGGCTATGGATCTAGAAGGGGGGGGGGGGTTGAATAGATTCCTTGAGTTTTACACGCTATTGGATTATAGAATTTGTTTTTAAAATGTTTAACGGAAGCAGCCACTGGATAGATCGTCTACAACGAACCTTCTACTAAAAGGATTGGATATGCACGAATATATCGGGAATGAGTATGGAAGAGAAAAATTCAGTTTGATTACTACACTTAAAAAACACAGTCAACAAAATATCACTTGCTTGATGTTTATTCCAATCCAATGAGGTAAAGTGATAAGCAATTTAAGGCAACGTGTTCGAAATTTGCTTTGAAACAAATTATCAAACACCTAGTGTGCGTAAACACACTAAGTGCAGAATTTCTATGGAGGGTAATGTAAAGCTGCTCCAAGATACAATTCAAGGAATTGTATCAATTTAACAAAACAGTTTATCAGCTTACAATTACTCTACGACAGAAATTACAATAACTTGCGACTTCACAAATTCGAACAAACTGAAATGTAAAAGAGTTAAGGAGAGAGAGAACAAACACGATTTGATTAGGCAGTTCCCCAATCGTCATCGCTTTGGGTACGTCTGCCCCCAACTCCACAAATGGAATTGAGATATGTATATATATAGTTGTTGCAAATTGTTTATTACAAGAGAAAACTATGAACTTCCAAACCCTCGAACGTCTTCGATCGTTAATGCAAATTTTCTCTTCCCTTGATTCAAGATGAATCAAGTCCTTCGAATATGGTTGATCAAATTATCGTCCCACGCTACTAAACAGAAAGAAACCACCATTCTTCGGTTACCTTCACTCGATCAATTACAATCTACCAAAAATTCGAACCCAAACCTCTCTTCTACGATTCTCTGATTACAGCTACTAAACCGAACAATTGCGCCAATTTCCAGTTACCTTCGCCCAGCCGAATCCCTGTAGAATGAAAAAGGTTTGTGCAAAAAACCCCAAAATCAATCCGATTCTTGGAGGACAAAACCAACTGGTTTTATTCAAGAAACACCTGCCAAGCTCTCAACCCAGAAAATAAAGATCACACATCCTAAATTCTGAACGTTATTACTTCGAACAATGTGCGACACAAACAAAGATGATTGTGTGTGATTGTTTGTTTACTCAATGAAGAAGATGAAGATGAAGAGAGAAATGACATATATTTTTCACGTTTCTTATTTTTGAATAAAGAGATGACCAAAACAATTTATAGGAAAATAAAATGACCCACACAAAATAATAACAGAAATAACAGAAAAAAAAATTAAGTGAAAAACACAGATTTTGAAAGGCATGCGTCGACCTACCAACCCCATGCGTCGACGCATAGAAACAAGTTTTTGTGTCATTTAAGTTGTGCGCTTTCCCGCAGGATTTGCTAGGTCAGCGCATGAACTGGGAGGTTAGCGCATGAACTGGAGGGTCAGCGCATGAACTGCATTTCTTCAGGAAATTCAATTTTCTGAGCATTTTCACCTGACCAAGTTCAGAAACACATACTAGACACTACTAAAATGATAATGGACATTTATTTATGGAAAAGACAAGGTCCTATGCATCTAGACACATGAACGATAATGATTAAACACAATATGCCCGACACGTAAAGTGATACCGCTCAAATTACAATCTAATTTCTTACATATTTGTTGACATCATTAAAACAAGGTAGATAGAAGAATATCCCTCACAATTTGTAGGTTATTCTGAGACACCCCCCAGAGCTTGCTCATCCCACCATCCAATTAGAGATCTTGATGCCATACTTGAGGATTTCGAGAGTTATTTATTACTAGAGGATTATCATAGGGTGCCAACTCTTGTACAATAGGCTTATGCACACGGTTATATGACATGGTTCTATAGGGTGCCGCATCATATCATGACACCAAACGCTATTGGAATACCACCTAAACCATCTAATCATGAGGTACTAGAGGCTAGGGATGACCACACAGGACTTAAACAATGTTTGTCAGCTATTGTGGATATGACGAGATCAAACATTGAGGCATGAGTTTTTGAGGATAGCAATCCCCAATCAGACCTCGTAGAAGGCATTATTTTTGAGGCACAAAATGCCTTGTAGTACAGGTAGAGAAGTCGGGGGGTTAGATATACTTAGTAGTTTATGTTTGGTTGTATTTTTTTTTATATTTTCGGACAAATGTTATGCATGGTCGGTACATTATAAATTTACTTTGATTAGTGAATGACCTTTTTAATGTATGTGTAGCATGTTCGAAACAATTAATGTGCGTGTTTCTAATTTATAAACTAAAATGATCGAAAATATAAGGTGACCTTAAAAAGGCCAAAGTTAGGACAATGTTGCTGCCTATAATGCATTTAGGGGAATTTTCGAAGACACATCTTCGAAATATTCCTTATCATGTGCAGTAAATACGTTTGCAATAACTTAAAATGAACTAAGGGGATTTTACAGAAATGCATCTCCGAATACACCGCAGAAACTTTACGGAGATGCATCTCCAGACCAAATTTTAACAAAAATAAGATGTGTAACTGAATTACAAGAATTTATGTAATTTTAAATATGTCCGAAAATACATTTTCAAATATTTTTGGAGTTTCAGAAGTGTGGGGGACACCCCGTATAATGAAATAAATATTTCTCTTTAATTTTATCTTTCTAATTTTCTTTTACTTTTCTCTGTTTTTCTCTAATTTTGTTAGACCAAATCTAAATCTCAAATGTATACTTTTTATTTTAATGTTATAGATTCAACTTTTTCAAATAATTTTTTTTAAATTTATAAAAAATAATTTAAATAACTTCCACTATTTTAGATTTTTTCATAAATATTATTTTTATAAATATATAAAAGTCCTTTCTAAAACAATTTTTTTACATATTTTTCAAAAAAAAAAAAATCCATTTTTTTTCAAACCATAACATTAACAACGGAACATTTGACAG
Source organism: Lathyrus tuberosus (assembly GCA_022829125.1). Lineage (NCBI taxonomy): Eukaryota > Viridiplantae > Streptophyta > Magnoliopsida > Fabales > Fabaceae > Lathyrus > Lathyrus tuberosus. The sequence continues at coordinate 1,289,994 of JALAZF010000393.1, forward strand.
CTAGACATGTGCCCTTTCATTTTACCAAATAGAGAAATCTAGTTAGTTGTGATTTTTGCCATATTTGAGTCCAGAACCATCAGCTTGATTAAATTTATTAGGTTAAAATTTATCTCATCAAACTTAATGCCCATGTAGTAGATTTACCCATTCAATTATATTGCAAATATAGCAAATGAAAAAAGTGCTCGTCACGCCTTTTGGACTTTGGTGTTACTCTCACTAAACTACTATCCTAATCATAATAATAATATAATAATAAAAACTTTATTATCATTATTTATTTATTAAATAAATAAATAAAAACATGCTGATTTGGAGGAACTTAGAATTAGTGTTACTATGTAAAACTAAGGACTTGGTCAGCTAGTAACAAGTGGACGGCAACGAATTTTTCACCACCCTTTCACATTCTCCACCACTAAGGTTGAAAATTAAAATTAAAAAAATAAGTTTGAACTTTGTCATATAAAGAATAATCAAAACTAGGAAAACGAAATATTAAAATAATAAAAAATTAAAAAACTATAGACACATTTTGGCTTTTTAGCGCATTACTTTGCGCTTGTCTGTTTATACAGCCTCACACTTCCTCTTAACTTTTCTCAATTTTTACTTTTTACCGTAGCAGTAATAAATAATAAAACAAAATTAAATAAATAATTAGTAATTAATAATAAACAAAATTTCAATTATTTCTGAATAGATGGTAAGGTTCCAGTTGTCAGGTTGTTGTGAATGTTTATTGTAAATTAAAAAAAGTTGTTGGAATAAAAGAAAGAAAAAAAAGGAAAAATCGTGTGTTACATGTTTTTGTTACATTTTTATCAATTATAGCATTTAAGATTGTTACTAACTCTATCGTTTTTAATTCATGATGATCATGAATCATGATGATTGATCTTTTCCCATATTTGAAAGCACTTTTTTTTGGGTATGTTTGACGGATAAAAGTGCTTTCTGGGTAATATTCCTGTGGAATTAAGCTTTAACAATTAATTTTTAATTGAAAAGAAAAAAAGAAAAGATTATGTTTAGGTTTTTGAAACCCGTTTTGTTGAGTTTTTGGACTCATCCAAACAGGTCATAACATTACATAGTGTTCTTTGTTTCTCTTTCTCTTTCTATTTCTATTTCTCTCAGTAATATAAACAAACAGTTTGTTTACGTATAGATTTGCTCCGAATGTCGCAATTCTTTTACGACGCATTGCTTTGCTTTCTTCCTCCACGCGTCTTTCACCGTCATTGTTTCTCGTTTTCATCTCATTTTCTGACAATGAGATCAAAGTTTTAGAACTCTTTCTTTTTTCGTCGATTTGTGTGTGTGTTTTTGTTGGTTAAGGTTTGATTTCTCAGATTTCTGAGAGATTTCTGAAGATTTCTGAGAGATTTCTGTGAGATTTTGAGAGATTTCTGAGATCAGAAGGTGTAATGGCACCTTTGTTCGATTGGGGTGCGAAAGAGAGTCATAGAGGAACACCGGTGGTTGTGAAAATGGAGAATCCGAATTGGTCCATGGTTGAACTCGAAGGTCCTTCCGAGGAAGATCTTCTCTTGCCAAACTCTTCTTCAAGAGACAAAGGAAGAGGAAAAAACGCCAAACAACTCACTTGGGTTCTTCTCCTCAAAGCTCATAGAGCTGCGGGTTGTTTAACTTCAATAGCGCCTGCATTGTATGGACTTGTCTCCGCCGTGAAACGCCGTGTGGCTTCCGGAAGAACGGACGCGGAAACCGACACGGAGGGTGGTGGTGATGGTGGGTGGGAAAAGGAAAACCCTACCGTGAAAAGTAGGTTCTATACGTTTATAAAAGTGTTTCTATCTTTGTCGGTGTTTTTGTTGTGCTTTGAGGTTGTTGCTTATTTTAAAGGTTGGCATTTTAGTGCTCCGCATCTTGAATTATGGGCACCGGCATTTGGGGTTAAGGATGTTTTTGATTGGTTTTATGCTAGATGGGTTTTGGTTCGTGTTGATTATCTTGCTCCACCTTTGCAACTTCTCACAAATGCTTGTATTGTGCTTTTCCTTATTCAGAGTATAGATAGGTTGGTGCTTTGTTTAGGTTGTTTTTGGATCCGGTATAAGAAAATCAAACCTGTTCCAAAAGGTGGTGGTGGTGGTGGTGTTTCAGATCTTGAATCTGGAGAAAAGGGTTTCTTCCCTATGGTACTTGTTCAGATCCCCATGTGCAATGAGAAAGAGGTAAATTGCAATTATTACAAATTTTACAGTAATATTATATTCCTTATGTTTGTTAAATTTGTTGTGTCTTGGTGTTATATTGATGTGATGTAATTAATGATGTTCTTGTTTTTGTTGTTGTGTTGTGTTTTTTAAGGTTTATCAACAATCTATTGCTGCAGTGTGTAATTTGGATTGGCCAAAATCCAATTTTCTGATTCAAGTTCTTGATGATTCGGATGACCCGATAACGCAATCGTTGATTAAAGAAGAGGTTCAAAAATGGCAACAAGAAGGTGCCAACATTTTGTACCGACACCGGGTGATTCGAGACGGGTACAAGGCTGGTAATCTGAAATCTGCAATGAATTGTAGCTATGTGAAGGATTATGAATTTGTTACAATTTTTGATGCCGACTTTCAACCTACCCCTGATTTCCTTAAAAAAACTGTTCCTCATTTTAAGGTACTACTAAATTGTTTGATGATTCATTTAGGTTACTCTTTAGTTTTGTCCTTGTTGAATTATTGATATATGTTGTCGTGTAGCTTGAGGAAATCATGGTGGATTTGTTATGTGTTTGTTGTTATATGGTTAATAATTAATTAATTAATTATTGATTGGATTGGGATTTGGATCCACTTGGTGATACTGCAGGATAATGACGAATTAGGACTTGTTCAAGCTAGATGGTCTTTTGTGAACAAGGATGAGAACCTTTTAACAAGGTTGCAGAATATTAATTTGTCTTTCCATTTTGAAGTGGAGCAACAAGTGAACGGTGTTTTTCTTAATTTCTTTGGGTTCAATGGAACTGCTGGAGTTTGGAGAATAAAAGCTTTGGAAGAAGCTGGTGGTTGGTTGGAGAGAACTACTGTGGAGGATATGGACATTGCCGTTCGAGCTCATCTCCACGGATGGAAATTTATTTTCCTCAATGATGTTGAGGTAATGTAGACAGCACATTGATTCACAAACCAAGTGTTTGTTTTGTTTTTCTTGGATAATTCATTTTCTGATTCAAAGTTGTTAATGCTTCTCCCAGTGCCAATGTGAGTTACCTGAATCTTATGAAGCTTACAGAAAACAGCAGCATAGATGGCATTCTGGGCCAATGCAGTTGTTTCGCCTTTGTTTGCCCGACGTCATACGAGCCAAGGTGTGTATCTCAATTCTCAAGACTCAAGTCCCTTTCTTTTTGTGGAAATTCATCTTTTTGGTCTTTAAATGTGCGAGGCGTTGCATGAAAAAATTACGGAAAACATACTTAAATGCGTCTTTCATTTGTCAGTTTGGTCCTCAAACATGTCTTTTTGTTGACTAGTTTGATCCTTGAATATGTATTCCGCTAGTCAATTTGGTCTGTAAAATTACCAACAAAACACACTTGGGGTGTTTTTGTAATTTAAATACATCCGGGACTACAGTGATAGCGGCTTCCACATTTAGGCGACATCTTAATGTTACATTTGTGCTTATTATGGATGTACATTGTGTTTTTTTGTTGCAGATAAGCATATGGAAGAAATTCAACATGATATTTCTCTTTTTCCTTCTAAGAAAACTGGTGTTACCATTCTACTCATTCACCCTGTTCTGCATAATTCTTCCTATGACAATGTTCGTGCCGGAGGCCGAAATTCCTGCCTGGGTTGTTTGTTACATCCCAGCAGTCATGTCATTTCTCAACATTCTTCCAGCACCAAAAGCTTTTCCCTTCATCGTCCCTTACCTCCTATTCGAGAACACAATGTCAGTTACAAAATTCAATGCCATGATCTCAGGCTTATTCCAGCTCGGAAGCGCGTACGAATGGGTCGTCACCAAGAAATCCGGCCGTTCATCAGAGGGCGATCTGGTTTCCTTGATCGAGAAACCAAAGCATCAAAGAGGGTCATCAGCACCTGATCTTGAGGAAATGAAAGAAGAAATTAGGAAACAAGAAGAAAACGTAACGAAGAAAAAGAAGAAACATAACAAAATGTATATGAAGGAACTTGCTTTGGCTTGTTTACTCTTAACAGCTTCAGCAAGGAGTCTCCTTTCAGCTCAAGGAATTCACTTCTACTTCTTGTTGTTCCAAGGAGTATCTTTCCTTTTGGTGGGTCTAGATTTGATTGGTGAACAAGTAGACTGAGAAAAAAAAACCGAAATCAGAGTAATAACTGGAATCTGTACAATGTAGAGAGAAACATGCATGAGGAGTTAGTTAGTTATACACAAGGAAAAAAGCAAAGGCTCTATGAATCATGGAGACAACAATTTATTGGGAGGGCTTAAAAAGTGCTGCATCTTTTGCTTGCTCATGTTTCTCACATCAGGCTCGTTAATTCAATTCAATGCAACTCAATCAAATATGTGAGTACATGTTACTATCACCATGGATTGAAAAAGAAGACTTTGATGCCTTTTTCATTCAAAATGTGTATGTTTTACCTTTTTTTTCAAATTCATTTTTGTAATTTATGTGGATTTTTTCTTGATGGATCATTATTTTTCTGCAAGAAAATTTGTGGTTCAAAACTTTTACTGACAGGAACAGAAGAAACAATATTCTCCACCCTTTTGTATGCAGATATAATACTTTACTAATTAAAGTTTATTACCCTTGTTAAATCTTAAAATGGGACTAGTAGGAGTAATAATAAAGAATTTGAGTTAGTTTTGTTGAGTTGTAGATAAAATGAGGAAGCACCGATAGCACTTGAAATTTGAAAGTGGTCCTATCCTAGCTTTTATTTTGCCACTAGTGTTTTGTTGCACTCATTTACTTGAAACACAGTGAAACTGTGATGATGATTATGATGAATGTGTTCAGTGAGTTTTTGAGTTTGTGGAGTGAGTCAGTGCTAGGACATTGTGCTGTACTCTATGAAAAGGAAAATTGAAGTAGAAGTTTCGGAAGTTTAATTTGAAGTGCACCGATAGAAAGGGACCATGCACATTTTTAGGGACAAGTACTGCTAGGTAAATATAGTTTGAGACTACCAAAACACGTGAAAACAGTAAATAGATGATGTAATTTCGTGGCTAGGTTGGTCTGGTAGCACGTGGCTGCAAGGTTCATTGTATAATAACTCTATGGTTTGGTTTGGTTGTTTGGTTACATAGTAGTGTAGTATCCTCAAGATATCCCTATGTTCTACTTCCGGTCGTTAGACAACTGTAGTATCCTGTCTGGTTGAGGCCTGATGGATCACATGACATGTTTTGTTTTTTAGAGGAAATGTGATTAACTCATTGCAGCATAGATCAAACGATCAAGAAATATAGGTACATCATAGCTTCAGGCCACGAATGACAATGTTTCTAAAATGCTAAGAGATCCAACTTCATTGACATGTTCTTAAAAAGCTAAGAGCTCCAATTTCTTTGGCATATTCATGATTCATAAATTGAATTCAATGCTATTAATAGTTACTTCCTCCGTCTCAAATTATAAGTCACTTTGTTAAAAAAATTTGTCCCAAATTATAAGTCACCTTACATTCTCAATGCAATATAAATGACATCTTCCCCAATATACCCTCAAATATTTATTATTATTTATTCTTTCAACTTTTTTAATTTCTCTCTCCTATATAATTATGAGGGACATTACTGTAAAGTTATACATAATTTGTCTTTCCCATAAAATAATAATTAAGTTTCTTAATTTGTGTGAAAAGCCCAAAACGTCTTATAATTTGGGACGGAAGGAGTAATTTTTAAATTGATTTCTATTTGGTTTACAATTAATCTAGAACTGATTATAATGGTATGAGTTAGTTTAAAATCAATTTATTTTGATAAAGAATCAATTAAACTCTAAGTTTGTTTTAGGGTATGTTTGGATAAATTGTATGTGATGAAATAGAGTTGTAAATGACATGATTCTATTTGAATTTGTAAATAATGGATAGAATGAAGTGGAATATGATGAAATCTATTCTATCTAATCCTTCATTTTTTATTCTATCTGATTTAGAGTGTATGCAATGAATGAAACTTTATTAATAAAATACCCAAACAATGAGTGAGATCTATATTCAATTACGTTATGTCTATTCCATTCTATTATGTTTCATTATGTCCCGCTCCGTTATGCTCCATCAATTTAAACATAACCATAATGTCATGATTTAAGGTATCAATTTAAACATAACCATAATGTCATGATTTAAGGTATCCTAGTAAATGATAGGATTATTGTAATAGGTCCCCGAATAAAATAAGATTCCTATAGTGTTATTTTAGAGGGTAAGCGAACTTATTCTATATGTGGAAAGTTTTGTGAAGTTGTATTCACGTTAAGTCGTTTGTGAAAGAGGGTTTCTTAATACACCATCCAAGTTTCTTAGGCACCACGCGAAATTTCTTTTTTGCCCCTTGATTTCGGATGTGCACCTCCAGACGCACAAATTTTTTAAAAAACGTTGATGCGTTCCGGATATGCATATCCGAAAAACTACCTGATCTGCAGATCCGGAACAATGGTTTATTAATTCGCGTCAGATCTTCTTCCTCCCCCTCATTCTTCACATTTTCATATTCCAAACACCAAACTCTCTTAAACTCTCAAATTCTCAATCCCACAAATCTCGACTTTTTTCACTCGAGTTCGACGCAGAACAACTTCTACAACGATCAAGGCACTCTAAATTCTCAGTATCTTAATTTAATCGGTAAGTTTTCGAATTTTAGAGTTTTGGAGTTATTTTCGAGTAATCGATTTAGAGTAGACATTTAGGTGTAGAAATTGTTAGGTAGTATGAATAACATAGGTTAGAGACAATGTAGGTATTGTTTGCTGCTTTAAACGGATGACCCGGGCATTAAAATGCCCTTTTAGTAGCCATGACTGCTATTTTTGAACTTGAAAATACGTACCGGATGTGCAGATCCGAAAGGATTTTAACGTTAAATATTCCGAGTGCTTTCGGATGTGCAAATCCGAAAACACCCAACGTTAAATATTCTGCGTACTTCCGGATGTGCAAATCCGGAAGACACTTGTTTTTTTTGTTTTTTTGTTTTTTTGTTTTTTTTTTAAATTTAATTTATTTATTATGCTTTGCAGATTATATGGCTGGCAGTGACGATGGTATCATACATGGATGGACAGCTCAGCACGCATCTGTCTGACGTGAGCGGACGCAGTCTATAGTCGAGGTTTCCGGCGCAGAGGGAGTTGGGGTAGCCCCTACAGCTGAGGGACATCCTACACCACATCCTACACCACAACCTTCCACATCACAGGTTCAGGCCACTTCCACATCACAGGTTCAGGCCACTCCCCCGTCAGCCGCCGATTCTACATCTCGGAGGCGTCGGGCTTCTACTG